>CM020446.1:23268938-24468938 GCA_009819605.1 Sterna hirundo | reverse complement strand
TGTCTCTCCTTTCCCAGTTCCTCCCACCATTCTTTAGTATTTATTTCCTGTTCCTTTATATGCATTCATTTCGATACCGCGCCTCTTAAAAACACCTCTACCGGCTCAAAAGCTGGTATTTTAGCTTAAATGGGGACTGTGAAAGCTCAGCAACCCCGAGGCTGCTCTGCAGCATGCTCTCGCACGTTTGTGGCAGGGCCCAGGGCTGCCAGACCCCACGGTGCGATGCAGCGTGCATGTTCGGAATGTAGGGATTTGCTTGTTTTCACCATTTATTTTGTTTTCTTATTCCTATGATCGGCGCAAACAATTTAAATGGGGAAACAGAACTATCATTATTTGCTGCCCATTATAATGTTAAGAAATTAAGCTGGAGAAGAACGTGTGACATACGCCAGGTTACCACAGGCACCAAATCCCAAACCAAACACGAATTTGTAAAGCCATGGCTGCTTCACTGTGACCGGGCTGATCAGCTCCGAACAACGCTGGAGGAGATTGCCTGCGAGCGTACACAGCAACGTTTTTTCTTGTGTTGAAGACACAAGTGGTTGTTCGCGGAACATTTGTTTTTTTCCCAAACTACTGGCAAGACGGCACGTATAGTGATGCCACTTGGCCGGTTGCACTGTATTTATTCATTCCTGTTAGAGAGGGAACAAAAATGTTCCCTCTTCGAATTAGCTTAACGTTTTCAGACTCTGTGTCTAGCTGTGTGCCACTACGTTTTTCTATACCGTGGCACTGCACTGTACTTAAGAGTAGTGCAAGAAAACCGTTCCTGAGCTATGGCCCCATGCAGAACCCACCCCCTCCCTAACACCCAGCTACGTCTCTTGGGGGAAAAAGTGTAGGGTCACGAGGCAAAAGGAAAAAAACACTGGGTTTTTTTCGCAGCAGGTGAGCAGGTCGCTTGTTATCAGCCGCAAGCTGTGACTGCACGGGCGCAGCAGAGCTCTGCGCCACCGGTAGCCCAGGAGAGTCTGCAGAGGAGCCAAATGGAGTTTGGCGTGGGCACGCAGCTTGTCCCTGGCAGAAATGGCTCTCCGGGTCCCCGTGTGCAGTGTTCCTCGCTCTGAAACGAGATTGGTTTCCCCTGCCCTGAGGAGTTCCCATCATCGCTCCTCTCTGCTGGGAAAAGCAGCCTTTTATTCCCACCATTTTTTTATTTGGGCAAGGTCCTTTCCTGTTGCGCTGTAGCTGTTTGAGGTCCTCTGAGAAGAGATTTTGCCGAAAGCCCTTTTATGAAAAGCCACGTAGAAACTATCAACTAGATTTTCCCTACCTTCTGGCCTTTTGACTCCTTTAAACATCTCCAGGGGATTTTTGAGATATAACTTACTTCTGTTCATAAGCCCCATGTTGACTTTTCCCCGATATATTAAATGTATTGATGTGTTCACTGACCTTATTGGCTAAAGCACTTTCTGTTATCGCAGCTGGTACAGATTTCAGCTTACCAACCTGAGGTCCCAACCGAAAGAAGTCCTTTTAAAAAGCTGGTGTCACATTTCCTCTATTTCAGACCTTGGGTAAGCAAGAAGGTTTTAAGTGAGAGGTTATGCACCATTGTTAAAAATTAATTTGATTGTTTTCACCCTGAGTTTCTTTGGCATTCTTGCTGAATGCCGCCTGCTCTTGTTCCTGCATGTTCCACGCGCAGAGCCCTCAAAGAGGGGCGCCGGCTTTCCTCCCTGGTTTCCTTCAGGGTAAGCGAAGAATTAATTCAGCCTTTCTGCTACGACCTTATCTTCTGTGAGTGCTCCTTTCAGATCCTGATCGAGGACCCCACCAGCTCTCTGACAGACAGCCTTCCTGCTTGTAAGGCATCCAAAGACAGATTTACGATTCCTTTTGATGCTTTTTGCAAATTGTTCTTCCACTCTTTGGCCTGCTGCTTGTGCTTTAAGCATGTTTAATCTGCCAGACTTTCCTCATTTGGGCACATCTTCAGATTTTTGGAAGGATACCTGCTTGCTTCTAACAATCTTTCGTCCCCGCTGCTCGGTCCTGCCAGCTTTTCCTTGCTGATCCTTCTCAAGTCCTTGCTGACAAGCAGGTGTGTCCTGCGCCTCTAGCCCAGGGGCCACCACCAGTCTCTGGTCTGTCTGGGAGGATTTGTGTCTCTTGGCTCTTCCTCAGGGGCTGTTTTCTAACAAGGTTTAACACAACCTAGAATGGTTCAGGTTGGAAGGGACCTTAAAGTTCATCCAGTTCCAGCCCCCTGCCCTGGGCAGGGACACCTGCCACCAGACCAGGTTGCCCCAAGCCCCATCCAGCCTGGCCTGGAACACTTTTACCCAGTTGCCCTTTCTGAGGTCAGTACAACGGTGGTGGACTGTCTGCTCTCGCAGAGGTTGGATCTGGAGTACGTTGTGGCCTGTAACACTGAGGCTCAGAGGCGGCAGCCGGTCTGCTCTGGGTCATTCCTTCTCTGGAAGGTCCCTCAAACAGCTACTCCATGCAGCAGTCCTCAACGGCACCTGAAAATGCAGTCCCCCGGGCAGACCCTGAGCCGCACAGGGTGGGCCGAAGCCATCAGCAACTGCTGCAGCTGAAAGAAACGGCAAGGGCTTCAGGTTCCAGTTTCACAAAGCCTGGCTCGGGCTAACAGCCCCCTGCCAAGGCTAGAGGCCGCCTTCCCCCTCTGGTTTTGCTGGGCTAGCCGGTTTGGCTGGCACGCCTTGCTGTCAGAGCTAGCAGAAGGGCAGGGGTGAGGAGGAGGAGGAGGAGAAGGTGGGGGCAGAGGAAAACCACCTCCTTCAGGCAGCTGTGCACCATGGATTCGGGAGTGCCCCGGGGATGGGAACAGTTCTTACAACCCAACAGATTGTTTCACTGTCTAAAGACCTTCTAAGGGTGGAGTTTTAATTTCAGGAACCTAATTGCTGGGCCCAAGGAGGACTTTTAGCAGTAACACACCTATGCATGTGTTATCTGATTAAATAGAAACCTGTGGCTGGGAGATAGGATCCTTCTTTTCAGGCGTTTCCGAATACACAAGACGGCCTGCTCAAGGCTCTGAGCAATGGAGGCAAACCCAAGGATGGTTGTCCAGGGGCTGAGGGGCGGATGCTCAGTTGGAGCCGAGGGAGAAGCGGGGTAAAGGGAAGCGGGGGTAAGAGGAGGCGGCAGCAGGTCTGGCTTCAGGGAGGGAGAGATCAGCTGGGTGCTGCTGGAGGGCTGGGAAGCTGGCACAGATGGGGAGCATGTCCCTGCCCCGCAGCCAGCCGCGCTCTGCGGCTGCCGGCCACCGGGACTGCCGCCTCAGCAGCCTTGTGCCCTTGGCATGCCTTGAGCCAGCCCTAATAGCCCTGATTAGAAGAAAGGCAGCGCCTTAGGGCAGCTTAGCGAAATCCAGCAGTTGAACAATCCCTGCCCCAACAGTGACGGGCGCCTGGTGGTGGCTGCGCAGCTTCCCCCGGTGCTGGAGGCCAAACAGGGGATCCAACAGGGAAAAACGGGGCTGCAGCGTGGGAACTTCCATCATTTTTAAGATGCGCTCTCTGTTCTCTTCCTTCTCTCTCTCACCTTTTTTTCTTGTGTTTGTTCCCACTATACTGATGAGATTTTTTTTTATACTAAATTCAGTGTGTTTGCGTGGGAGGGGTGGCTTTAAAAGTGAAATCATGTCACCATTGTTGATGACGGCAGATGACAGCACCTTACTTGGGCAAAATCCCCCTTTATTACAGCTGGATTTTGAGTAAGGATTGTAGACGTTGAGTCAATGGAGCTGGTCACTTTCTTCATTAACATCATAGAATCACAGAATGACAGAATGGTTTGGGTTGGAAGGGACCTTAAAGCCCACCCAGTGCCACCCCCTGCCCTGGGCAGGGACACCTCCCACCAGCCCAGGTCGCTCCAAGCCCCGTCCAACCTGGCCTTGAACCCCTCCAGGGATGGGGCAGCCACAGCTTCTCTGGGCAACCTGGGCCAGGGGCTCACCGCCCTCACAGCAGAGAATTTCTGCCTCAGATCTCATCTAAATCTCCCCTCCTCCTCTTTCAGTTTAAAACCCTTACCCTTCGTCCTATCGCTTCACTCCCTGCTCCAGAGTCCCTCCCCACTTCTGCTGTAGGCCCCCTTGAGGGACTGGAAGGGGCTGGAAGGTCTCCCCGGAGCCTTCTCTTCTCCAGGCTGAACCCCCCCAGCTCTCTCAGCCTGTCCTCCCAGCAGAGGGGCTCCAGCCCTCCCAGCATCTCCGGGGCCTCCTCTGGCCCCGCTCCAACAGGTCCGTGTCCTTCATGAGCAAGACTTCCGCTGATGGCAAGCACTAGGTCCCCCTGTCCCCCAACAAGCCCTGGCCCTGAAGCCGGGGAGGTGAGTTAACCCCTGGGAGGGGGCAGCCAGGGCCAGGGGGGCTCTGTGCCTGCGGGGCTCCAGGGCCCAATAAGCAAAACCACCTCAGGTGGGTTATCATTTCCATTACAAAGAAAAGCTAGATGTCGCCATGAGGTGAGTGGGATTCAGATACTGCTTCTGTAAGTGCCTGTAAGAGAAGATTTGACTTGCAACACAGTTGTGTTCAACTTTATAACAGCAGTTGCGCTACCAATGGCTTAAGGAAAAAAATCACTTATGTGGGGTATTCCTCTGGCTTCGCAGACAGGAAGGACTTGATTGCGGAGCTATAGTTCATTGCTGACTTAAATTCGATTGATGAGTATTTGGCATTACTGAAAACACAGACCTAATTCATAAGCTGCAGCGTTTTGAAAAAGGCTGTTCTTTTGCTATAATGTGACCAAGTATCACTTTTAAAATGTATTTTAGTTGTAGACATGGAAATAACAGTCCTTTGTACTTGCAATATAAGCTCACAGCGTGATGTCCAGTAGCACAGAGCAGCGGTGTCACCACTACCCTTGGGTACGGTCCTACTCCATTCGGTGCTGCCAGGAGAGCCTTATGAGATTTTTCTCAGTCTATTTGGGTTTGGCGCATCTTGGAATTTCGTCTCTCCAATCTGCTCCTGCAGACTTTTTTTCTTCTAATTCCACGTGGAAAAAAAATGAGAGGGTAAAACAGGCGGAGTGAGTGTTAATAGCCGCAGTGCTTAGTGTGGGCCCCAGCCCATATGCTCAGCACCAACACGCGGAGCTCCTTCAGAAGAGCCTGCTGTTCCTCCTCTTGCTTTTCCTGGACACACGGTGTAAACCACTGAAGTTCGGTTCTGACCCTACTACCAGTGTCAGCACGTCAGCCACCTCACCCAGCGCTGCTGGGACCCACGCTCCCCCGCTGCAGGTAGTAAGTGACTGCAGGTGGGTATGGCCAGGAGGTGACAGGCACAATACCACAGCCAGAGGGAGTGGAGGCCGTTTGGGTGTCACTGAAGAGCCTCTGCCTGTTGGTGTGCTGGCAGTGTGGTGTGCCATCCAGCTCCCAGGTAGTAAGATGATGGATCTCGGCACTATCCAGGGAGTTCAGTTTCCGATCCCAGTGAAAATAAATACAACTTTGAAGACCAGAAGCTGCGTGTATGTGAGAGGTGCAGCTGCTAGCAGATAACGGCACAAGGACGGTAGGCAGCATGTTTGGAATGAGAAGACCAAGACCCATGAGACCAGCTGGCCCCACCGGAGGCTCTGCAGGCTGCGAGCACCGGCCTGGCTGCACTGGGGGCCAGGAGGCAGGCAGGGCGGGCAGCAGGCAGCAGAGAGCAGGCAGGGTGGGCAGTAGGCAGGGCAGGCAGCGGGGAACAGGCAGGGCAGGCAGCAGGGGGCAGACAGGGCGGGCAGCAGGCAAGGCAGGCAGCGGGGGCACAGCAGGGAGCAGGCAGGGCAGGCAGCGGGGAGCAGGCAGGGCGGGCAGCCAGGGCAGGCACGGGGCAACAGCAGGCAGGGGGGAGCAGCAGGTGGGGGAGGGAGGGCAGGCAGGGCAGGCAGCAGGCAGGGGAACCGCAGGCAGCAGGGGGGCAGGCAGCAGGCAGAGCAGGGAGTGGGGGGCAGGCAGGGCGGGCAGCAGGCAGTAGGGAGCAGGCAGGGCAGGCAGCGGGGGGGAGGCAGGCAGGGGGGAGCAGGCAGGGCAGGCAGCGGGGGGGCAGCAGGCAGGGGGGAGCAGGCAGGGCAGGCAGCGGGGGGGGGGGGCAGGCAGCAGGCAGGGGAACCGCAGGCAGCGGAGGGGCAGGCAGAGGGCAGGAGAACCGCAGGCAGCGGCTAGGGGGGGCGGGGGGAGAAGCAGAGCAGGCAGCGGGGGCAGCGGTGCCGCACCCCCGCCAGGCCGCTCCAGGGGAGCCGCGCGGGTCGGGGGAGGCCGGGCCGAGCCCCGGGTGCCGGTGGGGGCGGCCCCCGGGGGGGTGTCACAGCAGGGCGCTGCCCGGTGCCCCGGGGCCGCAGCGCGCAGGGGAACCGCTCCGGCGGCGCGCGGGCTCCCGCCAGCCCCGAGCGGCCGCCGCCTCCCGCCTGCTGCCTCCCGCCTCCCGCTCCTCCTCCTCCCGCTCCGCGCTGCCAGCGGAGGGGCCGCGGCGGCGGCGGCGGCTCCCGCGGGACGGCGGCCCGGCCCCCCGCCCCGGCCCGGCCCGGCCCCGGCGGCGGCGGGCGGAGGCGGGCGAGGGCTGCACCTGCTGGGGCGGCGCGGCGGGGTTCGGCGGAGCCATGCCGGCAGCCACGGCGCCGGGGCTGGACGAACCGCGCACCGCCGCGCCCGGGCGGGACGGCGGCCCCCGCGGATACACAGGTACGAACGCGGCCCCGGCCCCGGCCTCGGCTCCGCGGGGTCCCGCGTCGTTCCGCGCACAAGTTCCCTCCTGCGCCGCACCGGGAGCAGGGAGATGCCGGCGGGGGCAGCGCCGGAGCCGGGCAGGGTGCGGGACCCCCGCTCCGCGTAGGGATGCGGGGTACCCGGGGCAGGATGCGGGACGCCCTGGACAGATGTGTGTGTCCCCCGGGAAGGGGAGCGGGATCTCCCCGCCTCCGGCTCCGGACCCCCCATCCCCTCCAGGCAGGTCACCCTCCCCGTTATCCCCTGTGCCGGCGGCGGGGCCGGTCCCTGCGGCCGCGGGGGACAGGGCGGCACCTCGCCCTCCCCCCGAAGTTCTCGGGGACACAACGGGTGTCCCGGAGCCGCCCGGCCAGGGGAGGGGGCTCGGCGGGGGGCCAGGCGGCGGCTGCACCCGGGGCTGAGCTCCGGGAGCCGGGCGGGGAAGGGACGGCCCCCGCGGGGACAGGCTGCGGCGCACCCCGGGGGTGCGGGCCCGGCAGGGTGCGGGCCGCCCAGGCACCCCCGCGATGGGCTCTCGGGGGGGGGGCTCCCTGCAGCAACCCCCCCCCCCGGGGCCGGTCACGCCCGGCGCCGCCAGGAGCGGTGGGGGGACGCGGCCAGAGGGGGGGTGTCCGGCGTTGGAGGGCCTGGCCAGGGGCAGCCCCGCTGCCTGGGCCTCCGCTGCGGTTCCGTCGCTCTTAAATAGGGTTCATTTGTGATGAATTAATTTATGGGAGTTTGGAGTCGGCCACCGGGGCGCAGCGGTGGCGAGCGTGGCATCCAGCGTACTTTATAAAGAGGGAAGGGGCAGGGCACGTATCTTCTCGCAGCCTTTTGGAAGCTGACGGTCCTCAAAGAGAAGCCGTCCCTGGAGAAATGTAAATTGACTGGGTAGAAAATGATGATATTGGTGTTTTAATGGGATGGGATAATACACTGAGGAATGGAATGAGAACCCAATCAAAGCTTTTCTGCTTCCTTTTCTTCTCTCTTCCCCCTGGTTTTTGTTATTCAATTTGATCGTGTGGATCATAACATCCTTTCAAAACCTCTGAGTTGAATGAGTCTGATGAACTTGATGATAACAGGAGCTGATAGAGGGTCTGTCCCTGCCACGCGTGGGATGTGCACGCTGACGGGGGGGCAGCCTCTGCCAGTTTGGGGGTCCGGGGCTGCGGCCTTCCATCGCAGATGACTCGGCCAGTGGGAGCCGCCTGCTCGCAGCCCCGGTGAGCTTGGAGGCCTGGGAGCGAGGTGGGATGGAAGGAGCCCGGTGCAGGTGGGCTGCTGTCGGCACAGCGCCGCTGGCCCGGGTTTGTCCCTGCCGTGCTGCAGGACACAGGGTGGGCACCCTGGCTTCAGTGCACGCAGGGCTGAGCGCTCCTGGAGTGCAGGGGCCTCCTTCCCAGCCTGTCCACACGTATCCCTGCGATTTAATTTGCCCGTGCGGTCCTAATAGACTTTATCGATGACCTGGTTTTGTTATGCTGACGGAAATGAGCAGACGTGTTTGGGCTAACAGCGTAGCGATGCTTTAAATTGCGTCCTCCGAATGTGCTTAACTGTGCATTTAATTTGAATTTAATAGAGCAGTTTATTTTAAAAATGCAAAACAAGTTATGGGAAACCTACTTAAAGAATGAACAACTCAAATGCAAGCATAGACCCTGTTGCTCTAGTTTGATGCTAATGTTACTAATTATTGACTTTTTTTCTTTTGTAAAATCATGTTTATTTGGCTGCCTTTATTTGTTGCGTCAGATTGTTTCCTGGAGCTGGGTTTGCCCACAATTAAGGTGAGGTTCGGAAGTGGCGTGTCCCGTGTTACACTCAGCCTTTCTGTTCCTGCCTAGGATGATCTTGCCCGATGTAGATCCGTGGCAAAACTCCCAGAAATGCAGGATCCACCAAAAAAAATATTTTTGGCATTCAGACTAGAATTCCTCCTTCAGTTAATCCCTCAGAGAGCTACAAACCTGGCTTCTCTCAGCCGTGTCTCCGACCAGAACAACAAACGCCATTTTTTCCAAACCAGCTGCACCAGAAGCGGGGCGCGGGAATTCTCGGTAAGGTGCCGGCGTGGAGTCGGCAGGATGGGGGCACGGCTGCGCCTGCACGGCTGCTGCGCCTGTGGTAGGAGACAGGGCTGGCACACAGGGCTTTGCCAGACCTTTGCTGGGTGTCCTGCTCCCTCCTCACCTCTCCCGCTACTCATGGAGGTTTGTCTTGGCCTTCACCACCTGTGCGGATTTCACCTTGGGTGAATATCCATCTGTTATTACAAATGCATTGAGTTAGGTGGACGTGTGGCTTAGCTAAAATTATGACTACTCCTTGTATAATTTTAAATTAAGCTGTTGTTCAGGGCGCTTAATTTAAATGCGACTCTGTTATTTATGCATTTATTTGCTGGAGAAGTGACCTCTAGAGAAAGCTGATGACAACTGTTACACAGCGCCTTTCATTGTGTTGCGTCGTTGTTGGCGATCATTTTTCATGCTGCTTTGACTGAGCATCCCCCTCGTAAAATTTCAGGCCACAAGCAACAGGGTGATAACAAACATTTGCACGGACAAACTCCCTCACCCATTCCTTTTGCAGAGGACGGGGGAAAAAAAAAAAAAAAGTGGCAAGATTGCCCTTTGAATTAACGTGGGAATGAGGGAGGTTGAACAAAGTTCCTTGGCACAGCCTGATGCCTGTAGCACTTGGAGGGTCTTAGAGCTTCCTGAAACACAGCTGTGAAATTCGAACGCCCTCTGCTTTCCCTGCTTTCTGAGGGCTGGTTTCTCCCGCTGGCAGGCTCACCTTGAGCAGGGGGGAGCCATGCCGCCCTGGGCTGGCCGCGGTTCAGCAGCGCCGGCAGCAGAGGCTGTGCGAGCCTGGCTCGCGCCTCGGGAAAGTCGGCGTGCCGCTCAGGTATTCCCCGTATCCGAAGGGCAGAGACAGGGGGAGAGTGCAGCAGATGTCTCGAAGCTAGAAGAATCCTTCCTCAATTCAGCCCCTTACATTTTTAAACGATACAGATGTTTTTACGTGTTCCGTGTCGTACCGCGGTGGTTTTGCTGTCACAGCAGCATTACAGCATTCCTGCCTTTCTGCAGTGGTTTACTATGGACAGATACTCATCGACCTTCTCTTGCCAGGCTCATTACATTATCTGGAAAAGCCTCTGGAACTCTGAAGCGCTCGTGTCAGCGGTGACCTGAGCTCTTTCCTGCCCTGCGGGGGCTGCCATGGAGCGGGGGTGCTGTCGTGCCCGGCCGCCGCCGTCTCGCTGAGTTGCCGTTGCCTCTGACGCTGCTCAGGTTGTACTGGGGGCTCTTTGGGTGCAACAGGAAAGAGATGAGAAGTAACAAAGGTGTATCGCTACTTTTAGTCTCCATGTTGCGGGGGGCTGGGGGCTCTGGCCCTCGGTTTTTCCAGGGTGGTACCTTGGTTTTCACTGCAATGCCTCCCTTGCTCCGCAGGGCAGCCCTGTGGCTCTTCCAGAGCGGGGTAGCACGTACTTCTGCAAACATCAGCGTGCCACCTCCAGACACATCGGTGCAGCCACAGACAAACGGAATGTAGGAAACAAATACAGACACGGCAGGCGCAAGCCAGGTTATAAACCCTGGGTTGTTGTCTGTGGTTGTGGTTCTGCTTCGTCCCTCCGCCTTCCCAAGCCGGGAAGAAGAGAAGCTGCCCAAGGTGAGGAGGAACGTGCTGCAGGACACTGCGAACGCTGCCTCCAGCCCAAGCTATGGAAGAAATTACCTAGGAGACACCATTTAAGGGAAGAGACGCGATCTCGGGCTTAGGACAGACACAAGCTGCAGTTTGCTGGAGGATGGAAGTGGTATCACCACGTATTTGCCCGGTTGTGCTTTGGGTGTCTCTTCGTGGCCATGGTAGGGTGTAGGTACCAGGCTGGATGTATCTTTGGCGTGACTCAAGGTGTCTGCTCTTCTGTTAACGAGCAACTTTTTTTTCTGAAGTGAGTTTCCTTGCCAGTGCAGAAACTGAAATCGTGTCACTGAGAACTTACGGCTGCTCTTCCAGGAAAGCAAAAGCAAAGCTGCTCTTCAAAGCCAAGAGCACTGCTGCTCTGCAGAAAGGCTGCAAGGGGGTTTCTTGCCTTGTTCCCGTGATCCTGAGATGCGGCTCAGTTTTTAGGCTGGGGAAGACGACCTTAATCCCAAATTTCCATTTCCACAAGACAGAATGTGACACAACTTGGAGTGTATGGGCTTGTAATTTCTTCAGGGTTATTTCTCCTTCCTTTTTCTCCCATGAGATCAAAGTGAAACCTTTTATTAAATAAGGTGAAAGAAGTGACGGTGGCAGGATTTCAGCTAATTGGTTTTATCTCCTGTACTGCAAGATGCTAATCTTGGTGGTTAGGTGTTTGCACCGGGCGTTGTTATTGCTTTGAGGAAATAATTTTTGTGCTTGTCATAAAAACTCTAGAACGGTACAAAATAAGAGAGGGGAAAAATGTTATTAGGTCTTCTGGTACGGTCCTCCATGGTGCAAGGTTGTTCCCTATGGTATTCTCCAATACTTTGTCCTACCTACTCTTAAATTACCTAGGTTATAGAGATGAATTATGTCTAGACTTCTGAATTTCAGCTAGGAAATGAAGTGAGCTGGCCGTTTTGGACCCGAAACACTGGTATTTCGAAAATCAGAAGTCAGCCTCAAAACACAGGAAGAAACCCACCCAAATGGCAAAAGATAATCCAGCCCTTTCCGGGGTTTCTGTGATCAGAAACGCGGTCTATTTTGGAGGGCCCAAACGCTGCCGGTTTGGCTGTTCCCGCCGTGGCAGAGCCAGGAGGTCTTTGGACTCCCAACACGCATCTGCAGTAAAGAGAATTTTAACTGTGCTGAAATGAGCACTACTTAGCTTATTCAGTCACGGTTGCCACTGACTTTTTCTGTGCCTGGCAGTACAGAATCTTGCCTTCAGTAATTTGACGGGGACAAGCCAACATGTAGGATGCATTTAGGCATTTTATTGACACGCTGTCTTTCAAATGCAGTTGCAGATAAGCAAGCGTGTCACTCTGAGGAGCAGTTTTGACTAGCTCAGTGGATCAAAAGATTGGCAGGGAGATGATTTTGCAGTCTTGGTGGAGGTCTGCCTCTCGCACGCTTCGTTTTGTTTTAAGATGACAGTGAGAAATGCAGAAGTTGCAGAATGAGAAACCGCTCACCAAAATAAATCAATTCCTGTCTGTGTTGAGGGTCTCAGAGATGGGGTTGAGCTGGTGCCTGGTTTACTTACCAGCTTTTTCCAGCAGATGCGAGCCCCTCTCGCCTTCCAGACCCTCTCTGGGTGCAGAGGTGCTGGCCCAACAGCCCCGAGCGGCTCAGGATGGCGGCGCTGGCACCAGCACGGCTGCAGCGACCCAAACGGGAGACGTGGCGGCGGGTAGAGACACTCATCGGGGAAGAGGATGTGTTAACTGCTTGCTCGTCCTCTAACGGGGCTGGAAGCGGTTATTAAGTATTATTTCTGGGATGAAATAAAGCCGAACGCAGTGCTGCTCGCGTGTACAAGTCTCCTCAGCAGAGGGTCTTTGATTTGGCATGATTTTGAGGAGGGGTGAAAATGGGGCCAGGAGCCATAGGCGGAGGGAAGAGACGACGTACAAAAACCTGAGCGCGTGGGTGGGCTGGGGAACGGTGTTGGGGAAGGTGTTTTGGGCTGGGGTGGCTGGAGGAGGTGCAAAGGGGGAGTTCCGCTTGGTTCCTCCTCTCTGGGAGAGCAGAAATTTGTGCCCGCGTGTAGAAGAGCAGAACTACACCCAGGGGGATTTCTGCTCAGAACTGCAGTTGTCTCTGCGACCGTGACCTTTACTAGTGGGTCCGTGTCCTGTTTGGAGGTCAAAAGAGGCGTCTGGACAGGACACACAGGTCCCGCTTCGCTCTAAAAGAGGTGCCCCACGAAGCCAGTGGCAGTTTTGCGTAGGCAAGAGAGGGCTCTGGTGTTTGGCCCATTGTCATTGACAAATACAGAAATACAGATTGGGACTAATTTTTTTACCTCATTTTAAATACGAATCAGAGTCTACCCTCGCCCCGTATTCTGGCCGTCCAAAAGCTGCCAGTGGTTTAGCTGAATTACCTGATGCAGATCTTCGTTTCTTAGACACGTGCAGTAGAAGGAAGGGAAGGGCGTGGGGCTGCTGTCCTTTGATCTGCTCGCTTAAGCGACTTGCCATTCTGCGTGTAACTCACCCGCAATCATTGACTTCTTTAATGGGAAAAAGTAAACACGACGGACTGGTTCCCTGCCCTCATCCTGGCATCCCCGTCAATCTTCATGCCATCTTTCTCTGATTCCTATGGCCAGGGAGGCCGAAAGCAGATGTGCTCATTGACTCGTACCGTTAATCATTGCCGTGCTTGAGCGATTTCTGGCAGGATGCTGCGTGCCTTTCACATGTTGCGGTTTTGCAGGTTGCTTTTGTGTCTGTGGGCAGGCTCCTGGCTGCATGCCCCTCTGCTGTCATGGGTGAAGCCCAGGAACAGGAAAGCTGAACCCAGCAGCATTAAAAAAAAAAAAGGAAGAAAAATAAAAAGTGATAAAACCGCGGAGAAGGTTTTTTAAATCTGGCTGTTAGTTTCTCAGTCCATGAATGATTTCTATCACCGTAATAAATTGCATGCTATTGCTAACTCTTTCAGACTGGTGTCTAAAAAAATCAATTATTCACAGAAATTCTTGCTGACAGTTGTGAATGCCGGGTCACAGCTCTGAGGTGCACATTTAGCAGCTTAACGCAGCAAACCAAGTACAGGAACTGCTTCAGTTTGCTATTGGGAAGGAAAAAGGACGTGCAGAAGCCAAAACAGGCCGGCCAGAGGGAGCAAATGCAGGGCAGATCTCCAGCATTCAGGTTGGTTTTTCTTAAAAGGATGGCTGGAAATTCACCTAGAAAACTAACAAACCTGTATCCAATAGCCTGTTCTAAAACAAGAAAGTTTCAAAGAGAAAAGGCGGAGAAGTTTCTATATTCTTTACAAAAAAGGGCTTTTGTGCAAATGCAGTTCTTATGTTTTGGAGCTTTTTGGCCAGCAATGGCGTGTAACCATTAAGTAGCAAGCATTTCTAGTCCACCTCAAATGTCATGTTGGGGGTGAATTTTCTAATGCCTGAAGTGGTTTTTGGCTGGCTCTGGACCCTTCCCACTCCAGCATTTTTCGGTCAAGGCGGTGTCGGTGCGCTGCTGGCCTCGTGCCCCCCCATCAGCAGGGATTTCTGCCATCCCCAGAGGTTTTGCCCAGCCTGGAAAACAACAGGCAGAAGCGAGAGGCCACCAGCTCCATCACCGGGAGCCATCTGCTCTTATCAGCGACATTCATTACCCCGAGCATGTTTGCGTGCCGCTGTAGACGAACCAGCCCAAACAGTTGCTTCTGGCAGATAACCCGGAGCCGTCGCTGGCTGTACAGGGCCAAACCCACAGCCGGGCTGAGCTCCGTTCCTCGGGGAGCCCGGCTTGGCGGTGAGGAGTGGGACCACGTCAGGTGCAGGTGACAGACGCGCGGGGATACTGCCCTCCCTCCTGGGGGATGTTGCAGGAGGGGTCCCCAAAGGTGGCAGCGCAGCGGGCTCTGCCCCATCCAACTGTCCAGTCGGGCATCCTTCATCCTTCCTCCGTCCGTGGCTCCCAACGAGCACTTGCTTTCCCTGTTGAAAATAGGTTTGAGGTTTTCTTTTGGCTTCTCCAGTGACTCGCTTTTGAATGAAGCCCTGCCTATTGCAAATTAAACAAACTGTTGAAAACCTGACAGATCTTACAAGCAGGAGATGCCTGATGCTGCCGCAGCATTGTATCTAGACTCATTTTCCCATCAGGTGCCTCCAGGTAATCATTTTCTATCCCGTACCCTTTAAATACTGAGATTCTTCACTCGGCTCTGCCCAGCTCTCGTGCTCAGCCGTGCATCCCACTGCGGGACACAAGAACCACCGGTGGTTTTTATATTGAATCTGTAGAGCTTAATGGACAACGTTGCTGCTGGTTCCTCTCTGGTTTACTTTCCTCATCTGCAAGAAGCAGTAAAATCTGAATCTTGCTCAGTTTACCGAAGATCTATTGAAATGTGTAATTTTGGTGACAAAACTTTGATCATTATTAAAGGAAGCCGGAAAATGTTGGATTTGTTACCAGCTGGCTTTCAGGGTAAATCTAAAATTGATCCACTTAGGTGTTAAAAAAGAAAAGTGTCCTCTGCAGAGAAAAAGCGGAAGGGTTTTGCAGAGCTCCTTAGAGGTGCTAAACCGTTTTGTAGGTGAAAAGCCACAGAGCTGAAGATTTTCTGTCAGCGAGCCCTTTTCTTGGGCCCATTGATAGGATGAGTGCTGATAAGGTGTTTGTATTAGAACTGCCCGGCCCAGGTGGTTTTGACATTTTTTTCTTCTTTCTGCGTCTTAAAGGGAACAAAAGCAAGAGAGAGGATTCCGTCAGAGCATCCCCTTTCAGACAAAAGGGTCCGGTTTTCCAATTCAGGTTCCTACAAGTGAGTGCCTCCAGCCTTCTCCAGACCCCAGCAATGCCCGTCACCATCCCTGTGCGAAGGGAGGGTGCGGAGATAATTCTGCTCTTGGACGCAGTTGTTGGTTCTTGCTCATGTCGGGCTACCGTACGAGCATGGGGGAGGGCTCGCCAAAGACAGACTGCAAGTAAAACTTGTCTGTTTTCCTCTTGATACCCGGCCCTTGTTAGCAAGGTGCTACATACTGAGTTGGGTGCTGAAACCCTGATTTCCCAAAACCATTTGCCTTCAGTAGCGTATTTGTTTAACTTTTAGTTAGTTGGCAGTGACTGTTTTCTTGCAGTTATTGTGATGATGAAAAATGCTTTGAGCATTGGTCCAAGATAATCTCTTATCTCCACTGCGGACAAGGGGAAATCTTAACATTTCTGGTCATCATACTTTCCATTGGAAAATATACAGGATGTGCTTAATGGAGCCCACGTATCACTTTGCGCCGTCTGCAGAAATGTTACAGTCGGCTGCACAGGTTTAACGAATGAGAGACTATTCATGAGCACGGGGGAAAAATAATGGTGAAAGTTGAAAATATAAACTTACAACCTCACCAGCCTGAAGGACACTTCCAGCAGCAAAGGATGTGCTGCTCAAAGACTGGCTGAGGACAGAGAGGGACCTGGCAGCAGAGGGAGAGTGCGGGGATGCTCCTGGTCTTTGTTATTCCCCGAAGAGGAGGAAAATGATACAGAAACAGGTTCCTGACCTGCACGTTTCAAATTCAGAGTAGAGCTGATGGATTCATTTGTCGTGGTTTAATTTCTCACATCCCTGATTCTGTTTGGCTTTCCCTAAAGATGGGGTGACAGATCCTGGGGTGACACTCGCATCTTGCTTTGGATTTGAAGCTCTACAGAGACTGTGGATGCAGAGATGCACGGGGGAGGCTCAGGACCATCTGTAGAAGACTGTGGTATTGTGTAACCGGTTACTTCTGTTCTCCTTCTTATAAATACCAATGCTTATTATGCAAGAAGCCATGCTAACAGAGTTCGGAGGCAAGTGCAGCAAGGGCCGGACCCCTCGCTGCCGCGTGGGGACGGCGTGATGGGACTCGGCTCTCCGGAGCGGTGGATTTTGGCTGCGTCCCGCTGAGATCACCTGTCCGTGGGGTCTGTCTGTTCCAGGACGTTTGGTACATTCAGGGTCTCAGCTGTAGTGCAGGTGAAAAGCTCATTTCAAGTTACTCCTCTTAATTTTATTCTTTTGGGGATCTTTGTTTCAGAGTCTAGGCACAAACTCTGCACTGTGCAAATACGTAGTTCATTTATTATCTGCTTTAGAATGACAAAGAGGGGAGACGATCAGCAATATTAGCTCCATTCACTAAACAATCAGTCACAAAAGCGACTGTTGGCATCACTTCCATGGGTAATTTGTAATTGGGAACGGTTTGAATTAAGGTATAACTCTGGTGCGCTCCATAGTGGAGATAGATGTAGATACAAAATTACTTTTTTTTTTTTTTAATATGGAAGTAATGGTGAAGAGATAAATAGATGAACGCTTCTAATGTGCTTTCGGTTTAACGGATCCTTCCTGTTCTCAAAAGTTGCACTATTATTAACTGTTCAGAAGTGTCATAACCTATTTTTTCAATTCTGTTGGTAAACAGACTAATAAAGCACAGAAAACCCATCTGTTCTTGCTTTACTGGGGACTTCATCGAATACCTCATTTTTCATTTAGCTCTTATTTCTCATTTAATTCTTCTCATAAGAAGAGAAATACTCAGTATTGCCCTCATTGCGAGATCCGAGAGTAAAATCTACAGATGAGAATAACTTGACTTTGATGTAAATTGGCGAAAAAAAGTCAAATCATGGAGATGGCAGCACGGTGGCTGGAACAAATCCCCTCTTAAAAGAGCAACGTAAAAGACATTATGAATAAGAATCATTTTGCACCAATCCTACACGTTATTTGTGTTTGAAATAGGAGTGGATTACACATGCCGTCATCAAACCCTTGGTGCTATGTAGCTTGGGTTTCACATGGATTAAAATTGCTTGCGGCCCTCTACTATTTCAGAGTAGAGCTGGGAAGTCTTTAGTGCTGACTCCTAAGTCTTACTGCATCTTGTTCACTACAGCGAGAAGCTCAAAAGCCGAATAAAAAATGCCGGGAGAGAGAAAAGAGGAAGGCTCAGTACCGTAAAGAGAGATGAACCCAATTTGTCTGCTTCAGATCGGGATGTAAGATTTTGCAGCAGTGTAGCAGAAGGGTTTCTGTTGGAGATGGAAGCTAAGAATTTGCTGCTATCTGATGATTTTTGCCACCTTAGCAGGCGTGGAAAGACCCTGAAGTAGGCTTTACCATCCTTCACCCACCACAGGGCGCCCTGAGTTGTCGGGGACCGCGCAGTGGTCAGTACGTTCCTGTGTGTTTTCCCATCTGGCTGTAGGGGTGTCAGCGCCATAAGGGGGTGGCAGCTCCGTAGGGTGAGTAACCGGCAGCCCCGCGGGAAGGGGGTGCAGCCATCCGGGGACAGCACCAGTGCCCGCTCCACCTCGGCCCTGCCGACCAGGTGGTTTAACGCCTCGCTCGCCGCTTCTCTCCAGCTTCACACCAGCTTTGTCCGGTCGGAGGATGCGGCTCAGGAGGATCAGATTCCTGCTGAAGTGTCCCCAGCATCCAGCAGCGGATGGGTCTGGGCTTCTGCTCATTTATCCGAGAAGGTCACGTTGGTGAGCGCTCCTGCCCCTCTCGTTTTGCTGCTTGGCGTTTGTCACTGTGCTGTTTCTTTTCTCCGGACGCATTTGCTTCTCTCTTCTCCTGTATGTGTGCCCTTCCCTGCTCCAAGCCGGAAAGGATCGTGTTCTGTCCGATGGCAGCTGCTGCCCAAACGCCGCCGTGGCCGATCTGAAATCGCGGAGGCGTCCCTGATGGAAAGCGTCTGTACACGAGGAAGCACGCAGGGTGCTGAGATGTGCTGGCTCGTCCCGGGGGCTCCCGCCTCGCCGGGGACCCCGGGCAGGTCATGGCGAGGAGGAAAGCAAGGCTTGCCCGAAACTCAACCGCTGAGACTCGGCCCGGCGTGGGAGTCCCAGCACCCCTTCACGCCGCCGGGCTATTGCGTCTTGTTCATTGCCTTGCAAACAGCGTGTCGAAAAAGCAGTTTTACCTACCAAACAGACAATAGAAAAAAACCAAGGGAAGTTGGCAGGAGCAAGCCTGAGGTATCTGCTGTAACACAGGTGTGAGCAGAGAGCTCATCTCAGGATGGATGTGCAAGCGCAGGAAGAAACTCGCTTCAGCTGCCTGTTTTCTCCCCTTCCCTCCTTCTCTCTTAATTGCATGGAAATTCCTTATCAGTGGGAGAATGCGCTTTGTCAAAAAAGCATTTCCATGAGTGTGCAACGGTGGCCTGTGAGAACGATCAGAAATTGGGTTCACTCTTTCACAATTTTAAAATTGATTTTTTCAATAGAAACCCAGAGTGTTTTATAGGGAGTGTTTTCATTTGGAAATGCTGAAATCAGGCAGCTGCAAAACCTATGTGCCGTTAACAAGTTGTGTTTCTTTTTTCGGACTATGTGCTCTGACAGATGTCTTCAGACAGATTCTTCTTCAGATTTCACGGTCTGCAGTTGTCCAGATGGTTCCTCCATGGGACTGGCCTGAGGGAACCGGGGTTCCTCCATGGAACTGGCCTCCTGTGTGGCTGCTGTTGCAGTGCTTGCGGGTCTCCGTCAGCATGTGGAGCATGCGGGTCCCCTGGGCAGCGGTGGCCCAGCCTGGTCCTGCCCGCCGGAGGTGGTCCTTACAGTCGTGTGCGTGCAGAGGGATGGGTTTGGTGCGTGTGGTTTGTGCCACACCTGGACCTTCAACGCCTCCTCCAGGGGAATAACGTTGCAGGGCCGTGCCCGTGTGTTGGAAGGGAGGCGGGTCTGTAACAGCTTTCCAGCATCTCGGCTTCATAGTTACTCTTGGAAATCAGTGAAATAGGTAGGAAAAGTCAAATCGTGCCATTGCTGACGTGCTTTTGTTAGGAAAGGTGGAAGCAGGTCGTGACCTGGTGCCACCAAGCAGTAGGAAGTCTCCACAGCATGTGTCCCAGTGTCCGCGGCACAGCTGGGGACCTCCTTCAGGCTCTGCAGCTTCCAGAGCCTGGACCTCGGCCCCTCTCTTTTACTGCTGGGTTGGTGTCGTGTTTAACACTGATTTCTTAAAAAGCTGTGCCAGCGTCTGAATTTTCTGGTGGGAGGGTGAGGGCTCCTGGTCACCATTTGTAGTTGTGCCATCAGGAGCCTGGCCCCGGCAGGGCTCACGGCCAGCTCTGCGAGGGAGGGGAGGCACGGTCGCGAGGGGAGCGATGCTGGAGCCAGGCCGTTTCACTCACACAAGATGCTTTACTGCTTCTGCTTTATTTCGTGTCTCACTTCTAGCTGCTTTTCTTTTGCTTTTTGGCATCGCGAGCTCTTCCAAGAGCTCTTCTGTGAGGGACACTAATTTCTAAGGCGTGCTTCTGTAGGAGAATAGACTTGCAGAAATAATATCAGCATGTTTATTTTCTGCAGGGTTTATAGAACCTAATGTTCTGTCTCTTTCTGGCATCTGGTTATTCCAGCGTGTTTTAGTTGCATTAAATAGTCAACAATAAGCAACACAAAGGCTTGAGTTACGCCTGTATTGGAATAATGAGGCGAAGTCATGGATTGCTCCCTTTCTGCACAAACAGCGAGTGGCAATCTTGGTAACATGCTTTCAGGTAATTATTGCTGTATTTTAGATCATTCTGGTATATACTTATGTGACATATTTGATTTTTAGTCCCTATGTTTCGCTATGGAAGGAGCACAGGAAATGTTTAATGGGCAAGTATGCCTAGGTTGCTCTCTCGTTTCTGTTTCCTTACCAGCAAAACATAAATCCGCAGCTTGTTGACAATGAAACCATATGGTAGCTCTTTCCGACAAATCGATTTTGCGATACAGATAATCCTGGCTGTGCATGAGAAGAGATATTTTGGATTATTTTGTCTTAATTCTTGCATTGCTCTCTGGTTTTCAGTGCCCGGAAATTATGCGTGTGGCTATTTCTGAACACTGTCGTGTGGGTGAATTAAGAATTTATGGAGTACACTACGCGTTAGTGTCTTTACTTTGAGGACAGTTATTTGTCATACGAAATAATCTGTTTATTCGCTATAGCCCCTCTGTGTTGGCAGACAGTAGCAGCAGATTCAGATACTTGTTGAACTCCGGGTATCCTCTTAGCGTGAAGCCCAAGCTAAGAAATGCATTTGTATAAACCAGCTCTTGCTTTACAAGGAGCTGCAGAAGAAGCCGCAGGAACTTGAAGGTGTTCAGGTCCTTGTGCCCTGAAGGGAAGTGGCCAGCTGATGGCTGATGGTCATCCGGGCTCACCGGAGCTGGCGCTGTGTGGTGGCGTGGTGCGCGGAGCGGACGCGGCGGTTTGTTAATCCTTTTCAATGGGTAAAATGAACAGGCAAGAGTCCTCACACCTTCTGTTGGACTTCTAAATAAAGAAATAAATAATAAAAAAACCCCAAATAATAAATGACCAGCCTTTGCTTCGCAGGGACACGTCAGCAAGTGAGATCTCTTCTTGAGCTTGGAAGTAGTAGCCGGTACCTGGAAGCGTAAGCAGAACTCGAAACTGGGCGTGGAGAACCGCGGTGAGGGTAATGGGAACTGGGCGCTGGAGGCACGTCTCCAGCCTAGGAACAGTGCCATGAAACTAATCACAGCTAAACAATACCTCATGAATTTTCACGTTTACTGTAAACTACGTAGAAACGGCTGATAGGCTGTTAATTCCGCAAGTGTTCCTCCTAGCTTTAGGTGCTGGCTGCCGGGCTTGAAGCTGGGGGGTGGGAGATGCAGCTCTTGCAAAAGCTACGTGAACAATAAGTAGGGGTTTTATTCAATTTTACATCTCTGGGTGCTAACGGTTACTGCAACCCAAGGCGTGAACATGGTATTTTCTAGATATTTAGGAAATAAATATAAATCGAGATGTAAATCTGGTCAGCACAAATGTTCATGCAGTGTTTCTGTTTTACTTCAGGAGGCAGTGCAGCCACAGACACCAGCCTCGGCTGAAAACAAAAATATATTAAAATAATAATAATAGTATTAAAATTCTTGGTTGGAGTAGATTTAGAGAGATAGAAACACGCCGGAAGAGTATTCAAATCTACATGCAACATCTCCTTATATAAATACAAGGACAGAAGCTTAACGAAACAGTGATTTTCTGGAGGTGGAAGGGTAAAATTAGCCTAGCAGGACAGTGAGAGCAGCAAGTGACCGCAAAAACATTATCGATAGGGGACAGCAAAGAATGCTAGAGCTTACAGGAGAGATTTTACAAATGAGTTCATAGAAGGCAATTGCTGATGGAAACTAGGGCAAATTTTATCCAGAGATATTCAATCCAAACTTGGATAAAATTCACAAAGTCCTAACAGCAGAAATCTATCTATGCATTTCAATACCAGCGTTGGTAAAAAGGAAGAAGGGGTGACACGTTTCATGTTCTTGACTTTGGTGGGGAAAAAAATTGTGTTGCGAAGCTCTCGGAAGAAGAAACGGCATTTCTGCTCTGGCCAAATGCAGGTACATGAAATGCAGTTGATGCACTTTCAGCTCTGCATAGAGCCAGGCACAGAAGCTTTCCCAAAGTTCAGCTCTCATTAGCTGTTGTTAAGATGAGCCTCTGGGGTCCCGGCCCCAGTCACGGTCATGCAGGAATGATTCCCTGGGGATGACACTGTGGCTGAAGTGAGGAAATACCCAATATCCACGGCTTCTGGGCTGTTAGAAATCTTTGTAGAGCTCAAGTGAAAAAAAAAATATTGTAAAATCCATGGCTGAGGAGTAATGCTGTGATCGCTGGGATCCAGAGGTTTTAATCCCTCGGCACAGAGCATCATGGTGAAGGACAGAGCAGGAAAGGGTCAGTAGCACCTGAACCAGCTACAGCTGCACGTGTTGCTCAGGATGGTCGATGCCGGCTTAAATGAAATATGTCTTGAAAGAAAGGATCCAGTACCAAGTGATCCGTTCTTTGGAGAGCAGAGGCTGAAGAACAAGTCCAGGGAAACCGGGAAGTCTGCTGGGAGCGTGTGATGAGGGCTGCTGCGGTGGCTGAGCAGATGTGCTTTGCGTCAAGTTTGGCTCTGAGTTACTTTCCGCATCTCGTGCAGCCGAAATTGTCATCGATGTGAACTCTTAAGTGCGCGATCCGGTATCTAAAAATAGCCTCAAAAGTGTAAAATTCAAAAAGGTAGATGTTTTGCAGCTTAGGACGATGGTTTTTAACAGTGAGTCTCTGAGTGACTAAGGCAAAAAGAAAAGCCCTAACTCACAACGCTCGGCTGGAGTGAGGAGGGAGGTTGTCCAGCCTACACATCCCCTGCGTTCCGGTAACGGGATGTTGGAGGGAAGGGCAGGAGATGAAGGGAAAAGACCCTTAAGGAAATATTTGCTCTCGTCGTGGCAAATTGCTGTCACAGTAAGAGACTGAAGGAAGTGGCAGAACCAACAGAAATAATCCTCATGGAATTAAAAAAAGACGTGTTTTTAAAAGCTAGTCCTCAGTACATATTGACTTAATAGATTGCACCAGTAATTGTCACTGTGGCTTTTGTTCGGTCTTTTGCTGAGATTTTTTTGGGTTTCTAGGTAGTAAGCCTGTCTGCTGCGGTTTGATTGTAGAAGCTTAACATTAATTAATGACCAGGCGGGGCGGGTTAGTATTAAAAATAAGATAGATTTGGTATCGACGTGTGATTCCGTCGAGATGTTCTCAAGGAAGGCTATTAAAACTCTACGTTTCTTTTCGCTCGTAAGTGTGGGAGGCGGATTTTCCCCCTTTTAATTTTTGTGCGTGGCGTCCCAGCGCTTGCAGCTCTGGTCTTGCGACCGCCACGCAGTTGCCCCTGAGTCTGCTGAAGTGGCTCGGGAACCCGGTGAAGGAGAGGGAGCTCGGAGCCCGATGCAGAAGCAGTGCTGGTGGGAGCCCGATGCAGAAGCAGTGCTGGTGTTTAGCAAAAGTTTTTAAAAAAAAAAAAAAAAAAAAAAAAAAAGATACGTGAAACAGCTTCCAGATTCTGCCAGTGCACGTGTACAAAACCAGAAGAATGCATTTATTGCTGTTGTCTTTAAAGTACATCTGGATATTCTATGTTGTCTTAATGACCGATCATTGAAATTTGTGCTTAAAGTGAGTGTGAAACAAGGAATGTTGTGACAATAAATCCCAACATATAAAATTAGTGGCTGTCATGAGGTGGCCGCGAGGAGAAGGGCTCCATGACTCAAAGAACGGCTGGATGAACACCAAAGAAATAGAAAGAGAAAAGCCGAGCGAGCAAAAATGTACTAAAAATGAATGATACGCTATAAAGCGGAGCTTGCCACTGGAAAATGGAGATCAGCTGAGCGTAGCTGTGCTGTACGTGTGTGTCTCTCTCTGTCCCCTCCCTGTTGAGCAGCTTTTGGACCCAGCGGCTCCTTTCAGCCACGACCAACGGGGGTGCGGGGCTTGTGAAAGGCAGGATGTTTCTGCAGGGTCACGGAAAGGTGCTACGGAGCAGACTGAAATGCTGCAATATGTGATGGATCCATTAGGTCTTGGGAAGTTTGCATGGGGGAAGCCGTGTTACGGATACTCCCTGCATGAAAGGTGCCAGCCTGAGTATCAATGAAACACACGGAGTCCAACAAGGCAGGAATCTGTAGGAGACCACACCACTCATAGAACGACTCTTTTTTTTTTAAAAAAAACGCGGTCAGTATTTCCCAGTCTAAGTAGACAGTGTTGCAACAGGAGTAAAACCCCGCTTTGTGCCAGGGGTGGGGGCGGTGGAGCTGCTGAACGGCACCGAAGGGGGTTTGGCCTTGGGCTGGCACTTGGCAGAGCGGTCAGCATCGCCCACCCCGAGGTCTGTTATTTGTTTCCGCCGTTAGCCTGGACTGATTTACAATCTGATGGCAGTAGAACTGAAGAGGACCTTCGCTCTTGGCTCTGGCCCTGCATTGTCTGGCTTTGTTTTTGTCGTGCAGGGCAGTGCAGCCGCGTCCTCCCTCCCCAGCTCGGCACCCTGCAGGTCATTCACGGCAACGGCACGGCCCTGGGGACGGTGATAACCTTCCAGTGCTCTGCCGAGCACCAGCTGGAGGGACCGGGCGTCATCACCTGCGTTTGGAAAGGGAACGGTACCCAGTGGACAGCCGGAGTGCCCTCCTGCAAGCGTAAGGTTCCTTCCGAACCACTCCCCATCCCTTCGGGCCGCGTGGTGGTTATTTTGCCCTGCCTATCTCCTGCAACACTAGGATTAATTCCAGACATCTGTGCAAGGAAAAAGACAAATTCAATTTCCTTCAAAGTTGCCCCCACCGACTGTAATTGCCCTCCATATGTGTTCTGACATCATTCATTATCGTGACACCGAAAAGACCCAGTCGGATTTATGCCTGTTCTCACGTCACCGACTGTGGGAGCGTTGCACCCCGAGCAACTGTGGCTCTGTAGCTACAAGCTGTACCCTTCTTTAAAAACGTATAGAGATGACCAACTAATGTGCGAGCGTATTTGCAAACCCTCTAATCTCCCGGCATTCTTTTCTGAATACTTTTTTTTTTGCCGTAAAAGAAACGGAGTGATATTTTTTGAACAATTTTCGGTTGCTGCCTGTGGGCAGCCTCATGGGAAAGTTACTGTATTGGCAAATCATGTTTGAATGGCAACAGCATTAACTACCTTTCACGCTGTGCTCCTTATTTATTGTAAGGCGGTCGGTGATTTGAGTAGAAGTAGGCCCGAGCAAAATGTGGTACCTCTGAGCTTTGAGAATCTCAGTCTGTGTCTCAGACCTCCTGTAATTTTCAGTCATCGGTAGACGGGTGGCTCTTTTAGACACTTACCACTCTCTCACAAACTCATCTATTCTCTCTCATTTGAGGGTTGCCATTAAAGAAAAACGAGAAGAATCCTTCCCTCCAGAGGCTGCAGACGTATAAAGCTTTGCTTTATGTGGAGCTCAGCTGAACCAGTTCTGATGCTGGTCATCGTGGTGCTGGACGTTTTGAAGCACGAGTTTTGAAGCAGGACATGCTTAGTGCTCCATCCAAACGAGCTGGCAGAGACCTGCGTTAGCTGTGCCACACCACATTCCCACTCCTCCTTTTCTCTGGATAATTAACTTCCAACATCAGACCACTGTGAACCCTCAGCCCTGCAGATACTGTCCCTTCTTCCATCCCGCATCCTTCCCCAAACAGAGGAAGACCTGGCTTTGCTGCCTGCCAAATAGGATGTAATTGTATGGACCTGTCCTTGCTCTAAAGGGCTTCTTTAACCCCATTTACTCCTGTCAGTATCTGGTTTTGCAGCTCCAGTCCTTGTTAACAATTGCTTAGAAGAGCCTGCTAGCTCATCTGCATTTGATACACCGACAAAGTTGTGCTTTTTAGCTACTGCAGCGCTAAAGGCATTGTGTTGGTTTAATTGCAGTGGTGAAATACTTGTGAACAATTCATTAGTAGCTTATAAATAGGAGATTTTTAAATAGCCCAGTGTCGGGCTTGCATAGCTCTAAGCTGAAGCCAGTACACTCTGGTGTCTTGACACATACTAATGTGAAAGTCCTCACTGAGCTATTATTAGCAGAAGCGTGAAGCAGGTAGGTTTCAGCATGGTTTAATGAAAATGTGAAAGATAAATCCATGGGTTGACCTTACAAACATGCTTCTGTGTTTGCTTTGCTGCAGCCATATCAAAATATGAGACTTTTGGATTTAAGGTCGCAGTGATTGCCTCCATCGTGAGCTGTGCTGTCATTCTGCTGATGTCCATGGCTTTTTTAACTTGTTGTCTCATCAAGTGTGTGAAGAAAAGTGAAAGGAGGAGAACTCAAAGGTATGTCAAGAAAAGATTTTTAAAACCAATGTAAGACTCTACATCATAGGGCCCCCATTGCTGTGATAGTAGAGGGCGTCAAAGGACCCGATGCTCACAACACCACAATGATGTTAAATACTTAAAATCCTGAGATTGTAGGTCAGGCTTTAGGCATAGAAAGACGTGGAATTCAGAAGTATTGAGGCACCTAATGTCTGTTAATATCAGATGACCTCGGCGGGTCTGGGCAGATCTGGATTTACCCGGGATTATGCAGAAGCTGAACATACAAGTCTTATGTGCTGGCCTGGTCTTTCTGTCCTTGAATTAATTTAAGATTGGCTGCATTTTCCCTTCTTCTCTCTCTCTTTCCTTTTTTCCTTTGCTTTCCCTCCACACTGCTGGAAAAGTTAATCTACCCGTGTCAAAACCATCAAAGCCCTCCCCGTCTGCAGAGCATACCTCCAGCTGTCACAGCGCTATGCTGGAAGGCCGCAGGAATTCGTCCTCTGACTTGAAGCGCAGGTCAGCGGGCACGATTATAAACAGGCATGGGAAGAAGTAAAATTTATCAATCCACTCGGCATGAAGGGTGGTTGGGTGGCCACATCTGGCTGTACGCTAGAGCTGAGCCACCGTTGTTGATGAGGCCATCCGTCTGGCGTCACCTGCTGCAGAAGGCTTTCCACAGGCACCTCTTCGTCGTCGTTCCCCCCGCGCAGCGGGGTGGCTGCGCCCTGTCCCGCTGATGCCTGCTGCGCAGACAGAGGGCTGCACTTGGGGTTGATTTTAAGCCTCTTCTTGCTTCAGAGGAGTGTTTGGGGCGAGGTGGGGTAGCGGTGGAGTAGGGTGAGACTGGGGGAGGACACAAGGGAAGGTCTCTCTGCCCCGAGCTGTGTTTTATCTAGAGGTGCGCGGGAACCAGCTTTGGGGGGATTTTTTTCTGTCATTTTGAAATCTGATTGTAACCAAAACACAGATTTTCTGTTTCCCTTGAAAGGATTTTGTGAGGCAAAAAAAGACTCTGGTGTCATTCATAATAGTGAGTTTTCACTGATAGCATGAAAGAATTTTTGAAATGAAAGGGTTGATCGGAATTTTTGGCATTGCCGCTTTTCTTTTTGATAAGACTATTCATATCAAAGTCCTTGTTTTTCATTTATTTTAGATGGAGTTTTGTCCAAATTCACATGACTATGATGACTTGATGTTTTTCTCTTATGAAAGAAAAGCCCTTCACCCCGGATGCTTTGACCTGGTTCTGTCATAAGGACATGAAATGATTCCCTTTGTTGGGAGCTCCTCAGTTCCCTGCTGCTCTCTGTTCTCTCTTCACTGCCTCCTGAAGGAGCTCCTTCAACCCGGCCTCTCCATGCCTGAGCCCTGCTCTTGGCGGGAAACTGGGGGCACCGTAGATATTGTGTAGCTTAGCCCCACTGTCAGAAAGCATCTGAGATGATGGAGAAACTGTCCATGGAGGATCATAGAAGGGTAGAATGGTTTGGGTTGGAAGGGACCTAGAGATCATCCAGTGACACCCCCCGCCCTGGGCAGGGACACCTCCCACCAGCCCAGGTCGCTCCAAGCCCCGTCCAACCTGGCCTTGAACCCCTCCAGGGATGGGGCAGCCACAGCTTCTCTGGGCAGCCTGGGCCAGGGGCTCACCGCCCTCACAGCAGAGAATTTCTTCCTCAGATCTCATCTAAATCTCCCCTCTTCCAGTTTAAAACCATTCCCCCTCATCTTATGGCTCCCCTCCCTGCTCCAGAGTCCCTCCCCAGCTTTCCTGGAGCCCCTTTAGGGACTGGAAGGGGCTGGAAGGTCTCCCCGGAGCCTTCTCTTCTCCAGGCTGAACCCCCCCAGCTCTCTCAGCCTGTCCTCCCAGCAGAGGGGCTCCAGCCCTCCCAGCATCTCCGGGGCCTCCTCTGGCCCCGCTCCAACAGCTCCATGTCCTTCTGCTGTTGGTGCCCCAGAGCAGGATGCAGTACTCCAGGGGGGTTCTCCCCCAAGCAGAGCAGAGGGACAGAATCCCCCCCCTCGCCCTGCTGGCCACGCTGCTGGGGATGCAGCCCAGGGTGCCGCTGGCTTTTTGGGCTGCCAGCGCACGTTGCTGGGTCACGTTGAGCTTCTCATCCACCAGCACCCCCAAGTCCTTCTCCTCAGGGCTGCTCTCCAGCCATTCCTGTAGAAGCTTGTCATGCAAGAAAGACCAATGCATCCCTGTGGGAAGCTTGCTCGACCGGCAGCCCGTGCTGCAGGGTACCAGATGTGGTGGTATTGCTTCTGCAGCTGGCAGCACCCAAGGCCACAAGGGCGTGAGGGTCTGCAGGTAGAAGGGATCTCTTTTGTGAGGTCCGTTGACGTAGCTGTAAAATGCGGATCGACTTCTGGATGCACAAAGCATTAACCTGAAGAGAAGGTGCAGGCTTGATAACTTGACACGAAATGATAAAGCTTGGTAGGGGATTAGATAAAAAAGTGTCTCTTGGACCATCGCTGAAGGAAAAGGTAGTCTGGACCTGTGGGGTAGGGAGGATGTCCTCATCTTGCCTTTCTCTTTGAAGTCTGCCTGTCTGCTTTTCTTTGGCTTTTTTTTAGTTGGTCTACTGGAAGAGATCACCTCTGCCTATGAACCTGTCTGCCAAGATATCTATTTGATGATCTTTGAAGTGCCATCTTTTATCCCTTCGTTTGGAGAGAAAAAGGACAAAGGCTGCTGAAAATCCTCACGTATTTTAGCTTCCTTGCAGACCTTGTCCCTCTGCGTGAGCGCAGCTGCCATCTCCTTTGCCGGGAGCAGGATCGCATCCCGAGAGCGCAGAAGTGACACCAAAATCAGCATCGCCAGCCCTCGCAATCTAATCTTGTCCCATCAGCTAGTGTGAATGCCTGTGATTATGTGAATCTCAGATTTCTTTTAAAAACGAGACAAGAAATTATGATGATTTTTTTTTTTGCCCCAGAGTTGTAGCGAGCAGCATGAAAAGTGCCTTGAGCGCTTCCAAAAGAAAATCCTGAAGGCAAGCGAATAACCCCTGCTCTTAGCGAAGGCAACGTTACCTGTCTCCCCTGTTTTTAAGTCAGTTCATCTTTTCAACCCGCCTGGTGATTTTTGAACCCTTAGGATTGGCAGTGCCGCAAAAATTCACAGAAAATACTACTTTTTTTGTTCTGAAATAATTTATTCCATAAAAACGGGGATAGTCTGTAGTCTTCCTGCGTACAACGGGGTCTGGGCTGACGTGGTGTCACTGATGAAGGGCCGTGAGATATTGACGCTAAATTTTTTTTTTATTTGCTTTTTTGAGGAGCGCTGGATAATACTTAAAATTCTATTTTCCAGGATAGTATTTACACTATTTAAGAAGTCCCCACCTTGAGGTATTTAAGCAGGTATTTAAGTTTCTGGAAATTTGGTTTATACTTGAAGTTCAGCATGTGTTTAAGTGCTGTCTTCAGTAAAACTGGATTTAGATTTAAACTCCAGCGAGTCAGGGCTGTGGTCAGATGAAAGTTCCGATATGCAGCCATTTATCACAGCATTGTATTTCACCCCTTGCTTTATTCGCAGAGATATGCAGCTGTGGTACCAGCTCAGAACTGACGAACTGGAGCACATGCAAGCCGCTTACTTCGGTTTTAAGGGAAGAAACAATAACAACAACAATAAGAAACTCAGGAATAAATCCGTATTTGATGATGTGACCAACATGGCGTATGATAACCAAGGCTTCTACAGGTAAGGCTATTAAAATACGGTGGGTTTGAATGAATGTGTTGAACACATCTTAGAAAGCGGATTCCTCGAAAATGCATTTTAAAGGGATGCCCCTGCAGAGGACATCATGCCAGTGGACTGTCGAGGCTTGTCCTTGAACTTGCCCGTCCTGTGGGGAGCTAACGTTGCCAAAAGGTGGGAGAGTGGAGCAGCTGAGCGTGACCTCCTTCCTCACAGCTTTTCGTCTGTCCCCAGCAGTGCTCGGTTAAGCCTGGTCTGCAGGGAAGGCTGCACCAGATTAACTGGGAGAGGGTTTTAATTGGCTTTGTTAAACCGATGCTAAACCGCAGCAGGAGAGTCACTGCCCTGTATTGGTGAGGGCTATCAAGGTGCCAGCTTGCCTGAGAGCCTTAGGAGAGGAGCCAGACGGGGACACCTGGGGCTGGGGCACAGCTCAAGGTGAGCATCCAGTATTACCCTTCATCCCTCGCTGGCCGCGAAAGCTCCCCGGAGAAATCCCGTTTCCTTATCAGGGTGTGCAGGGCAAACACGATGGGATCCCCGTCTGCCGGGCAGCGTGTACACCTGCAGCGGGGCAGCCCTGACACCGGGGCCCTCCAGAGAAACGTCCCCTCGGAAATCAAGTGCATCACGTACTGTGGATGCATGGATGGGGGGCACAGGTATTTTTGGTGTCAGTTCGGAGCCACGTCTGAGAGCGTCCAGGTGCGTTACGCTGTGGTTTTTGCCGACAAAAGAAAAACAGAGAAATGAATACGCGTTAAATTCTAATCGCCATTTTGCTGTTACTATTCATATAAACACACGTCATTGTGTCTTTTACATCCTTTGGGTTCTGTTTCATCGTCATGCGTGATACTATATAGCACAATCCTTGTTTGCTTTTAATTCACTGCTCACTTGCACAGCTTTTATGTACAGCAGTATCTGTGATTTGTAGTAGTTACCTGCAGAAAATGATTTTGTGCAGATTATAAACCTACTTCCCCGTCACAGTGCAGCTGGAAATTATATTCAAACGGAGCACTTGCACAAAAGCGTGCTGGCTGCTTAATCAATTCCTAGCTTTGGGTGATTTCAGAAAGATGTATAAAGCTAATTAAATGCTGATTATAACCTACACAGTTTTTAGGAGACTCAGGAAGCACTTTTTAATTTCGGGCAGCTTCAATCTGCTACGATGTTAATGTTTTGTATAAGCGTAATTTGCTTTTTAAATAATAGGGATAACCTTATAAAGGGCTGCGAACAGAGGTCAGTGCTTGGCTGGAGCCTCCAGCTCCTTCTGGGTTCTTATCTGCCCCCCTCCACCGAGCAGAAGCTGCCGCATCAGCGAATGCTGTACAGTTCTTCTTACTGAACGAAGCAGCTGGATAAGCAGCTTCTCTGGGGCCAGAAATCAACAAGTTTAGTATTTCTTTAGAAAATGGGAGGATGTGTAAACGTCAGTGGGAATTGCAGAGGGCAGGAGGAGGAAAGCCCGCGAGCTCTTTGTTTTCGTGCGTAGGACAATGCGCACGCTGTGTTAACTGCTGGTGCCAACCTCCCGACCTCGCCGACCTCCTGACGCGTGGTGCCCACTGTTAATCAAGGTCTCCTTTATTTCCAGCATGCAGAGGTGATGTGATCCTGGCTTATCACTAGCCAGAGCAAAAATCAGCTAGGAGAGCAGGTGTAGTGGTCTGTGCACCCCGGAGCCACAGCTGTTTCTCACATGGAGAATGGGCGCCGCTTCTAATCAGAGATGGAGATGGCATTGAAGGAGACAGGCTCTGAATAAAAGTGTCTTGGAATTGCTCTAGGGACAGGTGCAACCCTTTATCAATTTGTGCCTTCTTCCCTTTCTTCACTCAAATAAGATCTATTTAATCAAGGTTCGTAAGAGATGCTAATTCCTACTGGTTAATTCTGTCAAATGGATAGAAGCGCAGGATGAGATGTGGGAATTCTGCTAATGTATTTCATGCCAGCTCTTGAAGACAACAAATGATCTGTCAGCTTTGTGTTTCACTTGCAAGATTTATTTTTTTGTGTGTAGTGAATTACGCTTGGTTTCATCATCCTCTGCACATCCAGCTTTCTGGGAGCAGCAGGACATTGTAGGCGAAGCCCTGGGGAGGCGCAAACATGAAGCTGGCTTATGCTGGGAAGACCGGTGTGAAAGGACATGTCCATGTCCACTACCTGGGTTATTTCTGCAGTACCTTTCTTCCTTTAATGTGAAGTGGACATGTTGGCAGCCTGTGCTTGGAGGAAATTGTAGAATCACAGAATGGTTTGGGTTGGAAGGGACCTTAGAGATCATCCAGTGACACCCCCTGCCCTGGGCAGGGACACCTCCCACCAGCCCAGGTCGCTCCAAGCCCCGTCCAACCTGGCCTTGAACCCCTCCAGGGATGGGGCAGCCACAGCTTCTCTGGGCAACCTGGGCCAGGGGCTCACCACCCTCACAGCAGAGAATTTCTGCCTCAGATCTCATCTCAGTCTCCCCTCTTCCAGTTTGAAGCCATTACCCCTCATCCTATCACTACATGCCCTTGTAAAAAGTCCCTCCCCAGCTTTCTTGTAGTCCCTTTAGGGACTGGAAGGCCACAATAATGTCCCCCTGGAGCCTTCTCTTCTCCAGGCTGAACCCCCCCAGCTCTCTCAGCCTGTCCTCACAGCAGAGGGGCTCCAGCCCTCCCAGCATCTCCATGGCCTCTGGACCCACTCCAGCAGCTCCGTGTGCTGAGGCTCTAGCCATGGGGTGTTGCTGCAGTGGTGAAGCTGTTACAACATTGATTATCCGAGGACATAAATAAAGGCATGTGGCATGTCTGGAAAAAAAGCGGCAAAACTGAGGACAAGCAAGCCCAAAAGAAAGCTCCTGTATATTGGTGTGCGCATGTGAACCGAAGCGTGCGTTCAGGGTCATGAAGAAGCCAAATGATAATTTAACCAAGGCTCCTCAAGGAAGGTTCAGGCTGGACATTAGGAAGCATTTCTTTACCCAGAGGATGATCAAACCCTGGAACAGGCCTCCTGGAGAGGTTGCTGATGCCCCAAGCCTGTCAGTGTACAAGAGGCCTTTGGATATTGCCCTTAATAATATGCTTTAATGTTTAGACAGCCCTGAACTTGGCACTTGGACTAGATGATCGTTTAGGTCCCTTCCAACTGAAGTGTTCTGTCCTGTCCTGTCCTGTCCTTGTGTTCATGTTTCAGACATATGGAGGAATTTGTGCAACGCCTCACCAGACCTATGAGCAAACCAGAAACCCTGCTTTGTTTTCCTGATAAGGGACTGTCCTAAGGAACACGGGAGGCTGATGGGTTTCTCCCCGCCTCTGCCGGGGCTGCGCACGCGTTGTTCTCCGGGCTGCAGCCATGGGGGGTGGCTCTGCAACCCACTTAGCAGGGGACGGCTGAGAACGGAGCGGTGCCCTTGTCTGAGAAAGGAGTGGGTGGAGGCTTGGCAATTTATGTCGGTTTTGTGGTGGCGCTTCCTTTTCTTAAAGAAAAGTGTTCTGCTGCTTCTTCATGTAACCTATGAAGTATCTGGAAGAGTGAGAACTCCTCCACCCTTGAAGAAGACCTTCTTGAGTATATCTTCGCCTATTTTTGACTAGAAACGGATGTAGGTCAGGCTGCTTTTCCGACTTAATTGCAATAGATTCAGAGATTAACTCGAGATTAACATTTTGATTCGCCACTTTAAAGATCAAAAGTACTGTAAGAACAAATAAGATAAAAAGGCAATTCTTTCAGGGAAGCCAACATAAAATAAAATAAAACCCCAGTTATTTCAGACAGGTAAGATACTCGTTCTGGTTTACAGAGTAGTTAGGATTAAAAATTATCATCTGTTAAAGTGGTGGCTTAGTTTGCCGATGAGAGAATTTTGACTGTATCGAGGTGACGTAACGTGGATGCGGAATGCTTGATGTGTAGAAGTTACAAATAGTGCAGAAGCCCAGCTGCTGGGCAGTGGGGGCTCCAGGGTGCTCTTCTGGACCCGCCTGCCACAAAATGAGATCTTTTTCCCCTCATGTTAGAAGCATGGAACAAATGGAACGAATAAAGAGGTTTCCAGGGAAATGCTGAATTTTAATGGCAACTACCATTCTGGCTTCTCGGCTGCTTGAACAAATTGCTTTAAAACGCTGAGAAATATGTCTACAAATACCTGGGATCATTAACTACGGAGTGCAGCCGGTGTTGATGCCGCCTCTTTCGTTTCGATGTAAGGAATCATAATGAGGATAAAAATACCTATTTTTAGCAGAAAGCCTCGTATGCGGGAGCTGTAAGCGTTTACAGCATATTTGCTCTGCTGGGAGGGACGGGTTTTCCCCAGCGTTGCTTCTCAGAAGTCTAGAGCAGAGGGCAGAGATGGCAGGTTGCTGCACGGTGCAGAGGTTTGAGACAGATTAGCTGAAGAAAAGGGTCTGTCATCTCTGGGAGGGAGATTAGCTGCAGCTCTGCGCCACGTACTTAGAGGAGAACAATGTGCATGAACCTCCAAAACAGCCCGCCGAGAGGATTGCTAGGCTGAGGCAGGGCTTGTCAACGCGGATATATATAGGGAATAGCTCTCCCAGCCCGACTGTCGTCTGTATCAGGAGAAAAGCCTGAAGTCAGTAAATTATGTTTGTCTCTCTTTAAGATTTAAAAGTCTTCCCGATTCTGCACGAGAGCGAAACCAGGACTTTTGGCATCGTTCATCCAAAGTGAGAGACCTTCCTCGAAGCAGCAGAGAGCATTGCACCTGCTTGGGGTTAGACCTGAGCACCGGGGGCCTTTGGTATTGCAGGGGAACTAGCACTTGAAACGCCGTGCTGGGTTTAAGAGGGTTTTTGAAATGGATATGTTCCTGAGCAGGATTTGTTATTTTACTGATGAAAAATAAGACCTGGCCCTGCAGTAATCTTTCTCTGGAATAATTGCTTGGGCAACCACCACCTGAGATGAACAGTCCTCTTCCATCCCCAGCAAATGCCCGGGTGGGAGAGCTTAGACTTAGTCGGCTGCCTGAGCGGGGAGGTTGTCCTCTGCCCCGGGACTGGCAGAGGGCAAAATATAAGTAAAGAGAAGCTTAATGACATCTGTCCTTCCTCTGGGCCAGCTGCTGGTAATGTTTGAGAGGTGGAGGTGAACGTCAGTAAGACGCGATATTAAAGAAACTGGTGTTGAAAAGAAGAGTGAGGCTGCCTAACGCGGGCGCGGGGGTTGGCTCACCCGCTGCCATGGGTCGGCTGCGGCTGCTCCCGGGTGAATGGTCGGTTCAGGTGGGTTGAGGCCACTTTGGCCTTGAGATCCTCTGCCTGGAGTAGAATCATAGAATCACAGAATCTTCATGGTTGGAAAGGACCTTTGAGATCATCGAGTCCAACCAAACAACCTACAATCTCTGCCACTAGAGCATGCCCTGAAGTGCCACATCCAGACGTTTCTTAAACACCTCCAGGGATGGTGACTCAACCCCCTCCCTGGGCAGGCTGTTCCAGTGCCTGACCGCTCTTTCAGTAAAGTCATTCTTCCTAATATCTAATCTAAACCTGCCCTGCCGCAGTTTCAGGCCATTTCCTCTGGCCCTGTCATTATCCACCTGGGAGAAGAGGCCAACCCCCACCTCTCTACACCCTCCTTTCAGGGAGTTGTAGAGGGCAATGAGGTCTCCCCTCAGCCTCCTCTTCCCCAAGCTAAACATGCCCAGCTCCCTCAGCCTCTCCTCATATGACCTGGTCTCCAGACCCCTCACCAGCCTGGTAGCTCTCCTCTGGACACGCTCCAGCACCTCAATGTCCCTCTTGTACAGCAGGGCCCAGAACTGAACACAGCACTCGAGGTGAGGCCTCACCAGTGCCGAGTACAGAGGCACCATCACCTCCCTGCTCCTGCTGGCCACGCTATTCCTGATGCAAGCCAGGATGCCGTTGGCCTTCTTGGCCACCTGGGCACATGGCTGGCTCATATTCAGCTGACCGTCCGCCAGCATCCCCAGGTCCTTTTCTGCCGGGCAGCTTTCCAGCCACTCTTCCCCAAGCCTGTAGCGTTGCTTGGGGTTGTTGTGACCGAAATGCAGGACCCGGCACAAAGAGTAGGGCGGAGAAGCTTGCTTGTGACTCCCAAACTGAAATAGCAGTCTCCTCTTCTCCATGAAGCAGTCCCAGCCATGCCTCTAGGAGAACTGATGAAAATACGCACAATCTAGCATAACCATTTGAGAGCAAACAGCAAACCCTTTTTGACGTGCAAAGAGTTTAAAGAACTGGGCGCCCCACTGGTTTTTACACTGTTTTTTATGTTTACACATAAGCATGGGCAGCAAGGTGGCTGTCCCAGGAAAAACACAGATAGCTAGTAATGAGAAAAAGCTGAGAGAGCTCATTTCAGTTGGCATCAGCTTCCTGACAATGGTAAGAAAAAGCCACACCTAGGGAAACCTCAGTTTTCTTTGCTTTTTCAGCACAACAAAACCTGTAACCTGTCCTGGAATAGATACTCCCTTGACTCGGGGATGTGCTGTTATTTTGCAGGGGAGAATTGACGGCCCGGTACTTACCACACTCAGGGAGAACTGAATTTAGCTGTAGACTAACTCCTTTTCATCCTCTGTCAGCTAAGACGACAACCAGAAAGAAACGAGTCCAGCTCAAAAGTACATCTAAAGAGCAGCAAAGAAATTTGGGTTTTTTTTTTTTTTTCCTGGTTTGGAAGCATTTGGAAGAAGTTGCGCAGTCCAAATTTGGCCTGTTTTGAGGTGAATTATTTTACACAGCTCTAGGCCAAGTTATAAAACATTCTCTGTGAAGTAGCTGATCTGACTGCAGGAGTGGGTCAAATGGGAAGCCCATGTCTCAGTAGGTTTAGAGTCCTCCTTTCAGATATCCACTACAGCTGGACAATATTATCAAGAAAAAAAATCTCTTCTGGAGAGAAACAGGCTAGTATATTCTCCCGCAGAAGATATTTTTAGTACCTGAAATTTTTGTACCAGAGCACTTTCTGACTACAAGATGCATTACCAGTGTACCTGGCAAAAAGCAAATAGGGACAATGCAACAGCAAAGGTGCCCAAGTGAAAAGGTTTTGCAAAAAAAACCCCAAAGGCAGCATGCTCTCGGGAGAGGCAACTCGGCATTTTCAGTCAGTAGAAGGAGTCACCTGCCAGGTTGGTAAAATGAGCTCATAGCTTTGTCCTCCACAGGAAAACAAAATGTGTTTTCTTTTCCCCTTTGATTTAGTGGCTGTAATGGTTGAAGCTTTCCACTGCCTTGTGTAAGGAGTTGCAGGGAAGGTGCGAATCAGATACTCGTGTTGCTCCAAACAATGTCTGCCCGGGCCTGCTGAGGAACGTGGCTGTAAGCCAAAGGACCTTCTAGAAGTATGGACAAGATGGGATGGGACACTTGGCCGCATTCCTACCTTGCCCTCTGCCCCCTTAAGGACGCTTTCCGAGCTGCCTTTCCCTTCTGAACACCTAAGTAGACGAGATTAAAAAGCTGAAGAATCTGATGCCCTTCTACTAGCAGGATAGTGTGGTGTAGATTTACCACAGTGAAAGGGGTCAACACTTCAAGAAATACCCACGTTGAGAGACAGGTTGCTGCAAAGCTTGATGAAAAACCTAAGCAGAACAAGAAAAAACCACCAGGATACCTACAATGTCTGTCAGGAGATGCATCAGCAGGAGAATTAAGGGGGCAAAACATCTTCTGCAACAGTGACTTGGTGAAGACTGTTAGAGTTCCTGGGGAAAGTGATTTATCTGGGTGCTTTTGAAGGTGAGCAGTCTCCTTCAGCACAAGAAGGACATGGTGCTGTTGGAGCGGGGCCAGAGGAGGCCACAAAGATGATCCGAGGGCTGGAGCCCCTCTGCTGTGAGGACAGGCTGAGAGAGCTGGGGGGGTTCAGCCTGGAGAAGAGAAGGCTCCGGGGAGACCTTAGAGCCCCTTCCAGTCCCTGGAGGGGACCTACAGGAAAGCTGGCGAGGGGCTGTTGGCAAGGGCAGGTAGCGATAGGACGAGGGGCAATGGTTTAAACTAGAGCAGGGTGGGTTTAGATTAGACATTGGGAAGAAGTTCTTTCCACTGAGGGTGGTGAGACACTGGCCCAGGTTGCCCAGAGAGGGGGTGGAGGCCCCATCCCTGGAGACATCCAAGGCCAGGCTGGATGAGGCTCTGAGCGACCTGATCTAGTTGAAGATGTCCCTGCTGACTGCAGGGGGTTGGATAGATGGCCTTGAGAGGTCCCTTCCCACCCAACACATCCTATGATTCTATGACCAGAGAGCTGGAGCCTTCACTCCCTCCGAAAGATCCGTGTGTTGTCTTTTATGATGGGCCTCGCTGTCCCAAATAGCTCTCGTTTGTCTGCACGCTCGGGCAGGCCCAGCCCAGCCCTGCCGGCTGCCGGCGCTGGCGGCCACGGGCCGTGTGCGGGAGGGTTTCTCAGCGCCCCTGAGTGCTGCGAGTGTGCCCGGGCACGGCAACGGGGCTTAGATGGCAGAGAGCCACCGGCGGGCTGCTCCCGGGGCTGCAGGAAGAGATGTAGGACCCGTCCTCACCACGGTGTTTAATATTTTGCTACCTAGAGTGAAATGGCTGCAAAGAGCAAACGACCTGTTTGATACAATCGTCCGTAATTCATACAGTTCCCTACACGTGCGATGTTTGATTGTGTGGCACCTGGGGCCGGGAGGGAGGAGACCTAGCACAGGAGAGGGGCAGATTTCCTTCAAGCTTTTGCATAGATTCTCCCACCCTGAGAGTTGTCCCACTTTGAGCTTCTCTATTCATGGAGGTTTTCTTTTTTTCCTCTAGTTTGTTATTACTGTGCTCTGTGTTGCCCACCGCCACCTTTCAGAGACTAAAATCTTCCCGTACCTTTTGACACAGATATTTCAAAGAAAGATGGGGCAGGGGAAGTGAGCTGTGGTTTCACCGTGGGGCCCTGTCGCGAAGGGCGGGATAGCTGGCTGCTAAATTATACCGATTTCTGAATCTCAGTCTCAATTGTCACCACAACGAGCGTGGAGGGTGTGTGCACAGCAACATGTGCTTTCAATAAAGCTGCTATTATTGTTTTCATAATGCTTCCATGATTACCCCAGGGTCTTGTACAAAGTCACCAGACATACAGCAACAAAAAAAAAAAATCCCCTCCCGTCCTGCAGTATAAAAATCTCTTTTCAGAGCCAGTGCCAGCGCCGCAGCATTGCTCTGCCCCGCTGCTCGGAGTTCTCACACTCCTCGGATGTCCCGTTAGCAGTGTTTTCCCCTCCAGCTAGGAACAGCTCTCAAGTCACACAAAGCAAAATTCTTGTGAATCCTCTAAAACCCATTGACAAATGCTGCGGTGGCTGCTCTTCTCCCCAGACGGGAGCTCTGACTTTATCTCTCAAAGAAAGTCCGTCCTTGTCAAATGTACTGTGCACCTACGTAGGCTGGTCAGCACCTGGCATCCTTGTGTGCGTTTGCAATTCCAGAGACAGGGAGGTCTTCTGATCCTCTTACTGTGATGTTTTGAAGTAGCCCGGCTGGAAACTGGAGTTAAGGAAAGTCCAAGCGCTTGAAAAAAAAGTCACACTCATTCAGGATACAGTACAGAGCTCCCGAGGGTGAAAGTGCAAACGGAAGGCTGCCTCTGACTGACCGCCACGCATGCAGAGGAGAGCCCACTCCGTGCACATCCATCTGTGCCTTGTCGACGCTGCAGCCCTCTCAATAGCTCTTCTCGGCCTCTGCTTAGGTGGAACTCCACTGACTTCACTGTCCCTCTGACATCCACAGGGTGCAATGTGCTGCAGTGAATGGAGGGTGCCTCGTCCTAGACTTATTTCAGTCAATGGAAGCATAATAGTCACAGAATCCCAGACTGGCAGGGGTGGGAAGGGACCTCTGGAGATGATCCCGTCCAAGCCCCTGCCAGAGCAGGGTCACCCACAGCAGGTGGCACAGGAACACGTCCAGGCAGGTTTGGAATGTCTCCAGAGACGGAGACTCCACCACCTCTCTGGGCAGCCTGGCCAGGGCTCTGCCACCCTCACAGCAAAGAAGTTCCTCCTCGTGTTTAGGTGGAACTTCCCATGGTCAAGTTTGTGCCCGTTACCCCTTGTCCTGTCCCCGGGCACCAGTTCCCGAAATGGGAGGAGGAGGTTCCTTAGCCAGGAGAGTTGTCCTCCAAGTACAGTTTCATCCAGTTTGGCTTTCTGAGTTGGTGTGGACGGTGGTAACTGCGGAGTTTCACAATGCAGAGTTTTTTACAGGAGAAAACATCAGAATGGGATGAATTCTGTGCAATAACCAGAATATCTAGATTTGAATTATAATCCTGGCAGGTCTGTTTGCAGAAGTTGTGGCTACCCCATGCAAAGCTTTAGGCCAGTTCTTCTCACTGTTACACGCTGTTCGGATTTGATTTTTGTTTTGTAACTATTGACTGCTGCCTCGAGAAGATGGAACTGAGTTCCTCCTACTATAAAAAAAAAAAAAAGAAAAAAAAGTACAGTAGCAAGTATCTCAGATTTTCTTTCAGCAGCAAGATCTGCAGCATTACTCGCTGTAGCTTCTGCTCCTGATGGCGGGCCACAGGGGTACTCGGAGAGGCGTTCTGGTGTCCAGCACAAAGATCCTTGAGGGCTTGATGATGTACCAAGATTAAAAGGCACGGTTAAAACAGTACAGGTCAATACAAAGTGGATAAAGTTACCGGGCTGTTTTTTGAGAGACAGATGAATTAGGTGTTGTCCAAATTACGGGTGGGTAAATCCTGCTCATCTGAGCACCTCCTTGATGAGTATGTTCTGACTGCGCTGATACAGGGCCTTCTCACATCAAATGCAGAGGCGGTTTAAGATGCCTTTACCCTGCCTGACTGTAGCTCATGCCCCAAATAGTTTTGTAACACAGATCTCCAGTGAAGAGCAAGATTTACTCTCCCGTACAGGAAATATGTATCTGCAGTAGTGCTACTCTGTACCAGAACAGCAAGCCCTCAGCTATTTGGCTTTACTTTCTGTTATTTCCCCTGGGCTTCCCATATGTATGCACGTTTCGTGTATGAGCACTTCTGCAACTGATAGTTGCAGAATGCAGCTTCTGTTTCCTGACCAGCTTTTCATGTACGAAAGGGTAAGACCCACGTTGGCCAGGATGTGGGCGTGCAGGCTGCTGCCTTCAGCGGCCAGAGGAAGCCAGAGGAGCCACGTGAGCTCACCTGCCGTGGATCTGGGGCAAGCGACCTCAGCAGCTGCCCTGCCTGTAACTGATGCTTTACAAAAGCCCGCGCACTCAGCCTACGGTAATTTGGCATGACCCTGAAAGGGCTGTCTCTTACCTGCTCCTGGTTCACAGAGCCGTGTGCTTAATGCCAGCTGCATCCATCCCGCCTCTTGCAGCAGGGTTCAAGAACAAGGTGATCCCATCCCCCTGTTTTCTGAAATGAGTTGTGTGTTGTTTGCTGAGCATCTTTTCAGCAGCTCTGCCATCTCCGTCTGCCCTCGCCATCCACTGCTGGCTTATTTGCTGTCTGGGTCGGTAGCCTGCGCTGGCTTAGCCCGCAGCTGGGCAAACCCTGCTGTGGAAGTGCAGGATGCAGGATGGATCCGTGACCGCCAGTGCTCCATACGCACTCAGCTGGCAAATACGGAGTCCTGGCGTGCCACCCCTTCTGGGAGGGCAAGGTGGGAGCCAGGTCAGGCAGTCAAGGACTAGAACAAGCCACAGTGCAGCTGGGCTGCATGGGCATCACTGCAAATAACACCCCAGATGCCACCAAGCACAACTGGCTCCATGCTCCCAGCAGTGCTCTGCCAACCAAGCAGGGACTTCCCCTTCCCCTTCCCCTTCCCTTTCCCTTTTCCCTTCCCCTTCCCTTCCCTTCCCTTCCCTTCCCTTCCCTTCCCTTCCCTTCCCTTCCCTTCCCTTCCCTTCCCAGGCTCAGCATTCCAGTGTCCTTAGGAAGGTTCTCCCGATAGCATAGCATTAAATTGAAGCTGGGGACTCGTTTGATGGCAAACAAACAAACAACCAAGTAACATCTGCCCCAACCCCAAGTAAAACAGACCTCACAAGGCTTTTCAAGGTCTGCATCAGCTTTCACAGAGAGACAATTACTTGCCCCACTGCTGCCAACTGGTTTTGATGCTGGGACAAGCGAGTCCATATGTTACAGCGCGAGTTGTTTGCAAAATGCTCGATGTGCAAATAAAATGGATTGGAAGTTTCTGTCTCCTCACCAGAGCAAATGAAACAGAAGTAACTTTTTCCTTCGTGCTTACAGGTTCCAGGAGGAGTGGACCCGGGACATCGTAGCTCCTGGGCGTTGCAAAGGCACCGATCATCTGCCTAAGTTACCCAAAAGCAGTGGCGCGCCTGTGAAACAAGCTGTACCGGGACCCAGCGCTGCGGTACAGCCGGTGAATTCAATCCACGTTGTTGAAGTCTATGGACATAAGGATAGCTATAACAAACCAAGCTGTCAGATACCTGGATAGCCGGTGGCGGAAACACAATTGCTCCTCTGGACCAAAATGAAATTTGGATAGAAATATGTGCCTTAAAGACAACGTAGAAAGTTAATTATTCATATGAATTCAAAAGTTTTCTAGATTCCAAGATGGTTATTTAACAGAGATACTTCAAGGTCTGATAAAATAAAAAAGTGAATGTTGAGGCTGGCAGTCCGTCGCCATTCTCTGCGGCGTGCTACGTACTGTGACCAAGGCAAAAGCATAATATCATTCTTCTGTACATCTAGACAGAAATGGGAGCCAGTTGGCATATTTGCCTCATACAAAGTCACTGATGATAATTACACATTCATAAGATGGCAACCTTCTTTTAACCAGTGGTTTTTTGTAAGCATTTCAGAATGAAAAATCCCCCCTATTTTTACACAGTAGTGTGATAGAGCTACAATAAAATTTTGTTTTTAATTAAAAGCCCCCCTTTGTTTTGTATCAGGAAGGCCTTTTTGTTTAATTCCTCGGCTCCGCATTGGGAGCCCGTGGGAGGCTGGGTGAAGCCGAGGCCCGTGGGGGAGCGGGCAGAGGGGGCAGCGGGCTCTGCTTTGCCCCCCCCCCCAGCCTGCACACCTATGGCCGGTGGACGTGTGGCGAGCGAGCAGCCGGGTGCGGGCTGGCGTGGGGGGAAGGCGGCGCAGCCGTCCTGCAGCAGCGTGGCTGGGGCGGTGGCTGCGGCATCCCGGGGACGGCACGCTAGGCAAAGGGGAGATGGAGTTTTTTGGAAACCTGCCTTCCTTTCCTATTATAAATCTGTTCACCGTGTGAGGAGACAGGGTGGTTTTTTTCTTGTTTTGTGCGTTTTGAAAAATAACTGATATGGCTCTTACTCTGCTGTTTGTATGCACATACATGTATGTCTTACAGTCACACATTGTGGTTAGTTTTGTCCAAGTTGAAGCCTTCTTTATTCTCCTGTCATCGGCTGTCTAGTGGGTATTGACACTTTTCTGTCGTGATGGAAATACGATCTTAGAGCAATACCCAGGAGTTGTTTTATTGTATGTCCTGCTTGTTACGAAGTAGGTATCCTCTTGAGACCTTCAGGCCTTAAGTTTCAGTTTTGAAATTCACCTTACTGTAGCTTGCTGGCAGGCCGAGAAACGCTGCGTTCCATCCTGGCCATCCTGGGCTGACATCAAAAATGCGTGCTTGAGCTTCAGCTATGTGGAAGCCACAGCGAAGGAGCTTCGGTTTCGTTCCTAATAAGCTCAGTTCTTCTATACGTTACAGCGGGCTGCACCCCTGCAATGCACTTCGTCGTATGCGCTGCGAAAAGGGGAATGGAGATATGTCTCAATGCTTGTTCCAATTAAGTAATCAATTCATTAAATTAACTAGCCGATATTTTATCAGGATAATCGTGCCGTGAACCATTTTGTCTGCAGTTTTTCAGTCCCCTGCCAGACCCAGCCAGCGTCTGTCCCCAGATGCGCCCTTGCATCCCATGTGCAGCACTGGCTGCGGGCTGTGCACGGGGCTGGCACCGGCGCCGTGTCCCATCCCGTCGGCTGCAGGTGCTGCCAGCCCGGCTGCAGGCGTGCCAGCCAGCTCGCAGGGTCGCTGGCCATGTTTGGGGTCGGAAAGTTCTTGAGAAGATGTGTTCAGTCTCAGCACAAGCCATCCCTCGGGGGGGCCAGCTGCAGGCCCTAGCAGGGTGCCCTCAAGTGGAAAATGAGGTGCAAGGATGCGAAAGCTCTGCACAAAGCTATGGGCTTCCAGCTGCCGCAGCAGCAGCTCTTCCTCGCTGCTGGCGTGGGACTTTCTGGCAGGACAACCGGGAATGGCTGGGCTCCATCCGCCGGAGGAAAACACTTGAACAGCATCAATGGTGAAAGCCCACAGGTGGATGAAAATAAAAACAAAATGCGTGACAGGAGCATAGAGAGGAACAAAGGCTGGGAAAACCAAGCAAAACATCTGAGATGCTCCTGTGCAAATGGCTGGGATGATAGAATTAAATGCAAAAAAAAAAAAAAAAGGGGTAAAGACTTTCGACATAATAAAAGGCACAACTTAATAAGAATTACAGTGCTTGTGGGACAAGGATAGGACTAGGATCTTGGCATGGTAAATGATAGCTCGTTCCAGGTATGGCACATGAGAATAAAGGTCTGTATGTTCTCTGAAGTCCAGCGTGAGGTGAAATGCTTGTTAATTAATGTCTGTGGCTGGAGAACGGAGGGTGAAGGAGCGTGGGCTGCTGGGCGGTCAGCACCGACTCTGCAGCTGGGAGGAGGACCTGGCAGAAACGTACTCGGGGGAATAACAGAACCATCTTAAGTATTGGGTGACTTTATTTCTCTAATCCTCTGCTGGAAAAGTGTACAACCATCAGGTGTTTGAACATATGTCTTGGTGACTGCTTTCTTTCTGAAGGTGGTGGGAAGTGGGGTGGCAGTTGCTTCTGACTATAGCAGGGACAAACCTGTTAAAAATCAAGAGAGACATTTGGGTGAATGTGAAAGTAAGTGACATCACATTTTTAAGGAAAGGAGGAAGAGCGGCAGAATAAGGAAAATGGACTTCAAAAAGGAAAATTTTGCTACACCAAAATAGCAAGTACAAAGGATCCATGCAGAAACAACCTGATGGAGCACAGGAGAGCTGGCAGTCGCTAGCAGAGACTGTTTAAAGGCACGTCAGGCAAACTGATGCAGAGGATAGCAAAAATCTGATACAGCCGCCTCAGGAGCTGTGAGGACATGAAAATCAGAGCGGGAAAAACTCAAAAAATGGAAATGTGGCAGATGACTGAGGAGCAGCACAAAAAGAGGTTAATGGAGCTGTTCAGAAAGGTAGGAGGGAATGTGAGTTACAGCAAGCAAGGGAAATGAAAGAAGAGAAAAATACAGTGGCAGAAATGGAGAGTAAAAGCACCGGTAAGATTTCTTGGGAAAAGCGAAAATGGACCCGGAGATGACCGCCACTGAACGTCTACTTTGGGTCAGGCATCACTGAAAAGCTGACTGGTTAATGCGATGAATTTTAACATGGGACTAGGACTAGGAATAAAGCGAGAAAAGGATCACAAATATTAAGACAAATTTGATTCCTTGATGAAATTCACCCTAAAGGACTAAGGAATTAGCTAAGCAATACTTAAACCATCATTGATACAGTTTCAGGAAACTGTGAAAGGACGAGGGAGGTCTTAGAAGATGGGAAAGGGCAAATCTAACTTTAATTAGGGGAGAGCAGGGAACCTCCAGAAGTACCAGAATTAAGGTGCTTCTCTGATACCCAGAAAGAGTGTAGGAGAAATGATTAAACAATCCATTTGCAAAGGCGGCACATCTCAACCTAGGATTAAACAGAGCTGTAGCACAGGAGGGAACTGCTCTACTAATAGTATCATGCCTGACTATTTAGAAGCGGAGAAGGTACACGTGGACCAGTAACGCCTGATCCTGCCTCGCTGCAGCTTTTTTGAATTTCCTTCCTTTTCCACATCTCTGCAATTACGGCAATTGGATTTCATGATTTAGCTCCCTGGCATTTTAATTTTATCGTGTGATTTTTAAAATGCAGTAGGATGACGGCAAGCCCCTGAGTGAAATGAATTCACTTGTTGGGATGTCTGGGTCCACACACCGCGTGCCAAGGGAGCCCACTTACCCTGTGCTACAGAGGGGGCCAGCCTGGGTAACGTTTGAGGGGGGAAAGTAAAACCGTGAGACGACAAGGACATCGCTAGCCATGGGGAGCAACAGCGAAGGCAGGTGAATTTACTGCCTCTGTGCCAGAGCATTGGATTCCTACCATTTATTTAGGCATCCAACGCAAGAGGCAGCAAAGTTACAAGAATAAAAGGAAACAACACCCATGCTGTTTTTACAAGATCTGTGGCTCCGTTCCCTCTGGGACTGTGCTTAGTTTATGGCAGCTGCACCCCCTGGAGTTAGCTTTATCGCTCGTGTAAACGTTATTTATTGTTGGAGGGAAAGTAAGTGTTGCGCAGGAAGGAGATGAAAGCAGCTGAGAATCTAAAATAGACATGTAAAACCTCATATTTATTAAGTTAACCCTTAAATGTTTGCCAGCCAGTGATTTCAGATGGTTTTAGGCTCCCGTTTCTACTACAGAGGACTTGAGCTTCCTTGTGTATTTTATGGAACTGATGGCTTGCGCTTAAAGAACAAGTTAAAATGCCACGAGCTACAAAAGCAAGCAGAAGACGCCCCCTCCCTGCATGGATGCTTATAATTTAATTGCTGTATGTTGCAGAATGGCAGAGAGATTACTTCACAGATTAAAAACTGGCAACAGCATTTTTCAGAGCAATTGCTTATTTGCATTCCCTTCCCGTTTTTTAAAGGCGTTTTCCCCAGAGCAGGCTTCTCTGCTGGGGCTGTCGCGCGGGTCTGTTGTTCAGCTTTGGCTGCTTGCAGAAAACCGAAAGACAGTTTTTAAGATCTTATGCTAAATACTGAAGAAGGAATGGCTTTTAAGCCCGCTGACATGCTGTTTGCTCTAGGAGGGTATCTGATCCCTACTTCCTTCTAGATGAAAATTTGTTCTTTGAAACAAAAGAAGGCATTTGCCACGCTGGAAACCTGGAGAGCCTGAGCCTGGGAGGTGGGGAGGGGGAACCCACTGAAGCCCCTACGCGCAGCAGGATGGCCTTACAGAAATATCTCCTGTGGGAAACACCCACCCGTATTTGTGGGATATTGCAGAGCACAGTGTTGCCAGATCCTGGGATTTTTGTCACAAATCTCGTGATATTTCGTATTTTCTTAAGCCACAAATGGTAGAGTTGGATGAATATGTGAAAATCACGGCTTCTGTTTAAAAATAAGTAAGTGTCTCACACTTGTATTTGAAAGGAGAAGTTTCAGTGCTGAAGCGTCAAACAGCAGAAAAAACACACAAGTCTTTGAAGTTTCTTTGGTGGTAATGACGTGATTTGGGGGAGGCCTGACTAACCATTCAGGAATACTTCACGCTGTCAAATGCATATATGACCTTGACATGTCTTCTGTGGTTGAAAGAAAGGGAAAGACTACATTTTGATCTGGATGGAGCAACGAAGCTTGGGATGGACGCCGGGCTATGTACCATAGAGTTAACGTTGCTTTCATTGAGCCTTCCACATGGATTTTTGGCCGTGCAGGCTTTTGGATATTATCCTGGAAGTCTCTAAAGATGCTGTTTTCCTCAGCACACTCTGCTGCTGTCAGTCGAACTTTTGGTTATGGGCTAGTATTGCTCAGAGTTTCCGTGAGAAGTTCAGGACCCAGAAAAGAGGGAGGACTGTGAAACTGGTGTCTGTGACAACCTGCTGGAGGTGGCCGATTCCACCAGTCTGAAACGGCACAGGGTGGGAAAACAGGAACCCTCTGGTTACACCAGACATCAGCTGTAAGAACAGGATATAAATGACTGATGGTTTGGGGTGGAGAGGAGGCAGAGATCTCTAATAACTGTGCTCCCCAAACCATCCCAGTCATCAGTGATGTCTTGGAAGCAGAGTAACTAAATGATTCTGCTATAACTTATTGTCAGATGTAAATGGCTTTTGCAACTATTTTTTTTTTTAGCAATGTCACACAGCACAGCTTTTTAATAAGTGTAATTAAATGGTAGATGTAATTGAATCTTCTGCTTGGAAGGCCCAAGAAGAAAATTTGGTAATGTGCCTGCTGGTAGCTTTTGAGATGACTTTCAGTTGCATCTTTTCATAACATTGGTAGCCCAGCAAGAAGCTGTTAAACTGTGATACATATTTTATTTTGTTCAGGCATTTCTTAAGTGTTCTGTGGAAGCTTCAGGGAAGAGCCACGTAAACGCTACCTGATGACATCTGATACGGTTTACAAGTTACCTGCAGAATTTACACTATATTTAAATACTGTAGTGCAGAAGTTCTTGTGCCCAGAAAAAATACCTGAGGAAAGAGTAGAAAGCAACATCACAAAAAGTCCTGGACAAAAGTCCAGAAAAGCTAGTGACGTATGTTTAAAATATCCTTGGGACTTGTTTCACCTCATCTTGGGCTCATTTCAAGAAACAGCTTGACAAGTCAAACCACGGGCAAGAGTTGGGTGACAACCTCCAACAGGGGTAAAGTGAGGTTCCTCTATGACACTTCAATAAACTCTTGCTGTGGGGTTGAGCAGTACCTTTCAGATTTAGGGTGCTATTTAGAGTTACACCTCACAACACATGACTATGTAAAATGGGATCAGATCCTGTCCCCCTAGAAGTGATGCGAGGAACCTCATTTGTTTCTTCCTTCAGTAACATGAGGAACTGATCTTTTCTGCTTATTTTTTTAAAGGACTATTATTATGAAGAGATAGACGATTGACAGAGCCAGCGTTGAAAGGCTCTTGTATAAGGCCCAGAAAGCCACCCACACCCTGGGCTGCATCCCCAGCAGCGTGGCCAGCAGGGCGAGGGAGGGGATTCTCCCCATCTAGACCGCTTTCATGAGATCCCCCCTGCAGTGCTGCCTCCAGCTCTGGGGCACCAACAGCAGAAGGACATGGAGCTGTTGGAGCAGGGCCAGAGGAGGCCCCGGAGATGCTGGGAGGGCTGGAGCCCCTCTGCTGTGAGGACAGGCTGAGAGAGCTGGGGGGGGTTCAGCCTGGGGAAGAGAAGGCTCCGTGGAGACCTTCCAGCCCCTTCCAGTCCCTAAAGGGGCTCCAGGAAAGCTGGGGAGGGACTTCTGATCAAGGAGTGGAGCGACGGGACAAGGGGTGACGATTTTAAACTGGAAGAGGGGAGATTTAGATTAGATATCAGGAAGAAATTCTTGGCTGTGAGGGTGGTGAGCCCCTGGCCCAGGCTGCCCAGAGAAGCTGTGGCTGCCCCATCCCTGGAGGGGTTCAAGGCCAGGTTGGACGGGGCTTGGAGCGACCTGGGCTGGTGGGAGGTGTCCCTGCCCAGGGCAGGGCGTGGCACTGGGTGATCTTCAAGGTCGCTTCCAACCCAAACCATTCTGTGATTCTATGATTCTGTAATTATTCCACGACCAATAGCCATTTCTAGTGTCACTGCACCCAAACCGTACCAGCTGGTGGGAACACTGTGTAGTCGCCAACCCTGCACATCAAGATGTTTCAAAAGCCAGTCGCCATTCCTGGTAGCTAATGCTAATGCAATGATGGAAACACGAAACTCCTCTGGCACAGCAGCAAGTGAGGCAGGGAAAGTTCACCTCGTGTAAAGCAGAGCAGAAGCAGCTTGTTCCCTGGATCCCCAGTGCTATACTTAAGCATGTGTGTGTTCAGACTGCTCGTGTGTTTCAAGGTCAAGGTTATACGGAAATGCTCGCAGTAGTGTTTCCCACGGGAGGTGTGTTGCATCTATGAGCTGGAGTCTGCAGTAACTTCTAATCCATGCCCAGATGCCCAGATGCTTTCATTCATAAAGCCGGTGGGCTGCATTTTGGCTGCCCACCATCCTTTCTGTCCTTCCTGTCCCATGGGGGTCAGGTGAGGCACTGAGCTGGCAGGGTGATGACTTCCATGTGAGGACACTGAAGACAAAGTGGCTTTGTTCTCTCCCTGGAGCTCTGCTGAACGTCAGTTTGCCAAATCTCTCAGCTGTTTATTTATGTACCTATTTTAAGGGGAGCGTGCTCAAATGGCTTTATTTGCTTCCTGCCTTCAAAGAATGTCAATGTTTTGGGTTTTTTAGAAAATAAATTAGTTGAGTATTTTTTCTCATGTGCATAATTTGATTTGTACTTTACAAGAGACCAGATATTGAGATACGTGTGTTTTTGAACATGTATGTGAAGCTGGCTGTTCATTATCCCATGTGCAACCTAACAGCCAACACAGTAATATTCTGTAATATTTGTCAAGATGGTTTATGGTCAGTATACAATGGCTTATTCTCTATGCTGGCTTTTCCATTGCGCCAAGAACAAAAGGTGCTCAATTTTTCCATTATCTGCATCATCTTCTTGTTTTAATAGTGCCATCAAAATTTCAAGGACAGGGTGTCATACATACAGCAGAATCGGGGGTGGGTGGGGTGGGGGGTGTAATTCACTCATGTAATGAATATAAGAAGTTAAAACTGACCAGGGATTTCCAGACCTGCGGATGCTCCAGGCTACGATTTCACCCAAGTCGGTTCTGTTCACATGTTAAAAGTTTGGCTTAGCTGGTGGGGAATAAAGAGCTGAGAACTTGGGGCACAGCTTCTGCCTCTGTGTTCGGAGTCAGAGGATTGTTTTTCTTCATGTCCTTCTAACCAAAGAAGAAATTAAAGGTGATTATACCAATAATAATCCAATTATTATTATACCAATAATAAACCAATAATACCAATACTCTGACTATATAAATAAGTCCAGAAAATTACCTATTCTATATGCAAAGCAATCCTGGAAATTATTAGCATGAAAAAAAAAGAAAAAATCCCATAACTTTCAGTAAACAAACACCTTGTTTTTCAGAGCTGACTACACATCCCTTAAAACCAACGGCAAACGGCCGCTGGCTCGCGGGAGCGCGGGAGCAGCCCCAGGTTTGCAGTGCCGGGGTGACCACGCACACCCGTCAGGCCTGTGCCGGCCGCGCACAGCCGGACCCGCTCCTCCCAGTTCACTTTCACTTCTCTTGCCAGTGACCTCTGCTCATCCAAGGAGGACAGCACTCCGGCTGCCCTGCTGTGCGTGCACCGGGCACAGCACCAACGCGCGAAACCTATGGACGATGATCTACAAGACATGTAAGTGCGTCTTTGTAATGAGGAACTTGGGGAAAATGACCAGTCTGAAAAGTCCGAATCTGCAGGAACTAAAGCGCGGAGCCGGGAGAGGCAGCGGCTCTGACGGGAGTGGCCAGCCAGCCGCTGCCGCCCCGTTTTGGTTTTTTTTCCTTCTCAGAGTCTGTTTTTATAAATGATTATCTGAAACTTGCTGAAGGGAGCTTAGTGTGTAATCTGAGCTTTTAAGAAATATGTTATTGTATTTTCTTAAACACAAAGAAAGACTTTGTTAAAGGAACTGCCTGCACTGGATCTGGATTTAATTTGTTCCTAAAGAGATCCAGTCCTCTTCAGCTGTGGGAAAATAAGAAACCATATTGTGATTTAACAATTAACAGATAAAACAAGGAAACACTACATGCTGATGCTGCCAGGACAAGGGTATTATTTAGTAAATCAAATAATTCAGTCAAATAAACAAATCAGTCGGTTTAGCAGGGGGGAACCAGTAATGGCTTTTGAGATTAGCTAACCAGGAAATATATCTGCTGCCCTTTAGATGCTGGAAAATAAAACATTGTTGGGCGGGTCACTTAGTTCAGCCGCTAAATTAGGAGACGGAGATCTGAAATGAATCACGGCATTTCGGAAACGAGCCGGGCTCTGTCGATGTGGCACGCCTGCCGTCAGCAGGAAGCCAGGGCTGTGCACAGCGCTGCTCGGCCTGGGAGGGTGCGAAAATCAGCGTTACTCGCCTCAAAGAGCGTAAGGGTTTCATAGCGCCGTTTGCACAGGGCTCAGGGCTGTTACCGGGACCGAGCGTGCATCCTCCCTGTCCGGCTGTGCTCTCTGAATGTCACGGATCATACCGTGGGAGGGGATTCGGTGGCCCAGCTCCTGCCAAGTACGTGTCTCCCCACAGCCGTGCCCTGTGCCTGGGACGGGTGTCCCTCTCCGCTGTGGCTGTGCGGCTCCTGAGGACCTGTCTTTCCAAGGCAAACCTAAGAGCGATAGGGTTGCAGAAGTCCTGCATGCCACCGGCATGAGGAGGAGATATATTTAACCCTTGATGACAAGTATAATTATCTGAGCCTATAGGACAAAAATATCTCCAGGCAATGTGGCGCTGTACACCGCAGCTCTCCTGACTGATTGATTTTCACTTCCATTTCGCTCACAGCGCTGGGAAACACTGTCCCCTACAAAAATGTTTAAAATTTACATTAGAGATTTTAGTCTATGTCACATGAAGATGACCAGGTTTTCAGTTTCGTGGTTAAGATTCTGGAAGCAATTCCAGAGAAACTTTTTTTAGCAGAGCACAAAATGCAGTGAATCCACAATAGTGTAAAACAGTCGTAAAAAAATCCTCAGCATGCCATACTACCGCTGCCCCTTAGTACTAGACAACACCTGTTACTGTAATATTTTAATATACATATGAAATGGTCTTTAAAAAGATATGATGAAAGGAGTTATAAAATGACAATTTTCTTTCCACAAGGTGCCTGTTTCTATTACTACAATACATTGCGAAAAATCGCTCTGATACAGGCATGATCGACGCCTCCATGTGCACTGATGGTAATTTAAAAATCTATTTTAATGCTCTTCAGAAGATCTGGATTCCTGAGGGTAAATGGAATAAACTCAGGATGTTTATTCATCTTCCCAAGGACATGCACCATAAATGTCACAGCATTTGATAACACTAAAAATATTTCAGTGAGATTTTTTTCCCCCATGTTCTTACACGTTCTAGAGAAAAAAAGAGCTGCTTTCATTTGTAGTGCAGAGGTACAGACCAACATTTTCAAGAGTAAATGAGGGCATTCAGGTCTCTCGTTTGCCAATGCAGGCGCACGTAACGGTGCGAGTTACAGCAGTTGTGGCCGTGCTCAGCAGGAAGGTCTCTGTGGGACAGAGAGTGCAGGCGTGTGCAATGTGGTGATGGGGCGACGCCGCACTCTTTGGAGAGCTGTTCCACCCTGGCAGGGAAGGCCAGGCACTGCAAATAAAGGGGAGAGGATCAGAGAAAGAAATTATCAGGAAGAAAGCCTGCGTGGGTAACCCTGCCAGCCGAAATCCTGCCACAGGACATGCAAGAATGGAAGCCCCACGCACCGCCTCAGGTTGTGCTGGTATGACGCTTCCTCCGTGAGACCACGACGGGTGCAGCACTCCCACACTTCCAACAAATTCTCTTTTTTTCACTTTTTTTGTTTGTTTTTTTTTTTTTAACCTGCCAGGGTAGCTGGAGCTGTCTCTTATAAGAGGGTCTACAGGGTTTATCTAAGCACAAAGTCCTCACCAAATCCTTTCTTCCCTCCTATTTGGTAACTCGAGCCTACCCTGTAGGCTTCAGCTCTCAGTCGGGACATGCCAACTTCCAGCTTCGGTGCTACAAGTTCCCAAGATGTGGCACCACTCAAAGCAAGGGGCCGCACGTTTCATTATCCCTCTGTTTCGCCAGTCGCGGTATATTGGTGTAGGTTTCCCACACGTTTGGGTTCAGATGGCAGGGATCGGGGCAAACCTCCCAGGATGTGGTGGACTTGTGGCCATCGACACGACGGTGGTGTTTCCTGACCAAGGTGTGCCTCGCTGCGCGGGGACCTGCTGCTTACGAGAAGCAAATTGTTATCATGAGAGGTGTCCATGTGAGGGCAGTTGCGTAGTTGAAGCATTTTACGTACAAGTCCAGGGGCAGCCTTGCCTACTGTGGTTTTAATCCCTCTGGAAGATTTCTGTCCCTCTTCAACATAAACATTTTCTTCATAGTTTCAACATAAGTCATAATTACAGATCACCCGGTGTCTTTGCCATACTAGGAACTCGCCTTTTCCAATCCATTTTAAAAGTACCAGATCTTGCAGTAAAAACATCTGTAGTAATAAATAACGTAGCCCTTTCTTTATCACAGTTTGCCAAGCTAAGGTTCAGCCTCGCTCCTCTGCAGCATTTATACCTAGGAAGGCATGTCGCCCTCCAGACCTTGCTGGGTAATTAAATGCTGATGAAATTTTGTGCTAACAGGAGGTTTTAAAATGCACAGATTTCCTCGTACTTCTTCCCTCACAAAGTTAATATATCCCAATTAATTAGAAGTTTTCACTGCAAGCTTTTCCTTGACTGAGAGAAGTTGTGCCTGCACCTCGGACTCCAATTAATTTGCCTTACATGTTGTAGTTGTGTGTAAATAAATGCGTACAGCGCCGCGGCGCAAGATAAAACACAAATTGCACACGATGTGACGAGAATGTAGATGTGGTGTTCTGAACAGTTAAATTACTTGTGGAGAAGTAAATTGCGGCGTTGCTAACGATGCAGTGGAGTGTCTCAGACCTGCCGGCTGTGCAAGCCCGGGTTCGTGCTGTCACCCTGCGCGGCCAGAGAGATGCAGCCGCCCCCGGCGGACGCGCTTCCCCGCTCCGGGCCGCCGGGGCCGCGAGGAACCCGCCGTCACACGCTGCCCGGGCCCCAGCAGCCGCCCCGGGCCGCCCCCGCCAGCGCCTCCGCCGGGCCCGGCTGGCGCCGCCCCGCCGGGCCAGGCCGCACCGCCCCGGCCCGGCCCGGCCCCGCCGCCATCCCCAGCAGGAAGGCCGGCAGCCCGCCAGCGGGCGGGCAGGGCCGGGGCCGCCATGGCCGGTGAGTGCGGGGCGGGGAGAGCCCAGGGGCAGCGGGGCGAACGCAGGGCCTCGGCGGCGGGGCCGGCTCGGGCGGGCGGGAGGCGGGCGGTCGCTCGCTTGCTGAGGCGGCGCCGCTGCGCTGCGGGGCTCTGCGGCCGGAGCCGCCGCGCGTGTGGCCCGGGCGGGTGTTGTGGTGTCGCCGGCGCCCCGTTCACCCGAGGGAAGGCTCGGCCGCCGCAGTGGCGGCCCCCGGGGGTCTCCGGAGGCGCAGCCGCCCCGGAGAGGAGCGCGGCCCCGAGCCCCGGTGGGGCGCTGGCGCCTCCCGGCCGTGCCACCTCTGTCCGGCGGATGCCCCGCCTGGCAGCCGGGCCCGGCGGCCCTGCAGGGGCGGCAGGAGCCTGCGCGGGGCTGGCGGCTGGCGGGTGCGGTCGGGCACCTGCCCCGAACCGAGGCGTCGGCGGCATCCGGCGAGGACGGGCCTGGCCGTGTGCCGCGGGCCGGGCCCCTACCGCCGAGGCCGCACCTTGACCCGCCGGCCCCGCGGCCTGTGGCAGCGAAGAGGAGTGTTTGCCCTCAGGCCCAGCTCCGCCCGCGCTCGGCAACATTCGGGCTCCGGGAGAAGAGGAGGCTGGGGCGGGTGGCACAGCATCCTGCACCCACAGGAGCAGACCCCTTCACTGGGGGTGCGTTTGGTAACCAGCGCAACCCAGTCATCTCAGGCCATTTCTCTGCAGCCAGTTTCCTTCTTAAATCCTCAGCCTCCTTTCCTGGGCTCTTGAGAGGGAAAAGCCAAACCTAAATTAGTGTTACGCTACCATTTTGTTGAGAGAGACTTTTTCAGCTCTTTTCCTGGGATGCTTCAGCAGTGAGTTTGCATGAATGCGTACAAATGGCAGGTTGCGTGCCTTCAGGTTTTGTGGTCAGCTTGCCTTTACTGAGTTTATGAAAATCATCCAAGAGTTTTACAGGAAGTTTTTTAAAACAGAAAAAATTTAAAAAGGGAAAAAAGGAAGACCTGGCGAACTACAGGCCAGTCAGTCTCACCTCTGTGCCTGCAAGGTCATGGAGCAGATCCTCCTGGAATCTCTGCTAAGACACATGCAAAATAAGGTGATTGGTGGCAGCCAACATGGCTTCACTATGGGCCAAAATCATGCCTGACAAATTTGGTGGCCTTCTACAACAGGCTTACAGTGTTGGTGGATAAGGGAAGAGCAGCTTGACATCATCTGACTGGACTTACGCAAAGCATTTGACACTGTCCCGCATGACATCCTGGTCTCTAAATTGGAGAGGCATGGATGTGATGGTGGACCACTCGGTGGTTAAGAACCGGCTGGATGGTCGCAGTCAGACAGTTGCAGTAAACAGCTCAATGTCCAAGTGTAAGCCAGTGATGAGTGGCATTCCTCAGGGTTCAGTGCTGGGACCGGTGCTGTTTACCATCTTTGTTGGTGACATGGACAGTGGGACTGAGCGCACCCTCAGCAAGTCTGCCGACGACACCAAGCTATGTGGCACAGTCGACACACTGGAGGGAAGGGATGCCATCGAGAGGGACCTGGACAGGCTGGAGAGGTGGGCCCGTGCGAACCTCATGAAGTTCAACCAGGCCAAGTGCAAGGTCCTGCACGCGGGACAGGGCAATCCAGGCACAAATCCAGGTTGGGCGGAGAATGGCTTGAGAGCAGCCCCGAGTAGAAGGACTTGGGGATGGTGGTTGATGAGAAGCTCAACATGAGCCGGCAATGCACGCTTGCAGCCCAGAAAGCCAACCACATCCTGGGCTGCATCCCCAGCAGCGTGGGCAGCAGGGCGAGGGGATGGATTCTGCCCCTCTGCTCCGCTCTGGGGAGACCCCCCCTGGAGTACTGTGTCCAGCTCTGGGGCACCAACAGCAGAAGGACACGGAGCTGTTGGAACAGGGCCAGAGGAGGCCCCAGAGATGCTGGGAGGGCTGGAGCCCCTCTGCTGTGAGGACAGGCTGAGAGAGCTGGGGGGGTTCAGCCTGGAGAAGAGGCAGCTTCAGGGAGACCTCATTGCGGCCTTCCTGTACTTAAAGGGGGCCTACAGGAAAGCTGGGGAGGGACTCTGCATCAGGGAGTGGAGCAACGGGACAAGGGGTAACAGTTTTAAACAGAGAGGGAAGATTTGGATTGGAGATTAGGAAGAAATTCTCTGCTGTGAGGGCGGTGAGCCCCTGGCCCAGGTTGCCCAGAGAAGCTGTGGCTGCCCCATCCCTGGAGGGGTTCAAGGCCAGGTTGGATGGGGCTTGGAGCGACCTGGGCTGGTGGGAGGTGTCCCTGCCCAGGGCAGGGGGTGGGACTAGATGGTCTTTAAGGTCCCTTCCCACCCAAACCATTCTGTGATTCTGTGATACAATTCTATGAAGTTGCAGCTTGTGTTTGCATTGCACAGGAGATAGCATTGAGGTTTCTGGAATGGATGTTTACAAATTACATGTATTGTTACAGAGAACGTCAGAGATGTGTTGGGTTTTGTGTTTGTTGTATTTAAATTTATCTGCTTGTGTTGATCCTGTCTGTTTGCTTGGTAAACTGAAGGAGGCTTTTAAGGCAAAAACAAAAGATGAAGCCATAATAAAGATACAGTGGTGTCAGAGACAGTATCAAGAGTCCTTACATAAATATTGGTGGAGTTATTAATTGGAGAGGTCTACCTACTTGACTTAAGGTGGTTGGCAGCATTTGTGCTCCCAGGGCCCAAACATTGGATGAGAGCAATTTAATGTCACAGTGTAGAAGGAGTGGCTGATTCCAGTCTATGAATTGAAATGCAGCTGGATTTATCCATCTACTGTGATAAACGGGACGGTGGCCAATGCAGACCCCAGTCTAAGGTGGCACGTCCCTACGGCCAGGTGGGCTTTATCCAGAAGGGCAGTGAAAACGGATTGTAGAGGAGCATATGGAGGGGGGAGGCCAGTGAGAGAACAAAATCACATTTGATGTTCCTTGTACAGAAACAACATTGGGTCTTTTATGGTAAGAATAATTAAGCAGAGTCGAAACAACAGAGGGGTTTTTGACAGGCACTGTAACCTGAAAGTTGTGTTCTGTGTTATCAGTGCGTTCTGGCAGTGGCTAGTGACACCTTCTAGGGACCAGGCATCTCACCACAGGCGTATGGAGCAAGAGTGCCAACGCCACAGCGCTTGTCTGATGTCCTGGCTGCTGTCAGGGTCTGGCATGCCAGTGCCTAGACTAGGAGTTGTCTCTGAAAAACTCTCTGTGAACGCACACTGCTGTTGAATTAGAAGAGCTTGGGAAGGGTGGCTCTGTTGCCCTTCACATTTTTCCTGCAGGGGCTGTAGAAAGACAGTCTGGCACGTTACGGTCACATATGATCAGATTTTTTTATGAGCCGTGGTTACTTCCAAGAGCAGAATATATTTCAGCAGCCTTAAAATGCCAGCACTTAGTATAACGGCTGGGTCATTCCGCAGCTATTGCCAGAAGCCTAATTGCCCGTTTGGAAGAAAGAATAGAGATGTGTCATTTTATGAAAGGTTGTGGTGGGGGTGAATTTTTACCTGCAGGTGAAAATTATGAGTGTGTCGCTTTGTTTACTGTCATTTGCTGCTTGCACATTTATCATCACTGATTTGTTGTGTTTTTATCTCTGTTTGAGGAGCTGCTGGCTACAAATAACCGGTACTGTTTTGCTTTTCTCTGATATCTCTTAATTATTCGTGTACGTCCTTTCATTCGTGCGTGTGGTCAGGTGCAGGCTGTGTATGTCAGCATGGCGTGTGTATGCTGTATGCTAGAGGCCTTTGTGCTTTGGGTAAGAGAAAAAAGCGGTCGCGTATGATGTGTCGTGGGCTTGCAATCATTATAAGTCAACAACATGAAATTATCAGTCATGTTTTCATCTCAACTGCCAAAGACATTTCCTGAGTTTCCTGTCTGACTCTTTGACAGGTTTACATGTCCTCTGGGTAAGGAAAATACCGACCTCTTTTTTAAGCAGCCTTTTGGTCAGCTTGTGTGATGTGGTATCCAGTCTCAGCTGTATTTGCTGCCTCTTTCAGCCAGGCTGAGCTCGGTCCTCTGCCAGCCCTCCGGCTATGGGGAACCCTGCAGACTCCTCCGCTGCAGCTGCCTGCCCGAGCAAACCTGCCGCTGGGTCCCCAGCCCGTGGGTAGGATTAAGTCCAGTCAGACTAATGGTCTAGTGGAGGAGAAGGTGCAACTGCAGTAATGCCAAATTACAAATTCGGAGTTAGATGTAATCCTAATGCAGGGATGTCTGAGGGCATTAAAATGCCTGGCAATGCCACGCCTGTGCTGTCAGCCATGGTTAATGGACCTATTCTCCCGATTTTGCTGCTGTGAACTTTCTAGGGAAGCACTGTCTAATGGTACGACCCTCCTTTTAATGCTGGGGTGACTCCTGCTTAAAAACAAAGTCTTCTTAGCATAAAGATTTTTAAATTTTCCCTTGCAATAACTATTGCCTTTTTGAGGCAGTGAGTTTAAAAGGTGGATATGCAGAATACCCCAAAACCACCGCTCCCTAATCTTAAGATGCGACAGCACATATTGCTGCAATTGTGAAGTTACCTGGTTTGGAGTTTCGGTTATTTTAAGATGTAAATAATGGACAGCGTGTTCAATATTAAAAAGCGGCTGCTCATGAACAGTGGTTGTAAAACTTCATAGCACAGTCATGTTTGTACACTGTCACGTCCCACGCTCAGGGAAGGGAGGGGGGGTAAGCGACTCAAGACTCGTAAATCCCCAACAGCGCGGACTAAGGTGAGATAAAATCTCAAGGTCTGTATACAAACATTTATTAGTTTTCCCAAATGGTTAGTATAGGTCTTAACAAGTCCGCGATAATTGGTTAGGTACATGACAAATTATGGCAAGCGGTGAGATATGCATCATGTTACTGAACAACAGGTATACAAACTTATGGCAAGCGGTGCTTAAGGTCGCTACGTAACAATTCTAAACCATTACTTAGCAACTCCAAGAGAAAAGGGAAACCAAGGGATAGAAAAAGGAAAAGATAGAGAAAAATAGAGAGACAAAGAGATCACCATTCCTGGTTCCAGCGTCTTTTTCAGGGGATCTTCTTCTTTCTTGGGAAAAATCTTCCCAGGCACAATCTTCTTCTTTGTTCCCTCTCTGGGGGCACTTATTTTCCCCTTTCACGTTTGCTGAATTAGCAAGGTCCACCCGCTTTGCCAAGGACAGCTTTGTCTTGGCTTTCTCCCTTCTCCCAGGTGCCGTGTGGCATGATTTGGGTGGAGAGAGGGGTGCCATAGTCATACATGTTTAGCATGATGTCTGTAATCTTCATTAGCATATGCAGGGTGTGCGCTTTCATATGCATTTTGTGGATAATGAAGCAAAGGTCACTTATCAGACACAATGGCCTCGAGAACTGAGAACTAGCAAGCTCACCACACGAGTGGGCAGAACTATCTTGTCTTCACAAGGCAGTCCTCCCACGCTTTCAGGCGCCAGAAGTGTTAGCCTTATCGGTTCTTTGAAGGTCAGGCCTGCATTATTTATTTCCTTGTGAGTGTTTGAGGCATTCCACTGAGGGCTTGGAGGACCCTCTCCCCCTCATCAGGGAATTTCCAGGCCGTCTCTTACACACACCCGAAACTGGGCCATGACTGGCGGTGCATGGGAGCAAGTCCACGCCATAACAAAGCTGATGGAGCTCCTGGGCAAGCTGGGTTCAGGAGCATCGCGCGGTGGCTTCAAATGCACACGTGTGCTTTCCAGATACCCTTATCGCTCCAAAGCAGGGTGCCGCGTTCCAGCTGCTAGGATTGGTGGGGCTGGTTTTGTGTGTTTTCTTTAATTTTAGTGCCTGGAGCACAATTCTGCACTGGTGGGCGTGTGTCAGTGGGAAGTTTCACTTCTCTGGTCTACCAGAAGCCTGAAGGCAGTTCCTTGTCTGGTTTGGGCAGAGATTTTCTCAGAATTGGAGGAGAGACACAAGATTTTGGAAGAGAGTGGTGAGATACTGGAAGTACTTCTGCTCTGCTTTTATTGAGCTAGTGTTGAGCTTGATAACCGCTTCTTCAGAAAATTTTAAACTTTGCACCCCATCCTAACACTGAAGTAAATTGGAGGAGGCGGAAGGTGCACGCGGGAGAACTGTCCCTGTGGGAACGGGGAGGAAGCAGACCGCTTTGTGGGTGCTTCTTCAAAAGGGACCATCCCACAGGATGGAGAAGCGTCTTGCGGATGCCTGAGCCAGGTGTAAGACCTGGACTTGGCAGGCACAGCTTAGCAGTAGCCAGAGAGGCCAAGAGCGTCACCTCGTTCTCTTCTCCTGCCTATTGGCTTAGATGGGAAGAAAGCAGCCACCCCTGAAATCTCAGCGAGGCTTACGCCCCGTAACATAACGTACAGTGCCCCAGCACGCAGGTTTCAGGTGCAGCAAAAGCTCTCGGGAAGACTGGTGATGGCTTCATGAGTGCGTGTAAATGAAAAGCGCTGCGAGGACATGGAGTGCTCCTGACTGCTCAGAAAACGATCTTCACTTAAATGTGCTCATCAGTTGGTCACAGTTAACTTCACTGGTGTAATTGCTGCTAATATACTTCGGCATGCTGCCTGTGCAGGGATCGGTAACCACAAGGCAGCAACAGAGCAAGAAGCAGGGAGGGAGATGACACTTTATATGCTCGTCGTGTCGAATCCTTGTCATGCTTTTAGCACTTGCTGTAATTCGTTGTTTGAATGTCACAACGCTATTTGAAGTTTAATTGCTCTGCTAGCTGTAAGACCCTGGTTTAACGTGTGTTTTTTGTAAGTTTGCAGAAGGTGCAGGGTAGTCAGTGACACTGAGAGGCACTACAAATCATGTAGCTGAGGCAGAAGGAGGAGGAAGCTGCACTGTGGCAGTTCATTCCCCAAGAAGTATTTGGATGAGCAGGCACAACTTCACAGTCTCCTGGGTCACACTGGGAGGTTTTCTTGAACCCTTTCCTGTAAATGGTGTTCGTGCTACACAGATACGGAAAACGGACATGGTATAGAAAAGGCAAAGGCTGTACCTGGGTGTAGTGCATCGTGCTAAAGTTCTCTGGCTCTTTTCCTCCGTTCTTTTGTTTATCGTCTCTAAATTGCAGGGCACAAAGGGCTGATGGTTACGTTTTTTCTGGTGGCCAAAATACTATAAAACCTACGCGTTACTTTAAAAGGGGAGTGTTGTGGGGCTGGCAGTGTTTTGTTTTTGTTTTCTGTGCTGCTTGGTTATAAAGTGCTGTACTGACATTTTAACACTTATTTCAGACACGGTCGGTCATAGACATTCTCTTTCTAAATCCGATAAGGGCACAGTAACCCGCGAAACCAGTCTGTGCCTGTGTCTTAATCTAGGGACTGTAGACAAGCAGCTATAGGGAAAGCCGTGCTCCTGCAAAATCCATTGCTTTCAAATTGGAAATGGTGCCTAAACCGACAGCGGGTTCGGATCTGTGTATTTGCGGAGATTTGGGTTAATAGAAAAGGCTGTGTTTTATTTGTATGGGTATTTGAGTGTACTTCATGGTAAAAAATGTACCACTTTTTGAATGCACTTTCTCCCCACTCTCGTGTGAAGTGAAGGTAGAAACCCTTCTCTGAAAACTTCATGACTCTTTGGCAGAGACGCGGTCCCGCTGCCCCAGTCCTGTTTCAGTCTGGGCGGTTTCCGCTGGGCGAGCTGCTGAAGTCTCCTGGTGGACAAAAGGCGGCAATGAGCTTTTTGAGAGTTTTTGACATTAGGGCCAAATCACTCCAGCTCAGTCAGCTCCCTGTTCGCCTGCCTGGCTGTGCGAGCTCCTCTGCATCCCGTCCCGTCCCACCCCACGCTCTGCTGCAGTCCTTGGGCGCTAAGCAGCCGGCAAAGACCAGCCCTGTGCTGCATACCAGTATTAGGAATGCGCATAATTTGAAGCCGAATTTATGTCCTTTTACTGTTCTACATCAGAGAGACCTCTCTCTATGAAATACACATTCACATTGAAAAATTTTATAAAGCGCATTAGTTTTGAACTCCATAATCTGATTTCATAAATGTTAGAAAATTAATTTTCAGTGATTTAACAACTTTAGGACTGTATTTGATTAAATATCCATCAGTGCTTGCCATCTAAATAATTTACAGCCTTCTCCTTGGGAAAGAGAGAGGCAGCACAAGTGACCAGCCAGGAGTTCAGATCTGTGTAATTTTAAGCGGATGGGTCTTTGAAAGCACACGGCTACGTTGTGTTTCCCTAGTAGGTAGTTCAGCTTTCTAAAATTACATGATGGTGGTGATTTTATTTTAGCTATTTGCTGCCATTAGGAAAAGGAAATTTACAGAATTTAAAAACGGCTTGCTGATTAACTGCTGTGGTTTGTTCTTTGTATTGTTTTTATCTCTAGATCAGTCGTATTGTCATCGGCTGCAACACGACATGTATTTTCTTACAAGCAATAGCCGTCTGAACGAGCAAGTGGTTGATAAAATTATTCTCCAGCTTAACCGAGTCTACCCCCAAATTCTTTCCAATGCAGAAGCGGAAAAGGTAATTTGATGAATTTTTCTATATCTCTGAATGTTGCATTGTTTTTGCGGGTCAGAAGCTCGGCTTCCCTCTTCCCAACTTGACACGCGGTGCCCCATGCGGCCAGTTTTCCTCACCTCTTCCTGGCTGACCAGTGGTATCTGGGATCTCATATCAGAGGAGAAGTCACAGGGCTGGTACGTTCCCCATGCCAAGTGGTTCTGAGAGAGGGCACTCTCTTCGGCAGCAGCCTAATGCCACGGTCCCTGCCAGGACGCCCGGTGCCGTGCCGGCAGGAGCGCGCTATCTTATAACGGCTCCGTGGGCAGGAGTTCACCCAGCGTGTGACCAAATGCCCTGCATGCCTGCCTCCTCACATGGGGCGGTGTGGAGTGTCACGTCAGATGATCTGTGCTGCAGCCAGCTGTGTCCACAAAATGGTCTATATTAGCTTAATCAGTTTTAGTTGCTGATTAATGTGATTAATAACTTTGAGTATTGGGAGAGGAGGGGTGCATTAGTCCCATCTATGAGTGTGGGAGCTGTGGGAAGTGGGTGGAGGGAGTTCTAGTGGTGCCACTATGTATGGAGGAAGGCTGCGCTCCCTGGCATGAAGTTTTCAAAAATGGGTAGCTGTTTTTAGGGAGAAAGCTCTTTTAAACTTATGCAGAGTGAAAGTTAAAAGTCAGTTAAAAGCTTCCCAGATCCTTATAACAGTTTGTACTTGCCCTCTGCTGACTTCACTGTCTGCGCAAGGCTTGAGGTTTTGGCATATCAGTATTTTAACATTAGGAAAATCAGATCTAATTCTGTCATAATCAAACTCCATGGGGACAAATAGTGTTTTGGTGGTGTAGAGCAGTCCTAGATCATCAGCTGAGACAGCCTAGCTGCTCTGTTAACGATAAACAGTGTGACAAGCACAATTAAAGATCATCTCATTCCCTCAAAAGCTTCAAAATAAATGCATAAAAAAATCGTGAAATGTAATTTGTGACTTCTGCACTTAGCAGACGGAAATGAACTGCTTTCTCCTAAGTCCAAGCAAGTTTCTGGCAACTCTACTGAGTGTTTAGGAGGCTTACAATCTCAGCTATATCCAGTAGACCTTGTGGGAATTTTGTCAGAATGAGGAGTGTTGTATAAGGTGTGCTGCATTCCGGTCCCCCTTGAGCAGGAATTGATCCTAACAAAGTGTACTACAGATGTTACCTGCTGTACTGCTCTGAAGTAGAATGCTTTGGCCAGAATGGCTTTGGACATTTTCCAAGTAAACCGAAATCAGTTTGACGTGTGTCTGGCTAGGTACGCGCTTGCCTTCTCCTTTGTAAGGTCTCCTAAAACTCATCACGTTTTGGACTACAGAAAAAAAGTGCCGCCTTCTGCAGCTGCTGGCCATGTTGTCCGAGTAATGAGAATTTGTGCACGTTGCACTGGATGTGCAGCAGTTAATCGTGCTGGAAATAATGAAACGTGATCTTGGGATGATGAATGCTCCAATATTGGGGCTAATATAAGCAGGATAAAGTACCTTTTTGGGTGATCATTACTAGGCAACTATGGGAAAACTTGAAACATAAAACTTTGTTACAAGATGTATTGATATTTTCTACCAGTAGCTGTCAGAATCAAATAGTAGAAGAGCAAGTACCATGTTATTCTGAATGCAGAGAGAACATGAAATGCAGAGTCACTTCATCAGGCCAGAAGTAAGAATGAGGGAAGGCAGGGGCAATATGCTCTCCATCAAGTGATGGAATGCTGGCCCGAATGGAGCTCAGTGTCTTGAAGACTGCTTGCAACGCGTGTCCTTTTAGGTTCCCCTCATTTTTTTGACCCATTCTTTTAGCAAATATAAAACAAGCTCCATATCTTCACTCCCTGGCATACTGTAAAGTGATGTGGAATTGATCTCCAGCTGTTGTAATCTCTCTTCCGATGAGTGCTTTTCTCTTACAGTTCAGGAATCCAAAGGCATCGCTCCATACCAGACTTTCAGATCTGATAAAGCACCTTCAAAAGAAAGGAGACAGACACTGTCAAGAGTTTTACAGGGCTCTGCAGATCAATGCTGAACAGCTGTACAATGACCTGCCAAGCAGGAAAGTCTTGAGTAAGTTGATTTGTAAGATGATTTGAGTTGCGGATTTCCTCATCAGTGTATTACAGAACCTCATGCGGACGAGTTTTAGGTTATGTAAATAACCTGTTTATGTTATTTAAATAATTTTTGGGGTGTACATTAATATCTTGTGACTGGAATTTTCCCAAAGCCGTAAGGGGATTTGACTGCATAGTTCTTGTTATTTGCTGACTAGTGTGGGCAGTCTATAACTCTTTGATTGTTTTGAAAGATGAATATGTCTTCAAAACAGTTTAAGTGCAAGATGTAAGCGATATTACTTGTATGAAGTACAATTTTTCTCTTCATAACCATTGCTTCTTAATGACTCGTCTGTTTCCTCTGCCTTTAGTCTGACTTTTAGCACTGTAAGAATATTAAAAACCTCAGATTTGTTAAGCTCAAAACTCTGGTGGCCCAGAAGCTTGACTTTCCCTCAGTCTATAGATCTAGTTGTGTCTAGTTTCATGTGAAGCAAGCATTCATTGGCCCTTGCAATGATGAAATATTAATCACTTAGGATTTGTTTTGTGCAGCTGGCAGGCTTGAACGATGTCCGTAAAGCTGCCCCCCAAATATACATGTATGTACTTCAGAAGGGCTGAGGCTCAAAAAAGATTTGATTCTGTACTGCCAAGGAGCTCATTTCTTTAAGGAGAAGTATCAAGACTGGCTTGCCAACCTGGGATAATGCTTGCTATGCATTGGTGTTTCTTCCCTTTCCCACCCAGCAACGAACTGGAGAAAAGAACAATGTTCTAAATGGATGGGAAATACATTCGGGCATCCCACATACTGAAATGTCTTGAGGAGCTTGAGGGAAAGCTCCCACATTTAAGTTAATGAAGCTGCAAAGGGCCTGCAGTTTAAGAAATTCTTACCAAGTATCTAACAGCGCTAATGCTTCACTGGCCAATTGATTTCTAGTTGTACAAAACTCCACAGTTATGTGCCCCAGGGAAATTTTAGACATGGGGGTCAAACTCCAGTGAGATTCAAACTGTTACACGGAAAGTCCATAGGTTTAAAAAAAAAAACAATTAGACCTCTTTTATTTCTGGGGTGAAAACGGCATGTAAAATTAGAATCACCTTTGAAGATACTGCATTGTCTAGCTTTGTTTTGCCTTTCATTTTGAAGGAAAAGGTTTGTATCTACCCGGCACAACTACACAGCAGTGGAAGGCTGCACTGTTTCCCTGCCTGCCCAGGGCGGCTGCAGAGTTACCGCAGGTCTCCGCATCCAGACATGAACCATCTTGAACTGGGAAAGTCGGGGCCCATCCCTGCCTCAGAATCTCAGAGGAGCACGAGTCCCAGTTGATTCAGCCTCGCAGCAGCTTTAAGGCGGTGCTTTTGATGCGATATTCACCTTGCAGAAGTCATGCCCTTTGGGCGAACAGACTCTTAAATCAGATAGTCTTGGCTCTATCATTTTTGCTTGGGTCAAGCTCAAGAGCAACAGGTTTTTCTGCCAGGCTGACTAGAAGGCAGCAGACAGCCTTTATTCATTAAGAGCAAGTTAAGAAGTGTTAGTGTAGTCACTAAGAATAAAATTTCAAGAATGTGTTGATGGTTGAAAAGTTTGAGCTCTGTTAATACAAGCCTTTGCTGAAAATTTATCTTAACATAGGTGTACACAGCAGCCAGGGCCTGACTACATCCCCTGTAGACAGTCTGAATTCAGCTGGGTACTAGGAATAGCATAGCTGTGACCGATTTCATCCGTACCTGTAAAACTCACGTTGGAAGTTTTGCAGATGTTGGGGCGCTGAAGTCTCACACTGCCTCGTGCCATTGTCACGCCTGGACAAACCAGCTGAAAGGACACTTGTGTAGAGTGTCCGCGTGATGTTTTCACTTTTAGCTAGCACATAAGCCTGCTCGTCTTTGCACGTGATTTATGTGGTTATTTCTGAGAGCTTTTACTCGGGTAGCCACACGAGTAGGCAGGGTTAGGGCTTCTCGTGGTCAGACGGTGCGTAACAAGTGCATGTGCTCGAAGCACTTCACTTCACTTTGTGGTGCCTCGAAGCTGCTTTGCTGCTGTTGCGTTATGCAGAGGGACCCCAGTAACCATCGTAAGTCGTTAAATTCTCTGTATCTTGATATACTCTCTTATCTTATCACCCTCAGAATAATGACAGTAGTTTAACAGAGTTAAAATGCTACTCCAGCTGAGGTTCTGCACTTCCGTTATATTGACCTGAGAAGGAAATAATGAGATGATTGTGTTAATGTATTTGCTGCTTCTTAGGAGTTCTGTAACTAAACCAGATGTCTGCATTCTGGTCAATAAACATCTGTGCAGCATTTTAAGTTAAAACCGCAAACAATTTTATTCTTCAGGAAAAGCTCCCTTTTCGATAGGAGGTGTTATTTCTCATTTGAGTGAACTTGGGCCTTTTGAATATTAAAGGCATTATCCTTCCGACCTCTAATATGTACAGTTTTTATGTTACTTAAATGTTACTCGTAGCAGTAGTTGTTAAATTTGTCAAATTTAGCACCGAGCATGTACAGAATTGACACTAGAATTTGTAAATGTGAAGAAAAAAGGGAGTCCCTAACATGGGGACCTTTTCAGATTGAACCGAAACAAGCAGCGTTAAAAACACCTGGAGAAATTATTGATGAGGACACCGATGATCTGTGGCCAGGACAGAGTTCTGTAGTAGATTACATGCAGCTGTACATACGACAGATGTTTTCCACAGAGGAAATCCTTTCAAAGATTTTGTTTTCATATTTAAAACGACCTTAAAATTTGTGCTAGAAGAAAATTTCTTTGCCTCAAGTATGATACTGCAAGTGAAATGTTTGGTAATGTCTGAGAATTCCCACTAGAGGGTGGGTAAGGCACATGGCACGGGCGACTTCAGAGCTACTGAAGCCAAACAGGATCTTCCAAATGACTCAGAAAATGTTTTTATTTCTCTCAATGCTGACAGAGAAAGATGAGGGATGAGATCGGCCCCACGCAGCGATAGCCTGACGAAAGGGCAGAGATTTGGCCATGCTGTCCTGTGAAACGTGAGGATTTCGTAGCAAGGGCAGCCCCGACACGGGCCGGCAGCGTGAGATGGCCATTGACACAGAGTGCGCTGCGCTGGGCTTTGCAGCAGCCCTTTCTGCTTCGGCGGCTCACAGGCTTTGCAGCAGAGTGCTTCAGATGTTTCTGTTCTGCTTGAACGCCGTACCCTGTCCCCCCGGCGAGAGGCACGTATTTAGCAGGGCAGACGGGTATTCGCCGTCTAATGCGGGCTGACGGCAGGTTCTCTTTGCCGAACTGGGGCACAGGGTGGTTTTCCAAGGCACCTCACCTAGCTCCAGGTTGTCACGTAGAAGAAGGAAATTGGATGAAACCGAACGGGCTCAAATTCTTTCCTGTTGAGCTCTCACTTTTTTCTTTTCTTTTCTTTTTTTTTTTTTTTTTAACCCTCTTGACCACGAAGAGGTTTGGCTAAAAAAGTTGTTCTGCAGATTCACGATGCATTAAAGGAAAGTAATCCCTCTGCCATTTGTGGTGACATCGGTGCTCTTTGGTGTCGCCCGCGCGTTCTGCGTTCTGCAGACAATGTTATCTCCACATCTCTATGGCAAAGGCACCTCTAAAAGAGCTGCAGGTCTTTCGGCCCAAAGCAGAAACAGCTTTATTGCTGCTAATCCCTGAACACCTTGTCTTAAGGTCCACCTCCTTTTCTGCTAGAATTTGCAGAAAGACAGAGGCAAAATTATTTGTGCCAAATGTTAGCACGCATTATCTCCAGACTTTCAAAGAAGCTGTTCGTGTCTTTAGCTGAGACCAGAATTTAGATAAATAACCCGCGCCAAGCAGTTTGTTCCAAGTGCTTCATCTGCCAGGTAATCAATGCCCAGAGATTCACTCGAGAACAGAGAGAAGGGTGACGCATTACATTACAGGGCTGTTTTCAGATTAGCTCATATATTAACAAATAGTTTGTATTTATTACAATGACAATTTCTGGCATTTTGGAAGGATTAGCTCCTGCTTTCCTCTCTTGGGAAACAAGTGTAACGTTACTGATGCAGTTGGTGCTTCACTGGATGGGAGGTGTCGCTCCAGCTATTCATAGTTGCATTCAAATGACTATATGCCTGTGTCTTTTGATCGACATATATCCAGATTTAACTGCAGCCATGATTTACCTTTGGAGGGGTTCATATTTTATGTCAACATGGGATTTTTTTCTGAAATGTGTTGTTTCGCACAATTTTGCGTGTGCTGATTAAGTTCGTTTGTTTGCTTGAGCTGAGTACTAACTTTTCGTGTGTTGCTTTTATTTCTAGAAACCACAGATTCCACAGAGATAGACACTGACAAGGAGAAATATATGCTAAATGACAGGGGTAAATAAATGCATAAAGTGTCACCGGATGGAATGGCTTTTCAGATTATGATGCAATTTGTTTTCTCATGTAATTTGCATTTCATGTAATAAATAGTTTGTTTTATGATGTCTTTACTGTCACAAGTTAAGTGGAATTAATGGAGGGAAGCATACTGAGCTGCTGCTGAGGGAACCAGTGCCAGGAAATTCAGGAGACTGTAGAGTTTAATCGATATTTACAACGGTATTTTTACTTACGCTGTTATAGCTAAGCTCTTCCTTACCTATGATTTCTTCAGTGCTTGAATAGTAAGGTCTGTTCATCTGCTGCTGATGTCACTTTGCATAAGGTCATCGATGATTTTTTTATATAACTTTCAAACTTTGTCAGTTTCTTTAAGCTTTCCATTTAAGTACAAATCATTTGAAAACAAAGACAGAAAGGAAGATGGGCAAGGGTGAACTTAAATATATTTTCCTTAGGAAAACATGTTAATTTTTTTCCCCTCCCTCTGGTCAATGCACAGATTCCAGAGGCAAATATTTTATCAACCGAAAGATATTTTGAAAAGGAATTGAAGATCTGAAAGAAAGCTGAAGAATTTTCAAAATTTGGAATGAGCTATTTTATCACTGAAGTTTATTTGGTATTTCATTTGGAAGTTTGAATACAATTATGAGAGAATAAAAGCAGCTTCTATGAGCTATGCCTTTTTGGCTGTTTTTCCCTGAGAGAGAACTGAAACGAGGGGCAGAAGCATGGTTTAACTCAATGTATGCTTTGGCCTGTGCTGTTGTCACTTTGAATATTGAACCAAGTTGCTATTCAGATTTTTCACATGGCTATTGCTGACTGCAGCGTAACAGGACAGGAAGAACAGGGAAAGCGCTTGGAAATAAGAAAAGGAAATAATTTCTATTCTTACTCATGCTGATGCAAGAGCTGGCCTCCAACTGGAGATTGTCCAGCTGCTGGCCACCCTCTCTGGGAGATTCCACCCGAGTCCTTGCTCCGTTGCTCTCTCTCCATGTCATTGTACGCGTGGTCAGCTCCGCCAATTTGTTAAGTCTGTGGTACGTTTGTCCTTAAATTGGACAGGTGCAGTTTAATTGTAGCTATATTCACGGTGAAGTGGTAAATACAAATAGAATATCAGACAATAAAGAAGCAGATATAAATCTTGGTGAGGTTTTGTCTGCAGCTACATATGAATTAGAAAGGTTTTACTGAACATCAATGTTGAACATCAGTGTTAAACTGCACATAATTCCAGGCAGGCACATGAAGGAAACGTTCCCGGTGGTAGATTTGGTTTAGGGGGGGGGTGTGGTTGTGCATTTCAGCTTCCAGCAGAACTGGAAACAGGAGCAAGAATATTTGCTTTTGTCATGAAAGTGGCATTTGTGGAGCATCTGTGGGGAAAAAAGAAAACCCTAAAATTCTGCCTCTAAGGGACTGCAGTCTCATACGACGTACTCTTACCGCAGGCAGTGCCTCGGCCCGGTGGGGGCTGTTTATGGAGTAACATACTGTGCTGTGTGGTGAGGTCCCAGTAGTCTGGTTAGTATTTTGTAGTAGCGTTTAAAGGGGGTTTTGCACAAACTTTTGGAGTAGGAAAACATCTAAGGAAGTTTTCACTTCTGTTTAATAGGATATGGTTAGATGAACAGAGGCGAACAGTGAGTGGTGTCAAAGCAACTAGTAAAAATTAATTGCAGTATCGTAAATGTGCTTCACAGCACATTAGCTACAGAACATACATAATTGTCAATGTATTAGCTTCATTTGAATACACTTAATTATGCATATTAATAGCAATCGATGATTTATGAACTGAGCTAAACTTCCACTGCCCTGTTCCGTCTAAATGTGTTTTCTTTTTCGTTTTCTTTAGGTCCGGTGTTCTTCCTCGCTTGTTTTAGCGTTGCTGCAGGATTTGCGATATTTTGGTATTGCTGTAACTCAGGTAATGGGCTCCGGGGTTTTGTCTCTTGGTTGCCTTACATTAGCACGTGACAGGAGAGCAACGCACCTCGTGATCTGACGTGGCTTACTTAATAGAGTGGGTCAAGATGTCATCATTCATTAATGAGGTCAGGATACAAATTGCGCCTCAGACATGCTGAGATATAAATAATGGATAGTTTGCCTACAGAGGGTGTCACAAACAGGGGCTCTTTTTAAAGACTGCAGTCATGTGAGATCCTGTTGCTATAGCAATGGGTCATGGTTCCCAGCAGTTGTGAGGCAGGAAAAGACCCAGACCTTCTGGCTTCCACATCCCTTGGGAGCTGGCCGAAGCGCGGCCAGTGCCGGAGCTGGAGGACGCTGGCTGGATTTGCTGAGCCCGAGCAGCTGCAGCCGTTGCCCCTGTTGCTGGCTCTGGGCATTGACTCTTCCCCTTGGCTGAAAGCCGCCTGCTGACGGCGGCAGCAGCAGAGCAGAGCTCCTCTTCCTCTCCGCAGCCCTCCCTTCCACTCGCCCGGCGCTGCCCCGAGAGCAGCAGCTCTTAGCAGAGAGAGTGTTGATGCACCCACATGGGTCAGCTTTCAGCGAAGCGGTGAGTCAGTGCTAGTGGGCAGAGAGCAGCTGATTCAGAGGTGTCACTTGCTCTCGAGCCTTCACGTGGTGCTGTGGGAAGTGCCAGTCTTCACATGGTAGGTGGGGAACAGGACCCAAACTCCATTTGAATGTTGGAGAAGCCTTCTGCTTCTCATGCACCAGTCACAGCAGCTACAGTTGGACATTCTTTACTAATTTTTTTCCAGAGCTGTAGGCTACAGTAGCACCAGTTCATGGACATTTCAAGTGACGTGGGAGTCTGGGCTGTGTTACCCTTCGTTCCCAGATCAGAGTCCCTCAGCTGGACTGTCCATGAGCTAAGGCTAAAAGGGAACTGTGAGACCATGGAGGCTAACTCATGTGTTTCCTTAGCTGCCATCACTTCCCTTCATCAGGTTCCATCACCAGCATTTGATAGAAGCACTTTCAGAAAAGCATTCAAGGACTGATACCAAAATGCCAGACAATTCATCGCTTCCTGTGATCCCAGTTAATTGGCTGTAGCGTTAGAAGTGTGTGTCCTGTTGTCAATTTAAACTGGTTTCAGCTGCAGCGTGTCATTTCTGTTGAGCCTTTCTCCACCAGATTGCAGACCCTCTTAGCCCCTTGTTTCTGTGCCAGCTGACATTTCATATTTTTCTCCCTGTGGAAGTCCTCGTGCCTGAAGTCATCTCTCAGTCTTCACTTTGCTAAAATTACCAACCAAAGCTCTCAAAGCCTTTTGTTCCAAGGCTCTTTTTATCCAGTTTTTGATGTTCTTTCCTGTACCCACGCGATCTCAATGCTCCATGTGTAACAGGGCCACCAGACCTGGCTGTGGTGTTCCAGGCTTGCACCATCTGGTGCTCTGCTCAGGTGTAAAGCTGCCCCCTTACCTAACTCAGGAACTGTCTGCTCTTCCTGGGTCTGAAATTGCCGCGATGAATCCCAACAGATTCATCGTTATCCTGTCTTGGCAGTTGATGTATACGATGTTGAAGGAAACGGGCTTTCCTCTAGAGTAATTTTTGAAATTGATTTTTATTTTTTATAGGTGCTGCCTCCTAGCTAGAATGAGTCACCACTGTGTTCACTTACTCTTTTTCCTCCCGTCTTCATTTCTGTTTTAGATACGAAAGTCCTAGGAAGAGCCAGGAGAATCTTGGGCTTTTCTCCTATTATCATAGGAAGACACGTTAGAAATATTTGTATGTTGTATTTGGAAGACCTGTCAAGAAATTGAGGAAAAGCTGCCTCTTCGCTTGTCTGTACAGTATACCTGCCAAGGGAAGACAACGGTGCACGAATATTAATGTACTCTACACTCATACCAAAGATTTTATTAACTAGCTTCATGAATAATTGTGTTGCCTCAAGATGTATTCAGAGTTTCAGCTATATATGTCCTTCCTTATGGGAATGGACCATTTATTTTTGTAATTGCTTATTTTAAAATATTTATCATTTGGTTATAAAATATTTTTAATACAAACTTTACAATGATATCCTAAGTGATCATGGGTCTTAAGCCATGTTTGCCTACGTGTTTTATACTGGAATGAAGGATCACAACTGTTTAAAGAATGCTAGCCTGTCTTTCGTGATAATTAATTTAAGAAAAGCACTTAAAAAAACCACACGCGCTCAAAGCCTTACCAAGAAATGGATCTCCATCTCAGGATTGTCTGTTTTGTCTGGATCCTTTATTCTCCCTGCCTGAGCTCAGGTGGGCACTGGCACCTGGGGAGTTTATCCGTGCCGGTTGCCTTTGTGTGTGCCTAGTACTTGCCGTGCTTCCTCATTCTCCTGCTCACGCCTCGTCCCGGCCTGCCTTGCTCTTGTGCCCGCTCAGCTGTTGGCCGTGGTTTGAATGTGCTGGAGCTGGTGCCAGCTGGTTCCCAGCTCGCGGAGGATCCCAGGGACTGGAACGTCTGATCTGAAAGCACTTCAAACTACCAAGAAGATTTTTCAGATTTATTTAGCTTTTCCAGTGAAGTGTTTTGAAGTCTGTAGATGTAAGAAACTAAAGTAATCCAAGGTACTTTGCAGGGACTTAAGTGCCGTGCCATGGGGCTTTTTTTTAATGGCCAAAAATATATATACTTGAAGAGCCTGAGGTTATTCATAACGTCATGTTATGATGTGATGGTTTTCTTCTGTGAGTTGAAACCTGAAAAACTTGCAGAAGCCATTGTAAGACTAAAACTCTTGAGGGAGATGCAGGGAGTCAGGGCTACAAGTGAAGGTTTCTTAGCTGGCTCCTGCCTGGCTCAAACGGCTCTTCCCCTCCCAGGCGGAAGGCGCAGGCGTTCTCAACTGGCTGTGAGAAGTGACGTTTTCAGTGGATGGTTCTCCAGTTGCCCGCTCAAGAGTGTAAGGAGCTTGGGGAGACCGCGTCCCTGTACGTGGTGAGAAGGAATCGTTGTGGCTCTTCATTCACGGACTGAGCAAAGAGATTTCCAGATCAGCTCGAATGTCACCTGAATAAAAGTTGCAGCGACATCACAAGTTACCGTGCACCGGAGGATCCCGTGCCAAATTTTCAGTCATTTGGAGTGCTTTTCTCAAAACCGTCAGACTGAAAATCGTATTCCCGCTTTAAACTTTATTCATGCTATAAAAACGTCATCTCCTCCTCCAAAGCAGGTCGTCTTGTGATAACTGTATTTCCTTCCAGGACAACGCTCATCCGACGTTGTATCAAGTGGGTGCAGGGACAAGTTTTCAAATAAAAGACCCAAAGGGTATTTGCAGGAAGCATCTTGAGAGATGAAAAAGGGCTCAGAGGAACCAGATCCTACTGTTCTGGTAAAATGTTTTTACATACGGCATTGGAGCGTGGCTGGGGTGCGAGCCAACCCCGCGTAGAGGCAGCCGCGGTCTCCATTAGGTCAGATCTGGAGAACAGGCGGTGCGTCTTCATGGCCATTGCTGGTGTGAGCGCGGCTCGCCCCGGAACACCCGGGTGAAATCAAACGGGCTACATGGGTAACGCTCCAGCCACGCTGTAAGTCAGCAGGAGCCATTTGATTAAGTCTTTATTCTGACTCCGGGTAGCCGAGCTCCCCGTTGGCGGGTTTGCGCTGCCAGCGGTGCCTCCGCCTGCCAGGTGACAGCAGCTCTGGCTATTTTTGCCCAGGTGTGGCCACTCCTTGGGCCGCAGAGCCGCCGTTTCCCCAACAGCTCCCCCGGCATCACTGTGCAGCACTTGGCAGAAGAGTTTTCTGCGTAGAGGGGCAGGCGTCCCCCGAGGTTAGCGGTGGGCCGAGGGACATCGTAAAGGCTCGAGAGCCTGATTGCTGCCGTGTAAAACACGGCATGAGACAAACGCCCTGTGAACAACGTTAACACCCAGCGGAGCAGTTTATTCAGACTTCTTTTCCCCAGCCTCCGCCCTACCAGCTCCTGCGTCTCGGTGATCTGATCTTCACGGGGACTCGTATTAGGGAGAAAAAGGTGACAGAGCTGGGTGCGTTTTCTGCAGAGCCGGCTGAGCACAAGGCTCTGCTGCCCTTGTCACACAACGAGCTGCTCTCGTGCTGCCTTCCCTCTTGGGAAGGCATTTAATTATATTCCGTTGTTTTCTCTCTGCCTTGCCTTGTGATTAAAGTGACAACAGGTTGTTTTTTCCCTCCAGCAAACCAGCTCTAATTCATAACGTTTGAAATTAAGTGTCCCTTTCCTCACTGCTGCTTAACTCCTATAGCAGCTTCTTTTTAAGGGACTAGGAAAAAATACCTCTGAAATCTAAAGGGGTTTTAAATTTTTGCCTTGAAGCCAATTTTGAAACCTCGTTAGCGGAACGGTATTCCATTTTACACAAGAAAACAACATTCAAAGTAATCACAACATTTACATCTCATTTTAAAGCAGGAACAGAGGCCTTATTGCTGCTGGGCAGATTCTCTCCGTGCAGATTATCCACCGCGTTGCCCTTTGAATAACAGGTTACGAATTGGTGTGAGCTGTTACCGAAACCTACAGACGTTTCCGGTGCCTTATTTAAGCTGAAGGTGAGAATCTGCTGGTTCAAGGATGCCTGGCGGTGCCAGGAGTCCTCTCGGGACGCTAAAGCTGCCCCAGCAGGACGTGGTCCTCCCACTTCTTTAAACCAAGCGACTTCCTTGAGCCTTGAAAACCATACGGGGTGGGAAAGTTTACTGAAGGCTGTGGCTCTGTTTCTTCCCTTTCTGGGGTGGCTTGAGATGAGGACGCCACTCGGGGAAAAAAAACCCCAAATCCAGCTATCCCCAGGGTTAGGGCTGGGAGCAGAGAGGTAAAATGAGCCTTGGCTCATCCCAGTGTTTTAGTTAAAGGACCTGACCGCAAAGAATACAAAATAATCTGTTCCTCTATTAGTGCTAGTTTTTTAAAAAGCAAAAGTGAGGCTAGCTATAAACTGGCCACGGACGTAGGTTGGGAGACATTCTTTTTCTTGGAAGGTTTTTCTTTCAGGAGCAAATAGAAGGCTTTAATACACTTCTCTGCAAGTGCATCCATGCGGCAGATGAAGGGCTAACTCCATCTTCAGCTCCTGGCGGAAGCCTGCGTGTTACCTGCGTGGGAGGCAGGTCCTTCTAGGCCAGCAGTGTTACTTACTGGGAAATAAATCAAGCAGGGTCTTGGATGAGCCTGTCTAGCTGCAGAATTCCAGCTTCCCTGTCAAGTCAAGAGTAGCTCGGCATTTGCTGCTGAAACTGTACAGGTATTCAGGAATGTGCTTTACTTTATGTGCAGGGAAGTTGTCCTGGCTGTGGAAATGCAGTAGGTGGTTGCGCGTGCAGGGGATAGAGGCCGTTCTTGCGAATGCCGTGGTTCTCATGCTGCAGACGGTAAATGTACCAATAAAAAGCAGCCGCATTTTCAACATACTCTCTCTCACCTTGTGCAAGTCTTGCTGAAGAAGTCAAGTGTTTGCTTTTCCCCTACAGCACCAGCAGCGTTGGGGCTTTAGTGGCACTATGGGCTAAGGAGCCAAACGGTGGCTGGGTGCGTGATGCTCTGCTGGGGGGCTGACGTGGCCCTGGGGAAGGAGATTACAGAATCATGGAATCGTAGGGCTGGAAGGGACCTCTGGAGATGATCCCGTCCAAGCCCCTGCCAGAGCAGGGTCACCCAGAGCAGGTGGAACAGGAACGCGTCCAGGCGGGTTTGGAATGTCTCCGGAGATGGAGACTCCACCACCTCTCTGGGCAGCCTGTGCCAGGGCTCTGCCACCCTCACAGCAAAGAAGTTCCTCCTCATGGTTAGGTGGAACTTCCCATGCTCAAGTTTGTGCCCGTTACCCCTTGTCCTGTCCCCGGGCACCACTGAGAGGAGCCTGGCCCCATCCTCCTGACACCCCCCCTTTCAGTATTTATAAGTGTTGATAAGGTCCCCCCTCAGCAGTCTTTTTTCCAGACTGAAGAGACCCAAATGCCCGATGCGCAAGGAGAAGCCGTGGTCTCTGGAGGGGGCAGTGTGCAGGTGCTGCCCCGCCAGCTCGGCCCGTGCTCTGCTGCAGGCGCCTCGCGCCCAGGGTTGCTGCAGCTCCCGCCAGGGACCGTCCCAGTTGCTGTCGTGCAACTCGTGCGTGAGTCCCGAGGAGGGGAGGGAAGGGGGGTGAGTTTCGCGCTCTTCAGCCTGGAGGCCTCCTGGTACCCGGTCAGAAATCCTCTTCCTTCCCTGTTTTTTTATTTTTTCTTGCGACTGGGCTTTTTGCTTTAAAGTAAAGCTGAACCGCCTCCGATTGCCTTGGTGGTGATGCCGGGGGCTCTGTAGGTTGAAGGACGAGAGACGGGCGCAGCGGTGGCCCCCAGCGGAGCGTGCAGACGGCTGGCCGAGCCACCTAAAGAGTTAAGGCAGAGTGACGGGCCGCCTGCGTGCAGGGAGCCCCGGGGAAGCCAAGTGACAGATCGTACAGTGAATTTGCCCAATTCCATTTAAAGAGAGCCTGCTGTTTGAAGCACTTCAGTGAAGTGTGGTGTGCCTGCAAGGCAGAGCTGGGATAAAGCCGTGAGTCATTCGGGGACGTCCTGGGCTGCTTTAGAGCTGCTGGCTGGAGTTTGCAAAGCTGCCGAGGCAAAGCTACTCTTTTTGTTTCTTTCGCTTGGGATTTTTTTTTTTTTGTTCCCCTCGTACTGTAATACATTGAAAACATTTGGTCAAAAATTTGCAGTTGTGGACGCTTCTCACCTCTGTTCGGTGCGCACAGATGTTATTGCCGAGAGGTGCCGTGCCATAGCCGTGTAATCAGCCTTGCTGGTACACGAAGAAATGCGAACAGTTCGCTCTACTTCACAGGTCTTCTGGTTTGTAATCATTTCTCCTAACGTATGTCTTCTTGAATTCTGTAGAAATGGATGGCATTTTTTTTTTAATGGGGTGAAGCTGACAATTAAATTGAAATAAAACCTGTACCGAGAAAAAAAATGCTGTTTTTCTTGTAGTTAATGCTTTGCCCTTCCTTCCAGAAGTGCCCTCACCATGTTGCCTTCCCGTGGTGGCTCTTGGCCGACTGACCGACTCCCTCCTGCTCTCTTGTGGCAAGATTTTTAATGTTTCCACCTGCTTTCAAAATTCTTTGCGGTTTTTCTCCTTGACTTGTTTCGCGATCTGAAGTTAAACATCGGTGCAAAGCCTGGGTGTCCTTTGGTTAAGCCTTCGCTTTGTGTCGTTTTTGGTAGTCCAAGGAGCCATTGCCCATCAAGACTTGCGCAGAGGCCTCCCGCTTCTTGGTGTAAAGGAACTTTAACACAAGAGTGATTTTAAGGGTTATTTTGACCACCCAAAAAGGGAGTTCAGGTAAGAAAAACAGGCGGACAAATTCATTACCAGCCGGTTCTTTTGGGTAAACGGCGAAGGGGCATCTGCTAGCCCGGGTGCTGCTCTGGGCGGTGGTAGGGATCCTGCCAAAGCAACATGAAGCTGCGGGGGCAGTCGCTTACCCACTGCCTGCGTTGCGTCCCCGGCTGCGGCGCTTCCTCTGCGGCCAAGAGGAACCCCAGAGCCTCGGCGCCTTCCCATGGCACACGAAACGCTGCTGTTAAACAGGGGTTGGGTTGTCAGCACCAATGGAGGAGGATCTCTTGTTGATCACCAAGAGAGGTCCGCGTCATCCTTTGGAGTGTCTCTGCCTGATGAGTTGGAACAAGAGTCTCTCCCCCCCTTTCCCGCTGTCTGGCGCGTGGCTCTTCGGGGGAAGAGGGAGAGGAGCGGCGTTACTGGGAGGACACGCTTGTGTCTGTGCTGAGCAGGCGTGTGGTGCCCGACCCTCTGCCCCCGCGGAGCGGAGGTCTTGTGCCTGGTGCCCGGAGAAGGCACCGGGGCAGAGCGGTTCTCCATGGACGTCACCGAGGTTTTGATGTGAGCGAAAAGGCAGCTCGATTAAGCTACGAAACTGTCGGATTTGGGGGAGGGGGTCATTTTCATTGTAGCTCCAACTTGTCCGCTTCACAGGGACATTATGAACGCCAAATAGAAGCGAAACCGGTGGCTGGGGATGAGGCGGGTGTGCAGCAGCACCGCGCTGTTCCGTTCAGCGTCGCTGCTTTGGCATAAAAGAGCATTTCAGGTGAATCCTGACCTGCCCTTTCTATTTTGGAGCACAGGCCACTACACACTGCGGCTGCAAGGAAAAACTTTCTGCCCTGCTGCTGTTGATAAATCTTTAATAAAATTGTGCCTGGTAAAGCAAAAACCTTTCAGACTCGGTTCTGCGCTTCGTGAACTGGTAAGAGGGGATGGCAGATGCGGGCAGCCGGAGCGCCACAGCACGTAAAGCCTGAATAAATAAGTGGCAAGATGTGTCCCCACAGCGCGACCCGTATCAAGTCCTCTCTTTTGCAGTAGCAAAATATTTCATGGCACTCAGGTGGGGATTATTTCCCGTTTCTTTTAACCCCTGGTTTTAGCCCCCCTGGGGTTTTTGCGGTGCCCAACGCCACAGCCCATCCCGAGGATGCTCCGTGCCATCCCGAGGATGCTCTGTGCCATCCCGCGGCTCTCACACCCGCTGGCTCCGCTGCACCGACGGCAGCATGGCCTGGTCCCGGCCACCACCTTCCTGCCGAACGCCACAGCTCCGCGTCACAGACAGGGAGAGAGCGAAGGTTGTTTTTCCTCCGTCTGTGTGGAGCAAGTTAATTTTAAAATTCCTAGCAGAGGTTGAAAATAGGATGCCTGATCCATAATGGTGGGCAACAGCTGGGCTACGCTTCTCATCTCTCTGTGGAGGAAAAAAAGCCACCCACAGCAGAAAAGCCACCCAGAAGCACACTGGAAATCTTTGGAAGAGGAGTGTTGTCCTGCTCCCGTGGGTGCCCGGGGAGAGCTCAGCCCCCTCTGTGACCGGGGGCTCCCCCTCCCCGTTCCCCAACCTGATCTTTATCCCCTGTACCCCCGTCCAAGCGATAGCCACCCGTGGGGGTCCTACTGGGGGCATCTGGTCGTGATGGCTGCAGCCGATGGCGGTGGCCCAGCGTGGTTTCGGGGAGAGGGGTGACAACACGATAGCCAAGGGCTAACTCGAGCAATGCCGGCAGTGGGGTCAATATGCAAAAATGACTGTGGGTCAGTCGTCTCACCCCCGTAAGCAGTGGACAGCCCAAGAGCCCTTTGAGCTCTCCTGCCCGCCAGGACCTGCCCCGGAGCCGGGACACCGCTCAGGGTGGCTCCTCCAGGTCCTCCTTGCCACAACAGATCCTCGGTAGGTGACTACCTACCTGTAGCCTGCTAAACTTTGAAATCTCAGCTGTGTGTTATGAAGGATTGATTGTGCATATACAGTCCTTTGGATATAAACCGTTGACCAAGTCTGGGACTGGGATTGGATCCAGCTCACCCAGACTCCTCGGAGAAGGAGTTTAGAAAGCCGGGGGGTCCCAACGGGAGGGTCTCCCTGGCAATTCTGACCCTGTCCTCCACGCGGTAAATAACCGAGCGTGCCTCGCCATCTTGAACCTTGTTAAAACACTGTCCCATTTACTATCAAACTTAGTTAAATACCTGTTTTATATCAATAAATGTATTGCTGCTTCTCCCTGCGAGTGAGGGGCGTCGCTCCCTCTGTGACACTCTCCCACACCCCCCCGTGTCCTGAGGTGACCTTTCCACTTGCCTGGGTGTTTCACTCCTAATAAAGTTGTGTTCCGAAGGTTCCCAACCACAAAGTGGAGGGAGAAGGCCAAAACAACCCGCGCTCTCCATCCTACCGGTTCCCACTTGGGGCTTGTCCTCGCTTGGAAGGACAACACATTTTTAAAATTCACGGGTGTCAAACCCATGGGGTGGCTCCTGAGCAGAGCTGGCGTTTCCTGCCCCTTTCTCCAGCCAAAGAAGCCGGCAGGAGGGCACGGAGCACCCCGGGGTGGGGTACAGGTGCCCCACGGCCTGGGCTGGTGCTGGGGCTGCTGCTGGGGGGGGAGGAGGGGTGGGACAGGCGCCGTGCTGCCATAACCGGGAGTGAGCAGCCGTAGCTCCGCTCTCGCGCTTTTCCCTGCAGGCCAACAGAGGAAAATACAGAATTCATCACGATTTTCAAATGCAAAACTGAACCCATTGCGCACAGACGAGCGGTGGCCGGTCAGAGGCTGTGCCTGAGGCTTCCAGGGGCATTACAGGCTCCAAACGGGCACCTCCATATGCCCTTGGCAGCTCCTGCCGCACCCCTCACCCGCGCTGGCAGCGTTCTGGCGGGGTCAGGGTCCTGCAGAGGGACCTTCTTGTCCCGTCGCTGTGAGCCTGGGGCTGGATTTGCTTCTGAATCTCTCACCCGGAGGCTTCCTAAAGCAAATACAGGAGCTTTTTCTCCCACCCTTCAGCCACACACCGCTCCGCGCCTGCTCTGCTTCAGGTTTATAGGGGTTTATGGTTAAGCGGCACGGCCTCTCGGTTAGAGCCTCTGGAGGTGAGGAGCGGCTCGTCGTTCCCTCTGAGCTCCCACGAGCGCTTCCCGGAGCTGGCTCGGGGGCACCCCGATTTATCACCGCTGCTTTCACAGCTCTGGAAGAGCCCCATCCTGCCAGGAGGTAGGAAGATAGTTTACGGCAGGTAGGAACCAAAGCCAAAGGCCAGGTACAACAGGTGAAGTGACAGCAGAAAATTATAATTATTAATCAAAATAATAATTTGGATAGCGGTTTTCTATGAAAGAGATGCAAAGGCGTCTTTCAGGGTATTCCCGGAGCACTGTGGGGCACGGGCAAAACTTGCCTTGCCTAGCACGGAGCCGTGGGGAAAACAAACAAGTAGGAGGGAAATCCCTCCTTCAGAGCTGGAAGAAATTCAGCCCTGGATGAGTCCGGGCTGGTCCTGACTCTGGAAACATGAACAGGAAAACTCGTTATTCCATCACACCCTGTCTCTGCAAGTGCAGGGGACACGCAAATTAAACAAAATAGTAATGGAGTAATGGTGACACCAGGTTGCAAGACGTCTATTTGCTATCCCTATTTGATATCTATTCGATATCTCTGTTTGATGACCGCGGTCCCTTCAAGATGTTGGGATGAGACCTACCAGGGCGGCTGTGTGATGCAGGGCTTTCAAACCTGGGTTTGTTTTTTTTTTGTTGTTTCTTTTTTTTTTTTTTTATCAGCGTGGAGGAAAAAAAAGGGCTTTCCCAGAGCGTGAAGGAGAATCCTGACCCACAGCGGCCCGGCCCCCCTGGCTCTCGCGCTGCCCCATTTAGTGCACTGCATACAGGTTGATTTGGCAAAGTCACATTCCCAGAATTTGGATCTCTGAGAGCAATGGAGAGGCCCAGGGGAGAATACAGTCATTTCTTTCCTGAACAATGCTCTCCCTGGCGTGCCTGATGAATCATATTTTCTGACACAGAAGAAAAAATAATCCTATTTCAGGGTAAAGACATGTAGCCGTCTCCCTCAAGAGCTTCCACAAGCCCAACGCAACGTGAAACACAAGGCCTTTCCAACGGTTTAATTTATTGTCATCCTCGATGCCAGAAAAATGGGGTGATGTTGGGTGGTGGTGAAACCGATGTATTCTCAAATATTTTTGGCACCAGTGAAAACGGTTGGCAATGTTTCAGGTAGTCCCGGCGCGGCGCTTTGTACCGTGGCACCGGATTTACCGCTCACCTCCCAACTAATTAATACCTGTGCCGTAAAAAGGGGGTTGGGGGCTGCCTCTGAGCTGGAAGACTGGAAAAGGGAGGAGGAGGAGGAGGAGTGTAAAGTGCCGTGAAGGAGGCTGGAAGAAAAAGCAGCCAGAGTTTTTGGCCGTCTCCATTTCTGACAAAGCGCGACTTGCCTGATGAGCAGGCACTGGGAGGCCTCTGCTCCCGGCGCTGCGGCACTCTCCGTGGGAAGGCAGACGGGTTGTTCAATAGTTCTCGTTACGAAGTAATCCGAGGAGGGGGAAGCCAACCATGAAAAACAGATCTTCACTTCGAGAAACTGCGGAGGAGGAGGAAAGCGAGTCCAAAATAACCCATTGCCTCCAATAGCAGGGAAGGGAATTTTTTGTCACCACCCCATTAGGAGGTTGGATAACAATAATTGGTTAGATATTATTCGTGAAAAGATTGTGGTGTGTCTTCCACTGTTTGTCATAATGTATCGTGCGCTGACACATGGGTAACGCTCCCAATGCCACAGCCAAGGGCCGCTAGAAAAGCGAGGCCGAGTGCGGGCATTTAATGCAAAATGAAGAGGTCAATCGGTGTGAAAATGTGAAATTCCTCCCTGCGGAAGCCTGTAAACACCAGATTTTTTCATACCAGCCTTTTTGCTGTGGATGTGCCTGCTGTGGCACCGCCTCCCTGACGTAGCCAAGAGCCGCTCGCTAGGGGTGTTTCCAGCAGCTCTGCCCGTGCTCCTGCCCCCCCTGCCCCCCACCGCTGCTGAATGTGCCCAAATGTCGGGGTGAAATAAATGACGATGGGGACAGGGGTAAAACTCTGGGTAGAGCTGACCCATCGGCCCTGCGGCACTCGGACGTAACCCAGCCTCTGATGCCAAAAACCTGCTCAAAGAGCCTGCTGCGGCCATGCAGTGATTTATCTCCTCCTCAAACGCTAGCTCTCGTTTATTTTCATTTATTTCTTGCTCTAGTAATGTCTTGTCTCAGCTTTTGACTTTGTTGATCACCTGCAAATGTGAAAGGGCTGTAGCAAGACCCCTGTGTGACACCGGGGTGAACGGGGTCCTCTCCTGCTCCTTATGGATCGCAGCTGTGAAGCGGAGACCTCTCCTTTTGCCAGGGGAAAAAGGGCTCCTCAGACAGTGGGAATTTGGGACACCTCAGACTGTCTTTTCTGCACGCTTCCAGGTGGGTAGTTAGCTCCAGCTTAGTAGTGGTCCTGAGATGGCCTTGCCTACTTTTCAAGACTTTTGACCATGGTGACTTGTGCTGTTTACACGAAAGCTTCTAAAATCACAGAAAATCACAGAACGGTCTGGGTTGGGAGGGACCTTTCAGATCATCGAGTCCAACCATCAACCCAAATGCTGACAAACCAACACTAACCATCCCTCACTACCAACCCACCGCTACCCCGCGTCCCTCACTACCAGCCCCACCGCTACCCCGCGTCCCTCACTACCAGCCCCACCGCTACCCCACGTCCCTCACTACCAGCCCCACCGCTACCCCACGTCCCTCAGCACCACATCTGGCCAGCTTTCAAATCCCCCCAGGGATGGCGACTCCACCACTGCCCTGGGCAGCCTCTTCCAACGCTCAACAACCCTTTTGGTGAAGAAATGTTTCCTAATGTCCATCCTAAACCTCCCCTGGCGCAAAGTGAGCACATCTTTGCTTCCTCCGAGTACCAAACACCACTAATTCAGGCTTCCTTGGCTGCTTTATTTCAGGCTGTCTGCCATAGGGTAAGACTCATCTGTCCTGCATATATTCGATGGTGGCAGAAAGTGGGACATGTACCAAGCACTGCTTAGATTTTTTTTCACTTCAAGTTAAAAGAAAAAGTTTTACCAGGGACCGTATTTCTGTCCCCAGCTGGGACCAGTTTGCTGCTCGAGTACAGCAACTCTCCGCTTCTCATCAGTAGAGTCCAGACCCCACCAAACTACACTGGAGTATGTTATTCCATAAAGGAGCACATCATCTTGTTTCCCACCATCTTCCGAGATGCGTACTGTCCTCTGGGGTAGTTCCTGGGGGCAAAATCTGCATCCAAACGTACCGGTGGTGTCGTCTTTACAACGCGTGAACTTCATTTTAAGGGCATTAAATTTGGGTATGTTTAAGTGGTGTTTTCTACTAGAAAATAAGTGGTTTACAAATAGCTACCAGCTGGTGGTATCTGAGGTACCAGTTGTTTCCGGACTTATCCTAAGGGAAACGTAGTATCTACACGATTCTTCTGCAGTTTCCTTCCCTGGACATCGGCCGGGACTGCTTCTGCTCTGCCTCCATCATTTCCCTCCAGGCCGCGCAGCAAAGCTGCCGGGAGTCTTCAGAAGCTCTTGCTTTATTAATTTTTAATTTCTTAATGGACGCGTAGGGTTTGTGGGCTTGTCCATGCAAAGCTGGGAGGCTCCACCTCTCACATCTGGATATCCCGTTTATGTATATAACCTGAAAATAATTTCTTTAAAAGCGAGACAGTGCCGTTCAGAAGCAAGGTGGCTTTTGCTTGTATGCGAAGAACTAAGCAGAGGGGGAGCCTGCTTCTTTTCAGCCTCGGGGCTTCTATGCACCCCATGCTGCCCCTAACCTGATGGGAGATTTGATGACTTATTTTCAAGGAGTGATGTGTTTAAACGTGTACGTTCCCAAACATATGCGTTATAAGCGTGAAAATATATTAGCGGTTTTCTTCTAAGCGTTCCCACTGCCCTGCAGTAAGTGAATACGCTTTCAGTCTCCTGTGGTTTGACAAAATTGTGTTGTAGAACAAGGACCAGCTTTTGACGTTGTTTTGGGTTTGGTTTTTTGGGGTTTTTTTTTGGTTTTTTTTTTTTTTGGAAAGAAACCGTGCATAATAGTGCATAAATTGGTACCACACATAGCATTTCCTAAATCAGATAAAGCTTTTAACGGCACCACCTTTGGTAAGCCAGAAAATAAGCAGAGCTTGGCATTTGGATCCTGTCACCCGTTTCTGATAACTTTTGTAAATATTTGAACAATCAAGATTATCATGTTTCATCCAGCTGTTAAAATAAAAGAGCATCCACGCTCTTAGGGTAAGACGCAGCCACACGCCGGTGCCCTGGATCAAGGAGATGAGGGCAGAGCACCGGTACCCTGGCACAGGGCATCGTGCCCCGGTCCAGTGCCTCCACCGAAGCCCGGCTGGCAGGAAAACCTGGCAGAAAACATGACAAAGCATTTGCTAAAATAAATTAAAACGAGTGACCAAACCCTTCCAAACGATAGTTGAGAGGCAAACAGTAACCAGGATTATCCTTCCCAGTTCAGCCCATTTTACATAATACGCAGCTGCAGAATAAGCTTCAGCAGCAACCTGGGTTAGAAGACAAATATTTAAGTCAGTTCGAGTCAATATAGTTGTTGTCACCTGCTCAGTAAGGATGGCTACGCTGAAAATTTCAACCCAGGCAGTGCTGGATGCTGACAGCACTAATGAGAAGGACCAGAGCAGCGCGTGTAATTCCTACTCTGCTCAGCAGCTTACGAAACAGAAGGAAACGGATGACCTGGCATGAACCGTTTCCTCAGACAGCCTGGAAAAATTCATCTCGCTTCATTATTGATGACCTCTTTTTTAAGTGGAACGTTTGCCCACAACCAAGAACTCCGGAGAAGCACAGCAAACCACAGAACCATTTAAACCGATGCATTTGTTTGCCGCTCCTAGGAGATATTCACTATGATTTTAAATAAGCACCTGACTTAAAAGAATAATAATCATGTGATTAAATTATTTATACTTGAAACCAACTTGCAGATGCTTTTGTCTGCTAAAAAATACATGATCGCTGAAGGCTTCAGAGACTTAAAACACAGATTGCGTGTCTGAGAACGTTTTGCAGATCTTACTTAATCACAATAAAAGACATGGTAATAAACCAGCATCCTTTTTATTTAAAAAAAGACATTCAGTTGCAAGTTGAATACTGCTGTTGCCCAGGACAGTCTCGTAGTCAGATGGATGGCTTTCAGATCAGGGGTTTTTTGGTGTTTAGAACCAAAAGAAGAGACAAGGCTCTCCGACGTTGCAGGTGTCTCTGCTGTGATGCTTCAGTCCCACTTTCAGGAGCTCAGGAGGCAGAAGGGGTTCATGGGGGGGGAGGGGGTTGTCCCACCCAGCTCCAGCAGCGGTCGAGGGAACAGACACCTGCCCCCTTGACACAGACCTCCACACCCAGCTCTTGGCACCTGACAACGTGTTCAAGCTTGAAGTAATTTTCCTTTCCCTCCTGTACGTCCCAAAACCCGAGTCTTGCCAAGTCCACTGGCATCTGTTGACAAGTCACTGCCTGCCGAGTGTTCCCCACCCAACTGCTCTGGATCCAGTTAGCTCCAGAAGCCACTGGGAGATGGGATGGACAAGCCTCGGTAGCTTCTGTTGGACAACAGCTTAGCAGTAAGGATGCTATAAGAACAGCTGTTATAATTTTCTGGAGAAACCTACTGTAACAGCTTGTTTGCTTGAGCGACTTGAAAAATTGCGGTCCAATAATGAGGGGAATAAAATGGGAAAAGAGCCGGCATGTCTGTACTGCAGCCCTCTGTGACCGCTTTCCAGTGCTTCCGTGCAAGACAAAGACAATGATGCTCGTAGGAGAGCGGCACAGGAATGGAAAGCCACGTTCAGAATCGGGCCAAGCCACCGCCAAGTATAAATACAGCAAAACATCAGCAGAGCCTGGGCATCTGTTCGCATTTGCCTTGAGGGGAGTAAGGAAAAGTCAAAAAGTGCCCAGTGCCAGAAACACACTTCTTCCCGTTTTTAGGTCTTGCTTAAAAAGCAGAAAGATGCAAATCTGGCAATGAAAAATACCTCCCATTCACAGCTAAGTTAAAAAGGAACTATCTTTTGGACGGGTAATGTATTTAGGACAACACAAAGCAACGACTTCAGAGACGGAGTGTAGGTACAAAGTTTCCTCTACGGAAGAGAGGGAGACGGCTCCAGAGCCTCTCCAGACCGAACGAGACGCACAGACGGGCAAATACTCCAGTCAGCGAAAAGGGGAAAAGTAACAAAGGTGGTACATTCAAGGATCTTACCAAAATTACTGCCCGCTGTTGAGCCACGGATAACTTTCATTCTCGGAAGGGTTCTGCCAACAGACACCTGTTTTTCTCCAAGAGAAAGGGTTTTTTGAAGGTTTTCAGCGCTGCTCTTTGGCCAGTCAATTCACTGCAGCACCGCAACTGCGACAGCACAGGTGTGCAGGAACAGTCCTTTAACAGTTTGCTGGTTTGTGAATAATAAATAAGGAAAATCGTCCTGAGTACCTCAGTCAGAACTTGTTCTGAGCTACCTTTAAGTTAGTACAAGCAGCACAATTCAATCCATTGCTTGACAGACACTGGTTGAATACGTGTTCTGTCGGAAACGAAGCAACAAAAGACGAATTAAAAAATAAAAAAGTTATGTCTATTCCACTACTGATCACACAAGCTTCTGATTTGTTTTCGGTTAGTAATTCTTACAGAACATGTAAATGAGATACGGTACATCAACGGGCCTCGAGCCGTAACTAAAGAGAAACGTGATCAATAAACACGGTAAATGAGATGAGACACGTGGAAGTCAAACTTCTATTAATACGTGCCAGGGAGCATTTAAAAATTAACAGTACGGAAACGTATTAGTACAAATTTGCATCTACAAGTAAGCACACTCTAGAAAAATAGGATTTTTCCGATTGCAGATGTGATACTTCTGAAATGAAATGGCTGAAATGTTTTTGTCGTAGAAATGTTTGTAACCTACGCCATTACTAGCAATAGTGTCTTTAGAAAAAAGCGTCAGTCCCTGAGCCAGCAGGTAAGAACCTAGAAGATATTTATATCTATATCTATATATTTAAAAATAAAATTTAAAAAAATTAGGGATGCTTTTAGCCATAAACTCATAACACAACTGCAGCAATTAATCTTGGGTAAGAGAAGAGGGAAAAGTAAGGTATAGAGAAATTGCTACTCGGGTTGCTGACAGGCACTCAGTACCAGTTTAGCAGGTACAGTTCTCCCAGTATCCTCCAGTTTTCCAGCTGGGCCTAGAAAAGGTAGCGCTTCCAACAGTGTTTCCAGCAATAAACACAATGCACAGAATACGGAGCTTAGCGGTTAACAGTGAGAAACTATCAGCAATTTGGTTAGTTGTGTGTCTGTTTGTCTCATCTTTGCTGTAGCTGGAGTGGATTCAAAAAAGAGAGACGTGGATAAAAAAAAAAAGTGGATTAAAAAAAAAAGAAACCAAGGCACAGCTGTCTCAGCACGCTGCAGAAGGCGACCATTGCTGCGCTACGGAGTACGGGGTTCGGTGCCAAGCGAGCGAAAGAAAGGACGATGTCACCGTGCCAGAAGTGAAGGCCGTCACTTCTCCCCGTGCTGGAAAGGACAAACTGCCGCAAACACAAAAGGCACGGAAAACGGGAGGTGCTGTGAAGTGCCACTTTGCATGATGAGCTTAGGCCACTTCTCTGAAAAAACAATTAGTTTCTACAGAAATTGAAATGCCAACGTTCCAGAAAAACCATGTCCTTGGGTCAAAAGCAACCTTTCCTTAGACGCTGAGCAGTGTACGTATGAACACATTGGAAAATCTTAGGTATGCAAATGTCTTGGTGGTCGGACACCGGAGAAAGCTGTTCTGTACGTCCAGCTGCCTCAGATCGTCTTTGTTCCCCCGCCGTGTCCAAGTGCAACTGGCTCAAGTGCAAACGGCATCCACGGAAGAATGAATGCTTCAGGCCTCTGAAACAAAAAACAAAGACATCGAGGTGTAAGTGATACAGGAATTACAGTAAATGACAAATTTGCCTTAAAGGAGGAATTAAGTTGTTTGGTTTTTTTGGAAAAGCCTGCATAACAGCAAAGGTGAAGCCAGAAAATGGTGGCCACCCACTTCCCTCGGGCTTTTGAGGAGACGGTGGCAGTGGGCTGAAACAGACTTATTTTTCAAGTTACGTTCAGGACGCCCGGGTCTTTTATGCAAGGGCAATATGTATAAAGGAGCAAACAACAGCTGTAGTGTTCCAAAGCAATTCCGAACTTCCACATTTAACAAGTCTGGAGAAAAAAGACGTAGGTCCCAGATGCCACGTTTGGCCGTTTTATTTGGAAACTGCATGTGTGAGGAGCAGGAAGGCAGGATCACACAGCTGCTGGCTTTGTACAGATGTAAACTGGCTTTACGCGTCCTTTGGTCTTGCCCCTACCTGAGGTCACGCAAAACAGCTGCTGCTTCTCCTTCACTGAGGCACTGCAAGTTTATTAAACCGATCGGCAGTAGATATGTTCATGTATGTGAACAAACCCTCCGGCTCTGCAGAGCTACGTGCGAGATGTGGAATGCAGCTGCAGGAGCTCGCACCAGCCAGTCGGCACAACTGTGTTTCATGCTCTCACGGTGATGTTCAGCCAAGTTACACGTGAACCGGTTTCTCGTTTTAAGGTGCAGCTTTCTAACTAGGGGTTCCACAACCCTAGTCACAGTTAAGCCACAAAAGCCTTTGGGTTGACAGTTCGTGGAGAGCGGGAGGAACAGCAGAGGAGAAACTCCAGCACAAGCGCTGTGAAGAGCCCCTTCCTGCAGGCGGTGCCAGCTCAGTGGTAAGACATTGCACAAAATGCAGAGGGGGGATCTTATCAACACTTATAAATACTGAAAGGGGGGGTGTCAGGAGGATGGGGACAGGCACTTCCCAGTGGTGCCCGGGGACAGGACAAGGGGTAACGGGCACAAACTTGAACATGGGAAGTTCCACCTCAACATGAGGAGGAACTTCTTTGCTGTGAGGGTGGCAGAGCCCTGGCACAGGCTGCCCAGAGAGGTGGTGGAGTCTCCGTCTCTGGAGACATTCCAAACCCACCTGGAGGTGTTCCTGTGCCCCCTGCTGTGGGTGACCCTGCTCTGGCAGGGGCTTGGACGGGATCATCTCCAGAGGTCCCTTCCAACCCTATGATTCTATGAAAACCACTGATGTTTCCGTAAGACACATGGATGTGTCAGGACGGGAAAGGAGACAAAGTCCATGGACAGATGGGAGAAATTGGCAGGAAGATGCCCTTTGTGTGTTCAAAGAGCTAATGCACGGTCACGTTCAGAAGCCAGGCTGGCATGTTGGCGCTGCCCAGAGCTGAAGTGGCGTCTAGCACACCCAACAGATGTTCCCGCAAACTCTGTGACAGCGGCAGGGTTCTTCAAAGTGCTCCAGTATTGAGTTCTGTTGTACGGAAATACAGCCGCGGCGTTCGGGAAACTAAACGCTGCAGAAGGAGCATCTCCGAAAAGCTGGCGAGAGACGGAGAAGGGAGCAGAGCTGGAGCCGGTACCGTCAGTAGGACATCTCGGTAGAGAAGGCAGCACTAGCAGAGAAACGTGGGCGAGCTCACCCAGCCGCATCCCGGTCAGGCACACTGGGGGACACCAACCTTCTGGTATTAGCTGAATTCTCAGTACCCCGTTATATTACGGCACCAACTGGCTTGGGATTGGACTGTCGACTCATCTTCGTCTCTACTCCGCATACACCAGTGTGATAACCAAAAACCGCTTCTCCTCTTTTCCCTCTGAATTTTTTTTTTTTCTCACTGTATCAAAAAGAGGTGCAGCTGGGATTCCGGCATGCCACCGTGTCCATTATTTGAATTTATTTCTTCATGCCTATTTCAGATTCTTGTCTCTGCCTCTGTTCCTGGCTATTGCGCATGTCTTTTCCGGTGAAGACAGCTAAAATTCCAATAATCCTTCGCTCAGTTCTCTTGGCTTTGCCAGCGCAACTTTGTGGTCAGTGTGTTTCAGCATTGTTTTAATGTGTACCGCTGAGATGGACATTCCACCTATAATTCTGATCGTACCTCAGATAATCTATGTGCTCTTTCCTCCTAAAATTAAATTTTTATTAGTTTATTCGTAGAGACTATGGCCAGAAAATACAATAAAAATATCTCGTTTCACTGGCAGAATTTCACAGGTTTTGGTTAAAGCAGACCATTTCACCCACACCCTGAATAAATGAATTCCATTCTTCACCTTCCTATTGATTTGTTGCGCTGATTTCCCCCCAAGCTTTTTAGCGTCCTGACAGATTTTTGCCCGGTTTCTGTTCTTGTTACGGATTTCTGTTGTGCCACTCATCTTCAGATCAGGGGTTTAAATACCTTAAGGTACCTTCTGTTCCGTGGAGAAAGTGTTTCATCCAGAAGTTAACTCAGACTGACACTGTTAACACCTACGGGCAGTCTGTGTAGTAGCCAGTGGACCCTGGCCCACCAGGAAAAGTCAGGTAATTCCTTCTTAGGCAGGTGTCCTGAGCGTGGTTTGGGATTCGGCAGATGAAGAGCCAGAGCAATGTGGGCACGCTATTTTAAAGGCAGATGTTGGACTACAGTGCTTCTTGGGCTACAAGCCTACAACTGAGGTTTAGCTCCTCCCAAATTATTCACCAGAGATAGCTATGATCGTAGGAAAATGCCCATTTTCTCACAATTCCTGTATTTATCCTTCTGTATAAGTAACTAACAAACTTTAAAAGGCGGGTGGAGCAAACACACTGCTCTAAACGACGGCACGTACCGAGTGAGGCGGTGCTGCGCATCTTTGTGGGCTGAGTCTCCTCCAAAACTAAAGCCCCGCAGCTCCGCAGGACAGAAAAGCCACGCTGTCTGCACAGGAACTGAAGGGCTCCGATGATGTCTATGTCGGACTTAATGGACTGGATGATGATGTATGTTGGACTTAATAACCCTAGTTACTTGCATAACGATAAAGCCTTCAGTGTTCGTAACAGACCGGATCCAGTATATTGCAAAACTTTCTCAAAAAAAGGAAGAGGTATTTGGAGGAAGCAGACCAATATTATTTCCCTCCTTGGCTAAGTCAGCGATGAGGAAAAGGAGTGGCTAAGCCAGAAGGACAACCCTTGCGCTGCCTATGCAAGGGAGCCTGGCAAAGTAAGATGCTGCTGTCAACTTTTGAACTCCACATTTACAAACACGCTGTCATAACTCAGCAGTTCCTCGTCGCTTCTGCTTTTGCTGCAGCGTGAAGTAAAGCCCTTTCCCTGCGAAGGCTAGCGCTCTATAGATAAGCCGGTGCTCAGATAAGCGAGCACGGCGCTCGGGTGGGCTGTGCCCTACCACCCCCTGGCACAGAGGGACCACACTCACCTTGTGCTCACTGCCTCGACGCCGACTCAGCGACTGGCTTCTGCACTCCAAAGGCAGTGATGAAAATATTCACAACCACGATAATGAATACTAGGCCAGTTGCAAGGTTGTTGAGGAAGTCCAGCTTTCCGTGCTTCGAAGGGTTGTTAAGGTCATATTTTACTTCAAAGAGAAAGGGGGGAAAAAAAAGTTTTAGTTATACATCTATTTCAAAATCCAGAATAAAAGAATTTCTCTTAACACTGAGCTATTTGCATCAAATATACTTAAAAGGGAAGTAAGATTTCTGCAGCGTCAGTAAAAGTGCTAAGGGGAAGATCTTTAACCACAAGGAGTCTGTGAGCTTCCAGTAATTAGCATCTAATCTCTGTGGATGCACATAGGAAGTAATGTACACGCAAACATTACTTGGAATATTCTGAGTTCTTGATCTCTTGAAACCTAGTTTTGTTGCAGACTTCAGGCATTTAAAAATTATTTCAGTCTTGAATACGCGAAGCTGGAAGCCTCAGCAAGACGGAATGGGAGTTAAACTTCCTACAGTTAAAATCCTACAGGTTTTTTGCGGACAGCCCAAGCTCTTTACCAGTTTCTTTTGTACAGGTGCCCGTCCCCAGCTGCACTCCCTGCCTTTGCACTGACTGTGTTTTTAAGAAGGAAGGGCATTGCAGCTGTTAAAGGGAGGAAGATCTCCGAGTGGTGTAGCTGCAGCCCTTTTCACAGAGAGCTTTCCGCAGCATCAGCTGTGTAAACATTTTCTTTCGTTTCTGGCAGCCGTTCTTTGGTTGAACTGCTAATGGGAGCGAGGGAGGAGCACACAAGAGAGAGAGTACTGATTTAGTGTAAGCTTCGATTCCAGGCCTTGTGAAAACAGATAAATGAGTTACATTGGCCCGATAACAGACTCGGCGACGGAGTAAAGCACGTGCTTGTACAGGGCAGCAAGAAGTCCGGGGGCGCTTGCCTGGCACCGCGCAGAAACCCCGGATCTTCCTCTGTCTCTGTTCTCTTGCAGTAAGGGCTCTGCAACTCAAACCCTCTGCCGGATTTCTCTGATGCTGGCGGAATGAGTGCCAATGAATTCCGGAGCATGTTTTGAGAATCGTTTTTCTCTATTAGGACTCCTAGTTCTTAAGTGCGGAGATCACCGGAGCTTGTGTGTGCGTGTGTATACAGGACATACGAGAGGAAGTTTAAACCTGACAAGTTTTTACAGCAACATAAATAAAACTTTGAGCTCCTTCTGACAGGCACATCCACAGAGGTGCAGCGTACAACTCTACTGCACGAGACAAACCCTGGTATTTGCTTTTAACGTAACGACCCTGTCAACAAGCAGAACTTAACAGCAGACCCAAGGCTTGCTTGCTTGTTGAAGCAGTGAAGTAGGAGTGGTGGCAAACACACTCGTGAAGCATTAAGCGCAGGTTCACTTGGTGTCCCCAATTAGGAAGTCTAATGCTGTTTTGGTTTCAAGGAATTCCAGGCGCCTGTTCAAGTCCCGTTTGCTAAAGCGGTATAGTCAAACTTCACGGGCCAGTTGGAGCACTGAAGAACAGCGTGGGGGAACCACCTGAAAAGCTTAAGCCACTGCACACGTATGTAGGCATGAAATAATTTAAGCCCAGCAGTGCTTAACCCTGAAAATGAGTTTATACATGTGTGTAAAGCATCTGGAGCTACGCGGATGCTTGCATCCCAAGAGCACCTGGAAGGACTCCAGTACTGTCACGTGAATGAAGCAGAATAAATGAAATGGAGTAATTAATCCTGAAGCGTGGAAGGAAAGCACTTCGGACAGTTGGTTTAAAAAATGAAAGGCAAAAATGGCCTGATCCGTTTTGCGAGTTAAAAGAAATGGCGCTCAAAGAACTCACGCTCTCAGACTGTCCCTTTGTCCAAACGAGGGTCACAGAAGACAAGTATCGCTTGCCAGTTCAGGCGGTGCTCTGAATTTTGAAGTAGAATCACAGTAATCCTATCTTTGTGATTATAGTACTTAAGATGAGGGTGTTTGTGAAAATGTTCTTAAGAACAGCTATTCTTTAAGTATTTGATTATAGTGGGATTAGATTACTATGATTTCATGCCATTTAAACTATTTCAAGACATTCTTTGCTTTTCTTCCAAAAAGTTAAGACTACCAAATCACTTTCAAGGACAAGTTTGCTGAACATTTTTCAAAATGTTTTTGTGAAAGGTTCTTTGCAAGGAGGAAAAGCTTTTAATCCCTAGTAGAGAACTGTGAGAACTGGCAGCTCCTGGGAGAAACCCCAGTCTCAAGGAAAGAAAACTTGATGGTTGCAGACTTCTGTTTGAGAGCTTATGAGGGGCACAATTTGCGGCTGGACAGAAAGGCAAACTGTTCCTGCAGGCCAAACCTACCAAATGAACATTGTGAAGAGCAAGTTCTTCCTGTGACGCCTCTGTCTTTGTACCTTCATGTCCTGTTTCCTTTCTTCGGCACTTTTGAGCTCAGCACGACAGCATGGCTCCAAGAGCAGCCCACTACCCGCCGAGGGCTTCGCCAGCCTCGGAGAGCGCAGGCTGGGCTCCTCCTGCAGCTCACGGGTTTCCAAGTGGTCTGTGAACTCCACCTCAGCCCAACCTTGGAGCCGGGCTGCCGGGTGCTCTCTTTACTCTCAATGTGACACAGATAAAAATTACATTGACCCACTTTGGCAATGACTGGCAGAAACAAACATTAAAAAGCGATTTCTCAGCATATACTGAGAAATTATTGCCCAACAAACAACCAGGAACTTGTTTCCAGGCCCAAAGCCTGCTTAACTGAAACAACCACCAGGGAGATGCCTTCAAGCAAGAAACATGTAAGTGTTTTGCTGGTTTTACCATGACTCTCTTCCCACGTAGAATCACAGAATCACAGAGTGGCAGGGATGGGAAGGGACCTCTGGAGATGATCCCGTCCAAGCCCCTGCCAGAGCAGGGTCACCCACAGCAGGTGGCACAGGAACACCTCCAGGCGGGTTTGGAATGTCTCCAGAGACGGAGACTCCACCACCTCTCTGGGCAGCCTGTGCCAGGGCTCTGCCACCCTCACAGCAAAGAAGTTCCTCCTCGTGTTTAGGTGGAACTTCCCATGTTCAAGTTTGTGCCCGTTACCCCTTGTCCTGTCCCTGGGCACCACTGAGAAGAGCCTGGCCCCATCCTCCTGACACCCCTCCGTTCAGTATTTATAAGTGTTGATAAGGTCCCCCCTCAGCCGTCTTTTTTCCAGACTGAAGAGACCCAAATCCCTCAGCCTTTCTTCATCAGAGAGGGGTTCCAGTCCCCTCATCATCTTGGTAGCCCCAGTATCGTCAGGTTGCTTTTTCCAGTCACTTTGTGGAATCTCCTCTGAGCCAGGACCTGGATTTTGCTCTCGCACCTACTCTACCAAATGCAGAGACAGCTGCATTCTGTATTCTGTCTCTTTCATAAGAGAGAAAAAAGCTACGTCAGCTGCATATCAATAGTACAAGCCTTATGCATCCTGGTTTCCTAGGAACTTTCTCCTTGAACAGAAAGTCGTTTTTTCAGTTGTGCTAAAAAATGGAACATGGAAAGACTAACAGAGATGCCAAAGGTGGCACCTATAACTCAGTAAATGTCATGTGTGAACTCTGGCTATCACCTTCAAGGGTTTTCATTTATGGTAGACTTAAGATCTGTCATGTAATATCCCATTAATTTAAAGGAAAATATTCGAAAAAAGTTATGAGAATAAATGATCACGTATCACTAGCAAAATAAGTGATCCATCGCTGTTCCCTACCAGTGATGGTGCCATTTATTTCACTGAATAATGGGGTTCGATTGATGCTGAAACCTAAACATTTTCCCTGATTTCCACAGGTGTCTTTGATCGAGTCTCCAAAGTTACGGTCTAGGGTTTTGGGTGCTGCTAATGAATGTTGCAGGTTTTCAGCCACTTTGCAAAGTGCCTCTGGATTCTTTCTGCTTTTTTCCTTGCAAAAGCACAGAGGAAAATACCACAGTAGGTCAAGATAGCAACGAGAAGTACTGAAGACTTGTTTTAGGTCAAAATAGAAAACTCAGTTTTCCGGAAAAGTGCTGTCTCTCCACTGTCCGTGGAGTTTTAGTTGGGCTTTTTTTGGCAATTCGTGCTCAGTGATGACATTGTTTTAGAAATTAGCCTGGTTCTATAGCTACTTAGATCAATATTCTTCTTTACAGAATAAGGCAGAGGCTATAGGACGTACATGTCGTACTAATCTAGCAATACTAGCTTAAAATACCTAATTTTTAGAGATAATTACTGTTTCTTGTGCCTCACAGCATTCTACTTACTAATGCCGAATAGTGGAACCTGTGTTTTTGAGAACAGCAAAGATGCTGCACTGAACTTGTAGGAATGTGAAGGTCCGTCCTCAACAAATCAGACAGAAAGGGGAGAGCGGGGGAAGGCAGGGAGCAGGGGACTAATAAGCACGCACTAACACATCTCCTCCTTCAACTCATTCTCTCAAAATGATTTTTAGCCTATTTTAAATGTATTGCATCACGTTTCTTTGGCAGAACGTAGAAAAGGTTTCCCCAGCAATAAGCAGAATTCATGACAATCTATTTGTCGTCCCAGGATGCAACTTGGGACTGTGTTTTCATACTATACGTCATTTCAGATTTTTTGACCGAAGTCATAGTATGTGGATAATACATGAGGTATGTTCTTCTGATGAAATCTTGCTCCAAATAGCCTATTTTTCTTTTTAGCTTTAATTTCAGTTTAGCACAGGTTTGAAAATTAACAATAAGTACATTTCTACTGCTTGTCACCTAGAGACTTCGGATGCTTGAATAATCTCCTAAATTTAAAACTAAGGGTTGGGGGTTTTTTTTCATTATTGTCAAAAGCCTTTGCTATCAAGCCTTTGATTTGAGTGCAGAAGCACAAAAATGAATTGTGGCATATTGAAGACAATATGCCACACCAACATGAATATGGACATTTCAACTTTCACTTCTGTTTTGGAGTTTTATGTTCACAATATATTCTTACAGTATTACTTATGATAGGACTGATACGGAACAAATACATTTCAGTCATAAGATTAAGTAATAGGTCTTGCCAGAAACAGTATTATGAAACTAGGCAGGCTGCATGATCCTTCTGGCCTATTGATGTTTCTTTTACAGTATTTCATCATTTTCCTTCCTCCTCAGGCCCTCTGAAAAGAAAAATATTCATGCTCTGGGCAAATGAGTATGAGGAAGTTGATCAAAATTGAAGATTCTGCATAAAGCTGCCTTTACTTCTTTTGTTGCAGTATTTCTATGGTCTTAGGAGAAAATTGTAATCAATTCTGAGGCAAAGGCTTTCAAATATAACAGCTTTTTAAAAATAAATGGGGAGTCTACATACCATCTTACAGGTTGCATCCTATAAGAAAAATATGCGTCAGTGGTTCTTGCTGTTGCTACGTACCAAGGAATATCAGGAGCACTCCCACTATAACTTGCAGTATGAGCGACAGGCTGATAAGAACGATGAGTGGGATGTAGAAGGAAAAAGAAGGTCCTTGCTCCATGACGGCTTTCAGCTGGGACGCGTTGGCCATCAGCAGGGCAATGTCCAACATGCTCTCCGCGGCGCTCTTCTTATTTGCGTAGTGGTTGATATTCATAGGTCCATTTCTTTGAAACCACTGCGACGTTCTGCGCTACAATTGGGAGAGGAGGAAAAAGGTTATTCACATCTCTTTTAATTGGTGTAGTCAGCGAGAGATGACTTGGCCCATCGACTGATTTCTGTGATCATCCTGATAGAGCACCAGCAGTATTGAGACCCTCAGTGCATCTTTTTCGCTGTTACCACTGTCCTCCCTCTGATAAGAGAACAGTAAATAGTGTCTGTACTGGACTTCGGCAGACACGCTTTTTCCAGCTTGTAGGATCAGTCGGAACAGTCAGTGTGCTTCTACCCTGAGAAAAGGAAAGATTGAAAAAGCTGAAAAATATGCACTGAGAAAAGCTGGGAGGGAAAAACCACCGTAAAACAATTGAGCAAACAACAAGTTGTTGCAACTAATTTACTTCTAAAGGCAAACTTAAAAATATAAATATTCATTAAAGTCACTCATCATGCACTCATCACGCTTCTACATATTTCTCTAATCACTCACGAGTCTTATATTGAGGATTTACGTGGAAGTTGCCCACTGCATGAGCTCTGCTTGACCTTTCCCCACCGCTTCATACCCTGCCATGCCACTGTCCCGGCCCATCCACACACAGCGAACTGTTTTCCATTTAAATATCATATGATCTGGGGTTGCCAAGCACTCTCCAACTACAAGGGAAACATTTCTTTCCATTTTCACATCAGCACTTGTGGGTTTTTGGGTTTGGGGTTTTTTTGGTGTTTTTTTTTTTTTTAAAAAAAAAAAAAATACTCCTGGGAACAAACAGGAAAATAAAAACCAACTGCAGGGCAAATCCAGAGCTGGTTAACCCAGCGGGATGAACAAAACGAGTGTTTCTTGATGACGGTACATACGACCCAACTTGGAATCTGACAGCTCATCTCCATGGGGCGCCTATTTCTCTACAGATTAGGTGCAGTTTAGGTAACAAGGTTAGGCTTAGATGCCTAACTCTGCGATGAAGAAAGAGCAGGTAACCCTCTTTTCTGCAGCCTCTGGGCAGCTTAGGAACTTCATTCTCGCTGCTCTTACTTCTAGACTTTCTTTTCAAAAATAATACACAAATATATTAAGAGTAAGCTTATTCTGACTTCTTTAAACCTGCTTCTTAGAGACCTTTTTACTGCAGAAATGTGTCCCCGCTTGCCAGAAAATACTGTGAGGAAAGTCTCTCTTCGGAGGTTAGTTCAAATGCAGAAAACGCCCTCTAATTACTCTCTTCAGCCGCACTAACAACTATCAAATTTCCCACTCCAAAGCCAGGTTCGCCACTCTCCAGACTTAAAAGTGTCCTTTTAAACAGGACAGATACTGATGCATACAGCAAACACGCTGCCAGTTTTTCCAGGGCAGCCAAATACCAAACTTGACCTATTTTCACCAGACACTTTGTAATCAACCACAATCTAAATATTTTACCGAGAGAAAAACGTCGTGGGGCAGCAGCAGATTTTTTTTTTTTCCTGCAAAGAGAAGGAAGCCGTGTGATCATTGCTTCACATGGATGGCTTCCCTACTGAGACCAAGCTCCTGGGAAGAAAACGGCTCTGAGACGGCCGCTGACTTCAGTCGGGAAGAACTCGATACTCATTTGGTTCTGTCTATACCCCGTAACCTGAAAATGCGATTTGGCTGGGAAATTTGTCCCACGTTTGTCACCTCTTCTCTCCCCAGGGAAAGCCTCCTCTCCCCACCCTCCTGCCCCATTAAAACGCTCTCGCATTTGGATGCTTCAGAAAAAATACTGTAATTCTAATATACCATCCACCAGAAGCACTACACCAGGTGCGGATGTTCATTCCTTTACGGAAGGCAGCATGGGATATACGCTGGCAGCACCCAGCAGAAAAATCCAGACTACATTTTTCACCGTTTGTTGTGCAGTAAAAAGCCAAACACACACATTTAGCTGTTGGTTACCTACTGCCAGCAGCGTTAAGAGGGGACGGGGCACTAGGTGTGTAATAGCAGAATTCTGTTTCTGGGCATGAATTTAAAAGAAACTCTTCTCAGTAGGCTGCAGCAGTAATATGATCTACTTTGTCACAAGTTCGTAATAGAGGAAGGGTTTTTTTCCTAGGTCTAGCAGCTTATTACCTCCTTTCTGCCAAAAATACTGACTTTGAAATATCTATTGGGTCTACGAAGCTGCAGCGCGTAACACTGGCAAAAACTGCACGGGCAGCTGTGACTCAGTTCTTAATCCTGACGGAAGGGGACTGCAGTGAAAACAGGACGACTGGTTTCTTTGTTTTCACTTCATGTAGGAATGTGATCACTTTGGACACGGCTTTTTTTTTTTTTTTTTAAACTACGCAAAGGAATAAATAGTCTGGGCTACATCTTCCTTTCAGTTACACCTGTGACTACACTCCACATGAACAACAGAATGTGATCTTGTCCTTTTCCTGGGGAAACGTACTTTTAGGACCCTGCTCTTTGCTAATGTTCCGTATGGTCAAGTTGCAGGTGGAAAAAAAACAGGCTATGGCGTTTGAACGACAGTGGGAGCAAAGGTCTTGAGTCACTTCCGAAGTCCAGCAGACTTTTCAAAGCAGGGTGCTGCTAAGGCAAGCTACGGCAAAGTTTCTCATTCCTGGAATGACAACAAATGACAAAAATGGCATTTTACTCTGTTAAGAGGCTTTCAGCTACCACTCCTGAACGTAGACCAGTTCAGAATCGGAACTAGGCATATGGAGAACTGAAACATCGGTTCTGAGCTTTTCCTCAGCCTTTGATCTTGCTTTCTGACAGGAAAAGGGACCCGTAATCATGAAAGCCCCAGAAACAACCATTTCCCACCTCCTGACTGAGAAATGGAGCTTTCTGACTCATGCTGAGTCAGAAAACAACCATAAAACAACCCCCAAAAAAAAGGCAAATTAGCCTTGCCTTCTGGAAGCAAGTTGAAGGCAGCTGCCAAAAGCATTGAAACAAATGCAGTCAGTCCCATGGCAGAAGTTTTTAAGAGCAGATTACATGTTACCCAGCAATACAGAGACAGGCAATGACAGGAGAGCTGCTGCCTTAACCTCAGGATAATGACAGTCACGTACAACAGAAATTACACGGGAACCTTGTTACGTGGCTTTATGGTTTCAGGGAGATTCCAAGCCTGCAGCAACCCATGCAGCCCGCAGCGCCGACGTACGCTTACTGTGCCGTCATCGCCTGCGGGGGCTCCAGACAGGGAAAGGGAAACTTCTGGAGATTTTCTCCGATGCGGGTAAAGTCAGGCTTTTCCTGCCAGGTGCCACCCGGCAGGAGAACAGGACGTATTCCACGCGACTTGATCCGTCTCAATGTACTCAAACCACCTCCACTAGACATTTTCAACATTCAAATTACCTGGTACAGACAAGCTGATCCCTTCAGCCGGTGCCACCAAATGAGTCTGAGGCAAGACAGCACGTGCGTTCACGCACGCCTGCGTCAGAGCCAGGTGTAGCTGGAGCTGCTCTGTCTTCCTTTCCCCGTCAGTACCAGCCTGCTCTCAGGTTGCCTGCAGAGCAGCAGCCCCTGAGCAGCACAACCTGCCGCGCTGCCCACCCAGTCACAAAAAGGAGCGGAGAGAAAAGAACACCTCCCGATGCTGCGCCGTCTGCGCCTGGACGAACCCCTCGTGGAGGAGCTGACTTTCCCAGCCACGCCAGGTTGTCCCTACAGACGGTACCGCTCCGTGTCTCCGCACGGCAGCGGGGTCCGTTTGCTTGCCCAAAGCACCGCAGTTTGCAAGGATAACGCTAAGGGGCTGTATCAGGAGCTGGCACTTTTTTGCTTCTCTAAGACTTCACACTAGGATTGAACAGTGTTGGATACACCGTCTTATTGACAACTGGGTGGGTATGGACTTTGCTGCTGCTTCGCTTCATTTTAGCGCTACACCCAGAAGAACTGAGTCCCTTTGAAACACAGAAAGGATTTATTCATTACCTCCATTAAAAAATAAATAAAAGTGGTGAATGTCCTTCGATGCTGAGTTTTGTGAATCACGTCTGAGACCCACCTGGTGATTCAACAGGAAGGAAACAGCACTGAAAATGGAAACATTTGAAAACAAATAATAAAGTATCTTTGCTGAATACAGTAACTTGTTATAGTAAGGATTTCTGCTTCTATTACAGCATGGAATCACTACTTGAGACAAAATTAATGCGGCTGTTTGCTCAACAGAGTTTATCAAACACTAGCAACTGCCGAAGCAGTCAAATTAACGCACTGGAAGCCTGGCCAAAAAAAAGCAAAGCCCAAGAGTAATTTGTTTTTTTTTTTCTTGTCCAACTTGACCTCACTGATTTTCCCCAAGCGGTACCCGTTAGTCTGTCCGGAGAAGACAGGTGGGGTTTTTGACATGCCAGTAATCCACAGAGAAAAAAAACGCTAGTGAAAATTAGGCCTATTTTGCATTTGTATTTAGCACCTGGTTGTGTTAGTTTCTGTGTCTCTGCCCTACGAATGCAGGAGGAATGAAATCATTTGGATTTTGAGTGCAAGTTTTTAGGATTCATTCCTTCTCTTCTGGTACATTCCCAGGTACTTTACTCAACTTTACTCAACCACATATATATCGCCCTAAAGAGATGTTTTAAGAAAATCTAAAAAAAAAAAAAGCCAAAACAAAAGCCCCCCCAAAAACTGTAAAAGACAAGTACGGTCTGAACCAACAGGACCTTGACATTTCCAAGTTGAGAGTCAGATCTGTTAGGAATGCTGAATTTACTGTTCTCGTAATGAAGTTAACAGACGCTTGCCGTAGCACAAGACCAGTTAGTATTTTCTTCTTAAATCCCACTAGAAGACCAGTATTTTGCAGTTAGCGAGGTGAACTTCCAATTTCCCAAATGAATACTTCGAACCAGGAATTGCAAAGTAGAAGCCAGAAGCACCGCCTGAGTGGCTTGAATTTAGATTTGCAATTTGTAATTGCAGCTCTTCATATCAGCTGGGACTGCAGGAGCCAGAGCTCAACGTCTTTTGCATGTCAGGCCCTGCGTGTCTTATCTGGGTTCTGAAAACATGCAAACACTTATTTTAGTATTGGTACAGTATCAGCACTAAACGCTTCCATGGTGTATTCTAACTTTAAATCATTATGCGGTAGAATGCCTTTATTAAACACAGGAGACCCACAGTTTTGTGTGGGGTAACTGGGAAAATAATGCTGATCGTTATTTATATATTCTAAACAATTTTTGCTTCTCATTAATAATACCTTCCTTCAGCTGTCAGAAGGTTCTTTGCCTTCAAGTACATTTACTCTGAAACAGAGTCTTCATAATCTTTGGCTTGCTCTAACGCTGCATACGCTTTTCTTTCTATTATAGGATAGCGATTACTGCAACTGTATGTCAGCTTTTGGATGCTTTTAATAGCCGAATAGCCTCGATTCAAAATGAAATGGGACAAGCTTGTTGATCAAGATGACCTCTGGGTTTGTAATGTCATGGAGCAAGCTTCCTTAAATTCTTTTGTTTAGGAACAGTCTTAATTTTAACATAACAGAAACATGCTATGTAATAATGAGGCTGTGTGAATAAAAGGCTGAGTCATACTGATCTCACAGTGGACTGTTCTTTACTGTGCCTTATGGAATCACAGAATGGTCTGGGTTGGAAGGGCCCTTAAAGATCATCTAGTTCCAACCCCCTGCCCTGGGCAGGGACACCTCCCACCAGCCCAGGTCGCTCCAAGCCCCGTCCAACCTGGCCTTGAACCCCTCCAGGGATGGGGCAGCCACAGCTTCTCTGGGCAACCTGGGCCAGAGGCTCACCACCCTCACAGCCAAGAACTTCTTCCTCAGATCTCACCTAAATCCCCCCTCTTTCAGTTTAAAACCCTTCCCCTTCATCCTATTGCTCCAATCCCTGATCCAGAGTCCCTCCCCATCCTTCCTGTAGGTCCCCTTCAGGTACTGGAAGGTCACAATAATGTCCCCCCGGAGCCTTCTCTTCTCCAGGCTGAACAATCCCAGCTCTCTCAGCCTGTCCTCACAGCAGAGGGGCTCCAGCCCCCTGAGCATCTTTGTGGCCTCCTCTGGACCCACTCCAACAGCTCCATGTCCATCTTGTGCTGAGGACTCCAGAGCTGGACACAGTACTCCAGGTGGGGTCTCACCAGAGGGGCAGAATCCCCTCCCTCGACCTGCTGCCCATGCTGCTGGGGATGCAGCCCAGGATGTGGTGGCTTTCTGGGCTGCAAGCGTGCATTGCCGGCTCATGTTGAGCTTCTCGTTCACCAACCAAGTCCTTCTCCTCAGGGCTGCTCTCAAGCCATTCTCCACCCAACCTGGACTTGTGCCTGGGATTGCCCTGTCTCGCGTGCAGGACCTTGCACTTGGCCTGGCTGAACTTCATGAGGTTCGCACGGGCCCACCTCTCCAGCCTGTCCAGGTCCCTCTCGATGGCATCCCTTCCCTCCAGTGTGTCGACTGTGCCACACAGCTTGGTGTCGTCGGCAGACTTGCTGAGGGTGCGCTCAGTCCCACTGTCCATGTCACCAACAAAGACGTTAAACAGCACCAGTCCCAGCACTGAACCCTGAGGAATGCCACTCGTCACTGGCTTACACTTGGACATTGAGCCATTGACCACAACCCTTTAAGTGTGGCCATCTGGCCAGTTCCTTATCCACCAAGTGGTCCATCCATCAAATCCATGCCTTTACAATTGAGAGACCAGGATGTCACGCAAGACAGTGTCTAACACTTTGTGTAAGTCCAGGCAGATGATGTCGGTTTCTCTCCCCTTATCTACCAATGCTGTGGCAACATCATAGAAGGCCACCAAGTTTGTCAGGCACGATTTGCCTTTGGTGAAGTGGTCACAATCACCTCCTTATTTTCCATGTGCCTTAGCAGAGGTTCCAGGAGGATCTGCTCCATGACCTTGCCAGGCACAGAGGTGAGACTGACCGGTCTGTAGTTCCCTGCGTCTTCCTTTTTTTCCCTTTTTGAAAATGGGGGTTCTGTTTCCCCTTTTCCAGTCAGCAGGAACTTCACCAGACTGCCACGACTTTTCAAATATAATGGAAAGTGGCTTGGCAACTTCATCTGCCATGTGTTTTGCACTAGTCTTTCTAATCAAAACTGTTAAAAAGATGCTTTTGTTTAAAAAGTAATTTTCTAAGCTTTTTAACTATTCACCTTTAAGAAAAACACTGCACATCAAACTTTTCCAGATCTTTTAGTGGTAATTTCACGTTCAGGAAAAATTCCAGTTATATCAAAAAAGAGAAGGATCAGACATAAAAGGAATAATACAGGACTAAAACAGAAGACAATTTCAGAACTTTACTTTTTTTTTTTTTTAAGATTGACCCTACTGCTACAGAATTGAACTAGTAACTTTATACAATTATTTAATAATCCTTATTATTTCTGCCCACATCTCCACCACCCACATACTGAAAATGTAATGGGCCATACTTGGCCATTCCGAAATCGGACTTCCCCTCTATCTCAAGAGATCTTGCTGACCTAGAAAAACAGGGAAAATACTCTACAAAGAAAAGAAATATTCTTCCAACAAAAACATATTAGCCTATATTAGTTATTTAATGGATGATTAGATCCTTTGTACACCTCCTCAGAAGATATTTCTTTCCCCCGAATAAAACATTAGATCACTTGTTCAGCTGAGCACTGACTCAAGAGAGAAATCCCCCTCCATCTGGACTGAATCATCAGTTATATTTCCTGTAGGAATTTCATTTGGAGGAGGGGAGGAGAATCCGTTCATACAAGTACGCTAGCGTAACACTGACTAGCTTGTGAGACTCCTGCAGTCTCGAGATAGTATGGTTGCAGGTAAATAAAGGAAAAAAAAAACAAACTAAAAACTCCGCCTGTGTTCATATTTCACAGACAACACCAATTTTCTAGCATCTTTAAAAGCCTGTGCTTAAGAAGAGCCACTTTCTATGTGTTAAGTCAGAAAATGCAAGTATGACTACATTAAGAAGAAAAAAAAAAAAGTGGTAACCATGCTAAAAAGTTAGAATGAAAAAAATGGGAAAGTCCCAGTCACGTTAGCTCAGGGCAGAGCACAGTTTTCCTAAAGCTATACTGGTTCCAGGACCAAGTTAGAATACTTTTACTCGTGAATTGGCTTAAAAATAATCAGCACACCTGATGACTAACCTTGTGAAACGAAGCAGTAACTTAAACTAGTTCATACAGCTTCATAGAAGCTTTCTCCTGTACGATTTTTTTTTCCTACTACTACTTTTTTTTTTTTCTTTTTGCAGTGCTACTGCCCACTGCAGCGATTTGGGCACAACTGGGCCGTGGGCTGCCTATTTGGTGGTGTTAGAGCAGGGCTTGTTTATCCTAGCTACTTCACAAAAAGCAACCCAAAACTTATCACCAGTAGTTTCAAGATCTGGAGCGTATCAAATGCTCCAAATTCAATTTGATACAAGTAATGCTTTAGCACATGCCCTTTCATTCTACGTGCGGTACAATTATTTCAAGTGGTACAGACCTGAAGTTTGTTACTTGCGGATGATGCCAAGAAACTGTCCTGTCCCAAAACTACTGATGAATTAATATACAATTTTGAATACATTTTTAGTAACAACATGACTGTAACAGAAGCCAGCTATTCCAGAGCTGTTCTCTTCTACTACCCAGCTCTTGTTCACCTTTTTCATAGTTCTTTAACTCTTTCACAACCAGCATTTCCTGTTATCTTGGAAACATTACACTAGGTTTTACAACATGGTGAATCTAGACTGGTTCAATACAGACCACGGGCAGGGAAAGCAAATAGAAGAAGATGGAAAAACAGTCACTACCTGCATTTGTATGAACAAACCCTTTGCAGAAGCGGCCAGACGCTTCTGCCAAGCGTAATTAGTCACATTAGTCAGTGAGGTGTGCTAGGCCAACCCAATACTAGAAGCAAGGAATTTCTTACTTCCAAAAGCTTGACAGCCGCTAAAAAAAATTAAGCAAATTAATGATGGAGTTAAAATAAACCACATTAAACCACTGTGTGACCACTCATTCAGAATTACAGTGGGCTGTTTTAAATTTGTTTTAACTGGGCTTTCTTAAATTTGTGTGCTCCTACAATGCCTTGCTGGAGCAGGCAGCAGTCTGCCGCTCTACTGCCGGAGATGCACAAGAGAACCCGTTCCAAGGAGAGGGAAGATGCCAGGGTGGGCAGTAAGCAAACCAGGGCGGTCCCAAAGCTCACGATGCTGCGAGCATTCCTAAAAGCAGACACTTCACACACTTTCGACTCCACTGCTGAAGATTTAGGCACCTGCGGATTTGTGGTCTCTCCAGGCTGAGTTGGCTGCTGAGCCGGGGCGCTCTTTTGTTTGTCTGAATTGTGAACGTGGTCAGATTTTTTTAAGGTATGTCCCGTTCCCAGATTGTTTTTTAAGAAATCTTTCCCCATCTGTTTTACCTCCCATACACTTATTTTTATTTTTGTGAGAAAATGAAAAAAAGTGTCTGTAAAGTTCTCTGAAGTTCTACTGTATACATATAATACAATATAATAGTACGCCTTGCTGCTTATTCTTTATATGGCACTCACATTGAACTTGCAGTTTCTGCGAGAAAGAGTAACAGAATGATGATTGCTTGCAACTGAAGATGAAGTAAAACAGGAAAGTTGCAGAAAAATTCTTGAAGCAGACCAAGTTAAAAAAATAAAATCCCCATGACTAGTACTTGTGATGCAATCACAACTCTTTGTTAATAAATAAAAGAAAATTGCTGAGAAGTCAGTGACTTAAAGGAAATCCCTTCAGGCCACCAGTTTGATGTGCGTATCCCAGCCTTGATTCTCTTTGGGTACTTTCTGGATTTATTAAAACCAGATTTTTTTTTTTTGGTACGATATTCCTGACTACAGGGGTTTGTCAGGAAGGGAGGGAGGACAGATCTGCTACACAATCAGCCCAGTCTGTTCATAAGCAGAAAGTTTTACTAGTGACGTAGAAGGTGGTTTAGTACAACTGTTTCTATGTGGCACAGGCTTAGGCTGGAATAAGAGCTGCTTTTTAGAGTTTAACCTCTTCCAAAAAAACATAAAAGATGCTCTTTTACCAGTCTGGCTTTTCAGATAAGTGGCATGCTTAGAAAACATCCCTCATGTGTAAACAGAATATGGGATAAAACGCTTTCCAGGGAAGAACTCTGGTTGTGTTCTCACTACCCGGACTAGTATAAACCTGGGTATTTCTCTTCTTGTTTTTATTTGGATCGCTGTATGGAAAAAAAACCCAAGCACATAGGCCCAAGCCGTTAAGTAATTCCTCCTACTTTTGAGCTCGCTTATTTCCTGTGTAGATACCCCAGAGTAACTTTTCCATCCTCTCCCAAGTCACCTGGGAGGAAAATTCCCCCCAGGTGCCGGTGGGGTCCGTGCCCGGCAGGACACCCTCTCGGCTGGCCCGTGTGGCAGCTGAGGGGACACCCTGCCAGCGACTAAAATGGGGTTTTCTTTTCAGTCCTTCGCCGGCACTTGCCCATCTTTGAAGTGAGGCAAAACGGGACGCCTGCGGCGGCATCCCTACAAAAACGGAGCTGAATTAACGGAAGACGTGTAAAGAAACCTGCCTGATCGTGGAGCAGCGGCGGCGGCAGGGCACGCCGTCCCCGCCCGCAGCTCCCTCCCGCCCGGCCAGGCCGGCTGCGGGGCACCTGCAGCTCCGCGGCCCCGCCAGGCCCCCCCGGGCCCACCGCCCCGCCGCCGCCCGGCCCCGCCAGGCCACCCCCCGCCCCGCTCCCGCCCGCCATCTCCGGGCGCGGCGGCGGCCCGTCCCGCCCGAGCCCACCGCCCACCGCCCGCCGCCCCGGCCCTACCCGCTCGACGGCCGCCGGCTCCGCGCCCTCCGCCTGCCCGTTCAGCTCGTGGGTCTCGCTGCCGGAATCCATGGCGGCGCGGGGGAGCCCCGGCTGCCCGCGGGGAGCCCTTCGGCGCTGGCCGGGCCCGGCGCGGCGGGAAGGGGCGCTGAGGAGAAGGTCTCCAGCCGGGCAGCTGCCCCGTCCCTCCCGCTCGTCGCACAGGCCGCCCTCAGGCCGTCTCTAGGGCCCGCGCCGGCAGGATCCCGCCCCCTCCACCGGGGAGGTCGCGGGGCGGGGCGGGGAGCGGCTGGCGGGGCGGGCGGGGGGCCGGGCCGGGGCCGGGGCCGGCGACTGGGCCTGGGCGGCGGCGTGACCCGGACCCCTGGGGATTAAACCAAACAGCTTGGGTTTAAGCCCAAATTTCCCACGTTGGCCAAGAGTCATGGTTTATGCCGCTCTGGGGAGGAGTACAGGTAATCGGCAGTGCACGCCAAGGTTTCATTTGAGAAAAATATCTTGGCAAAAAGTGTAGGATAGGGTTTTATTTTAAGAGTGCTCTCATCGGGGTTTTTAGGTTTTCAGTTTCATTATACTTTTTTTTTTATTATTATACTATTTTTTCCCCCTCCTTTTCCCACCTGTGCCGTGGCAAAGGGCGCACATAAAAACGATTAACAAACAGGTTTGAGGGTGATGGGACACCAGAGGAACACTTGGTGATATCAGACTAAAGCCAACGAATAAAGGTAACCTCGTAGTTCAGCAACAGTCTTAAAAGTTGTAAATCAGTAGTGCCATTAGTGTAAGACAGCGTGAATGACAGGAGAAGCTACGAGTTTCACAGCAGGTTGGTTAAGAGTAAGGCAGGTACCTAGGAACAGGAGCAGACCGAAGAAAGCGACCACCGAAACATGCTGCAAGCCAAAGAAGAACCGTATTTGGCTAGAGCGACTGAGCTCACCAAGCAATCACCGCAAGTTTGGGGGTCTATGACCACTGAGGACCACCAGAGGGACCACCAGGACTCGACCACGCGTGCCGTCTATAGGAGGGCACTATGTAAATCAGTTCCAAGAATAACCATTCCGGGAAATCAAAATGCACGTGTATGTGATAGCCTAATAAAAACTGTGTTTTCTTTAACATATGGTATGTACGCTAGGAGGAACAATCCCCCGTGCATCCAGCACTGCAATAAAGAATGCCTACCTTCTAAAACTCAAAACAAGTCTTAGAGGGTTTCCCTTTAACTGGATTTTCCAGTAACATTGGATGCACGGAAACAGCACAACTGGCAATGAGAGCAGTAAAGTAAGTCTAAAGTGTGAAACAAAGCAAAATAATTTAAATTTTAAAATGTTATTGTTACAAGCAAACCTTCAGCTACTTAAATTTAACAGTGTTCAGAGTAAAAAAAAAATAAAAAAAAAAAGAGTCTTATATGACTACAGGTAATCACTTTTAAGGCTAGGAATGAACTGCTCACTGCGCTGAAAACGTCCGAAGAGCCTGTTCCTATGTGTGGTGTCCAAACATGGGTTCCTCAGGTTACGTCCTCCAGCATCTTCTACGTTAGGAATTGCTTTTCTCACTCGAAACAGAATTGAAGGATACTCTATTTACAGAATGCAAGCAAACATATAGAATATAAATAAACATACAGAATGTAAATGTAAATAAATTAATTTAAAAAAAAAAAGTATAAAGGCCTTTTTCTAGAGCTTGCATAAAAAGAGCTGATGTAGAGGCACTACGGCGGATCCCTTTATCACCAAGGCAGGATTTTTACACACGCAGGTCCCGGGGAAGGAAGCGCCAGCTGTATCGCTCAGTGAATAAACACACAGGTGTTGGACCTGTGGTCACAAAGAGGGTGCAAGAGGCCACTGCTGACAGCGTGATCCCAAAACTCCCGGGATTGTTTACCCGCTGTGCAAGCCAATAACACACGGAGTCAAGGTCTTAGCTCTTTATTAGCAGTTCTGTGCAGAAGAGGGTGCTAGGAGATATTTCAGCAAAGCTAGCACAGCCACACTGAAACAGTCATTCATTTATACACTGTAAATCAGCATAATTAACAAAGTCATTGTTTATCGACTTTTACTGGTGCTCATAATTCCTTATCTTGAAGATGATTGGTGTAAAATGTCCTCGTCTTCAACTAAAGGCAGGGGGTCTCCTGATGTTACTGCGCAGGCTCAGTGGGTGAGGGTCTTCAAGTGGAGGCGGGTATCCTAACTTCTAGAGGAGTGGTTTTCATATTATAATTAGTCAAGGTCACCTTAAGGACACATTTCACGTGGTATAGCCAGGTTTCTTAGGCAATCAGCCCGCTAAAGTTTCTGGTACCTGGTTTTAGTTCTGGTCGTTCCTTCTATGCCATTGTCTTGTCAAGAGTCATTTGGCCAAATGATTTACAGAGTTACAACCATAGAGGTTGCGGTCTCAAAAGGAGGCGTACACACGTGGCGGTCCTCACGTTGTAGCCGTGGTGCCTGGGAGTCATCCCCAGTCTGACGGACGCCCGCCAAGAACGTGCCCGGTCTGCAGGGAGGGAGCAGCAGGTCCTCCCGCTGGGCCCGTCAGAGGGTTGGATGTGAGGTCCCGGCCGGCGGTGTACCCTAAAAAGTGGGTCTGCCCAAAAACGCGGGCTCGGGCTTAAGGATTGTGACGCATCCAATACAAATCTCGACCATATACCGTATCGCCGCAGCTTTTTCCACGCAGCAGGTGGGCACGCCTCTCTAACATGCAACAGCCACGGAACGGCTACGAGAGCCGAATTGTGGCAGCCACTGTAATGTTTTCTGGGTCTCTGTGACTATTGAGTCGTTTGGAATTTTCTCCAGTGGGGTTTGATAGAAATTCGTATTCCCCTTGGCATTAAACTGCACTGACTTCTTCTAGCTGGCTCTTGGTTTTGAGTTCACAGTGCTTTTTCACCAAAGCAGGCTTAATTGGTGACTGAATCCATTTTTAGAGTCGACGCAGAAGGATATGAACAACCAACTGTGGCTAAGCACAAATTAAGCACAAGCTCGGCTTCCATTTTTAATGCTAAAGGTCACATTTAACTGTACTCGGGAGTGTGCTGAATTGATCATTAACTTTTGTCTCATAAAGCCCCCTTGACACAGCGTACGCTCGCAAGTGACCGTCTTCACAAGCCGCACAGCAAACGTTTATTTAATTAGACTTTACAGGAAATCCTCGTGTATCTTGGTTCCCAGTGTGCTTCCCTGCCTCTCTTTAGTACAGCGGGCTAGAAAACACTTATTTAAACAAAAAATACTCAAATAAAAAAAAAAATCAGTCAAAGTTTTGTTACTATAGTCTACAGAAAATGGAAGAAAACACGTATTACGAGAGCAAAGATACATTTGTGTCTCTTGTTATGCTGCGGAGACAATGCAGTGGAAGGAGAAGAACGGATGTAAGCTGAAAAAGAAGGTTTGTTGCACTGTTTTGAACGAGTGCTATGCTGAACTCTCCCCTGCAAGGGTTCCCGTGGGTAGGAATATCATATTAACCGCTCAGGCGATGTAACGGCTCGCCGGGGTGGGCGCAATTACTTTGTCAAAGGGTAAGCACGATCAGAGGTGACAGTGGGGCACGTTGAAGCACGGCTCGGCTAGAAACCACACTGCGTTGTCACTTCTTAACAAGTCCAAGGCTGGAAAAAGCACAATGCTTGCCTTAGGTTTTGGGTTTGTGGTAGCCAAACTTCAGTAATGCACTCAACCAGGCTAGCCTTTACCCGACTAGTTAATGTAACAGTCATTAAAGATGCTTGGGCCGCAATGGCCAGGGCGTTTGGATCCCAAGGAAAGCTGGGCAGAAGCCCCTCTGGTTGCAAGTGTCCAGTGACGTTTTCAGAGATACCGCTCTATTCTTAATAGCCCCATTTTCACCTTCTGTGGCTCTTCACAAATGCGTTTTGATAAACTTGTTTGGCAGTTGTAAGGGTTTGATTCACTCTAGTGAAAATATTCAACCCTTAGTCCTAAAAGCCAGGTAAGGTCTGCTCTCCGTAGGTGACACTTAGGAGGGGTAGTGCCGAGTTATTCCTTCTCTGTGCTAACTCACGCTTGCGCTGCGGAGTCCCACGCCAGAGAGATCTGTGAGGACAGGGCCCGATGGTAATCTTACGGGAAATGGCTGTAATTTCGGTGGAACTGAACAGGCTTAGTCTGAGCTTGTGAAATGGCCCGTGAGCCGGTGTCACCCACAGTCTGAAACAGCCAATTCCGTGTTGCATCTTTAGATTGTCGTGCTCGTCAGCCCAGCATCATTTTTTTTTTTTTTTAGCGATAAATTTTCCTGTTATCCAGCCTTTGAGTTGGTTCTGCTGGGTGAATGTGAAAATGAATCAATCCATCTATATTTTGCTGCTTATGAAAAGCAGCTCCCCGGAGTCAAATATTTGCAGGCTCAAGCTGGTGGCAAGAGAGGGAATAGCCCGGTGGTGCCATCGGTCCGCAGCTGTGGAGTGAAGCAACAAGACAATACCGTGGGGTAGGTCATTCTTGTTTGTGCGCGAATTTGAGCACAGTCATTATAAAATGAGAACTCTGCAAGTGTTATCACATGAGCCTGAGTCAGGATTTCAGGTGAGCGTGACGCAGAGCAGATATTGGAGGGTGGAGCGAGGGTCCGTGGGAACGCTGTCGGAAGAGCCGCTGAAACCTGGGTGGAAATACTCAGCACAAAAAAGACGCGTTGCACCGCATCTTTGCATCTTAGCTATGAAAATGATTTGTAGCCTCTATTAGACTCTCAAGCCACTAATCATTATTAACTGTTTGGGGGTTTTTTCCCTTCAAAATCGCTGTGATGGCTATGTGACAGGCACAGCACAAATCCGGAACACTAATGAAACCTAACTAGAAAGGACAACGTTACGCATTTTCACTAAAATTTCAAGAGGGCTTTTTTTTTTGTTGTTGTTTATTTGGTGTTGGGGAGGGATTTTTTTTTGTTTGGTTTTGTTTTGTTTTTTAATCTAGGGATTTGTTTCCTCTGAGCGAATACTATTTACGTGGCCAAAGAGACAATCTGAAGAAGCCTAAAATGAGGAGTACGTGGTACTACCTGGCGTTTGTGGTCGCTATCCAAACAAGCCATTGTGCAACCTGGTACTTCCTAACTAGAGCACAAGTTTAAGCAAACAAAATGGCATTCGGTATAATCTCTCTGTGAGAAAAAAAGCAGATCACTCCTTCAAAAATGTGGAACGAAGGGAGGATTTAAGGAGGAGGATACTGGGATGAAGAAATGAGACTGCCTGAGCTATTTAACACGGAGATAGAGGCTGCAATTCCAAAACTGGTGCTTTGCATCAGGTACAACAGCATCACCTTTTCTAATCTCCTCCTACCTCCCTTGGCACATCCCATGGGTTTTTTGCTGGCGTCTAGATTTAGAGACGTGAAATTTTAGTGCCTTGCCCTGGCAGCTGTTCTCAACATACCCCCCTCCTTTCTGTCTGCTCTAAGGTGTGTGTAGTTTGGGTCTTTCTCTGTTTTGGGAAGAGGTGAACTTGTGTCACATCATTAAAACTACTTGGGGCAAAAGCACATTATTTTGTGCTGTTTCTTCCTTTTTTTATTGTTTCCTCTTATTCCTTCAAGCCTTGAATTATACTCTGCAGAAAATCGTGGTGTTTTAGAAATAATTTTAAAGGTAAATACTTAGTTTAGGCAGTACTTGCTCCAAATGCCTGACCGATTTTAATGAAAATAACGTTTTAAAAAACAGCTAGCTGTTAGTGTCTGATATCTTCTTAGTTCATGATGTGAACTCTGGCAAAGGAAATGACTCTTTTTCTTTGTATTTTCACCTGAGTTATACATTTAGTTGTTTTCTGGTGGTGTCCTGTCATAATTTCCTGCCTGATGCTTGCTCTTTGTGTGCATGTGAAGTACTCGGGAGCTGGGAGAAGACAGACAAAAAGGGCTTTCCATGATGCTGTCTGTGGATGACGGGACGGGATGAAGTAGAGAGAGATTCTCCACCTATGGGCGAGAGACCTGTCCCACTTTTCCTTCTCAAAGCAAAATCGGGTGGGTAAAAAAAAAACCAAAGCATTCATTTGGAGAAAAAGCAAAGGAGATTTGAAGAGCCTGGCAAACATCTAGGCTAGAGTCTTCCCTGCATCTTCCATCCATCGCTCTAAAATCGGTCTTTGTTTCATGTGCCTCTGTCTGCTAGTTCCCAGCAAGGCAACCTGTTTAAAACAACTTCATAATGCCTGTGGAAATGGTGCTTTTTTCTATTATGAATGGTGCCTGCATGGAATTACTTCTCTGCAGTTGGCCATATCCAATGACGTAAGTGACACTGCAAACTAATCTCCTGTAGTTCCTTCTGTGCCCGGGGGTCATGATACATAATTTAGATACGACCTGTTGCATACCCTGGCTCTTTGGTAGATCTATGTTTAAATGCCACAATTAATTCCATAGAACCATAAGGTATTTTGCAATATTTACGTTACAAAATGACTGACTTCCAAGAAACTGCGACTTAGTGTGGAGCGATATAGGTTAGGTAAGGTTGGAAGGTCTGATGTGACCATGGCTATCAAGCACACACACGCTGCAAAAAAGTTTAAGTTGACCATCTGGGCAAGGCTATGAGTTGGAGAGAAAGAGGAAGAAACAGACTTAAGACTGTTTTGGGTTACGGCTACAGCCGTCTCTAATGTTAGGGGAGGTTGTGGACGGAGGAGTTGGTTGGGCGCGCTCACTGAGAGGTGTTTAGGTGAGCTGAAACTTGTCAAAGAAAAGTTTTGATTCGAGAATGAGTTGTAGCACTCTGTAGTACTACGGCCACACGAGCAGAGAAGCAGGCCGCTGGAGTATTTTCAGGGGCTGGGGAAGAGGGGTTTACGTTTGTGGGTGTACAATGTTGGTATGACAGAGCAGCTTTCTGGGTTGCGGGCAGGTAACTAATTGTCTGCTACTTCAGAAACCATTTCACGAACCATTACCATTCATAACGTCGGGGTCAGGAGGTTTATTGAATCCACTATGTAATAGCCTATGTGCATTGCAAGTGGCTGGAATTGCTCCGGAATAACTTAAATTGTAGGTCTGCTTGGCAGCCCCCAGGAATCAAGGATACATGGATGGCTGTGACGGTGTCAAAGTTCTGAAAGAGACCCGAATATTTTGATTTACTATGATCTTTCATGAAAAACCAGTGATCAAGGAGAGTGGTGGTGCCGTTCGCTTCTAGTCAGTAGGTTCTGGAAGGACATTTTGCCTATTCCCATAGAACTGGTTGTGGGCTTAATGTATGGATCGCATAGGGAAATATCTGGCCTCTGTTATTCTGAAGACCAGATTCGGCGATCACAATTTTCCATTTTGGATTTAAAATTTGTGAAACTAGTGACTAAGAATATGCTTTTGCTTAAGATGTGCTGGCTTGCTTGGCACACACCTACTTGAAACAGCTTTCTTATGAACGAGAAGGTTTCGAGCAGCATTGGACTCAGGCCAGAAGGAAATGAGTAAGCTCCTACCTAGAAATATGCAGAAACATCTACGCAAGTGGTTTAGCATTAAAATAGGGACGTCTGGAGCCTGTGAAAACGATCTGACCCAGTATATACAATTTAACAATACTCTTTTGGATTAATTTTTGATGCAGTTAGAAGCGTAAGGCAGTTAATTTTCACAGCAAGGAGCAAGTACTCCCCGTTCTGTAAACGGCTCTTCCACCCCGTAGCGCTCGCTTCCCCCGGGGCTCGCTGTCCTTCAGGCACTAACCCATTTCTGTGCGGCGCGTTGTGCTCCCAGCACACGCCAGATCAGCTGTACGCTCAGGCAGACCTCTCCACTGCTCTATTCTGCATTGTGCAGACAGATGCTCGCATAGCATGAAGTGCTTCGTATTGTTTCCTTCAGCAGCCGGCGTGACCGTAGTGCAGACGTTAGCCAGACTCTGCCTGACCGGGCGGCTGTGGGGAGGAGAGGGCCCTGCTGGCCTTGGCTCCCCGTGGCGGGAGGTGGCCGGGGTGCGTGGCGTTGCCCTGACGAAGCCTCCAGAAGCGGCCGCCCCTCATCTGAGCATAGGGCCCAAAGCAGCGGCACGGCCGCACGTCATCTGGAAACCAGAGAACTCCGCACAGGGCTGACATCGCCTACCAGCGTGCCGTCTAATTGCCAACCGTGTGTGCTCCCCCTCGCCCGGCCCGTGGAACAAAAAAAACTGCACTTTGTAAAAATTATTGGCGTTCCTCCCCAGAGAGTCTGTTGATCCATTTCTATTTTTTTTTTTTCTTTTTTTTTATTTTCAGATGATGACAGCCAGCCAGGTTGTCAGGTGGTTCTGCTGTTCTCTCATTCCGGAGCATGTTTCCTGAGGAGATCTGGCACTCTTGGCTGCAGCTTTCTGTTAACTCCATCCTGGAAAGACTGCTTCAGCGCGGGCTGACACCGCTGCATCTGCCTGTCCTGCAAGGGGACAGGACTCGCTCTTCGTGAAGCATTACCGCAACGCTGGCTGAGAAACTAGTTTCAGCCTTTTATTGAAAATAGGAAACGAACGTCAAGAGTACGGATAGAACAGGTTCAATAGGAGGAAATAAAGCTCCTATTTTTACCCTCAGTCTTAGGCACTTCATAACTTTAACATTTTCAGGCTGAAATAGCTTAGCGTAGTCTATTTCTATGTATTTATTTCTCCTTCTTGAAGTGCCAGTAAAATCACTGCACCTTTTTATAACCGCAGCACGTATCTGTGTGTGTATTTATCCACTTCTACAATTAGAGCACCCGTGATTTTTTTTTTTTGCAAAAGCGGTTGTGAAAAATTGTACGGCTGAAATGAGATGGGATATAAAGTTGCAAGTTTGGCATCGTGAGGCTGGCCTGAAAGTTCTGGTGAGCTTGAACATTGTCTTTATTAAAACCGTTTGTGATATGTACTGTGATTAATGATTGATCTTAGCTGGTAAAGTACCTAGCTAAGAAAAACACGCTTGCATGCACCTAAAGCTGCGTAACTTAACTGCATGCCACAAAGTACAAATAACAGACAGGTTTAGGAGGTGGTGCTGTGGTTTCAGAGGGCATACGGGTAATTGACGTCTAGGTAATCGACGGGAGATCAGGAATCACTTGCAAATTCCTTTCCGAACTCTGCTGTCATTATTTTATTCTAGCCAACAGAAACTTCTTCTTCATGATTTTTTTTTTTTTTTTGCGGATTTTATTACCTAGAATAGATGGAGAACGATTTAAAAACCTCTACCTGCAAGCTCTGGGAAATAATGTTTATTTTTGAAAGGTTCATTTTCAGATTTTTCACCAAATGTATACTTAGTGATAGGAGGTTATCTGTAAACACGAGGAGAGAATGCAGCTGTTAAAAATGCGAGGTCCTCGTACAGGTTTAAATCTGAATTGAATGTCCTTATGTAGCTTGTCAACAATGGAGTAAAAGAGAGAAGAACCAGGCCCTAGAGCTACAAAGTGTGATTCAAAAAAGTTATCCAGTTAAATGAAAAGGCCTCTGTATATGGAATTACTCTGAAGTGTAACTCATAGAACAATGTGTGCTATTGAAACGTAGTTAAAAAAAAAAAAAAGAAAGAGAGAAAGAAAAAATAAAAGGGAAAAAAAAAAAGAGCTGTTCAAAGGGTTCTTTTGTAGCACAGACTCATGTTTTTAGGAGTAGTTCCCAGCTCACAAGATGTACAGGGCGAGGACGGAGGGAGGGAGGAAGGAGAAAAGAAAATGTTCACAGAATCATAGAATCATAGGGTTGGAAGGGACCTCTGGAGATGATCCCGTCCAACCCCCTGCCAGAGCAGGGTCACCCACAGCAGGTGGCACAGGAACACCTCCAGGCGGGTTTGGAATGTCTCCAGAGACGGAGACTCCACCACCTCTCTGGGCAGCCTGTGCCAGGGCTCTGCCACCCTCACAGCAAAGTTCCTCCTCATGTTTAGGTGGAACTTCCCATAGGCAAGTTTGTGCCCGTTACCCCTTGTCCTGTCCCCGGGCACCACTGAGAAGAGCCTGGCCCCATCCTCCTGACACCCCTCCGTTCAGTATTTATAAGTGTTGATAAGGTCCCCCTCAGCCGTCTTTTTTCCAGACTGTAGAGACCCAAATCCCTCAGCCTTTCTTCATCAGAGAGGTGTTCCAGTCCCCTCAGCATCTTGGTAGCGCTTTGCTGTCCCCTCTCCAGCAGTTCCCTGTCCCTCTTGACCCGGGGAGCCCAGAACTGGACCCAGCACTCCAGACGCGGCCTCCCCAGGGCAGAGCAGAGGGGGAGGATGACCTCCCTCCACCTGCTGGCCACGCTCTTCTTGATGCCCCCCAGGACGCCGTTGGCCTTCTTGGCCACCAGGGCCCATTGCTGGCTCATGGTCATCCCGTTGTCCCCCAGGACTCCCAGGTCTCTTTCCACCGAGCTGCTCTCCAGCAGGTCACCCCCAGCCTGTCCTGGTGCAGGGGGTTATTCCTCCCCAGGTGCAGCACCCGGCACTTGCCCTGGTTGAATTTCATAAGGTTCCTCTTTGCCCAGATCTCCAGCCTGTCCATGTTCCCGCAAGGGAGAGCACCAGCTCCACGAGTGCCACAGCAGCGGGGAGGTGCCTGTGGCCCTGAAGCACCTGCCCTGCCATGGGCCAGAAGAAAGAAGCGAAGGACAGAAAAGGAGACTCCATGGCCAAGGTCCAGCCCAACCCCATTTGTTACGTATTTTATTAATTTTGCTGTCTTTTAAAAGACAAAGGGAGCCTTGCTAGATACCACAGTGGCCTTGCAGCAGTCAGTCCGTGCCTGCAGAGGCCTCGGGCTGCAGTGGGACGGTGACAGGCTGGGGGGGCTCAAACTCTTGGGGCTTGTTTGGACTCTCCCGAGGCTGAGTTCAAGCCCCACTGTGTGCAATGGGGTAAGTTTACGTGCATTACGTGTGCACTTAAATACTGCAAAATAAGTTTACTCGTGCGACTAGCGTATGCAACAAGGGAGACCGTGTGTCTTGAGCGTGCACACGGTGAGACTGTTTTTATCCTCTAGGAAGAGTGCCTAGTTAAGGTTGGTTTTTCTAGAATTTCTGGAAGTTGTACGTTCCTAGATTCTTAGGATAACTTGGGTTGAAAGAGACATCAGGAGGTCAACTAGTGTAACCTTTTGCTCCAAGTAGGGTCAGCTGTGAGGTCAGATCTCAGGCTTTAGAGGCTTGAAAGACTTTGGGCTTTACCTCAGCCTGGCTTTGAAAACCTCCAAAGTTGGAGAGTCTCTGGGCGACCTCTTCAATCGCTTGTCCTTGTGGTGAAAAAGTTATTTCTAGTGTCTAGTCCGAATCTTTCTTGTTTCAACTAACGACTGTTATCTCTCATCCTCCCGTGAGGCACCACTGTAAAGAGCCTGCCTGTGTCTCCTTGGTGGGCTCTTTGTAGGTGTTGGGGGGCTGCTTCTGAGCTCACGCTCATCAGCCTGTAAGTGGGGTTTTTTGTTAGTGTCTTCGTCATGATGATGTTCCAATATATAAATTTACAAATATCAACTCGCATCCCTTTCACGTTGTATTTTTTTTTTGCTGGGTTCATAGGCAGAAGTTTTCCGGAAAGCCAGGAATTTGACAGTGTTTGTTTGAGGAAACCGCATGAAATCTTTAGGTCTGGATCACTTAAAACGATGCCTGCTCAATTTGATCGCTCTTCATTACTGAGACAGAGTTTAAAGTGGCAAGAGGAAATTCCATCTCAAATGTATATTTCAATGCCAGAAATCACTATTGCGATCACTTTGTTTGAATTTCACTCAGCACCACTTACACTTTGCCCAGTAGCTTGTGGTTGAACCAGAGCATGTATTTTAGAAAGGCGGTTGGTTTTGTTTAAGTCGTCGGCGTTGCTTTTAAAACTGACATTGAAGGTACTCGACAGCTTTGGCATGTGGTAAACAATCAGCCTATAGACTAGACAGGACTGGAACCATTAAATATGATACAGGAGGGTTTTTTTTAATTGACTTAGACTTCCAAGCGCTGAGTGCCTTCAGCAGAACTCGTACAGGCTTTCAGTCCACCCGTGATCTCCATTCCCCTCTGCAGTTACGCTGAGTGGCACTGGCTGGCTCTAGAAACACAGATTTATGTTGGTGTCTTGCTGGCAGACTGTCAGAAATACCTTGCAAATATTTTTTTTCTCTTGGTTCCTATCTTCAAGAATACTTACATATGTAAGCGATTTGTTCTTTAGAGACCTGTTGCCTAAAGAAAGCAGCGCCATCTGGCTTTTTATTTCTTCTATCGACTGAATATTTGATGCGGTATATCAAAAAGATTTCCTACATAGCCGGTTTACTAGCACTGCGTTGCCATGTTTTCGTTCCATGAGGTGCTTACGCTGGCAATTATTTCCTGCTGCTGGCTTTTCTTCTATTTGCTGAGTGACTTCTGTATTCTTATCAAATCCTGATGGTTGCGCTAGGTGTGAGCAATCCTCTCTGACTTGGGATATAACAATCAGGGAATTAAACTGTAAGGCATTAAGAGACGATAAAGTAAAGAAAAAAGCTATCAAGAACTTCATACCGTCAGCGGCATAGCCCACAGATATAAAAACATCTTTGTGGTTACAGGCTATTTGTAGTAATTAATTGGTATCTGCTTTTGCTGTAAGCTCTGTGCAGAGCTTACGTGGGATGTGAGTTTAGGGTAACTGCCCCATTAAGATGCATATTTTACTTTTTAACCTTTGTCTGCTGTGTCATTTCTGCCGTCTGCTGTGCTGCCCTGCAAACATCTCTGTTTAACGCTCGCATTACTCGTATGAAGCAGTTGAGCATCGGTCCAGTGTTACAAACAGTAATACTGAGGAAATGCACCGGCACTGATAAATAATGTTTTAAATGGGACATAGACAGATGGGTTTTAGATCCAAAAATGTGATGTGTAAAATGCCTGTCTAGTTGGAGACTAAAATCAGTAGTTGCGCTTCTACCTAAAGTCAAGGGCTGCTCACATTGAGCACCTTAATGCTGAAGCCGGACTGAAATCTAAAGGCTGGTTAATTCCTCTCCCTGAGGGCTCTGAGGACGGCTCTCTGTTCCCATCGGCCCCGGGGCATGTGCAGTTTGTAGTAACAAGACGGGGATCCCTCTAGAGGGCAGGGGTAAGGTGCTACTTTTGCTACTTTACTTTAAAACACGGTCCTGATAGGAGGCAAGTTGGTCGCTCTAGATAAAAAATTTGGAGTCGTGCCCAGAAGTGGGAGGTCCAAGGTCCAAGCCCAGCATGGAGCTGCTGGCTGGGTGCTTGGGGGAGCACAGGGGAAGCCGAGCCCAAATCACATTTTCCCCGACCCAGCAAGGTTTCCCTGTAGCGGTGGCATGGCTTCAGCACGAGAGGGGCTGAGCCCCCAGCCGGCGCGGTGTGAAAGCCGCTCTTACAGGGCTCGGGCCCAGGTTTGAACCTCTCTTCCTGGGAAAGGAACTGAACCCAGCCAAGTGCTCTAACCACACTGCTGCGGCTTAAAAGGGAAAAACCATTCGTGCATCTTCATTTTAGAATAAGGAATTCCACTCATCTCCGTGTGGGGAAAACCAGCATTCTGGTGTCTAGGCTATGGATCTTAGAATCATAGAATCATAGAATCATAGAATTGCTGAGGTTGGAAGGGACCTTTAAGATCATCAAGTCCAACCTTTAACCTACGTTGACAAAAGCCACTTCTAAACCACGTCCCTAAGTGCCCCATCTACCCTTTTTTTAAACACCTCCAGGGATGGTTGAATCCACCACCTCCCTGGGCAGCCTATTCCAATCTTAAACAACATTGAGCGACTTCTGACACTGTCTGAGGACATAAGGAGGAAAAGTTGCTAGTTCAAGCCATTTGCAAGCCAGGTGTACTAATGAGAGCGCTAAAAGGCGTACTAAAAGGAAATCCAGCACGCTGGCTACTTCAGATCCCGTTTCGATAGACCAGGTAGGTACCAAACACAGAATCCCCAGGTTTGCTTTGGGATCAGACGCTTCAGGATGAAGCGTTGCTGGATGTAAGTTGTGCACTGGATCTGGCTCCCGAGGGACCTTCGAGTGACTGAACCCAGGCTACATCCCTGCTTGGAGCAGGACCCGGGTGCCCTTATCCGCAGGGCTGTGCTCTGCCAGCCTCCCCAGTTCCCGGGAAGGCTGGTTTTAAGGCATGGATGCAGGCAGAATTTCATCTCTTGGGTTAGATCCGTCTCTGTTGTAGGACTCTCTGTGAATCGCTTCTGCAGTGCGGCTGGTCGCCAGGCTGTCTAACTGCGAAGCCCTAAATCTACCAGTCAGTGTGATGGATCGTAAAAGGGTTACCATAAAAGAGGAAGTCATTAGTCCCTTCTGAGGATTTCCTTCTTGAGCACCGCCAAATCATTTTTCTGACTTCCTAAGCAGGCAGAAGGAGCGAGGTATGAATTTATCGTTCTCTCTGGCATTGCTTTTCGGCAGGATTGATATACGAACAAGAGGTAATCAATGGCCGAGAGACAGGAAACGTTCTAATGCTGGGGCCAGGTCAGCCGTGGTTGGGATATTGCTGCGGGCTGCATTTCTAGGCACTTGGGTTTTATTTCAGAAGAGAAACCCTAATGGCAGTGTGGAAGAATAATGGATGCTCGTGCCGACACACTGAGCAATCTCAGAACCTTTATAAAGGCGTCGCTATTAGAGACTCAAAGTACAGAACAGGAATTCCGAAATGGCTAAAAAAGAAAAGTTTGACCAAGTAGGGGCTTCTGGAGGAAGACAGAAATAACCAGCTTCACGTTTTTAGGCAAAGAAAACACAGAGTCTGGGCCTAGCTTAGAAACACTGCATTTTTTTCAATCCATGGCCTGTAAAGATGAATCAGGAAAATGAGAAGGAAATCTGGGTCTGGACTCCTTAGCCTGGCTGCACCATGCCCAAGTCACCGTGTCCTAAAGCCCGAGTTGTTACTATGGGATGAATATTTAAATTATTGTGAGCAATTACGCTTAATCCCTTTCTTGAGAAGTTACATTGCAAATTTCCTCGGCAAATGCTTCTGCAATGGTGCTGGCTGTGTCGGGAGTGAAACCTTATTTATTACTCTGAACATATACCTGCTTAAGCGACTGCTGCCAGGATAAATAGGAAATGTGGGAAATAAAACTGCTCTGACGTACTTAATTGCTACTGGTCTGTCACTTACCTACTTAAAAATGCATTACTCTCAAACCTGGCAAACCTAGCGTGAGGGTGGAAAGCGAGTGCTTAAAACTGGTGCTGTTTTCCCAACCAATTGACTGGAAATGCTGTAGGAAAACTCAGGATTCAAATTCATCCCCGGTTGAGGGATGCCGGTTTCTGTTTATATGTATGTTCCAAACATTTCTTGCCTTAATGCATAAAAAAAAAGACCAGAATTCAAACTCCAGAAAGCTTCCAACTTGAGACCTTTATGTCAGATCCGTTTGCAGCACCAAAACCCACACGATTCAGACACCAAGGCAAACCTTAACATCCTGGTTCAAAAAACCACTAGATTTTAAAGTGTTCTTAACTGTTTTTCAGACTAGACTTTTTTTTTTATTATGGTGGAGGCTTAAAAGCAGCTGTATAATATGATAAAATATAAGAGGTATGAGCATGAGCTAGCGTGTGGAAAGATCCATCTTGTTCCGTCCTTCCAGAAGAACAAGGTCTTTAGGAAAGCGGATGAGAGGTTTGTGCCCGTTTCCACCGAGCGAGGTGAGACCAACGTGCTCTCACGGTGGCTTTCCAAGAATCGAATGTTCTTTGGTAACTTTAGGGCAAAGTCTGAAGCTGAGTTCACGATTTTAATCCTTCCCACGCTCACAACACCCTGTCGCCAGGCGGGATTTACCCAAGCCAGAAAGAAAACTATGCAAAACAGCGATTGCCACTGTTACGTGTGACGAATTATTGGAAACCAGCTGCTGGGGGATTTTTTTGTTATTATTGAAACAGCTTCATTTTATTAAAGGAAATTTAATCCAGTGACTATAAAGAAAGCTTCTCTGTCAGTTTATCTGACTATCTACCCAACAATATGTGTTCTCCTTTTTTTTCCTTTTTTTTTTTTTTTTTTTTAATAAATCTGTCATAAGCAGAAAGGAAAGGGCATCTTTGGTCAGTGGTCTGAGTAGGTTTGTTCAGGATACAAAAAACATGCTTATATTACCGTATTGTAGTAATGATCCCAAGAAATTATTTGCTTTGCTGTTAAATAGCGTACCTCGCTGTCGGCAGTATTGCTGTCCATTCCGGAAATTAATTGGACGTATAATTAAGGACAGTTACACGCGACTTGTAAAGAATATAGCCCCCTAGAGCCCAACCAGCACGACTTAACCAAGAGCATGTTGCACTTCCTTAACCTGTTCTGATTCTTTGAAAGGATTTGCAAAAAGCCGATTAGTTTTAACTTACATTTTTTTCACAAAGCTTTTAATAAAGATATCTCTTAAACCGCTCGAGTAATTGGAGGAAGGAGCCGAATTGCACCGCCAGTTAAACCCTGGTTAAGCAGCTGGAAACAAAGAAAGTAATGGAAGTGTTTCGGTAAGTGACTCCGCGTCAGTGCCGGGGTGCCGGCCACCGGCAGCTTTGGGAAGGGCATGGGGGAGGCTGCGGCCTCTCTGCCCGGAGCACGTTTCCCGCGTCCCTGCACCGGGAGCAGAGTGTGTCCCTTTGGGAGACGGGGCGAGCGCTGCGGCAGGGCGTGTGAGGCGTTCCCTCCAGCGGGACCTTTCGTGCCATCCCTTCAGATGGGCTGTGGGTGGCGAGGACAATAAGGTGCCTGTCTGCAGAGGCCATCGGACACCTTGGTATCGCCGCCCCCGCCGAAGAGTCTGGATCTGCCCTGAAACGAGAAAGCTACTCTCGGTGTTTCCAGGATAAGTTAGAAGCCAGAAGATAAGAGTATGGTGAGACCTGCCTTCAGAAATGACGCAAAGGATACAAAAGGCTTCTTAATAAAGGTAAACTAGGCCTGTAGGCATAGAATCATAGAATCATAGGGCTGGAAGGGACCTCTGGAGATGATCCCGTCCAAGCCCCTGCCAGAGCAGGGTCACCCACAGCAGGTGGCACAGGAACGCATCCAGGCGGGTTTGGAATGTCTCCAGAGATGGAGACTCCACCACCTCTCTGGGCAGCCTGTGCCAGGGCTCTGCCACCCTCACAGCAAAGAAGTTCCTCCTCGTGTTTAGGTGGAACTTCCCATGCTCAAGTTTGTGCCTGTTACCTCTTGTCCTGTCCCCGGGCACCACTGAGAAGAGCCTGGCCCCATCCTCCTGACACCCCCCCTTTCAGTATTTATAAGTGTTGATAAGGTCCCCCCTCAGCTGTCTTTTTTCCAGACTGTAGAGACCCAAATCCCTCAGCCTTTCTTCATCAGAGAGGGGTTCCAGTCCTCTCAGCATCTTGGTAGCCCTTTGCTGTCCCCTCTCCAGCAGTTCCCTGTCCCTCTTGACCCGGGGAGCCCAGAACTGGACCCAGCACTCCAGACGCGGCCTCCCCAGGGCAGAGCAGAGGGGGAGGATGACCTCCCTCCACCTGCTGGCCACGCTCTTCTTGATGCCCCCCAGGACGCCATTGGCCTTCTTGGCCATGAGGGCCCATTGCTGGCTCAGAAGACATTTGAGTCTCAAAAGACTATTTGACACAGACAGTACATTTGAGGATGCTTTGGGTTAGTCTCTCATAGTATGATTCTAGTGTACAAGCGTAGGCTTTTGGACAGGTTTTCCTGTTGTGCAACCGTAGAGTCAGCAACTGAATTCAAAAAAGGAGAGTAAGATTAAAAAAGTATTCTGTCTCTCCGTGTATCCGTTCGGGTTTAGAGATACAGCTTTCTTTGCTTTAGAAGCTTTAAGGGAATCTGGAGCCGTCCTCTTCAAACACAATTCAGCACAAAGTTCCTATGCAAAGCAGCTACACATGACTGGAAAGACCAACAGCCAGGCTGAGGAAAAGGTTCGGAGTAAGTGCAGACATATTTAACTTTGATAACGCTCTTTCCCACTTTGCTATTGTTTCATGGTGCCGGTGATTTGAGAGGCACCCAGGCACGCGACTGTGTGTTACCCCACTAATACATATACTCAGGCGTCCCAAGAAGAGAGGCATCAACTGTCTCCCCCTCCCAATATTTATATCTTAGCTGGATAACACTGTAATACAGAAAATAGCTGTGTATTCTGGCTGCCGGGCAATATTCCTGGATCTGCTAATGCAATCCCACCGCAGCGGAGCAATCATTCTGATGCATCTTTAAAGAGGCTTTTGATTTTTAAAGCGAAATAACTCATGGGGAGGGAGCTGCTACCGACAAGATTTCCAAGCAGTAGACGGATGGGTGAGCATCTTGCTTGTATCGCCTCCGTACTCTGCGTCTTTTAGGATAATGGGAAGAGAACCTGTGTTTTCATGAGCTGATCCAAACCTTGCTGAAGCTGAAGGAAATCCTGCAGTGAGCTTTTGCCGAGTGCGTTGAACGTGAACCAAGACTGCAGCAAAAGATATAAAATGGAACGGTTTCTTTTAAATAAATTTAAAAAAAAAGACATTTGATACCTGCTGTGTATTTTGCATGTTTTATCTCCTTTGCCTTACTCTTTAATTGCCTTCCCTACTTCAGCTTTTCTAGGTCTTGCTGTTTTAATTTATATCGCGTCTGTAGCCGTGGGTTTCTCTTCCTAGCCGGTAGTCTTTTGTAGGAATAAAATACACTAGCAGGAGGGAGAACCCGGCTGCTTCCAGAATAAAAACATACTGCCTGTATCGAATGTCCCATCTACCTCCACAGCCTAATTGGAAAAAAAAACCCAAATTTAAAGTCTGTATTGCATATTTTTTTTTGTTTTGTGGGGTTTTTTTTGTGGGTGGGTTTGGTTTATTTGGGTTTGTTTTGTGGTTTTTGTGTGTGTGTGTGTGGTTTTTTGTTGTTTTTGGTTATTTTTTAAGGTGATGGTGCTTTGGTAGCGCATCCGTCTTGTTTTCTCCACCTCCCTCCTTGCCACTCGCTGTCTTGGCTGCTCTCTCTTCCTGCGATGTCTTCTCTGGCCCCAGTGGTTTAACTGCTCTTTAATCCTCTGGAGCGTATTCCACAGTTTCTCGGTGCGCGGAGTGAACAATTCCTTCTGTAGGCTCTGTGCAAATGTCTCCCGGCTCTTTGAGCATGCGCGCTAGCTCACCAGGGAGGGCAAAATTCTTTACTCCTTACAAAGTACTTGCTGTTGTAAGATTTAGGGAGCTGTAGATTAAAAAGAAAGTAGCGGATCTATGCTTGCATGGCACACGGTGACGGTGCTGCAGCCCCGCATGAAGGCTTGCTTATGTTTGGCCCATCTGCCTTGCGCAGCAATGTTTTTATGACTTTGTGGCAAGCAAAACCCGTTTTTTTCATAAGCACCACCGGCGATGACTTTTTCTGTGTCAACAGTCCTGTGGGAAAAGATTCATTGCATTGAAATAGGACATAAAGATGCTTACTGTGGGAAGAGCTCAAGTGCTGCAGCCAGCATGTGTATCAGAGTCTCGCCTCAGTTTGTAATAAATGCTAATTTTAATATTCAAATGAAAAATGGAAGTGCATAAGCACAACTTGAAGCAATATTATAGCTCTCTGCCATCTTCCCTATTTATTTCTGTATGGGCTGCAATAGGAAGGTGCAAGGGAAGGCACAGATCCTGTGGGTGGTGGCTGACAAATGAATGCTCCCATCCTCAGTTCTGAAAAACTGATTGTAGTCTGGGGCTGGATCCGTGCTGAGACGGCTTTACCCTCCCACGCCGATAGCACCAGAACGCGTCGTAAGATGACAACAGCCAGTTCTGTTAACTCTGCTGGGGCGGTTCATGGAGATAGTGCTTCGGTATGGAAATGTGCCGTCCTGAGTGTCCTCCCAAAGGTGCCCTGGGCACCGCAGGACGGGGTGGTGTCCGTGGAGGGTGTAAAGGCAGTTCAGTGAACACCTACAGGGCCAAATGCCTCCGTGTGTGCTCTCCTCTGCCAGTTCTTCCCTGTCCCCTCTGACGGGGGAAACTCCACAGGTTCCAACCGCAGCTGCACAGGTCACGGCTGGTTCCAGCGGTGGGTCTTTTTCTGCTGAGGCGTGGGCTGGAAGAATAAAGATCTCCTTGCAGAGCTTTTCAAAACCTCAGCACTGAAGGGCAAGGTGGGAGGCGAGTAGTGAAGGGTTTTCTCAGACTGGAGCTGTGGGAAGTGTTAGCGCAGGTGCACGGTGGATTGCTGGGAGCCCTGCCCACGGGGAATGACCACCATCCTCCTCATCAGCTCTAACCCATCACATAAATGAAAGGCCTTTGATTCAGGCAAAGGTTAGGTGTGTTACTCATCATTCTAGAACCGGGGTTTGAATTAAGCTTGGCAAAAAACCTAATGCTCATGTGAGCACTTTTCAACCCTGGGTGAGTGCAAGCTAGGTCCAAGGAACACCACCCTGCAAGTCCTTGGAAGAGATGAGGAAATATCTCTTGGGGCAGATTCAGGTTGCCAATTAAAATTTAATGATTGCTTTTGGCAATAGGAGAGCAACGGCTGGGTCTAAGGCCTTTGTTCAGCCCTATAAATAAATTAAAGCCATTAGGTGCATTGGTCATCGTCATCACTTCAAAGACAGCTTTTGCCGGTGAACACCATCACGTTGTGTATTCGACTGTGGAATCATGAGGACCCCTGTACAACGACAGAGAATTAAAAGTTGGCTTCTACTGCAAGTTTGAGATGGTAAATATGTATAGTGACTGAATAAACACAAGTGAGATGGTTGAACATAATCGGAAGTAGCCGATCAGTTACCTGTGCTGGTTATTGCTCTGCACTGGGGGTGGTGGTGGTGACCAGGTGAGAGAGCCAGCGCAGGGTCCTTTCGGGACCTCAATAAGAAAGACCGGGCAACAAATGGCTTAAGGAGAGAACTGCTTTAACAACATGGAACAATAAGAGGAGCATAGATCGCAAGTAAATCTTAGGCCCCTTTAGATGCTGGGTACCCCGCATTCATGCAGCATCAGACAGAGCCCGGATTGATTTTCCCCTATCTGTTGCTCCCTTTTGGGCATTAGAGCTAACATATAATTTCCCTACGAGAAAAAAAAATCCGTTCCTAAATGGCATCCCGTGAGAAGTTCTTGCTGGACTTTCAGACAAAGGCAAGGCCAGGTGCAATTGCGGCACTGAGCGGGAGCTGCCCACAGGCTCCCGTGTTTCTCCGAGCCGAGTTTGTCCTGCAGCAGGGGATTGTGTGGTGTGACACGAGGCTGGGAGCCACGCCGGGTGTGCGGCACCGCGCAGACCCATGCCTGCCCTGGGGATCGCCAGCTCCTAAACGTGCAACCATCTTGGTCAGGATCAACGTTCCACCCCTCGGCCCGCTTACAGCTTACCTTTCCCAAAGATCTTACAAGTTGCAGGTGACGTTAACAACATACGGGCTTCTCAAGCCTCCACTAGGAGGTCCAGCAGAGCAGACATCGCCTGCTCGGGATCGCGGGCTTCTGGAACGTCACGTCCTCCGCACAGCTCCCGGTACAGTCACAGCGTTACGTCCCGAGCTAAGAAGACGTCTCACCGCCAGCTGCACGGAGCTCCGTAGCCTACCCGCCCTACCCAGCGGTTCAGACAGAACAAGCGTAGGGAAATGCTGAACCAGGACTGCCATCCCCCCCCTCCCCGTAACACAAGCGGGATGTAAAGGGATGGCGATGGCGTGTTGTGTAGTAGGAGCGTCACCAGAAGGCTTGTTGCTAGGCAAAAAGCACAGTAATAATGTTCCAAAGAAGAGTCTGTAGATTTGATTGGAAGAAAACAGCTGAGTTGCGGCAGAGACATTCACATATCTAGTTTGTAGAGCTGGTATTAGATATTAATTTTAAAAGAAGTCTATAATTTGCCGCGCTGACTATTGTGTTTTAACTGTGGCGCTATTCTAATGCCTCCCATTAAATTTTTTCCCACTGCAATTAACTTATGTAAAATCAGGTTTCCAAGTCTTCTTTCAAATTTTATGAAGAAAATTGCCTGGAATATCATTACCGTACCATGGCTTTTTACAGTGCGTTTGTTCATTGTCTTACACAGTTAAACATGTGTTATTAAAACGCAATAACAGCAACATCATAGAGTTGCAATTACATTATGAAAACATTATCTTCATGGAATAATGGTACTTGAGGGACACAGTAAAGTACAGGTTTTCACAAAAGCATCTTGAGGTTATTTTACCAGCATGATGATGTCTTTCTAGGCATGTCATGAGACTTCTGCAACGCTTTGAAAGCGAATGCATCATCGTAATAAAAAATCCCCAAAAGTAGCTCTTGCTTAAACTTTATGGACTTAATTTGAGCAATTTGACTACCTTTTCTGAGTTGTCACCAGTAGCTGGAAGATTTTAACTGTTGAGAGTTAATCGGGACACATATCTATGTACGTATGCTGTACTTACATGCACGTACAGACAACGTCTACGTGTATGTGGGTGCTCATGTAAATCCATCCAGAATACAGACCTGTTAAGTGATGGGATAGCAACAGTTTGTTTGTTTGTTTGTTTGTTTCACTTTTCTCAGCAGAAGAGAGACATGGTAAGATCTTAAAGCTGGCCTTACCTCTTGGCCTTGCTGAAGCGAGAATTTCAAACCAGGGATTTCAACCCTCAGGCCAAGGGAAAGCAAAAAAAGAAAAAATCCAAACATTTGAAGTGTAAACAGGAGAACATTTTTTAAGACTTTGAGGGTTGTGTGTGTGTTCCGAGTCCATCCTAATACAACAGGGTAGTAAGAAGAGGGTAAAAATTTTGTACCGTTTGTGGCAAACTTTCCTCCTCTTTACAGGACGTCTGAAATGCGCCGGCGCATGCTGAAAGTCCTGCAGACATCAGGCAGTGTCTTATTCCTTGGTAATGGCTGGTTCATTCCTTGCTGTACTACACTTGGATATCCCACGTCAACGGGCAGAGATGAAGACATTTCATTTAGGTAGAAAATTAACAGCAATAATTGTGAAATCAATGCACAAACTTCTTTACATAAAAAAAAATTAAGCGGTTGGAGACAAAATTAACTGCGCATAATAGCCTGAGTCATATTAATTCAGATATCTCTAGGCAGCTCTATAAACACGGCTTCAACATTTATATTACTTTATGATGTCTCAGCCCGTTCTGGCATGCAGCTAAGGAGGGAACAGGTTATTCTGCAACAAAATTAAGTTATTTGGAGGAATGTTAGTATCATTGCTTATTTATAAAAAAAGCAGTCATCTGTGTTTGTGTAGAACTGGCTTAAAGCTGGTCTCAGCTGCTGGCAAAACAGGGCCCCGGGGCTGCTGCTCCTGCGCATGTATTTTTCTGCAAACGCGCGTACGTGCTCTGTTATCTGTAGCATATTTATACAAGTGTTGTCCACAATTGTTTAACTCCAATAAAGCTTTTTTTGCGCCTCCTTACTCTTTTGCATGTTACATATGTTTTGAACCACTGAACTGTCAAAGGAAACATTTAATGTTTGGTGGAGTTATATTTATGTGGTGTGTTTGCTTGGCACCTTCGTATTTTTACTGATAAATGAGCTTGTCAGCGTGTAAGCAGCAATGTGCTGCATTAAGCAGCTCTAACTCATGAAAGATGATGCTAAGAAAATGTGGTTGTTTTATATTACTACGTGACTGTCTTCTGAGGTGGAGTTTCAAACCATTATTCAAATAGACAAAGGCAGGATGGAAAATTTTCTTTTGAGGTAGTCTTGGACTCTTAAAGGTATGATAAAAAAATATTGGCACTAACAAAAGAAGGAACAACTTAAGGTCTTTATGGGTGGAAAGGCGGGAAACAATTTACTGTCTCCTAATGAAATAACTGTTCTAATAGTGAAGCATTTATTTCACAGCTCTTTTAGAAAAGCCATTAAAAGGACACAGCCTTTGGGAGGTTGGGAAGGTTGGGTGAGGGGACCCCTAACTGCTGGGGACGGGCAGTGGTGTACGTATCCTCAAAAAGGGCAAGAAGGACAATCCAGGGAACTACAGGCTAGTCAGCTGCACTTCGGCCTAGAAAAATCACGGAACAGTCTTCTTGGAAGCCATTTCTGGGCATGTGAAGGAGAAAGAGGTGATTTGGAACAGCCTGTTTTCGATGGGTACCCACACCGCCCAAGTTGCAGGATGCAAAGGCAGGGTCTGTGAGAATGAAGACGCGCCCACTGTAGGAGAAGATCAGGTTCGGGACCATCTGAGGAACCTGAAGGTGCATAAGTTCATGGGACTGGATGAAATCCATCCATGGGTCTTGAGGGAGCTGGCAGGTGAAGTTACTAAGCTGCTTTCCATTATATTTGAAAAGTCGTGGCAGTCTGGCGAAGTTCCTGCTGACTGGAAAAGGGGAAACAGAACCCCCATTTTCAAAAAGGGAAAAAAGGAAGAGCCAGGGAACTACAGACCGGTCAGTCTCACCTCTGTGCCTGGCAAGGTCATGGAGCAGATCCTCCTGGAACCTCTGCTAAGGCACATGGAAAATAAGGAGGTGATTGTGACCACTTCACCAAAGGCAAATCGTGCCTGACAAACTTGGTGGCCTTCTATGATGTTGCCACAGCATTGGTAGATAAGGGGAGAGCAACCGACATCATCTGCCTGGACTTACACAAAGTGTTAGACACTGTCTTGCGTGACATCCTGGTCTCTCAATTGTAAAGGCATGGATTTGATGGATGGACCACTTGGTGGATAAGGAACTGGCCAGATGGCCACACTTAAAGGGTTGCGGTCAATGGCTCAATGTCCACATGGAAACCGGTGATGAGTGGCATTCCTCAGGGTTCAGTGCTGGGACTGGTGCTGTTTAATGTCTTTGTTGGCAACGTGGACGGTGGGATTGAGCAAGTTTGCCGATGACACCAAGCTGTGTGGTGCGGTCAACACACTGGAGGGAAGGGATGCCATCGAGAGGGACCTCGACAGGCTGGAGAGGTGGGCCCGTGCGAACCTCATGAAGTTCAGCCAGGCCAAGTGCAAGGTCCTGCACGCGAGACAGGGCAATCCCAGGCACAAGTCCAGGTTGGGTGGAGAATGGCTTGAGAGCAGCCCTGAGGAGACTTGGGGGTGTCGGTGGACCAGAAGCTCAACATGAGCCGACAATCTGCGCTTGCAGCCCAGAAAGCCAACCGCATCCTGGGCTGCATCCCCAGCAGCGTGGGCAGCAAGGCAATGGAGGGGATTCTGCCCCTCTGCTCCGCTCTGGGGAGACCCCACCTGAAGTACTGCATCCAGCTTTGGAGTCCTCAGCACAAGAAGGACACGGACGTATTGGAACAGGTCCAGCGGAGGGTTGCAAAGATGCTCAGAGGGCTGGAGCCCCTCTGCTGTGAGGACAGGCTGAGAGAGTTGGGGAGGTCCAGCCTGGAGAAGAGAAGGCTCCAGGGAGACCTTATAGCAGCCTTCCAGTACCTGAAGGGGACCTACAGGAAGGATGGGGAGGGACTCTGGATCAGGGAGTGGAGTGATAGGACATGGGGTAACAGTTTCAAACTGAAAGAGGGGAGATTTAGATTGGATATTAGAAAGAAATTCTTGGCTGTGATGGTGGTGAGCCCCTGGCCCAGGTTGCCCAGAGAAGCTGGAGGGGTTCAAGGCCAGGTTGGACGAGGCTTGGAGTGACCTGGTCTGGTGGGAGGTGTCCCTGCCCAGGGGACTAGATGATCTTTAAGGTCCTTTCCAACCTGAACGATTCCATGATTCTGATTTTATGATTCTATGATTCTACGGTTCTATGTTTGAACAACTTTATTGCCTTCTGTGATGAAACAATCAGATCTGTGGATGACAGCAGAGCAACAGGTCTATCTTGACTTTAGCAAGGCTTTCCCACAGCCTCTTGCAGCATCCTTGTATTCAAGTTGAGACTTTAAAAGTTATGATCTGGATATGTGTTAGTCTGGTTATGATATAGTATCACCCTAGGCTAATAGGTAAGTGAAAGACTGGCTAGAGCATTGGGCTCAAAGAAGAGTTGATGTTCAACCTGGAGACAGGTTACAAGTGGAGATCCTTAGAGGTTTTTGCTGGGACCTGTCCAGTTTAGTATATTTATCTATGACCTGGAGGAGAGGGTGGTATGCACCTTCGTCTAGTTTGCAGATGATGACAAACCAGGCAGTGCAGTTGCTGTGCTTAAGGGCAGGGTCGCCTTCAGAGACACCTAGGAAGGCCAGAAGAAAGGACCATCGGGAACTTCATGAATCCAGCAATGACAAATGCAAAGTATTTGCCTCTGGGGTGGACTAACCCTCTGGAACAGTGCGGGCTGAGGACAGACAGGCTGGGCAGCAGCCTGCTGAAAGAGAGTTGGCTGTTCTGAAAAACAGAAGGTGAAGAGTCAGTCAGCATTACAGCCTGGTACCAATGAAGACAGGCAATGTGGTGGCCCCTGTCAACAGGACCATAGCCAGTTGGTCAAGGAAAGTGTTTTTTTTCTATTTAATTAGCACTCATTAGACCACTTATGGAATTTTGCATCCAGTTTTGGGCCCCTCTGATGTTGATAAAATGGAAGGAGTCTAGTGGAGGGGCCCTAAGATGGTCAAGGAGCTGTCGGCACATGAACTATGAAGGGAAGCTGAGGGAACCAGGCTTGTTCAGCCTGGAAGAGAAGACGGAACATAACAGAAGTCTTTCCTATGAAGTGCTTACCAGGAACAACTACCCTTAGGGGCATGATGGGAAAACAGGAGGCCATGGTCATAAATGGGAGGTTACAACTACGTGTAAGGAAAATATTTTTCATTGTGAGGATAATTAACACCGGAATAAGGACCCAGCAAGGTTGTATAACCTCTGTCCTTGGAGATGTCTGGGTAATGCCCAGAGCAACCTCATTTGAACTCAGTGTTGACATTGCTTTGATCAGGAGGTTAGACTGGAGATTTCCGCATGTGCCTTTCACCCCATGGGAGTCTCTGGCTCTACAGAGTAAGGCAGCAGGTTCTCTGCTGGAGAAGGCACTCGGAGTTCCACTACAGCCCATGAGACTGCGGCACGTTATGTGGATTCCCCTTCTGTTCCTGCAGGATGGAAGTAGGGAATTGTCCTGATGTGGTATTGCAATATTACAGCATCCCTTTTCTGGGCCTGAGCAGATATGCGAGATCCATGAAAGAGCAAATTTGAAGCACAGAGGAGAGTAAAAAGATATAATCCCGAGAAATTTCTCTTGTATTGATGGAGCCTCACTGCATGGCTTGTAGGATAACGATGTAAGTTTCCAACAGATTGCATCAGGCAGCATTACGTACCGAACCAGCCCCCAGCAGAAACCATCAGCAGGGATGCACCACGCTGGCAGCACCTGAGTTGACAGGAAGTGAATGTGTGGGGTAGGCCAACCTTGAGGGCTGGAATAATACACAGAATATAATCTGTGTTCGTCTCTTCTGCAGTTTGTAGGGCAAAGGAGAGAAGAAACTGAGGCCAAAGTTTCCAGAGAAGCAAGAACAAATGGGGAAAGATCAGTTTCTGCCATCCAAGGCAATGTTGGTGGTATTACCTTCTAGGGAACCAACCCCTACGTAAGACTCGAATGCCCTGGGTGCAATAAATGCTCCGAAGCTCTAACCGCTTTGCAACGTGCACTCTCCAAAGTCGTGGCTGCACCAGGCAGGTGTAAGACAGGCTGCCTTACTTTTTGTTACAAGCAGTGTCTTTCACGAGAGGAACTTTTGCGCCTTGTCACATGCTTTTGGGCTTGTAGCATCTTCTTTCACCTGTGGCTTTATGAGCTGTGGTGCAGTAACATGCCACGCAAGGCAGGAGTGCAGCATCGGGGCTTCACTCAGTAGCTGGGAGGACGTAGATTGGTTGTGCAGAAGTGTCGGTACAGGCCGAGTTCTCAGACATCTGTTTCCTTTAGCCACAAGTCTTCTGACCTTCACTACCACCTTCCCAATACGTAATGTCGTTTCTTGCTCTTCTTTAACACTGTTAGGAGCTGGGCAAAAACAATCTCATCTATGCTGCTGTTCTATACTTGCGCTATCACTTGCACGTCTGAAATAATACTATTCCTTGTAATCTTTGTGATACGTGGCTGTATCTCAGGCTAAACCCCCCTCTGTAGTTGAACACGTGACGTGCTACGACGTACTGAGCCCACAGTGATCTCGTATAGGTGCAGACAAGTGTTCTGTGGTTAAAAATGGCCTTTTCCAATCTGCTTTTATTGAAAGTACCTCTGCTGTCTGCTGTCTAAGATTAACAACACACCCAACGTTGCTGGGATACGAGGCTGTTCACAGGCGGCCCAGCTTGATGGACTGCATGCACCACCTAAACATAAGCCATATGTCCAACGTATTCATCGTTCTCACCATCGCTTGGGTTCACAGGTAGGTTTTGTCCGAAGCCTGTACGCTCTGCAGCTGCAGCAGCAGGTTCGCAGCTGGGGTAAACCAGCACACTCTGCTACACTGCCCCAGGACGTGGTTTTTTATTTGTATTTCTGGATTTAGGTATCAGAGGCGTTTGAGGAGACAAGCCCCGAAGTGTTTGGGGTTCTTTTTTTAATTATTATTATTATTATTATTATCAGTTGAAAAGCGGAATATATATGTTTAAAGCATTTTCTTAGTCTCTCCAGTGACTCACACTTTCAGTGAAGCATGGTCTGTAATTATGTTCTCCCTTGGTTTTTACAGCCCCTGAGCATTCTTATTACATTTGTCTAACACTTGTACTATTTCTTCCACCTCTTTTTAATTTTTATTTTAAGCCTATGACTAAGGGAAACAATTTAAAAACCCATTACAGTGTTGTCCTTGCTGATGTGTTCATCAGCAAACAGCTCATAATGCTCTCCGAGGACTGAAATTATTGGGTATCTTCAAAGCTCAGCTGACAGAAACTACCCAAGCAAGGGAATTAGCCTGATCGACGAGATAGAAGAAATTCCTTTCTGCATTTGCCAGAACATAATAGAAAGGGCCATTGTTGGTGTGAGGGAAGTATCCTCCGCTGAGGCGCTGGCCATTGGCCTGCATTGTGAAACGTGGATTATCCACCACTGGAGGTCTTTTAAGAACAGGCTGGAACAACATGTAACTTGGCAGGAGCATTATATGCTTTGAAGAGCCTGCCTTAGAGCATCGGGTTGGACTAGATGACCTCTCTTAAAGCGCTTTTTTATCCCTGCTACTCCAATATAGTTGTCTTTTTTTGCGGCTTGACAGGCAGTACAAATGTAAGTGGCCACGTGTAGCTAAGCAACGTCTCCAACTAGAGCTAAATTTTTGCCCCCAAAAGTCACTTTTTCCGTTTTTGTCTTTGAGAAAATGCAGAACCGGAGGCTGGCTCAGACCCCGGGGGAGAGCTGTAAGCTGAGGAGGAGCATGCGTCTCCTGTAGGAGTCCGAAGGGGAGAAGAGGACGTGCTGCTCTCATGAAACCACGCTCTTAAACCCCCCAAGCCCCTCTTTGAACGTGTAGGCTTGGAGGCTCCTTGAACAGGTCAGTCAAGAGGTCTTAGCGTGCAGAATACACGAAGAGAAGTCAAAGGGATCTAGCTAGGTTCCAGATGGATGCTCCAAAATCTATTTAAATTTCTCTTGAATCTGCCATTTAAAAACTTTGAAAGACTTAATCCAGATCAGGAAAATTAACCTGATTTCAGACTTCTAGGAAAATCTGGTGCAATTCTTCAAATCTGTCACATGCCTCTGCAACCTTTTGAGTTTGCACTAAAGATGAGAGGTATTTGGCTTTAAAAAAAAATTGAGGACAAACTTGCATTAAACTTTGTCTAATTCAATTAAGGCCTTTTGGAGTCTTAAAATGACATATCCAGCTAAGGCCGGATGGGGCCTTATTTTGCTTGGGAACCGCAACAACTGAAGTGGTTGATGTTGTGCTGTTACCGCCGCAGCTTGTTTAAATACATTCTGACTGACTTGAATGAACCCTATTAAGTAACCAGGATTTATGATGCAAAAGCCTTTTTCTTTTCCTTTGTCCTTTTTGCCCTGTTAATACAGTCCAAACAAGCACAGCTACCACCTAGAGCAAAATCAGGCATGGCCAAGTTCGTGGCGCAATAACGTAGAGACAGTTAATAGGGCTCGTTATCTGTTTTTCTTATCTTGTCGTGCAAACCCTCGCTTGTAAGACACCTGAGGAGGACAGCCAGGAGGGAGGGTCCCTTGTGCTCTGCCCAGCGGAGCGAGGTCTGTCCAAGCAGAGCGATCGGATCCAGTCCTTGTCTGGCCACGGTGGGAATGTGGCAAAATCACTGCTCTCTTCTTCCCTTCCGAGGCAATTTAAACCCCCCAAAAGTTTTTCTCTTAAGCAATTTTCAGTTAGTAACTATACAATAGGGGTTTTAACCGAAGCGATTGCATTCTTTGATTATTTAAATCATTTGGAGTACTCTGGAAATGTCACAGCATTCCGTGAAAACTGCTGACAGCTCTTCATATCCTCAATGGGGTACCCCATTGTTGTTAAAAATGTATTCAGTGTAAAATAACGTAATGAAAATAGGCAGAAACTCTCTCCCCGTGTAGTCTAAATGTAACCAAAAAAATCCTTGCTTAGTTTTTAATCAAGACAGCTTTGCTCTACTACCTTGTGCATACTAATACACTCTTCTTTTAAGAATAAAGAAGAGAATATTATTAAAATTAACTTTATCAGCAGTTAACTGGCTAGTGCCACAATACTTGGCTTGGTATCATTGGCTATGACCGTGACAAAGACGTCTTCCAGTTTTCAGCCCAAGAGCAACAGAACCGGGCAGTCACTGCCATTAGACTTCTAGTTTTTTTACACGTTTGTATTTGGATAATATTTTTCTAGCGTGTTTTTAAATAAGGTTTTTCAGATCTGCCTCCGTTTCCGTGTAAGTAGTGCAGCTCCCGGAAAAGGTGGTAGAGCGGGTCAACCGCTGATGCCATCTCACACGTACAGCAACCTCGTCCAACTTGCACAGATGCTATCCAGCTATTTTATAACTTGCCTTCAGAAGATGTTGAAGGGAGTGTGCAGGTGGAGGAAGCAGAGCTAACAGAGATTTCCTCACACAAGACCTGCCTCGCAGCTTAGCTGTGATATATGCTAAGGATTGTTCGCTGCTAATCTGGTCCATTAACTCTTGCCATTGGGTTGCCAGGTGCAAGGAAGGAAGAATATCTTTTTTATTACAGAAAGAAGGTATGAAGAAAATTAAATATGAGTTATGAGTAGAGCTGCACACCAATATAAGGCATAATGAAAATATACAACAAACTGGAGAACTGCTGAAAGCAGAAGGGTGTTGAAAGTGGTGCACCGTGTACTTTATTTATGTTATTGGCATCATAAAGTGTTTTTGGATGGTGTGAATCCTTATCCAGCTCTAGCAGAAAACAACAGCTCTCCGCAGTCGCACTCAAACTGTCTCTCTCTCTTTGGTAAGGTACGTCCTTTCTGGCAGCAGAAATAATACCCCAGTAAAAAGCTTGACCAAAGGTTTTATTCCTCCACGCGAGCGTTTCCCTGCTGGGTTTCCTTATTTTTCTGTATCCGAAGCTGTTCTTCCCTGCTGCTATGTTCATTAACTTCCCCTCCAGAACGAGCAGCTGGAATCAGTCCATGGTTCCCTATAAAATGACAATACTTGGCAGCAAGGTTGCGAGATCTTGCCGCATCTTCCTATAGCTGCTGCTTCGTGGTAATTTTCCATGATAGTGAGGAAGAGCCTTGTGGTAGTTCCCGATAGTGCCAGGACCTGCTAGTGATCTGGGGTCTGTGCATACTTTAAACAGGCCAATTCCTGGGCGCTGGTGTAGTAATTTATAGGTCAGTGAGGAATATACCCATTGTGTGAGTGACGGAAATCTGAATAACGTTTCCTTTCTGTCGTAAAAGTAAGAAACTTTGCAAATTATTTCACAAGTGCACCGATATGACACTGCGTGTTATCATACTCATTTTTATTATAGCTCTTGAGGTCTTGGGTGTCTTGAAATATAATGTGCTTCGGCAAGGAGAATGCCTCTGCTATTCTGCTGAAAGCTGGCTCTGTGCAATGCGTTTCCACCAGAGAAGATGCCCGAGCCACACAAGTGGCAAACGTAAAGAAAAAGCTCTCTCACAAAATGAGGAGGCACCTTTGCAGAGTTCCAACTGGTAGGCAGGGGGGTTAGGAGCTGGGCAGGAGGGAGCCCTGTGTCTGGCTGGGGAGGATCTGTCCGGGGGTGATGCGGACTGGTCCACTCTGCTGCCCTCTGGAGCAGCCCGGCCTGTGCGGTACGCCAAGGGATGACGTCTCTTGCACCAGATTCACTCACAAGGGTCATTCACGTGGGGGAATCCTTTACAAACCCCGTCCCGGGAGATTCTGCAACCGGAAACCTGTTTCCGTACGTTACTTTGCCAGATGGCTGCGTTACGCAGGAACTGGTCAATCCTGCCTCTAAAACCAACAATGTATTTTAAAGTCAGAGTAATTAACTAAGCTAGAGGAGACGACCCGCTAAACCTTGCTCATCGCTAACATCTGAGCAGTGTGTAATGAGACCTCCATCGCCTCGTGTATGTGTCTGCTTCGTGATGTGTCTGCTTCCAAGTACTTATTCCAGTAAGTCCACGCTTTTTAGAATGCCCAATTAATTTTCATCACAGTGCTCCATTGACTTTTGGGGGTTACATTACATCTACTGTAGATTCATTTTACGCTGCTGTATTTGTTCTAACCGTTTTTTGTAATGAAACTGCAACTTCCTTTATTTTTATTTATGTTGAAATTAATGACAACTCTGTATTAGATACTTGGGAAAACTCTGCTCAAAAGCTTAGGGTGATAAGTTGGGCAGAAATCTCCCCAAAACCAACTGCCTGCACAATCTGGAGCACATCCTTGACATTTCAGTGGTTTAAGGAAGGTGACCTGTGTGGTTGTCGTTAAGTATTTCTGCTTCCATTGGAGGGCTCAAAACCAGCCAGAACAAGGAACTTCCAAAAAGAATGGGGAGGAATGAATTAACTTCTGGAACCTCAGAGTATGTCCTTGGTCTTTTCTGTACCTCCAGCTGTCCTAAAATGCCTTCAGAAGAAGGGGAATATTAATTCCAACAACAGTCGTACACCTCAAAACTATAAAATCTTTTAAGACCGGCTACTAATTATCCTCGTCTCTGGAATGGAAGGAATTATGGAAGCCATTACAACAAAGAGGACAAGGAAATAAATGTGAATGTCTCATATATTACAGTTTCAAGAAGAATTTTAGTTTAAAAGATAAATCCTAAGGATTTCAGGTAAACCTTACCAACCTAGGCACGGTGTAGGTATAATTCAGGCTTGAGAAAAACAACCCACAACGGAAAAGAAACTTGAAGCACCTATAAACCTTGCCAGGATGAAATGAAAGGGAGCTGATCAGAATGTGGAGGTGGCCATCTCATAAAGCGTGAGAAGATGGATGATGACGTAGATAAATACTGCTGCAAATGTAATCGTGTGGTATTCGAAATCCACATCGCGCCCTCACCTGAAACACGGCGCTCAATTCCGTTTGCAAAAGGACTTTCAAAATAAGCGCTAGTGAGAAAAGTAGGCAAGAGATAAAGCCGACAAATGGCAGGCAGGGAGAACTGGGGTAAGAGAGGATGTAATGGATGTACTTAGAGAACCGAAGAGAAATCTTGTGCTTCCATGTACCTTTATTGCCAGGGCAAGCATTTTAAATCAAAAGGCATAAAATCTGATGTATCAAAAAGGTAACGCAGAGTTTCACTGAGGAGCCACTTGTCTCGAGACTCTGCCTATTTTCTGGACAAATATGTTGAGCACTAGAAAGAGGTAAAAACCCCCACCTTTAAAAATTGTTTGAGCTGGTGTAAATGATCACCATCCTCAGAAATCTATTTCTTAAATCTAGAGCAGGCCCCAGGGAACTGCAAATACGTGAAAGGGTTTCTAGGCACCATATGGTTGTTACGAAAGGATCTAACACAGGCCTATTTTTGTGTCGGAAAAATGGAAGAGAGGAGGGCTAGGTCTTGGAAAGCAGTATGTTCATGGTTATGAAACCGAATGTGGTAGACAGGCTTGAGCCCTCCACACTTCAGCAACACTTGCTCTATATCTATTTATAAGCCATTTTGCTAGCGGGGCATTAATCAAGTGAGAAAATACTCTTCCGCTCCAGCTTGGAAGTGAAGAAACTGTTATGACAAAATAAAAGCAAATAGAGCTATTTTATGTTGTTGCAAGAGGTGCTAAATACAGCCGGGTACTTGCGAAAGATCGTTGCCTATGCCGTTGTCTCCTGTCCGGCGCTGGGGGCGCGGGGGCTGCAGCCTCCCCTGGGCAGGTAGCTTGGCAAAGCTTGCCTCGTCGCACTGGTCTTTGCTGACACAAAGGCCGATATTGTGCAACTGCCTCCAAAAAATGCTGGCAAAGCATTTCAGAGGACGTTGATAAAAGCGGAGTGAGCGCCTTTAGGATGTCTGTGTTGCACTGGAGGATTACTGTCTCTGTGATCTTCTCCCGCCCCGTATTAGAGACAGTATATTACTGTTTTGCTGGCACTGGCACTGTCCCTCTCCTTGGCATTCCCACCACCCCAGTTCCTTTTGTTGCTCTTCCAGCTCTGGGAGTGCCCCCAGTTGAATGCTACGATGCTTGGGAAGGATGTGGTTTTTCTGCTTTAACTGCCCTTATCTCCCTTAGCAGGACAGAATCTGCTGGGGCTTTTGTTTTATGATAACAACAGAAGCGCTGCAAAGCATCGGTTTTTTGCTCATGACATTCCCCCAGTACGCTCATACCCGCTCCCCGGGCAAAACCCAGCTCCACTGGGTGTTCCACGTAGGAAAGAAAACTTTCCAGGGGTACTTCCAGGTTGGCTTTGCCTCCTTCTTACCAGTAGCAGTTTTCAAAGAGGACGCTGGGAAGGGGGCTCTCTGTAAGGCGATGTCCAACAGCCCAGGCTGGGCAGTGATGAGCAGAGTAGCTCAGCCAGCTCAGCCCAGCCGAGCGCTTTGGGCTACTGACACCCACGGAGACCACTGAGGTCTTCTAGCAAAAAAGGTATATTGGGCAGACTGGGAAAACCCATTTCCAAGGAGTGGTGATTTCCTTGCCATGATTGAGTACTTGATGTTGTCTACTTCATTAATTCCTTTTTATCCTTGGTATAAACAACCTTAAGGACAATCAGATATATTTAAATAAGCCACACTGGCAACTGATCTTTTCTTTTAGGGCCACAAAGATGCTGGGAGGGCTGGAGCCCCTCTGCTGTGAGGACAGGCTGAGAGAGCTGGGGGGGTTCAGCCTGGAGAAGAGAAGGCTCCGGGGAGACCTTCCAGCCCCTTCCAGTCCCTAAAGGGGCTCCAGGAAAGCTGGGGAGGGACTTTTGACAAGGGCATGTAGTGATAGGACAAGGCTTAACAGCTTCGCACTGGAAGAAGGAAGATTTAGATGAGATATTGGGAAGAAATTCTTTGCTGTGAGGGTGGTGAGCCTCTGGCCCAGGTTGCCCAGAGAAGCTGTGGCTGCCCCATCCCTGGAGGGGTTCAAGGCCAGGTTGGACGGGGCTTGGAGCGACCTGGGCTGGTGGGAGGTGTCCCTGCCCAGGGCAGGGGGTGGCACTGGCTTCAAGGTCGCTTCCAACCCAAACCATTCTGTGATTCTACGATTTTTCCAATGTTTCTATTATTTATTAATTAAACCAAATGGATCTGTACCCGACAGCAGAATTTGGCACTGAATAGTTAATCCTGCTGTAAAAACTGTGAAATCAGCGGGAAGAGCTGACTTCAACCCTCAGGGTTTCAGTGCAGAGGATAAAGGTATATTTTTGTTCCCCTGTGGTTCAGAGCAGAGATGTCCAATATAGTGAACACAGATACAGTTTCAATTACTTATTGAAGTTGGACTCTATTGGTAAAACTAGAATAACATTTTAGAAAATATAAATGCTTAAGAAGGAGCTTGAAGAATTCCCCACTGGGGTATTATTTTACTGCCTTATATAGAGCAATTCTGCCTCACAAAATGAAATCGCGAAAGATCCGACTGTAATGAGATATTGCACAAAAGGGAGGAATGCGGATTTTGCTTTAGAATAAAAAAAAATATTCTTTATAACTCTTTGTCGTTCAATTTTTTTAGCTAGTATTTTCTAGAAACGTCTAGAAAAGCTTTGTAAATACATCTATGCAACAGCAAATTTGTACAAAATATTTTATTCTTCAGGTTTGTTCAAAGTAATGCAATTGTAATGAAATGTAGTAAAGAACGCTCTGTGCCCTGTTGTCAAAAGCTGCCAAAAATTAATTATAGTGCCTCTCTGGTTCCTGACCAGAAACCCCCATGTTTTAACTACTTTTCCAGCTTATAAGATCTTTGGGTTTTTTTTTTTTTTCTGCACTACGCCCGTTTTTTTTACAGCAGTATTTAAAAAATAATGGTAATATTAAATAGTACCAGTTGAAAATGAAGGCGGTCCTTTATGAAACGCACGTTATTAAAAAACCATTCGTAAATAGGAATGGCAGAAGCATTAGTTATTCTGCTTCCTGCAAATGTCAAGCTACAAAGCCTCCTAAAGCACCTGCTAAAGAAAGAAAGACCGAAAGGCCAGGCGAAAACTCCGCATCCTCATTCAAATATTTCCCCCCACCCAGCAAGACGCAAGGCTTTAACGCGTATCTCCTTCTAGAAGTTAGTTATTTTGCCAGTTTAGGCTGTTTATTCTAAATTTCACCACACGTTGTGAGCTGGTTGGCTGAGGAGTGACTTCCCCAGTTGGAAAGAGTGGGATGGGCTGGGTGGAAGCTGGACTGGGGTGACCCCGTGCCCGGGTGCGGTGCTGAGCCCTTCAGCTCCCAGTCTGCTACAGGACGGCACATTGGCCCTCTGGAAAGTATCACCCGGATTACAGTTTATTACGTATCGATGCAATGAAAATTGTAGATGAACCTTTTTGGCACGCACCGAAATACACTGGCCTCTCGTTAATTTTCAGTGACGCGCTTACAATTTCCTGAACCTTGCAAACCTGCTGCTCGGGCATTAGATGGTGAGCGCCGCATGCTCCCGGTTTTCCCCGCCTGCTTCAAATTTCCCCATCCGACACAAATGTGCTTTGCCCAGTTGAAAAGGTGATTTTCAGGTGACGCCCGTCGTTTCAGCCGAGGACTGTTTCTGTGCGTTGTCAGCTGGTACTGCCACAAAGCATGATCCGTCCCCACTTTGGTCTCCAGTAGCAACACTGATTTCTCCCTGTCTGTGGTGTTCTGACAGGGGACCTGAGAAGGTCATAGATCGTTTTTAGATCAAAATCCTAGGAGTAAAAGAATTCTTATAGTTATAGAAATAGCATAGATTTCGAAGCCTTTGAAGACCTGGCATCCTTTCCATGAGGGTAGCGGAAGAAATCATTGAGTTTGTCTGAAATGCCTAAAGCCATCGTGGTGTTCGGGGACAGAAAACACTACGCGCATCATTTGAAATAATCAATGGCTCAGCAGCTTGGTTTGCCTCTCCCGGGATGATGGGCTCACAAGCCATTGATCTCCCATCCAACGTGCAATTACAGGTCTCCCTCTCCCACTCTTCCCCTGGGGTGGCACCCATGATTAGCATGCATTGATCCTACACCAACGTAGAGACGGGTGTATTTTCATAACTTGAGGGGGATGCACACGATTTACCGAATTTCGCAGAATTTAGCCTCTAAAGGAAAGCACGCTTCACGGGAAATGGATGTGGGTGGTCGACACGAGCAACTCCGGCTTCTCTTAATTCTGTGTCATTCTCATGTAATGGAACAACATGAAGACCTCCCGTGAAAGCATGATAATGCTCACAGAATTTAGCTGACACCTTGGAAAGAAATTCGTGTGTTGGAAAAAACCTGTCTTTTAAACTGTTCTAATTTCCAAACCCACTCTCACTTGAATTAAACATTCTGTGCTGGTTTTTCATGTTGATATTATCTTGGGGTTGGGAGGCTATTATTGGAATTCCACTCCCCGTTAATACAGCCATTCAATTATTTTGGTGGTGTGTGCTACTTGTGACCTTTTTAATATTCTGCCATTTGACTGGCTGCCTATTCTTATTCTTTTTGCTATTTACAGTTTTACAGCCCCTGGGGAAGGAATAACCGCACTGACTGTTAATGAAAACGTGGACTGCTGAAATGAGCAAAATGGTTTCTCAAACTGCTACAGCGCAGTGTGTTCGCGAAGCTCAGGGCTATCAGCCTTGTCGCACTGGTAGTCCTCAGCTCTCTTCCCACTGAAGTTCCTGAGTGTTTTGCCGTCATCTCATTTATTTGCGGAGAGCAGAAACGGCACTAGAGAGCTGGTCCAACCAAAAAAAATGTGTAAAACGGTAAAGAAAATGAGAAATTATGAATACAGGCCTTACTGGGGTTTTTCTCCTCAAGTTCATCATGGGTTTTTTTTTTTTAGAGCAACACAGAGCACGAGTAACAAGAAATGAAGTCTTAAGATGTGAACCTAAGAAAGGATAAGAATCTCTGGGGAAAAAAAAAAAAATCAGAATCAGGAAGTCAGGATTAAGTTTATGTGCCTGGTCAACGAAACCGAGATCCGAAAGATACACTTGGACTTTCGGCGCTGGTTTTTTATGATGCGAGGGAGGAAAATTGTCAGAGACCTTCTGGTCTCTCTCACCCTCGGTGCCGGGCCCATGGTAGCATGAAGATGACTGTAAGCATCTAGAGCGGAATGCTAACAAGCAATTATGAATTTATGAAGTTAAAGTTTATGAAGGAATTCTTTTACACCTGTCGGAACGAGGTAGTGCAGAAACTTGCACACTTAAAGAAGCAGAAAAGGAATATGAGCTGACAGTATAACGGGATCCAATTTTTTCTCGCTGTTGCGTGACAGCGGCTTTGATAAGACGCGCAGGGCAGCGCTCCTGGGCTGGGGCGTATTTTCAATTTGCTTGTTTTGCGTGTGGCACAGGATAGAAGCTGTAAGACTCATAGTTAACTTTTGAAGAGTATCTGCAAAGTAACCAAATAGCGGAGAAAACGTGTGCTTCAACTGAGGGGAGAAAATGACCTTGTACGACGAGCTATCTGCACAACATTGAGCCTCTCATTTTTCCCCTACGTGTGCTTGCAGACGGTGCTTTGTCAGGTACACGTTGGGCTAGAAGGTTAGTTTTGCTTAATTGCAGGCTTTGTATCCTGGTAAAGATAGTGTGGTAGCCCACAGCAGTAACCATGTAAAACCACGGTTTGGGATTAAAAGTACGGTCTCCCGAAGCTGAATTCTTTTGATGTACCGTCTGTCACGAGGCGAATTGCCCCAGTGACAAATTGGGTGTGACACAGCACGAAGATGAAGGAGGAGAGGCACGTGCTTTCGATTGACTTTGTAACATCACACATAAAGAGTATGGGAAGTAGTGCCTGAAGAGGGGGTCTACACTCGTACTGGGAAATTCGTAATCAGAAATGGCATGGTTTATATCCTTCTGTATTTCTAATCGTGCTGTTGTCTGATCTAATCTAAAGCCTGAAAGCTTCTTGCTGGGTGAAAATTGCATGTGGAAATAGAATCTAGATAAGACGCCTGTCATCTTAATATCAAAGCACTTGGGTCCAGGATGAAAATGGCTGGGTTTTATTTTAGAAAAAGAAAGACTTTCCCTTCCGTGGGATTCTGTGAACAACGGGATTCAAAATGTCCCAAATCGTTGGGCTGCAGAAAGTCAGACAATTAGGTTTCAAAAACATGGCCATGGCCAGGTGTAATGAACCAACGAACTGCGACGAGTTCAGTATCTCACCTATACATATTTGATAGCCATTTCTTACTATCTTCATCTCATAAATGGAAAGCATAAAATACCGACAAACACTGTTCTCCAACAGCATTTTTATATTTGTCTGGAGTTGATGGAGACAGTTGGCAATAACTGGTTCCAGCCATTTCTGCCACATTTCTTGGCTTTCTGCAAAAACTCCTTAAAAATCTGCACCAAACTGAAAGTCCCTTTGATGTGGAGATTTTTAAGTTAGAGATAACGGCTTTTAGATTTGCGCTACCCAAATTATTTAACACAACGTCTCAGGGTGTTCCAAACAACGATGCGAAAACTCATTGAGACCCCTTAATTGCACGGCCAAAGTGGAACCCTAGTGCAGCACAATGTTTAGACTATGTACCTCCCTGGTTAGTCTTTAGTTTCAAGGCAAAAATAAATGTATTTAGCAGCAGTCATTTTGGGGTTGTCTTTGGGGATGGCTGGAAAGAGAAGAGCGATGACAGGTAGGTGAAACACATGACCGGTAAGTGAAAGATAGCAGTGCAGAAGCCTGGTTAGGGGCAAAGCTGCTGTATGAGGAAAGGCAGATATCTATAAATAAAGTGCATAAGATGTAGAAGCTGATGAGGAGAGAGGATAGCGTGAAAAGTGTGCTCTGTAAGCCAAATGAAAACATATGGCTTGAGCTTTGGTTGTGTGTACTGCAATTATCGCTGCAAAAGTCATCTGAATATTATCCTCCCATAGCAAGAACCAAAAATACCCCTTTTATCCCAGAATTAACAGAATCAAGAAAAACACAGAATCTCCAGGAGTCCTTTGGCAGCCCAGTCCCCTGGGAGAGAGAGGGAGAGGGCGAGACACCCCTGACCTTCAGCAGAGGAATCCTAGTTATGCCTGCTCTTTGCCAAGTCCAATTCGGTCTCTTGCGAGAATGCTGCTGGGTTGGTAACGTCCAGCATCGAGGACTTTGTGTCCGGAAAGCCTCTGTCTCCCAAGTGGTGGTGGCTGTGGGCTGATTTCAGGGGCCAAAGGGGAACGCACAGCCTTTCTCTCCTCCGCTAGCCCCCAGCGCACCACGAGGTGCATCCCTTTCTCTAAAGTTATTGGTGCTTCAGGGTTGTCCTAATCAAAGAGAAAGACCCCGTATCTTTGTCAGTCAGTGGAAGAAATCCCCTTTCTGGTGGAGGTACATGAATTCTCAACACAGCTGGAGTGCGTTCGTGTATCTTCTCACAGTTTGCGCGTTGGAATTTTTCAGGGCGATTTTGACTCTTCCACAGTGAGAAACCATAGTACATGCATGAGGCTGACTGCGGTGGCTGGCAATGAAAGCAGGTTAACGTAGAGAGTACGTTCCATCCGTTTTATAGATCCTATAATATTGGGACCGCTTGGCTAGCGGACAAACCCAAAGAAGGTTTCCTACTTCTCCTAAGGCCACTCCGAAGCCTGCTCAGCCTCCTGCGGGGATGTCCGTGCGCAGCTCTGCTGTTGAAACGAAAGAACTGAGAGGTATTCTGTGACATTACAGCTGAATTTCTCAATGCAGGAAGCAACTGAGTAAATTGAGAGTAATATTTAAAGCATCTATAACTCAGCCTTGTGACCTTCTGATGAAGGCTATGTTAAAGCAAATACTGTATTACGAAAACACTGACAGCGTACCATCTCAGCTGCTTTTGCGTAACTTTGTGTTTTCGCTTCACTAGTACGTTTTTACAGTAAATAAGTGAGAAAGGGATCCTAGAAGAGCTCAGATATTGCTCCTGTACACTGCTCCGAAGAGTGTTTGCTGGCAGTCTGCCCCCTGTTCCAGCTTGTATTTAGAGGTTTCTCACAGCTTTCAAATGGGATTAAACCCAAGCAAAGAGCAAATTGCGCAATTTTCTGATATTTCTTCCCATGTAAGCAACCGCTGGAAAGGACTGGCTTGGCAAGGAGCTGCCCCAAATCCCACTGTCCTCCCGTTCCTCTGAGACCACTGGAGCGCTCAGCCTTTGGGATTGGGGTTATTTGGCCTTTGCACTTTGTTCAGTTCTTAATGACCCACGTCCTCAAGCATTCCTGGGAGCTGTGGAAGCCAGTGAAGACTGAACTTCCACCTTAAGCTCCAGACATCCACCGTCCAGCTGCTGAGGACCGGCCACCGCTAGGTGTGGGTGAGGCACAAGTCCCCTCTGTGGCAGGCTGTGTAATTTCTCCATTTGATCCCTAAACCTCTCTTTCTGCTGGCATCCCCTGGTCACGCTGGAGGATCAGGACATGCTGCTTTTCTTTCCAGTGTTTTTTTCTGGTTGCCAGGGAGACAGTCGTCTGCCTGCTCTTTACAATCCAAGCGTTTGGGCCGGATTCCTCCAAGAAATAGTCAGAGTGGGATTTTTTTCCTCTCAACCGTAATTAATTCCCCAGAATCACCTCTCCGGACCCATGTCTGTCATTTCTCTCAGCATTTAGAAAGCCCTGCTGGTGACAGAGGAATGGCCTGGGATGGAGAGTGTGGTGGCCCAGACGGGGTTTGCTTCTGGGAAGGAGAAGAACTGTTTGTTGCGGACCTGGGTGTCCGCACCCACGCACCAAAGGGCTTTCCTCAAGGCTCAGTGACCTGGCACAACCTTTCAGTTGTGCTTCCCTTTCAAAGGAGCTGCGGGGTAACGTGTGAAGACGTGGTGTCACACAACACCACGAGACAGTGTGACATACGTTCGTTCCACTGTAGGGTGGATAAAGAGTGAAAAGCAGATGTGTAGCCAACGTCTTCTTTCTTTTTGGCTCATCCTTGGCCACGACCAATTTCTCCGTCGCTTCGTGGTCACGAGGAAATTGTGTCCTAGGAAATTCTGTCGGTCCCATCTTCCTCTCCTTTCCTCCTTCCCCAAGCATATTGAAATTCAGGTTTGATAAGACTTTTTCTGTGTTTATTTCTCTGTGTGCGGGACGTGGCTCCTCTTGTGGAAGGTGTTCTTGCTGGCCATTAAAGAATGTGGGAAAACGCGGTGCTGCAGGTGCGTGAGAGACAGCGCCGGTCCGGGAGCATCCTTAAGCTGCCCGCAGCTTTGCAGACACAGGTAAAACAGCTCCGTAGCATGGAAAGTGTATGGTCTAAGTAATGCGAGATCCAGAAATATTCAGGACACTGATGTTCCGTGAGAAAAAAGGAGATGCTTCCACAGAAGGATGGAGAAAGGCAGAAAATCCACATTACTAGACAAGGGTGAGTAGATATTTTCAGGTGTTAAGACCAAAGTGGGAAACGGTGAGAAGCTGAACCTGGGAAAAGAAGACTACTCTTGTGCGATACCATGGGTTGTGAAGGCAAGGATGACAACAGAGCACGGCGAGTAGTTCAAAGAGAGGGACAGATACAATACTGAAAGCATCACTGCTTCTGCAACACATTCTAGGCTCAGAACACACGTTGCTAGGAAACTTTTATATTAAAAGGCATTCATCTTTAAACCTTGGGAACACAGTAATAGCTTTTCCTCTGTGCTAGGGAAGTTCTTTTAATGTCAGTCCTGACGTTACTTAGACAAGCAATGTGTGAGAGGGAGAAAAATACCTTAAATTGTCTTGGGCAAGGATTAAAATCTAACATTATTTTTAGTTAGCTTGCAGGGTTTAACTGAGCTTAAGTCATGCCGGTCTGACTAATAGGAGACTGGTAAACAAAGAAAGATGACCACGGTTTTTGTTTGATGAGATGTTATATGGAATAAAAATTGAATTATGGCTGGAAAAAGGTTTAGTTAGCCCAACCCAGAAGATAACTCTGCCTTATGGCAAGATTCAACTGGCTGCCGTCTGGAGAGGAGTTAATCAAATTCCTTCAGGTTACTCCATCGTCACCCACAGGCTTTCTGGCTTTCGGTTTTTTCATTTTATACAAGTTCTGTATACAAGCCTTGAGAGCTCATATAAACCCTTTTAAAAATCCCCAAGCATCAAATCTCTTGAGGCCGGTTGCTAATATTTTTGCTGCTGTTCAAGACCTGCTTCCTGACGAGAGGAATCTTTAGAATAGAGTGGAGCTACTTATGGGAATACTCTGCTCAAACGAGACATCCAAATCTGGTGCTAGTAGTTCCTAACCCTAATACTTTAAGCTGGTATTACCTATTTTTCTCCTGTGCTTTACCCTGTATTTTGTTTATTCTTTTTTCTTTTTTTTTTTTTTTTCCCCACCTCTCAGTTTTTCCTTCCTTCCCTGCCCTGGCTCCGGGGGAGCTGCCACCCTAACACCCCCTGACGGTGTGATTCTCAGCCAGCCTCCCGCTGTGCCGGGTGGCTGCGGCGGCAGCTTCGGCACCTCCTTCTTGCTGCTGCCACGCTCTCCATCGCGCCGATTCAGTCGTCCAGGGAATCGCACGGGGAACCAAAGTTACTGCTTTTAGTCTCCCCGTCTCCTCGCTCCCTCCATGCCCTGGGCACGCTGAAGGGCCGTCCGATTTGCTTGCTGTGCTAAATTCAGAATGTAAAGCTTGTTACATAACATCTTACGGTCCCCTAAAAAAAAAAAAAAAAAAAAAGCACTACCGATGATGAGTATTTTTAACGTACTTTTGTTATTACTACCACCATGTGACGTGTCTCAGGGTACTGGGAGCTTTCCCATGGTATGTTCAGCCTCGATCTCTTCACAACGTGGCAATGAGACCAGGGATGTGCCTTTCTGCCTGGCTCTTCCGGAACACAGGGAATTCTGCTTCGGGGGGGAGCACAGCAATTCTGAACGATTCACTGAGAGGGGAAAACACCGCGTTAGGATTGACATTAAACATGTTTTTACATGAACCTAAAAGTAACATCCTTGGAGTTTTGCATAATGGAGGTGGTGGTTTGGTTTTTTTTTCTGGGGGAAGACGACGGCCTTTATCATACCAGCTGATACAGCCAGAAAAAGCAGACCAGCTTTTGGACTCAAGCCAATTATAACTTAAGACCTGTCTAGTGAAACCAGAGTGGAAAAGGCAATCTGACCCTGTGGGCCAGAGGAGGGCTTCTGAAGGCGTTCCTCCCTTGAGGATCACGACTGTCGGTTGGCGCTCGTGGTATGCCGTTGTCTTTGTTAGCTTCTCTTGCTTGCTATCTACTTTTCCTAGTGCTTTCATAAAGGGATATGGGTTAATTTAAGGGTTGGAAACCTTTCAGGGCTTTTCTGATTCAGAAACCTTTGTTTTCTGTGCTGGTAACACCATGCCCGTCCTTCCTGAATAGACATGAGGAACACCAGATGTTTGTGTCCCAGATGTGTACGTTCATAGAGGCACAGGTTCTGCAAATAGTTACGCGGGAGCGTGACATTTCCACAATTAACCTCTTAACCGGCAGGGTGGACAAGTAAAATCGTACTGCAGGATCACAAGCTGAATGTTATATGAATAATAGTTATATTGCGGGGCATCTTTCCCCCAGTGCCCTGCCCATCTTCCACGTATCAGTCAGAGAACAAAAGTAGCTGCATATTTAATTATGGCAGGCTAACGGGAGACGGCAATCGCCTTTGGAACCGTTCCAACACACGGACGTATTGTAACACCTTCTCTCTTATGCCACTTGGTGGAGCTTAGTGATTTTGGCTACCGCATACGTCGTTCCGCAAACTTACTGTTTGATTACACAATCAGTGCATCAGCGTTTCTTGAAAACGGACCAAATCCCTGCTAAGAGAGTAAAACCAAAAGTGTCTGTAAGTTCGAAGGGACCAGATGCGGGTTCCTAGCTGCTAATGAAATTGGTAATCACCCCTTCTCCTCTTGAAAGCGATAAAATATATAGTCTTCTAATTTTCTAAAGAAAAGGTTAAAATATGGGCTTAGGATCCTGGTAATTCTGACGTACAGGATGAGAGATGGGTAGAGTTATGTCACGTTTCGTTTGTTTTCCAGATTTAAAATAGCGTTTTAAATTTTAAATTTAATCTTCCCTTGCAGAATTTTGAGAACGTGCGCGTGTAGCTGGGTGAAAGTCCTGGCGTTTGTTTGAAGGTGTGCTTCTCCTTAGCACGCATGTGAACCATGGGCAGACAGGCGGTGAAATAGGGAAACGATTATATCGCACCCTGGTCCTGGTCCTGCACCCTGTCATTGAAATCAAGGGCTAGTCAGGTCAGTAAAACCGGAATCGGGACCTCGGCTAATTACGTGCTCCTGGAAGTCAGGATATTACACCACTTTGACTCCATTATTGTCTAAACTACCCGTCGTTAGACAGAAATTAGTTGCTCTACAAACCTTACTGAGCCCTAATTTTGAACGTTGACCTAATACTTTCGTTACTCTAAATTATCAAACGAATAATGTTGTCAGAGAAATGCTATCTGGTGTTCCGGGGATACCGGATTTTGACATCTGAATCCGCGCTTCAGCCCTTGGAGGTTGGTACCCAAAGTGAAAACTGTTGCTTTGATTTTTGTAGGTACGTTGTAACTGACAGGTCTCCCTGAGTCTTTCTAAATCCCTTCTCACGCAGGATGCCTACTGTCTAAGCAGAGTCGTGGGAAATAAAGGCTTGGTCTATTTTGCTCGGTTCCTTAGTTTGCTCTAATCCTTACTTTGCTCTATTTTATCTATTTTATTTTTTATCTATTTTCTATCTTTTACCTATTGCTGTTTTATCTATTTATCTATTTTATTTTCATTTCAGAGGCACTGCAGGGGTTCGTAGCAGGAAATGGCACAAGACGACGGAGAGGGCTTTTAAAAAACACCGATGTGCTGTTGGAACTCTTGCAATCCTCATGGCCACACAGAAGCACTGGGAAATTAATTGGGTAGTTCATTTGAGTTTATTGCAGGCTCAAAGCCATAATTTCCTGGCAAATAAAAACAGATAAATAATTAAGTGCAGACTTTTGAACTACGCAGTAATTCTAAAACAACTATTAATCTTAGCAGCCGGATTTCGGATGGGAAAGGTGATAGCCTGCCTGTCTGAAAAATAAACCTCACCTTCATGAATCGGCGTAAATCACGTAGAAACGCAAAAGAAGTGTGTGCTGTCACTTTGCCGACCCAGCTGCCCCTCGGAGAGGCCTGAACACAGCTCCCCGGGGCAGAGCTCTGTCTTGGGCCGGGGCGCGGGCAGCACACCTCAATAAATCCATAAATCAGCGAAGATACTGTCCATTAACTTCTTTGCAGCACCATGAAGCTTGTTTATTTTAAGGAACCTGAGAGGTGATGTTATGGCATATTGTTATGGGCCACATAAGCTCCTATTAAAGCCTGCAGGAATTCAAAACACATTTATTAACTCGACGACTTGAACTATTGTATCTATAAACAAATAGTTAGAACAGAATACAGATGACCTAACTGAGAATATATTGCGAAATTGGGGTTTTAAGTTGTTATTATTACTTTAAAGAAAACACAATGAATAGATAACTCTACATCTCTACCTCATGGCCAGTCGCACGCGTGCGGTGGCAAACGCACACCCTGGGTGCAACTGAAAGTGGCTCTCAATTTGACCTGGTTTTAATCGAGTCATAAATTACGTAAAAAATAAGTTGATAGAAAACTGGAGGCCAATATAAATGTTTCCACAGTCCCCTGCAACCATTGATTTTAAACAAATAAAAAATTTCTCAGTATCTGAGAACCTGAAAGTCAAAGTGTTAACACGGAGAACTGGACTTAACTTCCTCGCTCAAAACTAACCGATACAGAAAGAAAATAACGGCTGTTATTAGGAGGAAACAGTCCTTTTTCTTCCTTTTAAAAACAACATTAGCTATTAACTCGGACAAGCTGTCCTGCTCTGTGTCGGTTAGTGGGTGGCTGTTCCTGACATCAGCCAGCGGAGCGGCGAGGGGGGTCACAGGGCGTTAATCTGCTCGTCAGCTGGAAATACCCATCTGTGCTCGGGGGCTGACGTGTGGCTCACTCAGAAAGAGAATTTCATACAGGGGATGAGCAGTTTGGTTTTCATACCAACGGAGAACAGTTCTCCAAGTCAAAGGCTTGATGAAGGTCGCCATGGCTGAGGCAGCACCTTCACCACCTTTTTGTTGAAACGTGCTATAATTTACAATGCCGCCTGCACACCAGCGTGCTCTCGGTGGTGAATGTCCCTCCAGCTCGTTCTGGTGACGCTCTAACAATCAGGAAAACTGTAACCCTGGAAGTTATCCTTGGAAGTGCTCAAGGCCAGGCTGGATGTGGCTTTGAGCAGCCTGGTCTGGTGGGAGGTGTCCCCGCCCAGGGCAGGGGCGTTGGAACTAGATGATCTTTAAGGTCCCTTCCAACCCGAACCATCCTGTGATTCTGTAACCATTTATCTATCTACCCTGATCTATCTGTCCATCTGTCTACTGGCTCACACAGAGCCGAAATTGGGACAGCAGAAGAAGCTGGAACATAGGAAGTACCATCTCAACGTGAGGAAAAACTTTCCTGTGGGGGTGGCAGAGCCCTGGCACAGGCTGCCCAGAGAGGTGGGGGAGTCTCCGTCTCTGGAGACATTCCAAACCTGCCTGGATGCGTTCCTGTGCCACCTGCTGTGGGTGACCCTGCTCTGGCAGGGGCTTGGACGGGATCATCTCCAGAGGTCCCTTCCCACCCCTGCCAGTCTGGGATTCTGTTTCTGTTCTGGGTGAATTGAGGCAGGTAGAGGAAACCCAATAAAATAGCTTATGGAAATGCAGCTTGTAGGGCTCTGTTCGCATCAGCTGTGGGGTCTTTGGCTAAGCGGTAGAAATGAGGAGTGTGTTGGTCTTTACCTTTAAGTTTCCTTAGAGCCCACCCTGCGTAGCTGTCAAGCTCTGGAATGGCAGGCTGGCTGTGGGACCCCTCAAACAGCCACATCAGAGAACCGAGTGCTCAATGTCTCTCCAGCTGCTGGGTCCACTATGGTCCTCGACACTCGGGAAGGCTGGGATGGGCAGCAGAACGATTCTCCATCTGGCTGGGGAGCATCATTCTGCTGAGAAAGGCTGTCGTCAGGTGCCGTAAGAGCACTGGATCAGACCATGCACCAGCTCCAGAGCTGCTGACGCTCTCAGGTGTCGCTGCGCACCCGTGATCCAGCCAGAGTCTGCGCCCCGGTCCTCCCCCTGCGACCCATCGCCACCCGCAGCCAGCCTGCCCTGGAGGGATCCACCCGGGGATGCCGAGCAAGCGTATCTCGATGTGGAAAATGCCAGACAGTAGGAATGCGAAGAAGCTTTTTCTTTCTGTTTAAGTATTGTTAAAAATGTATCCATGTAAATAGATTCAGAGCACTTGATAGTGGATCACGATTAAGTTTGCGACATGCAAATAATGTTAATTTTTCAGTGGCCAAACGGACACGGGAAGAGCAGTAGGCCCCATCTGGACATAGGACAGCACCGCAACCACCAGAGGGAACTCAGCCGTTGAGAGGCCGGGTCACGCTGGGCTTGCCCAGCACCAAGGACCGGTGGGGAGTCACCGGTGCTGCGCCTGTGCGACCTCCCGAGGCCGGTTTGTGGTGCTCTCCTCGCCTGCGGATGTGATGCCTTCCTCCAAGAAGGCCTGGCAGCGAAAGGCAAGTGGGGGAATTAACTCTTTTTATTTTCCCTGGTATTTTTCTTGATGGTTGGTTTCGGTATTTGGTCAGCTCGAAAATATTCCCCATTTTCTCCTGCCCACCCGCAGAGTGAAACGTTGCCTGCTACTTTTAGTTGTCTCATTAGCCTGAATCTTGTCCTGTTTTCTACATGGTGGTGGGAATTTCTCTGGCTGGGAAGAGAGTTCTAGGTCAAGTTTATGTAATATCTAGGAGAAGGTGTCAGAGCTCTTAACCTTCCCTGCTTTTCTCTTGGCAGCTTCGCACAGCTTTCTGTTTATTAAACCTCTCTGCGGAGTAAGAGCCTGGAATACGGAACTAACGGTAGGTAATGCTGTATTTCTACACATCACGCAAACCTGTGTTTTACGCCACAATTGCAAGCCCTAGAAACATCCGATATATTTGAACACTTTGAGAAACAAACCACTGAAAGATCGAATGTATCCATAACGCTGACTTATTAGTCATCAACCATGTTTTTTAAAATTAAAACGCCAGAGATTCTATTTAAAATAACCACCTGCTTTTCTTATTTTAAAAGTTGTTTTTTTAAAACATCCTTAACTAAAAATGAATTAATTAAAAGAAAAAGTAATTATGGTTGCCTGGCAGTCAACTTCCTTTCCTTCAGAAATCTCGGGGAATAATTACTTGGTAAACCTTCTCTTTTTTTTTTTTTTTTAGTTAAATTTTAATTACTAAAACATATGGTATGTTTGTATGAACACCTAACACTTAGGAAAGCAGGCTTGGCAGTAGTGGAGAGCAGAGTCCTTTCCTGAATTTACAGAGCAGAAATGTCACAGGTGTTGACGGGCGCAGCCTTTAGCAAAGCAAGTGTCCCGTGTCTCCAGACTGATCCACAGTCTGGGCTTCACATCCAGGTTTCGTAGAATCATACAAGGCTTTAGGTTGGAAGGGACCTTAAAGACCATCTTGTTCCAACCCCCCTGCCCTGGGCAGGGACACCTCCCACCAGCCCAGGTCGCTCCAAGCCCCGTCCAACCTGGCCTTGAACCCCTCCAGGGATGGGGCAGCCACAGCTTCTCTGGGCAACCTGGGCCAGGGGCTCACCGCCCTCACAGCAGAGAATTTCTTCCTTACATCTAGTCTAAATCTCCGCCCTTTCAGTTTAAAACTGTCCCCCCTCGTCCCATGGCTCCCCTCCCTGATCCAGAGTCCCTCCCCAGCTTTCCTGGAGCCCCTTTAGGGACTGGAAGGGGCTGGAAGGTCTCCCCGGAGCCTTCTCTTCTCCAGGCTGAACCCCCCCAGCTCTCTCAGCCTGTCCTCACAGCAGAGGGGCTCCAGCCCTCCCAGCGTCTCCGGGGCCTCCTCTGGCCCCGCTCCAACAGCTCCGTGTCCTTCTTGTGCTGAGGATTCCAAAGCTGGATGCGGTACTTCAGGTGGGGTCTCACAAGAGCAGGTTTCCCATGGTCTAAGCTAATAGAACAAGAGGAAACGGCCTCAAATTGCGCCAGGGGAGGTTTAGGATGGAAAAATTTTCAGAACAATTTCTTCACCGAAAGGGTTGTTAAACCTTGGAATGGTCTGCCCAAGGAAATGGTGGAATTGCCATCATTGGAGCTATTTAAAAGACAGGTAGACGTGGTGCTGAGGGACATGGTGTAGTGGTGGTTTTGGCAGCGTTGGGTGGTTGGAGATGGTTGGACTCAATGATCTTAAAGATCCCTATCAACCTAAACGACTCTATGATTCTGTGATTCTGTCAGGTCAATATTCACAGAACTGCTAGGAATGAAAAAAAGAAAAAAAAAAAAAGCTGAACAAAGAAAACCACCGGATCCGTGTGGCAGACGGTGTGCTCGAGCCCCCAGCCCCGAAAGGCTGCGGTATCGCGCTGTGTCCTGGTCTGAGGATGCTGCGCGTAACCTGCCCCCTGTGCCCGCTTTACCTTCCAAGGATTCTGAAAAACGCCGGGTCGGAGGAGCCCTGCGTTCGCCCCAGGCTCCCTTCCTTTCCATTGCCCCCGGCAACCAGCGGCCGTTTGGCGCAGTCCCCTCCCCGCGACACGCGGCCCGGGAGGGCGGATGGACCCGCGGGACGATGCTCCCCGGCGCGGCGCGGTGCGGGGCGGGGCGGGGGCACCTGCCGGCGGGGGCGGGCGCTGCCGCGGGGCCAGGCGGCGGCGGGGCCGGGACCCTCCCATTGTCTCCGGCGGCGGCGGCGGGGGCCGGGCCGGGCCGGGCGGGGCAGGGGGGGCCGCCCGCCCTCCGCAGCCTCATTGGCGGCCACCGAGCGCCGGTGCCTTAAATGGGGCGCCGGCCGGGCAGCGCTTCCATTGACAAAAGCGCGGCGGCGGCGGCAGCGGGGCGAGGGCGGCCCGTGGGGCCGCGGTGGGGGCTGCCGCAGGGCCGGCCGCGGGCAGAGGGGCCCTGAGCGCCGGGAGCGGTAGGGGGAGGCCGGGCCGGGCGTGCTGCAGGGGCGGGCCGCGCCGCGCACCGAGCCCCGCTGCCGGCAGCCGGCTCGCTCGGCGCCCGCTCCGCGGCGCGCACAGCCGGGCGGGCGCAGGGCGGAACCCGCCCCTTCTCCCCGCCGCCCTTCTCATCCCTGTCCATGGCGCTGAGCACGGCGGCCGCCCGCTCCGCACGTAAGTCAGCCTTTGTGCGCGGTCCCGCCGCAGGTGAGGCGGCCCCGCCGCGCACCTGAGCCCGGGGAAGGCGGCGGGGGGTGGGGAGGTGGGGGGAGGCGGGCAGGGCCCGGCCCGCTGCGGAGCCTTGGGGAGCGGTGCCCGGCGGCCGGTGCCTCAGGCTCTGCCTTTCCCCTGGCAGGTGGCGGTGGGGCGGCTCGGCGCGGGCATGGACCACGGTGACTCCCCCAGCCCGGGGGCGGCGGCGGGCGCGGACACCTCAGACCTCATGGAAACTGGGGGCGATGCCAGATCGGCACCTCGGCGGGGAGGCAGAGGAGGAGGCGGAGGAGGCGGCGGCCGTGGCGGGGTTCCAGCGACTGCCGAGCCCGGCGCTCCCCCGGCTGCGGAGACGAGCATGAATATGGATGGCCCCGGCGGTGGCGGGGGGAGCGGGGCGGCCGCTGCTGCAATGCCGGGGGCCCCGGGAGCCCCTGCCCCGCCGCTCCGCGGGCCCTGCTCCAGGGATCCCAAAATGGTCCATCAGCGGTTCCTGCGGCGGAGCGTGGTGGACTCGGACCAGGAGGAACCTGCTTTCGACCTTCCCGAGTCAGAGCATCAGAGGAAAATCATCCTGCTCCCCAAAACCCGGAGGATAATTGCGGAGAGGGCGAAGGCGGGGCACAGGGCCGTGGAGAAGGGGTGCCTGGAGGCCGAGCCTTCTGGGGAGCTGAAGGCAGCACCGGCCCCGGGCGCTGTCGCAGGGGCTGAGGAGCAGAAGGAAGCTGGCAAAGATGTGGAGAGGAAAGAGGCATCGGATGCTTCCAAGGATCAGAGCAAGGCTAAGAAAGAGGAGCCTGAGGAGGAGGCTGATATGAAGGCAGTTGCCACCTCGCTGGATGGCAGGTTCCTAAAGTTTGATATTGAACTCGGGAGGGGCTCCTTCAAAACGGTCTATAAGGGTCTGGACACGGAGACGTGGGTGGAAGTTGCGTGGTGTGAACTTCAGGTAAGCCGAGCTGATCCTCCTGTGGTTTTTTCTGCTTTGTAAGCCTAGGAGCTAAGGGCAACATGCCGGTGTCATCTACAGACGCTCAGCTTTGAGCAGCCTTTATAGTCACCCTTGCTTAGTATCCAGTGTCTAACTATAGCGCAATATTCTCATTGGCTCTGGATCTACCACCTTATGTACACTCCTCCCAGGCTTAACCCTCTCGGCCCTGCGCTCTGGCTGCCCACACCAGCCATGCTGCCATAGGACCCGGCACATTGCATAAAAAGGTCACGAGTCGCTCTCTCCAAATGCGCAAAGCGTGCCCAAAAGAGTGAGATGGAGCTCCTCACTTCCCCCAGCCCCAGCGCTTCAGCAGCTTGATTTGGCAGGAGGGGAGCAGCAGGTCTCTATTAAAAAGACACTGAACGTAAATCGAGTTGGAGTGCATTTGCAGGAGTGAACTTCCCTTTTGATGCGAATATAAATAAGTGGAATCTTTTATAAAGATTGAAGGTCTGCTGCCCCTTCACTTGCCCTTTCCCCTGCTCTGAAATTGTGACTGTCACCAGCTTCTTGTGAATCAAACCTCTGAAAGCACCCTAGTGCTTGCCTTTATTTAGGCATCATGTTAGGTCAAAGAGCTGCGTATCCACATACCTTTTAAAAGGAAGATTTTAAATAAATATCCGATTTGTGCTCTAGATCTTTAATGTGAAGCCATGCAGTAATATCTAGAGAGGGTGAGGGTTTAGATACCGTCTTTTGCTGGATTGGGACATAGCTGTTACCTTTTTCTTCACGATTATTTATATTCTTGCTACTGTAAAAATTACACTAGTATATGCTTTCTTCTTTGTGAAGCTTTTAGTGTCTGTTACATACCCCATTTCTGTTGGCATCCATTTGAGTGAGACCTAGCTAAGGAAAAAAACGAAGACAGATTTGGATTTTTTTCTTGAGCTGTTACTTAGTCTGAGTTACTCTGTAATTTTGGGGGGAACTGGAAGATTTAGTTATAATTTGGGGGCCTTAAACTCCCACTGGCTGACAGAGCTTTATGGCCTGTGAGAGTATTTGAGAATAGCATGTAAATAATGTGATGTAATAAGCCCCAGCTCCTGATTGTTTATTTTGGAATGTTGGCCCAATCTGTTTGTAAATCACTCCTGGCTTCCTGGGGTAGGTGGGGATGGATGTGCAGCCCCATTTGTATTCCCTAATGATTTCATTACACAACATAATCATAATTCAGTCCAGCACGACTTCCTTAATGGGGAGCACTTCTCAATCTTCGTAATCGTGCATTCCCCTAGCTTTTATTAGCCAGAAAGCCAAAATACTGAGCCACAGCAGTTGGGCAAGGTAAGGCCTGGAGTGGAGGACCCGAAGGACGCGTGGTGCGGGGTTTAACCCCTCTCCCCTAGCCTGGGGGGGGGCTGGGGATTGCCAAGGGCTTTACAGAGGAGGAGAGCCTTTGGCAGGCCTGGGCTTTGTCTGCCTTCCGCTGGAAGTGGAGCGTGTGAGGCTCTGCCTTGCAGCCTGACACTGATTTGGGATGAGAGCCGGGTGCTGGGGGGGGGGAAGATTTGGATGCAGGAAGAGGCTGGTGTTGTCGGGCTGCGGGTCCCAGTGGCGCAGGCCAGCTCGAGCCCACCAAGCAGGAGTTCATCCTGCTGCCAGATCTCCTCACTGTGCTCTAGCTGGGGAGTCAAGAGATGCGTGTTCCAAATATTTTCTGTAACAGAATCGCTTTAACCACAAAAGACTGCTAAATGTATTGGGGAACAGTGTCTTGAAATTCCACGGTTTGGGACACTTACACCCCAGAAAGAGATTGGGAAGACAAAATTGCAGTATGACGCTTACCTGGTGATTGGTTTTCTTATTCCTAGTTATACTTGTTTAGGAATTCTTGAACCAACTGCATGTGAAGAAATCATCTGTAATTCCCACTAGCTTCCATTATACGTGCGTCAGCTTAAATCAGATCTTCCTACTAGATATTTTCAGTTTAATACGGAATTTGTTTTTAGGCCTCTAATTATAGAAAAACCCCTCTTCTTTGACTGCTTTAAAGAAATTGGTGTGAATCCATAGAAGTAGGCAGGGCTGCTGGGTGTCCCTAAACACTGCTGTCCTGGAGGCGATGCTGGAGGCCGGGTAAGAGGAGATGAATGTGAATTTTGAAAGCCAGCACTCCGGTTTGGATTGAGAAAGCCTGGCTGAATGACGGAAGACTGTAATCGCCATGGGGTTAAAGCCGGTGCTCTCAGGGTGGGTTTGCATGAAGGAGACAATCAGGAGAAGGTGTGAGTAGCTGGGTGTTGTCTCGGGTTTTTTTGACTTGTACCGTACGCTCGTAATTCAGCTAGGGAGTCTTACTGGGAAAACATTTGGAGGGTGCTGTCAAGTAATCATGTTATTCACGGCATTTTGAACACTTTTATGTAAGCTGTGCCAGTTAGGTATGCCCCCATTTGTCTCTTTCTCTGTAGAAATTTTAAGTTCGGATATACGTAGCAGAAGACTCGAGTGGAAGCCATCACCACCATGCTGTTGGAGAGAAAATGACTTCCTCTGCAGTCTCGCACCATCAAAACCCATCCCAGAGCCTTTTTGCACAAAAATTGCAACAAATTGTACTTTGTCTTTCTTCTGGAGATGCACTCGTGGTTGTTAGTTTTGGAGCTTGAGAGTTAAAGACTAGCAGTATTGAGGTTCCACGCAGGCCTTAATCCTCTGTCCTTGCTCAGCACTTTTTTCACCCCGGTTGTGCTGTTGCCTGTGTGTCTCTGTCTCTTTTTTTGTCTGTCTGTACAAAGACCTTGTGAGCCATTCTTGTTCAGTGGTTTTATTTCATTGAAAAGATGGCTTTAGGGTTCAGAACCGAAATCATGGCTTGGATTAGGGTAGCATCCAAGTGCTAACCAAACTAGATCTGGGGTTTAGGCCTGTCTGAGAAGACGTGAAAGCTATAGTCAAATTCTAGCTAGAAATTAAGTATATTTTTCCTTCCAGAAACTGAGCAGGATTAGCGTGCCCTTGCAGTTTGGAAGGGTTTGCATTCTAAGGTTTTCAACAGCTATAATTAATTTTAATTGGTGGCGTACAATTGCTGTGTGGTGAGGCTTCAGCGTAACAGTATTGCAGTGTTGCACTCCTAAGTAAAACGTTAGGTCATGAATAAGGAATATAGGCTTTTGCCAGTCCACTGCTGGCAAGCCAAATAATCTTTTTAGTTAGATGAATGGTTTCAAAATCCCCATCCTATTTCTCTTTGGGAACACGTAGGGAAACTGCAGAAGGGTCAAACCTGGTGCTATCTCAAATGCAAAGACCTCATTGTACTTTGTGGTTCTCACTTGGACTCTGAATGCTGAGCTTCTGTTGAGTTGTATTTAATTTTAGTTTTCTTTGTTGAAAATACGGAAAGGATAGATTGTCTCACCCTGCTGTTGCTGCACCCATAGTGGGGAGGTGAGAGATGCCTGTTGGTGAACACCACAGGGAAGCTGGGCTTTTTCCACTGGTTGCCTGAGACTTGTTCTCCGCTCTGCGTACCGTACCGGTGGTTGGATGGATGCTGGTTTCTTCAGGATGCTTGGCCTCCAGGTGTTCCACATGAGAATGCGTGGGAGTCCTTGGTGCTCCCTGGGGGGGAGCTCAGGTCGGGTATCAGATGTGAGAGGTATTTGGGAGCTATGTCAGAGTGAAGGATGGGCAGAGGTCAGTTCTCCTTCCCCGCCTGTATAGCTGAAACTAGAAATCAAGGGTATTAGAATAGCTCTGACCACACTTTCTGAATGGCCACCAAACCAAGGGGGCTGGAATGGTAAAACAGCCACAAATAGACGTGCCACTCAAAGGGGGCAGTTTCTTACTCCCCACACCTGCAGCTTTTCTGCCAAGCTTCTGGTATATAATTCTGCAGGGAAAACATCATCTTTACAAGATAAGTGTTTTACTTCGTAGTTCTATAGCACTTTTTCCTTTTTTTTTTTATGTCATTGCCAGTCTTTTCAAACTGCCAGAACCAATGAATGAATGTAAAAGTACATTACATGTCTTAAGTCACTCAGGTATTTGGGAGTTTCAGATTTTTGGAGGGCACAGATCTTAACTGGAAATTAAGTTCTAAGTGTGAATACGTTTCTGAACACTTCTTTCATTTGATTCCTATGCAGTGTTAGCATGGGAACAGATAACTTCTTTTTCTTGATCTCAGTGTTTATTCCTTAAATGAGAAGCTCATCCAGATTGGCTGATAACTGGCTGATTTTAATATGGGATGAATACTCTAGAAGGACAAAATGAGATTAGACTTTGTTTTAATGTACGGTGAATAAAAAGGGCATGTAAAATCATTTATGCTAGACCTATGTGAACTCTCTAGTCTGTTTTGATGGCCGGTTGTCTTTTCTTGAAGCAATTTCTAGTTTGAGTGGATGAAGGGAAGAAAAGCAGGCAGCTTGTTTCAAAACATGCTACCTTATGTATGTGAGAAGGTCATGATGCCTATGTAAATATTTTCTTAGATTTTTAAGCATTATTTTCCATTTTATGTCCACTTAGAAGATCTGTGGTAGCTGTTCAAGGCAGTACTGAAGGTCCATGGCTCATGTTTTTGTGTAAGCAGATACACTTGCGTGGTTAAAAGTGGGAGCCTGCAAAACGGATAATGTTAAAGCAAGTTCACTTTATTCTAGCTGGCAAGTCACTTCTGGCAAAACTGAATTATGTGGAAGGAGGGGCATGTCCTAGGCCTCTATCAAGAATCTAGGGGATTCCTTTCTGGAAAAGGTAACATCGTCAGGATTTTCACTGGTGTGGTACTCTGGCTTTTGTTGGCTGACAGCATTCATCTGATGTTGAAATAGTGGCTGGTTACTATCTATGCTGTTAATTTATTGGCTGGGTAAACCTTGTAGTGTAAATCAACAGAATAATTTAGAAAATCTCTTTGGGAGAAGAAAGGAGTGAGGCTGTATCTGAAAGCTTGAATCTGGTAGTGCTGTGTGCTCATATTAAATTAACTCGGAGACTAATATTGTCTGTTTCGAGTTAATTCTTGAGATAGCGACTGCTGTTTAAATTTAAACAATTGGTTTAGCTCTGCTTTGCAGTGTCAATATGAAAACACGTGCCTGTATCACTGGTGTTTGTTAGTGTAGCTGTTGCCCTGACATGGAGAAGCAGGATAGGGATATGGCAGTGAACTATTAATAGACTGCTTCTCAAATTCAGTAAATGAAATAGAGCTGGGTCAGACTTCACATTCTGCCTTTGAATTGAATAAGACTCCTTTCTTTTGCTTTGGAGTACAACTTGCCTAAAAGTTTGTTGTATGCTTTTCTGATCCTGGTTAAACTCCTCATGCTAAATGTGTGGGGTCCAGTTGCAGTACGAGGAAATGACTTAAAATAAAAGCAGAACTCGGTGTAAAGGATATTCCTGGTCCCTTTGGTCATCTCTGGTCCACAGCTGACAGGGAAAAAAGTTGATGTTGCAAGCTGTTATCTTAGTAGTGTTTGTACTTGGTGTGCCGTCTGACTTGTGTGTACGGCATGCTTACATTTATGGTCTGATTGCTGCCTGGTGCTGCGGTTGTGGTGTACCAGAGGTCTGAAGGAAGCTCGGTGGCACTGCTAATGGTGTGCTAAAAGACGGGCAGCAATAGCAATTCAGCTGTTGGTTACTGGAGTTATCAGCGTTTCTGCTCTGGGAGATCAGAGATGCTGCCGAGGTTGTGCGGAGTGATTCTTGGGTGGGGAGAGGCCCTACTGTAAGGGTGAGGTGGGAGAGGATTGTTGGGAGGGAGGTGGAGAGAAACCTGCCATGCTTCAGGAGCCCAGCTGGAGTGGTAGGTCTGAGTGCCGAGAAGAGCTTGCTGCAAGTGTCTGATAAGGGGAAGATCGGTTTTTAGACTTGCCATGACATAGCTGTTGAGTCTCTGGAGACATTCCAAACCCACCTGGGTGCCTTCCTGTCCAACCTGCTCCGGGTGACCCTGCTCTGGCAGGGGGTTGGACGGGATGATCTCCAGAGGACCCTTCCCACCCCTGCCAGTCTGGGATTGCCAGCAGCAGGATATCTACCTGAGTGTTCTGTAGGCTCAGTCGTAGTCTGACAGGCCAGAAAACATAAATATAAGGTAAGTGCTGATGCGTGATACCCGGACAGCCTGAAAGCATAAGGAAAGGGCAGCCAAAGGCATGTCATATGAGATGTATGACACTTGGCACTCCTGGTGGAAGAGATATCTTCATTGATCTGAAGCAGGAGGGGTTTATGCAAACAATGTTTGGAGAATATCTCAAATGGTCATGCAGAAGCAGAACTGGTTTTTCTCTTAAGTTTGTACGTGTGAAATCGATGTTACATCTGGGAATGCGTTATTTCCCTGAAGTGACACTGGCCTATTAGAAAGCTTGGGTGCATCCCATATTGATTCCAGTGGGCCTGAAACCGAGCTGGGCAAGGAGGGGGGAAGTTGGTGTTTTTTCCATGGAGTTGAGAAGTCTGCTAGAATAAACCTTCATCTAGTATCTTGCTATTCCTATGCGGCTCTGAAATGGAGGAACCGACTCGCTGTTCTTCCTATGCTCTCCTGCCTGCTCTGAGATGAGAAACCTGCCTTGATGCCAGCAGTGAAGTTTATGATTATATTTTCTGCAACCTCTTAAACTGCAGTGGTGTCTGGACCAGGTGTTAAAACTGCAAGGTGACAGATACTTTCAAATCTCTGATTTTTCTTTGTATTTAGAGAGAGGAGTCTTAGCTCCTCTCTGCCTCCGTTTAGCTTCTGCAGAGCGAATATGAAATAGGTTTGGATCAGTTGGTGAAAGTGTGAGCTGTTCAGTGTGTAAAAAGCAAGGTGTGCACCCTCATTCTCCGTACCTCCCTCTCCTTCCCAAAGAGTACTTGTAGATCTTTCTAAATGCAGTTTCCACATATAGAACAGGCTCTATTTTGTTATTTGTATTAGGTGGTCACTTGCTCTGGAATGGACTGATCCTGAAACCATAAGTAGCTTCCCATATCCCTGAGTAAAATCTCATTGTCCTCCACAGAAATCAAGTCTGTACCTCCTCTTGGCATGATGTTTATCCAAAGAAGCTTGCTTTTGGGGAATTTTGTCCATTATGAATTAGCTTCTGAGCTGTTCTTCTGACTTGCTCCTTGCAGATGATCATTCCTATGTAAAAGACACAGAATTCAGTGCGAGAGGAGGGTCGCAAGTCCTGTGTCTCCCGTGGACACCTGTGTTGTGGACACATAGTCTTGCTGAACACCTCTGAGCCTTAGGAAGCATCTTAGTTGCCAGCCAGTTGTCCGTAAGGCTTGATGAACTTAGGCTGAGGTTCTAAGTCAGTTGGCAATAAATGTGTACCAAAACCTTTCTAGAGCGACAGCTTTGTTAGCAGTGACTTGGCTTACTCCAGACACGTACGGTGAAATGGGCTGTGGTGGTATCCATCTACTCAATCCCTGAAAGAAAAAAAGATAAGCAAATTCATATAATTGTACTCATCTTGAATTTTATTTTTGGAAGATGTTCCATTTCAGGCTTGGATGGTCTTACATACCTGGGTTTTCAGTTCGCCATCATCCTGACAGTGCTTTTTTAAAAAAAAAAAACCCAAAACTTTATTACCCCTACTAAACACGCTGTAGCCTGTCTAACCCTGTTGTGGCTGCAGTGTTATTCCAAATAAGCACATTTCTGGACCTGATGGGTTTTCTCCACTCCTCTAGAATATTCCATATAAGTGCGCATGCATTTTAATTCATATCAGATGTCAGTGTACACAATCGGATTTTATAAGTGATTTACTGGAAAATAATTTTTTGGTATTGTGTTAATGCAGCATAGCAGCTGTATAATATGGTGGTTAAATATGCAGTGGGAGTAATGAGTAAAATGAAATGCCATGTTATGGGAATATACATGTTGCTTAAACTATCAAGGAAGGAGTAACTTAAGACCTAATACCATCTGTTCTTCAGTTGTTTGCTGCAGAGGGATACAAAACACTTATTCATGAACTCTGAGGGAAAACAGATAGGAGAATGCAGGCTCAAATAACATTTGCGGTGGTTTTTTTCTTATTTGGCTATTTTTTTTTGTGGATTCAATCTGGTCTTCATTCCTGACTTCTTAAAGGAAAATTAAACACGCCTTTAGTATTTGATCCTATTATGAATCTTTGCAGCGCTTTACTAAAGTTAATTTGAATTTTAATGTAATTTTTGGTTAGGTAAGTAAACTTAAAACTGTTTTGATTCCTAGCTTTTTCTGAAAAAATGAAAACCTGAAATGAAATGGGTGTTTTTGTTATAACCAAGTCCTCTTTTTGCAATGCTTTTTTTTTTGGGGGGGGAGGGGGGGAAAAAAGCTGTCTAGCCAATTCATCTTTCTCACATTCTGGAAGTGCTGCTGTAGTCTAGCTCTCCTGAAAACTGCTTCAAAGGCTTTTTGTTTCATCCTAACCCTGAGAATTTGAGTGTAAACCTTGTAGGAATGATGGCTGACTTTTTTTTTTTTCTAGCTATGTTTATACTTTTGGGAACTATCTTACCTTTCCATTAGCTATTTAGCAAAGTATGGGTCTTAATAAACTGGGGTGCTGTACCGAGCAGAGTAGCGCTGCGTTCCGTGGATCCCCGCGTGAGCGGGGCTTGTCCAAATGCCTTTGTCAGCATGTTTCAAGTACTTAAAACTGTCTAAAACCCAGTAAGACTGAACAGATGGAGGAAGGTTTTTTTTAGCTAAATAATCAAAAATTGTTTATATTCTATAAAATAAGGCTTTATTAAAAAGAACAAATGACAGTTGGTCACTTCATATATGGAGATCTGAGTATTTATTTTCCAAAAGCAGTATAAACCAGGCATTGTCTACGTCTGCTTCTGAAATGGATGTTCTTTTCTCTCGCTGGCGTGTGCTTGAAGGATTAAAATTATGGTGTTTATTCCAGATTTTTGTACAATAAGCAGCTTTTTAACATTGCTTTTCCTGATGCTGTCTGGATTTTTTTCAGTTAGAGCAACATTTTGGGTGACCCATTGTACTCGGTGGAGCTAATACAGCTGTGGCGGTTGACTGAGCAGAATCAATTTTGTCTATTGAAATAGAACAGTGTAGAAGGGGGGGGGAATCGCAGACTTTGCAGCGGATGTATCTCATTGCTGCAGGCCTGCGCAGCTCTCTGCTGAAACATTTGATGACATCTAGATCTTGTAAAATTGATTCCAAAGAGTTGTGTTTTGTTCTAGGCTTTACTAATTAATTAAGGAAAATTGCTATGGTTATGTGCGTTTGAACTTGTTTTGTTTCTCTTTCATATCAGTGTTTGTTTTGAAGATTGTTGGAGATAATAAAGCAAGTGTTGCACTAATAAAATAGACTGACTTTTCTCTCAATTACAGTAAGAATTATTGCCTTCGATTACTAATGGAGGATGAGAATATTTTGTCCTTTGGCAAACAGTGCAATCACGGCTGACATGGTGGTTTTGCATGTACTTAATGTTTGTGCATATGCAAAATTAATAGTTGAAGTAGAGAAAATAACACTGCCGCTTATATTAAGCCATGGCATATAGAGTAAAATGAAGTGGTAAGAACAACCTAGAATGGCTGCTTATAGGCCATCTGCGATCCTGGCTCTTCAGGTTATGTTCTCCCTGCTGTGGGGTGTTCTACATGTGCTCCTGGAGATGTAGCACCAGTCCCCGCTGCCCTCCAGGCTTCTGATTTTTATTTTTGTGCAAGTTGTAATACCTTGTGTTCATTAATGAATTTAGTGGCAGTTCACCCTAACTGAAGCCTGCGAGCTCCAGAACTTCCAGTGCAGGCAGATGGGGGCAAGTGAAGGGGGAGAAGGTGATGTAATCTTTGGGCGTTATTTGTATTGTAAGGGCCTTGTTAATTTGAAGCTCTTGTAGCATTTGTTCCAGGAAACATGGAGATGTTTCTAAAAAATAAAAAGAGTAAAGAGGGGAAGGGAAGCTCCTCCTGGTCCTCACATGCATGGCAGACTCTTGGACTGAATTAAGTTATCTGAAGCAAGTTTGAGCTGCTGAGCTCCGTTGGCGTCAAGTGGCCTTGATCACTTGGTCTTTAAATAGAGAACTCACTCTGGAGTCTTCATTTTGGACCTTAAGGACCATCTGCTTAAGCTGGTTTCAGACCCATATCAGGCAGTGGGTGGTAAACTCTGACATCTGGGGCCAGTTCCTATAAAGATGGAAAGCGTAACCTGTTAGGCATGCCGCCAGCAGAGCGGGTAGCGAGCTGTGTTGGCTCAGAGCAAGGACCAAAGGAGCAGCATGCTGATGGGGAAGGCTCCTTTCAACAGCTGGTCGCTCCATCACATAAACTGCCCGGAGGGGGTGAGACCTGTGGCTAACCACTCTGCTGGAGGGGTGTCCTATCCAGCAGGCTCCAATGTTTCCTCTTGGGATTCATTTATCTGAGAATGGAAGAATCTCCTGTCTTGGGAGGCACAAAGTGGCAGGAGGTGTGCTCCTCATGCTTCCCTTAGCTGTGAATGTCATAGCTTGGAGGCTTTGGGAAAGGCTCCAATGACTGTGGCAGGCGGGGGTGGAAATTTGGACTGCAACTCCCCTGTTCGTTAAATCCTTTGGTATTGCTATCATGGGATATACGATGGGCAATACCTCCTCTAGGTGTCATATAAGAGGGAAGTAGGTGCTGTCAGCAGCTCTTACGCAGCGTGGTAGGTATGCTCCGCAAATGTCTCTTGGCTTCAGCTATTTGAGGAATGGCTGAACAGTTTGTTTCTGCGTCCCAGCTGTGCTTATGTACAAGGTGGGCACTGACCTAGGTTAACACTGAGGCCATACAGGGTGTATGCAGGAGACCTGAGCTTCTGCGGGCACCTCATCTTAAGAAAAGGCCTGGTGCCTTCAGTGCAGTGGCAGCTGGAGGGCTGGGTGTCAGAGCTGCAAGTGCTTTCAGAAGAGTGCATTTGGACCCAGGTCAATTCTATGCTTTATTTTTATAGTCTCATGTTAAATTAAGCCAACTGGATAGATTCCCACATGATACAAGATACTCCTGCAAAGGCACCCTGCGGTTTCCTCTAGGCTGTAGACAACTCTCTGAATCCTTGTAAGTGGAAGAGGATTAAGCCTTCTTTTCAAAGTAGAGGAGAAAGAAACTTGTAGCAAATATCTGTGGTTGGGAGAGGGAAATGAAATGAAACCTCTTTTTAACTCTGGAATAAATGATAGATATTTTATGTGGCTTGACTACTTGAATTCCTGTGCTTTCTCCACTCCCGTGCACTCTGCCAAAGCCCGTACCCCTACCACAAAATATCCTACCTCAACACCTGGGCTGCTAATATGGAAGGGTGGTTGTGTGAGAGGAGAAAAACAGCTGTGCTTGCTGCTTCCAGGGATAATTCTGACATCCCATACCATGAGAAATAGTTAATACTTAAAATGCCTGTGATCTGAGATGTGCATCTGTTTACCCAGATGAAGCCAGCATTATAAGATTTTAACCTCTGGAGCTACAAAACTGTCAGAAACAGAAGTTGTTCTTCCATGTAACATTAAATACTTCAGAGTTATCTCTTGGGTGGTTTGAGGGAAGGGGAGAACAGGCTAGTGCTTACTCGCGTGTGAGCTTCAAGGAAAACTTTTCCTCTAAACAGCTTTGGTTTTGGGCTCTTGTGTGTGAACTGAGACTCTACAGTTGATGGAGTCTGTATTCAAAAGCAGCTCCTGCAAATGAATGGGACTGGGGATGTTTACTGACTTTTGCCACACGAACAGCTATCCATATTTTTCGTCATTTTTTTTGTGATGTTGCTGAACATCTGAACTCAATTTATAACAAGTGTTGCTGGGGAGTGTGGTCCAGTGGTGGGAGGGAATCATGAAGGACAACCAGGTGTTCAGGCTCAGTCAGCATGGGTTCACAAAAGGCAGGTCCTGCTTGACAAACCTGATCTCCTTCTATGACAAGGTGACCCGCTTAGTGGATGAGGGAAAGGCTCTGGATGTTGTTTACCTGGACTTTAGTACGGCCTTTTATAGAGTTTTCCACAGCATCCTCCTGGAGAAACTGGCTGCTCATGGCTTGGGTGAAACACTGTCTGGATGGCTGGGCCCAAAGAGTGGTGGGGAATGGAGTTCAAGCCAGTTGGCGGCCGGTCACAAGTGGTGTTCCCCAGGGCTCGGTATTGGGGCTGGTTCTGTTTAATATCTTTATCAAGATTTTTGGGGGGTTGGACTAGATGACCTTTAAAGGTGCCTTCCAACCCAGCACATTCTGTGATTCTACGATCAATGACCTGGACGAGGGGATCGAGTGCACCCCCAGTCAGTTTGCAGAGGACGCCAAGTTGGGCAGGAGTGCTGATCTGCTGGAGAGTCAGAAGACTCTACAGAGGGATCTGCACAGGCTGGATGGATGGGCCGAGGCCAATGGTGTGAGGTTCAGCAAGGCCAGGTGCTGGGTCCTGCACTTGGGTCACAAGAACCCCATGCAGCGTTACAGCCTTGGGGCAGAGCGGCTGCAGAGCTGCTGACGGAAAAGGCCCCGGGGGTGTTGGTCGATGGCGGCTGAATAAGAGCCAGCAGTGTGCCCAGGTGGCCAAGAAGGCCACCAGCATCCTGGCCTGTGTCAGGAACAGTGTGGCCAGCAGGACTGTGGAAGTGACCCTCCCGCTGTGCTGGGCACGGGTGAGGCCCCACCTTGAGTGCTGTGTCCAGTTTTGGGCCCCTCACCACAAAAAAGACACTGAGGGGCTGGAGCGTGTCCAGAGAAGGGCAACGGAGCTGGTGAGGGGTCTGGAGCACAAGTCCTGTGCGGAGCGGCTGAGGGAGCTGGGGGTGTTCAGCCTGGAGAAGAGGAGGCTGAGGGGAGACCTTCTCGCTCTCTGCAACCCCCTGAAAGGAGGGGGCAGCCAGGGGGGGTCGGTCTCTTCTCCCACGGAACCGGCAGCGGGACAAGAGACGCCAGGGGAGGTTTAGATTGGATATTAGGAAAAAATTTTTATACTGAAAGTGTTATTAAGCATTGGAAGAGGCTGCCCAGGGCAGTGGTGGTGTCACCATCCCTGGAGGGATTTAAAAGCCAGGCAGACGTGGTGCTGAGGGACGTGGGGTAGTGGTGGGTTTGGCAGTGTTGGGTTGATGGCTGGACTCAATGATCTGAAAGGTCCCTTCCAACCTGGACAATTCTACGATTCTATGGTGATGGAGAATGACTGAAACTGGAGGGTCTGTGATGGGGGGAGTTAGCTTTGCCTGAATAGGGTGCAACAGAAAATACGCAGCTCACTAACCTAACATCTAAAAATGACATCGGTGTCTCTGCTGAATCCCAAATTCTCACTGTGAGGGCTGTGACCGATGCTGGTCTGGTTTAGTTACAGATTAGGGAAGGATTATAGGGCGGTTCATCAACCTGTTCCTACATGCCTTTGCACACTGTTAGGGAGGCTTTATTAAAAATGGATGCTACTTCATAAAAACTTTCCAATAGGCTTTTAAAAAGCAGTTTAATGTCTTTTTCCTTCTCGTTCTTCCTCTTCCCTGTCCCACTACCACCCTAAAAGTTACAAGGACAGCGTCCTGCTCTCTAACACCTTCTGCACCGGCCCAGGGTGTGTAGAAATACACTTGTTCCCTTTTATGTCCCTTTCTTTTATTTAGAGGATCATCTTCACAAGCACATGAAGTTATCTTCTTTGATTAGTCTCATAAGATATTACTTCACCTAACAGTCTTCCGGCTGTCTGAGGAGTTCTCTTGGGCAGCTGCTTTGTGCAGCAGTGACATGGTTGGGGTAACTTCTGATCCTTTTGAAAATCCTAATGAACCTGAGGTGAGAATCAGAGAAACAGAGGGGAATGAGGTAGCATCTAGTGAGAAGAGATGAAAAGGCAGTTCATAACTTCTTGTGCAATAATTGTTAGTTTCTGATTCTTAGCAATGACCGATGACTTGTGGTCTTTCTGGCTGCCTTGCTGACGCTTAGCTACCCTAATTCTGGTGGTGTGGTTTAACAGTACACATGCTGTAAATGCTTTTTAAAAAAAACTTTGATAAAATTTATATATTGTGTCTCTTATGCATGCCAAAGTAACCACTGTTCTAGTTGCGTTACCTCTGATTTTTAGAGCTAAAATTGTAATTTATGAATTCTCTGGCAGACGGAGGCAAAAGTCATTAAAATGTTTCCACTAAGCTATTTTTTGTGTGCAGAAAGAGAGAACTCTAATTTCTAACAAACTGTGACCTTTGTACCTTAAGTGATATATAACGTATATTTCAAAATGGATTTCTGTCAGCAGGTAACTAATGAAATCCTCTCGTAGTTGGAGTCCTCGGTACCTAATAAGTTGTGAACCCCCTGTGAAGGTGCTCCTCACAGTTTGGTTCTTTTTGAATGTGCTTTTCTTGGGATTTTACAGCTGCTAGGGTCGTGCTTTCTCTGCACTTTCCTTCAGTGGGGAGAACAAGAGAATTTCTCTTTCACATCAGTTTTCCTGAAAAATCAAAGTTGCTTTGTTTCTGAGAGTCACTACCCCGATTTACTCACTGACCATATTGCGGACAACAGGGGAGACGTGCACACACACAGCAACCTGGTCTAGATGAGGATGTCCCTGCTCACTGCAGGAGTGTTGGACTAGATGACCTTTAAGCGTCCCTTCAAACCAAAACTATTATGTGACTATAATTTCCTGAAGAAACAAAGGCTGGAAAGCAGCCTTTGAATTTTTTTCTGACAATCACTAGAAATGACTAGATGGGATGAGTTTTCTTAGGCTTGTTTTGCTCTTCAGAAGTTTATGAAAGAAGTCTGTGAAAGATGCAAAACATCCTCCAGACTGGGGACGAGTGCTGTAAGGGGAGCTGCAGCCCATGCTGACGGCATGTGTCCTGAAAAGATGCTGCTCCGCTCCTCTGGAGTGGTCTCATGGAGCTGGAGGGAGGTTGCTGGACCAGAGGTGTGCTGGGGAAGCCACAGGTCCTGGTGGGTCCCGGCGCTGCTGGAGCGTGCTCCAGAGGGGCACCAGTCTTCTGCGTCCCACGGACAGCCTGCCAAAAGAGAGTGAACAGCGTTATTTATAGTGCTGGCAGAGTGCTACTGGACAGGCTGGAGAGGTGGGCCCGTGCGAACCTCATGAGGTTCCACAAGGCCACGCACAAGGTCCTGCACGTGAGCCAGGGCAATCCCAAGCACAGGTACAGGCTGGGCAGAGAATGCACGGAGAGCAGCCCTGAGGAGAAGGACTTGGGGGTGTTGGTGGATGAGAAGCTCAACGTGACCCAGCAACGTGCGCTGGCAGCCCAAAAAGCCAGCGGCACCCTGGGCTGCATCCCCAGCAGCGTGGGCAGCAGGGCGAGGGGGGGATTCTGCCCCTCTGCTCCGCTCTGGGGAGACCCCCCTGCAGTGCTGCCTCCAGCGCTGGGGCACCAACAGCAGAAGGACACGGAGCTGTTGGAGCGGGGCCAGAGGAGGCCTCGGAGATGCTGGGAGGGCTGGAGCCCCTCTGCTGTGAGGACAGGCTGAGAGAGCTGGGGGGGTTCAGCCTGGAGAAGAGAAGGCTCCGGGGAGACCTTGGAGCCCCTTCCAGTCCCTAAAGGGGCTCCAGGAAAGCTGGGGAGGGACTCTGGATCAGGGAGGGGAGCCATGGGACGAGGGGGAACAGTTTTAAACTGGAAGAGGGGAGATTTAGATGAGATATTGCAAAGAAATTCTCTGCTGTGAGGGCGGCGAGCCCCTGGCCCAGGTTGCCCAGAGAAGCTGTGGCTGCCCCATCCCTGGAGGGGTTCAAGGCCGGGTTGGACAGGGCTTGGAGCGACCTGGGCTGGTGGGAGGTGTCCCTGCCCAGGGCAGGGGGTGGCACTGGGTGGCCTTAAAGGTCCCTTCCCACTCAAAGCGTTCTGATTCTACGCTACAAAGAACACGTTTATACAATAAGGGGTGGGTGATTACACAGTCTGCGTGGAGAACGCAGTAGAGTGCTTCAAGTCTGTTTTAAAGTCATTTCCCAACCTGGATGAATTAAGTAAAAACTACTCCTTGTTTATCATCATTGCATCAATTCTGAACAGCATTTATTAAGTTTTTCTGTCAACCTACTACAGTTTTGCATGTATTTTTCTCAGAGGATGCATATTTAAGGGTCAGAACGAACTATAATCTGTGACGAAGCAGAGTGTTTAATTGTGTGAATGGAGAAACGGAAGGACTGGTTTAACCAGAAGATCTTAAACATACTTAAATGTTAATTACTCTTATAGGTCTAAGACAGATGAATAATTGCTCATGAAAACCTATTCACCTGTTTTAATGAGTTCAGTTTAAAAAAAAAAAAAAGATAACCAAAAAAAGCTGCGTACTACCTCGCAGGTGCTCATGTACCAAAGTTTTAAAATCCCCAAGCCAAGGTTTATGCGTTTGTTTCAGTAAGCATTGTGTTCAGTAGGTATTTTGAAATGTAACATTCCCAGAGCAGCAGCTTTTATTCTTTGGTCTGCCCAAAATTACTATGCAAATTTACCTGGTTTTAAAATAATTCCTTGCACTGACAGTGGTGTGATGATAGCAGGTCTCCAAAGTGTTATTTCTCTTGAAAGATTAAAGTGAACAATCAATTTTTTTTAATTGAAGAGAGATAATGAAAGCAACTCTATACAGTGTACAGCAGTGGCGGCATGTAAGCCTGTACCAGACCTGTAACTTCACCAAAGGAAAACACGTCGCAATCAGCATATTTGTAAATATATATATTTTTACAACATAGCTAGAGAGTCAGTGGTTCGATTGATTGACTTCTCCTTAACCCTAGATGTGGAGGTGAAAACATATGTTCAAATGCTTCCCCTGCTTTTCGGAGAAAAATCCAGTCATTCTCCCTTTCTTTAAGAAATCATTTTAAGGAACATTATACCTGCTCGCTGGGTTCATTTTGTAGCGTTAAGGCTTGTTAAATACCTGATATGTGATATATCTGGTACCAGTCCTGGGAGCGGAGAGGGGAATTCATTAAGTAATGGCAGTGTTGCGATTTGATTGAGATTGCTTTGCTCTCACCTGTTGAGCTGCTGTTTGCTTACATATTCATGACAAATGTTTACTCTTTGTTTGCTTGGTTTTACTGCATATCCATAAGATGGGCCTGAGAGTTACTTTTAAAAAAACCCCCAAAAGTGCAATAGTAATCATAAGGAGGATAAAATGTTTGTACAGGTGCCATAAATACTAGAATCTAAAATTGTCAATGTCCTCCCAAATTTAGCAAGTAAGATTATCACAATGAATATTATTCTTTGTTAAAAGACTCTTTAAAGTATGCGGATTTTTAAAATTAATTGCAGTATGTGGCACTCCTGATTGTAGTGGTGCAGAATACATAATGTACTTCTGGTAGGCAAAGCACGCCTGAATGATTTAAAAAAAAAAAAAAAAAGAAGTTGTCTTTAGTTTATGAATTCTCAAGTGCTGTCTTTAAAAAGTACCCGGAGTGTACTGGGGTGTCGAGTTCTACCAAAGCCTTGCTTTTACAAATATTTTAACCGTCTTTACACTGCAAGGGATACATCAGCTTTCTCTTGAATACGGTGTATAAGGTGGTGCTGGTGGTGTGCTGCCACAGGAGAAGATGCTAGAAAGCTGAGAAATTTGATCCTGAAAATGAAATTGCAACTCCAAGGAGGGCTGTGCTAAAACTCTTCTTACACTGCAGTCAACAAGCTGTTCTTAGAATTTCTAATTTTGAAAACTTCTGAAAACCAAGCTTTAAAATATTTTAAGTAGATCACTTTGATGCGTAAGAAGTTTTTCTTCGATCTTAAAAATGCTCCGGTGTTTTTGTATGGGATGAGAATCTGTATCTACATGTTGATGTTTTATTATTATTATTACTTTTATTTATGATATTAAAAGCATTGAGTTCTCTGGAAGTCGGGTGAATCTGCTGGCAAGATTAATCTGGCCTCCTGCCGCAACAAGTCCTCTGCTGAATACTTCTGAGCAACCTTTTTTGAGATAACCAGAATTTAACTACAGCTACTTGGAACCTCTTGGAGTTCCAACTTGTACGCTTTTAGTCCTTCAGACTAAAATTTAGTCTTTTAAACTAAAAATACATCTTTTAGGAAAAGGATGATATTTGCAGTAAATCAAATTATATTTGTTTTGAGAGTGTTAATATAAAATGAGTGGTCTTTGAAAACCTTCTCCTCTAGAGCTCGATGAAAACCAAGCTTTTGTCAAAGTAAAAGGCTCAGCAGAGTGTGCTGATAGCGATTAATTCTCACAGAGAGAATTAATCTCTTTTTGCACTGTGGCAGAGAAATGCTACAACCAGGTTAATTGAAAGAGCAGAAGTGGGTAAGGAGAAATTTTGTGGGTTTAATGTTATAGTTGGGGGAAAGAGCAGGAATGGCTGATCCAGTGTGTGCTGTGCCTCCCCCTCTCCCCCTCTGCTCTGCCCTGAGGAGGCCGCGTCTGGAGTGCTGGGTCCAGTTCTGGGCTCCCCGGGTCAAGAGGGACAGGGAACTGCTGGAGAGGGGACAGCAAAGGGCTACCAAGATGCTGAGAGGACTGGAACCCCTCTCTGATGAAGAAAGGCTGAGGGATTTGGGTCTCTTCAGTCTGGAAAAAAGACGACTGAGGGGGGACCTTATCAATGCTTATAAATACTGAAAGGGGGGGTGTCAGGAGGATGGGGCCAGGCTCTTCTCAGTGGTGCCCAGGGACAGGACAAGGGGTAACGGGCACAAACTTGAGCATGGGAAGTTCCACCTAACCATGAGGAGGAACTTCTTTGCTGTGAGGGTGGCAGAGCCCTGGCACAGGCTGCCCAGAGAGGTGGTGGAGTCTCCGTCTCTGGAGACATTCCAAACCCGCCTGGACGTGTTCCTGTGCCCCCTGCTGTGGGTGACCCTGCTCTGGCAGGGGCTTGGATGGGATCGTCTCCAGAGGTCCCTTCCCGCCCCTGCCAGTCTGGGATTCTGTGCCGCTTTCCTGAGTAGGAAATGTGTGTTGTGTCTCAGTAGCCAATGGCCTGTAATGTGTGCTGGGAGCTAGCGCCGAAAAGCTCATTTAATAACATATATTTTACATGTATATTATTAGAGGAGGAAATAAGGTCTTTTTCTCATGGAAAAAATGTTTTGGGAGAAAGGGGTGTGATGGGAACAATTTCTTTAGCCAGCCTTATCTCAGTTTTCAGGGAGAAAATTCCCAGACGTTCACTTGAGTTTTTCCCGCTCTAGAAAAGGCTACGTGAATTAAAGAAAGTTAAGAAGTTACCCTAGAGTTGTGCGGGTTTTTTTTTTCCTTTTAAAGTTCAATAGGTAAGGAGGTTTATTTCTTATGCCTGTATTTTGTGGTTCCTTTCAGAACCTGCAGATGAACTAGTCTTTTCCCACGGCAGCCTCCACAGGTGGAAGTTGGAAATACCGAACCCTATTCCACCTGAGCCTGCCAGGCTTATTGAAAAGTTTGATTGTGTGTGTTCAAGTTGCTAAAGCTTATCTCCATGTGAAATGTCTTAATTTTATGGTGCACGGACTTGGTGCCTGTTTCTTTTTGTCTCCTTGCTGGTGCCGAAAGCTCGCCGCCGGGAGGGCGCCGCAGGAGGGCTTTGGGTCTGTCCCAGCAGGACCAGGAGCTGCCCTTGGTCATCCGTCGGATGGGAAGCTGGGAGATTTGTGCATTGCATCTCTAGGCCAAACCTCTGTTGACGTATTTATTTCCTATCCTATTTTTGTCTGTTACATTTGAAACCGTTTTTAGTCAGGGTAGTGTTCTGAAGGACTTAATGTAGTTAATAGACTTTAAAAAAAAAAAAAAAAAACAAAAAACAACCCAACAAAAAAAACCCAAACCAACAACTGAAACCAAAACATCCTATTGGGAATGAAAGGTCATCACAGAGCTTTTAATTTGAAGTCCAACCAAGCAGACGTGGTATTTAATCTATCTTTCCCTGGAACAGCAGCCAACATATAAAAGCCATAATAAGAAAATTATTAGTTACATCCTCTTCTCAGTCTAACTGAACATCCTCTAAACTAATACGTTGCTTGAAATGTGGCTTCTTTTTTGTTTTTGGTTTTTTTTTTTTTTTCTTTTAGGTTTCTGGTAAATAATAAGAGGCTGTCCTGGCTTACCCGGGGTATCTAGCTGTGCTTCATCAGTTTATTTCCAGCTAGTTATTCTTCCAGATGGGTATCCCTATTGCAAAGGCAATTTACCAATATCGCAGAAAATATTTACATTGTTACCTGAATTCTGACAAGACCTATTCCTATAATTTATTCCAAGTCCAATTTCAAGCTTGTTAAACTCTGTTGAGTTATTCGAATTAAGAAATGGCTTTTGTTCTGGATTTAAGTGCACACCTTTTATTTATTTTCTTTTTTAAAGAGAGAATATGTATTCTCAGCATTTGTTTTTCATGGTGTTTTTTTTTAGATTGAAATGTTCCTGAATTTCTTTCTCAAGAGCCCGCAAATTTAATTGGGTGAGGAAATCCTTTCCTCACTGTACATAATAATTTAAATAAGCTATTGCGTCTCAAATAATAATTTAAGTAAATTATTATGTCTCAAATCAAACTTTTACTATAAAGAAAGCGAAGCACATAATAATACTTGACTGTGTGGTATAACGCTCTACAGTTAATGAAGAATCTTCCATATGAAGTTAAAAATATGAAACCCCCACCGAGTAGATTTTTCTATGATAAAAGAACACCACAATTTCTCAGCTGGTGCAAATGAAGAGAGATCGGCTCTGGAGGAATTTATTCAGGTATCTTTTTTTCAGGTATCTTTTATTTCCTTTGCTCTTCTGCTGGCGCAGGTAACCAGGTGAATCATTTGAGCTGTTTGGGAACAGGGAGGCCTAAGAGAGCCTCTGTGAAAATCCAGCTCCAGCTTAGGCTGCCGTTGGACTCTTTTTTTGCCCCTCCAGGACTTGTTTCTGCAGAGGTTGTTTCTCTTGGCGGGCAAGCTTTGAAAGCACGGCCGCGTGTGGTATTCAGGCGAGGTGATGATTCACAAGGGTGGGCTCCTAACGTTCCTTCCTCTCAAAATTGCTGTCAACGGACATGGGGAAAATGCGGTTAAAGCTGATATTGGAGAGATTTGTCCCCGTGCAGAGGTACAGTTCCATAATATGGCTGTAAAGGACAAGTCGTGCCGTTGTCTGTGAGCGAATTGTAGGGCAACTGCAGTGTGCCTGGTTGGGAAAGGCGGGCTCGACATCTAATGCCAACACACAAGGTGAGGGGAATGTGATTTTTCCAGACTTTGTTTGTTTGATCCCCAGATGTTCGTGTAATATTCACTACTTGCTCTTTATGCACATCAGAGGGAAAAAGCAATTCAGGAAAGAGTTAATTAAGGTCTCTAGATGAGTGAGCCGTGCAAGCGTCACTGCCTGCATCTGCCTCGGGCACACCAAGGGCTTTCTGCCCTGCTGGCTCGCCCATGGCTGCGTCGTCCTCATGAGCCAGACCTTGAACCTGATACACACCCAGCTGCTGGCAGGGTGAATTTGGCCACTGTTGGAAATCACCTTGCACCGGTCTGGTGTTTTGTTTTGTTTTTTCTCGGGAGTTAAAGGGTGAATAACATAATGTCAGTGCAGCAGAAAATTGAGAAGGCACTCTGTTTTCCACGGGAAGATAAACTGTATGAATGGAGGCTTGCAAAAGAGATGACTTGGGGACACAGCAAGACATGGGGGGAGGGAGAGGAATGAGGGGTTTGGGCTTGCAGCCCAGAAAGCCAACCATATTCTGGGCTGCATCCCCAGCAGCGTGGCCAGCAGGGTGCGGGAGGGGATTCTGCCCCTCTGCTCTGCTCTGGTGAGACCCCACCTGGAGTACTGTGTCCAGCTCTGGGGCACCAACATAAGAAGGACATGGACTGCTGGAGAGGGTCCAGAGGAGGCCATGGAGACGCTGGGAGGGCTGGAGCCCCTCTGCTGTGAGGACAGGCTGAGAGAGCTGGGGGGGTTCAGCCTGGAGAAGAGAAGGCTTCGGGGAGACTTTATAGCAGCCTTCCAATATCTGAAGGATGCCTACAAGAAAGCTGGAAGGGGACTTTTTACAAGAGCATGTAGTGATAGGATGAGGGGTAATGGCTTCAAACTGGAAGAGGGAAGATTTAGATGAGATTTCAGGAAGAAATATTTAACTAGGAGGGTGGTGAGCCCCTGGCCCAGGTTGCCCAGAGAAGCTGTGGCTGCCCCATCCCTGGAGGGGTTCAAGGCCAGGCTGGACGGGGCTTGGAGCGACCTGGGCTGGTGGGAGGTGTCCCTGCCCAGGGCAGGGGGTGGCACTGGGTGGTCTTTAAGGTCCCTTCCAACCCAAAGCATTCTGTGATTCTATGAAATGGGGACTGGCGATTGTGGAGAAGGAGAAGCCCAGGGGCTGGGAACTGTGGGCAAAGTGCAGTCAGAGCTGGGGATGCCTCCCTGGCCCCTCTCCTGGAACTGTCTGAGTCCTGTCCTCGCTCCCTCACCGGAGCTGAAGCTGGCTTGTTTCTTTAATGTGAGCTGGGGCTTGGAGGATTTCTCCCCTCTGGGTAACATTTTGACTGATTACTCTTTCTTGGTGCTTATGCATTGCAGTTGCTGTCACTCATGGCAAAGCTCTTGAGCCTTCCTCTCTGTCTTTCTGGCGTGGCACGGGATCTGTGCTGCTCTTCAGCTGTTTTTCTGAGCAGCACCTTTTCTGTCTGACCCCGTGGTGGGAGCTGAACGCGGGCGTCTCATCACAAAGCAGCGGTGCTGGGGGGGAAAATGCAAACGCGGGAGGCTGAGCTTGGCCAGACCATATGGCTGTGAGCACAGGTGCTGGGAAAGGAGGATGCCCTGATGAGAACGAGCAGCACGATCCCCTCTGAGGTGTTGGTTTAGGAGGGAATCTAATTGGGATGTATGAGCCTCTTCAAACCTTTCTGAAAAACTGTTCCTGTTAAAAGATTAATATCCCAAGTACTGCAGTGCCTGCAGGCTTTTCTGGGTTTTTCCTCTAATTAGAGTGCCTTGTCCCATGGTTCTAAGGCAGAGCGAGCGCGCTGACATACCTGGAAGGTTTTCTAGAAAATGGATTAGAGCAGTATTGTGTTCCAGATCCCGCAGATAAACTAAGTCAGCAGCTCGAAGTTTGAACAGTCGTATTAACCTCAACTGGCTGCTGACCATTGAAATGCTGTCTCTTTTTCAGATTTAACCTTAATTAGGAATCGGTGAAACAACGTACCGAGTCTCTGCTCTTCCCAAAAGTGGGGATATGTTCCCTGATCTCACAATCTTAATATACAAAATGTTGGACAATTCCCTTGCGTAACTAACTGCACGTTGTCCGGTGCGAACCGCTTCGTGCATCTCAAACCCGGAAAGATGTGGGGCAGTCACTCAGAATCCAGCATCTGGTTACAACAGCACACAGAGATCTTGAGTATGTGGCTGGTGGGGAGAGATGGTTTGGTCGGTCTGGAGAGGAGGTGACTGAGACAACGATGTTGAAGATAAAGATATTTGAAGAATAGTATCTGAAAAAAAACCTGAATAATAATAACAATGGAAAAAAAAAGAAGAATAGTATCTGAAAAAGAATTATTTAGAATTCCTTGCCCGTCATGGAGCAAGGGAGTAGACTCATGGTATTTCCCGGTGACTTCCAGACCCACTTGCTGCGACTCTCTTATTCTATGCCCTGGCGTTGGTCACATATTCAGGGTTACAAGATTTGCATTTGTATTGATTTTGCTGAGTCTTGTGAGCACTGTTATTTCAATCGGCACATGGTTTATGTAAGTTTGGTTTAGTTTGGTAAGGAGCCAAACTAAACCGAACAGTCATAAGTCATCTTTAAATTGAACTGTGGGCAAGTTATATTTGCACTTATTTCATTAGGAGTGCGTTGAACTGGCTTCAGATAGTGCAAGGGTTATGGTGCGACTTCAAATAACAGCCCAGCCAACAAAAACTGTCCCCATTTCACATAGAGAGGACCCAAGCACTGAAGAGCAGCAGTGACTTGTCTGGGTGCAGAGACTATACTTGTAGTTGAGGTCACCGTCTTCAAGAAGGACGAACATGTCATGTAGGGCCACCAGTGTGACAATTGACTGGAGAACCTTGCTTATAAAGTAAGGCTAGACTTTAGCTTGGTTCGCCTGGCAAAGAGGGGATGGAATAGCCCTGTAGCACTGGAACAGCCTGCCCAGGGAGGGGGTTGAGTCACCATCCCTAGAGGTGTTTAAGAAACGTCTAGATGTGGCACTTCAGGGCATGCTCTAGTGGCAGAGACTGTAGATTGTTTGGTTGGACTCGGTGATCTCAAAGGTCCTCTCCAACCATAAAGATTCTATGATTCTATGAAGGCAGAGGGAAAGCTCTCTAGAAGGACGGGAGCCATGAAGGCGGCTCGAAGCAGTGTATCTCAACTGGCCTGGAGTAAACTAAACAAAGAGGACTAATAAGGTTTTAGCACAGCTTTGCTTTAGGAATGGCATGGCAAGAATCCTAATTGTTTTAAGATGAAGGTTGCTGAATTTATGAGCAAGATTATTGGGCATGTCCTGCAGTTGACCTCAGGAGTTCTTACATAGGAGGCTTCCAGAAGAAGAAACCCTTCCTGCTAAGAGCTTGAGCTATTGATTGTCTTTTTCTTTTTTTCCCAAAAGTCAGGAGCCTTATTGTCAAATTTTTCAGGTTTCATCCAACGCCTGCAAAGTGGAAACTTCAGCAAGAGGAACGTTAAAAAAAAAAAAAAAAAAAAAAAAAAAAAAAAGAAAACCTTTAATTTGGAAATATCTTTCTTTTTTTTTTTTAAGTGCTCATATTATTTCTGAATTGCTGGTTTTGTTTTTTGGTTTAAAGGTCTGTTGTATCCTGAATTGCAACTGCTCGAATCATTGGGTTTTCCAGATAGTGCTTCCTATTTAAAAAAAAAAAACGGGAAGAAAGGCTCTCATTCTGTTCATGAACCACGGTGCCTCTCAGGTTATGCGTTTACACTTTTCTTTATAAATCCGATTTTTTGTTGGAGTTACTGGCAATGGCTGGAGGCTCAGAGTCAGAAAACTACCCCAAGTGTCTGGTGCCGGTGGAGCCTTGACCTTGAGAGCAGGGATAGGCTGATGTAGCCCAATGGTTGCTTATCCAGCACAGAACACAGAAACTGTTTTTAAGCGAGACGTTGTTCTGTGCGAGTGAACTGTCTGACTTTCTCAGCATGCAGAGATGATCCTGGTGCTTCAGCGGCGGAGACGCTGGAGCCGCCGAGCAGAGGAGCCGCCAAGGGCAACGTCGTTGGGTGGCCCAGCTCTCTGTGCCTCGTCACTCCCCTGGGGCTTACCTTCCAGCCCAGAGTGATGAGGTCATATGTGAACTAATTTTGTCATCTTTACTTCACGGAGCTTCATTTTTCTGGCTGTGGAAGTGGTGGTAGGGTGTTCCCTGTAGACGCTGACATTTCCTGCTATCTTTCTGATTTTGTTTCAAATAGCCTACTTGTGTCGATTCTTCTTCCTCTTTTTTTTTTTTTTTCCTTTTTTAAATGACGGGGTTGGAAAAAGGTTTTCAGTCAGTGTTTCTACGACTTAATTTGAAAGGATGACTGCACATCCTATGGCAAGCCTGCAGAATGAAGGAGCCTTTTCTTGATACTTTCTAAACATGCTGCATTTGCGAGCGTTTGCCAAGGCTGCTGTTTGTAAGGACACGAACTTCCTTGGGTGGTGCATCCAGCGTCTTGCTAGATTCTGCTCAGCGTAATCTGAAAATTCAGAGCTGGTGTCTATACTGTCAGAACATACATGGTAGGTTTTGGACATAATAGAGGAAAAACGCAGTGCTTAAATCTCAAAAGCAGTGAAGCATTGATGTGTTATTTTTGGCTGAGGCTAAAACGCTGAGGTTAAAGCTTGGTTTTCCACAGAGCCTCAACTCTTGAGACCAGGTCTGCTGTTACTGGCTCAGCACATATTTAGTGAAGCAACCAAGTAAATAGACTAGAAGAAATCATTGGTTATAACTTAAGGTTGGTTGAGAGAGACAGTAGTAATAACAACAGAGAAATTAATCTGATTTGTTACAATGGTAAATCTGCCCTAAATTGGTATCTTTATGTTGAAGGGGTTTTTTTTGTGAAATAATAACGCTTTATTGGAAAGATTATTGCTGTTTTTAACTAGGCCTCATTTTAACACACAGTTGTTGTTTCTGTAAGGACACAAAATGAGTGTGTGTTTGCCCTTCTCCCTTCCTGTCGTTCTCTCAAAGGCTTACAATTGCTTTTCTTCCTTCTAAAGCCTTGAGATAGTGCAAGAATTGAATGGAAAAATGGTGTTCCTGTTGTGGCAGAGGTTTATGTTTGTGAGCCATCTCATCAATCACACCTGCTTTCCTTCTAACGCTTCCTATGGCAAGAACATCTGTTTAGGAGAATACCACCGATCCCTATGGGATAATTTTCCATATGCTCCCATTTCAGGATAAAATTGAACCAGTGGACCTTGACAGTATTTTCTTAACTAAAAATGGATCCTTGTGCTTTTGTTAACAGGACGTGAACAGTATTATTTAATAATGGCATGAATCACTTCCACTAGTGCTCTTCTGGAGAGTAACGTAGTGTCTATGTGACTTGAAGTGTTCCTTCGCCCGGGAAGGCAGATGGTGTTAAACAAGTCAGATAAGCGTCATATGTCCAATCTGGTGCTGTCTGGCGTACTAACAGGGTAATGATTTATAGGATTGAGAGCTTGGAGGTATGGTTACCACCAGAAGGGAGAAAACAGAGCTCCTGTATGCTTTCCGGCAAGACGGAAAGAGCTGTTGAGTGCCCAGTTTCTTTGGGTATCTCCCCTTTCTGAGTCTATAAATTTTTGTCTAGGAAATGGAGGACTCAGCCGCCTGATGTCCAGGGATGTGAGGCATGTGGCCAGTCTGTGTTCAGGCTGTACATGCGTGATAAATCCAACGTGTTCTGGAGGATCAGGCTTGCGGGCCAGCTGCGCCGCGTGTATGGCCGGGTTGGATGGGGCTCTGAGCAACCTGGTCTGGTGGGAGGTGTCCCCACCCCCCACCCAGGGCAGGGGGGTTGGATCTTTAAGGTCTCTTCCAACCCAAACCATTCTATGGGGATAGTCCTGTATGGAAATCTTGCCAAAAAGCTCAGCCCAAATGAGTTCAGGCTGGCTGTGATTTCTCCCTGGATCTATCTCATCCTGCAAAATGGTGACCTGGCAAAATTAGTGTGTGTAAAGCGCTTTATGGTCCTTGTGTGGCTGAGAAATGAACACTTAATGCACTGCGCGGTATTTATAATAAAGCTTTCATTTGGAAACCAGGACGAAGGCTCAGAAATCCCTCGCAGCTTTCATGAGAGCCAAGCTCATTCATAGAGATCTGTGTGTGCACGCTAGGATAAACAGCAGGCAAATTGCACAGTGATTTTTGCTTTTTTATGTGTTTTCTGAACTTTTTTTTGTACCTCTCACTCTATCATACACATCAGCATGAGCTGAAAATAAAAGTGCAAACTGCTGGTTTTGACTTCAGTTGCATGGACTGAGACTGCGGCGTATGCTTTGAATTTTTGCATAGTCAATTGCAAATGAGTGCGTGGCCTTGGATTTTAACGTGCCGATGAGTTTTAAAGACAGCCCTGCCCTCTTATGTAAGCCTTCAAGGTATTTTCATGCTTTATTTGTGCTGTTTATCATGGTATCTTGCCTGAATTTACCATGTCAGTATACATAAAGGATACGTTGGGAGGGTTTGGGAGGAATTGGGCCAGTTACTGTGCAAGAACTGATGCCCAGACATTTCTGATTACTGATAGGTTGAATTAGACTAATAGACTTAAATTCATTCATCCTCTCTCGATCTGCTGCACCTTGCATTAATCCAGGTTTTGCTGAAATCTCTATTGAACGCGTGTAAAGAAATAAACTATAAAAGAATTAATTCAAACATAAAGCGGGATTTCTAATACTTCATTTAGAGGGATGAAAATATTAAAGTTGAGACCCTGAATGCTCCTGCAGAGACTCTGAAATCTCTTCCTGGTGCTGTTTTGCAGAAGAGAGACTGTAACCCTTCAGAAATACTAAGCAAAAGCATTTTGTGCAAAACACGTACCTCACCGCTTTCTTTGATTTCCCCAGGAAACTTTTAAAATTATTCTTTGACAATTTGCCATCCTCAGACAAAGCCTCATTTGATTCCATCCGTAGCTGTTCACGACCCGCTCTTCCACATGCCATCCCTGGAGGTATTTAAAAGCTGGGCAGACGCGGTGCTGAGGGACGCGGGTTAGTGGTGGCTGTGTCAGTGTTAGTTTGATGGTTGGACTCGATGCTCTTAAAGGTCCTTTCCAGCCGCCACAGACGGTTCTGTGCGCGTGGTGGCTCAGGCGGCAAGGTGCGGCGCTGTGTTGGTGGGCAGCCTGGTGGGGCCAGGTGGAGAGCTGGGGCAAGGCAAAGCTGAGCACATGCTGTGGAAGTGGTGCTACATAGAAACAAAGACTTTGTTGAGAAAGAGGTAAATAGAATCATTTGAGAATCTACTTTGTTTTTAATTCCAGTAATTAAATGTTTCAGGTCTGGAACACTTTCCTGCAAGGATGTATCTGACAACATTTCTTTGTCTTAGGGTAGAGCAATTGCCAGTGATGTCCTGTGATACGTGGTTAAATACTGCATTCTTTTTTGTTTTTTTTTCAGTCTGCTTTGCAGACATCTGTGCTTTCATTTTTCTGTATGAATACCATTTTCCCCACGACTGAACAATAACTTGTTGACCGATGGAGGCCTTCTGTGTACTCACCTGTCCCTTGTCCTGGGGACTGTAGGAAACACAGTTCCAGGATTTATGTTCTTTACAGTGAGCATCCATTACTGCTGGTGATTAAAAAATGTCTTACTCAAATTGCTGGTGCTGCTTCACTAGTAACTAAGCTGTTGTTTCATACTAGGAAAAAGCTTTCATGCTAGGCAAGCCACAGGGACTTCAGAGAGACCGGCATTTGCAATCTTAAAAGGGCATATTGATTGGTCTTTATTAATAGGAAAATCTCCAAGGAGAGATGAAATACCTGAATTTTGAAAAGTTTAAAGAATAACTATAAAGCATTTTAAAATCATACAAAAACTAGGCAGAGCTCCCAGGTAATTTTTTCCAAGTTCTAGTCAAGTTTTTCATGATGCTGTCTTTGTGTTTTGTAGGCTGTTAACTTTTACTGAGCAAAGACATCAATCTTTGGGGGGAAAAAAAAATTATAATTCCTTAATGAAAATGTTTAGCAGTAGTATTATTTATTGAAATGGAACCCTTTTGTTTAATATATATTGAACCAAATGGATCTTCAGTCCTAAATTTTGCAGACAATGTGATTTGTCTTTAACAAAACAACCCCAAGCAATCAAACCAGGTGCTGTCACTCAAATTAATGTGATATTTGTATGCATTGGCTTTTTTTAGTAGTTTAATTTGAAGTTTATTAAGTTTATTTTTGTTTTGTAGTTTAATTTGAAGAGATTTTAGTCTTTTTATTTACTGAAATTAATAGAGGAGGGCAAACACTTCTGGTGCGTTACTTCTCTGTGGGCGGTTTCTTTAGTTCTGTAGTACCTCGAAGTCAAACACTAGCCAAATTGAGAAGAGTTTTTATTTGCTTTGTGTAGATACACATTGTTGCCGAGTGTGCAAGATAGCCTAGAACAGCCTAATCTTTATATACCCGCTTCGTAAGGCAGTTTGTAAAGCCGGCTTTTGCATTTTTTCCCTGTTTGCAGAGCGTTTAGGGGAGGGAGAAAGAACAGAGCGGGGAAGGTTTCTGTATGTTTTTCTAACTAGTATTGGGTTTTATGAATGTGGGAAATAATGTCATTAAACAAACAGCAAGCCTTTTTTGGCAAATAGCAGTCGACAGTATCTTCTCCTTTCACTACTCAATGAAATCTGAGCGTGAGGCCCAAATTACAGGCCATTCTTTTCCATAACCTAATTTTCCCATTTGAAAGTCTTTTAATTATTCTTAAGCCCCCCCGCAGCCTGGGCTGCATCCCCAGCAGCGTGGGCAGCAGGGCGAGGGGGGATTCTGCCCCCCTGCTCCACTCTGGGAGACCCCCCTGCAGTGCTGCCTCCAGCGCTGGGGCACCAACAGCAGAAGGACACGGAGCTGTTGGAGCGGGGCCAGAGGAGGCCCCGGAGATGCTGGGAGGGCTGGAGCCCCTCTGCTGTGGGGACAGGCTGAGAGAGCTGGGGGGGTTCAGCCTGGAGAAGAGAAGGCTCCAGGGAGACCTTCCAGCCCCTTCCAGTCCCTAAAGGGGCTCCAGGAAAGCTGGGGAGGGACTCTGGATCAGGGAGGGGAGCCATGGGACGAGGGGGAACAGTTTTAAACTGGAAGAGGGGAGATTTAGATGGGATATCAGGAAGAAATTCTCTGCTGTGAGGGTGGTGAGCCCCTGGCCCAGGTTGCCCAGAGAGGGGGTGGAGGCCCCATCCCTGGAGACATCCAAGGCCAGGCTGGATGAGGCTCTGAGCGACCTGATCTAGTTGAAGATGCCCCTGCTGACTGCAGGGGGTTGGACTAGATGGCCTTTAGAGGTCCCTTCCAACCCAACACATTCTGTGATTTCAAGAACAGAATTGTAGAATAGTTTGGCTTGGAAGGGACCTCTGGAGATCATCATCAGTCTTTCATAAAATTATATATAGTGTTTTGTCCTCATAGTTTTCTGGTTAATATTCCTTTCTGTAGAGTCTCTGAATGTCTGATGCTGTTTGTTGGACACAGTATTCCTTGCATCACATTATAAAATCCATATTTCTGTAGTCAAAGGAGTTTAGCTTATGAAACAGCTGTGGTCAAGGGGGCTGAACACACTGATTTATACGAAATGTATCTGTGCCCATCAGTTGTGAATCTGCTTGTGCAAGGTACAAGTTTTGTTTCGGTTGGGTTTTTTTTTTCTTGCTTATCCTGTTTTCAAACTCCTGTCATGACGAGCTGTAGGAACTCCTGTCACCGAGCATCACTCGCATTTGTTTAGATTCGGTGCTGCTGACTTCATGCTTTCATAGGGCTTGTCTAGCCAAGGTTTGAACTATCTTGTTTGTATTTGATAACTACCAGTCGAATTCGTATCCCGGGACCTCAGCCAAGGGCGTGTGTCTTATAACACAACTATGGCTGTAACGTAACTATGGCGCAGACTTCAAGTCAGAAAGTACCGTTGCGGTCATCTCATCAAATCTCCCGTGTATCTCGGTTCCTAAGAGTTTCTTGGATGAATCTCTGGTAATTTCTTGCCCTCGCGGAGCTGCCCTGTGCAGACAGACCCCTCGGCCGTGGCGCTGCCTGGCTTCGCTGGCCTCCCAAGCCATGCTTGGGGACGGCAGCTCTCCCGGGCCGGCTCCCCACGCTGCGCCGGCTCCCCGCCTGCCCCGCATTACGTGGCCCCGGCCAGCCGTGCCCACTTGGGTGGCTCGCACCCAGCTTACACGAGCGTCTCCGTTTCGGACCTGGCATCTTTATGCTTCAATGCTTCCCTCGTTCTTTTCAAAGCATAAAATTTATTAGTAGTGATGAGCTTTTTTTTTTTTCTTTCACAATTCATTATAAAAATACAAATGATTTCATTAGAACAAAACCCGAGCCCTGCAGAACTTCTTGAAACTCATCATGGACATGTATTTTTATATGTGTGACATATTTTGTGACTGATCGCTTACCCAATTTTAAATCAGTTTATGTAAATGAATATTTTCTGTTTCATTCTTATTCTTTCTCAATGTGAAGAAAACGCATTGCAGAATCTGAGTTTATTATGTCAATGCTATTATCTTTATCAACCCAAACATATAATCTCATTGGAAAGTGGCCAAGATCTGTTTCTCATGAAGCCGTGTTGATGTTACCCTTTCATGCTTTGCCCTTCAAGGGATGGGAAGTTAATTTTTAGCTGTTAGTATGTTTTAGCTGACAAGTGTTATTCTTTTGGGCAGGGCTATAGAATGCCAAGCTTTGCAGGAGGGAAAAGAAAGAAAAAGAAAAAAGAAAAGTTTTGTTACAAATGCGATGCTTTCAGCTTAATTCTTAACTGTTGGGGAGACTTTGATTAATGTATCCTGGCCAGGAGTGCAGCGTTTGCCTTCCGGTGTTTTCTAACAGGTTGTCAAGTGGTGTTAGGAATGCGCGAGAAGTGACGGCTCTTTTCAGCATTTAAAAAGGTTCCCAAGAAAGACATTTCCAAACTCCAGATAAATTACTAGAGAAGTGTTCAGGAGCTGGGATACCCCAGTCTGCAAAGTGTCTTTGTGGCGGTGAAGGGTCCCTGTCCCTCCTTTCCGAGAGTTTTGCAGACACGCTACAGGGAATGCTTGTTTCCAGTCTCCGAGTTGTTACGGCAGAAAAGGTGGCCTGGTGGCTTTTTCCTTGGTCTTTGCACAGTCTCCTTCCCGCGTATCTTTCCTTTTGACTCTCATTTCTGGCAGCAGCAGTTGGTCCTTGCTGGGGTGCTGCGGAGCAGGTCTGAGCAGAGTGGTCCTGGGGCAGCTCTGAGACTCTTGACTTTCCAGGTGCAGAAGTTTTAAGTTGGGTATTTGCAATAATGTGGCCTTCTGCAATGATTTTTTTTTTCAAAACAGAAAGAGCAAGGCACATTACAGGACTAATTTCCTGTATTCTCGTCCAGTGAACTCCCCGAAAAGGTCCCTAGCCAAAAACAGAAGCAAGTTGGGAGAAGGAAGAGTTCATGATACTCCTGGTTATGGTGCTGCTTATCCATAGATCTCCAAGGTGTACCGAGGAACTCCCTATCGGATTTTTCTGTCCTAGAGATGTGGAATGTGGGCACAGAAGAATTAAATGACTAGGTGTAGGTGGCTCAGCAGGCCACAGCGTGAGGGAAGAACTGAAAAACTTTCTCTGCAGGATCCATTAAGCCACTATTAGAGTCTAAATTAAGGTCTGTGCAAAGACCCATCATTTTTCTGTTGTCTAGCTATTTTGTATTTCTTTCCCTCAATATAATTAAGTTCAGCATGTGTGTGCAAGGAGACACATGCACTTCTTCGGTCTTACTGGGTTTTGTGAAAACAAAGATGTGAAAAGTTATGAGATGCTGAACTTAACGTTAAAGGTGGCATGGGCAAGTTTTCCTTGCTCACCTGGCTTGTGCTCTGAGACAGCTTTTCTCCGGGAGAAAAAAAGTAAGATATGTCCAGCTAAATAAAGGCTGCAGTCACTGGGGTGATAAAGGAGACAGAAGGCGCAAGTTGTTCTCCTGCACGGAGAGCTTTTGGGGCGGCTGCCGCAGCCCGGGCCAGCGAGACCCAGGGGACCTCTTGATGTTCGTGCTGCTCTCCTGGGCTCCGCGCTGCTTCGCTGGTGTGTTTTATGGTCTTCAAGTATGATGTTTAATTGGATGGACAGGAACAAGTGAGAAATGACTTTTAACTCCACTTTTACCTGACACGAGGTGGTCTTTGTGAGAAGAGTGATTGAATGAAAGGTGTATTCATAGCTGTGTAAGAACCATGAGTTGAAGAACTCTGAAAATCTCTCTTTCTACAGCCTGCCACAGGCAGGGCTGTTAAACAGTTGTTAGTCCAGGTTTGTGGATGGTTTGGTGGGGTGTCTTGGTCTGTTTTGTAGTTTTGGGGTGGTTTTTTTTTTTACTAATTTGAATATTTTTGAGGTGGTTTCCTAAAAGAAATGTACTTCGTCTGTAATTAAAGACTAAGTCTGAAGGCCTGTTCAGGGGGTATCTTCTAGGCCTGGGGAAGCTGCCTAACCTATGGTTGACTAGCAAATCCAACACAGTTCAAGGGCTTAATTTTGGAGGCAGGGAATATACGTTCTGACTGGAGTGATCTCCATTACAGATGTGATAATTCCTGTTACTGCATTTCTGCGTGAATAAAAGTTCCGAAGGGAATGGTTTGTTTTAAGCGACTTTTCTAAATTAGCGTATTTCACGAATGATAAAAACTAATACGAAGTGAAAACATTTAAAAGTCATTATATAAATGGTCACATTTGTGTTCTTCCATTTATAAAGTGTCAAGAGATAGAAATGACTCTGGTTTAGCTAGTGCTCAGCTTTGCTACTGCTCCAAAGGGAATTTTAATCATTTACAAAGTATTTTACTGAAACTGCAAAACCACGCCAATGTTTCTGTCGGATCTTAGCAGATTTACCATTTTGAGAGATTTTTACCATTCAAAACACCTACAAGGCTGGAAGGTCCACGTTATGCGGCTGCGCTCAGGTTACAGTGAGACTGTTTTAGTATTTCTGAATGTTTGTGACATCCTGTTCTCTATTTTGGGTTACTGGTGGATCATAATTAGTTCACTGGTAAGAATATTTCACTTTCAGTGTGTTTTATAAATTGAAGTATGGAATTGGTAGGTGATAGCAGGATGGGAAATGGTAGCGATAATGGGGTGAAAATGAAATTCACCTGTTAGAAAGGCGGGATTGAACGCTATGTGAGACACTTAAATTTGACAAGGCAAAGTAAAACTTGCCTTGTTCTGCTCATTCTTCGTGCTGCGTTAATTTTGGCCGGCGAAGCTTATTGGCCAAACGAGGATTAGCATTTACTTGCTGAACAGTAAGGTGGGTAAATGGTGGTGTTTTCAGTTTGTTTTGGGAGGCCAAGAGGCGGCGGGTAGCGCTCCTGCGCTGGGTCTCCCCGGTGGCGCGGGAGGCAGACCCTCTCGTGTGGGAAGGACAAAGGCTTCTGCTGAGGGAGCACACAGAAACTGAAGGGGCTTTCATACCCATAAAAGCAGTTAACTTGAAAATTGCCTTAGAGTAAGGAGAGAAGCTGAAAGAAGAGGAAAAAATTGGATGGCTTCTCTCTGTGTACAAGTGCCTGGTCCGGCGATGTCTGTCGTGTGGTACCCGTGTGATACCGGGCAACGCCAGCCCTCTTCCCTCCGCACCTTTTCAGCTCTCTGAAGATGACTTTTAGGCAGCAGCACTGACATGTCCCTTTCCACTCCTGCTGTGGCCCAGGCCAGAAGGACCGAGCCTCCAAGGGATGGCTGGAGCCACCTCCTCCTCTGGCTGCACGGTATAGACGGGTCCAGCAGGGACCAGTAGTATCCCTGACACAGGGATAACTCATAACCACCATGATTAAAACTGCACAGGCATCAGCCGTTACAGTTGGAGGTATCTGTACCTTCTTCCTGAGTCTCCCAGCCCGCAACTCGTGCTCTTCCAAACCCCTTAGGAATGAGGACAGTGTGAGACGGGACTGGGATCACGGGCACATCGGCATTTGGCTTCATCTTTTTGAGGCATTGTGTCTCGTCGTGTTAGATGTTTTCCATGCCTGACATGAAGTACATGAAGCAAAATGCTTTTTAAAACCAGAACAACCTGTTGCATAAACTTTGATGAAGGCTAGTTTCAGAAGTGAATTCCAGAAAATACAAAAATCCCAAATTCTCATGACATGTCTAAAATGTGGTGTTTTGGTTTTTTTTTTTTGGTGGTTTGGTTTTTTTCTTTCTGTGTGAGCAGAGGTGAATCTGGTGTCACGGGGTTTGTCCAGCTTTTTTCACACGTTGGTTTCACAGTTTCCTTTGAAAAAGTCATTTTGTGAGGCAAGCCTGAACTGTTTCTGGTATTTCATGTAAAACTACAAGCTTATGTGGAACCTGTGAAGCACTGGTAATTAGGAGAGTTAATGGGGTGCTACCTGCAATTAATTCAATTGCTTGTGACAAGAACTCTTGTTTAACCGTAGGTTATCATAGTGCAGTTGAGTTGGGAGGTTTTCAGCTGTAAAACACGGTCTCTGCCCATTGTGTTGGGTTTCTTTGGTGTTTTCATGGCTCTTGCACTCAGATTTGTGATTTGAGGTGTTGATTCCTCTTCCTCCTGCACCTTGCAGGATGAGTTTTTTGAGCTCTGATGTTCAGTAGAAGACGTGAATCTCATCGTTCCTCTGCCATTAGACTTTGACATGTCCCTTAAGCAATTTAGAAAGTAACAAGCTGTACTTGTCATCCAGCAAAAAAAGCAAGCTCAGCCTTTTCTACAGTGCCAGATTTAGCCATAGAGATCTGAATTCAGCTCCTGATTTTCTGCAGACTTCTAGCAATGAGTCAGGCAAATAAGGAAATCTCTCTCCGCCTGTTCTGTAGCTCCTGTTCATTGAATTGTGAGGATCCTTGGGGGCGAGGGCTGCTTTTTATGCATTTGGAAAATGAGTTACCGCTGGGAAACCTCTCTGTGCTTCACTAATATGGCTAACAACTAGCAGGCTGCAACTTTACCAAGGGTGACTTAGTGAAGAAGAATGTTGGCTGAATGCTGATATGTCATGAAGCTGTACAAATTTCTTTCCTGATTTGCAAGTTGTCTAATGGCATCTGCCGTTTGTTCACAGAAAGGGGGTTTCCTCCTTTAGGATCACTTAAAATGATATGTGCTTATGATTCAATGTACGGAGTGTGGGAATAAAAGGTCCGGAATGCTATTAAAAATTTATGGCGTATGTATAATAAAGACACAGAGCTGGTGCCCAAGAGCAGCTACTTCAGTCATATCTCGAGCTCTTCATAGTCCGAAGTGCCGCGTGCCTGAGCCTGCGTTTGCTCCCAGTTATGTCTTTGGGAGAAATCCTAAGTGCCTCGGACAGCGGATTAGACAAGTCTTAATGCGAAATGCAAAAGGTGATTGCACTAAATGAGTGAAGTTTTGATTTTAAATATAAAAATGGGGTTTGCTTTTTTCTTCTAAAAAGTGTTATTGTTCACCTTTATTTCTAAAGGCCTTGGAATTTTTAAAATTTGAAAACTTTTGCGAAATTGCAGTGTTTCCCTGAAGAAGCAGTACTGACAACGCAGAATTTAATGACTCAACAGTCATATGCAGGTGCCAGCTAACATGTCCCAAGCTTCTGTAGGAGCAAAGCAAGTTCTTGGCTCACACGGCAGGACGTCTGGGAAGGCTGCTCTCTGTTCCCGCCGAGTTGAGTACCTTGCTGTCGAACTGGTGACTAGGGCAGGCCAGAACTGCACTTCGGTTCATAAACCCGCAATAAACCAATAGACAGCCACGTAGGAGACAGCTGTTGGTGGATCCCACTGCTGATTTTTGTATCTCAGGGCGATCTCCGATTAGAAGAATAGTTGTGGTAAATGAGCAAATGCGCAGATGGCCTGGGTTGAGCGACACAGGACTAATTTCTTCTCTAGTGCTGGGGAAAACTCCACTTTTGGAAGACTCTAGTGTCTGAATTCAGGAAAATATTTACTTTATAGCCAGCTATGCTATAGCTGGCTGGGATTCAAGGTCTCAGTGTTTTCAAGCCTTGCCAGGTGCAGGGATGATGAGGAGAAAGGCCTGGGCATTTGACCCAGGCTGGCCAACAGGATTATTTCATACCATGGGCATTGCGTTTGATATAAATCAGAAAGTTTGCTGCATAGTTTCTCTCTCCCTCGATGGCTGCCATCCTGAGCACTCCTTGCCCCGGTGCCGGAGCCCCGAGCCCTTCCCTTCCTCCCGCAGCCGCAGCGCTCGCAGGGTCCCACATCGGCTGTCCCTGCGGGGAGTGCATGACGTCTGCTGGTGGAACGGGCTGAGTATAATTCTTATATATCTTATATTAGTATTGGGATTAATAGTGGTTCTTTAGTATTCTTGTTAATTATTTACTCTTATCCTATTAAATCTATTTATATTTCAACCCTCATGTTTCCTTGCTTCCCCCGATTCTCCTTTGCGGGTGGGGAGATGTCATCGGGTGATAGAATAATTGTCTACATGACAATAAATGTGATGGGTTTTCTCAAACCATAACAGCAGATTTGGCACACAGGTGTGAAAACAAAATGGTACAAACAGATGTTCATTCTGCTGATTTTAGTTATTTGATTTCTGTTCCCGTGTCAGACGTGCCTCTTCAGTTTCCTTTTCTTCATCACTGGTACGGATAAGAGATGTTACAGCTTCTGCCCTTCCCTCATTTGCTGACCTGCTGCTCCTGCTTCCTTCACCAGACAGACCTTAATCTGTTCCAAAATGAGGACTTTGTCCTGTTATGCAAAATTAAATAACCATCAGTCAATACAGCTATGTGAGTTTAAGCATTAAAAAAACCCGAAACACCCAACCAAAACCCAACCAACAATATTTATGGGCTAGCTGGACACAGAAGTAGAAGTCCTTAGGCCAAGGTGTCTAGGTAAGATGGCCAAGGAGACGTGCTCGTACACATGTGTGGGCAGGGGAGGAGAGGGCTTTCAGGTGTCCTTTGCGAGGCTACAGCACCCCAAAGGGACAGCTGGAGCCCGTCAGGGCTGGGGAGGGCTCTCGGGACCACGAAGGCCTTTCCCGAGCGAGCCGGGAGAGCTTCGGTTGGCTGGCTGAAACCGGCGGTGCGGTGGCCCAGGCTTGCTCGCTAGCAAGCGTGAGTTTATTCTTACATCGTTGCCGCTTATAAAGTGTTTAAAGTAGTTTAATTTTTTTTTATTATTTTATTTTTTACTGAAAATTCAAGACTTTAAAAGGAGGAACTTAAAAAAACCACAGTGAAACCACAAAGCAGCGCGACTTTCTAGTTTGGTAACAGCTGTGCTTCAAACCCTGCTCTTACGTGGTTATAGGCATTGCTATGTAAACAGTCCTTTTTTGTGTGTGGTCTTATTTTTATTTCTTTTACTTGATCCCCTTTCCTCCCGAGGGGTGAGGATGTAGTTTATTCCCAAATCTGTTAGTCCCTCATAAGTCAGTAGGCAAGAAACTCGCCCTCAGTTGTTAAGTCTTTCTTAAAACTCTTCTGAAGACTCAGGTGGAAGCCAGTCTTTTGCTTGTGTAACTCCCAAAGTCTTAGTCAGAGCCCATATGTTACAACCTGGAGGAAATGATGCTTGGGGATGACTAACAGAACATGTTCCTGCTGTTAATTTGGGTGTCATTCCAGAAATTTAGTTCGTAAGCGTTCCCTTTCATTTTGTTAACACATTTAGTTGCTAACCCCAGTCTTTGCTGTTGTTCCCCACTAAGGAACTTAATGAAGGGATAAATTTTATATTAACAAAGAGAGGAATTTGTTCACCCCGCCTGCGATGAGTAGGGAGAAGCGGGGAGCGTACGTGTGTCAGATTAGCAGAAATATGTTTATGGATAGGAAATTCACTTTAACATAGCTTCCTGCTGCAAACATCGTTCTACTCCAGTTTCTCTGAATGGGTGTGTAATTTACCAAGAGCGAGGCTATAAAGTGCTAATTGTGAATTATTTCCTCCTTCCAAAAAGGGAAGAGCTTTCAGCTGTTTGACGCTTAAAGCTGACCGTGCAGTTATAATCTGATGTGCAAGAGGCAGGCTAGGAAAATTAATGAAGAAAAGGTAAATTACAGTTTATCACCTCTTTTTACCACTTGTTTAATATGTCTGTTAGATTGCCCTTCATAGTGAAGGATACGCTGTATAACCCTAATAGTGCCGATTTGAATAAGCGTTGTAATAACCCAGTTAACGGTTATTTATCCCTCGGAAAGGTGAAATCCTGGAGGCGTGCGCCAGGCAGGCTGGCGGGTCTCTGCGCTACAGGCGACGCTGAGCCTGAGGTGCAGCGTGAGCGCTCGCCCGTGTGGCTCCTTCCCACGGAAGCACTTACCCGCAGGAGCCCGGAGTAAAACGTCAAATTCTCAGCGGAGGGTTAAGGCAGCCGAGCAGGGACTGGTGCGGCGGCCGTGCCGGGGGAACACCTCTTGAAACCAGCCTGCTGCCTGCCAGGGGGTGCGATCTCCTGCCTGCTCTCGCGTTCCCTCCGACCCAGCGCCGTCGGTGCTGCTGGCCGTGCCGCTGTGGCACTGCGGAAAAATAACGGGGAATTGATGAGTTTGCATTGTGTGCGTATTTGCAAAGCCGGTACATCTTAAAGCTCTGAGGGTGAGAAAACTCCTTACTGTGCCCGCTCCCTCCGGTGCTGTGCTCCAGCTGTGCCGTCTCCAGCTCCAGCTGCGCCGTCGACAAAGTCAGTGCTTCAGTTACAGCCTTTTGAGCCGGCTCTTCTTCACAGTTTATTGAGACAGAGAAACAAGCTGAATTTTCAGGTTCTTTCTTAGCGGTAACACGAACTGAACAGCTGTCTCGCTTCTTGCTTGGTTCTGTTTAACTTCAGTTTGTCTGGAAAAGTTGAACCCGCTCAGCGCGATTGCTGTGGACTTTTGAAGGTTGAAGTTTATTTTGGAAACCTTGGTGCTAAGTAGTAAGCTTGAGAAGCTTTCAATTATTTGAAATGGAATTACAGTGTCGCCTCCTGAGCCAAGACTTTGTGTCCCAGCGAGGAGGGAAAGAGCCAAAAAGTGTGAATGCCTTAAAAGGAGAGGAAGCGTGTAGATATCTGCGAACTAATACTGGTATCTCCCGGGTCACAGTGAGGAGAACGTTTTGCAGGTTTACAGTCCTGCGTCTTGAGGAAGCTCAGACCGGCAGTAACGCCGTAAACGCAGTGGAGCAGACTGAGCAACGAGCTTGTCTGTCAACTTGGCGTGATGCTCGGCATCCCTGAGCCTCCTGGTCCAGCTGCGCGATGTTCTAAACATCTGCTGCTGCAGGTAGCAGGGTGGCTGAGGACTCCTTGGGTGAATCTGGAAACTCGCTTCATATCCCCCACATTTTGATACATTTGGGTCATGCAAAGGGATGCCTTGAATCTGGTTAAGTGGATTATGTTTTTTTGGTATGACCTTTCCAAAGAATCCAGCTCCCCATCTTAAAATTTGGTGTCCTAAGGCTGTTTCAGGCTTACCTTCAGCATAAGGACGTTTTGCCTTGTGTGGATTATATGATGGAAAGTAAGTGTCTGTGATCCCAGTGAAGGGTTTTTGGACTAAACCCCGAGGGAGCCACACAGTTAAACGGGTGTTTTGCTGCATCAGAGTTAAAAAAAAAAAAAAAAAAAACCAAACCAGTTCAACTGTTGAGCCCTTTCAGAAACAGCTTATGCTTTGGCCAACGACTCTCCTGCGTTGGGTTCAGCCTGGAGGAATTTAGAAACGGTTGTTTGAGCCCTTCCAGCGGCAGAGCCCGTGCGGTGGCGGGGTGTGGGCCCTGCCCTCCCTGCCTCTCCTCCAGGGTCAGTGCTGGACCCTGAGCATTTCTCCCGAGAAAGATGCTCACCTATCATTCTGATGGAAAAAAAAAAACAAAACCAACACCAAAAAACGCAAAACAAACAAACAAAAAAAGAATCCAGGTTCTTTCTGCCGTAATTGTAGATAAAACTTATATTTGTCTTCCAGAATCTCTTTGTTGCAGTTGCCCAGCTTGCTCTCTTACCACTTTGACAGCCGCCCGAGTGGACTGGCACTCGTAATATGTAGAATATACGGAATATGATTGTCTGCACTGTCTGAAGGATATTTTTAAAAGTTACCCTTAAAGTAGCAGTGGAAAATTTCTCACAGTGGTCAGAAATCTGGAAATGAGAGTCAAGGGGTACGGTATTCCTTTTTTTTTTTTTTTTTTTTTAATTAGAAGGTTTTTAAAACACTGCTGGATCTGTGTCGCCGCCTTTTCCTTTCTCTGCTAGCCCACACTCTGCTTTTCCTGTCTCACACAAGGACTTGCTCCTTTTCCTCCGTAATAGCAGCGTGTCTGATTTATTCTACAGGCTTTAAATTAAGAGGAAACTCAGCAGTAGGGGAAGAAGTGATGGATTTGAAAGCAATTCTCAGGCTCTTCTGTCCTGGCTCATTAGACAGCCTGCTTTTTTTTTTTTTCCCCCTTTTATTTTTTTTTTTTTAACTTACAAAAAACGCCGTTGCTGCAGAGCAGCAGAAATACGGCCTTGCCCTTGGCGGTTGGCCTTGAGGGCGCTGCTGGGCGCGGGGTGCTCCCGGCTGCCCCTGGGGACCGGGGCATCAGTCGTCCCCCCCCCCCCCGCACCCGCTGTGCCAGCCCAGATGGCTGCCGTTGCTCGGGGCAACGTGAGCTGTGATGCTGCTCCGTAAAACTTCAAGAAAACTGAGAAGCCTCCTCGGCAGCAGCGGTGTAAAATGGAAATGCTCCGTGCGCGCACGCGTGCCGCTGGGGAGGCAGGTTTTCTGTCTTCCGAGAAGAGCCAAAGCAGCGTTGTTTCGACCCGGGTTTTACTTCTCACGAAGTCTCTGCGTAAAGCTGACTTGTTTGTAGCCACGGAAATTCTCATCCCCGTATGGAGTTCTTTGCGATGGCGGATGAGGGCAGGCTATCAAAATGGCAATGGCCTGATGCCTCTGCATCTTGGTAACAGATCAGCTGGGTGCCAGTTTAATTCATTGCATATATGCTCTTACCAACATGCCTAAGTGAACCGAGAAAAGGAGAATGTCTGAGGTTTAAAATATGAACTAATTAATCTCAGTGATTTGTGAGCCTTTGCTTCTGTAAGGAAGAACAGTTACACAATTGTGCCTTTTAAAGAACAAAAAAGCTTCGTTTCTAGGGCAGCGGAGGGAAGCGCTCTCAGCCCGACCAGCCGTCCAGGGGAGGCAAACCAGACGGCAGCGGTGTGCTCTTCACTGGAACTCCCGGTTTGCTCTTTTACGTCATTTAAAGAGGCTAGAGCGTGCACCTGAGCTGCTGGTTGTCGGGGTCTCCATGACGCTAAGGAGGTCCCGGCAGCCTGGTTGGCTTCTGCTGACGGGTGGGGAGGGGACAGGCCCAGCCTGCTCCTTGCAGGGTCCCTTCGCAGTCCGGAGTTTATGGTAAATGCTCCTAAATTTCTGTAGTAGAACATGACGTTCCTCACATTTCTAATCTAGGAGAATAAGACTTGCCGTGCGGTTAACGTGCAGCCTACAGAAAAGGCCAAAGGACAGCTTTAAATCCTTCCCTTCTCAGCTGTAAAGAAAAGTCTGTCGAATTCGGCAGAGCAGCAAACAAATAGAAAAATTAATGTGTTTGGGTTTTTTGAGGCAGTATTGTTTTAATTTGTCCCTAGAGAAACGAGAAGGGTGGTACGGCCCGGTGGGGTTCCTGGGGGACCTCACCTAGTGGGTCACCACCGTGACTTCCCAGGAGCAGCCGTGGAGAGCGGTGAGCCGTCACGGCTCAAAGGCAGCAGGGCCTTAGCCGGGACGAGCTCCGTACCTGGAGATGAAATCCTGTGGGTGTTAATCTCTTGGACAACGAGCCTCACAAAACCAAACCAAGAAGTAAATAGCTGTGTGGTGATCCATCGAGCCGCGGGTGTGTTTATGTTGCCTGAAATATTAATGCTGTCATGTAGCATAGCGTAGCACAGACGTCTCTTTGTTCGGAGGCGAGTCTTTGTCTTCTTGACACGGGATTCAAGGCGAGTGCCCTAGTTCATACACACTGCTCATCTCTTACATAAAAGATTTTATAATCGCTTTTGATACAAGCATAAAACAAGCCTAAAATTCCAAATGCCCGAGCAATGCAGTGCCTTTACTTGACTTTTGTCCATTCACTACTAATAATGTCTTATTTTGGATTATAGGACAGAAAACTCACAAAAGTAGAGAGGCAGAGATTTAAAGAGGAAGCAGAAATGTTGAAAGGTCTACAGCATCCAAACATTGTGAGGTTTTATGACTTCTGGGAATCCTGTGTAAAAGGCAAAAGATGCATCGTGCTGGTTACTGAATTGATGACCTCTGGAACACTAAAGACGTAAGTACTGCGCTCCTGGTGAGGAGGCTAAGAATAGCGATGGAAATTTTTAGAAAAATCCTACTTTCATATTCTGAAAAAAGGCACCTCCAGATAAAAGAAAAAAAAAAATGGAGCTGTTCTCTGGTGTCTGTCATTTGTCCCTGCGTTTGAACTGCATTGATTTGACAGGAAGAATTTTGGCCTCCATCTCTCTTTCCCCGCTCTCCTGTTTCAGTTATGCAACTAGAAGCGGCTCTCCGGCGTGTTTTATCTTCTGCCTGTGACGTTTTAATTTGTCAGGGTGTGTTTTTGTGGACTGCTTTTGTGCTTGTATTTGCATGGTTTGTTAGAAAATTCAGCTAGAACAGCACTTGAATGGAAGAATCTCTTTTGGAAGCAGAAGGTGCTCTAGGTTATCTGCTAAACAATATTAATTAATAGCTTTTGGTACTGACAGTCTTGTTAAGGTTGATATAAAACAGTTGGCATGAATTCTGGAACAGATTTTCAGCCCCAATGGGAGCAGTACTCATCACTGCGTCTATCCCGTGTGCTGCTCTGCCAGTGCATTAGCAGGTTTTATGTTCTTCCAAAATGTACCCTCCCAAGCAGCGTTTTAGGTAAACGGAAAAAACGCAGATGCTTGGTACAGAGGTCAAAGTCTTGTGGTTAAAATTAAACTTCAGTATTCTTCCAATTTGAATATATGAAATGCATTGTAAAGCTGTTCTCTGCATGAAGCGAATTGCTCTACTATTAGACTTGCAAATATTTGGTTGTATTTGCACCAAAAATGCTTGTTATCTTCCTCCCTAGAAATGAACGCTCTAATTCCTCTTTTGAAAAAGATCTATTTCTGTCAATTTTGTAATATTTCTGAGCTGCTATTACAGCATCTAATAAAGGGCTTTTATCCAGAATGAAGTTTCAGCTGTTAAAGCCCCTACAATCTCTAATAACACTTCATTTTCTTTATACCCGCTTCTATGTATGTTTGTGCTCTAGGTATCTGAAGAGATTTAAAGTGATGAAACCAAAAGTCCTACGTAGTTGGTGCCGGCAAATCCTGAAGGGTCTTCTTTTCTTGCACACGAGAACTCCACCCATAATTCACAGAGACTTAAAATGTGACAATATTTTTATTACTGGACCAACTGGATCCGTGAAAATAGGAGACCTGGGTCTGGCAACCCTCAAGAGAGCTTCGTTTGCCAAAAGTGTAATAGGTAATCCTCCTGTTCTCCTTGGCTTCCTTCTGTTGGTGTGGTGCTTGTCTTTTTAATATCTCTTTCGCATTTTGCATTCGTGTTTTTTGCCCTTGTAGGTTAGTAGTAGAGATTAAAGCGTTTTTGTGACTGTTCCCTTTATATCCCTGTAAAAAAACTCAATTGGTAGGAAATGGTATGACTGCCTCTTCTCCTTCCTCCTGTACCACAATGGTAAACCGCTCTTTTTGTTTGGTTTTTTTTAATTGAAATATTACGTGGTGTTCACAAATCCTTCTTTCTCCTCTAAAAGGAGCAGCAAGGGTTCTCAGCAGTTTGCAAGCATCGGCTTCCTGGGAAAGGCTCGGTGCCTGCTCGGGGCGGGGGGCAGAGGGAGAGGAGGGGGCAGAGAAAGGATGCCCTGCTCTTTCCCTAGCAAGGGTGTGCTGCAAAAGCCTGGGAAACCACCTGCTTCCAGCGATGCTGGGATAGGGACGGGAGAGGCAGCAGCGCCCCGCGGAGCTGGGCTTCCCCCCTGTGCAGAGAAGGTCACAGGGCTGGAACGCCTTATCCCCGTTTACTGGGGCATCAGCAGAACAGGCTGCTCCTGCGGGGAACTGCAGCGCTCATCCCTGCCCTGCCGCCGTCCTGGCAGAGTTCTGCTGGAACAACTTCTGCAATTTATTAATAATCAGTAGGTACGGAATTAAAAGAAATTTCCAGTAGGATACACGGTGGCTGATGCCCTTAGGTGGTGCCCACGTGAGGAGTGTTAGAACTTGGGTTTGCGTGAACTGGGAAGACGTTTTCTGAATGCCTGTTGAAGGACATAGTTTCCTCGAAAAAGTTACATTTAATGTTTTCCATGTAAACGTAATGTTTTCCTGAATTCTCAGACATTTTCTGTTCTTACACAAGCTTCCGTAGCAAATCTCCCTTGGTCAGATCTGTAGGTGATCGGTCTGGGAAGCTGCAAATGCCTGAGAAATGATGCTGAAAGTGGGGGAAGTTACCACGCGTGTAGCTGTGTTTCAGTTCACAATATAAATGGAAATTAGATTCCAGGTAATTAGAGTTAGCAAACTGATAGTGACAACCACTGTTCCTTTACTATATATGAAAATAGCATCCTATCTTTCAAGCAGCAGTTGCCTAAATAATTATTTTGGAGCCTCAAATTTTCAGAGATTATAATTCTTTACAATTATTTGTACAAAAGTATCGACCTTCACGCTTAGGGAGCCTAGTATCGTTAAGGTCAAAATGATAGGAATTTTGGATATGTGCTGGGGTCTGCTTAACGTTGTTGATTTTAGTGAAATCAGGTTGCTTTGTATCTGTCAAGTTTCTCTAGTTTTTAACTTCTAATAATTTGTGGGGTTTTTTTTTCTGTTGAGGGTCAGTATTTCTTCACATAATTTTTTTGCAGTGTAACAGTTGTCCATGCGATGTAATGGAAGAGTATCAGTAATACCAATACAGGTTCTTCTAAAATCAAAGCATGCTTGTGGCTAAAAGAAATTCAATACTGAAAAGGGCTGCAGGTTGCTGGCAAGGTGTCCGCCTTCATTTTGGCGATATAACCGAGCTTATCTTTTTCATGAGTAGCGCTGCTCCGAGGAAAAAAAAAAAAATTAAGGAGGGCTTGGAAACACTGGTGAGATGAGTAATTCTGCCCCCTCCGTAGATGTAGTAGCTTTAAAGGAATATTAGTAGCTGCAATCTTACATCGGCTTGAACAGAATGAAGTCAGCATGGCTGAGGTCCAATATTGCCCTTGCTGTGTTCGTGCCATCGCTGATGCTCGTCTGACCTTGCGGTGTATCGTTGCAGGGAGCCGAGCCAGGGCAAAGCTCCTTCGGCCAAGAGGAGTTGGACCGATGCTGAGCGTCTTTACATTTAGGTGCTCTGTTTTGTTTAAGGGTACTTGTATGTATTCCTTCCCACCCCCGAGAGATGGGGGGAAAATGTCATTTCCATGCTGTTATGGAACGGTGTCAAGAATTTCATTTGCTTCTTAGACTATTGCTTTTTCAGATTTGCTTAAAATGCTCCATAATTCATGAGGTTCGCTCCTGCCTCTGAGTCTTGTTCCTTCTAAAACAAGGTAGCAGCTCCAAAAAATGTTCTCTGTGGCAGTGGTTAACTGTTTCCGAGCAGCCGCCGCTGCCTGTGGGACAGCTGGGGGAAGAACGCTAAGAGCAGGCACTAAGTTAAGCTTTCGTGACTTGGGTCTGGCTGATTTACAAAGGCTGAAAAAAGGAGCGTCTTTGAGGTGGAAAGAACATAAACAAGGGGAGAGATCGATCCTGAATTTTGCAGAATGAATTTTACATAAATGCTTGTGCCGCGGCTTGTTTTGTGAGTTAGGCCAAGTCTACTTCAGAAAACGTGCAGAAGCAGAGTTTTCAGTGACAGACCCTAATTTTGAGAAGTATTGTTTATGTTGCTATTAAAAAACAAGCTGACATCAAATCCCCAGGCATCTACTAGAACCGATTTTTTTACCCAGTATGTGTTACTTCAGAATTATAGAATGATAGAATAGTTTGGGTGGGAAGAGACCTTAAAGCCCACCCAGTGCCACCCCCCGCCCTGGGCAGGGACACCTCCCACCAGCCCAGGTCACTCCAAGCCCCGTCCAGCCTGGCCTTGAACCCCTCCAGGGATGGGGCAGCCACAGCTTCTCTGGGCAACCTGGGCCAGGGGCTCACCGCCCTCACAGCAGAGAATTTCTTCCTGAGATCTCACCTAAATCTCCCATCTTCCAGTTTAAAACCGTTCCCCCTTGTCCTATCGCTCCAGTCTCCGATCGAAAGTCCCTCCCCAGCTTTCCTGGAGCCCCTTTAGGGACTGGAAGGGGCTCCAAGGTCTCCCCGAAGCCTTCTCTTCTCCAGGCTGAACCCCCCCAGCTCTCTCAGCCTGTCCTCCCAGCAGAGGGGCTCCAGCCCTCCCAGCATCTCCGGGGCCTCTTCTGGCCCCGCTCCGACAGCTCCGTGTCCTTCTGCTGTTGGTGCCCCAGCACTGGAGGCAAGACTGCAGGGGGGTCTCATAGAGCAGAGCAGAGGGGCAGAATCCCCCCCCTTGAATTACAGCAGTGTCTTTGCTACTGATACAGAGATGCAATAACAGAAACCGCAGGGACCTGCCGGGCTGCTGTGGAGCTCTGGGGACAGTTTGGGTGCCGCAGCGGCTGCTGCGGGGCTGGACGGGAGTTTGTCCAGGTCCTTCACGTGGTCTGAGACCTCCTTTAGATATCCCGGTGCTTGCAGCTTGTTGGTCCTCTCCTGCAACACATGACGGCATTGATCTCTCTCCATCTTTTCTAAGTGTAAAAAGGAAATAAATTGGTCTTGACTCCTAAGCATAAATGGCGGTAGGAGATACAGTTCCTGGAATAAATTATCTACGTGTTAATTTTTTTCCCTTTTTGCTTCGTAAGACCACGCTTTTCAGAGTAGTCTGCTGTGCAAACGTTGTAAGTCGCCACTTGTCCTAAAGCTGCAGCTTCCCGTTGCGCAGCAGTAAGTACAGCGCTTCCCTTAATACTCATCCAGTTGCGTCAGCTGTCTGACACCCTAACGCCTGGTGAGTAGGACCTGGTTCTCCGAGTAGCCTCATTGATCTGTCCCACTAAACCAGTGACAGAGTTACGTGTAATGTTTTGTGCGTGACTTTGTCGGTGACTTGTGATACTGCTTGCTTTCAAAGCGCTGTCTGTCTGCTGGCTGGTTGTTATGTATCTCCGGAGGAAAAAAAAATAATGCAAATTTACCTTGATAAAAACAAGAGTGAAGGTTCTTGTTTCTTCTCTCCTTTTTGCCTCCACAAGCCTGTACGCATCCCCCTCTCCACCCAGAAAAAGAAAACTTCATGACTTCCAGTATGGCCAGGCAACGTGCCGTATCTCGTTCTCTTGTCCATTTTTGAAATGTTGAGGGGTTTTCCTTTTATTTTTTTTATTTTCTCTCTTTTTTTTTTTTTCTTCTCTTTTCCTCTCTTGCCCTGTGTATTATTACCACGTGTACTATCGTATATACACCATGGACATGTAAATGCGTGTTGACTTTGAGCTTCTTCCCTGGAGGATCCTTGAGCTTATTCTGGTTACTTCCCTCTTTTGAAATAAGCTTGCAGGCACCCAGCTATAACGGGCACGCTGCTTATAGGCAAAAAAGATTGTGGTTAAGGCCATTTAGACTTTATCAAAAATTTACGTTCTTTTTGTGCGTGTCTGTGTAGGTACACCAGAATTTATGGCCCCTGAAATGTATGAGGAGCACTACGATGAATCCGTGGACGTCTATGCTTTTGGAATGTGCATGTTGGAAATGGCTACCTCAGAATACCCTTACTCAGAATGCCAGAATGCTGCTCAAATTTACCGGAAAGTAACCTGTGTGAGTAAACCTCCTTAATTTATATTGGGATTTTGTGTTTTTGAAGGTTCAAAACTGTATTTTGATGAGGCGCTGAGTGTGTAGCGTGTTGTAGAAGCCGAGGTATCTGAGCTCTGGGTTATGCAGAACTGTTGCAGGTTTATTTGTAAGCTTGCAATTCCACGGTTGGATTGTCTTTCACTGTACTGCAGCCGCATAAAATATTTTCGGTAATCTTTGTTGCCGAGTTTGTCTCTATCAGCGAAATATATATAAAACTTGGGGAGAATGAGCAGGGAAGAAACTTAACTCTGGTCTTGCCTCCTAAATGGGGGCTCCTCAGACTTAATCATGTTTCCCACAAAACTAAAAGAATTAACTTTTAAGTTGCAGCCTGAATACTTCCTCACACGATGGAGGATGTTCGATTCAGATTTCCAGCACGGATTCTCTCTGTTTGTATATGTGACAAATTATCTGAAGATATAAATGGGAAAAGATAGCAATATCTACTTTTGTAGTCAGCCTGAGGAGCTTTACGTCTGCGTTTTGAGCTCTGCAAGGCCGGGCAGTCCCCAGCCAGGAACCGTGGAAATGGGTCTGCTGCATTTTCAGGTGAGGTTAGGCTGCAGGAGAAGCCAAGCTGAAATAACCTCTATACTGAATAAAATGCCCTCTCCAGCACTCTCACCCCCAGATGATAAATCTATTTGTCTACATGAATTGGATGGCGAATGCCTGAAAAAACTCCTTAGTCTGTAAGATGCTGTCAGATTGCAAATCACTGACTGCGGAGAAACGAGACTTGCCAAAGGCTTTGGCAGCTGTGGTTATATGCTGTTCTACTCGGTTAAGTGAAACCAAGGGCTTCGGGAGGTTTTTTTAGGGATAGATTACGTTCAACGGGCTGGTTTGTCAGAGATTGTCCCAGGTACTTTCCATCTGGTTGCTACAGAGGAAGATAGAGAGCTGTGTGGTTCGGTCCTCGTGCACCACCGAGAGACGCAGTCTGCATGCTCGGGATGTGAAGCGAGTAATCCTCGGCAGAAAGCGGCACTAAATTAGCCACAGATAGGGCTGCTTTTATTTCTTTGTCCTGTAAGGTAGAAAGAGTAGTTAGGCTTACATAGTAGATACACTGAGCGGGTCCATCTCTCAGTCTACAAAAGTGGGGTCCGAAAACTGGTTTGTATTCCTCTTATCCAACTGCTTGTTATGAGCAAGAGTCTTCCCGAATGGAACTTAGTAATAACTGGTTGATTTTTGAAAGGTACTTGAGACCACGTGAGACTTATCCAAGAGGTTTAGTGAATCAGACAAGTACAAGCCTGGCTCTGTGAAGTCCTGCAGTCAGCAAACACTGTGCGGGGTCAAAATGGCATTTTCTGATTTGCGGGGTGCTGGTCTCTCACGCTGCATGTGGAGACGGTTTCAGCAGGCACCCGGACACTCGCATGTGCCAGATGGCGGGTTTCTGTGCGACTTAATTTTTATAGGTATAGTTTGTGTTGTTCAACATCTGTCTTTTTCCACCACTGAGGACTGGGATGCTGAGAAGTTGGTCCTCCTGTGCTACCCAGCCGTGATGGTGCTGCCTTGGTGGAAGGGGCAGGGGGTGGTGCAAGGGATCCAGGAGTCTGTGTTTAAAAGCTGAAGACAGTATCGCATGACACTGGAGGATGTTCCTGCTGGAAATGAGAGCCATGCCATGACTTTCTGAAAGCAGGAGGGCACCTCTGAAGAAGGGGAAGATGCTTTATCCCATTTTTGTATAAACTGTTGCGAGCTGACATTTGTAGCTTGGTAAAGATGAATGTTTCCCAACGGACTGCAACCCTGATTTCTGGTAGGTTTAACTCTTCTTGGAGCATTGCTTTCAGCCCATAGCTACTCGGAAATAATTAAAGCAAATGGCACCCGAAGCTGCCCAGCAGCGTGGTTAGCGTCATCGCTATGGCTAGAGCAGCTCCCTGAGGTGCGGCGGGCAGGGAGTGTGTGCAGAGGTAGCTCTGCTGGTCCACTGGCTGCTGGCCATGGCGCTCTGCACCACGGCCTGGCTGGAAACGCGTGCTGCGTCTTCTCAAAGGAGCAAAATGGGTTTGGTGGTTCAAATCCTTGCCTAAATGCTCAGGAGGATGGCCTCTTGTTCCACATCGATATTCCACGGTGCTTTATGGCATTGTTATTCCACTCACTCCTCCCCTACAAGGAAAAGTTTATTTTCTTTGGCACAGTGGCTCCTTGGCTTCATTCAGGATGTAGTCCTTTGGATGTGCTCTACACGCTGTCTTTGTAGGTAGCTTTGGAGGCATCTCCTTGGGCTCTAAAGCTTCACGTGGTAGCAACAGGAGTCTTGCCTAATCTTAGGCTCGAGGGCCTCGTCTCCTGAATGTGATCCTGGTCTTGTATCCCTAGGGACTGAGTGGCTTTCCTGAGAAGTGGAAGGGGTCTTCCCTGCCGCCTTGGAGAGGCATTGCGTGAGCAGTGTGTCTCGTTTGTGTGAGGAGCTGCCATCACGGCTAGCTGATGTTATGGCGACCTGGGTATGTGAGCATGCGTTTGGAGCCACAAATAATATAGATGTCTTCCATTGCTCCACATACCCAGAGAAACTCTGCGTACAGCTCTTAGCCATCTGGAATATTGGTAATTAAGACTTCGTAAGACTCCTAAGCCTCATTTGTCAAAGCAATATCTAAGATGGCAAAGAATAATGATTAATCGGAGGATTCCTAATTAGATGTTACATTTCAATTTGCAGACCTAAGTAGTCATTTTTTTTAAACACTGATGAAAGCCTGAGCCAACTAATTTTCTGTGGCAATAACCTTTACGTAGCTGAGGATTGTACGGTAAATTAGTATAACTTCGTAAAACTGGTTTTGTACTAGCAGCTTCAGAGAGATGGAAAACAGTCCTTATCACGAAGAACAAGTAATGGTGGAGAAGCTGTTGAAAGGTCACTGTATTACTTGTAAGGGGTATTTTTGAAGCAGAGCTGTCTATAGCAGGGAAAGCTGGTGCGGAAGCGTCAGGTGCAGACACGGAGGGTGGGTTTACTGCTATTTTCAGCAGACCTTGGGCAGCAGTGGTGGGAGGAAAGGCACTGGGATTCCTTAGATGGAAAAATTGGCGTTACTGTCGTTCCAAGGAAAGGGTTAACCAGCTCCCAGTGGAGAGGGAAAAAGCCCTGTCGCATGCCATGAGCTGCATGAACTGTCAGAGAGGAGGAGGAGCAGGGGGTGGACCTCTTGGTGAGGGTGCCAGAGGAGCAGCGGGTGCTCTGGGGGGGAACCTTGGTCCCAGAAGGAACCTCTCTCGTGGGCTCAACAGCTTCTCTAGAGGAGCTGCACCCGTGGAAGAGCCGGTGACAGCGAGGGATCCCGCTTCCATCTGCGTGAGTTGCCCAGCGGTGCGCGGCGAGGGAAGGCGCTGCTGTCGAGACGTAGGCACTGAGGGTGGGGGGTCCCTGTGATTGTCGAGCCATCACCTAACGGCGGGCTCTGCCCCGTTAGCTGGGGCAATGACGACTTTCAGGCGAAAAAACTTCAAAATCACTTTTCATGACGCGTTAGGGTTGGTCGTACAGCAGCTACTGCTGGCGTTGGGTTTTACTAGACTGAAACACAATGCAGAAATGGAGTGTCGACCAAACCCAAGAGGCTGAATTACGCTGTTTTCTTCCCAGCGTTAGATGAGGTTTGGGGTTCTCGCTGGAGCAGAAGGTGGCCCCGACCTTCCAGATGGAGGGGATCAAGGGTGCAGCGCTCCTGAATGCTGTCACGTATTTCAGCCTGTCAGTGAGAAATTTACTTAATTTCTGACGAAACTTTTTTTTTTTTTGCACCGGACATGCGAAGACTATTTTTAGTGTTTTAAACTGAGGGTCAATGTGATGTAAAAAAGTGATTGCTGTGTCTGGTTTCCCGATGCTTTTATTTTAAAAATATAAAATAACTCCCTTTTCCGGCCTTGGGCTCAGCATTGTGGTGGCAACCGGTGGAGGTGCTAGTAACATCTAAAGGGGTTGGAGTTGGTCGCTCGTGTTGGCATCAAGCGATTGCCTGCTAGCGAAGGCCCAGTAACCGCCTCATTCTTTAGACTGCCTCTGACCTTACTGTGGGTTTCGCTGGGCTGCGCGATGCCCCTGCCCAGCATGGTCGGTGCGTTACCCTGCTTTTGCCATTATAATATTTTTTCCAAGCATTTCTGCTCTGTGTCCCAACAACAACCTGTCAAACTCTTGCTTGCTACTGGGACGTCAGGTGCGTTTGAAGTCATAGCTGTTTGTCACGCGCGCTGGCAGTCCTTATTGATATGGAAAATAGAAACGTTTCCTTTCGGAGACATTACTATTTTGTTTTAAAATACTACGGTCAGACGTTATGCGTGTCTGAATCATTACGCGTGTTCATTATACTTATTTATTTATGTGACCTTTTATTCTGCCCGACCATATTCTCTGGCTTAATTGCTGCTTTAGTTTTCCCCTCTTGTGTGCGGGTGTGTGTAACTGTATGGCTGTAACAGTCCAGGATACAGTGGCAGTCACTTCCCAAATGTACAGAGGGGCTCACGTGCTTGTTAGGAATTGTCACCTCTCTCTCCTCCCTTTCAGCCTGAATTATGAAGTGTAAGCATAAAAAAAAGTGGATACATAACATAAATAGAAAATACTTTTTTTTTTTTTTTTCAAGTGACAGGTCCAGGCCACATTTACTGCTTTGAAGCGATTTCCTGGTCAGCATATTTGCAGTGGCCTTCATTCTGATGCCATAATCTCATTTTTCATGCATAACTTGATGGTTTTTCTTAGTCAGATTTTTTTTATGTGTGTGTGTTTAATCATTCTGCCAGCTGATTTTGATGTAGACAATAGGCATATCTAGTGACGGAACACCAGGGTCCGTGACCTTCCCGTGCAGCTCCAGGCCAATGTTTTCTTACTGGTGCGCTGCAGAATGCCCAGCAGACCGGCTGTATCTGCCGGGGCTTCGTGGTGACCTCGTTGGGTTTAGCAGCACAAACCCGTGCTTTAAAACAACCCACATGTTTAGGGTGCTGGGGGTTTGTATTTTAAGTTTTCGTACTGTTTCTTTTTCATAAATGCATTGAATGTTTTCTTGGCATCCGTGGGCTATATTTTATATTGCTCGTACGGAGAGAATAAATTCTGTAGCTGTAGCACAGCAACAACAGCCAAATAATGTTATGAATGTCATTGCATTGACTTTTTGTGTGTTTCAGATATCTTCTTAGGTCTGCAGATAATCTTCTTAGATTAGCATTAGGATTAAGTACTATTTTGGAGTGAAATAGAGATGAGTTTATAATTGCATTGCTGAATGTCGTGGAACAAAACCCTGGCAAAACGGAGAGCTGCTCCTCCACTTTATTGACTTCAGAGAGCGTGCGGTAGGGTGGAATTTCAGTTGGAAACATGGTTTCGGCTTTTTTTTGGAAGAAGGTTTTTTTTTTTTTTCCTTTTCGAGGAACTACGTGAGTCTAGACACTACCTTCAGGTAGAAGGTGGAGTTTTAGTCCAAAGCAGACTATGTGTAGACTAGGTGGGCACCTCCTGGGTGAAAGGAAAGCCTTCAGAGCAGTTACTGGCTGACTGGGGTCAGTCAGACTTAACGTTGACTCGTCTGCCGTACGCCCTGCATTGTAGAAGGTGTTGTGTGTTACTCTTCAAAAGTGCGCTCTGCTGATGGAAAAAGGACACGTGGCTACTTTTAGGCCTCTGAAAAACAAGCTCCACCTTCTTGTGTGTGTGTGTCCCAACAAAACGGTTAAAATTTTAATTTCCTGTATGTGCCTGACTGTAGACGCAAATATCATATGCTGGAGTGCCACGTATTTGAAACCCAATCACTTCATAAAGAAGGTGAGGAGACCAAGTGGTGATGAGGAGTTAAAAGTAAATCGTCCTGTTCAAGACGGAAAGTTTTTTAAAAGGGAAATTATTTTTATCTTCTCTCATTTAGCTTTCGTGTATTTTTTTATATATATGTATATATATGCACATTTAAAGAATTTGTACAAAAATACCCCTGTGCACCTTGTAGCAACCAGTTAGCCCTGCGTTTCAGACATAGTGGTGTTGAATTTACTTTTGTTTACAAGACAGCTGTACCGTTTTCAAACTGCCAGGGATAATTCCTTAGCTAATATACTTTGAGTTTTGGTGCCGTGTTTGCCTAGGGAACGCTCCGAAATGCCAGATGGCTTTTGTATAAATGAGGGAGATGAGTCCTTTGATTGCAAATAGAAAGCTGCGTTTTGGCTAAGCCCGCTTCGTTGTCGGGAGGCTCGTAGGCAGCAGGGACGGGGCTGTAGGGAGGGTTTGCGGCATTACAGGTAGGTGGCCTTGGAGGTTGTAATGAAGAGTAAGGAGCAGAAGCATACTGTAGCATACGGGCGTTGAGAAAACGCTTTGGCGAAGCAGTTCTCTTCAGTACTTCACTCGGCATATTTTGTCCTTGTTTGTTTTGGCCATCTATTCATAGCTTAGCTGTTCAGCAGATTAACACAATAGACATTCGGAGAGGTGTCAGTGTGCCTTCAAAAGATGTTGAAAGGAAAATGGTGTTTGGAGGAGCTGCGCTTTTTTTTTGGCGGGGGGGGGGGGGGGGGGGGGGGGGGAGAGAGAAGGAATTTGTAAGGTCAAAAATAGAGATTATCTCTCAAAAGGGCCACATTCAGGCAAACCTAATTTCTAGAGGCCCACGTGTCCTGCCCTGCTCCATTCCAGTCGTGTCAGAGTTCCCATTGACCCACGTAAATGACGATTATTTTTTTTTTGGTGAATTCTAGGACGTAAAATTAAATAGAGAGATACTGTGGTATGTCTTCTTCCCTTTCTGTGTCGCGTGTTCAGTTTGTGTTAAGATACCCTCAAGCTTCCCTTGAGCGCGTAGATATGTGCGCAGTACATTTCTCTAGGGAGCGGAAAGCTTTCCAGGTAGTATGGTGACAGCTGCCTGTACTGCTTTGTTGGGGGTTTTTTGGTGTGGTTTTGGGTGTTTGTTTGTGGTGTCCCGTGTCCCCCCCTCCCCCCCCCAGTTAAATTGGTACCAGTGCATGTTTGTGGGATATTTTTTAGTAAACGTTAAGCTCTGGCAGAGGATGGTCTTTATTACCCATTCTTCCTGATAAGTGTCACTAAGATGGAAATCAGCGGTTTCCTGTAGCAAACTGGAGGGTTTGAAAATGGGGAGATTTGTCCTATTGCTTTCTGTTGTGAATTACTGAAGCTTTCTTCATACTCCTCCCCATCTGAGAGCGCGGCAGGCTCCTGTAGCTTTAGGGCGCGTTAGAGTATGCAGAAGATTCACGCTAAAGATGTCTTTTGGTACTTTTTTGTTTTCTTTAATTTCTGATTTAGGTCTGGGAGCTCTCTTGAGGAAAAGCTCCTGACACACTGGTGTGCTTTTGCGCAAGCCTGGGCTTTGGCAGACTAGACGCTCCCGATCGTTTTGACACATTTTTCTAATATACAAAATTTGAACCCTCATCTCATAAGTAAAATTTATGTTCGCTTAAGCAAATAATTCTTTTTAGTGGGTCACATCCAGCCAGCCACGTGTACAGATTATTTTGTTTTGTTCCCACAGGAATGGGGTTTTTGCATCTCAGCAGCTCTCTGCCGAGGCAAAACGGTGAAGCTGTCTTTGTGTGACTACTCTGCCTCTTCCCCCCCCCCCCAAAAAATTTATGAATTACATATTTCACTTTCAAGATTTCAGACAAAAAGGGAGTGGTTGACCTGAAATAAATAAATCAATCCAAGTTTAAAGTCAAGTCTGAGGCTTGAATGGCAATGTTAATAAAATGATAATGTTAATAAAAAGATAAAAATGTAATCTGCTGCTGGAATATTCAGAGAGGTGCCAGCCCTCACTGAAATTCATCCGTAAAATTTATTCAGGACTAAATTCAGTGAAGTGCTTGCAGACACTTTTTGAAATACCTATTTTCCTTTTTTTTTTAATTTACCCAAGGCGGCATCAGGTGAGCCAAAAGTCCACTCTTCAGGACTTCACGCGTCCTCATCTGCCGCTGCCTGATCCATTATTTACTGTTCTGTCTGGGTGAAACTTTAAAAGGATTTGAATGGAGTTAAATGTCCAAATCCCATTCAGTTATGTTCTTAATCAGATTCTGGGCTATTTAGATAAAGGAAATAATGTTCTCTTTTTATTCTGATTATTAGAGTCGTTGGAAATACTTAGGTCCTTAAGCAACTGCAGAATCTCTTCCGAAATTATTTTTTGTCAAATTTTCATCCATATCTTGTTTTAGCAGGTAGAGATGTTACGTGTTTTTAAAAAAGGAGTAATTTTTGGTTTTTTGTGATTTAAGCTGAACATCAGAAATAAAGAGGGTAACTTCTTGCATTGCCCTCCTGTCTATAGCTGAATATATACATGAAAAGTATTTGCAGGAAATCTTCTGCTGAAGTGAATGGAATGAGTTACCCGCGTTAGAGACGTCGGGTATCCGTTAGTTGCTCCGACATTGTTCGACAAGGAGAGCAGCAGGGTGGCCTCGCTGGAAACAACGGCCGTTCCTGACAGAACATCCCTTCCTCCCTGTCTGCAGCCCGGTATCAGGAGAAACTGTCAGCCTGGGCTTTGGAAATGCCCCGCTCCGCGTGTGTAACTGCCCCGGTGTTACCAGGAATGATTCGTGTAGCGCATTATGGTTACGTGCAGGGAAAGATGACATAAGGTGTAAACTGTTATTTCAGCCTGAGAACTTGCATACCCGTCCTCCCGCAGTCTCTCTTTACGTTGGTACGATGTATGCTGTTTTAATTAAGAGGCTGCATACGATCATACTGAGTTAAGATCTCGGTCCTGAAATGTTAGAAAGTTGGGAGAGAGGACCTGTGACTGCCTGAGAAGTGTGTGTGTTTCTTTTTGCATCCTCTCCATCTTCATAAAACATCCCCAAACTGTTCCTCTTGCGCCTATGCGGAGGCAGAGCCCCCCGTGTGGAGCAGCCCGTTCCGCTTCTCTTGAGTTTTCTCCTGCAATGAACGGTTGAGTTTTCCCCTTGAAGGGCCCTGCTCATCGGGTTCGCTGTTCCCAGTCCAAATGTTAACATTTGACAGAAATTTGACTTGATTTATAGGTTACACCTGCGCTGCCACTCATTCCCAGTGGGATTCTAACAATGTGCTGGGGAAACGCAAGAGCAACACAGAGCTGTTGGGCTTATTCTTCTGCTCCCCTCCTTGTTTTGGGGGTCTTTTGGGGGAGCGGGGCTGTTGGGGACATAGAAAAACAAAAGATTTGTGGGATACAGGAATATGGAATGTTCCAAAGTATTTTTGACTTGTTCTTGAAACTGTCTCTCTGAAGAAACACGTGATTATTTGTCTTTATTCACTTAGTGTTTTGAGGGTTGAGGCAAAAAAAAAATAAAAAAATAGAAGGAATAACTTCAGAAAAGAGTTATTTTGAGAATTTAAAATCTGCTGTTTCTTGAATATTGACTTTGGAGTCCACTGGATATAAAGGTAAGGTTTGCAAAGGTTAGTGAAGAAAAAGGGAGACTTGCCCGGTGTACGGCTGAGTTCGCGTACAAACTAGTGTGATTATTTTGAAGTGCAATGGTACTTAGAAATGTGGTAGCCCTAAATCTTCAATTCAGTTTTGCATTAAGACTAACAGCTTTAAAGTATTAGTTACTCCAAGGGTTGAATTGATGGTAAAATGTAGGAAAAATGTCCTTAATTAAGAGATAGAATGTAATTCTTTTTCAAACTAAGTTGTCTTTTTTCTTTATCATTTTAGGGTATAAAGCCAGCAAGCTTTGAGAAAGTTACTGATCCTGAAATTAAGGAGATAATTGGAGAGTGCATTTGCAAAAATAAAGAAGAAAGGTTTGTTTCAAATAATCAAGTTTTGTATTAAATAATGCGTACGCGGGGATTCCAAAGCTGTCTATGGATTTTGGGTCTTTTCTGGCCTCTGGATATATCTGCCATATAATGTCAGGGTAATTGAATAAACGCTGTTGGTGTTGTCTCTTGACCTCTCACCTTCAAAGAATATCAAATAGAATATTCAAAGAATATCTGCATCACAGCAGACATGTGAGCTCGGTTCTAGCACGTTCTGGCACAGCTGTCTGTAAAATCTGGCTCAGGGGGTTCTGTGCGGTGGAGAAGGTCGACCACGAATGCGACGTGGTAGATTCACCACAAGCTGTTAGAGCAGATTCCGTTGGCTCAGCCTTTGGATACGGAGACAAATGGTGCCTTGTTTCCAGCTTTGGTTTGAAAACCTGATCTTATAGCGGCCTCTCCTAGATGAGTGTGTCTGCTGTTCTCTGTTTCATGACTTTCACAAATAACAGTTTTTAGGGACCTCAACTGACTCCCTGGAGGGAACCTCTTTTTTAGCACTTGTTAAGCTCAGATACTCAAGAAAAGCTGAGCAAAGCTATAATCTGCATTTCTGTACGTGCTTACGGTGTACAAATATTGCTGAAGCCTTGTGAAATAGAAAACACCAGTTTTTCAGCAGTCCTCAGTAACACCGGGAATGCTGTGTCTTTTTGCTAAGAACACAAATTTGTTATGGATGAAGACCAAACATACTGTAAATGTTTTCACCTTTAACAGCAGTTTTTTGTCACAAACTTCTTTGAAAGTGCTTAAGACTTGAGTATTTGAATGTTCTTTATATCCGTTGCAGATATGAAATTAAAGATTTATTAAGCCATGCCTTTTTTGCGGAAGATACTGGGGTAAGAGTGGAACTTGCGGAAGAAGACCATGGTAGGAAATCCTCTATTGCCTTAAGACTCTGGGTAGAAGATCCTAAGAAACTGAAAGGAAAACCCAAAGATAATGGAGCCATTGAGTTTACTTTTGATCTGGAGAAGGAAACTCCTGATGATGTTGCACAAGAAATGGTAAAATAAACTTCTCCTGACAAAAATGTGTACATATATATATAAAAAGTAGTGCATAAATCTCAAAGGAGAGCAGGAACAAGTCTGGTAAAGTAGCTTTTTAAATCATTCCAGGTGTCTAGTTTAAGCAGTTTGCATTGATTTTAGGATGAATGCTACAAGAAAGGGGTAAACGGGGAAGAATTAATAGCTGAAAAATATTGTTTGCCAAGTATGAAAACAGATGCATGAAATGGCATTTCAAATAGCTCAGGGACCACAGAAGAGGTCTCTTCTGCTTTTGTATTTTGAGAACTCTTTTGCCAACTTCTGTTAGCTGTTGAATGTCCTTAAATTTCTTTGGAATCTCTTTAGTTTCAGACTGCAGCCTGAGATAAATTAGAAAGCTTTGATCACAAAATATTCTGCACTGAATTCTTCAGAACACTTCTTTCCTTCTTTTTTGTCCCGTTACTTAGGAGGTGTGTAGAGGAGGAAAGGCTGTGGTCAGCCACTCTATCACCAAACGTAGACAGAGCCTAGATTCGGGCCCACTGCACCGAGTTAGGAATAAGCTTTGGATTTTTTTGACAGATAAGTTTTAACTTGGTGAATTTCTGTTTCTTTATAACTTGTGGGGTTTTGTTAGAAAACCTATTTTGTGTTCCAGTTTCACTGCATAGTCCTTGAATTGGTGTTTTAGTGATGCCTTTACTGCAGTTTTTAGGTTTTCTAACGTCATGGAAACGTAGAATCAGTAAGCTCTTAGTCAGGGGTCTGAATTTCCTTGTGCTTGCAGAAATGTTCCTATTATATCCTAAATCCCGAGGGATCCCATTTAATGATGTTGTCATCACCACTCCTGTTCTGCTTAGGAGAACACTTTGGCAATGTTGCCTTACTGTGCTTGGACTCGTCACCATGTACTCCAAGTTTAGCCTGAGAAATTCAGGCTCCTCTGTCTTCTTGCCGTTAGTTTGCATTAGGTTCAATGTTTTTTGAGCAATATATTGTTACAGAACTCAGTTCATTTAAAAGTTGCTCTAGTACAGTTACTTGCCGTTATATTTTACATTTAAATATGTTTGGAGTTTTGAAATTCCGTAGCCCATAGTTGTGATGTTTTGCTTTGAAGAGGAAATAATTCTCATAAAAAGTATACTTAAAAAGATCACTCCCAAACTACTGTGATACTGTTCCCTTACCAAACTATTTTAAAACCTGTGTTATGAAATGCTTCCACAGTGAAACTGTCGGGGGTGCGGGGGGGCGAAGAGGGGCATTCATTTTTAAATGTCTTTTTGTAGCCCTTATGAACTGTGGAACGCCAAAGACGTGTGCTTTCATCACTTTGTGTTGCTTACATGCTGTGGAAAAGAAGAATGCAGGAGACCTTTTGAGTATAGGGAATTATTTATCGTTATCGATGGGTTTTCAGTAGTCAGGCATTCCAGCCCGTCCAAACAATGTGGGCAAAAGGAACGTGAAACGTTCTGGTGGATTTGCAACCTAAGTTACGTTTCACAGCCGGTGGGTACTGTAAAATGGCATGTCTTCATTAAGCTGTAACCATTCTCTATAGACAGATGGAGGAATAAGAATTATTTTTTAAAAAATTGTTAATGTGGCAGCTTTTCAGTGCCTTCCCGTTAAGCTTTGTCATGAAGAATCTACTGTGCACGTTAGTTTATACCGTAACAAGGTTCTCTGGACCTGTGTGGTTCTTCTCTCAAGTAACTCCCCTCCATCGTTAGCATTTCCCAGATAATTTGTTTGGGAATGTCAGTAAGGTCCGAGGGCACAGGCAGTGGAAAATACCCATATCCATCTGCAGCTGTGTTGTAAATTGCTTTGCACGTATTAATTTTAAACAGCGAAAATCTAAGCTGTAAAACTGTCTCGTGTTTGGGCAAGAGCAGAGAAGGAAAACCTGTAGATTTCCTCCATGTATGTAAGTGCTTCCAAAACTGTAGGATGTGCATGTTAAGAATGTAGGGAGAGCAGACGCATCTCTGGGAGGTCATTACTAAACTAAAATTCATCCCCTGCGCTGTAGGAGATCATGCAAGCAAACAGCACAAAGAGGAGTTTCCGTTTTAGCTGTAGAGCAGTTGAATTCTGAGAAAGCCTGGTCCCCTCTGCAGTCAAACGCGAACAGTCTGCATTTGACTCGATAGGCTTTTTCGTTGTAAAAGCCAATCAATACTGACTGACTTCACCAGTTGAGAGAGGTTAATTTAAGAGGGAATTCTGTTAACGTCTTTTCCTTCATGACTTGCTGTGGTACCAAGTACAGCAATTTGGGAAACTGTGTATACTGGAAAGGTTAAGGCAATAGATTCCGATTAAGCGGTAGTACAGTTTACTCCAGTTGCATTGTTCGAAGAGCTTTTTCAAAGACGTTTCTTTCCTCTTTTGACTATTCTGTTAGTCTTTCAAAAAAAAAAAAAAAAACCCCAAACCCAGAGAACCCATCTGCAGTTAAACTCGTTGTCGTCGTCTTGATGGATGTTAATTGGTGAATGAATTGACCCAATATATATTCGGGTCTTAGAAATTACCTATTGTTGTTTTAAAATGCATTAGGGATAGAAGTTTTATTCAAAAAAAAAAAAACCCATCAAGCTTTTGAGTTGCTGTTCTCGTGAGGAATAAATATGTAATTCCTGTTGTTTCAGACTGATGTTTTCTTTGTCAGGAAGAGGTGTGACTAATAGGCGTGTGTGCGTGCCCATCTGCGCACATGTGATCTTGCTAAGTTTGTGCCTTCTCTGTAGATTGACTCTGGATTTTTTCATGAAAACGATCTCAAGATAGTCGCAAAGTCAATCCGTGACAGAGTAGCGCTAATACTATGGAGAAGAGAGAGAATTTGGCCTAGGATGCAGTCAGAGGAACGCCGGGACTCTGAGTGTCTGGAGAAGTTGAAGACGCCGCATGCGCAGCAGGTCCAGGTCACCTACCTTTCCCACACCGGTCACCATGTCCTGTCCGAGTCGGAGGAGCCTGAGGCGGACCAGCATCCCTTTCAGCAAAACCTGCCCACCAGCGTCACGTCTGTCGCGTGTAAGTCTCCTTCTTGGTTTTGTGCGCACACGGTGATGAACATCCAAGGGTAAAAGTCAACGCTGATCTCAGCTCAGCGGTGAGGTGAGCTGCTGTGCAGGTTTTTGTGCAGTAGCTCAAAGAACACAAGTGTCTTAGACGCATAAGTTTTGAAGGAAGTAAAGTTTCAAGAACAACTATATTATATAGAGATAGCTCCTCCTTCAGTAGCAGTAAACGCAGAAAACTTAATATATTTGTAAATAAAACAGCGAGGAGACCCTACTGCTAGACACAAAAATACATGTTTTCTGTGCCAGATAGTGGGATCTGCCCTCCGTTTGCGTGAAACGATTTCAGAGCCTGCAGAAGTTGAATGGGCACCAAACTGATCAGAGCGACTGGTGGCTTTTTCAACTGATGTTAGCGATGGGGAGAGGTTTAGTCAAAAGCAGACCTTGCTGAAACCCAAGCGCTGCAGTTTCTTGTGTTCTGTGAGTTACTCTTGTGTGAGGTTTTTTGTGAAGCTGTGCAAAGGTCTACGGCAGGGAATAAAAAAAAAAATAAAATTCCATCTCTGAGTGTTACATGATGCAATTCAAGATTTCCCTGTTTTGTGGGAAGTATCAGCTGCGCTTTGCTCGCGCATGTTGGGAGCACCAGACCTTGTGGGCTGGTACAGTCGTTATTATGGGGGTCCTTAAGTCACGATGCGGGTGCTCGCTCTGTTCCTCTAGGCTCTCTGTTTTGTCCTGAGCTCGTGGCCTTGAGGCAAGGGGGTGGTTTGATCTTCATTATGACAGGTCAGAGTAGGTGGTTGCTCTCGCTCCTCCAGGCCCTGGTAGCTACAAGCTGATCATCTGCCAACTCTTCACGTTCAGCTGGGGGTGATCACTGGGCAGTTTCAAGACAGATGGATTTACATCTCCTGTTTTAATTCCCAGCACTCATTTTGGTCTGTCTCTGAATAAGAAACCGCCTGGCTTTGCTTGCAGAGCTTGTTGTTTCTTCATTTTATTTCTGAGCATCAGACTCGTCTCCAGCGAACAGCAAGGCATGAAGAAGTAATGTTTTTATTTCCCTAAAGAAAGTTGTCTCTGTCCTCTAAAATCAACCTTTGTTACTGAGTCAAGCTCTGGTATTGAAATCTTAATCTATTTATACTTTTAAACATCTTGAAGGAAATGTTGCCAGATATTTTTAGCTTGGAAGATTTGAAATTTTATGAGAGTTCTTTTTTTTTTTTTTTTTTTTTTACTAGTTGGTTTTTCTGATAAATTCTGATGTACGTATTTTGCTACTAAACTATTATCATAGTGTTTCTGTTTTACTGTTGTGGACTTTTATGTAAGCATGTTTAAATTAAAGACGCATTATCTTTAGCAAAGAGACAGCTGCTGCTTTAATTCAGGTATTGTATAAATTGCTATACAGAGGTCTGCTTTGAATACTAAAATAACCAAGCATACCTCTACGAGAAAATAAACCTTTAAAAGAGATGAGAAGCAGCCATATTTGCATAGCTCGGACTACTGCAGTATTTACAAAGCTTTTTTTTCTGAAGCTAAATTGATCTCATTTCATTGTTTGGGATCAGGTACTTAATTCATGCTATCTAATTCCTGTGAGAAACCCTGTAATTATGGCTCTTTTTGTTTCCAGTAGTATAATGAGGCTCCTTGCACTTCCCGTGGTTCAGTTGGACATGAGTTGGCAGAATTTTATGCTAAATATAAACCATATAACCCCCCCCCCCAGTTTATTTCCTACTCCTCCTCAAATTTTAACCAATACTTGGTATTATTTGACAATTCACTGTCGGATGTCTTTGACCGTTTTCTTGGTGATGTTAGGTCTGAAACCTCCCTAAATTACTGTTCTACCAATTCATAATCTGAGGTCAAATGTAAACTAATAACTTAATTAAAACAACAGTGCATGTTGTTCTATAAAAATCTGAGACTGACTCACAGCTTTTACTTCAGCGTTCAACCATCATACTCTTTTTTTTTTTTTTTTTTTCTTTGAGGTCTTAAATAATTGCTTGTAATAAAATGGAAGTGTGTATGCAGCAGAAATCCCTGACACCTTAACGTGGGACCGTGTTTGACTCTTTTTAGAAATGCGCTGAACAAATACAGAGGGGAGTTTAATTTTGTGAGAAAACAGTTGGCAGAACAGTTTGTGAATACTGAGGCGAAATGTCACCTCTGGTGCTATTAAAAAATAATTTGTTATTTGAAAGCCAAATAAGTAAAACTTTATTTGGAATATGGAAAAAAGAGAAGATGGCAAGTGTCGAAAAAAGAAATGGCATTTAAACTTAGCTGTAATTTAAGCCATTTCTTTTTTTCTAACTGTGCTACAGTTTTCTTTTGGTTTTAAATCTGAAAGAAATCTCTGTTCCAAGCTATTTGTCTTTTGGGTATTTACAGCTACAGTTTTGATTGTCTCATCTTATTTCTCAAATAAAGAAAACAGTAGCTTGTGCTCAGGAAGAACTGGGCACGTGTACTTTACGGGCTTCAAAATTTGTGGAAAGACATTTTAAAATCAGTAATACTTGACGGTACAGTTCAAAGATTTATTTCTGTTTGAGAAAAGACGTGGTGCTTGCCCAGTCCCCATAGCTGTGCAATCCTGCAGTTTAGCCGGACGGACGCTCCGCATGAGAGTCTCCAACGGAGCTCTGAAGGGTGCTCCGAAATCGCTGCAAACCTGCAGATTAATTTGTTTTCTGTTCTTCATCTGGAGGTATTGCTATATACTCAAGTAGGGTACGGTTTGCCAAACTAATAACGCGTACAATGTAAAGAATTTTGTAATTTTCAGTGTTACTAATAAAAAAAAGGTGTTAAAGTCAGCGCGTCCCCGGGAGATCTAAGTCTAAAAGACTCCATGGTCTGCTGTGAACACTGCAGTTGGGGTTTCCTTTCCTTTCATCCTACAACATCTATAAACGTCTGCAGTTCTTAATGTCAACCTTAACGCCCTTTAAAGGAAATATCAATGTGCCTAAAATATTGTCGTGCACAGAAATCCATGGGGATGGGGTTTTTTTTTTTTGGCTTAAGAGCAGCAGTATGTGCCTTTTGGAGAAAATAACATTTGTGTTGTATAATTTATTTATATAATGGAAATGGCTAGGGTAGTAAAAATGCTAATTACGTAAACTAGTGTGGACCTTTCTCTAAAATCATTACTTGAATGTTTGGAGGTGTTGAGCTTTTAATAAAAAGTATTGTTCTTTCAGCCGACAGCACGTTTGACAGTGGCCAGGGTTCCACCGTTTATTCAGACTCCCAAAGCAGCCAACAAAGCGTCATCTACTCGTCTCTGCCGGATCCGGTACCTCCCGCTATCCAGCGGGTCTACAGCCCCCCTCTGAGCGAGAGCCAGGCTGTGCCCCACGGCCTCCAGCAGCTGGGGCACTACCAGCAGCCCTCAGGAGTAAGTCTAAAGCTTTTTGACGTCGTTTTGTCTCCTAGATCCTACTTAACGGCTTGTTTATACCCCGGGTTTCAGTAGGTGTGGGTTCCAGGGTTTGCTTCGTGGATTCCTCACTCGGCTCCGATGGCGACTTGCTTAGTAATACGTTTCTAGTCGCTGCGAAACGCGCGCTTAGTAGATGGTGTCTGGCTAGCTGTATTCGCTGCTCTGAAGAGGTGCTTCGCTGGCAGCTGTTGTACTTTCAGTAAAAAAAGCTTCTTACCAATCCATTGTCACTGAACTACGTTAGTAGCTTTGCAATTATTAACCTCCTGCGCGTATTTGGGAACTGTTTGGTTCGGTTCGCTGTCAGTGTAGCCACACGTTATTGTTCTTTCGTTTGTTCAAGAGCCTCTTGGGTCTGGTGTTCCTTCCAGTTGTGCCAAAGGTCACACGTCCAGTCACTGCCTTTCTGGCTCTGGGTTTGGATTTAATCTTGCACAGAGTTGGCGATGTCCGGCCGTTACCGAGGGTCCAAAATCAGGCGCTGGGAGCCCAGACAGACGTTCACGCTTGCTCCCATTTCCATGCTGTTATGACCTTGACCAAAAGCAATTAATGGAACTACCGGTTGCAAGAACGAACACGTGCGAGTGAACGTAAATCTTCAGGTGCTTCTAGTGAGAGGCACAACATGAGCGTGTCCTGTCCCTCAGAACCTGTGGCAGCACCATGTTCCAGTCCCAGCCTGTGCCCGTTGCACGTGGCAGGCAGTGCTTCTCGCCACCGCAGCGACCCCGCCGTGGCTTTGACTCCAAACGCAACGTCCCTTCCCCAAGAACCCGGAGAGGAAAACGTGGATCTGCAGACTAGAGAAGAGGCAGCAGATGCATCACCTCTGGTGGCACTGGGGACCTCTGCACACCCTGCAGAGCCAATGGCACCTCAGCAGCCCCCTCAGGCGTCCCTACCCTGTTTGTTTCGGTCTGGCCAAGATCAAAACGTGTCAGAAGCCCCGGTGCCTGGTGAAAGTGCTCACTCTCGAGTAGCCAACTCCATGTCTCAACCTCTCCCGCAAGTCAGCAGGCCCTGGGGCAGAAGTTTAGACCTGCCTCTGTTCCACGAGCCTTTGCAATCCATAATTAGCCAAAAGACCAGTTCTTCTCCCAGGAGATCTGCAAGATTTGCAGAAAACGTTCTGCCTTCTGACTCCTCCGAGGGCGGCGAAGCCGGCGCGCCGGGATGGTGCCAGCCCTGCTGTAAAGCCTGCGCGGGCAAAACACCGCCGGCGGCGAGCAGGAGGGTGCCCGCAGCTACCCCCAGCAGTGGAAGCAGCCTGCCTAGTAAAAATGATAGTGATGATGTGGTAGGTTAATTATTTTTAAATTTTTGTTTGTTTGTTTCATCCTATTTGAATTAAGAGAAGAAAAAAATAAAATCCCGGACTGATGGTTTTTTCCTGCCTAATCCAGACTTATCCTGCGTACTTGGGAGGTGCGTCGTTTTCCCTGGTTTTACCTTACGTTTTTCCAAAACGCCTGCAAGAAATTATGAACTGTACCTTGTGAATGCACTGAAACAGGACTCCGTTTACCTGAAGGAAAAAAAACCTCCTCCTTGGCATCTGTAGCCAGCTCCTTCCGCTGCAGGAACCACCTTTCCTATGTGCACTCGTCTCCTGGGAATCGTCCTTCCGCGCTCCTTGTTCACCTGATGAACTACCTTAACAACACTAAATATAACACTCAAAAGGCGCGTCTTGAGCAGAAATCTTTTTGTTAAATTGAGCTGTGCAGCATCCTCTTTTAGAGCAGACTCATTCCGTTGGTAGGTTTCTGTAATTTTACCCTAAATGCTTTTGCCATTGAGGATTTGGCGAGGTAATCACCTTTATTCACAAGCAAAATATTTCTCACAGCCTTTGATTTTTCTAATGGAGTTTCCATATTTTTTTTTTCCTTCCTGCGATAACTTCAGGTAAAAAGTTCCAAGGTTTGAAAGTATCAACAAACATAGGAAACAAAAGCCTGACTCAAAAACTTCCGTTTTCCAAGAAAAAAAAAACCCACTGTGTTTTCCTGGGAGATTATTTACCAAAATAACAAGCACATAAGCGGAGCTGTAGTAGGTTGGGGGTTTTTTTAGGCTTATGGGCCTCAGTCTGACATGTTGTTTATTTTTAATTTTTCTGCTTTGTTTATTTTAAATTTTTCTGCTTTGTTTGAGCTGAAGTTTGAGACCTGCTGCTGTTACAAACCTTATCTGAATTTCTTTTAATTATTTTTTTTTTCGTGTCCGCCGGGGTTTTAATTTGCTTCTCATTTCTCTGTTTGTTTTCTTGGCATCCATTTCGAGTAAATTACCTGCTTTTTTGGAAGATGAAGATTCTTTATGAAATTATAAAAATCTTTGTGAAGATAACTTTCTTTCTCACCCAGTTAACGGCGTGTTGTGGCGGTTGGTGTATTCTCACTCTGTGCGTGCTTTCTTTCAGTGGTTGTACTGGTCTGCGCGCTGCCTTCCAGAAAGAAATGCAATGCGGATTTGCTGACTTTTTCCCGCATGTTTAGATTAAGTGACTTTCCACGCGGATAATTTTTCATATTTTTTTTCCCCCACTCTCTGTGTTGAACCAAGTGCCGGTAGACTATTCCCCTGCAGTTGCCGAGACCCTCGAGGCGCGGGTTGCCCATCTCTAACGCCGCGCTCTCCCTCTCTCCCTCCCGCAGGCTGGGCTCCCCGCCGTGCAGCCTGCGCCCGCCGTGGTGACCCCGCGGCCCCAGCACTACCAGGAGCCGGCAATGCCCTTCCCCATCGTCCAACCCACCACCGTCGCCTCCCTGCAGCTGGGGCAGCCGCAGCCGGTGCTGGCCGGCCAGCAGGTGAGAGCCTGGCCGTTGCCAAAAAGCGTTTTTCTCCTCCCGTTTCTTCCCCGTACTCTGCTCCAGCCCGTACCTGCAGCAAGGTTGAGGGGTTTGAAACTACAGAACTGCCACTTGGGAGATGTAGGATGGGGTGAAGGACGTTGGCTTTAAGGGGTGGAAGAGTTGACGGGTTGAGGACAATTGCTGTGTGGTACCTTGGAACATCTTGATGGAGGTTAAGACTGGTGTTCCGTCGTGGCTTAACAGCGTCAGCCTTGCACTGGTTTCAATGTCCTGTCTTGGGCCATAGAAATCAAAGAGTTTTTTATTAATTTTGCATTATTATTTGGCACCTGCTTCCTAAAAGGTTAGAAGGTGACTCTTGCCTGGTGCCAATTGTCTTTGAATCCTCAGTGATGCCGCTTCTTGAGTTGTGCAGGCGCGTGAAGCACAGTTCCGCATAGGCATCCAGCCAGTAGCTGTCTCTTCCAGGAGAGGAGTCTGTCTCTCTCTGAATTGTCTCCAAATAGTAATTCCTTGTGCGTTTTGAATTACCAAATTCCACCCCCCCAAACCCGTGTTCCTTAAAAGTATTTACAAAACACCTCTTGAGCAGCTGCAGCTGCCTCCTTGCGCAGAGGGGCTGTCAACCGGGGAGCAGCGAGCCCCGGACCTGCGCAGTGGGGTAATTCAGGGCTCGCTCCTGTCATCCTACCAAAAGCTTGGTTTCCTTCGGGAGAAACCATTGATGAGGCTGGGGAATGTCTGTATGCCTTGTGACCTCTCCAAACCTTTTTAGTCACGAACATTTATCTCGCAGGCTGCTTTTTTTATTTGTTTAACGGGCCCCGTTCTTCTGAAAGCATCAGTGTAGGAACAACGTAATTTGGTCTCCTCAAAAAACACATGCTTATGTGAAGTTTTGTCATACGTCACGTTGTTTTTTTTTCTAATGGGCAGGGATATTCTCATGGTTCTCTCAGCCAAAAATTTTACACTTACGCAAATTTAGGACCTCACCAGTTGCACAGATCTCTTTAGTGGGCTCTGGAGCTTTATGCTGGCAGTTCAAAATCTGTTGTTTATTTTCCCCCACGAGCAAGTGCTGGTTTGGAATAGGGCGTTTGCCCAACTTGCTCAGTTTCTTTCGCCTGCCCTTTCCTCACAGCGTTGCACTCTCTTGAAACAATTCTGTCCCTGGTAGTAAAAGGATTTAATAACTAGTCTGTCTTTGTTTTCTAATCTTGCCAGGAAGTGCAATAAAAAAGTGACTTTTTACAGGATTGTTATTACAGAAATAGGTAAAATGATCAAGTGTCTGGGCAGAACTTCGCAGAGCGCCTGTGTGCCTCAAAACCAGGGGGAGGTCTGGTCTTCCCAGAGTCTCCTGGCATGATGCCGTGGGCAGTTGCAGTCTTGTGTAGGTGAACAGTAGGGCAATTCGACAACAGAATGGGAAATCAGGGTGAGAAAACTCATCTGCCTGACGGAATGAAACGTATTGATCTTGTATGAACATACACAGATGGCTTAGACACGTGGGATCAACGTTGCATCTCCTCGTTATTATTTTTTTTTTCACAGCTTTGAGTATCTGGGCATTTGTAATGTTAAGGTTATAATGAGGCGAAGTTAGCATTCATTTGGATGTTTTCCCCTCCCTATGCCTCATCCAATTCACAAGTCGCATTTGAAGCGGAGGCTTTAGGAATCTGCTTAGTTCCAGGAGCGCAATTTTTCTGCTTTTAAGGCAGTGTCCTCTGGAGCTGAAGGTGGGGCAGCCCGTTTCGGCGTGCTCAATCCTCGATTATCTGTGGGCAGCCTGTCTGAGCTGCAGATTAACCCTGCCGGCGATGCCGAGATACCTGCGCTGGCTTCGGGTGCTTTTTGGGTTTGTTAGCTCCCGCCCAGCACCGGGCGAGTGTCCTGCTCCCGAGGCCCGGTTGGATCTGGCAGGAGTTTCCCGTTTTGCTGTGGAGCGAGTGGGGGCTCGAGTGGGATCCTCCCCCCTCCCCAGCAGCTGGGCTCCATCTCAGCCGTTTTGCTCTGTCTCATCACCAGTGCCAGGCCAGCTCCTGCCATTCCCTTGAGTTTGTGATTTTAACGGGGTAAATGCCCCTGCTTTTCCCAAAACCTGGAATGCCAGAAACTGCAGTAGAGAGCCACATGGTTGGGTTGGGGTTTTTTGATGTGGCGAGATGAATACTCAGACAAGACTAATGCTGTCCTGAGGTCAAGAGAGGCTGGAGCCCCTCTGCTGTGAGGACAGGCTGAGAGAGCTGGGGGGGTTCAGCCTGGAGAAGAGAAGGCTCCAGGGAGACCTTGGAGCCCCTTCCAGTCCCTCAAGGGGCTTCAGGAAAGCTGAGGAGGGACTCTGGAGCAGGGAGGGGAGCCATGGGACGAGGGGGAAGAGTTTTAAACTGGAAAAGGGGAGATTTAGATTGGATATGAGGAAGAAATTCTCTGCTGTGAGGGTGGTGAGCCCCTGGCCCAGGTTGCCCAGAGAAGCTGTGGCTGCCCCATCCCTGGAGGGGTTCAAGGCCAGGTTGGACGGGGCTTGGAGTGACCTGTTCTGGTGGGAGGTGTCCCTGCCCAGGGCAGGGGGTGGAACGAGGTGGTCTTTAAGGTCGCTTCCAACCCAGACCAGTCTGTGATTCTAATAAACGCCACAGGAGCTGAGCTGGTGCTGTGCAGAGTTATTTGATGCCACTGCATGTGGCCTTTGGTGCATTCAGCCCCAGACACTTGATACCAGTGGCCAAATACTCTTTTGTTCACTGATCCTTGTATTGGAAACTTACCAGCTATGGCTTGAATTTTTGCTCTTTAAGGGTGGATGGTATCTTTCTTCCTTGCTACGTAGAATCATAGAATCATTTAGGTTGGAAAAGACCCTTGGGATCATCGAGTCCAACCATCAACTCCACTCTACAAAGTTCTCCCTTACACCATATCCCTTAACACCACATCTAAACGATCTTCTACAGTTTTATTGTATTAATACCTAACAACTGGTTGAAGAATGCTGCCACTAAAGAAGCACGGAGCAAAAGATGAAAGATTGTAATGCTTCGCTATTCATTTTAAAGTTACCTTTTGACCACCAGGCAGGGTGGTAGAATACCGTGTTGGAAGGGACCTCAAGGGTCGTCTGGTCCGACCCTTCTTGGCAAAAGCACCGTCTAGACAAGGGGGCCCAGCACCCTGTCCAGCTGAGTCTTAAAAGTGTCCAGAGATGGGGAATCCACCACTTCCCTGGGGAGATTATTCCAATGGCTGATTCTTCTCATTGGGAAAGACTTTTCTCGTGTGTCCAATTGGAATCTCCCCTGGAGAAACTTGTACCCATTCCCCAGTCGGTCTCGTGGTCCCAAGTAGGTCAATGCAGAGCCGATGTGGTGCCTTGGTGCCATGCTTCTGAAACAGAAGATTTATTTTTTTTTTTTATCTGTAATTTCAGCATTAATTAGAGGAACTGAAGGAGGAGATACTGGTAGCATGGAAAACATAAAAGGTGTTACTGATTGTTTTCGGCTTTAATGCAGCTTTTTATTTCCGTTCTACTGTATGACATCTGGCAGGCCAGTGGAGCACAGTTTTCCCTGGAAGGGTAAAACTGCTTTTTTAGCTGCGGCGTTGTTACTACAGCACCTCAGAAATAACTGGGATCCAGCTGTTACTATAATTATTGTGTTTTATTCATGTTTCAGATAATAAGTGTTGTATATTTCAGTGCTTGCTGCATTATGTAGTCAGCTTTTGAATGCCAAGATTAGCTGAGTATAATCTGCATAGTAGGAATCTTTGAAGTTAGTAGGTGGGGATTTTACAGGGCCAACTAGAACCATCTCTGGGATTTAAAGAGTCTGAGTCATTACAGATAACCTTTCCAAGACAGTTGGAACTTGTCTTTTCGGGTAACGTATCTTGCATTTAAATGTGTTTTAAACATAGGCTCTCGTACAGCGTTTAAATTCAGAGCACCCTTCCCTTCTATAAACTGTCCCCCCTCCCAGCGACGGTTCTGTTGAGGCCGCGTGCCTTCAGCCGGAGAGAGAGAGATGGGCAGCCGCGGCCAGTGAGCTGGTTCTTCCGTAACATACAGGTGATAACCCTTTTTTTCTTCTTCTTCTTTTCTCTCCTAGCAGCAACCCCTATCCCAGCAAGCCCCCCTGCAGCAGGTGCTTGCCAGCCAGCCCGTGTGCCCCCTCCAGCCTGCAGCCCACCTCCTGCCCCAGTACCAGCCCCAGAGCCCTCAGGTGGCAGCCGGCAGCGCGCCGCTGAAACCCCTCCAGATCTCCACTGTGCCCCAGCTGCCCCCCGTGGCCCCTTCCCAGGTAACGTCTTTGGAAGCCGCGTCTGAACGACATCCGGTTTGAGTAGAGCTTTCTCAGCTAATAATTAACATGATTTGCGGTTTTTTGGTGTGGCTATTTTGAATGCATGCCAGTTTAATTAGTCTGTAAGAATATAGCTTTTTTTTTCTTAATTCCTGTATTTTTCTTTACTATTTGTTTTTGTTTGGTGAAGCAAAAATCTCCTCTGTGAGTAATCCTGTGTCATGCCTAGAGAATCCAGTTGATGGCAGTTACAAAATTGCAATAACTGCAATTTTTTTTAAAAAACTTTTTTTTTTTTTGCACCTTCCCCTCTGGCCTCTTCCCCATCCCAGGCTTCAGAGCATGACAAGTTGCCCATTTTTTTTTTTTTTTTTTTTTATTACTGAGCTCCTGACTTCACCACTTTCCCCACCTGCCCCCCCCTCCTCCCCCCCCCCGCCTCAGCTCTCAGCCCTGTTTGTGTTTCCAGTCGCAGGGACGGACCCTCTCCTTGGCCGGGAAGGGTTTGTTGGTGCTGTTTAGTGTGTTTGCTAGTGACAACCACCCTCAGGCGAAGCAGCTTGCGTCAAAGGGAAGAAGCTGCTCCCGGTGTGACAGGGGAGTTACGGCCCGCTACGTCACTGGGAGGTTTTGATTGTAAAAACCCTTTTCCTGGGACCTTCCCTGCTGCCTGGGTTGCAGCCAGCCTACTTAAAGAACAAGGGTTTGAAATTGTCTTACTGAATTTTGCATGAAAGAGTTTTGCATTTTGTCTGGTCCCATTCCTTTTCATTTCCATTAGAATGAAAGCAGCTTTTAATTAGTATGTCGCTTGAAGGCTTCAAGCTAGTGTTAGAAATAGTTTTAAGCTTCTAAGGTATAAAAACGTTCCCCCGAAATCAATTTTTTTTTTTTCCTCTTTCGCTAATGATTTAAGCATAAATTGGTTTTTATTATTGTTTATAAAACTCAGGAAATGAATGGAAGTGATTAACAAACAGACATAATTATCATCGTGGCACAGGTGATTTTTACGTACTTGTATGGCAAATGAAACTACTTTGTACCGTCAGTGAAAGCACTTGCAATTTATGTGATATTATATTTTTTTCAGATTCCTCAGTTTCCTGTCATTCCTGCAATTACTCCTCTGGCAGGACTTGACAGCCTTCCTCCAAACCTCTCTGATATACCGGCTGCAAACGTGCCCCCCATCCCTGCTCCTTCTCAGTATTTTGCTCCGGCCGTGATTTTGCCCAGCCTCCCCATGAACCCCGCTCTGCCCATGGCTCCCAACTCCCCCGCCCTCCCCATGCAGGCAGTCAACCTTCCTCACACCACCGTGGCTTCTTTGGTCTTGCCCTGCCAAACGATAGTGCCAAACATGTCGGCTGCTACGATCCCGTTGCTTGCCGTGGCTCCGCCAGGAGTGCCAGCGCTGCCACCGCACCCCGGGGTGCCCCCGCTCCCCCCGCAGCAGATGTACCCGACCACCTTCCAGCAGCTCCTTCAGAGCGAAGCGCCCTCTCCCCATCACACGCAGGGCACGCAAGCAGTATCCCAGCCGCAGCAGCCTCCACCTCCTCAGTCACTTCAGCCAAGCATAATCCATCCTGCAGAACAGACTCTGTCTGCGCCCGGGGCTGGTCACCAGGTAATCCACCGGGCGGGGGGCTGTGGCAAGCCTGGACCCCAGGCCGCTCCCGGGGCTCGCTCCGTTGCGAACAGGCAGTGGGGAGGTTTTTTTTTTTTTTTCCTTGGTCTTAAGATGCTTTGATAACTTCTCAACCTTAGTCCTGGAGGTGGTTGCTAGAGCTGTGCAGCCAGGTGGAGCAGGGGAGGTCTTCCCCCAGGGAGGGGTGAATACCGAGGATGCAGGGACTGATCTAATGGGCTTTGGAAAACGAGCAGACGAGAGCGCTTTTTTAATTCCCTCTTCCTTCTCCCGTCTCAAACGTGAGGGGAGTACTTGCTGTCGTTCTGTGGCATGCGAACAGCAGCTGAAAGCCTTACAGACGCCTTCACCCCACCCCAGCCTGCGCACGCTGCGTAGGCTTTTGGGTGCTTCTGGCAAAATACGGGTGAGCTGGCAGGAGTGACAGCCTTGTTTTGGTGTAGAGCTGCTTAAAAACGGCAAAGGGAAATGGCCGTTCGATAACGACTCCAGAAAAGTCCATGGAAGAGGTCTATCGGACAAGAATGAATTCTAGCCGCAGACCCTTTCTCCCTTATCAAAGAAATGAGGCATAAAATGGAGCTTGTGATATTAGCGCTGTTTACAAGAGAACTGGTTTGGGACTTGTCTCAGAGTCTGTAAATGCTTCCATCGCCACGGCTGTGATATGACAACACAAAATGCAGCCTGACCCGCGCAGGAGAGAGCACTAAATCCGTTAATAATAGCCTTCTTGAAAAATCTCTGTTCTCCTACGTCACTCTGCCATAACAGATTGATTAAGATTCATAACATCCCATTTCAAGCTGCCATATCATGGCATCTTTAAAGTAGTGCATCGCTTTGAATTTCCTCTCTTCAGCCATATGTTCGGTGCAGAAATACCGTTTGTGAAAAAGCGGGCAACACGGAGCCCAGGAGAGCTGCCGCTGAGCTCGGTAGCCATAGTGCTTCCGATGGCTTTAGGGGGAGTCGAATCCGGCCCCGTTACACGCAGCAAGCAAACAACACCGAAGAACTCGTCTTCCCAAATCATCCCAACGCAGTCATTATCTATCAAATATATATATGGAAGAATTGCACGGTGATGTTTTTAGGATAAAAAATAGGCATTACAAACAAAATGGGCAAGGGTAGAGGAATATTCAAACATACATTGTTCTGTTCAAGCGCTTTTAATGGAGAGGTGTTTCTGTCAAAGGCTTTCCAGTGCAGTGCTGTTTGGCAGTTGATGTTTAGCACCTCTGGCTTTAGTTTTGCCTAGGTAAATTATACATTGAAACATCTTGTGGGTTATTCTAGTTTTATAGAAGATTTAAAAAAAAAAAAATAAAATAAATGTCACTGCTCTTCTGCAACATACCCCGCAGTGGCTATTCTGCCAGCCTCCCCTGAGGCAGTCGTGGAACTCGTGTTGCAAAGCACATCGCGTCTTTACTTTTATCCACATTAAAACCTGGAATAATAATTTCAGCTTATATTTAGAATCTGCAGAGAGCGTGCAGTAACGAAATTGTGTGGCCTAGTTCTCATCTGAGTCTTGGTATTTTTCTTAATATATTCTCCAAATAGTCTAAATCTCGAGGTGATGACACTTTAAAAAAGTAAAAATTAGGCAGAGTTTTACCAACTACTAAAAAGCCTTTTTTCTTCCGTATTTTCCTTTCTTTCCTTTTTCCTCATCCCGCAAGCTCAGTCCCCTTGGAAAAATACATGATGTACCTAAAAGGAGAATGTTCTGTTCTTAAATGCGCAACTCCAAAGAGCTGTTATGCAGAGTAACAGCAGAGTCTCTGAGGTAGTTGGCATACAATCGCATCGGTCCAGTTCCCACAAAGCGCTTACGCACACGAGTTATTTTGATGCACTGAAGAAATCCACTGAGATACATGAAACTTCCTCTGTGTGCGTGACACAAGGGCGCGTTTGCAGGGCTGGGGCCTTGGTGCTTGGCATGTCAAGAGTGGAGCTGTGTCTTAAATGCTTAAACTGAAGGGAAAACAACGTGTTCCGTGGGACACTGGTATACATGCGGTTAAAAAAAAGAGTTAGTTGTGTGGTCTATACCAGCTACCGGTTCTACATACATCGAAAAGTTTTTTAAAAATCCTAATTTAGATTATGGGTAGAGTGTGTTTTTCTTTGCATGGACATTGCGGTGGGGTCGTTGAGAGCAAACTCGTCAGGACAAAGAATTCATAATGTAAAATTTTAATTTCGTAGCGAAATGTGGCTTTGTTGCTATGAATTAAATAGTGCCTAAGCGATAAACACATTGTCATAATTATGTAGGAGGAATTCCTTAGATTTTTATTTGGTCATTTCAAAGCAAGTTTGAACCCTTCAGGAGTTGCCTTTCCAAGCCCAGACCACACAAATGCAGTCCCACTGCAGAGTCGTAATCCTTTCTCTGGGAACTCCGGCGGCTTCGGTACCTTGTCATGTAAGTCACCAGCGCCCTGAGCGGAGATTTGTTTTAATAGCTGTCTGTTGTGTTGCAGCAGATGCCTGGACACACTCAGTACGCTTTGGAAGCTGGAGCCCAGGTGCCCGTGCTGCCTGTGCAACCTTCGATAGTCATGTCACCGCCTTTGCAGCTGCAGCCGGAGCTGTTGCCTCCCCGCGGCGCTCCAGAAGGCATTGCCCAGGTTCATGGCAGCCTTGCCACGGCTAGTCCGCCTGTCCCCGTAGACCAGTGTCTGCCTCTTCAGCCTTCTGCTCTGCTGCAGCTTCAGCCTGAGCTTTCCCAGCCGCTGGGTCAGCAGCCCCCAGCCCCCTGCTCAGCTCTCCAGGCAGTCGTGGAGACATCCCAAGAGGTAGAGCCGTTTCCTCCGACGTAACTCACCAGCTTCACCCTTAACCTTCTTACTCCTTTGTGCAATAATGGGCTTATTTCACAAGGGAGATTATCCCCCCTCACCATGCCGAGCCGCTTGTCCTAGATGCTCGCACCTCTGGGTCAGCAAATAATTGGCCATATCAAATGAAGCCGGAAACTGCACGTTGTACCTTGTGAAATGTCTCCTTGAAGTAATGAGGCAGCAGGGCTAAGTTCCTCTCTGTCCCTAGCTGAGCACAAACACAGAGCTAAAATTTACTATAAGTGCCGTGGGTCAGTAAGAAGCTGTTCTGTAGTCTCATCCATGTTTTGTCTGGTCTTGTTTTAAATGTCTCAAGCACTTGTGCAACCAGCCATCATTTGCCGTAAGAAACTGCTCCATAATCAGATTCTTCACTATGTAAAAGCTCTTCATGCTCCTCAGCTTGAGTCTTATTCCCATTTCATTTAGCATTGTATCCTCCTGCATTGCCTGGATTCTAGTCTAGCCCTCGGATTTTTGTTTCTTCAGCTGTTCGTAGGTGTTCCCAATTCCCAGTGGTCATATAAGCAAGATACATTTTGTTGGTTTTCTTTATAAAGCTGTCAGCTCCTCCTGTCTGCTATTTTGACTTTTCTTTCCTCTCCCGTAATTGTTTAACCTTCAGTCTTTGACAGAATGTCGCAAACACTTCCTTCTCTTCAACTCTGTAATTGATATCCATAAGCAAAGCAAAACAAAGGTTTTAGCATTTGCACGAGATTTCAGTAAATAAGTCTAACTTCTTCTCCGCTTCTGAATGGAAATATCCCTCAGCAATTCTGCTCTCGGAACTGTTCCTCTTGAGGCTGTCTGTTCTGAGCTACCTTTCCTCCCCAAATAACAGTTTCCATCTTTTCAGACTAAACTTCTGTTAGTTTCCGTGCACGTGCTGCGTGCCCTGCCTACGCAGTACAGCCTGGGAGTTTCCGTAGAGGTGCAGCGTAACTCCTGCTCCACAAGGTGTTCAGTGAGGGTGCTGCCAACAGTAAAACTAGATTCTCGTTCCCCATTTTGCCTCTCCTTCCTATTGGCAGTCAGATTCTTGCAAAATGAATATTCCCGGTGCGCTGTAGGACGTTTCCTGGTGAATCTCTGTATCCTAAGGGTTAGATACAGCAGAAGTGGTAGAACCCATCTATAGCGCTTCACTTGCAGAATCCCCAGTATCCCGGCTGTGTCGGGCATATCCCTTACTCCAGGCATTTCTTCTCCAACTGCCTTTTTTCTGTATTCACAGCTCCTGTCAGGTGCAACGCTGATGCAGAGCTACAGCCTTCCATGCAGGGTCCATCCCATCAGAGGTTCTGGAGACAGGAGTAAACCTCAGTGTGCAGGGTGATATGGGGGTTACAAGTTGTCCTCTGTTACCCGAGAAACCCATGTCCACTGGGGCACGTGGCTGTCCTCTCGCTTTATCGTACCCCCAGGAACGTTTACCCACTGTTTTGCTAACTTCATTCTCATCTGTCATCGGGATGTTAACTCCCTTCTCTCTTTCAATCTAAGAAATCAGTCCAATGTCGTAGGCTGGTCACCTTGATCAGCGTGCTCCCTGTGCCGATTTTGTGACGTATATTGCTAAGGTTTCCTGGGATGTAAGAGGAGTTTCATATCTGTATATATTCGAAACGCGACATTTTGTTGCTACTCTGCCACAACGTTTTTTATCTCTTTATCTTTTGTTGAAATGTGCGGCGGCACTCAGACCAATCAGGCAAATGAGATTTTGTAAGGCGCTTGGCCCAAGCGCGTTACTAAAATTTGGATACATTATGTCTGTGTTCTCACTGTTCATTAATTTTGCAGTTTTACTGAAACTGCAGTCAAGCTTGGCATGGCGTATGTGTGGCAGTTACGAGCAATGAGGGGGGGGTTGACTGGTTAACCACTAAGTGTTTAACTCCAGTCTGCCAGCTGCTGTGGGGTATCAAGGTGTAGCGATGACGGTCAAGGGGCTTGTTTCTAGCTGTGTGTCTATAGAAGGATTTTATAGACGTACGTTTGTAAATATATTATAAATATATATAAAGTGATATATATTTATGAATATATTTGGGTGCGTGTATATACATGCGCAGTTATATACACGCACAGGTGTGTGTGTGTCTGTGTACATACGTGGTAAGTTTGTTACAGCGGGGCCAGTAGCATCGGCATCACAAATTCTGTGAAAATGGGTGTACCCGATGCGAAAGTCACGCTGGCGGTGTCTGTCCTCGCCTTGCAACCGGCGAAGAGGGAAGCTTGGTGGGGAAAATGCCTACTGCGTAGAGAGCACGGGGATGTGGTGTGAGGGTGGTGTTTTTAAACGATGAATTTTCATCTTTTAATTAGAAGTTCCCCAGAAATTTCCGCAGTAAGCCAAATGCAGTGGAAGTACTTAACGTATTTCAGGAAACTATACAAAGCCATGGAGCAAATCAGCTTATACGTTATACCCCTTCAAAAAATAAAACTAGGCAGGTGCTGATGTGGATCTGGCCTGCCGTCAGGTTTTTCCCTTGTGGTGAGAACTGTTTTGTTTGTTCCACCACCTCTGCTGCTTCTGAGGCAGCAGAAGGGAACTCGCGGATCAGTGGCTCTGTCTTAAAAAGCAGTTGCGCACAGATACTGATGCTTTGGACAGAAGTGATGTCGGGAGGGTAAAACGGGATGTTTATTTTCTTCTGAGTTCCAAGAACTGGTTAAAGAGAATGGTTTAGGATTGCTGGTATCTCAACAGCAAAACCTTTCTTAAAGGTGTTTTTCATCTGCCAATACAATGCATTTACTTAAATGACTTTTTCTTACGTTTTAGGAGCAGGCAATACAGGACAAACTTCAAACTCTGTCACAGAGCTGTGAAAGGTATCATTATAATCTCTTTGACATAAGAAATGTTTTCTTTCTGGCAGCTGTTTTTCCCCTCTCTTTACAAGGCTGGGCCAAATGCCTGCCCTTTGCTTGGGCAGAGGGAAGAGTAGCAAGAGCTGACCAGGAGAAGACGGGAGGATGCATGTCCAGGGAGAAGGCTCAGATGTTCTGTGTCCAAAGTGCCTATTTTGGCTCCTCCAACTCTTAATTCTTTAGTTTGGGTGGTGCCTTGGTGTGTGTACAACAGCTTTCATTTCAGCATGTTAACTTCTCTTTTTGTTAAGATAACCGAGGCGGTACAGACCCTGGTTTTGATGCTTTTGGAGCTGTATAAAAACGTGCTGCACTGGTGTGATTGGGTGTATCGTGTATTCCCTCTTTGGGGGTATGCCTGTACGGCCTTCTGTAACGGTCTTTCCCCGGGTTTGTTACGGGGAACGGTGTATCGGTGGGAGCTGTGTGTTGAGCCACCCAAGGTTATCGTTACAGGCGCTGGAACACCCAGCCCAAGCCTGTTCTGTGGTTTTGCAGGACACGAGGCCGCGCTCAAGTCCAGTAATGCTAACGACAGAAATAACGATAAATAACCCCCGAGCCAGCTCGGCACTCCTCAGAACCAAAAGCGAATTTCCATGTCTGCCAGCCCTCAGCTGCCCGTTTCTGTACCTGGAAGCGGGAGGGGAAGCAGTGAGGAAGAGCCCTGGAGAGGAAGGCTCCCTGCTGGCTGGGGGCAGTGGCTGCGGCTTCGGGGCAGGACCCCCCTCCTCAGGCGTCTGCTGCTCCCTGGCCACAGCTCTTGCTTCCGCACAGCAGTAAGCTGGGGTTTCAGCCTTCGATATGGATAAGGTACCAACGATGCGTGTTTGTAAGCATTGCCTATTGCAGGAGCCAGCACCAGCTTCGTCCTTCCTCATTACAAAGCTTTGGGGTTAGGATTTCAGGATTTTAGTGTCTGGTTTTCATTTTCCTGAATAAGATGAGTTAAGCTTATGAACTTTGAAGACACCTCTCTTACTGTTTTCATTGCACCCCACCAAAACCATTAGCCTGATGGAAGTCAGTGCAACCCCGCAACCTTAAAATGGAACTTCCCCCCCACCCCGCCAAGAATTTACCGCTTTTAAATACAGCGTGGAATGGAAAGTGAAATCTGATTTTTTTGTGACTGTAGGTTAGTTGGGGCCATAAATAAGTTAGACAAAATGAGTTCGTTTTGTCTATCTACTCAGTTTTAGAAAGGCACATCCAATTTTCAGTCATCTTTTGGATTCCAATTTCCCTGTTCCAGAACTGTGTTTGAAAAGCTGGCTGCCGTGCCTGCAGCAGCAGGGAGAGGTTGTGTCAGCAGGTGCCTCGCAGTCAGAGGGGGAGATCTCCCATTTCCAGGTGCAGAGGTAACTCGGCGCCGGAGCTGGGCTCTCCACCGGTAGAGCGGAGGGTAATGGCACATGAAGCAAACGGCTGGCAATTCCAGCAGAGGTGTGATCTAGGGTATATCCTAGGCACAAAATGTGTTCACTTTCCGAACACAGGAGTTACGCGTCCAAGGTAGCTGCAAAGGGAGTGGGAATAAGCTGTTCTGCGCAACTAGCACAGAACAAGAAGTAAAAGCCTTAAATTTAAGGAAGACTTGAATTCTTTTGTGCCTGTATGGCTAAATGAGCACAGGAATAAATTGTCCAGGAAGGCTGCGAAATCTCACAGGAGCTTTGTAAGGTTAGTTTACACAAACCCCTGCGAGGGCTGGTTTAGCCACAGCTGATCATACTTTGGGGTAATAAATAGGCCAGATGGTCTTACAGGGTTCCTTCCTGACGTGGTTTTTATGAACCTCTGGAAATTTCCTGCAAATTACTAGCATGTTGATGTTTTCTGTACATGTCATATTACAACAAGGTTGTTAGTGGCTACTGTTTTGGCTGCTAAAAAGAATATGCCGTTGCTAGCTGGTCATCTGGGATATTGTAGCATAAACCTTCCTTCTGATCCGTGAGAAGTGCCCAGAGAGACAGTCTCTTACGGGGTGCTGTGCTGACTTCTCGCTTTTTTCCTTCATCTCCGACCCACATAAACTGGCCCTGTTCAGACCTTCTGCTGGGAGTGCAGACAGGCAGGACTTGAGGGAACTGGGCCTTAGAAAAATAGGAACTAGTGCAGTTCAGAGCGGGACGGTAAGGGTCCCTGCAGTGAAGGGATTTAGGGGGATGTAGCGATATATTAAAAGTGATGGGACTTTCCCTGCGGTATTGGCAGAAATGCTTATAGACCATTTCTTAATAGGTGTGGTAGCCAGAGTACAAGCCTGACCTCGAGTAGTTCCCTTCCCTTACTGAGCGTCTTTCAGTCGGTGGCTCAGTTTGGGCCAAAAAAGTGCAGATGTACTTTTTTTTTTTTAGTCTCTGTCGTAGTGTAACTTGCCTATGTATAGCTCCAGGGGGTGTGACAGTGATTTTATTTGAGGGTTTTTCTTCCTGTCTCTTACAAAGCTACATGAGTCCCGATGTTGCTTCGGGTAAGGAGATGAGTGACAGCTTTGAAGGAGCAATAGGAAGTGGAAAACAAGAAGGAAAGTCTGCAAAGAAGCATAAGAAATCGACCCGCGCTCGTTCACGCCAGGAGAAGTCCAGCAGACCAAAACTGACCATATTAAATGTAGGTACAACCTCTTGGAGGGTAACTGTAGGATTCCTTTGGCTTTCCCAGAAATAACTGTGGTTAATCTTTGCCTGCAGGTTTGTAACACGGGGGATAAGATGGTGGAGTGCCAGCTTGAAACACACAATCACAAAATGGTGACTTTTAAGTTCGATTTGGATGGGGATGCGCCAGAGGAAATTGCTACTTACATGGTAAGACTCGGTGATGCGGCCGCCCGCAGTCTCTGAATGCCCCAAGCTGCTTCAGACGACACGTTCTCACGTGCCCTTGTTGACCGAGCTGACTGGTAGCCGTGGAATGGGGCGTTAATTGAAACGTTACTGTTTTCCTCTTTATTTTGATGTGGCCTTACAGGTGGAGAATGAATTCATCTTGCAGAGTGAAAAAGAGACATTTATTGAACAAATGAAAGATATTATTGATAAAGCAGAAGATATGCTCAGTGAAGATACAGAAGGAGAACGAAGTTCTGATCAGGGAACAAGTCCGCAACAAGACACCGATAGGCTGGAAATGAATGAGGTAAGAAATGTTAAATAAAGATTTCTAGTTTGATTCCCTTTTCTTAACAACCAGTTACTGTAAACTAGTTTTACGTGCTGTGTTAGGGAAAAAAAAATAAATTTGTAGCTAGAAAACAATGCTTTTATTCCATTAAGGCTTACTACATGAGTGCTCCTTGGAATGATACTCCTCTTGCATTGATACGAAACAGCTAGTTCTTCAATTGTTTTGGTTTAATTTTTTCAACAGGAGAAGCGGCAGTCTCAGATGAAGACACCCGTGTATCAACAAAATGGTAACTGTGCCTTTGAATACAAACTTCATTTCAGGCTTTAAGGGAGGGATGAGTTTATGCAGAAGTTTGCTAGATTCAGGAGGAAATCTGCCAGTTGCCGGTGGTTGGAGATATATCTAGAAATATGGGTATAACAGTGGTCCCTGCTGTCGGCAGCCTGGAAGGTGGGAGGGCTACCTGCCTGAGCCTAACACCTGGGGATGTTTAGGGAAGCCCCGAATTCCACCCGCTGATCGTCAGCAGTGGAAAAGTCAAGACGGTACGGGCGAGCATATTCTTTTCGCAACAATAATTAATGTTTGCAAGAGAAAGCTAAAAGATTGTGTTTGCGTTGGTAATTTAATTGAAATTTCTAACTCAGAAGTTTTCACCTACTTTGGTATCACAGGGGACATCTTGGCCTTCTGAACACAATCGTTTCTTACGGGTTTTACAGACAAATGGAAGGGAAGGGAATTGGCCCTTGATTCCCTCCGTAATGCGTGCCGGTGGGGAAAAATGAAACCTCTGCTGAAGGAACCCTCGTTTCCAAAATTCTTGTTACTGCATGTGTATTTGCTCCATGCTGACAGGGGAAGAAGGATAGTTTAAAACTTCTTTGACAAGTGCAGAAACTGGGAATCCTCCAAACTAGGCTTTCTGCTCAAAAGATCTGGTTTATTTTTTGCCTGTAAATGTCATGTAATGTCAGTACACCTTTTTTAACATAACGTTTGCATTTCTACTAATGAAAGTCACAAAGTGTGTATAGTTCTGGTTTGCCATTTACGTATGCCAGGCTTTGAGATAAGATGTGGAAGGAAATATTAGCTAGAGAACTTCCAACATGGAAAAGTTAAGCTGCATAAACTTTACAAAGTTAACAGATTTTTCATCATGAGAAAACTGTCCACAGTACCGTTAATAAAATTTTCCCGTCTGTAACTATCACCCTTCTAAAAGTATTGAACACTTGAAAATAATTTTTCAAGTAACTTAAAATATGTGGCAGAATTGGGAGGCGTCACTGTCTCCCTTCCGGAAGGGATGAGAATCAAATTAGGAGCCATTGATTTAATCTTGGCTAGTACTGCAGAAGTTCTGATTTTCTTTTTAAACGTAGAAATTAAGGCTAGGTTTTGACAGATGATCTGGAATGAACGGAAACTATTGTGTTTACTTTTTATTTTCTTGTCATCTCTAGTTTTGCATACTGGAAAAAGGTGGTTTATTATATGTCCTGTTGTGGAAAACCCTACTACTGATGCACCAGAATTTTCTCCACCGGTACCTCAGAGTACACAGCAGTCTGAAGGGCCAGGTATTTACAAACTCCATAGAAAATGTTTTCTTCTCTGAAGCTGCTGTGTCATCTCTCTTCTATTCTCACCTGTTTTAATTGGGGTTGCTTCACTTCGTTTAGCCGGAGGAAGAAAATGATGAATTTTGTTAAGTCATGCATTTAAGTGTATTCCTGGTATTGAATCAAATTAGGAATGTTTATTTGAGTTTCAGGAAAGTCTCAGTATTGTAACTCTGCCTTGCGCTGAAAGGTAGCTAAGTTGTAGTCACTGCTGTTACAGAACCCCAGACTGCCCGGGGTGGGAAGGCACCTCTGGAGATGATCCCGTCCAAGCCCCTGCCAGAGCAGGGTCACCCACAGCAGGTGGCACAGGAACGCGTCCAGGCGGGTTTGGGATGTCTCCAGAGACGGAGACTCCCCCACCTCTCTGGGCAGCCTGTGCCAGGGCTCTGCCACCCTCACAGCAAAGAAGTTCCTCCTCCTGTTGAGATGGAATTTCCCGTGTTCCAGTTTGTACCTCTCGCCCCTTGTCCTGTCCCTGGGCACTGGTGAAAAGAGTTTGAGCCCTTCCTCTTGACACCCGCCCTTTAGATATTGATGAGCATTGATGAGATCCCCTCTCAGTCTTCCCTTCTCCAGGCTGAACAGGCTCAGGGCTCTCAGCCTCTCCTCGTCAGAGAGATGCTCCATTCCCTAATCATCTTCATAGCCTCTGCTGGACTCTCCAGTAGTTCCATGTCTTTATTGAACTGGGGAGCCCAGAACTCCACTGTTCTAATAAGCAGTGTCTTTTCAGTGAAATTTTCTTGCATAATCTGCACATTAAAAACTTCCCTGACGTTTGTGCTCTTTCTAGACCTGGAGCAGTCGGATGATCAGCAAGTGAGCTCTGCCGTGACGGATCCGCCTGGTCTCTTACCTGGTCAGCAGCCTCCCCTGCAACCGGGGGTCTGTGACAGCCCCATTGGAGCCTCTCCCTCTTTGGCGCAAGTTCCTGCCGCCACATCTTCCACCGGCTTACCGAGCCAGGCCGAGTTTCCAGCTCCAGCGCTCCCGGGATCTGCTCCAAATACCCTGGAGCCAGTGGCTGCTAACGGGGGTCAGTATTCTCCACGGAAGGCGCCGATGCCCGCCCCACCGGCTGCTCCTGCCCCCCGTGCCGCCATGCTGGAGGAGCCGTCCGAGGCCGCCCCGGCTCCCCCGCACCGCCAGCCGCAGGCCGACGAGGGCACGTGTGTCCCTGACGTGGAGATAGCGTGTTGCAGCGTTGGGCCGCACCAGTCCGTCCCGGCGGAGCTCTGCCCGCTCCCCGTGCTCCCGGATGCCATCGTTTTGGAGCGGCAGCCCGCGGCCCAGGTCCCCCACCTGCCCGAGGCCGGCCAGCCCGGCGTGGTGCAGCACTCCTTCATGAGCCAGACCTTCCCCCCGGCCGATCCGCTGGCTCTGGCGGGCTCTCAGCTCCAGAGCCCCACTCAGGCGGCGGTGGCCGCGTCCCAGCCGCAGGCCGTGCTGTCCCAGGCGCAGCCCGCGGCCTGCGCCAGCGTGGGCATCGGCCTGCTGCAGCCCAGCACCGCCGAGTCCGACGGAGAGGGACCGCCCCGGGTGGACTTCGTTGACAACACGATAAAAAGCCTTGATGAGAAATTGCGCAATTTGCTTTACCAGGAGTACGTTCCTACTTCTTCTGCATCAGCAGGGACTCCGGACACCTCTGTCCCGTTAGAACAGGGCGACAGTGAATTTAACTTGCCACCTTTTCCCGAAGATCAAGTTCCCACGCTGGCGTTGGATTTGAGAGAACCCGGCCATAGTGCTGCAGATACCGGCCAGGAGGTGAAAGCTGCTGCCGAGGCCCAGCCGGTGCCACCCGTACCCTCTGAGATGTGCCCCTACCCAACGCGGGTGAGTCCAGCCACAACTCTGCCCTTTACACCCCCAAATCCAGCTGCTGGCCACAGCACCACGGCACAGCCCAGAACCAGCGGCCCTGTGGTGGGACATGTACGGATTTCTTGCTTCTCCAAATACTTTACACTTCTGCTCAGGGGTATATTACCTTTTGGCTGTTCACTGCTTTCCAGTGTGAAAGTTCTCTTAGGTTTTGACTTTGTCAGCTGCATACTGACTCACTTTACATAAATGCTTGTTAGTGAAAGACAAATTTTTCCTTTGGGTTTAAAAGTAATATCTTAATTCATTCTCCTCCTCACGTGTCTTGTTTCCAAAGCAGGCAGAAATGTGGTAATTTTTTTTCTGGCTTGAGCGTGTAGAGCACAAGGGGTATAGTCATTCAAGTTCTGATGATGATCAAGTTCTGATGCTTCAGTAGGAATTTTTTTCATTTATATATAAATGGATAGCAGTGATTATGCCTACCTTCCAAGTCAGTCTGAATAAAACGAACACTTTGGGAGCCTTTGCTTTGTTCAAGTGCTGCGGCTAAAGGCAGACACTCCATAGGTAGAAGCTTGCTCTGCTTCCAGTAATGATTTCCTTTGTCTTCCCCTGAACTTGGCAGAGCGAGACTTCACTGGGAGGCGTCTAAGGAAAGCTGGAGCAGGTGCTCTGGGCGTTCTTTACTGAGTGTCTCAGTTGTGCGCCTGCGCTGCATTCTTTCAGATAAAATCATGTTTATTAAGTTCAACAGTTTCGCAGCACTTGCTGCTAGAAGATCAGCGTATATCTTGCTCGAAAAGTAGCATTTCTGGAGGTAATCCCATCACCCTAGCAAGGATGATGAGGCTGGGCTGGGTAGTGTCAGCTGGGTGAACTCTATCAGCTGCTTGAAATATGTTACGGGAAAGACGGCTGCACTTGAGGAGCTCTTTAGAGCATATTGTTTAAAATGATAAATGACTTTCTACAGCAGATGAAATTCTCTCTCTGTGAAAGGTGTTGTGTCTCTCCAGTAATTTGAATTTGTCCCATTAAAACCTGTGCCAGTAAGAAAAGAGAGACGTAGAATTTCTGAAGACAGACACACAGATGAAGAATGTACAGCCTGGCTGGAAAAGCAAACCAGAACAAAACCCCAAACTGATATGTATAACTTTTACTATATATAAAATATACTATAAATATAATAAATAAAATACATATAAATCTAATAAATAAAATACTTTAAAAATATAGTATAGATATAATTTTTATCCTGTTTTTAGTAACTTAGGCTGCAGTTCCCTCTTTGACGCTGCCACTGCTTTTTTTAATTCCAAGGGAGGAAAAAAAATGGAGGAGTTGAAGGAAAAGCTAGAAGGCCACCTCCACAGACAGCATAAAATAGTTTAATGTTGCACAGTAGCGTGAAGGCAGAGAGGGAGAGAAGAGGGAAGGAGAATGTGTTGCCTTTCTGCCCTGTGCGCACGACTGAAATTCTTTTTCTTTTTACTTTTTACCGAATGTTTGAAAAGTCGGAGGTCACTGGCATCGGGGCTCGTTCCTCAGACGCAAGAGGTGGGTCAGCAAGCAGAAAAGGTAATGCTCCTTTCGGTGATGAAGGCAGTGATGCAGCTGTACTTGTGTGTGGTCCTCTGCGGCGTCCCCTCGCTGCTCACCCTTCTGGTTACCTGCAGAGAATGCCCAGCGCAGGGCATTTCTCATCCTATTTGTAATATAACTAATATTAAACATCTCACTTCTGTCAGGCTTCCTAGAAAGACACTGCCTCACAGGCGGATATATTTGAAACCATAAATACGTAATACATGTCTGTGGTGTAGGTATGGGGCATTCACATGGAAGGCCACGTTCCCAATAATAAATTTCCAGTGCCCTTAAAATGTCCGAACAGAAAGTCAGTTGGATTTCCTGGGTTTCCTAAAAATGCGTTGACAAAAATAACATGACTGAGGGTGCACCCTTGGGGGGGGAAGCCTGTAGGATTTTCAACGAAGTCCCATGGAGAACTAGTAAAGAGTAGTTCTCTTTAGGTACTTGTAGATAGAATGGCACTTTCCGTAATGACGTAGTAGGAACCCAGTAAGAAACTGGGTATTTATCGCACTCCATTTAGCTGTCTTGCAAGCCATGAGAAATTTTAAGGGCTGAAGAACCCAAAACTGCTCCTGCTGTCATGGGTTGGGTTGGGGAGGGCTTATATTTTTTTGAGGTTGTTGTGGCAAAGCTGGCTACCGGGTTTGTGCAGCAGTGTAGATCGTTCTTGTCCCGGTGGACGTGGATCGTCCACTGCTCCTAGGTCAGTGCGAGAGGGGAAAGCTGTAGGCGGGTACCCTGCGTTCATCTGCTCGCCACGGAGGAGAGTGTGCAAGTGGAGTGTAGCACTGGTCGTAAAATTAACGTACCTTAGATACCATCAAGCAGTGATGTATTTCACCCTTTCAGAGCTATGTAGTGACAGATTTTTGCCTTACGTTCACCCTGTGTGAAGTGCCATAAGAAAGCAGCAGTCTGCTTGCCTTTATTGGTTTAACTTCCAAACCAGTTTCCCGGTTGTGAAATAGTCGCGTCTTGATTACCGCCACTGATATTTTGCTTCTTTGTGCTTCTGTGGGCCGAGTGGCCGCCTCTGGAGCTTATAATTTCCACTTTCAGCGATGGGCGCTGAATTTTTCAGGCACTTTTAACTGTTGGTGTCAGTATCTGTCAAATGAACAGTGTGAAATACCTGTCCGTCTGTGGTCAACTGCAGCATTTTGTGTGCATGAATAGCCGAGACAATTACTTTTTTGAGACATCAAGAACACGCTAGTAATGCAGGCCCAATGTTCCTTGCAGGTTTCGTTCTTCTGGTTTTGTCCCTAAAAATTTTCAACCGGTTAATGAAATTCTACACTCCTATTGTTATTTGAATTCCCTAAATCAGTAGATCGAAGAGAATATCTGCCTGCAAAATATTTTATGTTGTCATTGATATTGCCTCCTGCATTATAGATCTTGTAGTACAAAAATGGGATATTTAAATTATTATTCCGTGCTACATTTTATCACACTTCAGTTTAACGCAGTTAACACACTAGCTTTTACTGTACTAAAGCATTCCAAAAGTGAGTTGTTATTTTTTTTTCCGACTTGTAAAACAGGTTCAGCTGCCAGCATCACTTCAGCTCCTGCCGCTGCAGCAAAAGGCCTCCTTCAGGTGAGCCGAAACTGGGAGCAGTTTTATACTTGATTTTTACAGCTACCTTCAAAATTAATCCCCATTATTTTCTCCAGGTTGCACCTACATCGTCACGCGTAACTAAACAGATGGAAACTTCTAAAAGGAGCGAGAAGGCAAAGACTATGACTTCGTCTGCACACGCAGATAACGTAACGCAGATATCTACAGCAGATGGGGTGATAAATAACCTTCAAAGGGATGACTCTCTAGACTCTGGTTCCTATGGAAAACAGGCTGAACCTCACGATAGCGGTACACCAGCCAAAACTATTGGCAGGTTTTCAGTAATCAGCACGCAAGATGAATTAACTTTAACAGCGCCGCACTGCTTAAGGTTCTCGGCACCCCCAGATGTCTATTTGGATGAGCTCCCTTCCAGCCCTGACCTGAAGACAGCCGTCCGACGGGTGCAGACAGCCTCTTCCGTCGATGTCCTCTGTGACCAGGGTTCGAGTGACTCTGCCGATGAGCCTTTCCATCGGCAGCCGGCGGCTGCTGCCCAGCTCTCCCCCCCGAGCAGCAGCGCAGCCACTGACTTAATTAAAAAAGCAGCTGCTTTCCTGCAAAGATCTGGCAAAGCTAGCTCGCCAGGCCTCGATTCACCGAACGGGCAAGGAACAAAAATTCCCACCATCAACATAACGTCTTTCCACTCGCAGTCGTCATACATGAGCAGTGACAACGACTCGGAATTTGAAGATGCAGATATGAAGAAAGAATTGCAGAATCTGAGAGAAAAGTATGTCTGGTTTGCAAACAACGCTAGGGAAGCTTGTGTTAAGATACCTAGGCAGCGTCTCTGCATATGATGAGCCGATATGTGGTTTTCATAGCTGTAATGAGTAAACAGGTTCTGGGCAAATTGGGCATCGCCCGGACCTTCCCCAGATGTCACACTGCATCCTTTTAGGCATCACTTTATTTGTTAATTCCATTTAGAAGACTAATTCAATAATAACTTTTTTAAACATCAAAACATGTCTGCTGCGATGTCCGGTTTCTGTACTGAAAAGCTACGTCAATACGGCAGCGAAAAAGAGCACCTGTGGTGCATGTGATAGGAGGTTCCCATGTGGACGCTACTTAAAGCGGCATAAAAATAATCTGGATGCCCACGTAGACAGCTGCCACAGTGTTCTCTCGGTGCCCTCTCTGCAGGGGTAGAGGCTATGGGGTCTACACACCCATCCCTGTTCCCAAACTCTCTTTTATGGTAGGTAACTGAGCATCCGTTAGGCAGGCAAGACCCTCGCTCTGCCTCCCGTCGGGTCTCTCGTCCAGTCACTGGTCCAGTCTCAGCGGGCGGCTGGGTGAGGCTGGCAGGAGCCCATCGAGCTGCCGGTCCTGAGAGCTAGCTGCTTTCGGTTTGAATATTTTCTTTCTTCTCTGGCAGGTGATGGGTAAAAACTCGTATTAGATGCTAGTTTAACCAAATCCTAAACTTTATGGTATAATGGTTTTACCGAATACAGGTGATGCATGTTTTTAAAACAGCAATACCTTTGAACTGCCTTTATGGCATCGTGAAATCTGCATTATGAATAAGGTAATGATTCATGTACTAATGGAATTTTTATGGGAAGCGGTTTTGCGTTTCCTCATGTTGAACTCCTCCAAACTGATGTACGTGCCTTGAGACTTAACTCTTTTGAAAACCACTGGTTTGAAGAGATAAATTCTGGAATAGTTTGGAGTTCCTGTCAGATCTCATGTCAAAATCAGTTGGTTTTACTGAGGATGTTGAATTCTGTCTCATAAGTGAATATTTGAGAAGTCAGTCACCACGTTTGCCAGGTGAGATTGTTAAAACTTCGCATACTTTTGGATGAGCAGTTGATTGTTTTATAACCGAAGACTGTTTTGTTCCTTTTTTTGTAACTAATTATGCTGTCAAGATGTGATGCTTTTTCAAATACATTGCTAGCAGAGTTCTTTATTTTTTTTTTATGTTTAGGCATATGAAAGAAATTGCTGAACTGCAGACTCAGCAGAAGAATGAGATAGAGGCACTGTATATTCGCTTAGGGAAGCCCCTTCCTCCCAACCTGGGTTTCCTTCACTCAGCCCCACCAAGCGGCCGTCGCCGAAGAACCAGCAAAAATAAATTGAAAGGTGGAAAACTATTAAACCCTCTGGTCCAGCAGCTCAGGAGTGGAACGTCAGGCACAAGTAGGTACACTCGGTTGCTTTCGATATGCCTGTTGTTGGTGTCACTTGTGGTTCTGCTGTGCGATTGCACGCGCTGCAGGAAAGGCACTCAATTTCTATTGTTTTTAATACTGTGACTCAAGTTTGCGTACTGCGAACTGGTTTTGAAGTGGGGCTTCCTTTGGGACAGGCTCATTACAGCTGCCCGTGCATACCTCTCTGCATCGGTTACGATGCTTGGCGGAGAAACAATATTCCACTTTCATTTGGAGTACAGCCTGGTTACATTTTCTCATCCGTTCTCCAAATGCAATTTATTGATGTTTGTATTCACTTCTTAGGGGCTGTTACCCTCTATTGATTATGTGCTGTATCTTGTTGATGCTGTTTAGTTTTTCCTACAAGGTACCGTATAAATAAGATTGGAGTGCGTTTGCTCCCCCAAAGGATGGGAGGTAAAAACAGTTATAAAACTGTGATGGATGCTTTGACCATCTGAAATAGTTTGAGATTTTTCAAAGGGTAGTACAGTCTTGAGTCATTGGAAAATATAAAGATATAATTCAGCTGGGAAATGTTGGTGTACACCAGTACCTATTTCTTTGGCAAAATGTAGAATAGAATATGAATAACTTTTCTTCAACTTACAGGTCACGCTGTTATTTAGAGGAGCAGCAGCACTTCCAGCATTAACCCTGGATTTCAAACTCGGTAGCTCTTGTTTTCAAAGATACTGCATCATACATCCACTTTGAGTTTCATTGCATCAATCTGGATTATAGACAGAGAGGTTTGGAGGTTTTTGCTTTTAATTAGGGATTTCAACTCAGATAGGAAAAGCAAAGCTATTCAGAGGCAAGATGTTCTGTGATCCGTCTTGAATCTCGGTGTTCTTGCCTATGGGAACTGAAGCCATGCTCAGTGCTTTGTCCCTCTCTAGCTGCTGCTTGGCTGGCACGCAGAGGTTTTACTTCCTTTCCTTGTGATGGTATGCTCTCAATGTCTGATATCCTTGGTCCAGTCATTTTCCAGTTTGTTCTTGGGTTCTCTCGAGCCATTTTTCCCCCTGTCTCTTCACAAAACCCACATCTGCCTCCACTCATGGATCTTGGCTCATATCAGTATGCTACCCTAGTCCAAAGAATTTAAGCTTATTTCTGCATAAAATGCCCCAATTCCCTTTTTTTTTTTTTTTTTTCCCCTGTCACCTTCAGTTGGAGAACAGAAATCTGCTCAGTCAGAGGGCTGCCTGGGTGCGTGCTTTCCTGCATACATTTCTTCTGTGTTATTTTCCGGTTTTTTGAGGCACTGTGTACAATTCACATTATCTTTGAGAATCTGTATTCATGCCTGAGTCTTCTCAGCCTTGACTATGTAGGTTCCTCATTTTTTGGCCTTCCTTGGGTCCTTTCTCAGGGATCAAGGGCAGGCAGTTTCTAAGACAGTTACTGATGTAATTGTCATTTCCACTGTTAGATGCTTTTGCTGATAAATCCACGGAACAAATTATTACAAAGATATTCTGGTGGTAAGGCCTCTTTACCTGAGATATCCATATAGGTAAATCTATAGATACAGATACTCACATATAGACATGTGTTTATGTATATATAGATAGCTATAAATAAATAGTTCCTCATGTCTTTGCAGCAACTCTTTATTTCTCTCCATTCGCTTCCTTTCACCTTTTGTGTTTGAGAGCAAACCTACGTGTTCTGCTCCGTTATCCCATGCGTTCATCCTCCTACTCGGGCACTTCTGCAGCTCTCACTTTATCTCAGCAGTCCTCCTTCATAGAATCGTAGGGTTGGAAGGGACCTCTGGAGATGATCCCGTCCAAGCCCCTGCCAGAGCAGGGTCACCCACAGCAGGTGGCACAGGAACGCGTCCAGGCGGGTTTGGAATGTCTCCAGAGACGGAGACTCCACCACCTCTCTGGGCAGCCTGTGCCAAGGCTCTGCCACCCTCACAGCAAAGAAGTTCCTCCTCATGTTTAGGTGGAACTTCCCATAGGCAAGTTTGTGCCCGTTACCTCTTGTCCTGTCCCCGGGCACCACTGAGAAGAGCCTGGCCCCATCCTCCTGACACCCCCCCTTTCAGTATTGATAAGTGTTGATAAGGTCCCCCCTCAGCCGTCTTTTTTCCAGACTGAAGAGACCCAAATCCCTCAGCCTTTCTTCATCAGAGAGGGGTTCCAGTCCCCTCAGCATCTTGGTAGCCCTTTGCTGTCCCCTCTCCAGCAGTTCCCTGTCCCTCTTGACCCGGGGAGCCCAGAACTGGACCCAGCACTCCAGACGCGGCCTCCCCAGGGCAGAGCAGAGGGGGAGGATGACCTCCCTCCACCTGCTGGCCACGCTCTTCTTGATGCCCCCCAGGACGCCATTGGCCTTCTTGGCCACGAGGGCCCATTGCTGGCTCATGGTCATCCCGTTGTCCACCAGGACTCCCAGGTCTCTTTCCACCGAGCTGCTCTCCAGCAGGTCACCCCCAACCTGTCCTGGTGCGGGGGGTTATTCCTCCCCAGGTGCAGCACCTGGCACTCGCCCTGGTTGAATTTCCTCCTCCTTGGGAAGTCCTGGTTCCAGCCTTTCTGAAAAACGCAGAAAAGAATAAAACCTGAAGCTTACTCCATAAGCTTCTTGGAGAAACTGGATTTGCCGTTGCATGTGTTTTGTTCGTTTGCTCTTTCAGGTAATCTTTCAGACTCTAAAGACTCACCCCACAAAGAAACAACTAAACCTCAGTCTGGATCTCCCGAAGCAGCAGCAGCAGTAACCTCCCCTGCCCTGGCCACCTTCGGGAAGGCTGTTCAGACGCAGCAGCCGTGCTCCGTCAAAGCCTCCTTGTCTTCTGACATCTGCTCCGGCTTAGGCCCTGAAGGAGGAGACGCCAACGCAAGCTCTGGCCAAGGTGATTTTTTTCATACCGGCTGTTCGGCATGTCTTCCAGCACATGCTAAAATTAGTTCGCTTCCCTTATGCTTGAACTTTTTAGGAGTGGATTTCACTTCTAGTGATATAGGAACAGGAACCTTTGGCAATCCAAACTGCTGGCTTACCTCTTAAAAAGATGGTTGCAGTGTTGTCAGAAGAACAAAAGTAAAGTATCTTTGCAAGTGTTAAGAGTAAACAGCCGAGAAGGCATGCTAATTCTTAGGAAGTAAATACCTTTTATTTTTGCCGGCAGCGGCTTTATACTGACACCTTTTCTGGAGTCTGCCTTATAGATTTCTGAGGAAAAAGAAAGGAAAACAAAAAAAGATATAGGAGGATAGGAGGTTGCCTCCCTTGGTTCATTTTGGGCTTTTTTTTTTTTAGCTCCTTGATACTTGTAGACCCAGAGTTCCTCATTCTAAACCGCTAAACTATCTTGGGGTGGGGGGGGGGGCGGGGAGGGAAGAAAAGGAAAAGAGAAAAGAAAAGCAAAACCAGAGAACCAAGTTATGTTTCCGTTATCGAAGGGGTTAACTCTGTGCATGATTCTGGAGTCCCAGCTAAATGACTGTCGATTGGCTGTGTTCCCCAGTCCCCACCTCTGGTACTTCTGTGTATTGCACACCTCCGTAGGCTTTGACTGATCTTGTTGCCATGCATATTGGAAGTTATAATGATGATTAAAATACCTTCCTCTCATTGCACATCCTGCCAAACTAATCTACAAAATATCTATCTGTTCTCTTCTGCCGTTATTGCATCCTTTGTGTATGGTCAATTAACTTACTCCTCTTTGGCAAAGTTAAAATGGAGATGTGGATGTTTAACTAACAAAGCTGATTTGACTGATGGTATAGGACATCTGATCACAGCTACTTGTACTTTATAAGTGTCTTTGTTTTCTTCCCTTTATATTCATTTGCAGGCTGGACGGTTTTCCACCAAACGTCTGAGAGAGTGACCTATAAATCTAGTAGCAAACCTCGTACCAGATTCCTCAGTGGACCTGTGTCTTTGTCCATCTGTTTGTATTTGTTCTTTTGTATTTTATCACAGTCCATCTTTCTTTTACCCCCTTTTTCCAGTTCCATATTTTATATCTCTAATATGTTTGGCAGGATGCCCCTTTTTCTGAACCATCTTTTCTTTCTTTTTATCTTTCTTTTGAGTAATCATCATGAACACACCTTATTTATATTAATTTTTCATATGAAAGCTTTTTTTGCACTGCTTTTGGCTCGTGCCTGGGCACCAAAAGCATGTGTGGAAGATCTCATCATTTATTATATAGCCTTATGGTAAATTTTACCCTGGACTTATCAAAGCTTTTGTACTTTGTGATTTATGTTGAAATAATTTTATTTGCAATGTGGCAAATATACATGTCTGCTGTCCCGGTTCCAGCGACAACAAAAAGAAATCCATCCTTCTGTAGACGAATGGTCTCTTTCACACATGTTTGGACTATGAAGACATGCATGTAGCAAGCTGATACAATACTAGAAGGTCACTGGAGGGTATAACTTCCATACAAGGGCTGTATTAACACGATATACAGTACTGTTTATATCCACTCTGTTTTCTTTAATTTTTTTTCCCCGCTCTTTGCATGTGGAAATGCTGAGACAATAGTGCTCCAGCTAGTTCTTTCAAAATCTGTTTTCTAGGTGGGTTTCCCCCGTGCATTCACTTTAATTACTTTAAGTGAGCAATTTTTTATATACTCGTAAGCGGCAGGAAGATCTGGTTACTCCGAGGGAGAGTACCATCAACTTTTTGTGGAAGCTGATCTGGCTGAAGCGCTTGACTCAGTTTATTTTCTTATGACCTTATGTGACCTCAGAGATGAAGTCAATTAGCAGTTCACCAAAGCATAAATAAGCAAAAAGCAATATCAGATTTTCAGACGATACTTTGAAATGGATTGCTAGGAACTAGTATTTTTGGTTTCAAATAATTGTGCACCTGCTATTTGTACCCTATTTGTATGACTTCTAAAGTGATTGGCAATTCAACCAAATGATATCAAGCTATTTAATGAAAAAATTAAGGCCTTTTTACCCAATCAGACATGCTGCTTTTTAGGCAAACAGATTTTGCTTGTACAATAAAGATATGTTGTGCTGAACAGGTACTATAGGCCACTTACACATAACATTAGAAAAGCTAATACTGTTCATGAGAAAATGTTTGGTTAACGAACTGTTCGTTTGCACTAATATCAGATCTCCTATTGGAGTTCCACATTGCTTATCGTTCTCCAAGTGGTACAGATCAAAGGCACAAGACCACTCAAATACACTCCTCCTAACTTTATGAATAAACAGTATTTTTTAAAATAATCTTGATTTTTTTTTTGTTTGTTTTGTTTGAGGTCCCTAAAAGTCCAAGCACCCAGGTCCTTGAAAACTGACACTTACTGCTCGCCATACCGAATTTATTGTCACGCAAGTTTTTAATGACTGTTGAAGTCATGAGATAATTTTGCATTCCGAGATTATTTTTTTTTTTTTCTGAGAACCTGAGGGGAATTCTCAGTTCACAAATTTTCCCATTTGGTATTATAATGGACATAGTAGTTTCTTCCTCTGCACATGTAATTCCCAGAAGTCGTTTCATTAATCTTTCACAGAATTACTATTCAGTAAGATGCAAAAAGACTGGGAGATGGCAATTAAAAAACCAGCGTATTAAAAATGTTTGGGTGCATGGATATTGTGAATGAAACCAAGGGAATATGTAAACCTTTCCAATCATGAAGTTTCCCGGTGCTTAAATAACTCGGCACGACTAATTGCTTTCTGTTCTCAGCCCATATGCTCTCTTCTTGGTTTCTTCTGGGCGCAGCGTTCGGGTAGGAGGTTTGCACTCCCCCGTTTCTGAGTCACGCGAGAAGATGGTCCGAGTTTCAGGCGCTTAACCCTGACACATCCATCCGAAGGCACCGCCGCTCAGAGAGAGCAGCTCAGTCTCCAGTGCTCTCTCTCACTTGAGTTGTTAGGCAGTTTTCCGCAGCTGAATAGCTGGTAGGTTTTGCTGGGATAGGAGCTTATTTTAGCTTATTTTCCCAGTGAGTCCAACAGGTTGGTAGCGTGTGTGAAGGGAGGAAGATAGGGCAGCTGGGGCTGGGACTGCTGCTGGAAGGATGGCTTCCATCAAGCCGGTATCCAGAGCATCCATGACCATGGACCCTGGGAAAAATAGTGCTAGATGATGATGGGAATGCCAGCTGGCTTGTGCTCCTTCCCCTCTGGAAGGGACATTGGTTGACCCAGCAAGGAAGCAGAGCCAAGTGTTTGGACTAGGTGCTAAACATGTTGGCATCTTTACTGCGTGCTTGAGCGAGGAGAGCGAGTGCCGGGCTGGGATGGGGCTGGGTTGGGGCCGTCCAGTGCAGGCAGCTCGGCAGCATGGCCGGGCAGGTCGGGGTCCTGGGGCTGTTCCCCAGGTCAAGGTGTCCCTGAGATTTTTTGGTTATTTGGCAGCTGTTGGGAAAAGTTTTGCTGGATTTGCCAAGGATTTGCCTTCAGAGGGGTGGAGCCCCTCTGCTGTGAGGACAGGCTGAGGGAGCTGGGGGGGTTCAGCCTGGAGAAGAGAAGGCTCCGGGGAGACCTTGGAGCCCCTTCCAGTCCCTGAAGGGCCTACAGGAAAGCTGGGGAGGGACTCTGGAGCAGGGAGGGGAGCCATAGGACAAAGGGGAACAGTTTTAAACTGGAAACGGGGAGATTTAGATGGGATATGAGGAAGAAATTCTCTGCTGTGAGGGCGGTGAGCCCCTGGCCCAGGTTGCCCAGAGAAGCTGTGGCTGCCCCATCCCTGGAGGGGTTCAAGGCCAGGTTGGACGGGGCTTGGAGTGACCTGTTCTGGTGAGAGGTGTCCCTGCTTTACCAAATATCTTGCCCTGGTTACAAGGTCCATCAAACTTGAATACTTTCATAGTATTCTCCCAGAAGAGCTTTTTGATCTGTTCCCCCTGTCCAATATTGACTTTTCATGGAATAAAATATTTCTTTATGGGCTTCAGCGTAATTTTAGCCTGAGTTCCTTCCCAGGGTTAGATTGCCAGGGCGTCTTAGAGGAGAGTTTGGGCTGATTGTGAGTGGAGTTTTCAAAAGCTCCATTTGGCTTAGACTTGTAATCTTGTGTAAAGCAATTTTAGTCAGGTCTGTAGTAATTAATGTTGTATGTGCATACGCGATTATGGAAATGGTCTAAGAATTTATTGCCATTTCAATTTTATTTTAGCTTTCAAGCTTTTTGGCAGCTGTTAGAGTGCAAACATGGGACAGGGGATTTTTTTCTGTCCTGTATGATATAATAGCTGCTTAATTTCTCAGATAAGAAATCTGGAACTGGAGGTAAAACACTCTGCTGAACCTTTGCAGGCTTAGATTAAATCTTAATTATGATTCATGTCCTTAACTTTACAGCTATTAAACACCTTGATTTTAGAAGTAATAAAATTAATCTGGCGAATTAGGTTTACCAAGTGCATTTTTAATTGAATTTAAATTTAAAACCAACGTAGCCAACGATTGTCAGTCCCCGCTTCAGGCAGTATCATCGCTGAGATAATGTTTCTCATCTCCCAAGCAACATGCCGGAGAGATAGAGTTTGGAAGAACCAGCTCTCTCTTTTTGAGGATTGACTCTCCCGTGATATTTTCCTTCGCGTTGGCTCCGCTCAGGCGGGCGTTTTGTGACTCCCTCTAGTACCGCCGCTCTCTGCCGCTTCCCCACACGTACCGGGGCCCCAGGTTTGATTTGGCACCCGAGGTGCAGAGAAACTTGTGACTCGGTTTTCAGGAAGCAGAGGGGTTGGTGATTAAACTTTTTCACATGCACTTGAGCACGTACCCTAGTCAGCTGCCTGCTTGTATTTTTTTGGCAGGCAGTTGCTCTGCGTTTGCATACATATTGTGCCAGATATTGCCTATTGCTACTCGCAGGATAGTTACCAAAATAGCGTTCTAGTATTACTGCCACTGATGTTTCCACAATGGGACTTGCTAGCTGACTTTGAGATAGGCAAGGTAAGGTATGTCTGAGGGAAGAGAGAGGGGGGGGAAAAATTAAATCTACAACGCAGATTGTTGAGTTGTGAATGTGACCTTTATTTTGTTATCTAGGCCTTGAGATGAGAAACTGAACTCGGTCATGCTTGCATAAGACATTACTGTAGTCGTGTCCTTCTGATTTTCCTGGAATAGAAACCTCATTAAACTACATGAAATTATAAGAAAATCTTTCAAAGCAATCCTTCTGTTCCTCCTCATGCCACCCATATCAAAACACAAACATTTCTTCTCCCTGTTTTTCCTCGCACTTTTCTTTACTTTCTCTTCCTCAGTCTCTGACTGACATCTCTCCTTTCTCCTTTGAAGACTCATTCAGAGCCTATGTCGACCTGGACCGGCACTCTCTGAGTTTAAAGCTGCATTTCTGGCACAGTAACATAAAATACAGACACCGGTTTGCTGTAGGAAAAAAGCACATCCATCCTGTTTCTTGCTTTTTGCCCCACTCTCTGATTTTGCTCATGTTTTCAAGTGCTTCTTCACAATAAACTTGCCATGCCCCATGTCAGATATCCATCGCCTCCCATACCATAACGATATTCTTCTTACCAAGTCCAAAATACCTTTCAGGAAATTTGGCACTCAAATAGAAACGGTGCTCATGTCTGGCAAGATCTGACAGTCAAGTAGGGTTCTCGGTACACTTCTGGCACTCTAACTATCTGTCCAACGGAATACGTGAAATCATAACGAAGGATGTAATGAGATAATAATGAAAAAAACCACATAGTTTGGTTAAATGAAAACTCAGCTACTCTGCTGGCTTATTTTTCTGCACTTGGACAAGGCATAAGGGAAGCTCATTCACGGTTACTTTCAATTGAAGTTCAGAATCTCACATTTAGACACAAATCCTACTAATGAAGTATTTGGAAAAAATTGGCCTCAGACCTGCAGAACAATGTATCTTTTTGGACTTGTAAAACAGGACTTTTAGGGTTGTCTTTGCAGCCAGACTAGCTTGACTTGTTCCTGAAAGCATTTTTGGCCTCCTATCACAAACTGAATTGACATCATTTCCTGCATAAATAGAGTAGGAATCAAAGCCTCCTATGAGGAAACCAAGGTGATTTGGATTCAAAAAAACCAACCAAACAAAAAACAAAACCAAAAAAATAAAAAAAACCCAACCAAATGCATCTTTAAGTCACGAGACCTCGCTTTTGGCATGCTATCGTACCTTCCAAAGCTTCTGAATGGCTGCACATTAAGAAAGGTTTGAGCTGTCCAGTTATTTAGGCTTCCTTTACTCACCTGAACTGCTGACTTTGTCTGTCCTTTCTTGCATAATAACTACTTTTTGATTGCTTAAAAGTACAGAAGCTTGTCCGTCAGATTTGTTGTGTTCAGTCTTACCTAATGCTGTATGTCTTGTATTGTTTTACCTTGTAGGGTCCACCTTGAAACGACTATGTCTAGGCAAAGATCACAGTAGTAGTAACTATCCCATTTTTGTTTCTCAGTATTTCCTTCATGGCATGGGATGTTTTTTGCTTTTTTTTTTTTTTTAATTATTATTATTATTTTTTACTAAAAGCTGGTTGTTTGATGAATAGAGCTGATGCACTTATACTGATATGAAATTAGACTGTATAAATTGTGATCCTTTCGTACTAATGCATGTGCTGTGATGTCTTGGGAACCAACGCATGCTGCGAGACAGTTGTGGTATTCTTTGTGTGTGAGACTGTGCACGCATGCGGCGAGAAAACTGGATTCAGTGTTTGTCTTTCTGAAATACACACCTTTATATGACTGCAGTTCTCTGCTGGAGGAATTTAGAGCTTTAAACGATCTTGCTCCTGTTGGGCTGCATGAAATATTAAACACTAATTGAAGAGCTTTCCTGTCAAAATACTTATTTTTCTCACCGGTCCCTTTCCCCCAAGCAAAGGAAAAGGAAATGAGCAGTATTCACTTAGAAGTTATGTTGCAGGTTGAATGCATGATCATTTAAAGGTTATTAACGTATCTTATATAACCGTAGGACTAATTAGTTTACTCGATTTCATTGGCTGGTAACTGATTAACAGAAAAAGAAGACTGAATGTTCATGTTTGCTTATATAATAATTTTACTACAGTTCTGTGAACCTTTTGCTTGGAGAGATGGTCTTTATTTCAAATCTTTAGCCATATCAAATACGTTAGCCGAAAAGTTACTTTATGTTTTCTGCTTAGGTCAAATTCAGGCACCTTCACTTGCTGTTCCCGACTGATCTTGCTGTGTCAGGCTCGTAGTTACCAACACGTAAAAAAGACAGATCTTTTTTTTCCTTTTTCCTAGTTCTTCTAGAAAAAAGCAAACATGTAAAATTAAAACTCTGTCAGTACTCTTCCTGTCTGCCTTTATCTGTACCAAAAGTTCTGTATTTATATCTTTGTCTCAAAAACTCACACAACCACTTTGTCCTCCTTTCTCCTCTTCCTTCTGTACATTCGCGGTCCTGATGGGGTTTTTTTTCCCCAAAAATACGCAGATGGCAGAGTAAACGGTCCTAACACCATTGAGAGAGATTGTGGGTTCCTGGAGCCTTTGAGGCCAGCCCTATTTGTAACCTGTACGATAATTACGATTTCCTAGGAGGACAGTAAGCTTACGCAAGTGAAATAAATGGTAAATTCATATTTTAAATGTGTGCCGTTTTAGTAAGTAGTACATCCTGCCTCCCACTCTCTCGTGGTAGTCTCCTCTGAAGAGACTTTGTAAGCCTGAGGATGTCCGTGTTGCTGGGACTGCCTCCGTTTCTTCTCTCTGAGTCATTAATTTCACTGAGAGAGGAGTTGTGGGTGCAACAGCTAGTGGCTTAGGTAGCATAATGGGATAGAAAATATGAATGCTTTGGACTTGGACCATTTCTTTAAGCAAAGGCGTTCTGTAGAAAGGAGGGGGAGGGTTAAAAGTCCAAAAAGCCACCATTTGAATTGCAGTAGACGAGAAACTCTTTGAGCAGCAAGGTGGTGACGCAGAGATGCCATCATCAACTTTCTTTGTGTGTGATTTTCCAGGATCCTCGACAAACAGTCTCGTAACGTGTCCTGAGCCCGTCCCACAATCAACCCTGCAGGTTCAGGCCAACAACAGTAACAACAAGAAAGGGACGTTCACAGACGATCTTCACAAGCTGGTTGACCAGTGGACAAGCAAAACTGTTGGAGCTGCACAGACAAAACCTTCTTTAAACCAACTGAAGCAGAACCAAAAAAGGCAAGACATGGAGCCAAAGGCTAATCCCATGCAAACACAGAATGAGACATGTGGAGTAAGTGGCACTCCTTGAAGGACGTACCTTTTGCTATGTGTCTGAAAGCCTTTGCAGAACTCAGATTTGGAGGAGGACATAGACTAAAATTACTTCAGATAGTTGCTTCCTTTAAATGTCCGTCTCTTTTCATTAAGTACTAAACCAGATTTATTTTTTTTTTTAAATTGTCTTTTGGAATAACCTTGAGGGATCTATGGGCTGCAATATATATATATATATATAAAAATATATATATTTTTAAATTGCAAACTGCTTATTAACAGCAATATACAGCAATACTCATACCGCTAACCATATGTTGCTCAACTGAAGTTTTAACTATTCCTCAAGTTTTCTTCTTTTTGATGTTTAATATTAATCTTCCGTAGGCAGGACAGAGGCTGGGCTGGTGGCCTGGAGGTAGTGAGCCTTCATTGTAGTGGAAGCAGAGCGAGTACTGCGCTGGGACGGGGGACAGGCGGATGTGTTTCTGACCTTTGTTTCTTGTACTGGGCATCTTTGAGGTTCTCTACCTCATGCAAATACCAACTTCAGAAATGCTGTGAAAGTGAACAACAAAATGGAAATCGGAAGGGCCCCCCTTCATCCCCTCTTATTTTCAGTAGCAGGAAAAAAAAAACATCGCGACGTGCATTTGTGTCTGCGTTTGGTGTGTGTTTTCATGGGTGAGTGACAATACGGAGGTAGGCACAAACACGAATGAAGATGTATCCAGAATCCCAGTTTACCATTCTGTCCCAGCCTGGTCTGGGTTTCCAGACCCTCTTCCTCCTCCTCGTGGTAGGATGTTTCTTTGATTAATAATTTTTGCTGGATTCAGTTTCTGGAAGGCTGGAAATTGAGCCAAAGTAGGGGAAAATAAATTAATTTTAAAAGCAAAGAAATAGTGAAAACAAAACCAGTGAGGGACTACTTTGCTGTCTCTTAAAAACAAGATAACTGGGTCTGAATAGTAAGCCATTGCCTCTTTGGCATGTTGAAGGAAAAAAAAACCCAAAACTTGTATGCAGCAGTGGTAGCTCTGTAGTTATTGGTGAGGTGAGACGTGCCCAAGCAGGACCGGTGCTAACGTGTCCGCTTTGGTACCTGCTGGTTTTGGAGTTCGTGGGGTCACTGACTTCACAGGGAAAAGCATTTGCTCAAATGTATTAAGCAATTTTATGTCAATTCTTAGTTGCCGTAAATGAACAAAAACCAGAGAGTAAAAAATCCTTCTGTGTAGTGATGGTTTAACCGGTACAAACCCATTCTGGAGTAACCGCGACATCTACTTAAGGCCCTGTTAGTTCTCCCAAAATAAGTCACAGGAAGTGCCAGTAAATAAAAACTGGAGATTATATAGGAAGTGATGGTGAGGGCACAGATCTTGTTCTAAGTCACTTCTTACTCTCTTTTGATGTGCAGGTTGGAGGTTGATGTCTTTTCCCTGAGGCTCCTGCAGTAGTTTGAAGTATTCCATGGGGGTGTTCTGCCCACTTATCACTCCGGAAAAGAGAGTGGTTATTTTGCTTATTTAAATGACCTGTTAACATCATAGAATCATAGAACGTGTTGGGCTGGAAGGGACCTCTAAAGGCCATCTAGTCCAACCCCCTGCAGTCAGCAGGGACATCTTCAACTAGATCAGGTCGCTCAGAGCCTCATCCAGCCTGGCCTTGGATGTCTCCAGGGATGGGGCCTCCACCCCCTCTCTGGGCAACCTGGGCCAGTGTCTCACCACCCTCAGTGTACAGAACTTCTTCCTAATGTCTCATCTAAACCCACCCTGCTCTAGTTCAAAACCATTGCCCCTCGTCCTATCACTACGTACCCTTGCAAACATCGATTCAGGGTTAATTTTACCTTCTGCAATCTTGGTGTCTCTTTTTCAAAGCCTGTGGAGATGGCAGAATACCCCTGTGAGAGGAACAGGAATGTCCCCATCTTAATACACTGATTTTTAGAGAGTTTCTTTCTTTCTAGAACATGGCAGTTCCAGGGAATTAACAAGGCGGATCGAAGTCTTTTAGAGATGATTTACAAAGCCCTCAGACAGGTTGGGATTCCCTGCCCTCGCTTCACGTCATTCCTTGTTGCTTGGAAGAGTGGCAGTCAGTTAGAGACCTCACGAGCCCCGCGCCAGCTTGCCCTGGGTGGTTTTGTCCATCAAGTCGTTGCAGAGCGGGCTGCAGAAGAGATGCAAAGGTAGACGGCAAATCTTCGTCGCATGGTTATTGTTGGGGCATTTTGGCCATGAAGATGGCACTGCACGCCGGAGATGACAGGAAAACAGGGCAGTGGATGTGATTTAAAACACTTTTACAACAGCTCAAGGGCTGTTTTGGGAGCTGAGCGGTCATTCTGCTGATTGTACCTTCGTAAATTCACCCTAAAGGGGAAATTGAAGTTAAGGGAGGAGCAGGTTCTTGACGCTGGGAGAAAAATAGCCAAAAGAGACGGAAGGAAATTGTGTGAAAAGACCCATAAAATCAGTTCTTGGGGCGATGAGTTACATGGGGAGATGTTGTACGTGTACTGAATCACCATTGAGCCCACCTTTTAAAATAGTATTGAAAAGACAAAAAGAACTCAGGAAATCACATAAAGGTTTGAAAAAATAGCATGATAACAGGGAGCATATAAAGCTCAGGCTGTACTTCTTCAGTCCATCTGTTAACACCGTCTTTTCGTCGTCTTTTTGATCAAATACAAAAATGCCTTTGCAAAAAAAAAAAAAGAATAAGGAGCACTAAACAGATTTCCAGCCCATCAGAGAAAGTTATAACAAGGTCTTATGTTGCAAATAAAGGCTAGATAAATCGGAAACGTGGTGATTCTTATCTTTTTTTTTTTTTTTTTTTTTTTTTTTGACTGGAACAAACTAGCAGGAAACTGTTAGGGCGGGTTGTCTCATATCTTTCAAGCTGGGTGTTTTGTTTTTGGGAGAAGCTAGTGTTGGTCCCGTGCGGTAATGGGAAATGAGGGGCAGGAGGGAGGCAGTAGGCATATCTTCGCTTCTAAATTTTCTCTGGGGGCCATTGGGGAGAAAGACGTCTCCTTGAAGAGTTTTCAAACAGGAGGGGGAGTGATACGAGTTGTCCCATGGTGCTCTGTTGGTTGTAGGTCCCTTAGAATTGGCACCACGTAGAGCTCTTGTACGTGACGCAGAGGCCACACAGGCGACGGGCACCCTCCTGGGGTGAAAGCCTAGGGCTTTTGTTACACGACCTGTGACAAAAAAGGCGTCAAACCAAATGCTCCCCCTCTGCTCTGCGTTCATCTTTTCTTTTTCAATCTCTTAGGCCAACGGAAAATTGCAGCATACCCTTATTGGTTAGGGGTAGAGTTGTTTTATTTCTATTTTTAATGAATTACTTCCTCTTACTGTCTGCCCACTGTTATTAATTGGCAGGGTAGTTGTGTGGCTGATTTCAGGCCTTCTCTTGCACCCTGGAAAGAGAAGACTGGCTTTCTGAGTTACCTTTTGTCTTGAGATGCTTCTCCCACTGTCAGCAAATTGTTTGCTGTGTGGAGACAATATATTATTGGTACCTTTTTTTTTACCTAAGTGAAGGCTGCTCATTAAGCTTGGAATTCAACTCAGGAGGGAAGTCGGTGGTGTGTTTAGTAAGAGTTAGTGGTTTTATTTTCTTCCTCTTTATCATCAGAAGTGTAGAAAGCAATACAATAACTGGGATGCAAAGGAAGACTAAGTTCTGCTTTCGTTCTGGGGAGGTTATTTGGCTGCAGATCCTGGTCGGTGCATGTTAGAAGCTTGGGAGGGAACCTTCAGGCATCCAGTTGTGTCACAGGAGCACCGAAATGTCCCTTTTCAAATGTGTTCTTGAAACAAGGGAATACACGTGCAATAGGATGTACTAGGAAGAACAGAAGTCAAACTGCCTGATAATAGTTATTTCTGTCGTGCTCATCTGTGTGGAAAGCACGATGAAATAATCCTTTTTTACAGGTAATTGTGGTTACCAGCAGTCGAGGAATACGCCTAGGAACGTGAGCTGACTTGTGTGTAAAGACTACTGAATACTGTGTAGTTAAAGGTAGTTTTTGAAGGTACCAAGGAATAAAAGGGCTTACCGAAAATACGTTTTCTATTCTTCATAATCTTATGTAGCTCCATGGGGTTTTAAAGGAAAAAACTACTACCCCGCAAAAAAAGCTGTAAGCATGTTCCCCATTCGTGGTAAGGGTGGTTCTGTGGAGCGTGCGGGTCTGTCAGCGGGTGACGTGCGCTGGGGCTGAGAGGCCGTGGGTAATAGCTGCACATCTGTGTGCATTCGGGACAGCTTGACCTGAATGAGCTTGGCTGCCCGGGATGCAGCTTTCTGGAGATAGCCACAGGCGCGAAAATGGAGCGGAAGGCCTGTTAACGCCTTTTACCGTGTCTTCCGTCTCCGTTGAATTGGAAGAATAATAAAAAATTGGATGAATCTGTGTTTGAAGCTCTTCAGCACCAGCTTCTCGGTCTGAATGGCAGAACAGCTTTCCAGGAACCTGGAAGGGCCCAAGGACAAATCTTCAGTACCACCTAATAACTTCGGGTTTTCAGCAGACCGGGAAAAGGTGATAAAAAAGATGTATTAGTATCCTTGCCCTGCTTGTGTTGGCAGCCAGCTCTCATGCCATCCTGTGATTGAGGCGGTTTTGTTTCACTGGTAGTCGGACCACGCAGAAGTAAACCAGTAACACTAATAACGCAGCCATCGAAACGTAGCTGGAAGAAAAACTATCTAAATCCTGCACTTTTAGAATGAGTTGTGATGGTTAGGCTCAGCTTTCACGGCAGAATTACCTGGTTTCATCTCTTGTAATGTAAAAACCTAAGTATTTATAATGTTTATAGTAAGTCTAGCCCAACTGTTGGTTGTATACTTTCACGGTGCCTATGAATATTGCTGAAGTGGCACTTCAGAGCTTGCTTGGTAAAGCCTGATGGCAGGACAGAGAATTAAAAAAAGTCCAAAGAACAGATTTATTTTTTTTCTGCGTACCATAGCCTTTGTCCAGCGGGCTTTGTTTCATTTTTATGGATGTTTTTGCGCATGTTCTTCTTTGTGTATCCATAATTCTTGTTTTCTGAATGAGTACGTGCGATTATTTGGGGGAGCGGGAATAAACGGCAGCAAGAGAAAGACTTGGCCACAAAAGGCTGGCATTTGGGGAAGCAGGAGCGAGAGGTGGCTCTTAGCCGGCAGGGACGTGTACCAGCCCTCGGGGCAGAGGTTTGTTCGGGCAGGGAGAGTTTGGCAAGCGCAGGAGAGGAGGCGGCGTGAGCGGAGGTACGAAGGCAGCAGACTGAGATGTGGCCACACGTGTTCTTTCACGAAGTATATTGCTTCTATAGAGGAGGCTAATTGAGATGCAGAGGGAAAGAGGGAATTTCACACCTTTCCCGTATAATACAGGATATATTTTAGGATGTCGACCCAGACTCCTTTCAAAAAAAAAAAAAAAAAAAAAAAAAATCTCTATTAAATATCTCTAGCAGACAGACTTTTTTACATGGTGATGACAGACATCAATTTTGCAGTCCATTTGTTAAATTCATTAAGTTTGGACCATGTCTGCCGTATCAGCCTGCTTAAGGCCAGGGCAGCGGACTTTACTAGGCTCTAGGCAGGCAGCAGAACAAACAGAAGTAAATTAATGTTGTAATATTAAAAATGAACAATGCCATGGGTAGTTGGCAAGGTCGTGTGCTCACTCTCACTCCTCACCGCTAGCGTTGCATCGTCTGAAGGTGAATTAGGAAGGGAAAAGACCACTTCTGCTTCACACTCCTGCAGGAGGATTAGAGTATTCTAAATAAGCCCCAAACCCTTGTCCTATATGACTGCGGGTTATGGTTGTAAAGATCTTTCATTTTTCCAGTTATCTCTAAATATTGGTTGCTTCAGCTGGAGACGGGAGTCTGATATTGTACCGCTTGTTTTCAATTCCCAAGACGACTTGGTATAGAAGAAACGATTTGCACCCATATCTTCAAGCTGGGGGTAAAACGCCGAAGCCCAGAAGATGCACTGGAAGCTGGAGCCTTGTCACAGCTAGGGTACAGTGTGCTGGAGTTCACGATGCGCGTTTTGGAATTGATGGCTTGTGCCACAACTGGCACCTTTGGAACACACTGACAAGGTAATACCTAAGAGGAGAGGTCACCTGGGCCAGCAGGGACCTGCAGATACCAAACGTGTCCTTTGAGCACCAAATTGGCCAGCGTGTGAGCGACAGGAGAGCTTACGGACTCGAAGCTTCCCTGGGGAGCTTCAGCGCCCCCGAGAAGTGTAGGTCTTGTGCTCAGGGGTGAAACACCCTTACTGTTGACAAGGTCCCCAGCTGCGCCGTGCATCTCAGCAGCTTCCTTCGGTGTACCTCCATTAAAATATTGGCCTGATTGACTGAACTGCCGAGCTAGTTCTGTTTGCAGCCATGACTTTGACCTTAGTGCAGGTATACTCCTTGTCCATCGCTGCCTGAGTGTCCATCTGCTTCCCTTTGAACTTTTACGAACAAGGTGACTTGTGGTTTCACAGCTCCCCTAGAGCTGAGGAGTTCATAGCTCCTTGTGCTGTTTTGAGGATCGTTCTGGTGCACGTCGGTTTTGATGTTTCAGTCGGCATCTACGTGCAGGAAGAAATGGGTCGGTTTGGCCTTCATCGCTGTTGGGTCGTCATAGCTCGTTAAAAGATGATGGTTAAAAAATGGCTTTGAGCCCCTAGAGTTCGTCTAGGGGAAGACAAGACGCAAGAGCTAGATGTCTGGTTGCCTCTTGAAGTGTGTGTTTCGGTCCCTTGAGGCATGCAATGAAGGTAGAGGAAGCGACCTTAAATCGCTAACGTACCTTTGACGCGACATTAACAGGTTTTAATAAGTAGGTGTAATTGTTTGGGTTTGGAGCGTGATGTCATCTTATTCCCAGTTGCACGTACATCGCGTACGTCGCCTTACCTACAGCCGCTGTGTTACTGAGTGATTTAGCTGGGAATGAAAAAGTCAAGCAGCGCAGATCGGGTAGAGGTAGATTCCTCAGCATTTTAAAAGAACTGAAAACGTGCTTTTTCAAGTTAGAGCTTTTAAACAGGACCACTTGCTAAAATGTCACCTTACGTTTTCAATGCTACTGTATGATCTATTGCTTGGGTAAGAAATGGCGTATCTCGGTTAGGTGCGTTTACGGGCCCCGTCCACTCACAGTTGTCGAGTTTGGTGGAAACCATCATTTTGAGGATATTAAAACGTGGGCCTAATAATAGGTTAAAGAAGTCTGCAGACCTTAAAAACACGTTGTCAGCTCCTCTGTTTATTGGTCTTTGGTTTCTGCTGTTAATTTTGGTGGATTTTTATATATTAATGATGTTAAGTTCATGATACCGAAGCAGCTGTTTCTCTCAGTTCGATGTTCGCCGTCAGATTCAGGTTTCGGATTAAGAACCGGAGACGGTGAAGTGAAGGAAGGATATCAGATATTTCTGTATTTTTGTAAAATTTGCTTTGGGGCACAGGTTAATGATCCAAAGCAGTAAATCCCAGAGTGTGACTTTGCCATTTTAATTTTGAATGGAGAAGAGAACTAAAATCAGAAGCACGGAGTAAGCATTCCACTCAGAATTATTCATACATTCATTTTTTTCCACTGATTTTACCTTCATACCGATTTTATCGATTTTAATGCGAAATATCAAATTAACGGGGAATTCCCGGACTTAAATAATACCCTTTTTTTTTTCTTATGCCATGAATAGGTGCTGGCTTGGTGGAAACCCCAGCAGGGAGTTGTAAATTCTGCGAAATGAAAAACGTAAGGAGGCGCTGCAAACCCCATCTGCAGCGAGAGCAGGCAGCGTTTTGGATTAATGATTGTTTCCGCGGCATCGCGCGTGATGGAGCGTATAATTTAGGAAGCTCTGCTCCCTCCCCACCCCCAGTATTTAGGAAGGAGAGCACAATCTCTGCCCCTCGCATGCAAAACCTGAACAATGGAAGTGGATATTAATAGAATTTTAGAAAAATAGCTAGAATTGGTTCCAGCAGCCCCTGAGGCGGGAGCAGCTCCCGCTGTGTCCCTGCTGGTTTACCTCACCTGATCCGCCGGCGCCGGGTATTTAACCGCTGCGGAAAATCTCTTCCCGTCCTTCGGTACCTTTAGTTCAGTGAGCCCAAACGACCCAGCGCAAACGACATTTTACAGAAATAAGTGCTAGAATTTTTGAAACCTGTTCTGAGGAGGGCTGTGGGAATTTGGGGGTTTCACAAGTTTGGGGTTTTGGTTTGTTGTTTGGGTTTGGTTTTTTTTTTTAGATTTGGAGGTTGCACTTTTTTTTTTTTTTTTTTGCAAGATTTGGGTTTGTTGTTTTGGGGTTTTTTTGCAAGATTTGTTGTGGGGTGGTTTTGCAAGATGTGGTTGTTGGGGGTGTTTTGCAAGACTTGGGGGTTTTTTAGTGATTTGGTTTAATTCTGCATTTAGTTTAATTTATTTACTTTTAGGCACAAGACCGAGCGTAAAAGATACTTGGGTTACTTTGCACATTTGAAGTCTTTCATGGCTTTTTCTTTGGCGTTTGGCTCTCACCTGCTCAGCGACGCTTCCTGCCTCCTTAAATACTAAGATTATATTGAGACAGCTTTCCCCTCCTCGCTGTTTCAATATTTCCCATTAATTTCCATTTTTTTAATCTTTTTTTAAAAAAAAAAAAAAGAAACAAAAAATAAAAAGGGTCGGGGGGGGAAGAAATTGCACCCCTTGAGCTTTGAGGACACCGTGCATCCCTGTGCTCGGAGCCCAGCTGCGGATGCGGGGCAGGGATGCTGCCGGCAGGGACACGGCTGGAGGGAGCAGCACGGCCGTGGTCCCGGCACAGACACGCGCGTCTTGGTGCAGCGGCACTGCCCGCGGCAGGTGGGCAGAGAGGAGCTTAATAGCGACGCTTTCTGTGTTTTTCTCTTCGTAGGTTAATTCGGTAAGAACGGGATTGGGGAAAAAGTGTGTTCTTCCAGCGTCTTGCCCCCTGCCCGCTGCGTTAGCTGCTGGAGCTTCACCGTCCTTGCCAGTGCCTATGCCAGGGCCCCGCTCTGGCACGGTGACACCTTACGTGATGCCTCTTTGTCAGTTCGGAGGAGTTTTCCCTACGCCCGCGTACGGCGTGCAGTGGCCGGGGCCGGCAGCGCAGCCCGGCATGGCAGGAGGTCCTCCCGTGGCCCGGTTCTCGCCCCTCGGCAGAACCTGCGTGCGGCTGTACCCGGGGGGGCTGCAGCCTGCCGCCGCCGAGCCGCCGGGCCCCCACCTCCGGCTGACGTAGCTTGGCCAGCGTGCCACGGGTAGCGCGGGTCTCGGCGTTGGCTCGTTGGGTCCATGCGTAGGGGCCGCACGCGTCGGAGGCGGCGGGGTGCGGGTCCGGCCCGCCAGCGCGCACAGCCATACACTGCATCCAGCAATCACTGTGAGAGGGTTCACAAGAGAGAGTCTGTTTGTTCCGGCAATATTTGCTTCTGTTTTATTGCTGAAGACACTTTATTCTGTTGTGTTCTGATGTTTTACACTTGCGATCCTTAACGTCGATGTACTTGAATTGATGACTAGACAATTGTACTAACCCCTGCAGGAGTACAGTGCCTTGAATTTCAGCTTTTCAGTTCCAGCTGGAAAGAGATGTAAAATCATTTGAAAGGTGTATTTTATTTACGATCTGCTTGTGAGTTGAAGTTCTTTTTCTTTGCAAAGATATCGAAGGTTTACAGTTGACATTCTTCATCAGCTTCGTTCTGCTGTAAATGCTTTTATTTTGATTCATGGGTTGAATTTTTGCTTCTGAAGCTTTTAAAAAAAAAAAATTAATAATTGTGAGGTGAGGTTTGTTTGAGGTGCTGGTGAAAAAATTGTTTGTGTTTGTACAAGGCGTAGTGAAATGCATATTTTAAAATAGGAGCATTTACAGAGTGATCCAAGTGAGTTGTGTATACGGACAGGTAATAGCTTCGGGCAGTGCAATTCATTCTCGTCCCCATTCTTGGGTAAAGCTGTAGGTGGCGACTGATTTCTCTACCGGGCAGGCAAATACTCTTTTCTTCTGGATCAGCAGCAAATGGGACTACATTTCCTTTCCCTTACTGGGCTTTTTTGATTTGGTTAAATTACAAATTCACGCATGTTTCACAAGTGAAAAAAAATCTGAGACCTTGGTGGTAGGCGAACACATCTCCGGGTCACCCGTAAGTACAGCGCTTGCCTGTGTTCTGGCTTCGGTTCTCCCACCGAGCTTCGAAATGCTGTGTTCCCACTGGCGTGCTGGCAGTATTCACGCTGAACTGGAATAAAAATGTGAAGCTGTTTCTCTTTCATATCTGACACTTCAGTTTTGGAGTCTCACCACCTTTTGTTTGAAAATTTATTTTTTTTTTTTTATTTTTTTTATTATTTTTTTTTTAGCTTTAATTAAGTTTGCACTCTAGGTGGCATGGACACCTCTCTCCTGTTTGAAAGTTGCTTTTTGCCCATTTTACCGTGCGTTTAGAGTCTCCACCTGCACCTCTCAGTCTAAAGGCACAAGACGGCCGCTAAAAGTGATGTGCTGATGGTAAGTCTCCTTTCCCCCAAAGGCCCCAAGGGAGGGCGTTCCAGGGGCGCAGGGCCCGAGCCGCGCGGTCGCACCTGAAGGCACGTTGCTCTGTATCTCTGCTGCGGTGACAATTCATACGGTCTGCTCGAGGGCAGAGATGTCTTGTGCTGCCAAGCTGTGAATTGTATAGTTCTATTGTACTTTGAGCATTCTATCTGTCTAAATTATTTTGTTTGTACCCTTTGAATATATTATTCCATCAATTCAGTTAGAATTGAATTTTATAGACAATTACGCAGAGTCTTCTGCCTGGGCAAAATACTTACCGTAGTAAGAGATTTCTGTTCTCTGTAACATGTATCTTTAATTTGTTTGGGTTTTTTAGATTCATGTCTGTATGCTTCATGAGCAAACATGGAAAATATGTTCTCACACCAGTTTTCCTTCGGCTTGCACTGAATCTTACAGTTTATGTCGCTATTGCCTGTTGTATAGTCCATCCCTTGTATACTGACAAAGTCAGTGGCACTAAAAACCCCGGGAAATTGTATAGATGAAAAAGAAGAAAAATAAACATTTTGTGCTTGAAAATCGTGTGAAAAACACAGTGTTTTTCTAAAACGTAGAATTGTGTCCGCTCCCAGCTGTCCTGGGTAACTCCGCATTTGGTTTCCAGACTCGTACCCCTTGACTTGTGTAGAAGGAGCAGATGCGATGCCTCCGCTCTTTCTCTGGTTCCGCCTGTAACTCGCGCGTCCCCACCTCTTGGCAGCCGTAGAAGTGCCGCGGTGCTCCAGAAGTCCCCTAGTGCCACCTCGCAGGTTGTGTTGCTTGAAATCCCCTGCCGCGTTTCTGGCGTATGAGCTGCTGCAGAGCAGGGCAGGCTGGAACGCGACACGGGTTCCTGTAAGCAGATGGTGTCTTCAGTACTGCTGGCGGTACACATGAGGACGCTAGAGTTTGGTAGGTGATGAAGGAGGCACGTGGACTCTCCTTCTCCCAGGGAAGCCCTATTAAATTCATCCTGGCGTCATCGAAATGTGAGGAAGCGTTGATACGAAATTCGGCCCTAGTGCAAGCAGCCTCTTGGCGGTCGCTGTCGTTGCTGCAGGAGAAATTAGGGAAGGAGGTGCAGGAGGAGGCTGGATGCTTCTGCTTCTGTGTTCCCGCGCGTCCTGTCCGTGCGGCTTTGCTGTCTGCGCTGTGTGCATTGCAAAGCCTGCGCCCCGCGCTGTGCGACGGGCGGGACGTCCCCTGTGCCGGGCTGGGGGCCGTGCTCTGCAACAGGTGGGATGTCCCCCATCCCGGGCTGGGGCTGCGCTGTGCGACGGGCGGGATGTCCCCCTTCCCGGGACGGGGCAGGGCGGGCAGCCCCTGCCAGTGGGGCTTACCAGCAGCTTCCACATCTCTGATGGCTGCATTGCTGTCGCTGCTTTAGCTGGTGTCAGAGCCGATGAGGGCTCGGAGATTGATGGTTGCATTTCGGTATTTATGATTTTCATTTTCTGATTGCCATCTTGGCTGCAGCTCTTCTGACTATTAGCTTCAAGCTACATTTTCTTACCCTCCATCGTGTCAAAGGGTGCTCTGACCCTCGGGGGCAGTTAAGCAAATGACATGAGATGGAATAAATGGGACAACTTCTTGAGCAAAAGGTGAGCAAAGGAGCGAGGGGCACCTGAGGGGTCTGGGCTGCACCTTCAGGGGTGGGGGTCTGTACCCAAAAAGACGTTCCTCTGCAGATCCCAGAACTGAACTAACCTTATTCCTGACTCTGAATATTGCTTTGACGTGCAACAAAGGGGGCAAACCCGCCGGGCAGAATCCCTCGCCTTGCCAGTGGCAGGCCAGCAGCCGTGTCCCCGGTGCTGCTTTGCCAGGTCGTGTGTGAAGGCAGTGCGGATCCTCCCCTTGACATACGAGGGTTTGATGGGGGAGTTCGCAGATCCCCCAATTTTCAGTCTTTTACAAGTTAACAGAAACTTAATACAAATATTGAAAGAACGTTTTAAACTGCCAAGGCGCGCACCCGGTAGTTCAGAAATACCAAATTAAGTTTGCCCATATGCCATTAATTTGGCTTTCCGATTGCTGTACATCACGATGGAGTACCTAAAGGCATAATCACATCCTGTTTTCCCACCGCGTGCCCAGCTTGCTTGGAGTGGGGCTGGGCCGGCGCTGCTTGTCTGCCGCGGGGATGCAAAGCAGGGAGCGGGGACGGCAGGGAGAAATGTTGGGACGGTTTAAGGCTCTCCTGCAAATCCCCATTCAACACCCCTGACACGGATTTCGTTCAAAAGAATGATGTAAAATTGTCCCTTGCTGTTTCTTTGCTCGTATAACTCTGGTGTCTGTTCCACAACTTTAAAGAGGAAATATTACTTAGCTATTATTTTACGCCTGCCTCCAAAGTGCTTCTTTTTTGCTATCTACTGCATAACTTCTTTACTTTTCCCTGAAATATTTGACGTCGGCTGGTATCAAAGACAAGGTGAGAGCTTGCGTGGGCCACCTGTGGTGACCTCTTTGCTCCAACAGAGATGTTTGTGTTTGGGAATAAGGTGCGCTCATGCTAAATGGCAGTATTTCTGAAGTGACCGTCTTAGTCAAGTTGCAGGTTTTGCCATTTGGTGTTTGTGGAAGGAAATCACTAATGCTTTTGAATCGCTCATTAGTTTGACTTGGCTTTGGCAATAGTTGCTCTTTCCCTTCGAGCACTTTTGTTGTGGTCCCAGGGCGCTATTTTCAACTCCAAAAACACACAGAGTTTTTCCAAACAAACCCTGTGGACTTTGCACGTGGTGGGTCCCTGTCGGTATTGTTCAGTTAGTGCATGTTCGAGTAGGAAAAACATCCGTCCTCCGACATCCTTTGGGAGTTGGCTTTGGAGAGTTGTAATCGGAAGTCTCCCTTCTGAAATGATTTGACCCCAGCTTTGCCTTTCCTGTGACCCCCCCCCAATAAGGTTCAAGTCTGTTTGAGTATTATTAACGTCTCAGATGTTAGCTAACATGGCAAAAACCTACCTAGTTTTCTGCCTTGCTGCCGACTAGCCCCCACTGGAGTCTTCCGTAGAAAAGTGTTGGCTGTTGAGAGAGTTGGCTTGGAGACAGAAGTCACAAAAGGAATAGTTCATGGCTGTGTTTAATACCTTAGTGAGGTTTCCTTGCATTCTCCGGTTCCTTGCCTGCCTTCCTCAGTCCCCGATTGCAGGTGATGTTTGTGGAGGACGGCGGTGCTGGGGAGGAGTGCGGGCGTTGGACGTGGGCAGGGTCTCCCCGCAGAGTTCTTGCGCTCCTGGTTGTCACGGATGGATGGATGGATGGATGAATACCTTGCTCTGGGATTGAATTTGTAAAAGAGCAAAACCATCATCACGTGGAATTTCTCGCTGTGGTTGGCTGTTGATCGAATCCTTGAGGAGCGTTTCTTTGAGTTGCGGTGTTGGGCTGTGGTTGGCTGGCGCTTGGGCAGGCCGAGCTTCACCAGAGTATTTGGGCAAGCTGGCTGGTGTGCTGGGCTTTGCGGTGTTTCTTCTGAAGGAACCTGGTAAATACAATTATTTTCCTGTCTATATACTCCTGGGATGAACCGTTGATCAGATGGGAATCGTGTCGCAACTTACACATGTCGGTGACCTTTGACTGGGGCGATATTTGCTTTTTCAGGTGGGTCTGTTTGTGGAGCCGTCCCTGCAGATGCCGCAGGAAGGTGATGTTCCAGCCCTGACCATGCCGGTTCTTTTATTAATGCAGATAAGCTCCAGAAGTGCAACATAATGAAATGGATTTTAGGAGCTGTCAGGTTACAAATTCCGCGTTATGAAAGAATTTGTTGCTCAGAGGGATTTGGATGTACTGTGATGCTGACGTTAGCTGTGTCGGTAGATTACCTGTAACCGATTCCTCTCAAAGCCAAGCTTATAGCAGGGGGCAGCAACTTTTGTGAAGTATTTGGTCCTTTCTCCCTTTTTTTTTTTTTTTTTTTTTTTTTCCAGAATGGTAGTTGCAGTGTACTATCAGGATTGTTGCTGTGTACACTTGGGTCTATATTTGACTGTAAAGGCTCTCCTTTGAAATAACTTTCACATGAAGAGTTTCAAGGCGGTGTAATTCAAGCTTTCAGCCTTACACACAGAGCCTCGTTGAGCTTTAGATTTCGCTTGATAACTGCAGAGAAGCCGTGCATAGAAGACAGCCTACTATTTTGATAAAGTACCTGTTATAACAGTGAAATTCTTGTGACGGGTTCTTGGTTTTTTTAAATTCTGTTGAGCAAGGGAAGCTTGGATTAACTTCTTTTGATGTAGTGCCGCTGGATGGATTCTCGGCGTATATTTAGTGTGGTGGTGTACGCCCACGTTAACAAGGCAGAAGGAAAAGTTAGGGGTTTTTTATTATTACTTTTTTCCCTTGGAAAGGAGCAGATCCCCAGACTTTGCCTCTCGTTATTGAGGTGCAACTGAGTGCAGCTCTCAAGGAGCTTCCAGGGACAGGATGGGTATGGCAAGAGCCCGTTGAGCCACTCTCCTGGGGAGGTTTTGGTGTCTGTCGTAGTTTTTCTGAGATATTCAGGGCTTTGACGCCTTGTAAAAACCCATGGGACAGCGAAGAAGAAACAACTAGCTGCTAATCCTTCTCAAACAGGTGTTCTGTAGGTCTGAGATAATATACCCCCAAAAAAGTATTTCCTTGTGTGTTGTTTTTTTAATTACTTTGCAAATATGGTAAAAACATCCGCAGCATTCCGTGTTTGTTTATCAGGCTAGATAGGCTGTATCTAATACCCTCCTCACGGTTAGTCAGCAGCTACAAGATGTGCAATCACCGCCTTGTTCCTGTAGTTCTCTCCAGCACAGAGACAATTTCGGGTGTAGCTGAGTTCACTCGTCTCTTCGGTGCTGTTGCCCTTTCGGTCTTTGATTGAAAGCTCAGATGGAGTTGAGTAAGAAGTCAAGAGGTTGTCCAGGGGAGGTGGACTAAGCATCTGCCAGGGTTTGCATGAAGAGCCAGGCACGGGGAGAGCTTGGTGGCCGATGGGTGGTGTAGCCGGGCGGTCAGGCCCACTGCCGTCTTAAGGCTTGTCCCCATTACCTGGAGATCGTTAATTTTGCCTTGTTTCGTTTTCCTGGGTGAACTTCTGTGCCAAATGCTGGGTATCGGTAGCGAGCAGATGTTGAGAACGGTGGTGGATTCGGGTGGATCTGCAGAACTGACGTTGAGCGGAAGCTCGAGAAGGAATTTGCGATCACAACGTGGTTTTACATCCTTTAAAAGTGATTCCTCCTACGAGCGGGCAGAGCAAGAAATACGGGAGGGAGAAAATTGGGACCGCATGTAATAAAAGCAAAGCCTACCACGTGGAGACCCACCAGGAGCTACGCCAAACACAGACGACGTCTTTTTGCACAGTGCGCTTTTCCCCAGTGCCCCTTGCCTTCCTTGCTGTTCTAGAAGACTCACTGTGTTTTTTCGGAAAGCATCTAGCAAAACCGTATGCTGTACAAAGCCCGCGGATGCTTGCAGATCCGATAGCAGTGTGCATGTTTCCGTGCCGGCGGGCGAGGTGCTTTGGTGCATGTCGGCGTGAGCGTGTTGCCAGCACAGCCGATGGGCACCGGTGGGGCATGTACCGCGGGACGGCGGGGGGGACGCGTGGTGGCACCTTGTGTTGCTGCTGCTTCAGCCTCGTGCTGTGCTCTCGGCGTGTTATTCTGGTGCTGTCATTCCAAGCCCTCGGCAGCTCTCTTCTCTTTGATGTCCGGCCGGCCGTCCCGCCCCGCAAGCGTGCAAAGGGTGGTGGAGGCTGACGGATCCCCCCCCACTCCCCACCCTGTGTTCTGCTGGCATGGAGAATGGCATCCCTGCTTCCCAGGTGGGAGGAGGGCCCTAGGGTTGGCTCCGTTTCGCTGGGACGGGGGAGGCGAGCTTGGGCGGGCGCAGGATAGCCGGAGCCCACGACTTGCCCCAGCAGCCCCCCATCCCCGCAGCAGCCCTGCATCCCTCTCCCCACCGTACCCGGCTGCAGAGTCCCGTAAACGGAGACAAACGCGGGACGTCTTTACTTGGTTTCTCTGTTTCTGCCTCCTAGGAGACTAGCTCTTCCCCCGCAGGAGTCGGGACTCTGGAGGGACTCCACGAGGTGCTTGGGTTCTGCCACCAACATAAATACGTTTGTGCTTCTAAGCTTTCAGTACGACACGGGGGATGTCTGAACGGAGGATTTCGGTTTCTGTTTCCCTGCGGTACCCGAAACGCGCGTGGTGGCTGGCACGCTCTGGCAGAAGCATCTTCCGCGCGCTCGTATGGCCCTTTGGGGTTTTGTTTGGGTTTCCCTACGTGTGAAATCCATATCTGGATATTTTTTTTTTTAGATTCTGAAAATGAGATCGTCAGCGACTGACACATGGCCCCCTCAGCTACGGTGCCAAGCGCGAGGCCCCGCCGCGGCTAAGGAGGAGGAAGAGGAAGATGGGAAGTGATTTATCATGTGTGAGAAATTCTGTGCCGTTCTGGTCCATTCGACGCAATTTTGTAACTTCTTTCTAATCATTTTTTTATTTATAGTTGGAAATACAAAAATGTTATGCAAAAAAAAAAAAAAAATAAAGGAGAATTATTTTGGGGGAAAAGGATTTTGTTCCAAATTGTTCCCTTCTGTTGTGAGCCAGGTTCCCGTGAGCAGCGGCTGGAGAAGAGGGAGGAGGAGGAGGCACTCCTTCAAATACTTTTTGTTTCACACAGTTAATTGTAATTTAAGTAATTTTCCAAAAGATAAGCTAGGCACGCGCATTCGAATTCTAGTACAAGGAAGATAAGTTCCAATTCCATTGAAATTTCTCACAGTTCTTTTGTAAAGATAATATTCTATTTTAAATCCACTTAAATCAAGTAAAGAAGCTACAGAGACTTCACCGGAGAGTAAGTTCGTACTTGTCACTTCCCTTTTTACCTCTTTCTTTTTCTTATAGACCAGCCGCGTTTTCTTGCCAGAGTTAAATACAGTTCTCGAGTCACTTCTAATTTTAAATGTAAGACTAAAATCCTTCTACAGACGAGTCGGTAATTGGAGCAATTTTTAAAAGACTTCAAAGTGCCTTCAACAAGCTAAAATTATGTAGTGGGAGATTTCTTTTTCTTGATTCACTGACGATGGGTTTCAGCTGTCTCCTGGGTTGAGGTGATGTACAACGTAGTTTGTAGCAATAATCTCATGAGTAATCGTTTGTTTTAAAGGACTAGTCAAGTTTTGTTGTTTTGTTTTGGTTTTTTTTTGGTTTGTTTTTTTTTTTTTTTAAGAAAGATGGGGTTTAGCACTGTCCCTATGGAGTGGGGAAGAGTGCTGCTCTTGCTGTTACGTTTGGGCCCCAAACTCTTACGACCCTCTGCCGCTGTGCTGTGCACCCAAGGACTTCAGTTGCTTCCCCCTTAGGCGGTTCCAGACCATGATGTTCTGACTTCTTTTTTTTTTAACTCTTGTTTTTGATACATGAAAAACAGGAATTTCTGTTTGCCCTTAAGTCTTTCGGTACCATCCTTTCTCGCAGCTGGAGCCTGGCGTATTGTTTCGTTGTTATCTGCCGTGTCTGTCTCTTCCAAATCTCGGTTCTAAATAATAAATCTTATTTTGATGCTGTTGTTCCCTATTTCCTTTCCACCTCGGCTTCTCTTGCCCATCAGCGAGGCTCATGAGAGCGCAGGTGGATTTAACTGTATTGCTTGAAGCTCAAGAGCCGCAAAGCAAAGAACCATTCAAGCACTCTGTAAATTCAGAGTTTTGAAGCCCTGGGGCCAAAATACATAAATTTGTGTTAACTTTGTGCTTGTGTGGGGTGCCTCCCGCCCTGTCCCCGTCTCGGGACAGGGGCCTGGTCTCCCCCATGAGAGCAGGGGCTAGAGAAGCGGCAAAAGGCTGTCGCCAAGTTGTTGCTTGCCTTGGCCTTTTCTGCTTGTAGGAGGGACCAGATCCCTTCTTAGCGGGTGGGAGATGGGTGCGACCTCAGTAGTGAGCCCTGCGCCTTTCACTTTCTGTTTCGGTTGCTGTCATCTTTCCCCCGGCTGTGAATGCGCCTCCCTCGCCCACCGGTCCCACGCGCCGTTGACGGCAGGCTGGGCGTGGGGGACAAGGCTGTTGGATCCCCGATGTCCTTCTCCAGGGATGAGTCGCTATTCCAGTGATCGTGTCAACAAAACACTGGGCCCTCACCTGAGTTTTTTTTTTATTCCCTAAGAGTCTAAAAGGCTGCTTTCTCCAGGGAAGTCCCATGCTGGGTCTCCAGGGGTCCAGGTCTTCAGCATGGGCAGCCTTCGTCGGTTTTTCTGATGCCTGACCCTCTTTGCTGCTCCTGCAGACCCTTGGGCTCCTCCATGGCCCGCACTATGGCTGTAGGAAGCCAGTGAGCCTCAGCCTCTGGATAAGTAGTTTGAAAATAATCTGTCAATATTCAGGTGAAATATAAGGATTAGTATCAGGATTTAAAGATCAGGAGTGGAAACTGTGGTAACCACCTGGATGGTGGTTGCTCCCCACCTCTGCCAAGTCCGCCTAGCTTCAGATAATCTCTTCTCCAAACGGCTGCTGCGTTTTGGGGTGTAGCTCACGTGTTTCCTGCTTGCGTTGCAGTTTGTAATAAAAGCCCTCAGAGCTGCTAAAGGTCCTTGTGCTCCTCCGGTATGAACTGAGATCCTCTGCGGAGGAAGAGCTGGGCTTTGGTGCTTTTCCTCCCTACCTCCTGTCTCCAGCTTCTCCCTTCCTTGCAGAGCAGTAGCAAATGTTCTCCTCTTGATGTGATGCCAAGCGAATATTATGGTTTAGAGTTTAATCAGAAGCATTTTCTGCTGGCCGTAATCAAAAGCCGGAGCAGGTGAGTGTGACCATTACAAGGTTTAACGCAGCACGTTAGAGTGGGAAGGAAGATTACGAAGACTTGAGCTTTCGCTTGGCTCCGAAACGCAACGCGGAGTCCCTGCTTCCCTCAAGGTGCTGACACGGTTTCTCCCGCAGAGGCTGGACGTGCTGGTCCCAGTGTATACCTGCGTGAAGCTCAGCAGCGCGCGGTGGGGACAGGGACGGGACGGGACGCGTGGGTGGACAGCCCTGTCCGCCCGCCGGCAAGCCCCTGGCCTTTCTGCTGTGGAGCCCCTTGGGTTTGCCCCTTGGGCTGCTGCGAAGGAATTGTTTTCAGCCACCTTTTTTTGACGTGCACGCTGATTTCTGTACTGCCGGGATGAGGTGGGTTAGCTGTGTCTGTCTCGTCCCTGCTGGCTGGAGCAGTGCTGAGCTAGGGGCACCTAAAGCGGCTCTTCATTGCACCCATGAATATTTCAAGGCGTTGGTAATGTCTCCGGCTCCATTTTCTCCGCTCGGAGCAGCCAGCAGTCTCAGTGTCTCCTCTGAACATCTCCTATATATTTGCCATCCCAAAATGATTAACTACGTGCTGAAGCTATTGCGGTGTTCCTGGATGGTGTCACTGCAGACGTCACCCCGGAGCTCACCCTTTGTAGTCCTGCCGTTGCCTTTGCTTCTTGGCTCGAGTTCACGGGAAGCCCAGGAAGGTCCTCTGCCAACGCCACTGCCTCTCGGCAACTCTCTGACTAAGGCCGAGCCCTGAAAAGACGTTCTCCTGTGCTACCTGTGAGTCACCGCAGCTCACGCGGGCCTGTGCCACCTCCCGAAAAAACACCTTTAAAAAAAAAAACCCACCCTCCAGTTTGGGTGCTAGGTGCTGTGAAAGCGACCCGGCACGTCTGCTTTGAGCGTGAGCGTGCCCATAAGGATGGGACTCGTTGGCGTCGGTTGGTTATTCTGAAGTTTACTTTGAATGTAAAGCAGGTGTTCAAGGAAAGATTTGAGATTTCATGGCAATCTAGCTATGGACAGCATAGTTATGAGGTTTAGAGAGAGTTCTATAAGACAAAGATAAAACCCTGCTTGTCTTTAGCTAAATTGTAGACCAGCTCCTAGAGGTTCTCCCAATTTCTTCCATCCCCAAGGCGTGGATGTAAAGCAGCTGAAGTCTCGGGATAATTTTCAATAAAGATTTTCTGGGTTATTGATAATGGGGTATCTTTATACATTCAAACTGTCCTTGGGGATGTCCTAGGGGGTGGGGCCTGGGCTCCAGGAGTTTCTGTGATCTGTTAATCAGCGTGTAATCCCCCAGGAAAACCAGTCTGAGGTATCAGCTACCCCTCTGGCTTCGACAACAGCTGGAGGAATAGCCTTGCTGAGTGTACTAACAGGCAGCCCCGCTGCTGTACGAGCTTAGTTATAAATACAGCGAGCGTGACGCTTTCCCAGCTCTCAGCTGAGGCCAAACGGTGGCTCCCAACCCCCTGGCAGCCCAGCTTTGGGGGCTGGAGAACCGAGGCTTCCGCACAAGTAACCAAGCAGGTGGATTTGGATAACAACTTCTGTGCTCTGACGAAGGGATCCAGAAGAACGATGAGGCTGATCTGTCAGATCCTTCTGAGACCTACTCACAGAATTCGGAGTAAGTACCAAGATGTTCCTCGGCTGCAGTACGCAGGGAATAGAGTGACGTGGGCCGTAGCTTGTCTCCGCTCGGACACGCTGAGCGCGGTGCTGGTACCAACACAGCACTGGGCAGGGCGAGGTGAGATTTTAAGCCTGTGCGTGACCCAAATTCTGATCCGCTCCAGAGATCCTCTGCCACGTGTTATCCTAAAGGCGGGTGAGGCTGTGGATGCAGCCGCAGCAGCGCGGCTTTAGGCGGGACGTGGTGTGCGGGCCGAGGGGCGGCTCGCTCGCGGGAGGGTCCCACCCGAGGAGGCGCGCGGTCGGCCAGAACAGTGCAGTTGCCCTTATCTCTTGTCATTTTATCTCTAACACGATAAGTAGAGTTTAGGAAACGGGCTTAAATTTCTTAAACTTATTTCCACGCTCTCGGGCTGCTTTTGTCCGTCAGAGCCCTTCGTGTCCGGTCTGCTCGCACAACCCAAAGCCACACGCCAAAGGGGGAAGCTTGGGCGGGCGCTCAGGAAAACGGGGGACTCAAGAGCTCGGAGCGACAACCGGGGCAGCTCTTCAGCGCGTGGGGGGACGGAGCAGCCCCTGCCCGGGCTGGAGCTCTGGCTGCTTTGCGGGAGGGTGAGCTCCCTCTTGGCCGTGGCTCCTCGTTCTTCCCAGCGCTGCGTCCCAGCCGTGCTGCTGGAGAAGCGGCGATGTGGGTGCTGGGGGCCTTCGGCAGCTGTGGAAGGGGGGAACGGGGGAAATGACAGAGAAAAACAGGGGTGCCCTGGGCTCCGTGGGGCAAGGACTTGGCAGTAAAGTTTATGGAAGAATTCTGCTTTTTTTTTTATTTTATTTTTTTTTCCTGGGAAGGGGGGAGTTCTTGTTATTGTGGAAGCAATAAGCTATGTGAGAACAGCTGGGCCATTGGAAAGAACGACATTTTAATTTGTCCAAAAAAAAAAAAAAAAGTATTTTTATGACAATAAAAGAAAATAATTGCAAATGTTAAAAAAGCAGCGTGCTTTTCTGCAACACGGGCTTTTGGAGAAGCAAAGGATTTTAGTAGCCACTGACTTAGGGGGGGCAGGAAAAAAAATTGAAAAGGTTTCAAATCCCCTCTGGATTTGTACAGTTTCTGTGAGATTTAAGAGCATATTTAACTAGTTTATTTTCTGCCTTCAGTTTCTCGGTGCTTTAGTGCTCCGAGCAGGAGAATTTCTGGAAAGGAAAGGAGGAATAAATTTGGGAGATGCTGATTTGATGCTGGGGGCATATGAAGGTATTTGAGGCTGTTAGATGTTCAACGAGGATTCCAGGGGCTGTTAACATAGTCGTGGAAATGGGAGTCAGTTAAAAATGTCAAACACAATGAAATAATTCTCAAATATTTGCTAACTGCACGTGAGCACGCGGCCGGCCAAGGCTGCCGGATGCGCCAGTCGGCCGCTGGCAGCGGTTGGTGTGGTGAGTGCTTTTGACGAGTCCATAGGCCTTTGCAGCCTTAAATATCGCACTTGGAGGGTTCCTTTGGAAGGTAACCTGGTTTCGTTGTCCAAGTTTGTATCGGTATAAAAAAAAAATCCCCATAAATCGGAGTCGGTGGAGCTCAGCATCGCTGCGCCTGCCTATTGGTGGCAGAAGGAACCTCCCATGGCCAACGCTGTCCTGGGAGGCTGGGGGGAGCGGGGACAGGAGAAGGCGGCTGGGAAGGAGACGCGCTTCTCCCGACACGTCCGCCTTGTGGAAGCGATCCCGGTGGTTTTGCTCTTGCTGGTGTGAAGCGGGAAACAACCTAAAAATTACCGGTGGTGTTGCATTTGCTCTTGCCGCGGGATGGCAGGGATGTTATTTCCATATATTTATTTCTGATGAATATTTGTCGCTGAGAGATGATATCTGAGAAAGGTGGCAATGAGCAATGGGGAAGGAAAAAATGTTTCTGTTTACTGACCAGCAACGATGAGTAAAAGGACGGACGTCTTGTAGAGTTAAGCACTTGGAGACTTTTATTCGTGTTCTTTCCTTCCTTTATCCTTCGCTGTTTTCTAACGTCTGTTATTATAAAAGCAGACAGGTGAAATTGTTCAAAAATTACCTGCCTGGACGGTTCCTCAGTGGGGAAATGTAGTTGCTGGGAAAGCAAAGCCCAAACGCTCTGTTTTGGTGTGAGCTGACGCTATGAACAGGTTTCCCATGTCCAGCTCCAGCTAAATCCCAAGTGACCCGGGGGCAGGCTGGCCCGGCCCCTGCCCTGTGAGAAGCGGGACCGTGGCGGGGGCAGCCTTTGCTCTCCATCGCCTTTGTAATAAGCTGGGGGATGCTTTTTAGTTACCTCCTTCGACCCGAGCGCCTCGTCCACGCTTAGCAGCGCTATTTCTGTTCGGGAGATGAATTGATCACGCGTCTTTCAGGCAGCGCCCTTCGTTTTCTTCATTTACCCTTTCTGGGGAAACTTTTTGCTTTGCAAAGTACCAGGGGAGTTCAGGCTGAGATAACGAGTGTCGAGAGGAACGATGGACCCCCGTGACAGGGCAGGTGGGACCGCCGCGATGGAGGGGGGACACTCACCGGTGGTGTTCTCCGGATGGAAAAGCAAAGCACTCCGGCTCCTTCCCTCCGCTCCCTCCTCTGCACGCAAGGGGCACCCGGAGGGGCCGTGGCCGCCCGCGGTGTGGGGTCTCAGAGCGCTGGGGGCAGCAGGAGAGAAGGAAGCGGGGTGCTGTGGGGCGAGGGGGGCACACACCGGCGTGCAAGGCGGGAGCGTGGTCCCTGTGGTTGCGAACTCATTTCCGAGCGGGTGTGAACCGGCTGGAAGGGTTAGAAGCAAACACATAGTTTTTTTCATTGTCCTTTTTTAATCGGCTCTCGGCAAAAAACCCCAGCGCCCGGCCAGGCAGCGCCAGCCTCCACATAGTCAGTTCTCTTTATTTTTTAAGAAATAACTGCGTTACATCCCGGCTTTGCAAGACATTGCTGTTACCAACAGTTAGCGAAACGACGCGGGCGCTTGCGAGCTGCCCAAAAACCCATTCCACGATATTTATTTTCACAGCTATTGAAGCAAAGCAAGGACGGCGGGATGTATTTTTCCGCGGAGAGAGAATTTCTGATGGGCCCAAGTTGGCTTTTCTGTGGCAGCAGCCCTGTCTCCTGCTCTTTGTCATGGTGATTCAGTAATGCTCTGCTGTTGTCATGGTTGCGGGGTTACTACTAAAGCCAAAGCAACTGCACAGCCCTTTTATTCATAGTTTCAGTGTATAAACTAATTAAGTAAACTGAAAGCAGCAGTCTATTCCCTGGGCCTTGTTTTTATAATACTCGGGCTCAGATAGACTCGATTTCCGCAGTCCTCCTAAATATCAAACCCGACTCCGTTTCGTCTCCTTGGATGTGTTTCATATCTTAAGACCAGGCAAAGTTCATGAATCATTTAATTGCCCAGAAACGTCCTCGCAAAAATTGAAAAGGTCTCTGGAAAATCTCTTTTGAGCCGCTAAAATAAAGCTGGGACCAGCGTGATTCAGCCGAGCTGCATTCCTTATCGCTGCTTTAGTCGTGGCAGAAACCCAATCAAAATGTTTAGTTTCTGAGTTCATGCTTTGCTGTGTTTTAAAAAAAAAAAAAAAAAAAAAGGTGGCAAAATGATGAAATGACGAGGGGGGAAATTTCTGCAAAGCCCCTCACTCCCCCCCCACCACCGCAGAAGCCCTGGAGCGATGGAGAGCGATAAACACCGTGTGGTACCAGCTGCAGCTGGTGGACAAAACGTTCTCCTCGGCCGTGAGAAGGTCGGTTGCACAATGACACGTGAGCTCACTTTTTATTAAAAACTGAATATAAGCACGGGATCTGTTTGCGAGCCCCGAGAGTGCCGAGAGGAACCCAATCGGTTTTGCGGGAGATGGGAGCGGTCGCGCTGGCATTTGCCTTTGTCAGGGAAGGGTTTAGAAGATTTAGTGTCCCCCATCGGTGTCCTGTTTACTGATCAGCTGCTGCTCTGCCCTTGGCAATTGTCCTGCTCTGCTACGGACAAGGGGGAATTTACGGAGAAATTGAAGCGACGTGAAAACCTATTTCCACCTCAAATTAGCCACGTCTTAGTGTTCCCTTGGTGTCTCCCCAGGAGGATGCGTGTACGCTGGCATCCAGCGCTGGGGAGCACAGTGCCATGCGGGGTCAGCCCTTCGCCTTCCTCCTGCAGAGGGGAGTGAGGACGGGGAGATGCTCCCTGCCCCCCGGTGATGCTGGAGTGAGGAGGGGGAGATGCCCCCTGCCCCCCGGTGATGCTGGAGTGATGACGGGGAGATGCTCCCTGCCCCCCGGTGATGCTGGAGTGAGGAGGGGGAGATGCTCCCTGCCCCCCGGTGATGCTGGAGTGAGGACAGGGAGATGCCCCCTGCCCCCCGGTGATGCTGGAGTGAGGATGGGGAGATGCCCCCTGCCCCCCGGTGATGCTGGAGTGAGGATGGGGAGATGCTCCCTGCCCCCCGGTGATGCTGGAGTGAGGACGGGGAGATGCTCCTTGCCCCCCGGTGATGCTGGGCGGAGGACGCAGGTGCTGATCAGCTCATCTCAAGGTACAAGGGGGACCTTGAATTTCCCCCCTCGGCCCGCGTGGAGCTGTTGGCCACTGGTGGTCCTCCTCCGTGCCACCGCTGCACGGCCACAGTGGGAGGGTGTTCGGGGTCCCGGCCTGTCTGGCAGCGCTGGATGTCCGCCCGCTCCCCCTTGTTAGCGTGGCGGGGACGGGGTCCGGTGGCTGAAGGGGCTCTGCTTCTCCGGGAGGGTGGTGGGCATGGGGCTGCTGGGGAGCTGCCCCTCGTTGAGACGGGGACACCAAGGGGCTTCCTGGGACCATTTAACAGCTTCCCTTTTTCACGCATGACGAAAGCTCCCCGGTTCTTGTGCTAACTGGCCCCACAGATAAGCTTCTACCGTTGGTCCATCCCTCTTCTCCACCTTCTCTGGGGTGTGAGAGCAGCAGGACCCCAGCTGGGACGCCCGGGCCTGGGGGATCCGGAGGCAGGCGTGCTGTGCCGCGGCTCCTGCTTACGGCTTGTAGTATTTTGCATCATTCCCTGTTACTCTGGTAGGACATTTTTTAAATTTTAATTATTCCTGACATATGAAAAGGGAAAAAAAAAAGAAAAAAAAAAAAAAGGAGAGCGAGCCCAGGAGAGGCAGTGGATCAACAGTGATACCTGTCATTCTTCAGAATCACCTTTTTTTCCACTGAAGTTCCAGCCTGACTCCCAGCGAGCCGTCCCCGCCGCACTCAGGGGTGACGGGAGAGGAGGCCCCTCCGCCGGCGGTGCCGAGGCCAGATGGCTATAAATAAGGAATCTTGGCGGTGCTTAAAGGGGAATAATTCGCAGTGACAACGGGGGGCTCCTGCCCCGTTAGCCCAGGGAGCGGTGCTGTCTGCCGGCCCCGAGAGGCAGAATAGCGTCCACGTCCTGACGCTGGGGCAGCTTCCCTGCAGCCGGAGCGGCACAGCCTTGCTGGGACTAGCCACGGTAGCCACGTGCATCTCGTCAGGTCGAAGCCGGTGCTTCTCAGCCCAGAGCAGGTTGCATTTGCTGCAGCCTGGCCTGTGCCAGCAGGTAGCCACAGGCCACAAGCCACCACTGCGTTTGACAGCTCGATTTGATGGCTCTTAACGAAGTGCAGTTCAAAAGAGGTTTAACTCGGTGAAAGTTAAGAAAAATAACCACATTTTCCACTCTTTTTTTAATTCAGCGAAGCGGTGTCTCAGAGCCCGCAGCTCCCCTCACGCCCAGAAAGCGCCGTCTCATCCAGCGAACGCTGCCTTTTCCCTTCCAATTAGCAGGGATCGATTTCTTCCCTCGCCCCGGGAACCAGGACGCGGCCGTAAATCAGCCCCGGACGTGCCAGCGCTTCCTCCTGCATCCCAATGCTCCTTGCCGGGAGATGCTCTCTGAAAAGGCTGCGCAAAACCTCCAACCACCGCGGCTGGTAGTAATGAAAATAGAAAATGTTTTCTCTCTAAGGAGTGAAATTTCTCGTGCTGCCTTTTGCTTTGAAAATTAATTTAATTAAGGCAGCACGATCCAGCATAACTTCAGCTACCTAAAGTCACTTTTGCAAAGTTTAGCACTGAGCATTTTAAGTTTACTAAATCCCTGTCTTACAGACAGTAAAGGGATTCCTTTTCTGTTCTTTAAGGGACGGCCGGAAACATTTTTCAATACTACTAGTTTCAGCACGGTGATCTAAAAAGCAATTCTGTTGCACAGAAAGGGAATTTCCTTTGAAGATACGTCAAGAGTTTCTGAATATTTTTGTTGCCGTTCCTTAAAAGAGTTCAATATTTGGTTTTCCGTAAGTCCGGAGTACTTATTTCTTTTGGAAGAGTCTATTTACACTGAATTTTGCAACTTTGCCTGTTCAGAAGAAAAGTGACTTAACAGGCGTTAACTTCAAAAATGTGACCTTCGGCTTTTCAGGGACGTTTTTAACCTTGTAATTCCTTATCGGTGCCAAACGCCAGGCCCGGGCGCTGGACGGGCCGAGGGCTGTGCCCTCACACTGCCCTGGGATGACTCTTTGGTGCTCCACAAACATGCAGGAATAATTGCCTTGATTGCTTTCTTAGCAAATATTTTTACTGTTAAACTTCTTTTGCCAGAATATTTGTGGGGAATAAACACGATGGGAGGACACCCGTATAACAAGGGGTGGATGTCCTTCTTCAGCTCCAGCCTGGGGACTTTTATGGTGCTCAGGACATCAGCCGCAGCTCCTGCCTTTCCGCGTGTCCCACCGCCGCCATCCTCCTGGCACGGAGGGTGCCCGCGCTGCGGGCGCGGGGCGGCGCAGGGGCTGGGTCCTGCTCAGCAGAGCTCAGGGCAGGTGGGAACACGCCGCGATCTACAGCCGGAGCTCCAGGAGGAGGGACGGCCGTGTGTCCCCCAAGGAAGGAAGGAAGGAACAGCAACAAGGCGGGTGGAGGATGGCGGGGCGTGGAGTGGAGGTAACAGCCTGCGCAGGAAGGGGGGAGCACAAACAGCAGCCAGCAAACACGACGGCGAATTCAACCAAAACGGAAGAAAGTTCTCCCAAAGGCTCTGCTCTTTGCTAGTTGGATTCTGCCAAGATAAGTCTTTTTTTAAGGAATAATCTTGTAGCAAAGAGGCAGAGATGGTTTTGCAGAGGGAGATGGCAATGATGACGACGATTCTTTGGCGCTGAGGGGACAGAAGGTTCAGGTAAGCCTGAGCCAACCTTACGAACAGGGCGCTTCCCGAAAACGTGCTGCTCTCAGCAGCGCTCTGCTCCCGGGTCGGAAACCCCGGATTATTTCAAATCCATTTTATGTGTTTTTGTACTCTAATACCTCATAACTTTCACCGCAAACAAATAATAAGCAACTTTTTACGTGTAACTGAGAAAAGTGTCTTTGCAAACCAAGGACCTGGTTTGGGCTGATCTGCCCAGATGAAGGGACACATTCATTCTTGCGCAGGAAGGGCCTCCGTGGCTGATAAACATCAGTTTATCTGTTTCAGCCCCACCAAACTAAGCATGACAGAAGACAACTATTTATCAACAGCCTCAGGGGTAAATACCGAGCAGGAAGAACGGTGGGAGTTAAAGGTTAATGTTAGCCTGGGATCAAATGGGTGTCAATTAGTCACGAATAAATGCAGACTGGAAATGAGAAGACAGTTAGCAGTAATGCGAGGAGCAAAATTCTGGCGCGCCCTGTCACTGCAGAGGTGGTCTGAGGAGCTCGTGGAAGGATTGTGCAAGTAGAAATTCCTGGAAACAGAAAATGGCCTTTTTGTTGCAAGTCCTCGGGGATTTGGTGGGCTGCTGCAGTTGAAAAGAGAAGGGATTGCTGGTATTTCCCCCTGCTAGATTTATCGTGTTTGACTCCTAGGGTTCCTGCTGGTTATCTGTGGGGATAAGAAAAAATTCCTCTTGGTATATCATCTAACTTGCTATTTTTTTCCCATCCTCTCAACCACTGAAGATCGGTCACAGCCAGAAACAGGACACAAGTGCGATGTGCTAACTAGCACCGAAATCGCGGTGGTCCTGGCTGGTGTTCCCACCATGAGATCGCTCACACGTTGAGGTTTGGGCAGAACCTCCTCCCTCGGTAAGGCAGCAGAGACTCCGGAGAGCTGGTATCGTTGTTCTCCTGTGCAGCAATCTTCACTTTAAAGATCACCAGCAATCGTCACTGAACAAACTTGCATGAGGATGGAAACGCGCATCAGGAACTGATGATATTGATGCCTTCTACCCCTCTTGGCGCGTGTCACAGGCATGAGCTTGGTCTGTTGTCACAGGCTACGGCGCTGTCATGCTGTGGCAATGGCAGCAGACATCCTTCCTGCCGTTTTGGCCAAGACACCTATTGCCCAGTGGCACGCAGGTGTTGGGGCCTCAGCTACGTAATCCCAGTCTCCGTTCCAGCCCTGGGCTCTTGCGTTACCCAAACACACAGCAGTACCCCACGGTCTGTGCAGATCATCTTGCATCCAGCGCTCAGTGATCTTCCCGTGGAAAACAGGAGTGTAAAGCTGTGATTTGCTAAGCTGTGGGCGAGGGAGGTGCCGGGATACCTGGCTCCACGGGTGTCGGGTCTGCTGTCCCGCTCGCTGGCTCAGCACCCGCAGCTTCACCCCTGTCAGGGGACTGCACCCTCCGTCTCCCATTAAACACACAGGGCGTGGGCAAATGGAAAATACCTAGAAAATCCCCATAAATTATAAATATTCACCTTCTTTTGGCAACATAGAAGACATAATCACAGTTTGGCATTTCATTCATTAAAGTACATTTATTTTCCTAATAAATAAAAGTTCGTGTGGCATTATAGAGGAGATAAGACATCATAACCTGTCCAGCTCTCCGTTTGCTTTATTGATTTCCTTGGTCCCCTGCTGGCAACATCAGGCCTGGTTAAACTATTTCTGTCCGTTATATCCCAGCCGTAGCGCCTTTGTGGACTCCCAAGCGGCCACCCTGCACTCTCCAGGTCATCGTCCTTTCTTGCTGCACGCAGCCTAGAATATTTAAAGCACGATTCTGGGTTACACCAAGCTGCTCTAGAAAGCACTCTTCTCTTAATATAAAGTAATTACGGAGGACAAGCTTCACTCAGTCCCAAAATAGGCTGGCGTCAAATTCTCAGCTGAAATAAACTGCTATCTTGCCGTTGCCTTGAGTGCAAAGCTACCAGGATGGAGCAGCAGCCGGTCTGGTCCCAGGTGGTGAATGTGGCACGGGAGCTCGATCGTAAAACTGACGGTGAGTTAGACTAAGAGATATAGATATATATTTATTTTATTGTATTTTATTTTACAGCGTGCTGGGAAGGCTGAGATTAGTGGGGGCTCTTAGAATATCCAAGTCAATGTAGTTAACTATTTAAACCAACGCCGCAGCTTTCTTCAAGAGCCCTTTTACTACCTGAGAGGTTAGTGGTGAAAAATAACCTCTAGTTGAAGGCTGGGAAAGCAGGAGATGGAGAGACGTTATGTAGAGTTGAAGTGTTCAGGACAAGGATTACCTGTTCCTTTGTGGCCGCACAGCGCCTGGCACAATGGCACCCCCTTGTATGGGGCAAGGCGTAGTAAGCATGATTAGCAAAACCACAGCATTCCTCGTTCAACCAGAACAACTCTGGGAGGAGAAGACTGACAGATGGATTAGCCCACGCTTGTCATTCGTATTTGAGCCCTATTTAAGGAGCGAGGTTTTTCTGCCGACTGATCCTGATTTCTATTCCGACAAAAGATGTTGTTCTGATAAGTATTCTCCTTAATAGCCACGGGGATCTTCAATCAAATACCACCGGAACATGCTGTAAATGCAGGTATGGATGTGCATTTGCCTCTCTTTAGGCATAATTTTGAGCAGGCTCAGTAGCTGTTGGATTTATTGTGCTTTATTGTGCCTGAGGATGCTGCTGGCTAATAGCTGTGTGGTACCCGAAGCTCAGGTGCTTCCAGTCACATTAGGGCCAGTAGCACCGCAAGAATACGCCACGGAAGTACTAAACGTCAGCCTCGTTGTTCCCAACCAATTAGTGGGCTTTGGATGACGCAGTTGCAGGGTGCTCAACCTGATGTGTCTGTTTGGAAGATCTGCTGAGCCTGTGTTCTCCTGCAGCTCACGCTCCTTTCCGAAGTGCTCAGCTGAGCTTCGGTTTCAGGCAAGGTATGCTCTTATTTGATGGAATGTGAATTCATTGCTTACACCCATATACCGTAAGTAAAAATTAAATTTACTGCCCAGATAGAGGAAGGGATGGCAATCTATCAAGCTATTTAATTTCCTCTTCCCGTTGCAAATCATTGTCCGCTTAGTTTGGGAAAAACATCTTTACTTCAGAGTGGTTTTATGTTGGCTTAGAATACAGTAAACTTGAAGGCAAATGTGTTCTGTGAATCTGTACAAAATGCACCGCTTCCATTTCAACTCTCTTGGCAATCCCTTTATGAAATATTGTACCTTCTATTCTTATAGTATCGACTCTAACAGATACCACAAAAGGCCACTGCTTGATTTTGCAAAGCCCCAACCTGTTGATTGCACTTTACCCCCAGAGATGCTCTTTTATATTTGGTGTTTATATGAAAATGGAATTTCTCATTCTTGTATCTGGTAGCTTCCCATACACCTGTTTTTCTCAAATTCTGCTTTTTCTGTTTTCTCGTATGATTTTCACCAGTAAGATCAACTACACTGTCCTTTTTTCTCTAGCAAGGGGATTCTTTCCTGTTTTCTTTTGTGACTCTCTCTCCTACTATCCCTAAATTTCAGTAGGAATTATAACCGAATTGACAAGAGCAGGGATGTTATTCCCCACTCCTTCTCTTTCCTCCGATGGATTTTTCGGAGTTGGAGAAAAAAGATCGCGTTACTTCAGAAGCAATTTGATCCACCTACGGAGTCACGCGCTTCGGCTTTCAGCTCTTCCTTTCAGGACTTCAATGACCCCTTTTATGGGGGGAAAAAACCCCCCTTGGTACTTTATGTGAATATTGCGTGTGTTAAATTTCCAGGATAACGGACCTTTTCAGGATTAAGTTAAAGCACTCTCTTGGAGGCACCGGTGGGCATGCCGGTCTGCTTAGTGCCTCATCAGCAAGATAACCGGACTGTGGGACGTGGCTGAGCAGCAGCAAGCGAGTAGCAAACACTGGAGTAGTCCCATCTACCCTGGCCGGGCTCCTGCTGGGGAACGGCACAGGGAAAAACGAGGAACGGGAAGCTGAAGAGCTACAAACGAGGAAGGCAAAGACGGTAAGGCTGCAGCATAGGAGATAAGGACTAGGAAAATGGAACTACGGGGCCTGAAACATCCCTGGGACCACAACTGTCACGTCCTCCGCGGTGCGAGGTGCCGAGCGAGGGGGAGGAAAAACACTCCCTGCTTCCAGCTGCTCAGTACGTGAAAAGACAGAGGGGTCTCTGGAGAAAAGGCTACGGAATTAGCAGTGGGTCTGGTGATGGCTAACCACGTTACACTGTGTGCTGTGGTTCTAATGAGCTGCATCATCTGCTCGCGGTCGCTCCTCTGATTTTGAGGAGCCGTAGTGGTTCCAGAAGAAGAGAGTCCTGGGATAAGGGACATCACCTAGAAAACTGGGGGATTTTACACAGAAAACTGTGGAATTCAAGGCATAAAGGACAGAGGAATCACAGAGGGAAATAAACATGCGCAGATAAGTAAATATGATTAATGGGAAAAAAGATGATCTGGCGTTGTCGCAGAGCAAGAAGGTGGGCAGCGGGTAGTAGCTGGGTCTCGTGCTGCTTCAGAAAGAGGACTAGACAGGGATGAGGAGGAAGGCGCCTGCATAAATCATGTCACGGGCAGCGAGCCCGCCGGGAGAAGGTACGGAGGAAGCCGCGTGAGCAGGGGCAAGTGCAGCTGGTGGTGGGCAAGGAGAGGCCCAAGGGGAAAGGACCTTTTCAAACGGAGCAAGTCAAAGAGGGGGTCGTTCAGTCACGCCTCATCTTTCATCGTGCTCCAAGCATTTTTCCAGATAAATAGTTTTCCAACTTTCTAAATGTCTTTTGCAATTTTAATAGTTTTAAGGTCAAAGCAGTGAACGGCATCAGACTGCTTAAAGTCAAGCACACGAATGCTGCGACTGAGAAAGCAAAGTGGAAGAGCATGAGAATGACAGATCACGATTATGACGACCGTTTGTGATGTCTGGATTATCACGTGTGATGTCGGGGTACAACACAAAGCGGTTTTTCTATTAATTTACTTAAAGCCATCTGGTTTTTTTCCCCCGTATTCTCCGAAAATCTTTCATCTGCTCTCAGTGCCAGAGCTGACCCGTGTTGTCTGAGACATTCCCAAAAAAGCCCGCTCCTCCTCCCTCAGTGAAGAAAATAGCACAATTAATGTTTTTCCAAGGTTAAAAGTTGGGGGTTTTTTATGTATACAGGCAGAAAGAGAGCACTCTCAGTAATACCACAATTGTCTAAAATAAAGTACCAGCTCCTCAGTAGGTGAAAGGACGCTTGTGAGTAGTATTCAATCAAATGGGGGGGATACAGACATCGTACCACAGTAGTACCCATGCTATGAAATAATTAGGGTATTTCCTAGCACAGAAAATCCCTCTCAACGCCGTTTGGGGGAAAAGTGCAGCTAATGCTAAAGATTATGATTTGTGCTCAAGTTCTCAGCTTTGCACATTGCTGTGGCAAAACCTAATCTTTTGAATTCCTAATAACGCGAAGCTTTTTCCCGAAGAAAATGCATAATACATGAAGTATTAAGAATGATAATTGGAACTTCTCAGATTTAAAGACTGTGCGAAGATATTGCATTAGATGCATGTGATATGTATGATTTGGATGATAATGTCTGTCCTAAAAACTGGAGGCAAGGCCAGACATCACTGGTATCGACGGGACTGTCAATGCATCGTGTCAAGGGTGTCTACGTGCGTGACCGGACTTAGATCGTCAAACAGGAGGTAAAAGGCAGTCTGCAAAATGGAGACATGCAAATATATTACCGATATTAGAACAGAAAGTGCAGGTAGCTAGGAAATACTTTTATCTGCTTCGCAAGCCTGAATTTAGAGTGAACCATCACCTGAATGACGGAGTGAATCAGGCTATCCAAATCTGGTTTTGATCTAACACCCGATTTTATATCAGCAAATAATATGTTGGTACTAGTGGAAATTATTTCCCGTGTTCACTTGTGTATTTCAGAACAGGCTCCAGAGTTCAATCCTCCAAGAGACTGGTATTGCCAGTAAGCTGCCACCAACACCCAAAGCAGGGCGAAGGGAAAGCACGAAAATTCCCAGGAGAAGAACTAGCAAGGAAAGAAAAATCTCATTTTCTGATTTCCATTTACAGCCTAAAATAGCCCGTCTGCTGGGAGCAGCAGTTCTTTGGAAAAACAGTGATTATGAAGACCACGGTCTTATTTACTTTCTGCCAGTGTTGCAGCACACGACGTATACTCACAGGATATTTTTAGTCACAGATTCTGCCAGGCAGAAACGCAGCGGAGTTAATCACATGTAGTAAATTAAACAAAAGCAAAAAAGCTGGTAAACTCGGGGGGTGCCTGCAGCAGCTGAAAATTCTGTTACCCTTTCTAGGCAAACTTTGCAAAATTGCCTATGGGGAGGGGAAAGGCAAAGGGCGGGGGCGTGTTTTTCACCTGGATCAAACAACCTACATACGTATCTGCAGTTAGGTCGAGCAATCTGTCGATATTCAGATTACAGTCAGAATGAAAGCTCTTTTGTAGTGAAATTGTTGAAGTTTGTCCACCAACACCTTGGCTGCCCTCTGACAAGTACTCCGCGGGTGATGAGCTACTGTGTGCCCCGAGCTCCCGTCCCAGGCGCCGGCGGGTGACGCAGGAAGGGCTCCTGGAGCACAGAGCGGTGGGCAGAATGTTTTCCCGCGGTGGGCTGGCGTTACCATCCAAAAGGCATTTCAAGCAGTCTTGAATCTACCGTGAATTTCCTTCCAGCTTGGGAGGAAAGGTACAAAGGGCAGGGATTAAAGGTGGTTTCAGCACAGCTCAACTGGATGCAGATATCCTCACCCTGTCTCATAACGGGCTGATGAAATAGCCCCTGAAGATCATCTTCGGCACCACGTCCTTCCTTTGCTGAAGCGGTTGTCTAGAAAATTCTTGTAGGAATACACCCTTTTTTCATTGTTCCCTTCAGTGGACATGGCAACATATCATCAGTCCCGGTAGGTTTCTCTCTAAAAACACAGAAATAGTAAAATTAATTTATAATCAATGGTCAGTGTCAAGATATAACGAGCTAACTCGGCTCGGTGTAAGTAAGCCAAGAACATACAATAGAATTACGGCAATCGGCATTTATGGGAATGAACACATCACTGTTTTAAATGAAAACCGTTCTTCCATTAGCTCAACGTAGCTTGTAAAATCTTTCACTGACTAAAATCTGGAGTAATGTTAGGTATCATTCTCACAAAGAGTGTGCTGTAATGCTTATTTACGGCATTAGCACTTTAAGTTTTTTGTGAAGTAAAGCAGTAGGGATCAAATGGACTCCCTCGCACCTGCGATGCCTTTGAAAGACAGCATGTGCCTGCTCGGGAATTAAATTAGGAATTAAAGATTGAACCAAGAATAAACGCCTAAGGAGTTAAGGAGATCTGAATCCTGAACTCGCATCCACCAGGCCACAGGCATAAACAGAACACGCTGTGGTCACCTCCATCCGGAGCAGAAGAGGACTCCGCCAGGATCCTGGTACGGCATCCTGGAGCCTCTTGCCCAGAGGGTGACCGGCGTCCTCCCAGGGCAGGGGGAGGAGGAGACAAAGGGTGGCCTCAGGAGAGAGCTGCCCCAAGTGTGCTTTGTGTTCTTCCAAGAGGAAAGTCAGTCACTGATCGTTTTCTTACTGCGGACTGAAAGATGGGCTGGCGGAGATGCAGTCTGCCCAAGACTCCACAACTCAAAGGCTGAAAAGATACGCTGAGTTTAAGACCGATTATGTGTCTCTTCTGGAAGGGCAAATCCTTTACTCTCTAGTGGGAAGATGCGAAGAGGATTAAGGCAATACCCTTCCTCAGGCAGGTTTTGGTTTTTTTCTGGCAAGAGAGATCTTTCCTAATAAATAACTGCTCTTTCTTATGAGTTAGCCGTTGTCAGTGACCACAGGACTGCACGGACACAAAATAGATTCTGTCTGCCCAAAACAGCTCACAGACATTGAGTATCATTTCGTTTTCTTTACTGGGTAAAAGGAAGAAAATGGCTTTTAAATTAGATGTTGAACCCCTTCCAGAATTGCAATATAAGATACTGAATCAATCATTCTTCATACAGTTACCTCCTACTCCGCAAGCTCCTACTACCATAAAAATTGGTTGTTGCCAACCGAGCTGACTGAATAATTTGCAGTTTCATATTTGTTAGAGGAATTTTTCCTCTTCCTCTTTTCATTATTAGTCCACAAGCGGATTGATTTTTCTTGATTTTTTTTTTCCCAAAAACATGTGCTGTAATCACTCTACAAGTAATTTTCGCCATAAATTATTTGTGAGCAATTTGTTGCGAGAAGTCTTCCAACATGTGCCCTAATTCCAGTCGTTCTGTACGAACTTGCATCACGTGGTGCCTGTTTCTGTGAACACAACATCAAAAGAGCCAGTTCTGAGCGTTCTCCCTGAGAACAATCCCACTTCTCAACATCGAAAACTCACATAGAAAGCACATTTTATTGAAAATTATTGATTTAGGGATGCGTACTCACTGAGATGCTTGCAGTTTACATACAACTGTATTTTTCACACTAATTAGAAGATAGTTTTTCCAACCCTAAAGAGAACGTTATTTTACCCACTTCACAACTCGAATCTGCTCCTCGACACAGCTTTTGTCTCATCCCGATTCATTGCAATTTCTGTCTCACCAAACATCCCATGTGAGAGATGAGGCTTTCAATGGCGTATTAAGTGGTTGGGTTCCAAATTACAACTGAAATGACGCACAATTTCACCGTTTAAAAATTACTGAATTCCCAGAAATAATTACGGGATTTTCCTGGTTATTGTTGCGTCTTAATGAAAAATAGGACTGTATCAAAACGCTAGCGGAAGAGTCTGATCCCAACCCTGCTGGAGTCGGTGGAAAGCCTCCCTTTCTCAATTATCTAGAGGGAGGAAACTGCCCTTCTCAGACTGTAAAATACCATATTTTCAGATAAAAGTTTAAAATAATGATTGCACTGTTCGCAGGGATGTGGGTACTCTACCACGTGTCGTCTGAAAAAGAAAAGTATTAGAATGACTCCGCAATACTGAAAAGGAGCTAAAAGTCAACTCGAGCACCGAGTGCCATCGTACACCAGAGTGAGAATTTCAAATCCAAGTCTTGCACTTGGCCTTACATGTTTGCTTCCAAGATGTTTATAAAACATAGGCCTTGGCTCTTGTTGGTATGCGGTGGAAATACTGTGCTGCTATTTTAGATAATGTAAACAGTTGCTGCAACTATCACCCAGGCATTTTATAATGTTAAGTAGGAGAAATGGAAAAGTCATGAAATTCGTGGATGATGATGTCGGCGATTGTAACTGGGACACGTATGGGTGTCTCTTCCCTTGTCCCTTACACAGGGTCCACTCTGTGAAAACATGAAAAACAATTTATAAAAAAATCCTCATAGAGATACCAAAGAATGCAAGTGATAAACCAACGAATGGTTTTTTTGCAACTACAAATATTGCAAAGGGAAGTTATATTTTGTTCTCAAACCAGCTTCTTCGGAAATTATTTTTAAATTTGTCAGTGCAGAATAGACTTAGTGCACCGCATGGGTGTTCTTCAGCTGTGTCACCTGAGGTGGACTGAAATTTTAACTCTTGGTGCTCATAAATAACTCTTGGGAGAATTTAGTCTGCTTCGTTTAGTCTGCTACAGAAATAAATTGTTGACGCTAAGCATCAAAGTTCCCTGAACCCAACTTTCGAACAACCAGTTTAGGCTTGTCTACCAACCTGGGCACCGAATCCAGCCCAGCCGCGGGGACGGGAGAGCCCCAGGCTCCGCGGGAGCTCCCGCACGGAGCCACCACCTCCTCCCCAACATCAGCGGAGCCGGGGCGGCCGATACGAACCGCAAATGCACTGGCTGTAACGCAGAGAGGAAAATCACCACGAGACATCCAAACGAGTATATTGTGTTAATTTGCATCTCATTTTTGGTGATGTATCCCTACGCAGCCAACATAGTAACTGGAAATTAATACGGCGCGATTCGTGCCCCGTCATGTCACACTGCTGGCCTTACTGAGCAAGAATTTTTTTTTTTAACACTACGCTCATAAATCAAGTCCCTCAAGACAGGAAAATTATTATGAAGCTGAACAATAACGCTTACACTGAGAAGAGCTCAGTACTTTTTCTTCCACGTGGAGCAGAATAGGGAGCTCTTAGATTGTTTTCTTGTATGCCAAAGTGGAATTTTACATCTTCAGCAACAGCAAATAAATCCACGTTTCTGTGACTGACTTTGCCAGTGCAGTGCTGTACCCACTCTCTCTAAAAGTCTCTATTTTCTCCTCGGAACAGGTAACACTGTGTGCATCAGTTTAAAGGCTGATGCCATCGTTTTAGAGAAGTGGCACAGCAACTCTTGAATCAAATGACACGGACGGTATTCCTCTTCCTACTAGACGGGGATCTGAAAACATAATTTTAGATTTACTTATAGTTTATGCTGAATCATGTAAAATGTGACTAACTCCGAGACGTGGCATGTTCCTTTGCACTTTTCACCATTAGCTGGTATTTTTTTCCCCATTTTTTTCCTACATTACGCAATATCACACCTGATATTCTGATACTAATGGAGTTTTAAGGCAAAGAAATGGTGATGTGCTGGTACACAGTTTTTTAAAACCGAGCAGGAAGAGAGATTCTTTCCATGTATTCTTTTACCTGTAATTATTAGAGACCTACAATATTATACATGAGAGGGAAAAGGTTGCCACACTAAAAACAAAAGCCCTAGCCTGCCTTATTTTGAATCTGCATATTCAGGTCCATTTATACCACTGAAAGGGCAGCAATCCGAAATACAACTAACGTGAGCTCAGAAAGCAAGGTTGCCACCCTGAGTAGCCAGAAACCGCGGTGATCATTTAAATAACAGCACCCTGTGCGGATTCATGTGCGATTCCATACCTGTGGCTCGCTTCCACCTCCAACAGAATGAAATACTTTGTTAAGCTCCTGTGCTCTGCTTCGCTGGCCCAAGCCATGTGAAATAACACAAAATAAAGTACACCGCACGCTCTGTGCTCTTATTCTGCAGAGCAGGTATAATCTCTGTAATTATACCACAACCGCATGGCAAATGCCATGTAAATACATAGCAATTGCGTGTTCCTGCAGCTTACTTGTTAATTATGCATTGTTACTAACAAGTTCAAAGATAAATTATCATAAGCACTTGCAGCTTTAGGTGCTTGCAAAGCTCCTCGGCTGTGCGATAATGGCATTCACGCTATTAAATGCTTACTTTTTGTTGGTTTCCCGTTGGAATGGGGAAGGGAAACAACCCACCCCTCGCGCCCAAAGACCTACAGCTTCCGTGCGGTATTTCTTACTGCTACTGCAGAGGTACGCTATGGTACAAAATGACACGACAAAACAACAGAACATAAAGATGTCCCTGCTCGCGGCAGGGAGGATGACTAGATGACCTTTAAAGGTCCCTTCCAACCCAACACATTCTGTGAGTCTACGACACTTCTACCAATAAATAAGCAAATCTGGACGAATTAACAGAAAAAAAAAATCATTTCCATTAATAAATCACTTTCCAAATTCCATTTAGTAATCCTCCTAAGCAAATGCTGTATTTACAGCCACTGGTACTTACATGCCATAGAACTAACACTGGTTTCCTGACCCAATACTTAATCTTGCACGGGATAAAAACGAGAGGAAAACCTCATTTCACTGACGTCACTGGCACAACTCCTATTGATTTCAGGGAGGGCAGAGCTCTGCCCAGCCAGCTTACTTGTAAATGGATTCTTGAAATAGCTTATGTTATATTACGTCAGAAATGTATCACCATGTAAGGCCATTTCACACTTCACGTTAGCTCTTCTACGAGCTGCACTGCAGTATTTTAGACTACAACTTATAATTTTTAAAAGGTATTTTAATAGTCTTCAATAAAGTAAAATTAGCCTCCCTACAAACATCGCTCTTCTCCAAAGCGAAGCTTCCCTTTAAGTCACGACTCTGTAATGGCTTGGGCAGCCGTTTATACCAACTTTTACAACCTGCGTTGGACCACCTTTTTTTCAATTTCATTATTTTCGTATCGATTTTCAATCTGAAAGGTGATGCTGATGCTTCTGACCTTTTTTTTTTCCCCTATTGTAGTTGTTGAGCTATTTCTTCTAAAAAAAAAGACTAGCATTTATTGCAAGGAAACGCAAATGTTAGTATTGCAGAATTAGTATTAGCAGCATAAAAATAGCCAGCTATTTTTAGCCGTTACTTATAAAAATCTGAACTATGGACTAAAAACCCGCTGTAATCGGCCGTGCATAAATGGGGATGAAAAGGGCCACCCTAAGGAGGGAGGTGACACGCTGGGGACGAAGCAGGGGAGGGAGAGAAGACGGACACAGGGAGAGGGAGGTGTTGGTGGCACTGATGGTTGACACCCTTGGCCCCCGCCACCGAGTCTGTGCGCCAGACAGGAAAGCACGCATCTTTTGACAGGGTTTTGAGGAAGATTAGGAGATAGCTTTGTGGATGAAATGACTTCTCAGCCACAGAGGAAATGATGGAATTATTACCCGTTGGCAGGACGGGTCGGTCATTTCCTAGTGAAAGAGATGGCAGGGGGAGGTGGGCTGAGGAGGGCACTGGGGAAGCAAAGAGAGCAACTTATTGAAATGACAGAGAAGCAGAAAACAGGACGCTGAAGAGACCAGTAAGGATGCAAAGCCATAAATTAGATAAAATTGTTTCACTTTATCGTTCTGATGGCACTGGTCGAGCCCAGAAAGCAGGAATGTGTATGTGAGCCATAAGATCATCAGAGCCTGGTTCAAAGCTTTAGTTTTCAGCTGGGATAGAAAAGGATATATCTTAAATGCCATTTCTGCCATGGAGAAATAACTGTTCAGATACAGTTTGCCCGGGCTGACCCATAGAGTAACCTCTGCAGAAGATGAGACAGTGGATGGGAATGACAAAAACCCAATGTGATCATGCTGTTCACAGAAACTGGGAAATAAACTGCTGGGACGAGCTTGGAAGGGACTCTAAACCCCCCTGTTTTAAGATACTGACCTTGAAGAGATAACTAGACCTTCATGAAGAACAGCCAGAGACATGGGCCGATGTTGTGGGTTGGACAGAAGCCCGCTCAGGAATGACAGGAGAATTGAGGTTTGTGGTAGAGGCTCCTTAATGACCAAGTGTGGAGGAAGCAGGGAGGGAGAGCAGGAGAGCTTACGGGGAGGTAGGGAAAGGAGGAGGAGGATGTTCCAGTCTGTTTTGAAAGAGCAAATAGAAAGGAGAGAGTCTCATGTACAAAAGTAAGACTGCACTTCAGCAGAACAATAGCTGGCAATGCGCAAGGCAGATTTTAAGCTTAAAGACAAACGTAAGGGAAGGGACAAGACCTGCCTTACAGGAGCCGTAATGGGATTAGATCATTGCACCAGTCCATGACGTGTTGGAGTATTTTATTGTCCACCGTGCCCTTTAATTGCGAGTGCAATACAGGCAATAATTTCTAAAACAAAGTATATTCTTATTGAAGATCCTTGGCTCTTTAGTGGCATGATTGCTGGATTTAGTGGGCTTATTTTCATGTAACGTACATTGACTTTAAATAAAAGTGAGATGTACATTTCCAGGACTGTAAAACTGGCAATATAATTAAAGCTCATTAGCCCAGCTGCTGAAGCTGATAGTGGCTTTGAAGATTCGAAGACGGTATCCTTGTTCAGATGGAATTACCTTGTTTTCCTTCGCTCATTTCACTCCCTTCTCAATCCTAACCTGGAGCCTGAAGGAACGTTTCTAGGTTCTCCTAGAAAATAAACATTTTCCTAAGACAAAGTGAGTGCAAATGATCTTTCTTCACTCCTAGGGTCTGATCTTGTTCTTCCTGAGATCTGCAGTGAGATTCCTGCTGTCTTCAGTGGTACCAGGCATGGTTCAACCAGGCCAGATGTAACCTTGAAATTCTCCTAATGAAAAAGGCCCTAAATATACCGAACGGGGGAAGATGATACGCATTAATAACTATTTAGGAGAACACGGTTCCCTTGAAAGGCTAATTATTTTGAGTTACCCATTCAAAAAAAAAAAAAGACTAATCAATGAGAGAACAAATTAAAAATGAAAAATCTCTCATAAAAACAGACAGCAGAACACTGCATTCAAGAGGACAGTCACCAATTAAAAGAAATGTCAACAACTCAAGTGGCAGCAACTTCAAAAGGGAAATCTTTTCCTTATTTTCATATGCATTCTTCATGAGCAACATCAAGAAGTGTAACATGCTAATAGCTAATAACACTCAGAATAAGATTCACTAATTTACTAACTGAATAATTTAATGCATATCAAAGGAATGATTTTCTCATTTCATTCTTTTTTTAGATCTAACACTAAGCTGGGCATTATCAAGTAGATGAAACTGCAGATTACAAGTCACCACTGAAATAGTCATTTTAAAATTGAGTTTGGTTTTTTTCTGCTGGATGTCTCTTTTGGGTTTAAGGAATCACGTACATATCTTTTTTCCTCCTTATAATTCAGATTTCAAAAAACAAATCAGGAAGATATCTTTGTGGACGTGTGGTGTTTTGCTAAATACGGAGTGTTTTGCAGAGACAGATCTGTTATGACAGTAAACATTGACAATGTTGGGGACCGCGGAGAGGTCGCGCCATCCACCTGTCCCAGGTAAGCCAGTAACGCAGCGGCTGGGAGATGGTCCTGAGGTTCAGGAGCTCGGGCTGAAGCAGGGATGGGGCACGGATGACCGGCGTGCTGCACAGGGCCTCTGGCTGTCCTGGGGCGGAGGACTCTCCTTCCTGCCTCCCGGGAATGGTGAGAGGGTGGTTTGATTCCAACACAGAACAAAAGACAAATGCCGCGGGTTTCTTTTTAATTGCAAAAGAGCTTTTGTATGCTCCAAAATGCTAGACTAGGTATTGAAAAATGTAGGAAGTCCACATGGTAAGAACCATTTCTTGTTGAACGTGATTTTTAGAAGCCTATTTACAGAATTCTACTAAATTTAAACAATGTTTTTGCCTTGCTACTATTGCACACTGTGTAGCCCACTACCATCTGCTAAAACACTTCAAGAATAGGTTCCCAGTTAAGGTACCAAACAGAAAAGCGGCTCTTCCTTCAGTTCGTGTGTTGCAGTCAGAAAGCTCACCCAGAGAGACTCCAGACTGAAAGATGGCCACCAGTGTCTCAACATCTGTTTGGTAGCCGGAGGGAAGCAGAGTACTTCAGGGCCAACACCAGGGCTGATATCATTTACCATCTTCACTCGTGACCTGGATGATGATATAGAGCACAGACACAACACATCTGAAGATGACACTATATTAGGGTGGAGTCACTGAACTGAAGCCGGCAGAAATCCCATCGAGTTTAACAAGTTGTACAAAGTCCCACACCTTGGGCAGAATAATGCCATGTGCCAGGACAGGCTGGGAACTGTCTGGCTGAGCAGAAGCCCCCCTGGAGAGGATCTGGATGTTACAGTGGATGTCAGGTCAAACGGGAGCCAATAGTGTGCTCACTGCAGGTAGGGCAAACTGTACGTTGGCCTACTTTTGAAGAAGGGTGGCCAGCAGATTGAGGAAACTCATTATCCCTGTCTCCTCAAAGCCAGTAATGTCACACCAGGAATATTGTGTCTGGCTTTGCGGCCTCCAGGCCAGGAGGATGTTCAGAATTGGGAAGAGAAGACAGCAGAGGCCTACCGGGATGGTCAGGGACATAGGGCGCGTGCCTCAGGGGATGGAGGAGGCTGTGGCTTTTCACTCTGGTGGAGAGGATGCTAAGGGGTCATCTAATAGCAAGCTCCAACTGTGTGGAGTCAGAAAGAAGATGGGGCCAAGCTCTTTTTGGGAGCGACAGACGGTGGAGGGCAATGGCCACACGTTGTAGCCTGGGGGGTTCAGACTGGACATTAGGAAGAACTTCACTGGGAGGATGCTGCAGTACTGTAAGAGGTCACTCAGAGGTCGACACTCAAGATTTGGCGAGGTAAAATCACAGCAGACCTGATCCAGTATTGGTGACAGTCCTGCTTTGAGTGGTAGGTGGGAGTTAATCTAGGGGTCCCTTCCAACCAATATTTCTATGATGCAACTCAGATTTAAGGCGGCGGTATTATCAAAATCTTACCTTCATGTTAAAATCAAATTAAAAGTTCACTCATTAGTAAATAGGAAGATACACCTCCTCAGATGGCTTGTTTTCTCGTGGCAAACTCTTCACCAACAGGGCACGCTACTGCAGTGGGCCACACGCTCATCTTGCTTTCCTCTCCTGATATCCCAACAGCAAACAAATGTTTCTGTGATGCCCCTTTAACGGGGAAGGACAGACTCTTGGAACCAATGGCTTTGTGGCAGATGGAGCGACATTTGCAATTGGGAAAAACACTCTCATGCTGCCAAAATATTAACAAGGGGCTTCCACAGAAATATTCTGCCGCAGTCATTGATACATGTAAATGCCCCATGTAAATATGACTTCTTCCAAGGAAAAAGGTATCGTTCAGCAGGTTTTCTGAGGACAAGGACCTCTCTGCACTGATTTTTTTTTTTTTTTCTCTCTCTTGCACAACACCACGTGCTGCAACACCTCGCGGGTGCTACGCGTGGTAACTGCGATGGAGACAGCAGCGAGCAGGGTTGGCTGGGGGCAGGCTGTCCAACGCTCCCCGCTCGGCGGGGCTGGGCAGGGGACAGGCTTGGCAGCAAGGGCGCATTGGCAAATCCAACAGGGAATGGGTTCTTTTGGTTTTGTTTTTTTTTTTTTTTTTTGCATAATGTATCTCCCTCTGTGAATGCCCGTGTGCCTTACGCGGCGAGAAAAGCAACAAGAATTTCCTGAGGTCCCTTTATACCACCCATGATTTTGCATAGCTTTATGTCTTTTATTAATTTCCTTTTAAAAATAAACTCTCTTATTCCTTTCAAATTCTGCATATATGCAACATCAAAGCATTTCAGTGAATTTTTCATTCCATTTCCATGCTAGCTCCCTGGTGCTGGAGTCAGACATGTTGGGGCAGTACTGCAAGCAGTAAAGATGCCCAGCTTCTCTGACGCTGCCACAGTTCTCACTGCTGTAAGTACTTCTCAGTGGGGAAACTGAGCCTCAAATACCAAAAAAAACCCTTTCTGTGATGACCTAGAAGAGGGTGATTGGACCAGCATGCTTTTTCCTTAAAGATATAGGGAAAAGAAAGCCGTTGTCCCTCTACCGAGAAAGATCTGAGATTTATTTTTAACTTCAAACTTTTCCATGCATCATGAAAAAAGATGAATAATTCTATTTTCATTTAGGAGGAGATTACAAGAGAGAGAAATAGCCTGATAAATTTTAGATTAGAGATCCTTCATTAAGAACGGAGGCTGTCAGAGTGTGGTGTCCCATGCCAAAGAAAATCTTTTCCCCAATACTGTCAGCTGGGCCCAGTTCTCCACCAAATATATTTTCAAGAATTTTTGTGCTAAACTGAGAGTTCTCCAACATGATAATTCTGGGAATTTAGATTACTCTCCCTTTGTCACTACTGGGATTAAGAAGCCGTGAAGGTAGTCTGCATCATAGTCGTATTATATATAATGGTTGCTCTGAAATGCAAAAGTATCACACATCCGTGTTTTCATTCTCCAGCTTGAGACATACCTTTAGGAAGTCAGTTTGTGATGACATGTTTGGGCAAACCGTGCCTTATCTGCACGCTTTTTTTTCATGTATCATCCTGATCTGGTAACTTGAATGCCATAACCAGAAAGCTATGTTAATTGTACATGTTTTTAAGTCAGCGTAGTCCAAAACATATTCCTCAAAAAATATCAGACGCGCAAAGTCTGCTTGCCTGTTTGAGAAGCCAGAGATGTTCCGTCTCTGCTAGAGGAATCACATGGATTTTTTTTGTAACGACAAGAATCTCCAACCAGGATAGTCTTGGCCTCATGGATATTACATATTTCTGTTTCCTAAAAATAAAGCCCACTAAGTATATGAACTGGTACTGTAAACACAAGCACAAGCAAAAGAGTTCTACTGTTGCTGGACTCCTCCTCCCCCTCAATTTCGGCAGTCAGCAAAAATACTTATTCAGTATTAAGTTACAGTAAAGAATTGTTGACCCTGGTGTAATTGAGAGCAAAGACACAGTCGAGTCACTGGGGTTTGCTTCAGCTTGCGACATTTCAAACGAAGCCTCCACATTTGTTTGGATCATAAAAATGAAAGCATATAGAAAATGTTTGTTAAAACCAAAAATGCAGAGAGTCTACACAACCTTCTCCATGAAGTAACTTTTATTGAAATGCTCACAGCTGAGTTAGCATTATTTGCTTCTACTTTGGGCTTCATTCTAAATACTGTACATTAACAAACTTAGGCCACTTAATGCCAAGTGCTTTACACATTTCTCTTTAATTAAATTTCTCCAAAGAATCACATTACATAAGCATTTGCCAGCACCAAAAGCACACTCTCAGAGATGCTGGGTAAAATCCAGGCACCCCTGCAGTAACTAGTAAAATTCCCATTGATCTCATTGCAGACAAGATTCTGCTCTCTAGGTCTTTGCTATATATGGGTAATAACAATTTTTCTTGTTACTTATGTCTTAAGTTCTTTGATACACTATTCTAAGAAACGTAGATCTTAATGAGGTCCACGCTGTCCTTTACCATTTCTGTTACTAGATAAAAATAAACGTTACTTCAGAGTTCAATAATGTCTAGTTTCAAGTATGCTTGTAATTGCTGGAATATGCAACAGATGCCAGTTTAGATAAACTTCTAGCCTGTGGACGGAGGCAGGCATTTGCTCTAATCATCTGCAATTTTACTACCAAATTTGAGTGCAGAACTGCCTGTACTGAGCTCTGGGAGAAACGTGAACCATTAGCATTTAGGGATTCTCTTAACCGTACAGTGGTATGTTCAGTAATAGGTTATAGGTGATTAGGACATGGAAGTGGCACAAAAATTAAGCAGATTTTAAATAATCTTCAGGATCATTAACATAAGACCAGGCATAACAATTTACCTTTATTTAATTACGAGATGTTTCTCAGCCATGTGAAACGCTGCAATGGGCCACATTTAAACCAGTTGTGTCATTCCTCCTCTTGCACAGTTCTTTGCAGCAATTTTCTCTTCCATAACTCGGCCGCGCGGGGCTGTAGGGTTTGATGTTTGAGGTCTGGTGCAAAAGAAAAAGCTAAATTAGGGAATTAGAGCTCCTCCAGGACTGGTCGGAAAGGGAAAGAGGAGGAGCAGCCAGAGACGGTCCCCACTGCTCTGCGGGACTGCGTGGGCTTGCAGCTGCAGAATGGGCAGAGGTTGTCTGAGCGCTGCTCTTCTGCTTCAGTGCAAAGTCACTTTCCTAACTGATATTTTTTTCAAAGTTACTAAGCTGTTACCTAGTTACCAGCTAGTCACAGCCTGGTAACCGATTTTTATTTACGACGAGGTAAGTGACCCTAAATAAATCAGCCTGGTGACACTTAAGCTGTCCAACTGTAAAACAGGATGAGACTCCACACGAAATTTATTTGAAGTGTTCAGACCAAAACTGCAGTATGAAATTAATTAGGATTAGTCTTGACAACACTAATTCAATTTAAAATATGCTTAACTGGTTTAAAAATAAAACTTCAGATTCCCTTTGACTGCAACCCAGTCCTGAAGCTATTTAAGCCCGCCTTGCCTATCCCGGGCCTGATTTTCTGATTTGGTTGGAAGATTGCTATTAATAGACCAGAAGTGGGGTAAAGGAAAAAAAAAGTGAGATTACCTAAATCTGCATAGACCCGTCATTTGTTTATTTGCTTGCTTCGTTTTTAGAGAAGCGTTGTTAGAAGTTTAGTTTTCTGCCAGGGATTAATCTTTCCCTTTTGTGACTGTGGACCATCCATCCCTCCCCGCCTCCCCCCCCGGTTCTGGTGCGGGGTTGCTAAGCGACATGTTCTTCTCTTCTGTACTTTAGCAGAGAGGAACAGATCAAAGACACCCACAGTCCTGAATTATTTTATAAATGAATTTAAAGAGACACTCTCCCGCGCTGTATTATGTAGAGGGAGATCAAAAGTTGCTCTATATGCTGAGAGTATCTGGAGAATTAAACTGACGTCTTCTGGAAAATAAAAACGCTCTCATTCCTGAGAACTGTGTGATATTTACCTTTTTTTTTTTTTTCTTTTTCAGAACTAGACTATGAATTTATGCTAATTAATGTTTCTAGTTTTATGGCAGTCAAGACATTGAACGCAGGCCAGGCTGCATGTTTGTACAACTTTGAGAAGTAAGGTTTTCTGTCATCAAGTGACAAGCTTGCTGGTTTTTTAACTCTTTTCATCTCTTGCAGAGGAGTTGCCATCGTTCAAAAATATTCCGTTCTCTAAATTTTAAATGCTTTCCCGACTTACGCTAAAGGTGAGAAAATCACAGGGTAAATTTCAAGTGATATATCCTTAAAAGAATAAATGAAAATGAGAAAGTAATCTGTGTAAATAAGGCAAAAAAACCCCCAACCCTAAGACACCAATATCTCAGACCTTTCTGAAAAGAATGGAAAGCAAATGTGAATAATTTTTAATTAAAAGATCTGGGAATACGTAAGTTTAAACATTACCTCTTACCAGACCAGCACTTACTCTGGCATCAGCTCAGGTCTGCTGTTCTGCACAGGCTGTCAGATTTGGAAGAGCAGACTGGCAGTTAAGGCAAGCGTTTCCTGAAAGAGAAAAGGGAGGAATTATTTGCCATCAGATCTACCCAGTTTCAAACACCCTCAACGTTGTAAAAGGGAAAAAAAAACCCAGCACTTTAGTAACAAAGTGCAAGAATTTTTCAAGACTTTAATTTGCAAAGCCACCGTCGCTGCAGAGCCTTAAGAGAAGGGAGCGGAAAACAACCGATGTGCTTAAAGCTCAACGCGAGCCAGCGACAGATCAGTTACGTGGAAAGCCAAACTCCCGGGTCAAACGACTGCAAAAAAAAAAAAAAAAAGGCGCCTTGAAAACTGCATGCGAAATTCTTCCCGCGTGCAAATCTTGTTGTTTCGTAACCAGCCGCCGCCTCTGCCTAAACAAATGCCTCCTTTAAAGCAGTTTCAGGCGCTTGTTCGCGCCAACAGGTGCTCATGCAACTACAGGCAGAAAAAATCACTGGCTCCAGGTGTGGGGCGCCCGGAGAGGAGCCCACTCCCTCTGCCGCCAGCAGGCCGGCGGGGCAGAGCTCCCTCCTCGCCCCCGGCCTCCGCCTGCAAGCCCACGTAAAACCAAGGGTAGATTAACGAAACCTAATACACTCCAGGACCGCAAAGGGATTAACCTCATATAAATCTTCACCAAAAAAAAAAAAAAAAAAAAAAAATCAGCTATAGTATTTATTTACATGCATTTTATTTTCCAAGGAAAAAACAAGCCTCCTTTTTTTCCTGCACCAGAAGTCTCTTCAAAATTCTAATTGCTTGGATTTAGCATTTAAAATCCACTGTACTACAGTTAACCTATATTCTCATAAAAGCACGTATTTTAGAAAAGGGCTTAGACAGCTTTTCCATTTCATTGCTAGATATCATTACATGGGCAAGATGTGTGCTTTGCTCTCACTGATATAGTGTTTTAGGTATAAACATCTTGACCACCACTATGTTGTCAGTGGTTAGCAGATTCGGTGTGTTTTGGCTGAATTTCTGAAGGGGAAAACTGTGACTTGCACTCTAAATATTTTTTCTGGAGAATGGATTCCTCAACAGACTATGGGCATCTTGTACAAAATACAAGCAAACATTCGGAAAGGAATTTAATGCTTCTGGCGGGTACTGACTTGCCAGCCTTGGGAACCGGAATGCCCGTGAGTGGCGGCACCAGTGGGGCTGGGCTCCCCGTGCTCCGCAGCCCGGCCAGGCTCCCCATCGCCAACCGCTCCTCCCGCGCGCCCGCACGGCCGGGGCAGCAAGAACCTCCGCAACCAACAGGCACCCGGTGTGTTCACGTTTGACTTTCTGGTGAGCTTATTTAGAGTCATGGAATGCTTTGGGTTGGAAGGGACCTTAAAGGTCATCCTGTGACACCCCCTGCCCTGGGCAGGGACACCTCCCACCAGCCCAGGTTGACATTGACCCCGTCCAACCTGGCCTTGAACCCCTCCAGGGATGGGGCAGCCACAGCTTCTCTGGGCAACCTGGGCCAGGGGCTCACCACCCTCACAGCAAAGAATTTCCTCCCAATATCTAATCAAAATTTCCCCTCTTTCAGTTTAAAACCGTTCCCCCTCGTCCTATGGCTCCCCTCCCTGCTCCAGAGTCCCTCCCCAGCTTTCCTGGAGCCCCTTTAGGGACTGGAAGGGGCTGGAAGGTCTCCCTGGAGCCTTCTCTTCTCCATCCTGCCCACACTTTGTTCAGAGATTCAGTCTGATCGAGCTAGTATTTAAGGTAAAATGTTCTGAAGCAGAGATGTCATAAGAATTTTAGTTAATATTTATTACTAGGATATTTTTTTTAATATTTGTAGGATTTCATGCATGTAAGTACTTTCGAATCACTGCTCTTCTGCCCCTATTTCCAGGAGGCTGCAGAGAGATCTGCGGCAGCTGGATGACAGCTGGGAGCAGCCAGGGCAGAGCTGGGGCCTACCAAGAGGAGATGACACTTCGGACACATAGGAGGGCGTTGAAGGCCATTGAGAACGTTAATAACGTTACTTCACCTTTCTACTGTGCTGTGCCTGCTTAAAGCACCGAATAGCCTACTAGTAATTAGTGATCTGGATGTTTCTGAAATGACCAGCGGTATCATTTAAATTGTCATTAAAATACAATTAGCCGCCCTTTGAACCGAGCGCTGTAGTTCACAGCAGTCTAATTGGTGGCTCACGGGCCAGATCTGGACAACAGGAAGACTGTGTCTGCTTTTCCTCTTCCCTAACGGCCCCAGCCCAAGGATCCTCATCCCAGGAGAGCCGGCTGTGCCCACGGGACACGGAGAGCCATTATGCGCTGGGAAAAGGCAACGGCACAAAGTAGCCCTTGTGTCCAGCCCACTGCTCTGATTTTTGTAGAGCTCATTTCAGCCTGCGTGCGGATTCAAGCAGGCATGGCCCCACGACTTTATACTTTGCAATTCAAATCAATTTGATTTCTCTCTTTTTTTTTTTTTTTTTTTTTTTTTTAACTTGACTTTTAGAGCACAGCTCTGGGCAGCCAGAGTCGCTGGGACGAAATAAGGGCAGTACACGGTAAGACAAATAACCGAGCTACCTAAATCTTCAGCCGAGGCGCGGGTAGACCATGCTGGCCTGTGTTTGGGTATGATGAAGAATTGACTTACTGCAGCAGACTGAAAGTGAAGGTCTGGCTTGGACGGTGTTCCCAAACCTGGCATCCATATCCTGCATTTAGGTAGCTAAATCTGTCACTTACATGCTTTACATACTTGTGTTAATTGCACAAATGCCAACAAAAATGACATGTTTTTGAAGTGTTAGAAGTGTAAATAGCTGCTCTTCTGAAATGGCCACAGTGTATATTTTTAGCTCCTTCGTACTCTTGCAAATGCATCATATTTGTTGTAGTGTCTAGCTATAATAACGTATTAGTGTCTGTTTGTAATACTATTGATGCTCCTGCAAAAAGCGCTGTAGAATATACTTTAAATACTGGCTTTTTGTACGTCTCACACAACTATTCATTAATACCACGGGAACAGCATGCTACTGTTCCAGGTTTTCTAAGAACCAGTGCTATTGCTCTCCGCCAGCTCCTGTCGCCTGCTTCGCAATGCCTGTATTATTTATGCTTTTGCTCTTGAAAATTCAAATTTAGAACTTAAAAATTTTCATGCTTTTGTTTGTTAGAAATAATTAAAGGCGGCGAATGGACCTGATGTAATCTGTATACTGTGTGTCACGGCTAAGTATCCAGTGCTGTGAAAGCCCTGCTTGTTCTCTGAAAGGAGGAATTCTTTCAGCCGGTGTCACTTTCCCCCTCCTCTGCGAGGCCGCTTTTCCCATACACTCGGAGGACTCGCTGCCAGTCATTTTCTTGCCCTAAAAGTTTGCTGGAGCAATATTGTCATTTACCCAGTGTTTGCACAAGGCCCAGCTCCTAATGGGCTGGCCTCTAAATACCATCAAGAATTTTGGGTTTGGGTGTGGCGGTGGCTTTACTAAAGTACGATGGCTTTTTAACAATCTTTTCTTTGGATCAGTCTTTGGACTACGTATTCCTTCATCTTAATGTGGGCTTCACAGCAGGCCTTCGGAGAACTTCTTTTCTCTTCCTCTGCCGTTCATGTAGCAAGCGGCACTTTCAGATATGCCCCATCTACAAAGGATTTAAACGTTGGCCTGGCATGTTTTACTAGTATTTGAATGGCCTAAAGAAATTATTTGGGAAGTGGCAGATGCCTTCGGGAAAAGAGAAAAAAAATACACCCAAAAAGGATATTAACGGGTGAACTGTCCCAAGAAATAGAAAAAAAGTGCAACTCAACAGCGGTTGCCAACAAGCAGGCTTGTAACACCCACCCAGGAAGACAACGGAGCTCCTCCGTTGGGATCACATTTTTGGGTTGTTATGCCGTCACGCCCCCTTCTCTGCATTCACCATGCTACACAGGAAACACACATTGTTGCCCAGTTCATTCAAATACAATACACTTCCCAAATCCGCTTCTTTTTTTTTCAAAAACACATGGACTCGATGATCTTGAAGACCCCTTGCAACCTAGACAATTCTGTGATTCTAGTCTATGAAAACTATGTATTGTTTCCAGGAGGACCAAGAGACCAGGTACTCGAAAGCGTGATGTGGGGTTTGTCATAGCCCCAACTCTTAGAAGAGGTGCCCCAGGGAGCTGGTGGCGAGTGGTTTGCATACGTAATCGTTAACGACACTAAAATAATAGTCTGGCTGCTGGATAACGGAGAACACACCAAAACACAGGCCAAGAACCCTAACGAGAGAAAGTATTACAAGAAGCTCACAACAAAATTAAGCTGCCAAGCGAAATTCCCAAATAATATGAAGACACTGAAAAAAAGAGTCTTTGTTCCACCACTGGTGTCTTTCTGGGCTTCTGCCCCAGTGTCAACCGTCTGGATTAGCCTTCTCTCCGTGGGATGAAAACACTCTGAGTACGCAAGAATTCAGGAGGATTTAGCCATTTTGGGAAAGACTGACATTTCTTAAATAACTGAATGCAACTAACGAAGGGCCTAATGAGGAACTCTCTGATGAATTAATCAAGAATCAATAGCAGTTTCTCTGGATAGTATAAAGGAGGACACATAAAATAAAACAGTTTACCACAAAATGGCTTTTGACTAAGAGTGAAAAATGCAATGAGGAAGAACACGCTTTGGATAAAACTACATTCTGTTAAGGTAAATTAAAAAGGAAATGCCAGTAGGAGGGAAAAAAAAAAGAAAAGACTTCTTCCTGTACGGCCGCCACTAGCGCACATTTGCATGGGGCAAGCGCAAGGAGAGCAGACTTCCTCAGCGCCAGAACAGCACCCGTATCTTAGATGGACTTCTTGAAGAAGTAGGATTTGCTGCCAACTCTCACAAAACATTAAAGGTCCATTATTAGGCCAGCTGATAAGGGAGAATGAAAAAAAAAAAAAACCCCAACAAAAAATCAGTGGACTGCAGCTTCTTGTGCATCTCTTACAGTCTTTGGTAACAGTCCTCAGAGTTAAACCAGTGGCTTGAGCTAAAAGAGTCAGAGAGCTTGAGAAAGGCACAAACTCTACGTGGCCGATACAAGAACAGCCCTGAAAAGCAAACTAAGGCGCTGCAAAGCGGTCAGTCACCAAAGTTCACAGCGGCCAGTGAGAAAGCGTGGAATATTCTACTCCCAAGCACCAGTCTCCTGCCGAAGTTCCATGCTGTAGCAAAACTGAGTGGATCCACACGCAGCCAACGGAAAAGCCTTGATATCAGCGGAAAGATGCGGGTCGTACTCACCAGGTATCAGTGCAACTCCTTTCTCACAATTTGAAGTTAGGGTGGAAGTTCAATTTTAAATTGAGTTGAAATGTTAGAGCGGAGGAATGCTCGGTGGGTGAGAGCAGATCAGCTGAAACTAAAAACTTCAGCAAAGTCTTCTTTTCCAAAGAGAAAGTTTTACAAAAGAAACCGTGAAAATTGGTATTACCCAGTTGTTGCTGGAAGAGTAATATTCCTTCTTGTAGACTAAGAGAAAACTTAGCAATAAATCTATTTAAGCTGACCAATCACCTATGGGTTTCTGCAACCTTAATTCTTGCTGAAAGCTGAAAAATGAAGAAGTTCCAGAAATAGACTGAAACTCCTCTAAGAGCCAATGCTGATGGAGAGACTGATAAGCATTTAAATGACTCAGTTAAGTGTTGCCCATATGCACATTCTTCTGTCCTAAGGGGCAAATGTTCCATCCAAGGTTTCATAAATACTTGAAAAAAGTTATTGTATGCTAAAGCCAGGGGGTGTTTGTAGATATTTTGGAAGGCTATAGAGTGATACCTGAGCATGGAAATCCTTCAGGGGCATACATTTTGTGTGATTGTATATGGTTTTATTGCACCAACCTAAGATACAAGAATCACAGAATCATCATAGGAAGGGATGTCTCGTCTGGTGCCAAATACTGTGAAACAAAATTAGGGCAAGACTACAATGAGTGACAAATTTTGTTCCCAAATTTTTTTTAAGCCTAAGTAATTTTTCTTCAATTTCTATTATTTTAGACTAAGTGGCAGGCATGCCTATACCTTAAAAAAAACCCCAAGCCAACCAAACAAAAGGAAATCACTCGAGATAACATACATACTGAGGATGAAGGCAAGTCAACCTGCAGACATGTCCCGGTACAATTTTGCCGGTTTTATATAAATCGCGTGAAGATTCTGCAAACTTCTGTAAGCAAAATTTTTAATAAGCAGGTATGCAAGCAATACACCGTGAGGGCAACAAGGGTCAGTTTTATTGCTGTGTGCTATTTACCTCTACTACAGTCAAATGCTCCGGATGACAGGGAAGGGAAACAGGGCAGCTATCAGCAGGATGTTAACATTTATTGGATGTTTTATTTGCAGATGTCTGCATTTAAGTTTAGTACCGAAATAACAAGAGACATATTTCACTTTGAGCACTGACGTAACAACATAGAAAAGTATCTTGCCCACAGGACAAGCCCACAGCCGCTCACAGATCCAGCAGCGAGGAAGAGGGCTGGGAGCTTTTCTCCCAGCAGCAGCAACTGGGAGGTTCTGGGGCCGCAGCTCCGTGTTGAGACACACCGAGGTGAGAAAGGAGGAGAAATATTAAGGGAAATCATGTAAATCAGGTGTTTCCCATGGATAATACATGTATCAATTATTCCAAGGCAAATGTATCTATCGAGGTTACTGCGGATAGCCTATTCCACAGCCTACGTCCATCTCCATCTCACAGTGGGACCGAGTTTCGTTAACAGAGGAATCAAAACTAAAATGATAACATTCATCTCTATGTTCTTGCCCTGACATGGTTATTCATTAGGAGTTCTTCTAACGACTGTTCAGTTCCTTCCTTCTAGGGAGCCACTCCTAATTCTCTTCTATTCAGGTTGGATGGTGAGTCACTGACTTTAATATTAATCTTTATTAACCCTTCCCTTACACAGCCAACATCTGGTAGCAGTGAAATGTGGTGTGTCTTAGCGCTTGAGACAGCAAGTTCTTCAATGCTTTTTCCTCCATTGTGCCATTTCCCTATATGCAGATAACCCAATGATTCCTGCAGGCTTTCTGCTGCTGGCGGATGAAAAAAATACCCTGTTTGTCTTCATGCCTTTGGTTAATTGCTCTTTAAGTCTATCTTAGTCTACCTGTTTTCCAGGGTAATTTTGCTTTCCATAAATTACGCTGCTTTTCTGTTGCCTTCTTGTCTGGCCAAAGTTTTTAGCTGCAGCAAAACAGCTCTTTGTGTCAAATAACTTCTTGAAGCACCTTGTTTCCTCTCTCTTCTCTTTTGGGGAGGGAGGGCCATGTTTATGGATGGCCACGTGAGCCCGGCAGCACTCGGTTCTGCCCTACCTCCCTCCATGGGAAGCGTCAGGACGTTAAGCTGCTGGCGGATGCTTTTGACTAGTTTTCAACAACAATGAAACAAACACACACACACACCCACACACCCCCAAGTACATTTAGGAGATATTTTATTTCTACATTCCTAAGACTATTGAACCTAAATATAAGAGAACCCATGACTAAAGTATTGAATTCTTCTTGAATCAGCTATTGCTAATTTCTTAAGACTTATTAGAGAATGCCCTGTCCTGTTTTTGATCCAACTTTGTACTCTGTTTGGTTAGAGCATTGAACAGACGTAGGTAAGTCTGATCACCTGCTTTTTACACACTTCTTGTATGGCCGTACATGTTGTTTGACCAAATTTTGGTGTGTTTTGGGATATTTGGAATTCTGAAGTTCTTTCTCCTTGATCCTCTTTCCTTGTATTAGCACAGTTGGTCTATTACTGTGTTTTGTGTGTCAAAGTTTTCTACAGTGTTTTATTACTTTAATGTTACCATAACATGTGCTTGCTCTGAAAGGGAAAAATCTAGGAGGTCTAAGAGAAAAGTAGTTTGGAAAGACATATGACTATTTACTTAGGAAACCACACTCTCAGATTATTACAAAAACAGATTCCTAGGAAGAAACATGTATTTCTCATCGACTGTTTCCATAGCTTTTTCAGCATTCTTTATTTCACCGTCCTTATGCTGTACCAGACAACCTTGGATACAAGCATCCACGGAGCAGCCTTGCGCTAGCGCTGCGTGCGAGGGAACCATCCCACTCCCTGAAAAACAGCCATTCCCTGCTGGGAATATTTACTGGAGGTGCCAATCCAGCCGGGCTGAAATCTCATTAACAAGACATTTTTTTCCCCGATTAATAAAATATTAACGTGAATATACAGCGTGTGCGGCCTGACATTTTCTTGACACCTGCACAGCAGAGAACTACTTGGACACTTATGTTAATATTTCCACGACAAACTTCTGAAGCTGGGGCACAGTCCCAACCTTGGCTTTTGATTTCGTCCGGCTGAGACTGAAGAAGGATAATTCCTCACAGCCTGTGGGGAAAAGAATGGGGTTTTTCCCCCCTCCAATAGTTTGTATTTCTGCTCATTTACCAGTCGAGCTAACCTGCGGGCCGCAGGCCTCATGGCGCGAGCAGCCGCTTCAGACCTGTTCAAGGCAGAAAGGCCATCACACACAGCTGAAGTTCTACCGGCAGCAGTAAAACGCTGAGCTGCGGGCCAGGCGAGGCTACCCTGTAATTATTATTTGTAAATAACGGCCGTTTCCTCTCAGGAGGGAGCCGCCCGGGAGCGGAGCCGCCGGGGAAGCCCGAGGCGGGAGCCGGGCAGCGGGGAGGGCCGGGCCCCGCCGCCCTGACGGACGGAGATCCCCGAGCCGCGGGGGCAACAGGTGCCCCCCGGGGCGCCGCTTCCCCGGCTCGGCCTCGCGGGGCCGAGGGGAAGGCCGCCGCCCGGCCCGCCGAGATGGCGGGCGGCGCGGGGGCAGCACGATGGCCGGGCCCGGCCATCGTGCTGCCCCCGCGCCGCCCGCCATCTCGGCGGGCCGGGCCCGGCCCGCGGGTCTCCCCCCGCCTCCCTCCCGCCGCCACTCCCCCGCCTCCCCCCGAGCCCCCTCCCCTTCCCCGCCACCCGCTTCCGCCCGCCCTCCCGCGCATGCTTGGGTTATGCAACGGCGGCGGCGGGCGGGCTGCGCGGGCCGCGCCGCCCCAGTGCCGCAGGGCAGGGCAGGGCAGGGCAGCGCGGGGGGCCCCGAAGGCGGCGGGCACCGGGCCGGCGGCGGCGCTGGGGCCGCGCTCCCGCCCTCCCCCGGCGGCCGTGTGCGCGCCCCGCGCCGCCTGTGAGTGGCAGCGGCGGCCGCCGCCAAGTCCCGCCTGTTCCGCTCTCCCTGCCGCAGGCGGCGGCGGCGGCGGGTTGGCTTCCTGCGCGCTGTGCCGCTCCCCCTCCCCCCGGCAGTCGGAGCCGCAGCGGCAGCAGCCCGGATCCCCGAGCCATGGCTCTGTGAGAGCAGCACATGGCGGCCGCAGCAGCCATGAGCCCCCCACTAATCCATACAACTCCCCCCTGAACGGCCACCGACGGCAGCCAGCGCTCCCACCCGGCTCCACCGCTCCCACCGCCCACCCGCAACTACAGCCGCCGCGCCACCCGGCCCGAGCCCAGACCCCGCCGCCGCCGCTGCCGCCGCCGGGCCCCCGCTCGCCCGCCCGCCGCCGCCGCCCGGTCCTCACCATGGGAGTGCAGGGTTTCCAGGACTACATCGAGAAGCACTGCCCCAGCGCCGTGGTGCCCGTCGAGCTGCAGAAGCTGGCGCGGGGCAGCCTCGTGGGTGGGGGCCGCCAGCGGCCCCCCCAGACCCCGCTGCGCCTCCTCATCGACGCCGACAACTGCCTGCACCGGCTCTACGGCGGCTTCTACACGGACTGGGTGAGCGGCGGGCAATGGAACCACATGCTGGGCTACCTGGCGGCCCTGGCCAAGGCCTGCTTCAACGGCAACATCGAGCTCTTCGTCTTCTTCAACGGCGCCCTGGAGAAGGCCCGGCTCCACGAGTGGGTGAAGCGCCAGGGCAACGAGCGCCAGACGGCGCAGCAGATCGTCAGCCACGTCCAGAACAAGGGCACCCCGCCGCCCAAGGTCTGGTTCCTGCCGCCCGTCTGCATGGCGCACTGCATCCGCCTGGCCCTCATCCGCTTCCACATCAAGGTGAGGAGGCGACGGGCCCGGCGCCCCGAAACCCCCCCCCACACGCCACCCCCCCCCCTCAGCCCCGCCGCCTCCCCCCGGGGGACACCAGCGCCCCCTCCCCGCCGCCGCTCCAAGATGGCAGCGGGGGCTGCCCCGGGCCTAGCCCGGCAGGGGAGGGGAGGAGGAGGAGGAGCGGGGGGGGGGGGGGGAAGGGGGGCACCCAGCTTCTCCCCTCAGCGCCTCAAAATGTCGTCGAGGCCCGCGGGGGCGGCCCAAGTTTCGGCGGCCTCAATCCCCGGGGGATTTGGCTATTTATACGGCGCTGCCGGTCGCCCCGCCGGGCCCGCGCAGGCCGGAGGCCTGCGCGGCCCCGGCGGGACGACCGGCAGCGCCCAGGGCCTCCCGGATTGAAGCCAGGCCCAGCAGCAGGGAGGGTTTTTTTTTTTTTTTGCCTCCATGTTCTTTCGGGGCCGCCGCTCCGTTGACTCAAAATGTCCCTTCTTGCCCAGGGCCTTCCCCCCCACCCCCGCCGCTCGGGAGGGGTGGTGGGGCTGGGACTTTGGTACCGGAGGTGAGGCGGAAAAGCATCGAAATCTGAATTAGTTATTAAGACGAAACGGGGAACGGGGGGAACGAGAAAAAACAATTAAAAAATCAGTTTAGTTATCGCGCACGGTGGATCTGCAACAAGTTCCCTGCTGAGACGAGGTGGTTAAACTTGCGCTGAAGGTGAAACCGCTTTGCTCCGAAATCGGCCCAAGTTTCGTGTTTATGAAGGTTTTGCTCGGCATTGCCCAAACGAGCTTTTGATCGAGTGTACGATAATTCATTTCTTACTCCATAACGGCAAATGCTTCCAGTTTGTGGGTTCGGGAGCGCTGATCTGACAGTTCTTCATTTAAACTTCTTATTTTAAGGGGGAGCCTCTGTTTTCTGATACCATAGAGGGGGGCTGGGGTCCACGGTGCTCTCGCACTGACACCACGGCCACGATTTCAAAGAATATGAACGGGCAGCATCTCTCCGTACAGCATTCGTGATTTACGATGGTTTCTGTGAAGCTGAGCGACTGTGTGTATTGAAACGCAAGCCGCTAGAAAAACAAGCCCCGGGATGAAGCTGCAATTTTAAGAGTTGCTTTCCTGCGAGGGAGGGAAGAGCAGCGGGAGTGAAGTGCATACTTGCAGGCTTTATTATCGTAAATTACTTTTGTGTGTAGAAAAATATTACGCAACCTTTTGAGTTGCGCGCTTGATCACTAGCAGCAGCTTAATGTTATCTGGCTTTTGTACTGCCCTTTTGGCAGATTAGAAAAAAAAAAAATTCTGGATGTGTTGCAGCCCTGGAGTAAAAGATGACTCTCTGGAAGGAGCTCAGGAGGTGGTGACTTTGGGCGAAGTTTCTCTCAGTTTCATCAACAGGGCGAGAGTTGCTGGTTGGCTCCCTCTTAGCTCGCTTGGCCAGACCCATCCTTGGAGGAACGTGCTCCCTTCGGCTCCCTGCTCGCCCGGGCTGGTGTGAAGCCACCCCGGGAGGCGGTGGGCATCCAGCCCGGTTGGCACTGGAGGTCCCACCCTGCGGTGGCCTCGGCGGGCCAATCCCCGCAGTGGCCCGCCAGGGCCGAGCATGGCCCAGGCCACTGCAGCGGGTGAAGCGTGTGTGGAAGGAACTGGAAGCAGAGGCGAAGATCGTTCTTGAGGGCGGGTTGAACTCCGCCGAATGCGATGTCTTGGGCTTGGCGCTTGGTTATGGCTGTGTCTGCTGTAGTAGCGTGTGTGCCTGGTCAGCGTAGAAGCGAAATCGTGGACGTGTTTTGGATATGAATGATGGCAGGGATTCGAATGATAGGAAAAGCAGCCTCTCATTTGAACTTTTTTTCTTTTTCTGTGGCTAGGACATAGTTTTATTCTTTTAGCAAAAAGTTTTAGGGACCATGCAATGAAGGTATTTACCTTGATCTGTCTGCGGGTGCATTGTAGATCTTCCTTAATTAGTTATTGAGACTTAGAGATCGTCAGTAAAATCAATGAATGGGGTAAAATAAGATTATTTTTTTTTCTTTTACGATGTTAAATCAAATGCTTTGTGTACTGTGTGTTTCAATACTGCATTAAACAACAGGGAGCCATCTGTTTTGATATTGATGGGAATTAGGTATTTGTAATAGTCTTGTGGCGTGTTGAACTGGCTGTTAGTTTTTTAACCGAATTCTGTCTCAGGCCTGGTTCCTTTCTGTTGAAGCACATTACATCCCAGTAAAGCTGTCACATTTGACAACAGTGTCACCTGTAGCACTTTGTTTACTTTCAAGCTTAGCTGCAGCATTAGCTCCTTTACGGTTTCTGAGTAATAGGCCTTATTTTAATCTCTGGCAGCAGTTTTAGGAGCGAGAGGACGTGTCATACCAAGTCCCTTTTCTCACATTTTAAAAAACAAACACAAAACCCCCACAGTTTCGGTGGGGAAGATTTGGGGGGTGGGTATTTGTCTGCTTTAGGTTAGCACTGGGAGTCGGCAAAAGCTCGTTACAAAATACTGGTGTGTGTGGTTAGGAGAGTTTGTTGCTGTTAGGAGCATTCCTATCACTGAGCCACCACTGTGCATGTCCCAACTGCACTGGTTCTCTGAACTGGGCAGCTGTCGTGGGTACGGGAAGGATATCAGCAATTCCCATTTGTTGCTTCACTTGTGAAGCTGTTGAGAAACTGAGGATAGTTCTGTTTTAATTGATGCATTTTTAGGTCAGGAAATATATTTCATGGTTATAGCGATAACATGCATATTACTCATCAAAGATACTGTTGAACTTAAATTGCATTCCTTTTCCGGTTTTCTTCTTCTTGTACACAATTTATGATCTTTCTAAATCTGCTTTATTACATATATCTTCCTTTCCTTAAACCTTACTCCACTTTTCTTCACCGTCTTCCTCGTGCTCACCTTCTAGCAGCCCTCCTGGTGGGCAAAGAGCAGATGCATCTTGAAGGTGTGATTATTTTTTTCTTTTTTTTTTATTTGCGTGTATGGGTGATTTTTTAAAAAAAATACATATGCATAAGGCAGTTGCCAAATTGTAGTGTTTTCTCACTTTGTTTTGAGAATTTGGGCTTGAGAATACTGATTAAATATGAAACTGATTTTCATATTTTCAGGAAATGTTTGAGTCTTGAGTAGAAGGCTCCTGTGCAGTGCTAGGAACTGGCTATGAATTTAATCTATTTTGGTAATTAGAGGGGAGAAAGAGAGTAATGTCTTCTATCCAGAGCAATTATAAATCACTTGCAGATGGTTTCAGCAGGATGTAAAAATAACAGGTTCCTCCAAGTTATAACAAATATCCTATGGGTTCTTAGCTTAATTGTGACCTGGTATTTTTCTGTTTGGGGGAGAGGGGAATAGTTCTTAAAAGAAACTTCTATGCAAAGTAGTTTTGCTAAAATTTAAATATTTAACCAGTGGAGATCTTAACATCTTTAATACTTTGGTGAGGCTTTGTGTTGTTCTCAGTATCTAAACATGCATCTGCCTGTTTATTCGGACAGGATTCTCTTTCTCTGATCCAGCATCATTTAATGTTTACACAAGATTTAGACTTGAAAACGATTCCGTGCTCCTGGCTGTGATTTCCCCCGCGTCCCCCCTCCCTGGGTTGATTTTTGAAGTGTGCACGTTGCCGGGGTGTACTTGCATGTGAGAGCTGTAAGCTGTTTCTCTGACTCTTCTTGCTAGAGTTTTATGTTGCGGGTTAACTGTACCTTGGTAAATACGGCTCTTTTCCCTGTGACAGTTCAATTATTTGAACACAGATTCTGGTATTACCTAAACATACTGCAGTTTCATGCTCATAGCTTGCTGTGCCAGATAGGTCTGTAAAATGGGGAGGGAACTGGAGGCTGGGGAGGTGGAGGAAATCGTTTATGGGAGATCAGAGCAGGCCGCACACCGAGTTTCCTCTTGTATTACCTGCACACCCATGGCACACCTAGTGCTGCAAAAAGAGGTTTTGCTCTGTTTTTTTATGGATGATCTGTTGTTTTCATGCATGCAAAGGTGTTGATTTTAGATATATGTACATAATCTGAATCTATCCTTAATTAAAAAAAAAAAATCTGGAGAATTTTCCTCATTTAAAACATGTAAAGACTGGGGGGGGAGGGGAGGGAGAGGATGGCGAAGCCTAAATTTGCCCTCCTTGAGTTAGTAACTGTATAAATCTGGTATCTTTAAATTTTTCCAAAGACTTTTACAGTCTCTTCCAATTCTGTGTATAGAAGGCACGCGTTGTGCTAGGTGACAGTATAATTATGAGAAAAATGAATACACTCCTTTTTCTCACAAACAAAACTGAATTTCAGAACCACTCTGATACGGCCCGTCAAGCACGTTTCTGAAGAAGTAACATTTTCTTAAGACTATAAGGCTTTAGCATTAGGAGCAGAGAGAGCTTAGTGAGCTGGTTATTGGTGGTAGGAATAGCTCAGAGTGAGGTGCTGGCTGTTCAGCGGCTCGGGATTTTGCTTGAAAAGGAACATTCGTGAAGCTACATGGGAAAATCAAAATTTTACATACCTCACCAGAGGACCATAATTCAGTGCCGGGTTCAGCAAGTGTAAGGCACAAGTAGAAAAAGAGGAGTCGCTGTAAACTTGCTGGTAGACAAAAACTCTTTGCTGGGAGGTAGATGACTGCGGGGCGGTTGGAGCGGGCTGTAGAGGTGTACGGCCCCTTGCTCATGTTCTGCAGGGCTTCGTCTGCAGAGGAAATAAATAGCATTACTGGCACTGACACTGTAATTATTCATGCATACTGCGAAGGCTGAAGCTAATAGTTTTGTACTAGTCTGTTCTGGGATAGCTTGTTATCTGTGGTGGTGTTAAAATTGAATGCTTGATGAGGGTAGGTTATACCAACACCCAACTTCTGTGGGGTTTTCTGAATCGCTGAATGTTTATTATGTATGTAGAAGGTAAAAGCATTAGGCGTGGAAAGCACTCAGCTTGCTTTATTTTTGTATGCTTGTGTGCAGACTGTAGTTGTAACGGTTCCCAACAGCATGTAGAAATGCAGGACTGTAGGTACTAATCTGTCATCGTTTTTTAGTTTTACTTTAATCTTCTTGATAAGAAAGGGTTGCTTTTACATTTCCAATGTTAGGAATTGGTCCATGTCTCCCCAGCACAACATGTCTGTTCTAATCATCTGATTGCCATAGCCTAAAATATGTGCTTTGCTAGGCAACGTGAGTCGAGAGGTGAAGTTCGGGCTATAAACTTGAAGCAATTTGCACCATCAGAGACAGCTGTGCATAAATGAATAGGCTGTAGAGGTTTGCAAGTGGAAAGAGGAAAAAATGTGGCTTATGACAGCAAGGTAGACATTTGAAAGGTCAAGAAAGTTACCTCTGTTCATCTAGGGTTACGTTTGTTTCTTCTGAAACAGGGCTGCAAAACTTTAAAAGTGCTCATGTGATTGCTTTTTAAGGGAGCATCTTGGCTTGCTCTGGACTGCTTGAGTATCCACAGCCTTAAGATTTTTCCCATGAGCTAATACAGACGTTGGTATAGTAATATGAGTGTGAGTGTTTCTGTTAATAAACAGTTCCTTCAGATGAGCTCAGTAATACATAATGCCACTCCAGTGTGGTGGCTTCCAGAACTTTGTATTGTGTTTCTGAGCGCTCCTTACATCCTGTCCGAATGTGCTGTGTCATTGCATTTTTCCAGTTACTTTAAATACACTGCAAGTGTTTCAATGCACATATATAGTTTCAGAAAGACCCAATATATTGTAATAAGTGTGATAAATCAGTACTGCCATTTAACACTGCAGCTAATTACTCTGTCTTCCACTATAGGTTGCACAGAGCATTGAGGATCATCATCAAGAAGTAATTGCTTTCTGCAGAGAAAAAGGTTTCCATGGTTTGGTTGCATATGACTCCGATTATGCATTGTGCAACATCCCTTACTATTTCAGTGCCCATGCCCTAAAACTGAGCCGTAATGGGAAAAGTCTCACAACAAGCCAATACCTAATGCATGAAGTTGCCAAGCAACTGGACCTGAATCCAAATCGCTTTCCTATTTTTGCTGCTCTTTTAGGTAAGTGAAGTAATAAAAGAACTTATGCTGCCAGTCAGACTTACGATTTCGGTTTCTGTTAACTGTTTTAAAATATGTGTGTATAATTTGACAAGGCACCTAGGCAAAGACATCCCTTTGTTTCAGACATTCCTACTATACTTGAGGTGGGCCGGATGCGTTTTTGTGAGGCCAGACATGCCAAATTTGTAGAGACCTGCGAGCAATGCAAATTGTGGCTGTCTAGAAACAAGAGTAGAAAGTAAGAATTCTGCAAAGCTCTTGCCTAGCCAAAATGTTCTCAGTGGGTGGGGGTGAATCAGGACAATTGTGGTTCTGCTAGTTTTGGTTTTACGTAGTATGAAGCCTACTTTTAACAATGCGCTTTCCAGACTGGGAAAGCATACTTTTGTCCTGTTTTGTGTTCTACCTAAAAATAACATCTATGGAGTCAAGATTTTTGGATCGCAGGGGCTCTTTTTCCCCTCAGAAATGAGTACTGGGCAAACACGACAGCACATCGGCTGCACCAGAAATATATTCTACCGTATAATGGGAGTGAAACCCCACATTTCTGAAAGCAGAGGCGACCAGCATCTTTAGCGTTGTTTGGATAGTTTCTTAGCACTCCTGCTTCTGATGCTAAAATGTGGAGTATCTTTAAAGGAGCATAGGTAGGAGGGACTTCAGTTTCACGTCTCTGCTTAAGTGAGGCAATTTTAACACACTGTATTTTCCACAGCAGTGGTCATGCTCTCTCAGAAGAGTGAATTGATTACTAGTTGACTCCAATAAATAAGATCTGTTTAAAACAGCATTCTAACTTCTTTTTGGGTAAATAAGCACGGAACAGCCATGTTCTTGATGTTGTTGTGCTGAGCAAACAAATTAAGAAAACTGGATTTTCTTTTTGTTTTCTCATTGACCACTTGTAGTACGGGTACATGATAAAAGAGTAAAACTTCTCATTTGAAAGATGTGAATGAGAGAGGCTGCGTATTACTGCTTTAGCATACTATTATTTTAGTAGTCTTTAATATTAAATTGTTTCTAGTCCAGGCAGGTATCTTCTGTGGTAAGAAGGAAAGAACCAGTGCATCTTATAGCAGAAAGCCACAAGTATTTGACTGGTTGAAGTTGCTTTTTGTTAGTGGATGTTTTTCATATCCAGAATGGTTACCTGCCTGGCTGGAGGAATGGTAGATGATTGGCTAAGCTGCAGTTTAAAACAAAAACTGTGTAAATTGCACGACAGACTACTATTGCTAAGCTTTGTTTTGGAGTCTATAAATAAGTTGTTGCATGCCAATTCAGTGAGTAAGAATCACTGCTTGAAAAGCAGTTTCACAGTTGCAGATACGCTTTATGGAATTAACGTGAAGTACATGTGAATGACGTTGTTTTAACTTGTCACAGAATTACAGCTGCACGGCCAGTTGAGGCAGTGCTTGGTTATATTAAATGGTAGCTGAAAAACATTCTGGTGAATTTCTCGAAGGTTTTGCAATTTTATGCAAGAAGCTCTTGAATATTTTTCGCTCTTGATATGTTACATGACAAAACATTTTTTGGCTTGCTCTGGGGAGAAAAAAACTTGAGGTCATTTCACATGATCACTGGAGAGATATTTTCTAGTTTTGTTTTGCTTTTTTCCAAATTGGTACAAAGGTTAAAAAAAAAAACAGTTCAGCTACAAGTTTAGTTTTGTGTATTCTTTTGCATTTCTTTTGTGTGTGTATTCAGTATGAGTAAGCAAAATAGAGTAAAGTTTATGGAAGTCAGGGTTAGAACAGAAAATACTTCGGAGGTCTTCCTGCAATGAGGGTTGGTCGTTGGGTTTTTTTTTGTGCTAGTGAATATTAGGAAACCTTAGGTATTTGATGATACAAATAATGGTTATATATAAGCTTACAACAAACAGATACTGTTTGACTTAAAGTACTGGCAACATTTTTTAACTTTTGCAACCTTAGGAATATAGTAACTTCAAGTTTTTTAATAAAATACTAAATGCACCTAGGCAGGCATATAATTTTGTGTAGGGTGGCATAAGCTTAAAGCAGGATGGCTCATTCAGATCTAAATTCTTATATTTTTATTTAATATTTGCGGGCTTATCTGGCTTCACAGGTTCGTTGCTTGCGATGGCCTCTTTGGGTCTCTTGAACTTGTAAGTAGAATGACGAAAATAACACAGGGAAAGAGTGAGCGAGTGCTTGATTGCATGGGAAGGCATATGAATCTACTACATTGCTCTTCTGTTCTGGCTACATCAGTGTAACTCCTCATGCTAGTACTTTGTTTAGGAATAAATTAATGTCTTCTGAAACAGTTGCAGCTAAGCTGCTGGTTTAATGTTTACGGTTACAGAAGGTCCAAACTATCATAATATTCAGCTTTAGGTCTGCACATCTATTTCCCTGTATATGGAAAACTCAGACTTTTTTGTTTTCAGGTACTTTCGTGTCAGTAACTTCAAGGGTCAATCTGGGGATGCTGAAAAGTTTAAAAAAAAAAAAATCTTGAATGATTCAGCCAAACATTCAGCAGTGTGAAGGGCCTGAGGAACAACACCTAACTGGTCAAAGAAAAAAAAGTTCTCTGTGGCCAATTTGAAAATTAGTTATGTTCAGGGATAAAGTCTCTATTGAGGTATTCCAGCAAAATATTTTTCTGACTGTACCAACTAGGCAGATTCTTAAAGATTACTTTCTGAGAAGGTTATGTGTACACAGCCAGCTGTGGTTGGTTGGTTTGTTTTATAGTTTTTTTCCTCCTTACAGCTTTCCATGCAGAAGTGTGTTATAGTTCTAGCTTTATAATACAAGGCGTATCCTTGTCATGGGTAGTTAAACTGTAGCCAAGATACTGTGACCTCCAAGAATGCGCTCTTAAAAAGTTCTGTCCTAACTACTGTTGATGTAAACAGGGAGTTGATTTGGGTTCTTTTGTAAATTTTGACTCAAATACTAAAAAAACCAACCCAAGCTTCAGCAGTAGAAAAACAAACACAGTGTGAGGTATAGGGCTGTAATTCAGTGAAATCTTTAGAAAGGGCAGTGGCTTCAATTAGTATCTAATTGCTTTAAAAAAACCTAAGGCATACACTATAATAAGCCATTAAAATGGGAAAATCAATATATGTTGAGGTTGTGCAGCCAGGTCAAGAAATAGAGGTTGCTTATGTAACGTTGATCTCTTTCCCACTGTGACAGTACTTTGTAAAGTGTTTAGTTATGTAGTCTCATTCTGTTTCTCAATAAAATTTTAGAACTACATAAGGTAAGTACAGGCATCACTTCTTATTTGGACTACGGAAGACACTGCTGCGCTTCAACATCCTAAATTCTACAATTCAGAATGTTGTGAGAGTTGATCAAACGGTCAGACTGTCTTATGTGTGTGTTCAAGGGGATGGAATTCCCTGAAATGACAGATGGGGACCAAACAAGATTGAGGTTTTGGTGGAAGGGAGAGAAGCTCTAACTATTGTAAAAGGTAACCTTAGCATCTTGCAGGAGTTATTGTTAGTTATCACAAAACTGGCTAGTGGTCTGGCTGTAATTGATTTTTCAGACCTGCGTTATAAAGGCTGTCTAATCCTAGATTAGCAAGAGTGTGGTTCTTGTATACAAACTTGTTGAATCTTTCTGATGTGAGTTTAAAGTTTAGCTCTTAATGAATAAAGGTTATAATGTCTCCTTGCTGGAGATCTCAGCAGTAGGTGTAGTATCGATTGGATGCGAAGACTTCCCTAAGAGGGCATCTCCAGGCAATGGACAGCTTCCTTGTTTTTCACATGTTAAAGAGCATTAAAAGCAAACAAAATTATTTTACAAGCAAAATATTAAGAAAGTAAAAAATTGTTGTCATATTCTTTGAGTGGGTGAGAGTACAAGATGTTGTCCAAACTGTGAAATTTAAAAAAAAAAAAAAGAAGCTGTAAACGTATTAACAGCAATGAGAGCTATATGTTCACTGCTAAGCTGCTGCTCTGTAAAGCCAGATACTGAAAATATCCTTTTCGACCAGAAGTGTAGTAATACACTCTGTTTAGTTCCTCATAAAGTTTAGATCCACAGTCAGTGAACTCTGGCAGTGGTTGATTAGTTAGTCTTCAATTAATTCAAATGTTTGAAATACTTTTTAGTAAGAATTTTTTTAGGTTTTTTTTTTTCTGAGCATGATGTGCTTTGGAAAAAAACCTGACATAATTTAAGCGATCTTGCATTTGGTATGAACAGCTTGGTAAATACAGCCCCCGTCTCTGTTCGTTGTGAGAACTATGTAATTTCCCAGTTACTCTGATGGTGCCAGCCCAGGCTTCTGTCTGACCTGGGCAGGTCAGCAAAAGAAACTTTGGGAACTGGGAACTTGCTGAGTGTCATCAGAGCTGCCCGCGTTCCTGAGGGTTAGATAAACGTGCCTGGTGGCTTGCTGCTTGACCTAAGCTGCGTGATGGAGCAAAGTGCAGGTTCCAGAGGCAGCTCCGATGGGGATCCCTAACAGCACGTGCTGGGATGCAGGAAGGACTTACCAGCTTGTGTTGGAGAGCAGTAGAGTAAGTTCTTCCACTGTTCACCTGCATCACTAAATCCTGTCGAGGGTCCCCGAACAGGACATGCCATGTTGAGGTTGACACCACGTGTTGTGGCTGGCTCTGTCGCTTCTGTAAGCGAGCTGGGTTTCATGGAAGAGGGCAGTGTATCTTGCTGCAGCAGCAGCATGCTAATTAGGTTTTCCTGGAGTAACAAAAAGATATCTGCAAGTTTTATCTCTCTGTTAATCCTATTGATCGGGAATTGAGGACTCATTGCAAATTTGTTTTGCTGCATGTAGAATGAGTATGTAACATTTTATGGTGTACTTAAATAAAGTTCTGCATTATGTTCTAGGTAATCATATTCTACCTGATGAAGATTTGGCTTCCTTTCATTGGAGTTTACTTGGTCCAGAACATCCACTAGCTTCACTTAAGGTACAAATTTCATATAACTGCTAGCAATTAAGCTAAAATCAATCATAGCGGTTAACCAGAGCAGTGTACTAGGTTAATTCACAGCAGCTGTGCAAGGCTCTTGTTCTCCGTCACCCTCTGGTATCCCAGTCCCTCTCTGTCTGCAGAGGATACCTGGGGCGATTAGCCTTACGAGGCTAAACTTAGCCTTTGTGATCACCCTCAGTGTCCTTCAGCTACATGAGCCATGCACTCAGTAGCTTCAGGGTGGTTTTACTTTGAGAGTGTAGCTTCTTACTCTCTTCTTTTTTTTTTTTTAAGAGCAGAATTTTTCATTTAGTCATGTTCTTCAACTGTCAAAAATAATTAGCTGGATATCTTCCTGCCATATTTTCTTATTTTCTACTGATCTGAGTTTGTGTCTAATTGTTAGTTTTCTGTACTTCTTGAAGTGTAAATGTGCTAGAGAAGAAGGCTAATGTGGCCTTTGGTAGGTTTGGGGTTTTTTGAGACAAGTAGTTTGTGGCTGATGCTCTTAGTTTACAGTATGCCTGTTCTGCTGCTTCATCACACTTGCTCTGTGCATCTGCCGAGTAGACAGCTATAAAAGGGAAACTGGACGCATCCGAGAATGGGATAATAGTGACCTACCTTTCTTTCTGCCACAATAGAGGTATCTTTTTCCCTTTCTCCTAAGGCGTACACTGCAGCAAATCAATTTGCTTTTGTAAATTCTGTAAGACTGTTTTTTGTTATATCTACAACAAAAATAGGTGGGACTTTTTTCCCCTTCTGTTCCAAAAGTTTATTAAGCGTTGAAAAATTGTAACTTATTTTGCTGAAGGTAGAATTTAAAAACAGATTGAAGGTTTTCAGCAGGGTTTTTAAGGCTTGCACATGCATTGCTTAGTGAACAGCTGTGACAATTTGATGTTACGCTCATCCCCTGTTTTGCTGCCGCTCCTGCGTTTAGAAAGGTAAGTGTCAGCACGTTGTAGTGGCAAAACAAAATATGCATGCATGTTTGGTACCTCCTTGTACAACTAGAGACGAAAAAATGAAAGACTGTGCCTGTATTTTAATTTTTTACTGAAAAGGTTAAAATGTAGGACTTCTCTTAAAGCGGCTGATAAACTTTCTGATGTTCAGAATACTTTTCTGTGTTTTGGGCTGAGTAGACTTGTATTACAGCCAGTTCAGAAGATGATTTCAGACACCTAGACCTTCTGAAAAGCCTTCTAAATATATACTAAATTACTTGACTAGAACGAAAGTCAGATATTTGTCATCTTTGCTTCTAGATTGACGTTTTCAGTGGAAACACCAATTGGGCTTTGTAGCAGGCATCCTAAGGAAATGAAACTTGTTTCCTGAGAGCGTCACTGGGCTGGCTTGGGCAGTCCTCCCAGTATTTATTTAATCTGTTGGCCAGTGTTAATCAGATTTGAAAGTGGTTCCCATTCGGCTGTTGCAGGCTCCCTGAAAACTGATACACTGTTATCAGTGAAAAAAGACCCAAATTAGTGCCCTTACTGAGGGAAAAAGCTAGTGCAGCACATGATTTGTTTAATTTCGCAGCAGCTTGCTGGCCAGTTGTTCAGCCCCAAACTCACCGCAGCATTTCTGTCTCCTGGCTGATCATGATGTCAAAGGGAGAGAAAGAAGGGCTAAAGCAACAACGGCACAGGTCTACAGGAAACAAATCTTCGTTAGTTGCTGGTCGTGGAACAACTTACTATATATATTTATTTTTTTTTTTAGCTTCAGTTTCAACAGTGCTCATGGATTGAAATTATAACGTGTTTCAGTAGCTCATTAACTCAATTTAATTTCATTTGACTTACTAGTACATCAGGGATGTCATTACAGCTGTCTGTGAGACCTCTTCTCTTAATCATAGGTGTGCAGAAAGCAATATTCCTTATAAACACCCTGGGCTATACTTACAAACTTTGCTTTGTTGGGTCTGTTTAGAGTTGCTATTGAATATTCTCCATACTTGGGAACCAAGGGCTCTAATTCCACACCTCATTCAATTCGGGATTTGGAAAACTTTTTCTCATTGTGTAAAGATATTAATCTTTTGTATCTAAGACAGTATGGTCTTGAGCATCAAAGCTAAGAGATTCAGTTCCCAGTGGCCTGATTTGTTGCTTTTCAGTGAGAACTGTGACAGTTAATAATGTACAATTTATTTTCTGCATTCTTTCTCACTCTTTTATTATGAGGTAGCAAAATGGTTGCTTTTCCTGCAAGAGAAGCTTTGCTAGTTCACCAATTAAAATGTGTGACTTAGCGAAGACTGGTAGTTTCTCTTCTGATAGAAAATTGATATATCTGCTCAGATGTCAACATATTGAGGTGAAAAAAAGCAAAACTGAGGAACTTGTACCTCTGTTTGAAAGAGGGACATGAGGGTGGTGCTTTCATCTAGGAACCAGCTGAGCTGAAATGGGGAAAAAGGAACGGAAATGGAACCTGAATGAAGAATCCGTATTTCACATCTAGAAGGAAATGAACCTAACAGTTCATGCTGGATAAAAAGCCTTTCAGAAAACACCGACAACGGCCATCAGCTCAGCAAAACTGTGAAGTTCTATGGACAAATTTAAATGAAGAGATTTTAACGGCTATCACTGCAAAAGGGAAAAAGGATTAAAAGCTGACACTGCAAGCTGTTCTGAGTCAGGGTCTTGAACGTCTAAATGTAGATGGACAATGCATCTAATGCGTCTAATAAATGTGTAGACCTGTGCTTGTGTCCTGTTACCGGACTGAGAGCAGAGTTCACTGGAACGACCAGCCGAAACAAGAAAGGAATTGACAGACTTTCTGAGAAATAATTTAACCCCTAGACCTTGTTTGGAAACTAGCATTATACGACTTTTTATTTGTGTGCTTTGGGATTTATCTTTAAGACAAAGACAATTCAGTTCTCACTCTGGGAGAGCTTGTTGCAGGCTGGAGCTTCCAGGTCAATGTGTAATACCGTCAGAATGATACTAGGAGGGCAGTTTCTTATCTCTGGAACGAATGTGTTATCTATTTAGGAACACATACCACGGAAGAAGTGCTGACTCTTTAGTCACAAGGTAACCTTCGAAACAAGTCTTAATGCAATCTCCCATTTCGAAAAAGAAGAGTATGCAGGGAAACTTTTTGAGATCGCAGTCTTCATTTCGCCATGGATCATCTTCCCATTAGGATAATTTTGAAAGGATGAATTCATTGGGACTGTCTTTGGCAAACTCTTGATATGCCCACCAGCCAATATTCTACATCTATTTTTACCTAGCAAAATTAGTTAGCTAAATCTCCTTGCTTGTTTCATCTCAGTAGAGAAGCAAAGCATGCTGCTTCTAGAAAGCAATCCAAAATATGCAGGTTAGTTTCCTTCTCTGAATTGCTCTAGGAAATTCCTCTCTTTCCCTGTTGACTTCAGAGGGTGTCTGCCAGAGGGAGACTAATATGCTAAGTAGGTGCTTAGGTATTACTGCTGCTCAGATAACAAAGGTGGTACTCCTAAGATGTGCTTAAAGTAAGTGTTGGTTTTTTTTTTTTTTGATGCTAAGGGTCACCAAAGGATGATGCAAGTGAGAAAGGACCTCAGGAAGTCATCTAGTTCAGCCTCCTGCTGCAAGCATGGTCAGTGTTGTGGTTGAGGTTGGAACAGGTTGCTCAGGGCTCTTTGCCTGGTCTAGTCTTGGAAATCTCCAAGGTTGGAGGCTGCACAACCTGTCTGGGCAGGCTGCTCCGTGGCTTGACCGTCCCACTGGTAAAAATGTTTTGCCTTGCACACAGTCTGAGCCCATCTTGTTTCAGGCTACGTCTGTTGTCTCTCATCTTTTTGCAGTGTACCACTGCGAAGAGCCCGGCGTCATGTGCTCGATAACCTTTTTGCAGGTAACGGAAGGCTGCTGTTAGGTATCTCCAAAGCCTCATCTGAATTCAGACAGGCTGAATAAGCCCCATTCCCTCAGCCTCTTCTCATGGAGCGAGTGCTCCAACTCCTTAAACATCTTGTCTGCTGGCTGTGCTCCTGCTCCGCAGCCCGGGGTGCAGCTGGCCTTCTGCTGCCAGGGCACCCTGCTGGCTCGCATTCCGTTTGCTGCCTTCCAAGAGCCCCGGGTCCTTTTTGGCACAGCTCCAGCCTGCAGAGTAGCCAGGGGTTATTTCTGCCCAGGTGCAAGACTTTGCTTTTGTAGTCGTTGAATTTCTTTAAGGTTCCTGTTGGCTTGCTCCTCTAGCTTGTCTGGGTCTTTCTGGAGGGCAGCCCAGCCCTTGAGTTCGTGGTCGTGTGCAGGGTTGTCACGCAGATGGTCTCGTACGAAGCCTGTCTGTGTCACATCTTTGGCTTGTGTTTCTGCTCTCCCCTTTTCTTTCTGACATCATTTTCGTTCCTCTTTAGATTTGGTTCTATCAGAGCCTTATGTGTATAAATTGTTAGCACGTGATGTCTGTGTTGCGTGCATTCTTGTTAACCATCAAGACATGCAGCAGTAGAAGAGGTCCGTTTCCCAACCAGGATGGAGAGAGGAAGAGAAAGAAATTCTAATTGAATAACTCTCTCTTCAGGGAAAAGCTGAGCTTTGCTGGTTTGAGAGCATTGTAAGTCATCCAGGGAACTTCTTGCCTCTTGAGAAAGCTTGTTGTTAGATCAGATGTACGACAAGCTCGTAAGATTAAATGTTTTGAACCTTCAAAGGCTGAGACAAGATCCAAACAGTTTGGGTGCGCTCTCTAGTAGAAATTACTAGACAAAAATAACAAAACCCAGGCAATTTGTTGTAGTATTCTTCATGTCTTCAGCTTTTTTTCTTGCCAGTGGGGAAAAAAAAAAGCTCCCTATGTATCACCTCACAGTAGCTGAATGTTCGAGGTCTCTTTTTTAATGGTTTGAAAATAAAACTAAACTGATTATCTGTTTCCAGCAGGCACAACAGTAAATGCGGGTACTTCTGTTGATTAGCTTTTAAAGGCTTCATTTCCTGGAGACAGTGGGCAACTGGGGTTGTCCCGGAATTGTGGAGCTTTTCCCAAGTGTAGTTTAGGGTACCTTCTACAGTATCCTAATCATCCCGTGGAGTTACGCATATGTGAGTCTATTCTCTTTCAGTAAAGCATTTCTGCAAAATTATTTTGTCAAAACTAAGACATTTTTATATTGTAGCTTCTGAGCTTATAGTGTTGTGCTCTGCCTCATTTTGACAAATTCCTACGTAGAATTAATTTCCTTTCGCCACTTAATCTTTTCAGCGTGCGTCAAAAAAATAGCTTCTAGGAAGAAATCTCTCATAATGAGAAATTGGTGAAATATGATGCTGATTTTACTATAAAATGCTTGGTGTGCAACTAATAGTAAGTTTGAACCATGAACAGGTTTTCTGTAACTTTTGCTGTTAAGTCTTAATTTTTCCCAGACTTAGTCAGACTTGGCCTGGATTTTAGTGCACACAGCATTGGAAATGTTATTTGTGATTCAGTAACAAATCTACAATTCTGGATTTCTGGCAAGTTCTAAAATGAGTAGAAATCTTTTTTTCTTTAATATCAGGAAAGTACGTCTTATTTCTCTACTTCTCCTTTATGGCTTCTGTGTAGGCCCTGCCATTTTTAGTTTTGAGGGCGTTCTTACATCCGGACTGGCTGTCTTTGAAACAGAGTGAAAGAAAATAAAATCCAAATATCTGAAATGTCTCTAAATCTGTACGTACTTTCAGAAGGTCTCATTTTAGGAATTAAGAATGTGCTCCAGCGAGGTCTTTAGGCTGTTTGTTTAAAAGCAGGAAAACTGGGGGCAATATGCCCTTAATGTATCTCACTTGAGCTTTATGCTTCTAGGATCTGAGCTGAATATTAGTGCTGGAGTGATGGGATGTCTTCTCTTGATGCTAACTGCTTATGATTTATTAAATATTGCTATCTTGGATATCACATACTACTAATGATAGATTGCTTACGCCTTTCAACCACTGAATGTTCAAGCAGAGATTGCAGAAACACTTGAGTAATGCAGGGCTTCTCCGAGGGACTCTGCAGAGAGCACATCTAACGTGACACAGCCATGTTATGATTCAGCTGCTTTAGAGATGTATAATTGTACAAATAAAATGGTAGGTGTTCAGAAAATGACTTAAATTACCAGTGGGAAGAAAATCTGTTGCCTCTGCCTGCAGGTCGGGTGCAAAATTTTATCATCAGTATTTGTGACTGTAAGCTTACACACAAATGTGATCTGTAGTTGATATTGTTGTGTATAAGTTCAGAATGCACACTAGTGAAAATTTAGAATTTATTGTCTGAAATAGAAATAATTATCATGCCACTAACTACGCTGTACAGAACTGTTCTTAATTTAGGCTCATAAAATGTGGAGCTCATCTGTGGTAGAGAATGACCAGGTATAAAATGAACATCCTGACTTCTGTAAAAAAAGTAGACGTTAGGAGAAGAAAAGTAATAAAAATGGGAATCTGAACAAAAATTCAGTGGTCCCGAGTGTGAAGAAGAAAAACAAGGGCAAGAAAGAAAATAATTACGTGTGGTAGACTCCATCTAAAATAAAATGGGGTTGTGGTACAGGTTTTAAAGTGGCATAAACATTTCTGACAAGGCCAAATTGCAGTATTTTCTAGTAAAGTATGACACCTCTGTGTAGAATGGAAGCATACAAAGACTTTTCACATTTTCTCATATCTTAAAAACTAGGACTGTTAAATAATAATATCTCAAGTCTTGAATCACTGAATTTTGCAAATAGGCAAATGAAAATATGTTAAAAGCAAGAAACCGAGCTGCCCCTATAGGCATGGATGGAGTGCTCCGGAACTGTACAGAGATTCCCGACAGAATGTTTAGAAATTCCTCAGGCATTCTCTAAAATTTAGGACACGTAGTTGGAGACCTCTTTCCTGCCCGTCTGAGTATGAGCGTTGTGCAGCGTAGAGGGAAAGTAACAGGAAGTGCCAAGGGTTGAGTAGTTCTTCAGACCCAGCTGGCAGCACCACTCGCTGCTCTGAATTTCACAATGGTCCGTGACGGTTGCTTGCCCTGAAGTTTCTATACCCCAGACAGGATCACGCAGTCCATGTAAGAGCAGTAATTCCCAGAATCACGTTGCTGAATAATCCTCAGTTATATTTTCAGGACTGTTGGTATAGGAGGAGCCTATTGAGAGTGTTGAGATGGAAGTGCAGGGCGTCCAGGACCATCCAGGTCCCCTCCTTTCTCCGTGTGGACGTGGGAAGGGATCGTGCCAGAGAACTGGGGGCTTTGGACATCCTCCTGCAAAGTTCTTCCAGCTCTTTATTCTTAGTACAGAGAAAGGTCTTTCACTACAATCTCCAAAGTGATTCTTATCTTTTCAAACCCATGGCATGAGTCGGTGACCAGTGAATCAATGGGAATCCATCATTTTCCTAAGATCTTGAGTAGACTGTACTATGGACTCTGATTTGTAGATGAAAATTTGTGGTCTGTATGGGCTCAGGTCGTAAACCCGAGGGAAATTTTTAGCATGCATTTAAGCACGTTTCTCATCCATTCAAAATAGGTGGTGAATGTGGGAGGTCAGACACATCTGTCATTGGATGGTTGAACATAATTTTTTTTAAATGCCAGAATATTGAAAATATTTTATCAGTGGAATTCTTAATTTCCTCTGTGTCTGCAAAAAGAGTAACCAGCCCTATCACCATGTTGATATTGAAATTCTTGAAAGAGAAAGTAACTATGCTCACGTCGGAGCGGCAGCAGAAATCCATACATCATTCTTTGTTGATGTATAATATGAAAGAAATAAAAATAATTCCTTGCCTGCAATGTTATATGTGGTGTGAAGCTGTATGAATTTGTACAACTACAGATAATGAAGTGTACAAAACTTGAAAGCACTAATTATTAAACTATGTAATCTGCAAATAATGATTTTTAGACCAGTTTCTGTAGAATCCTGAAAAGAATTTCCTTGAGATATGCCTTTTCTCCATTTGTTTTTCGCATCCTTCCTTTTCTGTGTACGTAGAGATCTTCCTGTTCCCAGTGTTATCTGTTTCATCCACTTTAAATTCAGAATATAAACTGTGTCAAAAGAAAATATCTTCTGGCAGATACATATATATGTATATACACACACATATAAAAAATGGATGTATCCACATTAGATCTAGCATTCTGCACTAGAGGAAATGTCCAACTAAAAGCAGTAAAATAATTAGCATTGTTGACCTTGTTTGTTGTTGGAGCCGATAGTTGACCAGCAAATATTTACATAAAGGTGAGGTTTCACATATATATGTAAATATACTGTAGATGAAAAATATATGAGTCACTGTTGACTGTAAAGTCGTAAAAACAGGGTGGAAGGCCCAAAAATATGTAGATACTAAATCTGGCAACATGGAATTTGTTGAATATATTTTCAATAAATAAGGGGTTTAATTCTCGGCTGTGTAATGGAAGTGTCTCGGGGCTACCCTGTTATTTCACGCCGGCGTGTGTGTTTGTTTGCACAGGTACGTGCTCACCAGTTAGTTTTACCACCTTGTGACGTAGTGATCAAAGCCGTAGCTGACTACGTCCGTAATATTCAGGACACCACTGATTTGGATGCCATAGCAAAAGATGTTTTTCAACATTCACAGGTAAAGTATAAAGCAAAATACTGTCTTGGTTTGGTTTTTTGTTTTTTTGGGGTTTGTTTGTTTGTTTTTGGTTTTTTGTTTTTTGTTTGTTTTTTGGTTTTTTTTCTTTTAAACCAATTGTGCTATACATTTGTGTTGAAGAATTGCATTCTGTAAAAATAGTGTTTTTCATCAGTTAATAATAGGAATCTGTTGGTATAGGCAGTGTCTTATACCCTAATTTCACTTTCCACACTTTCCAAAGGTAAAAATCCTGCATTTACCCTCAGTGCTTTAATGTTAAATTCTTGATAACCAACGGGGTTTTGTAGTTTGTCTTTGTTTTCGGTCGTTGAGAACCAGTGGTACGTGAAGGTAGTATTTTCAAGCTTCATCCTTACGTGGATTTTGAGGTGTTTCCTGTGTGGAGTAGTGCTATAGTCCTCAGGGGTCCGTAGCGTTACTACCATACGTGATAACGGTTTGCGTGAACTACTCCACAGTACCGTGCTGACCTATAGGTGCCAGGCATGGATTTGCTCCTGACAGATCTTTTTGTTTTGTTTTGTTTTAGTCTAGAACAGATGACAAAGTTACTCGATTTAAGCGAGCAGTTGCTTATTACTCAGCAACTAATAAACCTATGCCATTTCATCCACCACATTACCTAGGTAAGTAATTAAAGAAATAAGGCTTTTCATCGCAACTAAAACCTTGGGATAACCCTAAATCAGAAACAGTATTATTAGCAGGATGTTATAAAAAACGTTTGTATTCTCTGGCAGTTTTCCTTGACCCTTGAATACGAGGTTTCTAAAGAAGGTTTTCATAGGATCCGTGCAGAGGTTGTGATCCTTCCCCAAGGAGGAGAACAACCTGCACTGATTTTCCTCACAGCTGTTGCTGCATCGGTTCCAGCGTTAGGACACTTGAGAGCAGGGTGCTGTAAACAACCGAAATCTGGTGGCTGGTTCCAGTTTCTACTTCTATTCCATAAAACGTATTTCCTGTTTCTTACTGGACATGTTTTAGAAATCCCTTTATAATCTTTGATTTATTTTTTTTTATACCTACTTAAATTGCAGACACGAATTGTTCTGGCATTGCAGATTATTCTCAAGGCTTACAAATTAACTGGATGATTGCAGGATTTACTACACGTAAACTCATTCTTAACACTAAAACATGATTTGAGCTGAAATTGTCAAAAGATTTTCAGTTACCGTACTGGTATACTAATAGAGATTTTTCCTTCTCTTTTCTGGGGGGATGGAGTGTCTTTATTTACGTTCAAAGACGTCCGTTAACAGGCATTAATCCTACTCTGGGTCAAACATTCAAATGATAGAAGGTGCCAGCATTATATGTCAGTGTGGCATTGGTTTTGCTGGCTTCCTCATTATGACATCTCTTGGGCTTTTTTTTTTTTTAAGCTTCCTTTGATTCCCAGGTAGAATAGAAATGTGCAGTAATGAGAGAGACAAAGAACTGAGAGAAGGTGAGACAAGTAAAATAGACCTCGCAACCTACAAAGTATTTTCATTAAAAGGCAAAAATGAATAAAACTGACTTAAAGGCATACTAAAAAACAGTAATGCTAACTAAACCAGAGTAAATAAACCATAGAAGCGAAAGGATAAAAAGGGTAACATTTGTGTCAAATAATGAGTGTTTTCATGAGTGTTTTTGTTTTTTTTTCTTCTTGTTTTCCCCTCCTCCTGTTTGCAATACAGCAGCCAGACCAAATCAGTTTGGTATGCCTGGGATAGTGCCACCATATGTTCCTTCTCAGATGCTTAACATTCCACAGACCTCACTACAAGCAAAACCTGTGGTAAGTAGAGCCCTCTGCCCTTCTCCCTGGGAGAATCCTGCTGTGCTCATCGCATTAAAATCTAGGTGGGAAAGGTATATCTAACTTTTTTAGCATGGTCATTCACTGGTTAAATCTGAAGGAGCTACAGTGATGCCACAGACTCTGGTAGAACAATTTTTGTGGGTGTCCAAAACGGCTGAGGTTTAACGTGTACATTTTGGAAAACGCCACTCGATTAAATCACGTGTTTTGTTTCTAAAGAAAAGCCTTCTCGTTAACCTTCACTTAAGAAAGATCACTTTATTTTAGGCCCAGCAGATGTCCAATCAGGGTGGGGCCCAAGGGCAGGGTCCATACCCATATAGCCTCTCTGAGCCAGCCATCACCCTGGAAACAGGTGGAAAAAGTCTTTCTGAGCAGAACAACTACAGTAACATTCCTCATGAAGGAAAACATACACCATTGTATGAACGGTCTTCTCCAATAAATCCAGCTCAGAGTGGGAGCCCTAATCATGTGGATTCAACCTATTTTCCTGCCTCTTCTACATCTTCGTCCTCCGACAATGATGAAGGCAATGGAGGTGCAGTGAAGTAAGTTTTATCACGAAGGTGTTTTCTTAACTGGCTTCTGTTAAAATAAATTTATTTTCAAAATCCCTCACCGGTATCCTGAAAGTAAGAAATCCGCATATTAGTGCTGTGATGGACCTTTGGAAAATAGCTGTAGGTCACTATGACTGCAGACACATCCATGGTTCGCTCTAGTCGCCGTGTCCCTTAACAAGCAGAAATCCCAAACCAAATAACGTTGGGTGTTTTGCCACTTCTGCCCATATGTTTTATTGAAAGGGGGAGAGAGGGAGGTTTTGGTAAATGTCATAAAGCCTCTGAGTCCTTTACTTTGTATAAAAGAAATATTCCTACTTCATAGTATAATTCATTAAAATTTCAGTAGCAAAAAACTATGAAACTTAACTGAATTTGTAGTGTTTACGCTTCTTAAATTTGGGGATAATGTGGCTTTGCAAAGAAATCAGATGTGAATGTCAGAAATCCACCATTTCGGAGCGGACCGAGGAGCCCTCATTGCCAGGCTGTGCGTGGAACAAAGCAGCGGTTAAATTGGTTTTGCTCTCTTCTGCTCTCTCGTGCCTTGTTTACTGCGCAAGTATTTCTGACTTCCACTAGACCGTGTGTCTGTCCTTGGCAATCAAGTTGTGCAGACGTTCATTTAATTACCGCTTGCTGACCTACAAAAAGGAAATTTGAACAGAGGCAGTTTGTGTTTACCTTTGTCTCGATAGGTGTAGTGGCTTACTGGCTGAGAATCAAAGCCCGGGGTGTTAGCAGGGCTGCGATTGCCTCCAAAAGTTGGGGGTTGGCTGTAATAGTACGTTACTACTGGGTATTACGTTTGGAGTATCTCTACGATTACGCATGATGGCTTGGACTTGGCTTTTTTATGCAGTCTATCAACTTTAAATATTATCATGTGTCTTGCTTAGTAAATAAGTAAGTTTGCGTGGCTTCTGTGCAGTGTAGAGCTGGAAATGTACCTCCTTTAGAAAAACAAAATACTTTTCAGCATTTTCGGTAGTGTTGTCTTATGCATTTTATGCAATAAATTTTGAAATCATTTCGAAACTGAAATCTAGACGGTGTCATTTATATGCCAGTTTGTAGAAATAGTCTTCTAATTGAGGGGAAATTACTTTGACAAATATTTAAAGTTCAATCAAGAATTTTTCCTGTGTCAATATTATTTAGTCATTGTAATATACAGCTTTTAAATACAATCCAAATGTTGACATAGTTTAAATTAATAAGTGTTTGTATTAAAGTCTCTTCACCACTCCTGCAAATTGACATTTCTCATACATAGCATCCCTTAAAATCAGAGTTGCTGTCCCCTGGTTCCAGTAACAGTCTCCAAGGATTTATCCCGTTGTATCTTAAACAGCACGTTAATACTGTGGTTTTCTTTGTGTCATCCTTCAGCCACGTCAGTGGGAACAAAATAGGCTGGGAAAAAACAGGAGCCCAGTCAGAAAGTCAAACGCGTGGAGAGCTGGGAGACCAAACAAAGGTAATTCCTTAAGTTCCAGACATTGCAATTTTTTGTTTTGTATTAAAGCTTTATAGCAAACTCTTGAGTAGAATTTTCAGTATTGATCTGTAGGAGTTAGTGTGAACTTTTACACGTTTTTGGGGAATTACAAACAGTAAGAAGTTTTCCAAGGAATATTGTAGAATATAAATAAAAATGAAAATTCCATAGAATGCGTTAGAAAATACTAGATGTGAAAGAAAACAATAAACTTGTTTACTCCTTAGCTAACAATTTCAGCCTTAACTATTGCTATCCATGTTTGCAGTAGTGCATTATTTTGATTTTTACGAAGGAGTACAGCAGTCTAAGTGTCCCTGGGCTCAGAGGCCATGTCATATAAACTGCAGGGCAGTGAGAACAGCTCTAACGCCCGTTTCAGCATTAGCCACAGACCAGTATAAGTGTATTCAGGGTCAGCTGAGGAGTAAAAGCCCTTTATAACCGCCTGGTATGAATTTCGCATAATACGTATTAAAGTAGCTCCATGGGACCAGTTAGAATGTATTGCTACTTAACTAAGTAAGGATGGCATAACTAAGCCCTTGATAAAGACTTATCCTGTTAAATTTCTTCAAGATTTAACACCATTGTCAAATTAAGAGTATGATGGTGTGTATTCCATGTTTGAACCGTGTTTGGAAAGAGCACTCAAAGCATTTGCACCTAATTTCTCTGTGTCTTTGTGATGGAACTGTACAGCAACTGTTACTTCTGTGTCAGACTAACCCAGTCACGAGTTCCTTACGCTGCAGACAAACAGAACATTTTCCCTGTACCTTTGCCATAGAAATTCCAACTTTGGGTAAACTTGGGCTTTGTGCTTAAAATATCAAGCTGATGATTTCATCCATCAGTGCTTACTATTTTTGCAGACTACGCCCAGTACGATAACTGTATCTGCCTGTGGGTTAGTCACCATATGCAAATGCTAATTTGACCTATTGCATTCCTTTCCTCTCTGTATCTCGGGCCACGTGCGAAGGGCGGTGTGTGCCAGCTGCAGCCCGGCGTGTCCTGCCGAGGAGGGGAGCGGAGGCGCCTCCCCCGGAGCGGGGCGATGGACGGGGGGACGTGCTGCATGTCCCGGCAGGCTGCCTGTCCTGCACGCGGGATTAGAGCTGTAGAAGCAGTGATTAAACTTCCCAATAGGTGTATGCATGCAGTCCAACTTAAATGCATCCAATTTAATGTGTAAATGGTTGTGAGTTGTACTTGCCTATTTTTTTTTTTAATACCAAACTACTCCTTCGGCCCCCAGTAGCAGAAGGAGACAGTTGCATCTGTTGAGCATGACAGGGAGGAGGATTGTGAGTACATCTTGTAGATTAACTCATTTCCTAGAGAGGTATGCATTAATGATTTAAAAAAATATATATTTCCTAAAGACTTCAACTGAATGAGCTATGTGAATTTCTGAGGTGAAGTGTTGAAAATCTAGTGTAGATCCGACAGGTAGCAGCAATCTTGACGCTCCTTTCACTTGACTTAAATGTCAAAATTCCTTCCTTGTAGTTGTCTTTACTGGGTGATTATACATGACAAAGGTATGCTCGTCTTATTTGGGTAGATGTATATTACTAAAGGAAAAAAAAAATACTTTTAACTGTGGTAGTTCCTCAGCTTGGCTGTTGGAATACCGCTGGAGCAGACCCAGGAAGAGCCTGGGTGGTGCAAACGGGGAAAGCATTACTGCGGGTTGGGGTTTTTTGTAGTCTTCCCTCTGTGTCCCCAGTAATGGGCAGTTCTGTTAAACTTCTTTTCGTGGTCCAGTATCACTGACTTTTAGTTCTTGGGGCAATAGAAGACAGGGACAAAAATCTTTGAACTGATAGAGAAACGTATGTGGTAATGTATCATGGATTTAATAAAGCTGTGATAGCTTACGTGTTTATGAAAATACTCTGTGTTAGTATATTGTGTCAGAAGTGTTCTGGTTTACAGGTTTTACTCATTTCTTCTGTATGTTTTCATTTCTATAAATAAAATGAAGTCTGGATTGCCAGCTCTAAAATGTAATCTTTCAGTAATGTCCTCTTTGATTGTGCGCTTAAAATGTAATCTGAAAATAACATCGCCCCTTTGATATTTTGCTGCAGCATGTTTTTACTAACACGCACCTTCCTGTGGAAGGTTTCTGGAGGTTGTGTGTGGGGTTTTTTTGTTTTTACGTGCAGGTTTGTATTTTTCACAAGAACTTGAAGAGAAAAAGCAGCAGCTTGTTTGGGCCTTTTATGTTACTTGTGCTGTGGGATTTCATGGCTTTGGCCACTTCTGTTTCAGCTTTGCTTTTAAAGTCTTATGAAGCATGTGACGTTTTCTACCCAAATTATGAAAATATGCATGAACAAATTAAATTTCAGTCTCAAAAGTTTTTACTATTATTATAATAGTTTGTAGGCACGAAACTAGTATGAACTCTTAAACTAAAAACAGCTTTCAGTTTTGAAGACAAGGAATTTTAGGAATGAACTCTACTTTTTTTGGTAGTATCTGAGAGGCGCAACATAAGTGCTTACAAAAGGCTCATTCAGCGGGAGGTTTACAGTATATTTTTATGCGTCATGCTTTTCCTATAAACTTGTGAACTACATTTCTAGAAATGGAATAAAATGTCACTTTAATCTTGCAGATAGAAAATGCTGCCATTTTCTCTCAGAATCTTCTTCTCAGAGAAAAGAATTTTATGTAAAAAAAAAAAAAAAAAAACCAACAAAAAAACAGCCCCAAAACATTTACATGGCTTTTGAGTTCAGTTACTGTAATATTTTAAATGTCTTTAAATTGAACTATGTAGTTTTTCTTGCTTCATTTAGAAGTGCGAACTGAGAAGGGATGCGTTAATGGAAGTCTAGAGAAATTACAGACTTTGTGACTGGCAGTCAACCCATTTAGCTGGTGTTACCTTGGGAATACTTAGTTAAGAGGTCAGTCACATTTCACTAAGAGGTCATCAGTCCCCCTTCTGCATTGTGCAATTAAAAAGAAAACAACGATTACTGTTGCTGTCAATGAGTTAAAGCTTTACCATTAATATTTATTTTTTTTTCAGTAATTTGCTACTGCCAGCAAACAGTGGCTGAAAGTTTACATTTTCTGAAAATCTTTTAGCCAGCTTTGGATAAGGTATTCCCATATTGATACAACGTGATGTGAAGATTTACTGTTTCCATTGCGGGTGTGTTTCTCTGCACATTCAAAAAGCAGTTTATTTCCTATGTTCTGTTACAGGCAGAAGGTTCCTCTAGTGCTTCTTCAGGAAGTCAGGCAGCTGATGTCAAAGGGAATCAAACCAGTAATCCACAAATCCCATGCCTGTTGTCAATGCCCACCAGAAACCACATGGATATTACTACCCCTCCATTACCTCCTGTAGCACCTGAAGTATTAAGAGTGGCAGAACACAGGCACAAGAAGGGGTTAATGTATCCCTACATCTTTCATGTCCTAACCAAGGTATGACATTTAAAAATTACGTACGGTGAAATAATGATTCTGTAAAGATAATAGCACTTTCATTTCTGGCTAAAGAGTATCATAAATGTACATCCTTTTTAATGCGTTGAGTTTTGGTCCATTTTTAGTGCTTCTAACATTATTTTTTTTTTCCCCCTGTTTTCTAAGCACTGATCTGGTCTGATACATTGTTCCAATAAATACGAGATGGGTAATTAGAAGTGTTTACTTACAAAATGAATCATTTTTCCTGAATATGTGTAGATATTTTTATGTCTCTGTGCATGTGTATATGTGCCTGTCTGTGTGTGTGTATGTATGTGTGCGCATGTGTGTTGGGTTTTTTTTTTTATATAGAGTCCATTTGCATCTAAAAAATCCTGCCTATGTGCTTTGGTGTCTGTGCCAAGTCTTTTCTATTTTCAGTGCCCAAAAATACTTAGATTGTTTTCCCTCTCAATCTGATCCCTGGTAGCTAGCCCGGATAGAAACACAGCAGCTATAGGAAATCCCTTTTGTATAGTCCTAAAATGTAATTATAGATGAACTCGATGATGTTCTGAATTTTTGTTCGTTGTAGTTTGGCAGAACATTTCTGATGGCTGCTTTTTTTGGGGGGTTGGCTATTTTATGTGCTAGCCTTCAGATCCCAGGTAAGCTGCAAACGTTTTCACACAGCCCTTGGACTCTGTCTGCTCAGTGTGTCCAGTAAAAAAACCTACCTGAATGGCCACGTGAGGACGCTTTGGAAAGCAATGGGAGAGCTTCTTCCAGAAGCAGGCGGTGATAACCTGCTTCAGTGTGTCTGGAAGCTGCTGAAGTCCGCTTTGTGTTGAATCGGGAAGGAGCCGGAGCTTTGTGTTCCTGCACAACTCTGTATTCAACCGACTCTAGTCTCAAAAGACTTAAGTTCATTGTTCCTTCTAAGTGGAGTGAGAGTCCCAGAACAAGACAACTTTAATCTCCCTCTTTACCGTTCAAAACGCTTAGTACTTGTTCTCATATATCAAGCCCATATTTGTACGGCAGCTAGCAAAACGGCACCGTCCGCATTCCTGTTAACTTGTATTCATCTTAAAAGGCCAGCTCAGGACAATAAGGACTATAGGCAGGGATCTGAAATCCATAAAAAGAGAAGTTTCTGCATCAAGGTTGAACTTTGGATTTCCTATTTTCCACGCGTTTGGTTTGCACTATAGCTTGCAGTGCTGTCATGTTCTTACACTTCCCTTTATTGGAGAAAAGTGGGGAAGAATCGAATCACTCTGAGGTGTCACCTACGGTATTCATCACTGTGACAGTTTAAATGTTTTGGGGTGAGTTTTTTTTTTTTTTTAAGTGAAAGTATCAAAATGGAGCGCGTGCTTGTCAGTGTTGAAAATAAATGTTGATATTTGGGAGCCATACAGTGAAGTCAGTCGTTTCCCAAGAAAATGTTAACGTGGTTGGAGGCGCAGACACAGAAAACATAGAATATTGCTGCTGTTTTCAGAGAGAATGTTTGAAAGTTCTTTCATGTTTTTTTTCTGAAAAAGTATGAAATGCTAAAGCTTTGTTTATATACATTCAAAACCAACCTTACTTACATAATTCCCGGTTACCGTTTTTTTGACCGGGTCTTCTCGTAAAGTTGTTTTTTGCAGTCAGTCCCCAATAGTGTTTCAAATCCTCGCACCAAAAAGTCAGACTGGTGTTTTCTGACAGTGTGAATATTTTTAAAAATAACTGTCTGAAATCTATATCAGCTTCAAATGTGCTCTGACTGACTGTAAGCACATCACTGTATTTTCTTGTATACCTTTTCACTCTTCAAAGTAGCCGTATTGGAAGATCAATATTTAGGTAATCCTCACCTACCAGATAGTCCAGACGAAAAAAAAAGGTGCGTGATGGAGAAGAGAAAAAGAGGAGAGCAACAGGGATAATTGGAGCCTGGAGACTTATTGGAGGAAAGCAAGTAGATTGCAGGGTAATCCTCCTCTGGTGTTACCTTCACGCACATAAGATCCGCATTACTGCTGAATCACATTTTTCTTGACTAGACGAGATTTGGAGTAGAGCCGGCTTGTTACCACGCATATCTAAATGCTCTCTGTCCACTGTAACATGTCATATTTTTCTGCTTTCTTTCATGCAAAAGGGTGAAATCAAAATTGCTGTTTCTATAGAAGATGAAGCCAACAAAGACCTGCCTCCTGCTGCTCTCCTTTATAGGCCAGTTCGTCAGTATGTTTACGGAGTCCTGTTTAGTTTGGCAGAAAGCAGAAAGAAAACCGAAAGACTTGCTTTTAGAAAGAACAGACTTCCACCAGAATGTATGTACTGTAGGATCCATTCTTTATTTCTCTTCCCTTTGCTATGTTTTCATATCCATTGGTACCGTGATTTGAATGAGAATAGTTACTAAGATTTCACCGGTGTAGCTAATGCTGGAGGAATTTCTGGCTTATTTGATCTGTTGATAAGAGAAAAAGATGTTGGTAATATGAAATTTTATGTCCTGTAGTAGTTTAAGAACTGTAAATGTTACTATTTCTAAGCAAGCTCTGGGGTTTGTTTAAAAATGTGTGCTCAAGCTGCTGTCAGTGATGTAATTTTCAAAGTATATGGCACAACTTGATTATTGGAGACTTCGGTTCCGTGGATACACAGACAAATTTGCATACTTTTTTCAAAAAGGAGAGGTGCATACGTTTAACTTACTCTGTCTTTCCTAAATGTGTAATTAAACGTACTTCAGCAAAGTTTGCAAATCTCTAGTATCTTTCAGGTATTGGCATATAAAAATTTGGTGTGAAATCCACAGAAGTCAGGTGTGGTGTCAGTAAAGGTAGAGCTGGGTGAAGACAGACTAAACTTCTGCAAACAGACTTGTCAAAAGATCCTTTTTCTAATTCAGAGGGATGAATGTGAATCTTCATATTCATCTGGAAGTTGTCTTTTTAAGTCTTCTGCTTCCAGGAATTACTGTCATTCCAGAAAATTCAACCTCCTCATTCTGGAGTGTTTTTCTTATCGTGGAATGCGTACAAGGAAGTGGTTGAACTTTACAGTAGCATCTTAGAAAGGTTAAAGGAATGCTAAAGCATTAAGTGGATGGCAGCAGCAGAAGTATTTATATATAGGAGTCTGCTGTCACTAGACTGAATTTAAGAATCAGACATTTAGAATGTATGAAAGCATCATTCGCAGTCTTCACGTGTAAAAGGATGAAAGTAATAATCAGTTGTAAACTTTACGTTCATTCCCTTTTCTCTTTCCATTTTTAACTGTGAAATGTTTTTGTACATTCACAGTCAAGATGATAACATTCCAACGATGTTTAAAAAACTGTTTATCTTACCCAATTATTATGTGAGAATTAATATTTATCCTGTTTGAATAACATATCTCAGCACACGTATTGTCACAAACTTCTTAATTCTTTAAATTCACATAACAGAGTTGTATTTCAGGTTACAAGGTTATTTCAGGACTAAATAGTGACGTTATTTGCAGTATTCATTTATCCTCATTAGACTTCTGTCCTTAAAAGTGTGTAACTGTGTAGTGGTGAAGTAGCTGAGTGCTGAAGATCATCTTCAGTTTTTAGAGTGTTTTTGTCTTGTAAATCTATAATGTTCTCTGTAGGCTACTGGGGCAACCTATCTAATCTCTATTTTCTCTTCATTTATACTGCTCTTCAGAGGTTTACGCTCAGTGGAGGCTTAGAACACTGCTGCTGACTTGGTTTAGTTACAGGAGCTCCAACAAATCTTGCTGCAGGACACATTCAGCTACTGACCTACTTCTAGATTAGGACTGACCCCGCTCTTAAAAAATAATAACAATTTAAAAAAATTGAACATCTGCCCAAAAGTTAGTTGCCTCACTGCAGGGCTAACAGTGCTAGTGAGCATGGATTTGAGCTGAGACGCAAGCGTGTAGTTTGGAAGGGCAGTTTTGCAGGGAACACGTTTCTTTTGGTCACCTCTCTTATAAAATAGCGAGAATTGGGCAGGCTGTACAAGACGCGGAGAGAGAGCAGTGTCTTAAGCGGCAAGAGCAGATTCCTCGGATCAATTAGTCACACTCATTAGCCCTTACTAACTTTTCTGAGGACTCAGGCTGTAATGAACTAGTGATGCTGATTCTCCTTCGGTGTCGTCTTTTCTTTTTGCTGCTCTCAAAAATGCATAAGTTATGAGACGCAGTAATTAAGACAATTAAGAGGAAAATTTAAGAATTAAGAGACATTAAGAAATTAATATCTAAGGAAATGCACAGTGTCCTTAAGATTTATGTAGAGAGGTAATGAGTATATTAATACCTAAATTCCTGTCATCTTTGTTGTGCAAACCATAACACTGGCAACATAATAATTGTGCATGAATAATTTGCAAGTATATTGCGTTCGAGGGTTATAGGAGGCTATGAAAAATACGTAACGAACTGACACATCAGTATTATCGCTAAATATATAGACAGCAAAATAACGGATCTTTCATAAAATGGATGACTTCTGTCTTTTAAATTGTTATTATTTTTAGGTAATCAAAAAGCCAATAAAACCCAGCAGATCTGTTGGAAGAGGTAGTCAGTGAGGTTCTTCAGTGGTAATTGTCTGCTAAGTAATGCTTTTGCTGTACATATCCTTGTATCTGCTCCCAGAGGATGTGAAAAGCTGAATCACAAAGTTCTTGAGCGTGCTTTTACTGCCAAGGGCGCAGCCCTGGCTGTGCTGCCCTTCCTTCTGAGGAGGTGGGAGCCCAGGGCCTGGCTTGCTCTCCTTTTCAAGCTCTGGAACGGGTTATTTCCCGTGTTCTGATAAATATGTGTAGATGAAACCATCTGCCCTTTCCACTCTTGCACGCTTGTACAAGCTGTCGTAACTCCCGGTTGGATCCGAAGGTTTGTTATTTTAAACCCAGCCACCCTGTGATGCACCGTTCTCCAGCAAGGATGCATTCAGCTGATGCTGTTTCTGCCAAAAAGGAAAGCTGTATCTTGGGCAGTAGCCCTTCTGCAAAATCAGGCATGCTTAGCTCAAGCTGTGCTGTCAGTAAAGATTAGAAGGTTAAAAATGAGGCTTGATTAATCGGCATTAGCTAGCTCATCTTCTAGTGGTATTAGGTCCCTCAACACTTCACGTTTGATTCATGACAAAAATGCAAAGAGAATCTGAAAACCACCTGAGCAACCATATGAAAACCAACCCGTTAGCAACAAGGGCTCTACCAGACAGCTCGAGGGTGCAGGACGCTGTTGCTAATGACTTTAGAGCCTGTAACGGCATTTGCATGTTTATCAAGCAGGTTACCCTAATGCAGATTGATGCTGACCCTTTTTACTGGGATTGACCTTAAAGTGTCGTGATGGGGGTGTTGAAAGCAGATGTCGATACGCTGTGCAGTTGCTTAGGCTACTTAAGGAAGAAGTTTAGTATGAAAAAGAGTATAATTAGCACTGTGGTGTGGCCGAACACACTTTGATCCTGAGTGTTTGTTGTAGCTAATGCAAGTCTTCAGGGTAGGTGGTGTTTATGTCCCAGTGGAAGCCCTGGGAAGAGAACACAAGAGGTTCCTCTGGGGACAGAGGTCCTCAGCGGCTGAGGAGGACAGTGGCTTTGGCAGCAGGCCCAGTACGGAGTTGTCAGAGGTGTAGGAAGTGCCCTGGAGAGATAAGTGGATATGGACAAGTCCTAGATTCACCCGTTGCATTAAATGCTAAATTTGGGTGAACGGTGCTACAGTTACTTGTCAGCTGGTACACCTGGAGCTCCTCTGCCCCGTCCGTCAGAGGATACTGTTCCGCCAGGCCACCAGAGTGACCGTCATATACCCGCTCTGCAAGAACCTGTCCCATAATGATCATTACTTGGCAAAGTTTTGAAGCGAGGGTGCACCTCAGGTGAGCTCTGCGGGTGGCACGTTGCTGAAGACGGTACGTGTTGAGAGCGAAGTGAGGCCGCAGCCTCACAGGGTTGGGGAAGTTGTCATCCCCAGATTAAAAGCTTTGAATCAAATTTGAATCAAATCGAAAGAAGTTTTGGTCGAAAAGCATCTCTTGCTTCTGAGACCTAAAGCAATTAAATAAGTCTCTGAAAGCCTACGTAAATACATCCTTTTATTTGTTCGTGATTACTGTCCTCGGCCTAAAAAAGAAGTGAACACCGTTGTGAGAAGCCGTGCAGAAATAACGGTGCAGCTCTGCTGGCTGTTAAAGCCCAGCTTTTATAGCTTGGTGTGGCATATAAAAACTCGTAGCAACCAAAATAGAACATGATTGTGTAGTGAGGCTACCAACTAAATATATCAGAATATTTATTTTTATTGCTGTATGGTATCTTTGTAAAACTTATCCCGAGCTCTATGAAACGCCGCTATAATGCTAGAGCAGTTTTATTCTGGAAAAGCCTGAGCGTGTTTTGGGGTGTTCTGGAGCTTCTTTTTTTTTAATCCAAATCATCAGCTCTGCCATGATTTGCCTGCCCCTGACTAAAAATTACTTGTAAGGCCGATGTCCGATTGCCAAAGGAGACTCTGGAGCTGTAAGGGCACTCGCGGCACCAGGAGTTCTCTTTCTCCATCTGAACCAAGAAAGATTTCTAGCAGAAAGAGCAGGTCTCTGCTCCTGCCGGGAATCTCTCCGGGCAGTAACCTGAAGCTTCACTAACGAGCTCCTTGAGTCTTTCCACGCTGCATAACTGGGCTCGGAGTTAAGAAGGGTGCAAACGGATTTTGAGCTGTGTCACGCTTGGGGTCATTCCAAGGCCAAAGGTATCATTGCTCAGTCTTGAATTTTTTTTTTTTTTTTTTTTTTAATTTTTAAACTTGTGTTCGGTTTTGATTGCCTTCAAACATAAAAAAGGGAGATGGTTTAGCAGCAATAGAGTTGAACAGTCTTATTTTGATGTGGAGGAAAGGGAGCTTCGCAGACACAGAAATAGGAACCTCGTAGTAGAAAGCAGTGCAGTAAATTGAAAGGCTTATGTAACATTTTGTGAAAATTTTAGGCAAAAAAAATCCCCCAAACCCACCCATATTTGAGATCTCATTCCATTGCAGTAGTTGAACAACTACAAACAAGCATAACATAAGTTTTAAATCTAATTTGAATAAAATCCCTAGGATCGTACTGTTCCTAAAAGACCGCCTATGGAATATATTTGTATTTATGTGCCATTTTTACTTATCACTGTAGGGTTTGGACCAATGACACAGATATTTTAGGGGGGAATTGCATTTTCAAATTCCGTTTGTTTTAGATGAATATATGTAGTTCCTTTATGTTGTTTATTAATTTGAAAATAGTAATGTAGCATTCCTAGCGTACGCTTGGTCGCATGCACTTCATTTGGGATCACGACCGAAAGATGGTCCATACAGAGTTTGATTGACCAATTTGGGAATGTTATCCAGAACGTTGGTCTCTATCGCAATTTTTGGATCAAAAAGCTCTTGTATATGAAGTTTTAAATATATGCTGCTTTTTAACTGGGAACGTTTTCTTTTCAATCGTTGCCCTTTTGTAGTTTCACCAGTGATAATTAAAGAATGGGCTGCTTACAAAGGAAAATCTCCTCAAACCCCTGAGCTGGTGGAAGCACTTGCATTCAGGGAATGGACCTGTCCTAATCTGAAGAAGCTGTGGCTGGGAAAAGCAGTAGAAGACAAGAACCGAAGAATGCGAGCGTTTTTGGCCTGTATGAGATCAGATACACCAGCAATGCTCAATCCAACTAATGTGCCCACTCATCTTATGGTGCTCTGTTGTGTACTAAGGTGAGCGTTACCTTAAGGTGAAACAGAATGAAGGAAGGGTTTTACTGCATAGTCGCGCATTTAACTTTGTATTAAACCGTGTGTATAGAAAGTGTTAATTCTCATTTGCAACATCACTAGGAGAAGGGGGTTGTTTTAGTTTTAGAACATTTCTGCTGTGAGTCTTAAAAGCATGCTGTATTTTCAGTGTTTCTTTCTTCGGTCTCTAGAGGACTGAAGGGAGGAGGGAAAAAAAATCCTGTGTTGCAAAAAGGCCACTGTAGCATTTGAATTAGTTTACTTTTACTATACTGTAGGCTTCAGCTTACTAAAAATAACATTTGGGGTCTCAGAAGCTGCGTTGGCCAAGTTGTAAAGCAAAAGAGAGTTCTTCAGAGAACAGCTGCATAGCGGCTTACCAGGCTGCAGAGTTCCCGCGAAGGATACTCTGCTTGCGAGGTGTGAGATTCCCTGGGCTAGAGTTGCTCGTCTAGCTGAAATGATGGTAACCAACAGTTGAAGAATTAATTCTGTACTTCAGCTTTTCGAAGAGAAAGCCACAAGGTCCAAAATACTTACCTGTTTAATTTTTCAGATTGAAAACTGACTGAGGAATTGAGAGATGCTTACCTTTTTGGAAAGGGGTGATAATTTCAATACGACTAGCTTATAAATCTGGCAGAATTCAAGGTTACCATGTTGCACGTGAAAAAATTTAAGCCGTTTTTGAGAGCGATAAATGTAAATTTGCCTTCAGTTCTATTGTATTTGCTTTTTGAGCACTTTCTTTTTCTCCGTATAGAATAGCAGGTATACAAAAACCAGTCCAAATGGGCTGGGCTCCTCGTTCATTTGGACAGCATATTTCTCCCCTGGGACATGTGGTATATAGAAACTGTTGTTCATTAGGATGTGATGAGCATAAAATTCACTGACTAGATAATTTCTGAGTAATGTGTTATCTGTAAAACATGTTCGCAAGGGTCCTTTTTAGCATTAGTCTTTTTTATAAAGACCATTAATCTTTATATTATTTTATTTTTAGAGGTATCGGAATCCACTTAACGTTTTAAATTCTGTTTTGGCAGCCTGTCCTCCCTTTCGTCACTGGAAGCAGGGTTTGCCCAACTGATTCACACCCAGTACCTCTTCCATATGAATTTAAACAAATTCAAACTTCAAATCTATTTAGTGTTTTGGCCTTTTTAACTATTCAAGTCTAGGCAGCAAAAAAGATTTGGTTGTAGTGGCGTTCTGGTGATTTCTGATGACATAAAACACCGCTTGATTTATGTATTAAAGGAAGCTTCTGAATAATGATGGGCTTCCTTGTAGGTATATGGTACAGTGGCCGGGGGTTCGTATACTTCGTCGCCAGGAACTTGATGCTTTCCTTGCCCAAGCGTTGTCTCCAAAGCTCTATGAACCTGACCAGCTTCAGGAACTCAAGGTAATTCTTAACTGTAACTTTCATAATTCAAGAGATTTATTCCCAGCTGATCCATATTTTTAACTGTAGTGGGTGATGTTTATGCGCCTGTCTCACTAAAAGCCTTGCATCATTACCTATACTTTCCAAAATATTAGTATTTGTATTTTAAGGTATTGCAAAGTTTGATAGTCAGTTCTGTTTCACTGGTTGGATAGATAACTAAAATCTTAAGTGTGTTCTATACTGCAGAACCTTTTCTCACAATTTCTTAAGTAGTTGCTTCTTGGAAGTTTAAAACAAATGTGCTTCCATTGAAAGGTTAAAAAAATAAAAAAGATGCCTTGTGTGGCTGTTTTTTAAATACCTGGGTATTTTTCATGATTCAGCATTGAAACGATTTCTGCAGCTCAGTGTAGAAATGGAGAGAGCCGTGCATAATTGTGAATTGAAAAATGCAGGAGAAAAAAAAAGGGAAAACAGTTTATTAATACTCACAGAATCGTAGAAATAATTATTTTGAGGATTTCAAAAGTTAAGATCTCAAAGTTTCTATTATTTTTTTTTTTTGCTAATACAGCAGTACTATAGGAAGTAAATATAGCTAATTGATAGAGTTGTTTAGTGCGGTATCCTTATTTTAAACACAGAATGCCTGTCGATCTGTGCAACATCGTCTTACTCTGGGGGATTTCCCCATTCAGCCTTCAGAAGTTCACAGTGAAATTTCCTCTTCTAGCCTTTGAGCTAAAATATACGAGATTTTGGTTTTGCTTTTACCTTGTTTGCTCTTCAGAATTTTCTCAGAACCTGCTCTGAAGTTCTCCAAATAAAATGGTAGAATTTAGTCTTTTTTTTCTTAAGCAGCCCTCTTTCTGAATGGCAATAATTTTAGATGCTTTTTTCTGCATAATGTATCTTAAGCCCAATAGTGTATTTGATAGGTGGAAGCTGTGGGAGGTATTAGGATGAATAGGGAAGGCACAACTGGAAGTGATGATCCATCTTACCTCCTGCCTGCATTGATCATCGACGTGGTGGAGGAAGTGAGGTGCTGATCACCTCTTCAGCACGCGACCTCCCGTTGGAAGAAGCGATTTCAGATACTGTAGGGCTCAGGAAAGCCTGGTTCTGCTCCCAGCAGTGCCTGGACACATGCTGTCCTTAGCTAAATCACCGAGGAGGAGGAGGAGGTACTTGTTTCCCAAGCTTGTTCATACGCACAGGTACACACTGCTGAGGGGCACAGACAAAAGCAGTGACCCTAGCATGGCTCTTCTCCGAAGAACCAGTAATTAAGGTCACACAAGTTTCAGCTATTAGGCTTTTCTAAGGAATATTTTGCCACTAATACGAACTCTGCAAGAGCATTCTCAAAGCCAGCAGGTGACTGACTGCGTCTCTTCTGCGGGTGACGGGCAGAACCTGGGTTGCTTTCCTGCCTGTAGCACCCTGGGAAGGACTTCTCAGTTTCAGTCTATGAACCAGTCTGCTCGTGGAAACCCAGTGCTTAGCCGTAGAAGTACTAACAAATGTAAGGGGAAGAAAACAACTGAATCTAACTTCAGAATCTGTTTGAACTTGTCACACAGCAGGTAGAGAATTCACTTGTTAGGAGTTGAAATGGCAGAGTTCACAGAAAAACAAAGTCTTCTTCCCGTATACCAAAGAATGAATGCCAAGAGCAAAAATAATAAATGAATAAACAAATAAATAAATTCCAACAGGAAGACATTTATTTGGCCTTTCCCTCATTGCTGAAAAAGATGTGAAGAAACACAGGATGCAGACGGCTATGTGAACACCTGATGAGTTCCTGCGAGACAACTTGATTGTTCCATTTTCAAAACACAACACAATAAACAAATAAACACCTAGGGGTAAGGAGTTTGGCAAAGGTATCTGGTAGAGTTGCCGGAGTCTTGCCTCCGTCTTAAGATTTGATGCAAAGAGGAGGAGGCCCCACTGTGACAATTGCTGGTCTTAGAGATCTAAGAAAGGAATTCCCAGAGAAAATATTTTTTCCATTCCAACCCAAAATAAAAGGCAGAGACAAGGCAAGTGAAGAACAGCATACGATAATTTTGTTTAATAGAAACTGTTCTCTGAGTTTTATTTTTAAATCACACATGAAGAGGAATATGGATCATTTCCATAATAGATGTTGGTTAACTAAAAGATGCAATATTTCATGCAATGTTGTTACTGTCTTCATATGAAGCAGCTGCTTCTCTGTTTTGTTGAAGTCAGACAGAAAGAGCAGCTGAGTTTGAACCCAGCTGCGTATCTGCAAAACCATCTGGATAGTCTTTTGGATCTTAAAGGTTGCTTATGCATAAGGAAGGTAACGTAGTTTAATTTTAAAATTTAATACCAAGGTCTTGAAAATGTTCCCAAGAAAGGGCTGATATTTTCAGAAGTCTTTTAGAGAACACTAGTAGTGATATTTTCTTATGCCAGAGCTAAAAATACATTTGCTGCAAGCAGATCCTTTTTGCTTCCACCACCAGCTATTATTCACTATTTAACTCTAACTTTGTATGTCTGTCCTGCATCCTAAATAAAGCTGTTGTATGCATAAACATTACTTCATTAATAAGAGAGGCGTTCCACCAGCAAAATCTTGGATCAAGCTAATAGAACATCCATTATAAAGGAGTTGGAAGGGAAAGGTGGTATGTGGGAAGAAAAATGGAACACTGAGCTCAGTCCTCCAGCTTTCTACAAAATACCTCAGAAGCACAGGATTACATGAAATAGATTTTTTAATGAACTTTTCTACTGCTAATTTCCCGTGTCTTTAAAGTTTTTCCTTGCTATAACGTGCTTTAGCATTACTTGAAGAACTCTGTACTGCATGTTTATTAATGATCTTAACGCAGCTCAGGTATGCATCTTGCATGTTTTAGACACCACATGCCACAAGTGAAAGACGAGTATTTTATTAAAAACTTCTTACTGACTTCTGGATGAGGTATCGAGTTAAAACATTAAAATATTAGAAATAATTTCCTGTGCTCTGTTATTGTTAAAATAGCTTTTTGGTTTTCTCTCTCACCTGTCGAGTGCATGGATGGGAGCAACAGCCGTCCTGAGTATTGCAGTTTTGCATATACAGGCAAGAGATTCTGGTGCATTCTTCCAGTCAAACTTGCAATTAGGTGTGAAAAGCTTGGATGACCTTTTAAGATCGCTCTGTGTTTCCAAGAGTTTTGAAAATAATGTAACTATTGGAATAACTTTGAATTCCATCTCATTATTAGCTTACTAAGTTTACGATATATTTTTTTTTAAACAGATTGAGAATCTGGATCCCCGAGGAATTCAGCTGTCTGCTTTATTTATGAGTGGTGTCGATATGGCGCTTTTTGCAAACGACGCTTGCGGACAGCCAATTCCATGGGAGCACTGCTGTCCGTGGATGTATTTTGATGGAAAATTATTCCAGACCAAGCTCATCAAAGCAAGCCGGGAGAAAGTTCCGCTCATTGACCTCTGTGATGGTCAGGTGTGTAGTTTCGCAAGTGTGACAGTATCAAGAGTGCCGGATTTTCAGAAGTGTTAGTTGTGGTGGGTTTATCCGTCCTTCGCTTCTCGTATCATCTCCCTGCTTTTAAGAGGGAAATACGACGTGAATGGCTAACGGGTATTTTTCAGCTTTATTTACTCTCCTGTCTCTTGTTGATGATTGAGACAGAATTTTGGTAGATTTGGAAAAAATAAACCGGCGTAAATTTTAATTCCTTTTTTTTTCTCTCTCTGGAAACTGAAACTTGAATGCAATTGTGACATAATGAATGACTCGGAGTTGAAAACTATCTCTGCTCATTTGCTCAAATACCGTCTTTTTTGGGTCAAGTTAGCAAGGCTGTCACAAAGGACTAGGCTCCAGTGGTTTTACAGTGAAGGAAAAAAATTCGTGATTTCTAACTTATTTTAAACCGTGAAGTCATTCTGAGGGTCCTTAAGCTCAAAATTTTTTCACGTTTCTTACGACCATCTTAAAATACAAATTAATTGGTTTTTTGTTGTATCGAAATCCTGGAAAGTTACTATCTAACTATAAAACCAGAAACTGATAAAAATCAACAGTTTACTGAATAACCAAAACTTTTTTTAAAAAAATTTTTGGGAGGTATGAAATCTTAACAAAACAGCTCATATCATCTTATTTCTGACTCGAGGGAAACTGATGATAGATTAAATATTGATGATGGCTATGGTCCATCTCAGGCTTGTGAGCCTCCAGGCATGCTTTAGCCTGCTTACACGGATTTTGTTTTGCAGCCCGGATTTATGATCATTATTCTGTTTAAAAGAAAAGGCTGTTTGGGAGACTGTAGACAGAGGTTTCTCAGTTCCTTTCTGGAAAACCCTTTTTAACTTGCGAACTGTTTCTGTGTTACTGACTTCTAAACTGTCTCAGTATTTAGACTCCCATCTCTCTACTGATACGTAAAGGTTTTCCTGTGAACAATTGGAATATCCTTGAACTATTAGCAGGTATGCAAGACAGATTAATGTCGTTTTCTAGCTAGCTTTATGGAAGTTGTTTGCATAGTTGTCTACTCTTCTATATTTTGCTTTCTTTGAATTCATTGTGTACATGTAGCTTTATACAATTGCGATCAGAATTTTAACATATCTCTGTGACCTTCTCTTTCTTCATAGGCTGAGCAGGCAGCCAAGGTTGAAAAGATGCGTCAGAGCATCCTAGAAGGATTAAATTTCTCCAGGCAGAACCATCCTCTCCCTTTCCCACCTCCACCTGCCATGCCTTTCTATCCAGCTTCTATGTATCCTCGACACTTTGGGCCAGTCCCACCACCTCAGGGCAGGGGGAGAGGCTTTGCTGGTAAGTGATGGGACAGCGGCGCAAAACACACTGGTGTGAAGGGCTGCCTTGTCTTTCACATTCCCAAAGCCATGAACTGATTTGCTTGTTCAACTTCAGAGGAAAAATGCATAAAAGCAAGTGGTTGGCACGTGCCAGTCACTGTATTTTGTTGTTATTTTATTAGCTATACCCTAGCGATATGGAACGCGTTGTATGGCTGTGTATTTCCATCAGGGTCTTTAGTAACTGTGCCAGATCAAAATATTTTTACTGCTATTGTATGAAAAAGAAAAAAAGAGGAATGGATCAACACAGGATGTTATGAAAAGGCTCTTATTTGCACTGTACGTTGCTTCAAAATGTTTATAAATATTAAGAATGCCTCAATTAATGGACACAGTTTAACTGTCAGGGTTGAAGACAACCTTTCCTCCTCCCCACCCCTCTGTGTTTTGCTACAGTCATTTAACCATTGGCACCCTTGAGTGTAAATACGGATACAACCATTCCAGGCTGTTTCGGGAGTTATTCCCTTTCTCAGAATCTCTCCGGTACCAAGGCCCATATGTGTATCGATACTGGACGTTGGCAGTAAGATGGTCTTCGGGTGCCACAACTGTAGCCATCGGAGCTCATTGCCAAAAAATTATCACAAGCCTTTCAGTGCTCGTTATGCCGTAGGAGTCGGGATGCCGGTTCCGAACCCAGGTTAAAGGCCTGCTAATTGGCCAAGAGACTCCGTGCTCGCTAAGGCGACAGGACATCTTTGGCCGGGGCTTCCTCGGCAGCGGTCCTTGCTCCCGCGCAGCATCGCCTGCAGGAGCGTGGCCCTCCCTGCCGACTCCGGAAGGGTGGAAGGAGGCAGCAGTGCCTCTGCTAGGGGCCTTCCCAGATGCCTGGCCCCCTCACAGCTTTTCCCCTGTCTTTCTTTACCCTGGGTCTAACAGGAGTCTATGGCTTCGGAGGCCCTTATGGGGAAACAGTAGCCACAGGCGCTTACCGGGCCTTCCGGGTGGCGGCAGCGGCAGGACACTCCGGAGCCTTCTCTGGCAATGACAGCAACAGGACTAGCAAGTTTCAGGGCGGTAATTATACCCAAAACCCTTTTCTTAGAGCTTCTGGCAACGGCTTCCTTCACTTTACAGTTTGGTCTGAGGCTTTCCTACTGACTGCCGGTCTCCCTTTCTCCCTAACTGTCTCAGCTCTCCTCTCTAGAGCCTGCCCAGGCTGCTCTCTGCTCCGCGCGCCCCAGGTCCCTGCCGCAAGCCCTCACGCCTAGAAACCCTCCTCCAAACACAGGGTAGCCGTCAAACCCGACGAGACCTGCTGTCTCCTACGCTTCAGAACGCAAGGGTGGAAGCTGTAATCAGCTGAACTTTGCTTGAATGTATTAACGAGTTATTTTCTGAAATTTGGGGGCAGTTGAGCTTTTTGCAAAAACAACCCCACGTGGAAATGACTGACTTTGGTGTTACTGCCGACTCGTTCTTCGCTGGCATCAATGTCGGCATGGACACAGGCCTGATACTTACCTACCCTTGTGCCCATTGCTCATCTCCTGTAAGAAGGTGGCACAACCCGTTAATTTCAATTCCCCATTTAGGGTAAAGCTTTCCATATATTCAGTCGTTCTCTCTGGCCTGTTGAGCTTTTATCCTAAAAGCGAACATAACATACCTCTAATGCTTCCTTGTGTGAATAACTTTGCCCCCATAAACAATCTGCATTTGAAGCTGAAAGACTTGTACAGAGAACTATGAGCATTTTGAACTTAATCAGTAATTTAGGCCCTAGGGTGTTAACGTTTGAAGACTAATAGCGGCTGCATAAATGCTGTGTTTTGTAACCTTTTCAGTGCTGATGGTCTTACCAGTAACATCTGGCTCAGTTGCTCTTACCTAAGATTTCTTGAAATATATGGTATGCCCCAGCGTTGATTTTTAAGGGCAAAACACAGGTGTAAAGACAGGAGCAACTTGAATGGAAGATACATTCATCTTTTCAACAATTGCAATTTTAGCTGCTTTCTTGGTAGGGGAACGATAAACCTACCTTTTACACTCAGATCAGTTCAAATGCTGTATCTTTCTAACAACTTAGTACAGATATTTCTTCCTAGTAAATTGTTTATAGCAATTATAATCTGTGTGTCTTATGCTGATGTTCGATGTTCTCTAGAAAGTACCTTTAAACCTGCAAGAATTACTACTTCATTAGGAATGCAGGAAAAAAATAATCTTCAGATAGCTTGTAAAGTTTCTCTTTGGTTTCCTAATATGCTTATCTAAAGTATATTTTTTAATTACTGAAACTGAAGTACTCGTGTAAGATCATTTTTCTTTTCAAAATTCATACCTATTTTTAACAAAGGGGGGAAAGAAAGACTCTTGGAGTTGTAACACTTCTGAAAGACCGCAAAATGAGAAATAATCTCCCAGTGTCAAAAGAGGAAACTGCATAGGTGATAAAATCTGGGCAAAGCAGTTTTCCGTTTATTCCTAACTTTAAGGTTATGATTGTGAAGATCAAGGTTTGGTTTTGCTTTTATGTGCAGGAGTCCAACCTATTCCTTCTCAGGGAGGGAAACTTGAAATTGCCGGCACTGTAGTCGGCCATTGGGCTGGAAGCAGACGTGGACGAGGGGGCAGAGGGCCATTCCCTCTGCAGGTCGTTTCTGTGGGAGGACCAGCGAGAGGGTAAGTGCTTTTCATATGGAATTTAATGATTGGGGGTAAAAAGTAAAACAGGGAAAAGTTAGGAGGCATTACAAACTACATACAACACGTTTTAGGACCCATTCAGTAAATTATACCCACTGACTATTCAAGAAAGACATTTTAAGATGGTTTTTAACAAGTTATTCAGGTGAGTATAAGCATTTTTATGTGCAAATAAAATTCATGCTGTGAATCTGATGTATAGATACATACACACACACACACACTGAATTGTTTTGCATCCAGAAATGACTTGGGGGCTTTCCCTTACATAAAATCAATGAATACTGTTATAGCCGACCAAAACTATCACAGCACTCAGTTACTTCCTTTCTCATGGTAGAAGATTTATTAAGAAGTATGATAAAATTTTTAATAACTTCATTATGGAATTCTTCTCTTAAGCAGAAAACACCTGAAGGACATTTCTAGGTTTTAATAGTTCTCTGCTACAGTCATGATGGGAGATGTGCTTAAAATAATATTAATTTCTTCAGCTCTTCATTTCACTACAGCTGAAACTACAGTTGCACAGTTTTCTGAAAAAGAAATACTTTGCTGCAAAAATATCTAGTCCTTTACTTTGAAGATTATATTTTTTTCCATAGGCTTAATTCTCTGTGCCTTTAATCGAGATCGTACCTGTTACAGGAGACAATCCCAAAGGAATGTGATTTATATATTATGTCTGTTTTTAACAATAGTAAAGGAAGGGCGTAAAGTAGGTATATTTATGCCATCTCGAGCCAGGAAACGGTCTGAAGGAATAAGTCTGAACTGCACAAATTCCTCTCTATCCAGTAATTAAATCAAGAGCTGCTGGCGTGGGGACAGGGAGAGGTAAGAACAGCAGAAAGAAAGATGACAGAGTTCAGCAACAGCAAAGAGCACTGGTGTAAGAGCAGAGCGGACGCTTTAAGGGGAGCAGATGTAGGTAGGCACATTGTGTTCTCTAGAATGAGATCCAGTTGCCAAAACATAAGCATTTAGTGCTGGTTTAGGCACTTCAGCCAGCCGCTGGGTAACAGTGTAGGCTGTGGGACACCTCTGCCCTTCCAGAGTAGCAGCTGGAGACCGGGGGAATGATCCGAGGGTGTGATGGGTATTTTAATCTCACTCCTTGCTTTCAGTGGCCAAAGTAACAGTGGTTATAGGTTCTTCCGTTCAGGCGTCCTCATGAAAAACAGAATCTGGCTTATTACAGAGCTTCTTACTTTTCTTCACTTTAAACGCACTGACTGCGGTACTGCTTGGGAGAAACCTGCGGGTAGTTTCTATGTCACGCTTGGAGGCTGCTGGCTGGCTCAAGCACCCCGAGTGATGGTCTGGAGACACCTTCAGGCTCGGATCTGGCTCGCATTTATACATAGCATTGACTTCCTGCGCCGAATCGCAGTTCCTCCATTTTCTGAAGAAGAAAAATTCATGCAAAATGTAGTCGTCAGGAACTAACACCGGCAAATTCTAAATTGAGAGCCCTCCTTACCTGGGAAGCGGTCAGATCCCACTGAAAGGGTGTTATTGCTCCTTTACGACGGAGAAATACCGTTCTCCAATAGCAGCTTTTGACTTGGGAGATAAAGCATCTGACATTTTCATTCTGTCGGAGATGCTGTCTTCAGGCAGTTAGGTTTGGAGGCCAGTTGTCACCTCGGAAAGACAGGAAAACTGTCCATGCTGGATCGTCCTGTCTCCATCAAATCATAACTGCGGTTAAATTCCTTATGTGTAGAGTTACTAGAATTAGTCAGAGGGAAAAACCACTGCAGGCAGCGTATCTGTTTGTTGTGTCAGTTGGTACTAAAAATAAAACCTGGTAGGAAAACATGCTCATGTTAGTGTTTTGTCTAAAGACAGGCATTTTAACAACTGGGGTCCTTGTTGGCGGATGCCATTTCATACTGAAGACGACTACTAGGAGACTGTCCAGTGCATTGTCTGCAACTTATCACCTAGTCCTGCACGCTGCTCTGTCATTTTTTTTATCGTTTTCAACAGAAGGGATCACATCAGGCTTGTTTATGGCATTGTCTCCTGTCTCTGTGCAACACTGAACTCGGATGGACTTCTTACTGTGTAAAATTATCCCAGCTGCTTTTTATTGGCTTCGAGCCATCCATATATTTAGGGGGGATTTTCAGAGTAGGAAAAAAAAAAAAATCTTAGTCGGCTCCCTGAAGGATGCGCTTTTCACCTGGTAAAAAGATTAGCAAATGGGATAGGTGAGCGGGGTTAAAATCTTCAGAAAGAATGCAGTGCGAGTTCCTCAAATATAAACCACAGCTCTTTCCTCTTTTTTTATTCTTTGCTGTTGGTTTTTAAATCCTAGTATTTAATTTCTTACTGCTCGGTGTGGTACTTTGCAATGCGCGTGGAAGGACTTGGCGTGGCACAGATTGCTGTTTCTCCGGAGTCGGTTCAGTGTAACTTAGTTTTTGCAGCGCAGCAGCAGCGGAAGAAGGAGCACTCCAGAAAAGCTCAGGCAGCTTTTGCACAGCTCCCGGGCACCTTGCTGGCATATGGGGTTTGTCAGGTATATGGAAAATGAGACACAGTTGAATCGCAGCTGTCGTTTGTTTGCCAGAACGGCAAACTGGGCGATTGCAGCTTACAAACTGGGCAGGACGCAGCAGCTGCCTGCTCTCCGCCAGCTTCAGAGGGGACGGTCTCCGTGCTGGGACCTGCCGGCACCGGGCAGTGCATTTGGAGGAGAAGTAAAACAATCACATATTTCTAGCAGAGGAGAAAAAAAAAAAAAAAAAAAAAAAAAAAAAAAAAAAAAAAGGGAATTTTTTAGGTGAGTAGTCGTCCTTCACATAATGCTAAGTTGAGTTTCTGCAATAGATGGCGTTAAAATGGGTTTTAGCTGAGTGAAAGTTGGTTTTGATCTGATCTAATCTTTATTGAATCAAATCAAAAAGCCACCACCTGGTGTGTCGTGGTTGGAAACCTCCGTTTGAAAGCCTCCAAACCTGATAAATTGCTACATGTCAGATAGGGCTGAAGCCTCCTCTTTTCCCCTCAGCTTCTTAGATAATTTTGTATTCTCCCATCAAAACTGAATCTGTTTTGTATTTTGCCTTCTGTTCTTTTATCTGATTTTGTCTGTCTAGCATGTTTGTACATGGGGAAGTGTTACTAAATGGGAGAAATGGCCTTACAAATGGTTCGGTTGCTAGCCTGTTTTTTTAAGGTGAATGTGTTTTGAGCTCTGTTTTTAAAGCGCTGTAAGGATAATTTGACACTTTAAAATGTTTCTGCAAAGCTTGAAAGTACTCATTTATTGTTCTCTAGAAGTGAAATATAGAAATAGTCATTTTATTGCTACGAAAACAAAAGGTTTGATAGGTTTCATACACTTGCAAGCAGTAGAACCTTGTAATTCTGAATTAGTTACTCATATTGCTGCTTTAAAGAAATGTAAATGTTAGTCACTAGACAGTAAACCTAGGGAAAAAATTCTTCCAGCAAAATAAAATGTAAAGTAGTTTTAAACAAAGCTGATACGTATTTTTTTTTTTTCTTCCTTCTCTCTAAAACCTACAGGCGTCCTAGAGGAGTTATTTCCACTCCAGTGATAAGAACTTTTGGAAGAGGCGGAAGGTACTATGGGAGAGGTTATAAAAGCCAGGGAGCAATTCAGGTAATAAAGCCATGTGCCTGACTTCAAACCGCTCTAGTTTACAGGCTAATATGGTATGGACTTCCAGACCAGCCAATATTGACAAGCACAACTTTAAAAGATTAAAAAAAAGTGTTTCTTACAATGACCTTGCCCACGGGTTGAAGCTGTGAGCTGCGCAGCAGTGATGGATGACAGGCTAGTGTTGCATCTCAGTTACGAGCAAACTCTGATTATAAAGACAGATGTGGAAAAATGTATTTTGATACGAAAGCTGTGCCTACACAGCTCTAACCGGCCGTGGGAGTAGAAGAAAATTTAGGAAAATGGGAGAAATGCAAAGCTGAAACAAATTGGCCGTTTCCGTTCTCCCCCACGCTCTTTCCCGGTTTCTTGTCTGGGACCACGGTCCAACCTCATGAAGAAAAATTAGTAGCAGTTGAAGGATCTTTGCTGCTGCGTGGTTCCAAATCTAGCAACTTAGTTTAAACTTCTAGGAAATAACAGCCCAGTCTTTGCCCCCACGAGCACGCAGCTTCGCTTTGGGTGACAATATACAAAGCGTCTGTGGATCGTGGTTTTTGTCTTTTCCATGGAGCCTTTAAATACAGCTGAAGCCAACTGCTGTTTTGTATTAAATGCCAGTTGCTTCAGAGTTCTGTTTTCCTCCCTTTTCCATTGTTCTTGCTGCTGTGCAGTTGGGAATGTTGATGCAAGTCCCAATGGTAAGGGATGAGTGGGCAGTAAATAGGTGGAAAACTCACAATATGTGTATCATCTGGATCTGCAGTTTGTCATGGAGATATTAGTGTGTAAGAGCAGGGGGGTGTTTGCGGGTATCAGACAGTAAGAGAAGGGATGTTCTCCAGTGGATAATGAAGAAACTATTCAAGTAAAACTTGCTGCCTCCTAGGTGTAAAAATTCAACTACTTCTCTTCCTTGTTAAATTTCTCTGTACGCAGATTATATACGTCTACGAATGTACCCATGTATTTAAAGCTTTGCATCTTCTCCTTTAAATAGAAAAGAAACCACTGTGTTAATTATATACTATCTAATTTCCAAGTACCTTAACCGAGGAAATAAAGGAAGCTCTGAGACGGGGCTCCCAGATGTTCTGGGTTTTTTTCAGGTTTACGTACGTAAAAGTAGTTCAGATAATACCTGTACGTGGATGGTAGATAGTCTTGCTGGACAGTCAGCAAGTTCGGGTATTCATATTTTTATTAAATGATCTGTAATTTAGCTGGTAAATACTTGTGATCGCGAGGATCTTGGTCTAAAATTATGCCCGCGATAGGGCGAAGAAAGGTAGAGGGTGGCATTTTTTGTGGGCTGGTCCTGAGCTCGTTGGATCTGACGGCCATTGGTCACTATAGCGTAGGTTCCTTTTGCGGGAAAAGGAAGAGAGTGAATTAAAATGCGTGTGGCAGGGAGAACTTGGGAAGTTAACGCATAGCAAGTCGATTCAGACACCGAGTTAGGACTGACGGGCAGACGCGCTTCCCCGCACCCCTGGGCGGTCACGGGAGGAGGGTCTGCGCAGGGCCAGAGCCAGACGTGCCTATTTACACCGAGTGACATCCTCCCCGCAGCGGCTTCACTGATCCTCCTTCCGAGGCGATACGAACAAAGGCTGGAGAGCCTGGCTGAAAGAAGCAATTTGTGTTTATCAAACATAAGACATGGCTATTTTTTCACAAGATGAGACCTTGGTCTGGAAAGAAACAAAAGCGTGTATTTAGAACTTGCCACTTAGTAAAGCCTGTAAAGAAGTACATTTCCACACGTGATAAATACTCGTTGTCCTCCTCTGACAGTCATACCCCTGTGCAATGTTACTGCGGAATTTTTTGTCATTTTTTTCTGGCTAACAAGGTTTGTGATCCTGATGCTAGAGAACAACAGTTCTTAACTCGCCTGCAAAATCTGTCAGCAATTCAGAAAAGTACTGACTGTGCTGTTTCTAGTACGTCAAAATTAAGATTATTACAGTGTGAAACGGTTGGCTGCTGTTGGAGGTGTGGACGATGGCCGCATCTCAAGGCATTTCTTAGTGCTTGATGTTGTTAACAGCAGGACGGATACAAACGTTGCTTCTTAGCAACCCGGCCTGCTGCTTCTGTTTTGTTGTTTGAGGCCTGTTATGTTTCTGGAACGCTGAGATTGATTGTTGCAGATACTTAAAAACTAAATACACGTTCTGACGCTGCATAAATCTGGTTTTTGCCGCTACACTCAGTCTTGTAAGATTTTGCTATAATGTGCTTTCCGTATGCAGTCCCTTTATCCTAATCTCGGAGCGTAGAGGCTGGTATAGATAATACTGCATGGTACTTTTACACCTCTTTAAAAACTGTCTGAAAAAAAGTTTTGGGTTTGTATTTGAATAGCGTGTAATCCTATCATTAAATTATAATGTCTGTGAACCAAGAAGCAGAGTTAAGCTGTATATTGATTCTCAGTTTCGGTGTTTCCAGACGTTGATGTAGCTCTTGCATTGTGAAATAACTGAAGCGTCAAAGTTAGAAAGGGCGTTTCACGGCAGGAGCACCGCAAGGCTTGGCTGGAAGGCCCTCGGAAATTCTGAAAATCCTTTCTCGTCTGCGCTGTGCTGTTCGTTTGCTGTGCCACCTCTTATTTCGGCAGTACACGCGCCTCGGTGCTCGCTTGTCATCCCTCTGCACCCTGCATGCTGCCTAGCCATAGTGTCTGTGTAACGGCTTGTAAATATCTAGCGGTGGTCCTTGAGTAATTTTCTTCTTTTTTTAAAAAATAGGGCAAACCTCCTTACGCTGCTTCAGCAGAAGAAGTAGCCAAAGAACTTAAGTCAAAATCAGAGGAATCTAAATCCTCAATTGTGTCTTCAGATGGATCCCTGGCTGAAAATGGAGTTGTGAATGAGGAAAAACCAGCTTCCCAGATGAATGGGAATACAGGAGACATCAGGGCTTCCAATCAGTCTGAAAGTGCCTTGAGTAATGACTCTAAAATGTGCAATACAAATCCTCACTTAAATGCACTAAATGCAGACAGTGTTTGCCATAAAGATGATGCTCTTGAGGCCACTGTCTTAAAAAAAGAAGAGTAAACTTATTTTTTATAGAGGGTGAAGGATGTTGGGAAGGGTCAGGATTAGGAATATCTGGAAAGAAAGAGAGCCTACAGTTACGTACATTTTTTCCTTTCCGTAAGAGAAAAATGAGGACTTTGGAAATTCGGATCCCTCTTTGATGTCAGAGATTTAAACAACACATTTTTAGTTTTAACCAGTTGTAGTCAAAATGCTACAATAAAACAAAAAAGAAAGAGAATGAAGAGCATTTGACTCCCGCACTTAAAATGAAGTATACATAAAGTTTAAACTGGTTATGACAAAAGCTTGTAGTTTTGTTTTTTGAAATATAAAGAAAACAAATTTTGGCAGTCTTTAAGTATATATAGCTTAAAATATAATTTTTAGTACTTGGCACCATATGTATGCCATTATATTTGATTTTGCATTACTGTGTCACAATAAAGCTTTCTTTAAGGCTTTGGTTTCATGATTATGGGGGGAAAAAGGCACAACCACAGTTTTTTCTTTCTTAAATTTCATCACCGTTGATGTGGTTCTTTTGTGTTAAAATGTGCAAACTATCGAAACTAAAAATTATAGAGTAATATTGCAGTTCTGCTGATTTTAAATATACATCATACATACTTTACAAGCAAGTTAAATGGAGATAAACTTGAAATCATAGAAGATGCAAATGACCTTTCAAAATAAACACAATGTGTTCTGAAACTTTTTGTGACTAATACCATGCATCCGTGATCAATGAACTATGTGGTTTTGAATCAGACGTAGACCATTAGTACTACTATTTGAGCTAAACTTCTGCATGGTTCATAATTTTTAAAGTGTGTAGTTAATATTATGCATGTTATTGTCCTCTTTCTTCCATTCTTACAAGTACTGTGCCCATTTGCAAAACAAAAAGCTAATAATCAGTAATAGTCCTATAAAAGATGTTAACTATGTTTAGTCATTGACTGATCTTGCTCTAACCTTAAAATTTTGTGATTATTGACCTCTGTTGCATTTATTCTAAAACTTAAAAAAAAAAAAATTATCTAGCCGTTTTGAATATCAACGTTACCCTGGTGTACTCATTGCTGTATGCATTATTGTTCTCTGTTGCTGTTTTATGCCTTCATATTAGCAGATATGAAATTCTGTGAAAAACAAAAAAAAAAAAAAGCTTTGATCTTCAAAAAAAAAAAAAGTACCCCCCTTCTGTAGCAGGAAACAAATGGCTTGTTCTTGAGAACTTTCCCATCAAGAATTTAGTATAAGCAAATATACCTGTATCATTTTGATGTTTTTGTTAGTGTTTCCAAACTTAATGTACTTCAAAATCAGAATCATTTCTTTATATTCGTTTTCATATAATTCTCCTGATGCTCTTCATCACACATTAGTGATCAGAAATGAGGTGTAATTCCCCATTCCCTGCCCGCAAGAGCTAAGTAGGTATCTTAATGTAAGTTGAAGGGAGTTCTGCCCCAACTCATGGATTGTGCAAGAATGAACTACTGTTGGGTTTGATTGGTTGTAGATGGATTGTGGTGTGGTGTATTTGAAGGCTATTGAATGCAACTTACAGTGCTTAATAAAAATCTTTATTCTTTTAGTATAAAATACTGTATGCCTTTTTTGTCAACTATTTTTTTAATTAACCTGTTGTTGTAAATAAAAGTTTTCCTATGCCCAAATGAAGCGAGTGAGTTAGCAGACTGCGTGATGTCCTCCCGAAAGCCGGCGAAGGAAAGCGCAGCCTTCCCACGCTGCCGGGGAGCGCCGCCTTCTCCGTTTCATTCTCTGCCACTGCTTCAGCTGGCCACGTTTAGATGCGAGGTGGCTGGTAAGGTGCGCATACAGCAGCAGTAACGGGGGCAGTTGTTGAAAGAAGAAGAAGAAGATTGACCCCAGGTGCTGGCAGGGTTTGAGGTACACGATGCCGGACAAAGCCTGGATCTCAGCTCCTCGGAGCTGAGAATAAATGTTGGGGTTTTTTTAACGCGGGAGGTGTCTCTACAGTGTGGATCGTACTGATGTGACGTGAGGAGTTAGAAATCTATACCTTGGTACCAGGAGAGGGTTTTTTTCTGGGCAGACCCTTTTTGTCTGCTGTCTATCCAGATGTTCGTCTGTCGGTGCCTGACACGGTGTTGAACGCAGGTTGCCCTGAGCGCTTTGCTCTCCTCGTGCGGCCGCAGGAGCGGTGACAGCTCTGCCGTTCGCAGCAGCGCGGCTGGGGTTTGTGCAGATGGTGGCAGTCAGTCGTCCTCTGCCCCCCTACCCCCCCAGCCCAAACCAGCTGTCACGGCACCTACCGGGGATCCCGCTCTTCGACTCCGGCGTGGTCGTGTCCCCTCCTGCCCTGCCCTGGGGCTGTGGCATTTGCCCCAGCACCCAGCTTGTCTGGTCTGGAAATACCCGGCCTCTCCTGGGGAAGGCTGAAGGCACCGGTCGCGCTCTTTCCCAGCAGCAGAGGATGGTTTCGCTTTTCCAGCGGTCCCTGGCAGGGGAATAAGCAGGAGCAACAAAAACAAACGTGCAGGGGACATGGCACCAGTGTGCCGCGTCCTGCGAGCGTGGGGACTTCACTCCTTTCCTCAACGTAACTGTGCCAGCAAAATTTTCTCCTGGGCCGCCCAAGCGTGACAAGCTGTCCGCACCAGCGTGGCTAAAATTAGGATGTGGAAGTAGCGAATTAACTAGTTTGTTGGCCCACACGTAAGGTGCTGCTTTTACTTTTCCCAGAAATTCTGGTGGAAAAAGCCTAAGGCTTGCAGTGACGTCTGCGTGCGTGACCTGGGGCACCGGTTTTCTTTGTGGCCCATTTAAACCCCTGCCATTGCCCCGGCGCGGCTGAAACCCAGGGCAGGAGGATGATGCACCTTCAGATGGTGGTGGGAGCGGCAGGGACAGCTTACAGGTACCAAGCTGCCTGGTTCCCTGACTGGGAGCGCTGGTGCCACACTCGGAACCAACACCGGGTTTTGTGCCGGGGGACTCGGTGGGTGCGCTGGGGCTGAGCGGGGACGGGGGGCTGGGGGGGAGCCAGCGGTACTCTGTGACTCTGCACCCATCGGGGCAAGCACGGGGCTGCCCGTCTTCCCTCCTCCTGGGAGGCTTCTTGCAGGAAAAGAGATGCATTTCAATTTAATTGAGTCCTCTTCCAAAGAGTTAAACTGACTCTGGAATCGGTGATCCTACAGAACGAGCAGGGCTTGCTCCGGAGGAATGCCTTGCGCGCGTGAGTTAATACGTCGGCAAATATCTTCTGTTCTGCACTGTGGTACGTGGACCTTTCATTAATCTATTACCCGTGTATAGACAGGTTGCCTGCATCTCCTGGGACAATGCTGTGGACTCCTGCTGGCCCGCAGCTGGGCCCCGAGCGCGGAGGGGGTGACGCTGCGGGAGGTCCCCTCGCCCACCATGGAGGGGGTGACGCTGCGGGAGGTCCCCTCGCCCATCGTGGACGTGGTGACGCTGCGGGAGGTCCCCTCACCCACCATGGAGGGGGTGACGCTGCGGGAGGTCCCCTCGCCCACCATGGAGGGGGTGATGCTGCGGGAGGTCCCCTCGCCTATCGTGGACGTGGTGACGCTGCGGGAGGTCCCCTCGCCCACCGTGGACGTGGTGATGCTGCGGGAAGTCCCCTCAAGCTGCCTCCGTCCCTGCTGGGATGGGGAGCGCCGGGGCTGCAGCAGGTGGGAACGGGGGGGTCGGCTCTTCTCCTGGTGCGTGAAGGTCTCCCGTTGGCGACTTGGGAAAAGGTCTCGGGCACGGAGCGCGGGGGCTGAAGGCAGCTCCTTGCCGTGCTGCAGGTTTTCCTGTGCCTGCAGGTGCGGCATCTGGAATTAGGTGCCCAAGGGGGGGGACACACACGTGACTTCTATTTATAAAGGCCAAAGGCCTCTGCGAGAAGTGACCTTTATTATTTCTAAAGTGAAAATTGATATGAATAAAGGTGATAGTTTCAGACCTCTCGGCTCAGGCGTGACACATACCCCGCTATCCACCCCCGAGAGTTAAACTGGGAGAACTGGCCGTTCGGGTGGGGACGTGGCCCCCGTCCACCCCCTGCCCCGGCCTTGTCTGTCAGCGCCGCACAGAGCCCCCCCCCGCCCTGGCCCTGCTGCTGGCCTCGCTAATGGTTTAACTGTGTCGTTAACGACTAATGATGATCTACGTGCGCCGCAGTCAATCACTTTTAGTGCGTTTTTTAACATCCAATCTTCAGTGAGTCCTTAAACACAGGCAGGTGGGTAATTAGTGACGGCCGAGGTGATTTAGGGGTGTCTCTGGCTGGGGGGGGGGGGAGCCCAGCGCGGGCATCCCAGAGCGGTTTTCCTTCTCGGCTCCAGGGCAGCGTTGTGTTTCGGAGAGAGGAAAAGAGAGATCTCTGCTGGGTGGCGGCGGCCGCTCACCCCCTCCCGGCGGGGCTGGCGAGCCGCGGGGCGAGGGAGCGCCGCCACCATTTTCTCTGCTGCGCTGGCGGTTCTGCTGCTGCTGCTGCTGACGGCGGCGGTTGCGTCGCTGGATGATGCGTCACGGGCGAGGGGGTGACAGCGGCCTGAGCGGCAGCAGCCGCCGCGCCGGCCTCCAGCGCCTCGTTACGCAGTCGCGAAGGGTGAGTTTTTCAGGGTCGGGGGGACCCCCGCGGCCAGCAGAGTCCTGCGAGCGGCCCACGGCGCGGGGGGCCCTCCCTGCGCCCACCGGTAACGTGTCGTGGTGACCCCGGTGAGCAGGGCCCCCCGCAGCCCCAGCGCCCGGCCACGGCGAGGACGGGGAATGGCGCAGCGCGGCCGTCGCTCCGGTGCTGCCAAGAGGTGACAAGGGAGACCGTGGGCACCTTTTTCAATGCAGTCAGCGCTTAAGAGCGTAATTATCCAGACCCGAGGCAGATTACAGCTCCCGCAGTGAAAGTCTGGGTAATCCTTTCCCTTGCGCCGAAAGCCCGTGGAATAGGGCCGGGGTCGGAGCTGGGGGATGCGCAGCCCTGGGGTGCGGTGACACCTCCAGCACCTGCTGCCCCCCTCCCCCCGGGACATCCCGTCCCACCAGGGTCGCGCAGCGGGTCGGAGCGGGACGGTTCCCAACGTCAGTGCCCCGCCGGTGTCCCCCGTCCCCGAGACGTCCGTCCCAGCCCGGGGTGGAAGCCCCAGCAGCGGCAGCTCCCCCGGGGGCGGTGTGAGGGGCCGGGGCCGCCCCCAGCCGCAGGGACGTGCCCCCAAGGCCGCCTGAGCCCTGGGGGTGGGGCGGTGTCTGCAGCCCCCAGCTCTAACTGTGACTCCTGCTAATTAATAAAAAGGGAGAAGTAGTTTTGCGTTTCCTTCTGCCCGTGGTTACAGCAGGTTTTGCTCCGCTCCCCTCTGGGCGCTGCCCCGAGCCCGGGGGGGCTCTTTGTGACCCCTCTTTTCCTCCTTATCTGAGGAGTTACGGAGCAACACCCTCCTCTCCTCTGGGAGTCCTGGCTTCCTGCAGTTGCCCCCTCCAAACCTGGAGGGGCCACGGGTCTCCCCGACGCTCATCCGCTGCCTGATCGTCACTCGTGCCTCCTCCTACACCTTGACCTGAACCATGGGCCCATGCTCTGCTCAACCTGCCGTGCCCTCCTCCAGCACGGCAGGGACGCGGGGGCAGGAGGGGGCACGGGGGCAGGAGGGGATGCAGCATGTGCCAGCGCAGCCCAGCTGAGGCAAACCCACGGCCCAGGGCCCCCCTCCTGCGTTTTGCCCTGAGACCCCTCTCCTTGGAGCGGGCGGAGAAGAGCGAGCAGCTCCTGAGCCCCTGCCCGGGTGCTTTCCCTTCCCACAGCGAAGCAGCAGGTAGAGCTAAATACTGGTTCTTTTCATTTGACACCCAAGTAGAGGATGGAACGTGTCCAGAGAAGGGCAACGGAGCTGGTGAGGGGTCTGGAGCACAAGTCCTGTGCGGAGTGGCTGAGGGAGCTGGGGGTGTTCAGCCGGGAGAAGAGGAGGCTGAGGGGAGACCTTCTCGCTCTCTGCAACCCCCTGAAAGGAGGGGGCAGCCAGGGGGGGTCGGTCTCTTCTCCCAAGGAACAGGCAACGGGACGAGAGGAAACGGCCTCAAGTTGTGCCAGGGGAGGTTTAGGATGGATATTAGGGAAAACTTCTTCATGGAAAGGGTCATCAAACATTGGAACGGGCTGCCCAGGGAAGCAGTTGAGGCACCATCATACCATGAGGTATTTAAAAGCTGGGCAGACGTGGTGCTGAGGGACGTGGGTTTGTCAGTGTCGGGTTGATGGTTGGACTCGATGAGCTGAAAGGTCCCTTCCAACCTGGACGTTATGTGATACTACGCTAATGCCATGAGGAGTTCAGGGGTTTTGGCAGGAGAAAGTGTATTTCTGAAAGCACTGTGGGATTGGAATCTGCCCGTGGTTTGGCGTTTAGGTCTGGGGGTCGCTGGTGTATTTTGTGAGATAAATGCCTGAGGGTGTGCCCTGGTTTCTGGTTGAAATCATTCACGCACGGCTGTGTGGACTCGTACAGCCATTAAAAAAAAACATGAGAGACGGATGAAAACAAAAAAATTCAGAAGAAGTTGGGCAAGTTACTACAGAAAAGCAGGAATGTCATAAAGTACCGAGAACATTCAGCTCCGCTCCTAGTGGTTCTGTTGCAGTATTTGTAATGAGACGTAACATTTAGTGACCTGCTACCAGGCGTGTGAAACATCTGTGGGTGCAGCTGGTGAGCGCAAAGGGTGAGGGATGCGGGTGAAGAGCTAAACCGAGGGAAAGAGGGAGGGAGAGGAATGAGGAACCTGTGCGACTGCTGCTGCGGGGTGGGAAGGGGTGGGGTGGGGATGGGATGGAATGGGCTGGGATGGAGTGTGGTGGGGTGGGATGGTGTGGGATGGGGTAGGATGGGATGGAATGGGCTGGGATGGGATGGAGTGGGGTGGAGTGGGGATGGAATGGGCTGGGCTGGGCTGGGATGGAGTGTGGTGGTGTGGGATGGGGTAGGATGGGATGGGGATGGGATGGAATGGGCTGGGATGTCGTGAGGTGGGGTGGGATGGGGTGAGATGGGGTGGGGTGGGATGGGGTAGGATGAGGTGGGGATGGGATGGGGTGGGATGGGGTGGGGTAGAGTGGGGTGGGATGGGGTAGGATGAGGTGGGGATGGGGTAGGACGGGGTGAGATGGGTTGGGGTGGGATGGGATGAAGTGGGATGGGATGGGGTGGGATGGGGTAGGATGGGGTGGGGATGGGATGGGGTAGGATGGGGTGGGATGGGAGTGGGGTGGGATGGGACAGGATGGGATGGGGTGAGATGGGGGCAGAGGGCCAGCCGGCAGGACGCTGAGCAGCTGCTGGAGGGTGGCATTGGAGCCCGGTGGCTCCCCCTGGAGCCAGCCCAGAGGCAGAGCACCCACAGGTGTGTCTTGGGGTGACAGGGTTGTGCCTTGGGGGGTGTCTTGGGGTTGTGTCTTGTGGTGACGTCTCAGTGGTCACGGCAGATTTTGCCACCTGCTTCAGGCCGGGCAGCACCTTCCCTGCACAGCTCCCAGAGTCCTGTCCCCAGGTGTCATTTCTGGTGAACCTTGTCCACGCAAACGTCCTTTTGCTTTGTGTCTCCCTGTCAGAGTCGTGTTCGTCCAACATTCAATTCCGCTTTCTTTATACTCTGCCTTCTGTTTCCTAACAGGCTCTCAGCAAATCGAAAAAGAAAAGTTATAAACACTTTGAAACTCTCTTTTATTCAGTAAACTTCTGGCTTCCTTGGCTTCATGAAAAACGAGCATCCTGATCCCTACTACAACACAGCAGGGAGAGTCAAATTAATGTGAGTTAGCCTGACGACAGCGATGGGCTCGTGCGCACCTTCCTCCTTTATGAAGTTTCAGACTAGGAAATGCTCCTGGCCCCGCTCGGGCTGCGCCGTGCGAGGCGCGGGGGGCAGCGCGGCAGCCTGCTCTGGGGGGAAAAATAACAAAAATCGAGTCCAACTGGCCAAGTTCCGAAACCTTGTTTACAAATGGTTTAAACGTTTATAAAAAATGTTTTGCATGAAGCTCCATGATGGCCACGTTACTTGGGTAACCGTGGCCAAAATCCCTTTTTAAATAGCGTGTTTTTGAAAGCTGTTGCCCGGGTTGGCAGCCTGCGCGGCTGGGATGAGCCACTGCAGCCGAGCCAGCGGCGATGCTCCTGTGCCCAGCGCTGCGGAGCCAGTCCCGCAGGAGCCTGGTATTTCCTTCCCCCCACCCCCACCCTCGAACCTGCCTTTTTCCCACAAAATGTGGGAACCAAGTACTGATTTCCAGAGATTGCAGCTGAATCCCTTCTTGTAGTTTTTCTACTTGCTGCATCTTAGCCCTCGTACCCGGTCGGTGACTCCTGGTCTTGTGATGGCAGGGATGGCCTGGCTGGCCTCGCTCCGAGAACCAACTGTAAGAGAAAGGATTATTAAAACCCATTTTGATAATTATTAACATATTTTTCCCTTCTTTCTGACTTGTGATTCTTTTTATCTGCAGCGCTGCCTGGGGACTTGGCGCTGGTTTTAGCTTTGCATTGGTGCGGGGGTGTTCACGCCGTTGATTCCATGATCCTGGGGGCTCAGGCGTGGTTTGGGGGCTCAGGCGTGGTTTGGGGGCTCAGCTGTACTGTGCAGCACGTGACTCATAGAATCAGGGAATGGTTCGGGTTGGAAGGGACCTTAAAGATCATCTCGTTCCACCCCTCCTGCCCTGGGCAGGGACACCTCCCACCAGCCCAGGTCACTCCAAGCCCCATCCAACCTGGCCTTGAACCCCTCCAGGGATGGGGCAGCCACAGCTTCTCTGGGCAACCTGGGCCAGAGGCTCACCACCCTCACAGCAAAGAATTTCTTCCTGATATCTCATCTCAATCTCCCCTCTTCCAGTTTAAAACCCTTCCCCCTCATCCCATGGCTCCCCTCCCTGATCCAGAGTCCCTCCCCAGCTTTCCTGGAGCCCCTTTAAGGACTGGAAGGGGCTCCAAGGTCTCCCCAGAGCCTTCTCTTCTCCAGGCTGAACCCCCGCAGCTCTCTCAGCCTGGCTGGGAAGGAGCAGCGGGGGTGGCCACTGCTCTCCCCCAGCAGATGAGTTTTGGGGGAGGTCTCCTTGTTGGTGCTGCCGCCACCTCTCCGTAGGCGCTTGGGGAACGCCGCGGCCCCTCTCGCTGCCTGCCAGCTCGGTCACACTGGTGGCAGAGGTTATTATGGTGTGCCCGGGGGGTTATTGTATCTGCTAATCTGGATTTACAGCTGCTGCGTACTGCCTGAATTGGCCGTTGCTATAGAAAACAGAAGAGTTTAACCAGGACTTAAGAAAGAGGCAATAGCTGGGGTGGCATGAGAGGGACGTACTGGAACATCACGTCTTGGCCGGGGGGGGGTCATTTTATTTAATGTAAATGAATGTGAATGCCAGCAGTGCCTCCGACATTACATTTGCTCGCAGAGCCTGAAGAGGGCTGCCGAGCCTAACCCGATTCCGCTGGATGGGGAGGAGCTGGTGGCCATGGGCAGCGCTGCTGGGGATGGGGTCGGAGAGCGGAACATGTGCACATCTTCCTTGTCTCCAAAACCTCCATCAAAACACTTCCTAAACGCTGGGGATCTTACAGTGTGTATGAAACTCAGACACTGAGGAAATGATGAGGATGTGCTGGGAAGCGGTGTAACTCCTGGAGCACCTGCGCGTGCTCCTGGTAGGGGAGAGCTGATGGGGTGACGTCCTGCACCCGAAGGCTCCGGGCGCTGCAGCCGCATGGGCACTGTTTTCTGTGATTCCGTGATTCTGGGGGTGTGAGTGGTTCCCCCCCTTGATGCCACCCAACACAGGCGACCGGGGCTGACGCAGGATGAGGAGAGCGAGGGGTGGCCCCCAGACATGGGCCTGGGGGACTCCACAGAGCTCCCTCCGCACCAGCCCACAGGGAGCACTCCAAAAATTACAGCGGTCCCATCGAACCACTCGTCGCTCCCAACCACGGGCCACGACGTAAACTGGGACCAGTCCCTGCCAAGCCGTGGGCCACCCTGGGGCCAGCAGGGGCTGTGGCCTGGCCAGAGGCTGAGCGGGGCTGCTGGCCCCCAGGTGCATCCCATCTCCCCACGGCTTCTGCTCCCTGCCGTTCCCTCTGCCGCTGTGCAAACCTTCTGCCAGCCTACTCCGGCTTTATTTTTGCTCCTCCAAACGAGGCCCTGCTGCCCTTTTGGCTCCCTGGGTGCAGCCGGGAGGCCTACGGAGGTTTTGCTTTTGTCTCTGGCCCCCCGGCACAGCGGGCACGGGGTGCTCCTTGGGTCAATTTTTTTTTTTTAAGTTATTCTCCTGAAGGTTACATTCAATGAAAAACTGCACATGTAACATGAACGGTGAGTGAAGACACATGATACCATGTGGGCTTTGAACTTAAGGACAGGGAACTGCTGGAGAGGGGACAGCAAAGGGCTACCAAGATGCTGAGGGGACTGGAACCCCTCTCTGATGAAGAAAGGCTGAGGGATTTGGGTCTCTTCAGTCTGGAAAAAAGACGACTGAGGGGGGACCTTATCAATGCTTATAAATACTGAAAGGGGGGGTGTCAGGAGGATGGGGCCAGGCTCTTCTCAATGGTGCCTGGGGACAGGACAAGGGGTAACGGGCACAAACTTGAGCATGGGAAGTTCCACCTAACCATGAGGAGGAACTTCTTTGCTGTGAGGGTGGCAGAGCCCTGGCACAGGCTGCCCAGAGAGGTGGGGGAGTCTCCGTCTCTGGAGACATTCCAAACCCGCCTGGAGGCGTTCCTGTGCCACCTGCTCTGGGTGACCCTGCTCTGGCAGGGGCTTGGACGGGATCATCTCCAGAGGTCCCTTCCAACCCCGGCCATTCCGTGATTCTGTGGTTCTGTGAACTTCAGGACCGCTTTTAATGGAAATAGTTCTGCTGCTGCAACAACTGTTTGCTGCTGTCACCGAGCGTGGTAAAATGTGACAGTCGTTTCACTGCTTTACATCCTGCTGTTAAATATAGGCGAAAAACCGCATCAAAAATACTCCTGTACCCAATGGTCATTAAATCGTGGGAGGCTTTGGCCACCGGGTCCTGGCACCGCCATGCCCCGCGGCTGGGTGGTGGGTGCTGGGGGGTAAAGCAGGCTGGCATCGCCCAGCCGGGGCTCCCGACGGAAACCACCGACCAACACCTGGGAGATGCGACCAGGCTGCCTCAGGCTTTGATACAGGATCGGCCACACAGCTGTGGAACAAGTAACGCGGTACATGTTTCCCCCAGGAGGAAGGGGTTTTTTTCCATAACACCCAGGAGCGTAGACAAACTGTTCTTGGTCCTCTTTTCCCCCAAATAAATATAGAAACATAACGACGAAGACGTATCGTGGATGAACGATGAGCCCCCCAGCAGACAGGAGGACTTCTGGCCTGCTTGCTGACCTCTGACCGTTCTCCTGCCTGACGCCCACCGCGCAGAGCCGGTGCCCAGGTGGGCTGACCGGCGTTGCTTCCCGCTGCCGGCTGCTTCCCAAGGGCCGGCTCCTGCCTCTTCCTCCTCTCCACGCGTGCCCGAGGCTACCGCGTGGCGCTACAGGGCGGGGGGGGTGTGTGGTTATGGTGGATTTTCTGAGTTATTACAGTTGTTTTCCCTAAAAAATAAAATCAAAAAATAAAATATCTGAAAATTTAAAATCTTGTAAGCGAGACTGATAATTTTTTATTGACACTTGATAGGGTGGTCGAAGTTCAGATTTTGCCCGTGTACGCTGTACGGACTGTGGTGACTCACAGTAAATACGAAATTTTAATGTCAATACGACACTGACGCCCAATGAAGCAACTTTGTCACGTCGAGACAGTGCGTGACGTTGGATTGCGTGCCGAATATAAGGCCAGGGAGAAGTGTTTAAGCAAGAAGGTGCAGGTATGGACTGATAAATGCAAACCGCATTAAGAGTTATGACTACGAAATAAATTCTTTACCTAGTTCTTTAAACTAATTTGCTACATGAAAGGCCCTTTTAAACCAGTCTCCTTTTATGACTTTAACCATTTTGAATTAAAAATGTTGTTTATATCCTTGAATGCCTCGCTTCAAACTGCGCACCTCATTATTCCTCCTGGTTTGGGTTTATTTGGGTATTTTGTTACAGCATTTGAACTACCACTTTGGCGGAGTTACTGTGGAGTTCCCCGAAGGAGAGCCTGGGGCTGACAGGTGCTGCTCGCCCCTTGGTGCCAGCCCAAATAGGACCGAACTAGGACCGAACTAGGACAGCACGGTGCGGTGTGAGACCAAACCAACTACTGCAACAGGGAAATCTGGCACCAGAGGGGAAAACTGGAAGGGATGTACGCTGTCATCTGCTGACCTCTCTCTTGCTGCAGCTCAGCGATCCCTGTTGTTTCAAGGTCGGTTGCATAGAAAGCTGCTTTGCAAACATTTACTTAAAAAAACGGATGTGATCAAGAGCAAAAAAGAGAACTTGGGTTACTTCTTCATAGCAGCATGGAATTAACTATGGGGAGACTGTCTCTAAAGATACAGGGCATCAGAAAATGGAAGGACCTTGTATCTACCGCCGCAGAGGAAATCTATAGGAAGAACACTACAAAATGGTAAGAAAAACCAGGGAAGCCCACAAAATGATAGCAATCGATCCCTCTGCGCTGCTGAGCCTGCCCGAGCCCCTTCTGAGCGCCACACCAGATGTGGGACCTGAGGGCTCAGTACTGTGAGCCATCACTGCTCACACCCAAGGAGCAGGTGGAGGCTCTACCGAAGTTGCCGCTTTGGGATGTCACCATCGGTGAGACTTCAGCTCCCGGACCATTTAAATACTCCCAAAAAACCCCATCCTCTCCTGCGAGTGCCCAGACAGGAGCAGATCTCTCTGTGCGATGCAGCCCCTGGACTCCTAGTGCTGTGCCAGCCCATGCGAGCGTCCAACTGCTCACTGCCCACAGGGCCTGCGACCACCACGTAGACCTTTTCTGGGTGTCTGTTTGGGCCTATGCTGCTGGTTTTCTTCCAGTTGGTTTAAAGGTATGTATTAAAAACTTACTTCAAAATTTCAAGATGATCAAATTATGTTTTGCTGAGGCATCTCAGCGTAGCTCCACCGCTCACTCCTCCCTGCCTGGGAGCAGCCAAGCACCCGTCTCGCGTGGCTTCTGGATCGAAATACTCATGGAAAAGTCAGGACAATGAGACAACCTCACCAATTAGTTCCTTTATCTGCTAATCCCTGGCAAAACGATTAGCAAAATGTCCGAGCTGCCAGAAGAGAGCCACCGAGTCTCCCGTAATTCATTTCCGTGCAATATCGGCCATGTCAGCTCCAGCAGCCTCCAGCACCAATTAAGATAACCCCACTGACTTTCCAGAGAAAAGGAGCCAAAAGACCGACACTGTGAGCACAGATCTGCTGCTGGAGCTGCATGCTGGATGATGAACATCACCCGAGGAGCAGCACAGGACGGCCGAGGAGCCCAAAACTGCCCCAGCCCCATTCACAGAGGAGTGTCTAGCTACACCCTCGCACGGCCCAGCCGCCCTTTGGTGTGGTCACCAAAATCCCCGGGGCGTTAAGAGGGTTTAGCTCACCAGCGGCGGCAGTGGAGACGTGCTGACTCTAGAATTTTGGGCGGTGCTTTGGGAATAGGGCTCTTTTCATGGAGATGCTTGTGGCAGCTGAGGGAAGGCAACAAGGACATAACTTTTCACAGTGAGCAAAGCGCATAAAACAACTGGGAGAGGGAGACGGGCACAGAACGTGGTGTGCTGCTACGCTTGCAAGTGCTCCTGTGCTCCTTCAAATGAAAATACTGTTTTTTCGAAGGGCAGATGGCACGCCAGGTTGCAGTTGTACACCTTTTGGGTGTGCAGAGGCACAAAGCCCGACTTCCCCATGACTGTCCTGCACCAAATGGCATCAAGCTCTGTTTAAACCCTGAGCTGAGAGGTGCTGGTAGATGCACTTGGCATTGCCGAGCAGCAAACGGACTCTGCAGAGTGCGTTCAACTCTCACGATGGTTCCCAAGCCTTTCCTCCTCACCCTGCTTTACTCCCTAGACTTGCTCTTCTACTTTCTGGGTGAAGCTCTGAGCAATTAGAACCATGATAGATCAATTTAAACTTAAAAGAGGTCTGATTTTTGGAGGGCAGATACTTATGCTGCTCAGCGCGATGAAGAAAATAGGCCCCTTTGTGCGTCTTGAGACATTCAAAACATGTCATTCAAAACAACTGAGTCACGACTTCAAATGCAGGCCTATAATCTTCCCCCCCCCCTCCGCATTACCACACCTTGAGCGATGTCAGAAATTTAATTTCACTCTCGTAAACATCCGTGGTGGACCAGAGCGTGCCATTTCTGACACTGGTTCAAAGGTAGCTCCGCATAAACGCCGGCTGAAAGTCATTTCTGTGGCATGTAAATTCAGCGGGCAAGGCAAATAATTTTGACAGTCTGTCTTCAGTTGTCCAAAACAGGTTCTGCCTATACCAGCAATGGTCTTCTCTCTGGAGAAAATCTCAGAATTGAAGTTATTTGGCTCCATGAATTTCCCTTGTCCTCCACAGGTGATTTATGAGGATTCACGCAGACGGATGAAAAAAGGCCATTTCATTTTTTTGCTCTAAGATAAATAGAAGATTCCACCCCCCACCCCCCCCCCCCAGGATGCTGAATCCATCGTAACTGAAATTAAAATCACATCTCAGTTGGGACTCCCTTTGTGAGTATTTTGTAGGAAGCTCTCGCGTTTCTCAGGGAAGCTTCTCATGGCTATCAAATGCTCTCGGGACACAGATCCCCCCAAAATGCCCCACAGTACGATTGTTGTAACCACCGGAACAGCCCTTCAGAGTCTCTGCGTTGAGGGCAAGAGAGGTGCTGCATCCTCAATCTCGGTTACAACTCCAGGGTTCCTCTTTTGCCTCCACCGCCACCGTTGACCCATCTCCGAGAGGAAGCCAGTGTCTGTGCAGTCTTGGGCGTCTTGGGTGTTTTGTGCCTAAGCGGCCCTTCACAGCACCCACCCAGCACCCTCCCGCCTTGATTTGGCCCTTCAGAGGCAGGAGGGTGGAACTAGATGATCTTGAAGGTCCCTCCAACTCTAGCCATTCTATGATTCAACAATATTCATCTCTTTGGTGTAGCAGCCCTACTTGCAAGGGTGGAAGGGCTGCAACGGGCAGAGACGGGCAACTTCAGACCTCGTAATATAATTCTACCAGCTAAAAAGAAGGTAAATTTTTTTTCTTTCTTAATGTAAATCAACACCCGTGTGTGTTTATAGGCCCTTGCCCACCATCACCACCCAGACACCGGGTCATTCTTTCTGCCAGGAGGGCAGCACGATACTTGAGAGCTACTTTGAAGCGTGCCAGCGCCAGCGGCGCCTTGTCCTGAAAAGTGGGATTTTTGTGCCCCCGGCTCTCGCAGCCCCCCACGGAGCATCACGTTTGCGGGGATGGGGTGGGGAAGGGGGTCCCCTGCATCGCTCCCACCGCCAGAAAATATCCACCGGGCGGGCGCCGGGGTGGGGGGGTGGGGGGCAGAGCCGCTTTCTTTAAAAAAAACTCCTTCCTGGCAGCCAGGCGGTACAAAAAAATACCCCCCCAAAAGATAAATATTTCCCCCCCGGCCCCCCGCCGGCCGCCCCGGCCCCGGCCCCGGCGGAGGAAATATTGCAATGCTGCGAGCTGACGTAAGGAGAGGAGAAGGAAAGGGCTACATTTCGGAGTGTTTATGAACAGGCTCGGTACTGTACTGTCACCAGGGGGCACGCAATAGAATGCATTTCGCCAAACATTTTGAATAATAATCATTTAACAACAACAACAACAAAAAAAAAGCCCCAGTCCGGTCGGCGCTCGCGGAGCCGGAGGAACCATGCAGCCAAACTTTGGGAAGCCCTTTATTATTTTCCTGACATTGCTCGCCCGCCCTTGAGGAGCCGTAATTGCATTATCTGATTTTTTTTTCCCTCTTTTTTTTTTTTTTTCTCCCCCCCCTTCTCCCCCCCCCCCCCTTCTCCTCTCCTCTCCTCTCCCTTCTCCCCCCCCTCCCCGTCCCTCCTCGCCATCGCGAACCGGCGGCGGGCGGGCGGGAGCAGCCGGCGGAGCGACCCCGCGGCAGGAGCCGCCGCCAGCCCCGCTCGGCCGGGCGGCCAGCCCTGTTGTGGAGGGAGCTAAACATGGCGACGGTGCCCGTCTATTGCATCTGTAGGCTGCCCTACGACGTAACCCGCTTCATGATCGAGTGCGATGCCTGCAAGGACTGGTTCCACGGCAGGTAACACAAAGAGATCGGGGCCTCCCCCCCCCTTTCGCCGCGGTCCCGCCGCCTTTCGCCGCCGTTTCCCCGGCGGGGAGCGGCGCTGCCGGAGCCGCCGCCGTGTGCAGTTTTCCAACAGGCCTTTTTGGAGAGGAGGAGGAGGAGGAGCCACTCTGCCCCCGTCTCCCGCTCGCTCGCAACCCGTTGTATTTTTTTTTTTGTGTGTGTGTATGTGTGTGTGTGTTTTGTTTTGTAAATTTTGCTGGATTCCCCGCACAAAGCTCCCCCCGCCCCCCCCCCCCGCCACCGCCGGGGCTCCGGTGTCACCGGGCTGGGGGGGGGGCCATTGTGCTTTCCTCGGGCAGGGACGGCGGGAGGGGAGGGCTCCCGCCGGCCGGCTGGGCGCTGGCAGGGCGGCGCGGCGGCGGGCTCCCCGGCCGGCATGTTGCGCGTCCCCTCGGCCGCACGCCGCTCCCCTCAGCGGGACGGAACCCGGGGCGGCGGGCAGGGGAGCGGGGGAGGGGGGGGCCGCGGCGGCGGAAGACGGGGCTCCGCCGCCCTGTCAGCGGGCTCCGGCGCTTGGCGCGGCGGGCCGGGCCGGCCTCCCGGACGGGGAGACGGGGGGGGGGGGTAGGGGGGGGAATTCCGGGCACCCCCCCGCCTCGGCCCTCGGCGGCTCCCCGGGGCGGCGGGAGCAGGGAGGAGCGGGGCGGGGGGCAGCCGGGGTGTTTCCCGGCTGACAGCGCTGCCATCGCCGCGCCAGCCCTGCGGCTTAACCCTTGGCGGGCCGGGCGGCGGGGAGCGCGGCGGGGCCCGGCCCGGCGCCCGCCCTTGGCGGGGGGGGAGGCGGGCGAGGGGAAGCCCCTCCGCGCCGGGAGGGCGCCTGCCCCGAGGCGGGGAGGGCCGGGCGGGGGAGACCCCGCTCGCCCAGAGCCCGCCCCTCAGCCCGGGCAGGGCACCCCCGCCCCGCGGGGAGGCGGCCGCCGGGGACCCCTGCTGCGCCTCACGCCGGGCTACGGGGCGGCCGCCCCCGACCACCCCCGGGCCGGCCCTGCCGCCGCCCGGGCGCCCGGGGCTGGGCCCTGCCGTAGCAGCGGCGGCGGCCGCCGGGCGGGGGAAAGCGGCGGGGGAGGGGGAGGCTGAGCGGGGCGGGCCGGGGCGGAGGACTCCTTATTTCGGCTCGTTTCTCCCCAAACCGCCCTCACGGAGCGCCGGTGCGGCAGACAATGGGAAGGTTGACCGCGCTGGAGTTACGGCGCAACTTCAGGAGCGCGTATTGTTATTTGCCTCCGCTGTGAGAAAGGGGGAAGTTGGTGGCCGGAGAGCCGAGAATATTAAAATTCACAAGAATTACCCGGGAAGTCGCTTCAGCTGCGTCCGGGGGGCGGTGGCGGGGAAGGGGCCGCGCCCCCAGCGGGGGACCGGAAGTCTCTGAGGGGTTTCTGCGGGGTCTCTGGGGGCTGTCAGCCGGGGCAGGCCCACAGAGCAGCCCAGCGGTCATGTTGCGCCCGTGGAGGACTCTCAGGTGGCCGTGAGGGACGGTACCGGGGGTCCCGGCGGCGGAGGGGCCGGTGGAAGGGGAGGACAGCCCTGCCGGCAGGCTTCCCTCGTGTCCGGCGTCGGGGAGGAGGGTGATGGAGCGCTAACCGGCTTTGCAGCGATTCTCCCATCAGTGATAAAAGTGTAAAAAGTGAAATTAAAATGCGGTAAATCACCTGCGTGAGCGCTTTTTCTGACAGGCGTTCAGTAAGGTTAAACTGTAACTCTTTCCTTTTAACCAGCTCCAATAATTGCCTCGCGAGAGCAGGTGGAGGAGGTGAAGGCAGGAGGCACTGCCTGCTGCCCCTGCGCTTCACAGGTGCCCGGCCAGGCCCTGGTCAGCCGCACGTCTTCCCCAAATCTACCCCTGCCCACAAAAAACCCTGTGAAAGAAACTTCACCGTGACGTTAGGGGTGACGTTCCGCTACTGAGTTAAAAAGCTGCATAGAAACATGAAGCAAAAATACTATTTCTAGTACCAGTGTTGGCGGTGGGGTGCTGTACACGTGTGGTTCTGGACTCAGGGCTTAGTGGCTGCTCGCTGGCCTGTGTCCCTTAGGACTTAGGCACAAATGACAAGGTGGGGGCTGATTTAGAGGCTGGAAGGAGGCTTGAAGTGTTGGGCACTTGAAACTTGGAAGCCTTAAGAACACGAAAAAATTAAGATTTTCATGCAAAGTGCCGATAGAGTGGATTCGTGAAAAGCGAAACAGCAGAAGGAATTAAGCTGCCTACATATGGTGATGAATTTTGATTAAAACTGATGAAGAGAGATTAGGTGTATCTGATCAAGAAAATGATGGTTTTGTGGACAGCTTGGGGGCAATATCTCGTGCGTGCACACAGAAAGGTATTTCATTTTGTGGTATAAAGGGACAGAATTGAATTGTATCTCTGTCGCAGGGTTAGCTCACGGTAGCTTTTTTGGTTAGCTCACGGTAGCATCCAGAGGTGGATTTTAAAGTAAAGAAAACTGAGGAGGAGGAGACTTCTCACCACATCGAAACCTAAGGTAATTGTTTTGGAGAAATACGTTGAGTGATTTAGTAGAAAACAGCTTATGTATGTCCCCGCTTGCTTTTCTATGAGCAAATAAATATTCCACAAAGAAAAATAAAAATCATGTTTCAGTTGTATAAAGTTGTCCCGTCTCCTAGACACGCAAAGCACTGGCAGTGTTCATGTTCATATAGAAATTGTACTGCAACCAAAAATAAGCAAGTGTGCAAAGCTGCACACTGCTGAGGAGGCTCGCCTTAAAAATTAATCGTTTAATCATACTTATGTCTCTTTCTAACATGACATACAGTGTGCATTTCAGGAAAGAAAAGTGTCGTTTCTATTTTGGTTTTGTGGAAGCAGATCAGGTGTTTTCGTGCTTCCTTTCTGGCGGTAGTTTCCAAATATTTAAAGAAATGGTTTTTACGGTTTTATTCACATAGCAATCAGAGTTTCCCTCGCATCTGAGGTTGGGTAACATCTCTGCGGTGACTTCTGTGGTTTCGATGGTAGAATCATATGGTAAAAATATCAAAACGCATGTTAAACTTTTTTAACGTTTAATAGGAAGAAAGAGTAAAGAATTTATCATCGTTAGCTCTGTTTCTCTCTTTCTGAAAGCTTTCGGAGGCCCTCTATTAGGACTCCCTGTGTTACCCATCATCAGAGACCCTTGGACACCGTTATGAAGTGTGTTGAGCTATGGAGCCGCCAGTATGTTCACAGAATGCTGACCATGACTTCTCGTTAAATTAAGTTTCAGTCGTTTGTGTGTTTTCCTGAGCAGCTTGAAACAAGCAGCTTCAAGCTCTGTCCGGAGGGGATGGAGATGCTCTTACAGGCAAAAGGAAAATAACCCTGAAGCAGACAGTGGGGTTGTTTGACTCCTCTGTTTGTGAAGGTCGCGCATTCTTTGGGTGTGGATGTTTGGTCTAATGAAATCTCAAACACCTCAACTGCTTCTAGCCCTTTGCTGTGCTGTGAAAAGCCAGCCTCGGTTCTCCGTGCTTTCCTGGCTCCTCCGTTGCTCTGTCATAGTACATCTGTGTTTTGTCCTCACCTCTTGGGTCTGCTGCTGTTGAGGCATCCTGGTGTTGTTCGGTGTGTGACCCAGCAGCGGGGCTGCGGGCAGGAGCAAGAGCTGGGGTTGTCGGTGCCCTGCAGCTGTAAAGCCTGTTGGTACAGGAGATGGCTCTTTGTACTCGGGGAAAGTGAGGAGGAGGAGGATAGAGTTGCATCTTGTGCTGATGTATGAAGAAGGTGAGAATCAGGTAGTCACTCTGCCACCTCATCTGGCGGCCTGGCCTGACGAGTGGCTTTGTGCAGGCGGTGCTGGAGGAGATGCTGTCTGTGCCATGTACTGTGCAGGCTTGCTTTAAACAATGGGGGACAAGGTGGTTCACTGGCTTGGTGGAGCCGTTTGGCCAAAGCACGTTACACCTGTGCTGCGTGAAGGGCTCTGCCTTCTCCTCTGCTCCTAGGGGATGGCGTTGGTCATGGGGTTTGAGGTCCTGTGTGGTTTAGGAGCTGCCTTTCTCAGGGACCCCCTCTGTTCCTCAGCAGCTGAGAGGTTGTGACTGGAAACCACTGAGGGTTGGAAGAAGTCACATTTAACAAGTCTCTAAGTATCTCATCTATATGGGAGTGTTCCAGAACCTAGTATTTGAGGCAAGGCAAGTCCTTTTGTACAAGTTTGTTCGACTAGAAATCCATACTGGGTTATTTATTACAGCTGTAGGTGAAGGAAGGTAAATTATTTATTTCCTCTGCAGTGGATAGTTTGTTATCAGTTCTCATAACATGCACCTGGCGGTGTAGGATGGGATTATACAATTGCTTGCTAAATAAAATAACAAGTATTTTTGTATTTATTTTTCTACCCCATCTATATTTAAAATTTGAAACTTATTGCCCCAGGCATAGCTGGAGCAAATAACTTAGTAAAATTACAAAAGGTTTAGTTATCTAAACGTAGTTCATGCAGTTACAGTAGCAGCAGAAGATTGACGGGTGTTAATCAAGGTGCCTCGATCCACAGAGCAAACTCCATCCAGGTTAGGAAAAGCACTTGTCTGTTGTATTGCAAAACTAAAACCCCTGTGTACGGGGTTTATTCTCCTACTGGAGCGTTCATCATTGTCCCATTTAAAAATAGGTCTAGTTTTGCATGTCAGCGTCTAGTTCCTCTCTTCTACATAGGCTGTAGCCAAATTTGGAAATTTGGGTAAAATTTTAAGATGAGGATAATCCTGAAAATACAGTGCTGTTTGCCTTAGTATTATCACAGCGGAGGGAGTGACCGAGGTTAATTGTACTGTGCACAGAATGATTTCCTTTAGTTTGGACGGGAACGAGGTATGTAAGTTTTTCCAATAACCAAATATTTAAGATTATTTCCGGTTTTCCTGAGGAGTTGCTCAACATTACACCTCAGTTATACCGTCAGATTGACAAGAGCAGCTATCGTGAGTGAGCCATGCTAATGCCTATACCGGAATGCTCTCCCGTATGGATGCTCTGTTCCAACAAAAGTAGGAAACCAAATTGTTTAGAAATTATTTTATAGAGCCCATAAAATATGCTGATTATTCTGAATAAAGCGTCAATATGGAGACTTCAGTGGGAATTGTTTGCCTTAGAAGGAAGACAACACAAACAAACCAAAACACTTAGCTTTTTAAAAAATATGAATTGTTAGCGTGGAATACGAAGAAGTTTTGAACTTCAGATAAAAACTATTAAAATCCTTCTTGTCTTCAGGTTGAAATTGCTGTCATTTTAATCTTCTTTCAGTAACATAGTGTTGTTTGTTCTGGAAGTTGAAAACTGTTCAGAGAACTTAAGCTTTTTTAATTTCAAATCCATTTTACACCTTTTTTAAAATTCTTTTTAAATGTCCAGGGCTGCATCGAGGTAGAAACCCGTGGCACACTTGTCCTGATACTGATGCTGGGTGTGAAATGATTAGCTACCTCTGAAATGATCCACATTTTAGCTCCGAAGAGATAAGATGTTATGGATAACAAGCGCAAATCATGTTTAATTAAAAAAGAAGAATCTGAAAAGGAGTACGAATTAACGAGTGCTCTTCAGTCCCCGTGGCTGGGCTGCGTTTGGTAAGCAGTCCTGCAAACACCCGGGTGCCTGTTAAGTTCAGTAGCGGTGGGACTGCACCCTTAGCAGGTGCTGGCTTTTAATCAGAAAAGTCAAAGCAACATCCTTTTTCAGGCCACAAAAAATCAGTTCGGCAAGCAACCAGCAGCTTGGTTACCCGGTGCTTTTTCTTATTGCTGAATAGCTCTGTAATGAAGGAAATGCATAAAAATGTCTTGAAAAAAATGATCAAAGCAGCGTCACTACGGAGGGGGAGAAACTGGTGAAGAGAAAAAGTGTTCTAGAATCTCTATAAGGCTTTCTAAACCCCATCGTCTTTAATTTTACTTTAATATTTTTTCTTCTTCCTGATCGATACACATTTTAGGATCTATCTATGCAGAAAACGAAGGCTATTTTTCTAGCCTGGATGGCCGTCTCCGGTGTGGCAGCCTGTGACAGTGCAAGCGTGGGCTTCAGCCGTGGGACAGTTTGTAGGACTGCACAAGGACTCCCAGTAAATCCTTGGTGCCACCGCCCGGAGTTTAAAGTCAGCTTGGCTGTGCCCTCCTGAATTTGGGTTACTCTTTCGCACTGTGCTGAGGCCGTGCCGACGCGTGCTCGGTGCCTGAGTGCTCTGCTGAGCCCGCCAACCTTTTGTCCGGCGTGAACACAACGTCCTTTCACTGCCAAAAGCAAATGATCTTTTTTGCTCGCAGCTTTATAAGCAAAATTTTATTACACTTCAAAAATACATTCGACTGCTGGGTCACAGCAAATACCCCACTACTGGTGTTATGCTCTTATTACAGTATTATTCTGATGAACAAAACTCCCATCAGCTAATGGCAGTGACTTTCTAGTTGTAATGACTTCTTTTCCTGTTCGTTAGAAATTTGAATATCTAAAATATTTCACAGTTCCTGAAAACGTTTTATTAAATGTGGTTTGTGACATTGAAAGTATCATATAAAGGTGCACCGCAGCAGCGCTAGAAGCTTTTTTGTGATAGAGGTGAGCTAACTCCTTGAAATCAACAGGATTTTTTCGTAGCAACTGTTTTATGCATCTTATCTGTGGCTGGGAACACCCTAATGTGAGTGTATATTAGAAACTCTTCTACTTGCTGAGCGATAGGAATAGTAATTCCTTTCTAGATTTGTATTTGAAAACAGTAAGCCTGCGCACAGTCTATTTTAGGGCATTATGCACAATCTATTTTAGGACGTTACCTAGCTGTTTGTTACATCTCAATACCTTCCACACAGAATATGTTGGCAATAACAAGGATTTTTAGCAAATTTCACAAAGTCTCTCATGTGAACTCATTCCCGAGGCGTTTGTCCCCTGCTCCACGTAATGGCTGAGAAGCTCAACCCCTTCTGAAGAACGCTCTCTGAGGGACGGTGGGGTCCCCGGGACCGTGCTCGCTGGGACTGTGGTGTGGTGACAGTGACACTCACTCTCCTGGAGCTGGTTGTTCTCCAGAGCTGGGATCCCAGCCCAGGGTGCATCCAGAGTGCCGAGGGATGGTTTTCTCACCGTCTTGGAGAGCGCAACCCCCTTCGTGTTGAGCTCGCCTGGCCCTTTGGTAGAGCTGGTGGAAGAGGCATGAAGAATACCCAGCTAGGAGTCCACGGAGGAGTTCCCTTTTCGCTTCCTCGCAGGCACATCCCCAAAAACTGATGGGTGCTGGTCCTTGGACGAGGCCGTGGCTTGGTGCTGTGCTTACAGACCCGAGCACCGGGTGCCGCGCTGCAGTGCAAGTAGTTGAGACAAGCAGAAAGCTAAGCAATAGTGTGTTTTGACAGGGAAACAAAAATTCAGAATTGTAGAAACAAAAATATTTCTAAATTTTGTATTTGCAATTGTTAATTTGATAATCTAGAGATATGTAAGGGCAACTGGAGTTACAGTTGCCTTTATGTTTTTATTGCGTTGCTTGTGGATTTCATTGTGTTTCCTCTATTAGCAACAAATACACTACATTTACTCTCAGGGAGAGCATTTTTCCTTCAAGTTTTCACCTGGCAGACTGAAAGGCTGTAACAAGTGGGAAAAAAAAAAAGTGAGATATTTCTGCTAGGAGTCATTAGTTGTGATTCTTTGTTAAACCTCCTTTTTTTGCTGTTAACGTCTCAATGGAAGGTGATGGAAATGTGAAAATTGGCAGGAACACTGTTCCTATGTCATCTGTGCCATTCATTGGTCTGGAAAAGCTGGATTTGATATGGCTAAATTATAATGATTTTAAGAAGCCCTGGTTACGACATACCCGTTATTTAAAAAAATAATCTTCCTGTGCTCCTTTGGCACAGTGACACCATGTCTGCACTCTGTGTGGGCAGCAGAGTGATCCGGGTGACCAGATGATATTTTTGCTTTTCGTGGGAATTGCACACGGAATACGACGATGATAGTATGCATTTGTGATTGTTGGTGTGTATAAAAATGCAGTCATTAACTGTGAGCCATGTGGATGTGATTTACCCTTTCAGCTCGGACCCGCATTGTTGCTGCTGCGGTGCAGAACAGTATCTCATTGTACGTGCCTCGCGCTGGGCACTGCGCAGCCCCCTGCCCTCTGATGCCAGATCCCACAAAGGCTGCAAATGGTTTTCATTATGTTTTTGGATGAGCGCAGAATAACGTGGGAGCACACGAAACAGCCAGTGATCATTATTCAGGAATACAATCCCCATAGCCAGCATATAAGCAATATTTAATCCCTTCTATTGAACATCTCACCAAAGTCTCTGGATTGGGGCAGGAGAGGGAAGTGAAGGGGCTTAGACTTCTGTTGCTGTTTGGCCTGTTCAGACAAGGAGAGTGTCTCCTGGACCACTGTGCTATCCATTTGTGATTTTCTTTCTCTCCATTTGAGATCACTAAATACCCTCAAATACAATTGCAGCAGTTGCTAAGGAATGTAAAATTAGACTGTATCTAGTGTACTTTTAATTTTTTTTAGCTAACATGTGCAGTTCATTGGCTGGAATTAATTGGGAGCAGGACCACTTGAACATCTAGCTCCTTACACACTACGAACTCCTATCCAAGAAATATTTCTTGTGGAATTAAAGAATGCTGTTGTGGTGAGGAATCCTGCCGGATACCTGAACGAATACTAATCGAGTGTTTTTTCCATGGTCACTTCAGAAATCAAGGTCTCTGAAGTACCATCAAAAGTAGCAAGACCCAGAGGATGACCAAACAGCCTAAGGCTATTCCCGCTGTGCATAATCTGGCTAGAAAAGAAGTCTGTAGGCAACCTCTCGGCAGCTTGCTCATTCCTGCCCTTTGTGTATGAAACACTAAAGCTTGTGCTCTACATTTAGATGCTGACTAGGGGTTAATCATTCTAAAGACTTGACTAATTTCTGATCTAGAGACAAGGCCTCTCAGTTAAGCTTTACTCTTGAGAGCCATAAAGATGGTAGAGTGTGTTAGAGAACATCTGAGAAAGATGACACTGTCCCACATGAGATCCTTGTCTCTAAATTGGAGAGACATGGATTTGACAGATGAACCATTCAGTGGGTAAGGAATTGGCTGGATGGTTGCACTCAGTTGCAGTCAATGGCTCAGTGACAAACTGGAAACCAGTGACGAGTGGTGTTCCTCAGGAGTCAGTACTGGGACTGGTGCTGTTTAACATCTTTGTCGGTGACATGGACTGTGGGATTGAGATCTGAGGAAGAAATTCTTTGCTGTGAGGGTGGTGAGCCCCTGGCCCAGGTTGCCCAGGGAAGCTGTGGCTGCCCCATCCCTGGAGGGGTTCAAGGCCAGGTTGGACGGGGCTTGGAGTGACCTGGGCTGGTGGGAGGTGTCCCTGCCCAGGGCAGGGGGTGGCACTGGGTGGGCTTTGAGGTCCCTTCCAACCCAAACCATCCTATGATTCTGCTGTCATTCTACGGGATGCCATTTTCTTACAGCTGAATGTGGGACTTTTGTTCTAAAATGGGTGAGTTTAGCTGCTTGAGGAGATCTCGAAACACTCAGGCTTGTTCTGAGAAGAACCTATGAATTTTAATGTCAAATTTAATGTCAAAAACGGTGCTTGACAGTATTCTGAACTTTTACGTAGATCATCAACCAACTTTTTTTGATCAGAACGAACACATCAACCAAGTGAAAGCACATGTACTCCTGAGGAAAAGTCAACAAATGCACTAGAGAGTCATACCAATGATTTATTTTTTCATTATTGGAAATAGCATGTGTATTTCCTATCTAAGTTTGCTTATTTTCAGTTTCCAGGTGTTGTTATTTTGTTAGTTGAGCTGAAGAGCCTTCTTTCTCAGTCAGATTTTTCCATCACCGTTTTGATGTCCTCCTCCTAAGAGAGTCACCTTCTTTAATTGTGAGATTGTTGTTCCTTTGAGTTCTGCTGAGAAGGTAGTAGAACATTTCTTCTGCAGTCCAATAAATGTGCTTAATTTTCTAGTTCTGTATAGAGAGTTTCTAATGTTTTACCATATTTCAGTGAATATTTTTTCATGTATCTTCCACTCAACAACAAATCGTGTTGGGTTTAGTCACAGCCGTGGTGTGACTGTAGCAGAGCTACAACCCAAGAGCTGTCAGGGGTTGTGGGCTGTGGGAACAGCTCGTGAGCAGTTCTGCAGGAGAGGGTGGTCAGGCTGAGCAGGTATCATGACTCTAAGGCCATACCCAACTGTCTGTGGTTTTCAGGTGTAAAATACTGTGCTAGTTGGGAAACATTATGTACTGTTACTGCTGCAGGGCTTCATGTCCTAAACTCAGTCTGGGTTGTTGTGTTTAAGAGAGGGTAAAACTATAGGATGAAACTTCAAAATACAGCAGGGCATTAAATATGCTATAGGAGAATAATCCTTCCCCAGCCTTGCAAAAGGCAAGCTGGAATGGTGAAGGTGAAATGTCGCTGAAGTACTTGCTTATTTTTTATAAGAGTCCTGTGTAAGCGATCCTCTAGGTTTTCAAAGAATTATGTGAAATAATGTATTTAACTTCTTTAGAGCCTTGGTTATTCATTCAGCATCGCGTGTCCTGACGTACCGTGCCTTCTGCCCTGACTTTATCTCCCAGTTTACGCTTTATAAACAGTATCAGAAATAGTAGTTTCTTCATCCACAGCTGCATCTCACCCTGCGGTATTATTCACAGTCCTCTGCAGTTTTACTCCCACATCTTCAGGGGATCCGAGCTCACTAAGGACATCCCTGTATTCATCGAAACATGACCGTTCCTTCCACAGCACCTGTAGCTTCTTTGCCTGTATCGTCTTTGGACCGCCTCTGTGTGTTCTGTAGAACTGCAGAGCATAAAGATACTCTGGATTTAAAGTTGCTGTGTAAATTCTTACAGTCAGAACTCTGTGTTAAATACTTGACATTTATATTTTTAGACATAGTGGTTAAACACAGAGATCTATACAGAGGACAGAGATGGACTGCAAGGTTTCATTACTGGCTTTGCTCCTCCTTTCCTCACGTGTTTTTGTCAAGTCAGTTAACCTCTCTCTGCCTGGGTTTGGTTTAACTCTCTCATGCATGCACATTAATTAACACATTAATATGTTACATGTGATACGTAGCATAATGAAGAAAATGAATAGCTTAGCTGTAGAAGAGGGAGTGAAAGTTGTTCTGGGAGATAGACTGAGAGGAGGAGCGGGAGGGTCCGGTAGCCGTGCCGTGGTCCGTGTCGGATGGATTTCCCATCCCGAGGGCTGCCTGAGCCTTTCAGCCGCCTCCGAATTCGCTGTTTCAGGCGTCCCCTTCGCTCCCCTCCTGCCCGGTGCTGGGCGGCAAATCTGCGCCAGCGACCTTTGCAGCACCGCTGCTGGGTGGGAGCCCAGCAAACTTGCAATTGCTGAAGTCTTCCCCTGTTGTTCAGTGTCTTAAAGAAAATTATTTCTTTATGGCAGAACGTGTGTCTTGAACATACTGTGCTCCGGTGCAGCTTGGCAGTGGTACGGCCTAGCAGATAGGTGACAATCCGCTGTGAATTTTCTGTGTCAGAATATTTAGCTCTCCTTATATGTGCTATTTGAATCAACAAATCTGGGGACAAGTTGCGGTTTCTGGGATGCTGCTGTCAGAAACGCGGGCAATGTCATTTGCTCACTCTACTGGAGTTTTTTTGGGTTTCATTTTGGGTTTCGTTTTTTTCTCAGCAAAAGTTACCTGATTTTACTTCTGGCGTAACTGGGAGGTTTGGGTTTGTTCAGCTGTGTTTTCCTCCTGCGTGCTCACTGGAACTGAGAAGAAATTTGTGAGCTGGTTCGCAGGTGGTGTGCAGTGATTTTATTCTCTTTATTTTCCAGCTGAATGCAGTCCATTGTCCTTGTTGGATACAGTGGATATTAATACAAAGTAGATGTTTGTGTTTCAGATTCGCTTTTGATGTTTGCAAACTGTATCCTGTGGGGAGTAGGTAAGAAAATCGGTGCCCACAGGGGGCTTATGGTAGCCCTCCGGACAACCCGTGAGTTCAAACGTGCAGCGTGGCTTTGAGGAAACGGTGTAAAGCTCAGTCCTGCACCAGTGCGTTACTGGCAGAGTGCTCCCGTCCCGCTCACAAACTGGGGCTGCTCTTAACTCTCACCAGCTGCCCCCAGCAGCCGAGGACGGCCTGAGTGCTCGGAGATGGCAACTGTGTGTGCCTCGCTGGGGGGGCCCTGGAGTGGTCCTGGGGGTAGATGCTCTCGCTGCCCGTCCAGGGGCCACCACGGGCATGGCTCGGAGCTGGGCAGGGGGCAGGAGGGGGACTGGGGCAGAACAAGCAGCCTGGGGAGAGAAGCAAAGCTGTCACACTGTGTGTGTAGCTCATCTGCAAGGTGACTGCTGGGCTGCTCACTGGCTCTCCAACTGCTTAAGTCGCATATATAATTTATATCACTTTTTATCACACTGCTAGATTTTTCCATTTTTAAAAAAAATTTGGAAATTTCTGAAATTTTGGGCAGCAGCGTTGATCTGCTGGAGAGTCAGAAGACTCTACAGAGGGATCTGCACAGGCTGGATGGATGGGCCGAGGCCAATGGTGTGAGGTTCAGCAAGGCCAGGTGCTGGGTCCTGCACTTGGGTCACAAGAACCCCATGCAGCGTTACAGCCCTGGGGCAGAGCGGCTGCAGAGCTGCTGACGGAAAAGGCCCCGGGGGTGTTGGTCGATGGCGGCTGAATATGAGCCAGCAGTGTGCCCAGGTGGCCAAGAAGGCCACCAGCATCCTGGCCTGTGTCAGGAACAGTGTGGCCAGTAGGACTGGGGCAGTGACCGTCCCCCTGTGCTGGGCACTGGTGAGGCCCCACCTCGAGTGCTGTGTCCAGTTTTGGGCCCCTCACCACAAAAAAGACACTGAGGGGCTGGAGCGTGTCCAGAGAAGGGCAACGGAGCTGGTGAGGGGTCTGGAGCACAAGTCCTGTGCGGAGTGGCTGAGGGAGCTGGGGGTGTTCAGCCTGGAGAAGAGGAGGCTGAGGGGAGACCTTCTCGCTCTCTGCAACCCCCTGAAAGGAGGGGGCAGCCGGGGGGGGGTCGGTCTCTTCTCCCAAGGAACAGGCGATGGCACAAGAGGAAACGGCCTCAAGCTGTGCCAGGGGAGGTTTAGGATGGATATTAGGAAACGTTTCTTCATGGAAAGGGTTTTTAAGCATTGGAAGAGGCTGCCCAGGGCAGGGGTGCAATGGCCGTCCCTGGAGGGATTTAAAAGCCGGGCAGACGTGGTGCTGAGGGACGTGGGGTAGTGGTGGGTTTGGCAGTGTTGGGTTGATGGTTGGACTTGATGGTCCCTTCCAACCTGGACAATTCTATGATTCTATGAAATTAAGTTATTGCTAAAATTAAATTCAATACTATTTGAAAAGTACTCAAAGGGCTGGTATAAGCAGTAGTTGGAGCTGTTCCCTTGTGCTTACAAAATAAAGAACTGTAGGAAATGTTCAGTTCAACCTATCAGTTGCAATCAGTCAGAGGTGTTTTTACCCATTATGTTAAAGAAATGACAAGCCAAGCCTCTGCTTTTTCCTGGGAAGCTTTCCTCAGGGAGGGGCTGACAGGTTTTTTTGGTCTGGTTGGTTTTTTTGTTTGCCTGGGGCCTTTTTTTTTAGGAGGCAGGGTCCTCATTTTATGCTTTGGTAAAAGGAATTTTTTCGCAGATACTAAGTACTTGCTACAAATGCTATTCAGAATGATTTTTTTCTGCATTTTCATGGTGAGAGAGTCGGGGAATGGTGTTAGGAGGAAAAGCAAGCTTCGAGGAGGTGTTTCTGAACAGCGCTTAAACTGAGTTTAGCAGCGAGCGGGAGCGTGTTGTGTTTTCCAAGCCCATCTGAGCGCCGACGGTTTGGAATCTAAACCCACTGGCTGCTGCTGCTCCTGCTTTTTCTTCGGTCTTTCTGAATGTTGTTTTTGTGGGTGTTCTCGGAGCTGGGAAGTTCTGCTCGAAGCAGAACTGTTTGCTTGAAATGCAGGCAGGGCCCAAGGCGGGGGAAGTCCGTGCCCTGGCCCCTGCCTTCCCACCAAAGCCCGCGGCAAAACGCCAGCGAGAGCCGCAGGCTCCGTCCCATCTCTGGCTCATGGCACACGTCTTCAAGGGGACAGAAGTTTCACTGAAAATGAAAATGTCACAGAGCGGTGGAGTATCGCAGGGGAAAGCCAGCCTGCGTGGATGGGAAGCGTTCGCTCTTTAGGTAAGGTTTTCCCTTCGAGGAGAGCAAGGCTGAACTCTTAAATTTTGTGTTGGTAAGCCACAAGCAGGGAAACAATATTAACACTTCATGTCGTGTTCGTAAAAAGGCGTAAAAACTTTCTGGAGAAAAAGAGAAAATTTATTACTTCCCATATAATAACTTAAGTACCTTTAGAAATAAGTGCCGTCGGTAACAGTTTGCATCTTCCTACTCTTTTTATGTATGAGATCCAATGAATGTACTGTCTTATACGTGCAACATAATTTTTAAATTGTAATTTTTAAATTATAATTTTAAAGCATAATGTTAAACATAAATATGTTAATTGTGCTTAGGAATATGTATCAGAATGAAAACAATACTTCATCTAAGGCTTTGCAGAAGCCCAGCCGAGTCTCAGTACCACGCGCTGAGCGCCGTAGTCTGAAAGAGCCAGAGGCTCCAGGTGTATGAACAATCAAAGCCATTCACTGTCTTTTATCGAGATGCTTAATCCACGTCCCAAAATGTAACGTGATTACATTTTTTTACAGTTCTTTGGTAAATGGAAATCTGCTTCATAAATTGTCTGCAGTAAGTGTTTGTCGATTTGCAGACGTCTGAATCAGCTGAAGCAATACAGCAATTTCCAGCAGCATAACATTACACCCATAACAATGGGCAATCTCCAGAGCACATTCACTTACTAACGACACCAAATGTTGCCATGTACTTTAGGTTCTGTCACTGCTCCTCTGCTGTTCAAAATAATGTGTTATTAAGGAATATTTAGTGCTTCCCATGTCAGTTTGGACCAAATTAGTTGCAAAAATGTGAAGTTAGCGGCTCCTAACACATTTGGAGTCGTTTAAAAATAGACTAAAAATTACAGGAGACTGTGTGTTTCCTGTTGGAAACAAGTGAATGTCTCTATAATTATTCACCAGTAATGGAACCATATGAAAGTTAAGGAAATTAGTTTTCTCAAGTTACTTTGAATGTTGCTGCTTGTATTTGATTTCACACTTACTTTTTAAACTTTTAAATGTTCTGTGCTTTTAAACAGCACAAACCCACATAAAAGATTTGATAAGGAGAGAGAAGAAAAGCATCATCTTAAGTGCATCTGGTTTGACTGCCAGCGTAAGACCATTGTGGCCCATGACTGCAACCTAACAGCCACTTTTGAAGCTTCTCTTTCGCCTTCTGCTCAGACTACAGAAATATTACAAGATTGTATCTGTCCTGGCTGGCCGAGCCCGGCTTTTGCAGCGATGTCAAAAAGGTAGCGAACAAAGAGATTAAAAAAAAAAAGAAGTAGGGGTAAATTGGCACCTGAGGAATGAGGAGTAGGAAGTTTCTATTTTAAGACTTGCTCAGAGCTTCATTGACATACTGTTTGTCTGCCCATTTCGGCTGAATTGAAGTTGGTGGGGTTTTTTTGTTTTTTTTCTTTGTTTGTTTTTTTTTTTTTTTTTTAACTAGGGAAATGTTAAAGGTGTAACTGGGGACGTGCTGGTGGCAGCCAGTGCTGGGAGTGGTGGCCTTGGCTGCTAGGCAGGTCTGCTGCTGCTGCCCAGGGCCGTGTCTGCCACCCCGGGCAGGGTGCCACGTGTTTCCCAGAAAAGGAGCTGTGAACATGGTTCCATTTAAAATGCTTGGTTAAATCGAATCCTGGTACTTACTGAGTTCATGAGTTCTTCCATGTACTGAGAGGAAGTTTGGGTCTGTCAAGTGTCTTGCCCAAAACATTGAACACCTCTGTCTGCTGCCTGCTGTTTCTTTGGTTCCCCTTACATTTCAGTTTAGGCAAACTTACCTTATGGAGTATTTGCCCTTGCTGCCAAAAAGGCCAATGGAATCCTGGGCTGCATAGGGAAGAGTGTGGCCAGTAGGTCGAAGGAGGTCATTCTCCCCCTCTACTCGGCACTGGTGAGGCCACAACTGGAATACTGTGTCCAGTTTTGGGCTCCCCAGTTCAAGAGGGACAGGGAACTGCTGGAGCGAGTCCAGTGAAGGGCAACTAAGATGATTGAGGGATTGGAGCATCTCCCTTATGAGGAAAGGCTGAGAGAGCTGGGACTCTTTAGCCTGGAGAAGAGAAGGTTGAGGGGAGACCTTATTAATATTGACAAGTATCTAAAGGGTGGGTTGAAGGAGGATGGAGCCAGGCTCTTTTCAGTGGTTCCCAGTGACAGGTCGAGGGGCAATGGGCACAAGTTGGAGCATAAGAAGTTCCGTTCAAATACACGGAAAAACTTCTTTACGGTGAGGGTGACAGAGCACTGGAACAGGCTGCCCAGGGAGGGTGTGGAGTCCCCTTCTCTGGAGATTTTCAAGACCCGCCTGGGTGCAGTCCTGAGGGATGTGCTCTAGGCAATCCTGCTTTAGCAGGGGAGTTGGACTAGATGATCTCTGGAGGTCCCTTCCAACTCTGAAGATTCTGTGATTCTGTGATTCTGTGATTGCGTGTTGCTCTGGGAGTTTGGCTGAACTTCAGCTTTACACAGCGTGCGTGACTTTCACAAGTGTGCGGTATTGCCCTGCTTCCGTACGAGCAGCTATGAGACCAGCAATTCCTTCTGGTTTGTGGTTAGAGCGTTGTGTACTAAATGGTTTTGTAAATCCCACCGCCACGTGTCCCCCTAGGTTAAGGTGAGCATGAACCTCTCTTCCCTCCCTGGGGAATGGAAATCCCGATGGCTGCAGTCACGGCTGCAGTCAAGCCGTGTTTCTCACATGGGTAAGCTCCAGTTCACCTTCGCGCCATGAGAGCAATGCTGTGTGCGCGCTGAGTCAGGCTCTGAGAGTTCATCCCAAAATAGAGCTTAAAACAACAGTTTTGTAAAATGCAATGTTAACTTGTAGTGAATTCATTTTCTAGGAATCACTTATCAAATCCCCGAGAGCTTGCACTGCTGCGGTGCCTGATGGACTGCTTGTTTCTGCAAGGCACGATGTCTTTGGATTAGATGCTGTTGTGAAAGCTCTAACGAACAACTTACCGCAGCACGTGTTGATACGGTGTGTAGGAATGTGCTCTGAGGTTGCTGATTAGCAACGATAAACCCCAAACAGTGCGGTACACCGACGGAATCCGCTCAGCAGCGGTGCCTCAGTCAACAGAGGTTCTGCTGTTGACTGGGAGTCAAGAGGGAGGAGAGGGGCCCCAGGACCGAGCCCCGTTGACTGATCCATTATCATCAACCCGTTATGTCGTGCAGCCTGTGAAAGTGCAATCAGCCGGGGAAGTGTGTACCTTCAGGGTTGAATTAGCAGGTGAAGTAAATCGGGGACATAAAGGACTTCATGTCTTCATTGTATACCAGCCCAATGATTAGTCTGAATGCCCGATCCTACAAAAAAACCTGTGTGGTTTGTGCCTCTGGATAGTACAAATACTACTGCCAGGTTCTTCTTTCTAAACATGCAGCTTTGGTTTTTTCCCTCTACGTGTGTGGTATCTGTCGTACCGCATGCTATCTGCTGTATCAGAGGAGAAGGTGTACCATCTCTATGATGGCTGTCTTCTGTCTTCGGCAGCAAGGCAATGCGGAACGTCATGTGGGCAGAAGGGTCCCAGATTGTTGCCCTGGGTCAGTTTTGTGGAGGTCAATCAGCTGGAGTTGCAGAGAACCGCACGGGAAAGGCGTGCAGAGCGCGGCACGGGTGTACGTGTACACGTATAAAGCCGATTTACCATCCTGAAATAGGAATAAAACGTGATAAAGCTGTAATGAGATCGCTTGATATTTGGTGTTAATCTTTTGCAAAACGCATGTGCAGCACTCAAAGCTAATGAAGGAAAGAGACGTGAGCAGGTTACGCAGCTCAACAACAGAAATAGTCAAGAATGGTTTGGGGGGTTCTGTTAGTAATTTCTCGTTCTTAAATTGCGTTGTCGACGGTTTTAATGTAGTAAGTTCTTCAGAAATGTGACAGTGCAGATCATTCCCTTTCCTCCTTCCCTCCTTGGTATACCGGTGGTTCATTGCTGGAGCTTTCCCTGTGAGCAGCGCGGTCAGCTCACGTTGTTTGCCATGCAGAACAGAGCATGAAGGGGTAATGTCACTGTACTGTCACGACTCTCTGTGTTTATAAAGATATATATATAGAAAAAATACATGGAAGTGGTGCTGTGAATGAAAATGACAAACCAGCCAAACGTGTATTTTTTGTGAGATCTTAGCATAGGCATTCCTATGCAAATTGCAATTATGAGTTACCTCAGATTTGAAAAGAAGTTTATAAATGGACATCTCAATTAAAGCAAACCAAACACATGCAGTACTCGCAATTGTATTTATGCATATTTTGGTACAAGTGGTTATTGTTGTACAAAGTTAATGATGTTGCCTGGGGGCTTTGTTGCTGTTCAGTTCATTTGTAGCGTGTTTATTTGCATTTATCTGTAGTTTAGTCATATACATATATCGCACGTCTCCAGCATGATTTTGCAGTACGTGTAGCTTTGTACGTGAGGTGCAGAATGGCCATACGCTTGGGGCGGTGGGTGGGTGGTTAGGAGGACTGTGTCAAACTCTTACCTTTCTAAAATAATAGTTTTCTCTGCGTAGAACAGTGCAGGGCAGCTGCGGTGTTGCGAGAAAAGGGGCAAAGCGGTTTTGGCAGAAAATAAACCCCCTTGGGTTCTAACACTCCTCGCCAGGGTGGGAGGCCAGGTGCGGCTGGGTTTAAATTCTGAGTGATGCCCAATTCAGCACTATCAGTCCAGTCGCGTTTAATATGTATTAAACTATTACGATTTGGATACACTAATAGTGGACTGCACCTTCAGTCCAGTCGTGCTCCTGAACTAGCACGGCCACTCTCGAGTCTTTGGTCACGTTCAGTGAGAAACCGAAACGACCGGCTACTTAAACAGTGCGGTTTATTCAAACAACAGATATACAGGTTCTCGGGATTGCCGGTGATAAATACACTGTCTGCAAAGCATGTGCAAATAAAGATATTGTTAAGTATACAAAACGCGCGACAAAGTTCTAAACGATACAGCCTGGCTATAAATGCAGGACAGAGATTCTCTAGAAAAATTTCTAAGTTCCCCGAGGAAACACTCGGTATAATCTAAGTCTTACCCAAACGCGTCCCTATGGGGGAGGAAGAAAGGCTCAGCCCGTCGGCTGGTCCCAGAAGTCAGTGATGGAGTTCTCCCGACTTGTTCGCGATGGTGTCTTCCCCAATATCCCCCCTCTCCCGGGCTATTTTTATACTATTTTTTTATCTTCAAAGTGGAGTTTGAGTGGCTTTAGCCATTACTATGATTGGTGTCCTCAAGGAGGAGTGGTCGCACCTTAGGGGCAGGTAGCCTCCGGGATGGAGGTGTCTTTGCAAAGTTCGCACAAAGGACAGCATTTCATCAACATTTGACGAAATGTTGGCTCGGGTAGTGTGTAGGCCGCTTATCTGTTCCGTAGTACCATCTCATCCCCGTATCTGCTATTCGTCACAGGGGAAGGCCACGGAACAAGTGCGTTCGTTCCATCCCTCGTGTAGTTTCGCAAAGAGCCTTGTACAGGGAATCGCAGATGTTGCGTTCTTCGTGTGCCAGCTGCGGCTGTATTCTACCTCAGAAGCTTCTTGATTTTATGACTTCCCTTAATGTGCGAACAATGCTGTACTTTTGTATTCTTGGCCAATTGAGTAATTATTCCACATGGTGTTAGCAAAGTGAAGTGCGCCCCTTTCTGGGGTTGGGTTTGTGCACAAATGCTTGTGAAAGCAGCGTCTCGGCAAGGAAGAAGTGTTTTCTGAGCCTTGGAGGGGTTTCTTCGGCGGGTAGAGCAGCTATGACAGTTGTCAGTTGTTTTATTTTAAAGTATTTATGTAGCCTCAGTAACTGAAGTACTAAGACTTGATGGACCTCCCATGTAGACGTTTAATCCAGAAGTTCGTATACCAGTGCGACTTCAGCATTACAGTTACTTGTACGTTGCTGTGTATAAATGAGCCGTCAGATGGTGTACAGGAAGGCAAAGGCATCGCTCGTAATTTCAGTAAGCTTAAAAACATCTGATTCAGCTGTATTCCCCCCTCTTTCAGAGCTTGGTTGTTTGCAAACCCATCTTTACCGATGTAAGTGCAGATGTGTCTGTCCAGGTTGAAATCCAAACCCATTTTGTTCTCTGTGCGCAGGAGGACGGACGCAGATGGCTCCAGCCGACTTCAGTGCAGCTGAGCCCATGGCCGTCAGCTGAAGGTGTGCTCCGCGTGTCTGTCAAAGGGAACGAGTGTTTAGGGAAGAGAGAGAATGCAAGTTTTTCCCTGCAAACAGTTGGATTTGTTTGTCCAAACTTTCTGTTAAGTTCTCTTGGTCTTCAGGCTGCAAAATGAACTTGCTCTCAAGCAGCCATATCAGAGGGCTGACAGCGCGGATGTGCGTGAGGAGGGGACGGAGCGGCTTAAGCCCAGGTCTCTTGCGCCCTGCTGGAAAGACAGGAGTGTAAAATAGCTTTTGCAGATGGTAATTGTCTTGTTAATAATTCTGACATACTTGGTTTGCATAAGGTACATTGGTTTTGTGAATAAACAGCACTGCATTATGGTTCAGTGTTTTGGCTGGCAAGTGTCTTAATGTATATTTTCCTGATTTTTTTTCTGGAGTTTGCCTTTAAATTCATGTTGGTCTCTTAATCACTAGGCAGAGCTGATCAACTGGAAATTTTCCTGCTGTTTACCAAAGCGAGCAAGTTACTTTGCGACACATCGCAGAGTACTAATGGAAACCTTCCAGCCACCCTGGTTGCCCACATCCCGCTGAGATCTAATGCCCGCCCGTCCTGGCAGCGTGTCAGGCGAAAGCTGAGTAAAACAGGCATCTCTTAACGCCGGCGTGTGAGGTGTCCCGCTTGTTCTCATCCAGCTGAGCCGGGCCGTGCTCAGGTTTAGAGCTGGTACGGTGGCGGTGCGTGGGAATGGCGTTGCTCTCAGCGTTACAGCTTTCGGAGGACAAGCTACAAAATGAAAAACTACTGAGGGATCTACCAGATTGCAGATGTGAGTTTATAATAGGCCAGCGTTACAGATATTTCAGTAAGTTGCGTGGCTGGTTTTACCGTGGCGACAGGGCACAGTTGCAGTAGTGTTTGCAGCGACGTTCCTGTTGTAAGGAGAAACAAAACGACAGGGTCGTGGCAAAACTGCAGCTGATTCGTAAGGTTTTTACGTAATGGTTTATTTCCTGATATTTATGTGCTTATTTTCAAAAGTTAATTCCTAGAATCGGAGGGCAAGAAATAAGGAGTACGTTTTACAGGGTGGTACTTGAATAGTTTTACGTTGCAGTGCTGCGTTACCGGGGCAGTGAGTGAGTTCAGCTGGCTCGACTGACCCCAGCTCCCTCTCCTCGGTTCTTGCTACCAGCCCAGCTTGTGGTGTCCCTTCTGCCTCGTGTCCTTGAGGCAACCTCGGGGCTGTCCGGGGAAGGTGACCTGCCTAGTCAGCTACTCGCGAGGTGGCATCCCTGGTACAGATGTTTTTCGTCTTCAAATCCCGGGGCCGGCGTTGAAAGCCTGAGGCTGAAATCAGGTGGCTGCTGCTGGGCTGGGCTGGTGCCTTCCCGGTCTCGCTCAGGTGTGTCGGCCGTGGTAGTCTCTGGGGTCTCGTGTACGTCCATCGTGGATGCGTGATGTGTTATGTTAAACTTTGAGACTGTGACTTGCCTGTGGGGTCTCAAGAAAACTAAACAGCGTGGTTTTGCTGATTTTTGGGTCTCTGACTTTCAGCTTTGGACAATATGCTTGTCGCTGCCATGTACCAGTTCTATGTAGGCCACTTGGCAGTGTGATGCTGGCAGAGATTTTGATCGTGCAGTAACTTTAGATTGCCATGATCTAGCAACTTCCTTTATTTCTGTTTGATTGATTTCCTTTTTTCCAAGATATACAATATTTCATTTATACAACGTTACTGGTTTGTTTTTGCTGAGGACCAAAAGGCACTTGCTAATAATTGACACTTTTCTAAAGCAGTTTATGCGCACGACAGACCTGTGCTCACACAGAAGGTGTCATATTAATGAAAACAAACGAAGGCCGAATCGCAGCGCTTCTTTGTAGAGAGCAGTTTATGCTGGTTTTGTTACGTGGCTGTAATACAAGACTCTTTTGACAGTAACTTTCCTATGGGCTGCAGCGTGGAGCTTTTTATGGAGCACTGGTAAATAGTAGAGGTGAGTTGTCGAGTCAGGAAGAAGAAGTGCTGAGACACTATTATCACGGAATGTTGTTGATCATACAGTGAAAGAAGGGTGCATTTTTTTGCCCAAGCCAATTCCCTTACCTCTCCGCTTCTGCGCCGGGCAGAATTTAGGCTATGGTTTCCCACGTGTGCGTGAAAATGAGTACACTGCTATCGTTTTTTGCTTACTGTTGCACTTGACTCTCAGGATCCGTTAGAGAACCTGCTTCATCGCTTGATTATTTGCAGCTGATAAATGATGATTTGTTTGATCAACCCGGCGTGTAATTTTGTGTAGAAGTTTTGAAGTGTGCGTGGAGATAGGCGGGGGAATTGTAGCTCTCTGGAGAGTTGCCTGCGTAGCCTGGTCGCGAGCTGGGAGCCTGGGGGAGGAGGGGTAAAGGAGAATTTTATGCGCGAGTCCGCTTTTTGATTTATTGCCACTAAAATGAAGGAGTTTAAATCCAGACTGAGCCCCAGGACTAGTACTCAGCTTGCAAGCGCGCTTTACTCATGTGAAGCTCTCGGTGACTTCAGTGGGAAAACTTCAGTATTTACCCTATTTTTTTGATCTCAGCCATCAAGAAATTTAGCGTGAGGAGTTACTCTGCTGACAAGAGGCTTCTGTTAGGAGTACCCTGTGAGGATGACAGGTTTGAAGGCATTGTGCCTGTAAGGTGAACGTCAGGCTAGTCTGTGCGGTGAACTGGTGACAAGCTACGTACTCCGTTGGAGAGCGTGAAGCCGCTGCTTTCCTCGGGACAAAGCAGAAGGGGTTAGCTGTGATTTGAAATGGCTGCCACTGCACGAAACGACCTGTCCTCGGATGACACCCAGTCTCCTCTTCTCCGCGTGCAACAGGAACACTCTTCAGATTCCAGGGCAAAATGCTCTACTTCAAGCATATTTACCTGCTCAAAAGTATTTTCTTGAGCGACTTCCCATGCCGCTTTCTGCTCTGTCATTCTTGGGAGCTGGGTTGTTTCTGCTCAGCCTCCGCACGCGTAGCAGGCTGGGGTTTGAAGTCTTGCGTTGCAGAGATCCATGGTTTCTGCTGATTGTAGGTCACAACTGAGGAATCTCTACTGAAGTGTGAGAAGAGCTTTATGAGACCCTACACATATACGTACTGTTTACATTTTATGGTCTTGCATCTAGTCTTCATCTGAGATTGAGGTCTGTTGTGCTAAGTGTTGCTTGAGACTGGAAGAGGGTCTCTCCTCAACAATGCCTGTCATCTGTAAGACAGAACCAAAACAGAAGATGTCAACATCATTTTATGAAATTGACTTACGCATGTTAATGCAGATATCCATAGTACCTGGCCATTTCAGTGCGGATGAGACCATTTTTCTCTTCCATAGCGTTGTTTTCCTCTTTCCATGTTTCCTGGAAGAGTATATGCATCACTGCGGCCAACAGGAGCCGCTTGGTCAGTGTGTAGGAGAGAAAGGCTTTCATATACACACAGGTTTTACATACATACAGATGACAAAACCTAGATTCAACCAGTGTGTGCCACCATGTCTGTAAACAAGTAGGCTGGGCCTATTTAGAAAAAGAATTATTTGTGTTGACATAGGAGGCACAACTTGGTCCTTGCAGAAATAAACAGAAAGACTTTGATGCTTTCAGAGATTCCAGACCAGGAGAACATTTCCATCCCGTGGGATGCTCGTGGGCAAGCATTAAGCTCTTTTACCTGAACAAACTGAAATATGCTGCAGAGACACAGGAGGGAATCCAGTTTCTTACCACTTTAATCCTAGGTCTCACAGTGCTTGGTGGCTTCTCTAAGAGCTGGACTGGAAGGGACAAATATGAGTGGAGAAGACCCATCGCTGTGTCACGGTTTTGGAAGCTGCTTTAGTGGTTGTGAAGACAGCAAGTTTGATTGGTAAAGGTTATATTTCACTATCATTTCTGTCTTTAACACACAGGGAAGCTTACCGAGAACAAATACATTTGTGGAGATCTCAGCCTTTTTTCACTATTAGAGGTACAAGCATGTGTGGGGTTTTCATGCTATATTCCTCTGTGTTGCTTCATGTAAATTTTAAAAGATGTGAAAAGTTGCATCTGGGAACATTTATGGAGAGCAATCACATTAGGCGTTCATTCTGTTGCTGATCTGTGGGCCCGTCATCTAAAACTTTAGGTCATACCAACCTATTTATTGTAGTGAAAAATTCCTACTGATCTCATGGAGTATGGATGAGGCCACTTGTGCACATTTAAAAGGTAGTTCCGATTTTCCTTGCTGGTGCCTGTCCTGTTGCTGTTACTGAGGTTACTGCAGCTGTCTCTTGACTGCTGTCTCAAGGGACCTACGTGGGCCCCTGCGTGGAGGTGATGCTGCCTGGGTCGCAGAGCTGAGTGCCGCCAGGATGGAGATGAGTTTCGGGGAAGGGACCACGCGCTGCATCTGGAGCGGGTGTGCAGAGGGGGAGTAGGAGGCGTGCAGCCCACTCGCGTTAATTTGCTTTTGAATTCTTCTCCCTAGCGCCAAAAGTGGTCTGTTTGGGTATATATTTTGAATACAATACCCTCTTCATATTTTGTAACAGAGGAGCTTAGGTGCTGTCACGCTGAGTCAAACGGTCTTGGCTGGTTTCTGTTTTGCGGTCGTTAGCTAACACCTGGCACATCAGTTGAAGATGAAATGGAAACCGTATGTGAAGAACAGAAGGTAACTGGTGAAAGGAGCGGGGAGAGAAAGCAAGCAACAGAGAAAAAACACGTGTGCATACCCGTTCTTTTTTCACACCTGCAGGCTATCGGCTCACGCCTTAAAGCGGGGAGCTTCGTGGCCCTCATCAACATCTTTTGTTGCGGAGCCCGGGTACAACGCGGGGCTTTCGAACGCTCGCGTCATGGTGGGGTCTGCAAGCCAGCACGGTGGGCTTTGTGACCTGCCCCAGCTGCCAGGTCGTGGTGAGCACCACTAGGCTCCCTGCAGTTTCCTCATGTCCTGGAAAAAATGCGAGTTTTATTACTGTGTGTGGCCAGATTCTTTTGAGGACCGGTGCTGCTGCTTTCAGTTGAGTTACACAAGAAATAAGTTGAAAAAGAAGAGGATGATTTTGAGAGGAGGGTTATTTGTGTGTTATTTTTTTAGTGTACTTCTTGACCTTTTGGTTTTAATTCGCTCTAGCTTTGCAATTTTTTCCTTGAGTTTTGTTTTGTTCCTGCTTTTTACCACCGCCTCTTTCTCTGTTTCCTTGCCTTTTGGTTTATTTCCCATCTGCTTTTGGGAAATCCAGTAAGGAGAAGGGGCAGAGCAAGAACCTGAACAGCTGTAATCACACAGGGCCGAGAAGCTTCCTTGCCAAACAGGCTGCGTTTGGCAGAGCCCGGATTTCAGCAGTGAATCCTTGGCATGGTAACGGGCCATCTCCGCAGATGTCCTGTGCGAGTTCCGCTTGTGGCAGAGGGTGGAGGGTTCGACCAGGCTGGCACTGCCAGAGGACAAGGCCAAGAGGGCAACGGTCGAGCAAAGAAACTCAAGGACAAACTTTCTAACTAGGGCACGGATTTGGGAAAGAAACAGTGAAGTAATAAGATCTAACTTCTAATCCCAGCTGGCTTTGGATGAGCCCCTTGATTTCCATTAGCATGGTCCTGCATGGCAGCCTGGTGTGGCTGAGAACAGTGTCAGGCTCTGGTTATCCATTTGTCACGGGAAGATGATGAATTTTGGATATAGATGGGAATATGCTACTGTGCACAAAATTGCATAAGCCACTCTCCCCGTGATGTCTCTGGTAAAGGTGACCTCTTCAAGGTGTTGCTTTTGATGTCGCCCGGATGACAGACATTGCAGTCAGCTGGAACTGTGTGGCTAAACAGCGGGGTCAAGCGCTAAGCCTTTCATTATTTTAAATTATATGACAGTGAGATGAAATAGAATTTTGATTTGTTATAAAATAACAAGGGGGAAAAGAGCCTCATCTGGCACTTTTCACTCCCACCCCCTATTTAGAAACCTTCTCAGCCTAAATTTGTTTGTGGTCGTTCTTACGAGAGTGTTGTTGTTCAGCAGCTGGAATTAGGAGAGCTGGACTGATTTCTTAAGCCTGCCGTGGATTTTCTCTGTTTTCTGCTCAGTGAGCCCCACTGAGCAACTTTTATACTCAAAGATTAAAACCGGTCTGCAACTGTGGACGGTCTGGCTTAAAATGGCAAACATGGACGGCTGAGGTGTCTCCATAGGACAACCCAGAGGATGCTCTGGGAATGAACTGACCCTGGCTTGAAGTTGTAAGGTCTTCAGTGTACTTAGGTCTACCTTAGCTGGTACCTTCTCAAGAGTGGTGTGTGGGACTGGTGTGTCCTCAATGAGCCTCCGTTCCTAGAGAAATAAAATAAACTACAAGTGCTGTAACCTGGGAAGCTTCTCAGCACTTTTGTCCTTACATTTTGCTTCCCAAAATCCCAACTGTATAAGTTGCATGCAGACCACTGTTTTCTTCGTTTTCATTTCTTTACTGCCATCAGTGGCGAAAAATTACGCAGTAAACTCAATATTAATATAATAACTAATGAAAGATGTCATAACCCAGAGCCTATGAAAAAACTGTCAACTGGAAAGAACCTGTCTGCGGTGCATTTCCTTGGTCAGTACATTGGAAGAGGTTTTCAAAAAATACTCATTTTATACTAAACAGTAAGCCTCCTTCGAATTATATCTTAATGAAAAAGAGAACATCTTGGATAGTCTTTGATTTAGACGCGCTGCATTTTAAATGTATCCTAATTATAATGCTCATCGCTTAACATTAATTTAATGAACATCCTCATTTATACGGACAAGGTTGGCAAATAGGAATTAATGCCATTAAAACCCGCAAGTCTCCCAAAGGAAAAAAATCAAAAGATCTATGAAGAAGACATAGCCTTATTATTTATAACAAGGCAAAGCAGAAAATCACCAGCCATACATGTTTCTGATCGGCTGGGGGGCCCTTAGCAGGCGCCATCGGAAGGGAGCAGTGCCGTGCTGCAGGCGGCCGTTGCCTGCCCGGTGGGCGGCTGGGGGGACCTGCCCGTGGGCATCGCTCTTGCTGAAGCACAGCTTGCTTTCAGGAGCTTTCAGTCTAAGGTTCCAGTCTTGCAGGTGGACCCTTGGCTTTGTTTTGGTCTCAGTTGTCTGGATCAAGACCAGACCTCCTCCAGTCAGCTCCAGAAATGACCACAGTGGTTCACAGTTGCCCAAAAAATACGGATGGAAGGAAGATGTCATTGTTTTCTTGGTGGATCTGGACAAGTATTGATGGTGCACATCTCTGCTTTTATCATTCAGTTGCATGCTGATACCAGAACTCCTTGATTTGAAGAAACACTAGCTGTCAGATTTTCTCCACAGGCATTGACTTCAACACACACAGAGGTGGATGGTCCACTCACTCCTTAAAAACCTTTTCTTTTTCTTCCTGAACTGTGTTTCAGTGAAGTTATAGGAGTTCAGGTGATGGCAATGACAGTTATTTGTGATCCAAAGAGACCGAAGGGTACGTTATGTTAAGAAAGGGGTAGTGTAGACCTGTGTGGACCCATGCGACCCTCGCAAATCATCCTCTTACAGGAGACTTAGGGTGTGGTAGTCACCACAGCCAGCTCATCATATGGGCTTCAGTGGGCTGTGGCTGTTGCCACAATGGCCTAGCTTTCCATCTTGTCCAGCTTGGGTGAATTACTGTACTGCAGACTCATTTTCCTCCTCAAGTATGATGGTCATCTGCAATATTTAGCCCCTTCCTACTGAGAGCAGTGAGGAGACCTTTCACCATCCTTACCCAGGTCCCGCTGTACAGTTATTTAAGGGGTTGGGGAGCACAGCTGAGCTTTAAACAAAGGCGTAAGCATTGCCTCTTGGAGAGTTATGCCTCGTACAAGTGCTGCTTGGTAGAAGAGTGCAATGTGCCCTTGTGGCCAAGAAGGCCAGTGGCATCCTGGGGGGCATCAAGAAGAGCGTGGCCAGCAGGTGGAGGGAGGTCATCCTCCCCCTCTGCTCTGCCCTGGGGAGGCCGCGTCTGGAGTGCTGGGTCCAGTTCTGGGCTCCCCGGGTCAAGAGGGACAGGGAACTGCTGGAGAGGGGACAGCAAAGGGCTACCAAGATGCTGAGAGGACTGGAACCCCTCTCTGATGAAGAAAGGCTGAGGGATTTGGGTCTCTTCAGTCTGGAAAAAAGATGGCTGAGGGGGGACCTTATCAACACTTATCAATACTGAAAGGGGGGGTGTCAGGAGGATGGGGCCAGGCTGTGTTCAGTGGTGCCCGGGGACAGGACAAGGGGTAATGGGCACAAACTTGACCATGGGACGTTCCACCTAAACATGAGGAGGAACTTCTTTGCTGTGAGGGTGGCAGAGCCCTGGCACAGGCTGCCCAGAGAGGTGGTGGAGTCTCCGTCTCTGGAGACATTCCAAACCCGCCTGGACGCGTTCCCTGTGCCACCTGCTGTGGGTGACCCTGCTCTGGCAGGGGCTTGGACGGGATCATCTCCAGAGGTCCTTTCCCATCCCTGCCACTCTGTGATTCTCTAATCAAAGGCCTAGATTGTGCAAAATTTCCTTACAGAACTGGGTTTCAGCTTCTGTTTGAACTCCGTGGTGAGTACACGCTGAAGGACTGCTTGACGCGGGGACTGAGTTTGTCAATAACTGATGTATTTGATGCTTTATTCTTAGATCTCCTCTGGCGGCCACTTCTGCTGTGTCAATCCCTGCCCACAGGCTGCAGCTGGCATTAATCTTACGCTATGAGCACTGCGTGTTGGTAGCGTTTACAATCTTATTGACTGAAAATGAGAGGCTAATACATTGTTCTTGTATCTTCTGCCTCCAAGTCTTGTCAGTGGTGCAGCTCCAGACGTGTTGTGGTGGATGTGAGCAGTCCTGTCCCCAGATGGGTCACAGCGAACAGTTTAATGTCTGTCATCTACGTGTATAGTATCAGACTCATAGGTTCCTGTCAAATGCGGTAGCGTCTGAGCATCTCCCGGATAAAATCAGTCGTAATGATCTGATGGACTTCATGGAGTCTATTTAGGGTCAAGACTGTGGTTACATGGAAATGTTCTTTGTGTCTGTCTCTGTGGGTTTATATGTGTATGGACGTATCTCTGTCTCCAGTGGTGGATAGGTGTGGAAGTGGCTGGGTTTTGGGGTTTTTTTTGAATTCTGAGAGGATAGGTGATAAATTTGACAAGTGCCACTATTGATGTCAGAGAATCCAAGTTCATAGTTTTATTCTGGAAACTAGAGTGCCTAGTGGTGAATTTAAAAAAAAAAAAAAAAAAATGATACAACTGAACCTAAGCTAAACTGAAGGGAAAAGTTGGTTTGAATATTAAGATCCAAATTCCTCTGAAACCCAGCAAAAAGGTATTTGACATGGAATAAAACATCCAGTCGTGAGAAAACCTGGGGTAGATCTGTGTAGGTTTGGAAAACAGCCTTACGATTAATACTGGCGTGCTTTTAACTTGTTTCAATACAGGTGTTTTTCCCTTTTTTATTTCATTATTCATATTTAGGTTTCTTTCTATTAATAAGACATAAGCAGATCCAAATTCGGCTCCCACAGGCATAGAAGAGGATGGACTCGTAAGAGCAGAAATTGGCTCAGATAATTAAAATTTTTGTGTGAGTTTACATTTTGCAAGGCATCTTAACTGATCACCTTTTTGGTAGTTGGAAAAGTGTTGTTTCGATGGTACCGTGACAGTGGTGTCAGCATCTAGAAGACAGAGCACAATAGGAAAAGCGCATCTCAAGTTCTTCATATGAATTGCCATTTTTGTTACTGGAGCAGGAACTGTGCGGTAAAGGTGTTTCACAGTTCATTTATGTTAATATTTTGTCTTCTAGATGGGCTTCCTGCCTCTTCAGTGCTGTTTTCGTGTTGTAAATTTACATGTTTTGCTTAAAGCAAGCGTGAGAGTGAGATTACATCTCTGCTCGCCGTGTGACCTATTTATTGTTGCTTCAGAAAAGCAGAATTGTGTCTCTCTGCATTTTAGCTCCTGACGGAGTGCGGCACTAAGGCTCTGCTGGGGATGACAGCCGAGGTTGGGGCTGCTCCTGGCCACCCCTTCCCAACGGCAAAGCCAGGCGTATTGAAGAAGTTATCCGAATGCAAACTGAGTCAGCACGGGCGGCACGGCCAAATGATGGATTGGCTTGCCCACCTAAGGAAAGACCACCACCGTTTCCTTCGTGAATTTCTTGCCTTTTTTAAGGGAACGTTTTGAAAATTAAAGCATCCATTAGTGACGTGTAGCGTGTTGAAATGAGCACAGAGACAGCTGTGACAGGACGTGGAGCTTTATATTCAATAGATGGCTTTGCATGCTGCTCACCAAGAAGATTTTTGTTCCTCTGGAAGGGCATCCACAGTGTTTATATTGCTGCCTGCAATTTAAAAAACTTTAAAAACCTGTTATTTTCCTGATGAAATACTGGGGTTCTTGGGTACTCTGAGGAAGGAAATGGGTTAGTCTTTGGAAATCTAGAAACTTAGCTGTGTTTCCAAGAGTCCAAGCTTTTCGGAGCATGGACCCTCAGTAGTGGCTTCAGTCCATCTGCACTCCGGCCAGGCTGAAGCCTCCGTAAGCTGCCCAGCAGCAGTTCCGGGTTGGCCAGTTTGAGTACCAAGGTGAGTAGTAAATAGCAGAGGCTCCACCACAGCCCAGAGCCCGGTGTGGATGCGCAGGGGCTCTGCAGGTTGGGTTGGTACCCACTAGCAGTGGAGTCACATCCAACGCTATTGTCAGGGCTGCAAAAGCTGAGCTTAACCTTTTCGGTGAATACCTAGCGGTTCTTTGAGCTCCTCACGTTCCAGAATAGCTTCAAAGACTGATGGATTTTGAACAGTTACGTTGAACATGTTCAATATTCAAAGTTAGGTGTGTCCTGGCTGGGTTGACCAAACTGTGACAGATGAGAAGTGGACTGCAGTGGTTTATTAGTAATGACTTTTAATAATTGTATGAATAAGCGAGAAGTTATTGGGTTATCAGCATTTTTCAGCAGCTGTACCAATTCAGCTTCAGAGCAGGCTGCGGGAGGGTAACCCAGGACACCCTGGTGCGCCCCAGTGCACCCTTGAAAAATAAGAGGCTCAAAGGATCCTTATCTCAGGCCGTGTTTTGCCAGCCGAGGACTCAGAGATCAAAAGAACTTTAAGCCCACTGAAACACCTTCTTAAGAGTGGAACGGCGATGGCTTTCAGGTTACCCAGGGAGAAGGCTTCTTGGACACGGCTCTAGGGTAGGAACAATTAGGAGAAAGACAGGCGTACGGTCGGTTTGGCAGGATGTTTATTTTAAATAAACAGCACTTGCTTTCAGGGGGTTACTTGGCCACTGCTTACAGTTTGCCATTGCTCCTGGAGGGGACAGAGGTGCGGGTGTGAGGGTGCAGGGGCCAGCTGAGCTGGTGATGGCTGGCAGGGCAGCGCCGCCGCAGCGCCGGGGCTGAGCGCGGTGCCAGCTGGGGTACCACGGGCGGTGCCGCTGCGCGAGTGCCAGGTGCGGCTTTACCGGGGAGATAAGCAGCCTGCGGTTTCCCCCTTCTTCCCCCCTTGCCTCGTGGTGCAGCGACAGCCATCTGGCTGCCCTGCCTCCCCCGGAGCGTTGGGGCAGGGTTTGGCCGCAGGGTGCAGTGCTCCCCGCCGAGGTGGCTCGGGTGGAGGAGGTCGTGTGAGCCTGGGCAGGGCGTTTGGGGACCGGGGCTGTGTTGTTCTCGCGCTTGAACAAGCCACGTGGCACCCTGTGAACAGACCCGTTCGATTCCAGCCTCAGCAACAGTAGAAGCTCTTTTGTCTTGAAATCCAGTGTCCACAGAGGAGGTCAGGAGTTCCTCCAGGTAGCTCCACCTGGTCACTACAGCACAAAGACGCTCTGCAGGTCATGAAGTCTCTATGAGTGTGTATCATGACTGCACAAGTATAGCTCCTCGGTGGAGGCAAACGGATTAGATTCAGGTTGTGCAAAACGTCTACTTTACAAGTTAAAAATGCCTTTTCTGGGGACAGTCTCCAACATAAGTCTAGAATCTGTTTTTTTCCATGAATTTCCCTGACACTAAACACCTCACGTAAAGATTTGTGGTTTCAAAGCACAGTGGGGGGTTAAATACAGCACCAGGAGAACTGAATTCTTGTGAAAGTTGATGTTTGTAAAATACTCTCTCGGCTCTTCCTGGAGGCTTTCTTGATAACTGGGTGAGAACGGGGATGTTGGCTGGCTCTCGCAGCAAGGAGGAATTTGGCGTGCAAAGGAGAAGTCGCGAGGCCAGGAGGAAGGCGTGGACTGCGCGGTGACCGCCGCTCAAATCCCAGACAGCTGCGGCAGTAAGGGAGCGGTCTTGGGTGCACCAGCAGAACGCTCTGCAATAAAACTAATGCAGCGAAGTTATTAACTTCAAATCCAGGTAGTGTATTAAGGGAGAAAATGATATTACCATCTCAAGTTGTAACACATCAAGTTGGTGACAGCCACCAAGTTGGTGACAACCATCAAGTTGTTGTCAAGTAAACGGGACAGGCTGTTGGTAACTACTAAGTATTCATTTGGACAAGTAAATTTTATTCTACAACAGGGTCATGTTTACACCACTGTGAATATGCAGATTGAGTCGCTGAGGGCGTATCGACACTGTCGGGTTCAGGCGCCGACACCTCTGTGGAGTGTGTTTGTGCCTTAACGAACGCACCGGTGTGTCTGTAATCACTGATGGCTCTTCTTAGTCAAACAGCTTTTGAGTTGCTCCTGCTTTCTTATAAGATTGGCTGCCCGAAACCTGGACTGTTTCATATCTTTTTGAGTTTCTCTAGGTGTCAGAAAAAAAGTGTCTTCTAATTCAGCGCGTTCCAGGCACCCCTTGAAATCGTTGGCCATTTTTAACAGACTTTTGATCTAAGGAAAATAAGCCTGATGTCAGTAGGCTTAAATTTGCTCTACAGAGGACGTCAGGAAAATACATAGGACTCCACAGACCAGCAAAGGTTGGGAAACCACTTTTAAGTAATTACATTAGCTAATCATGATATTAAAAGAGATAAAGCGATGTTTTTGTAGCAGCTCAACAGGGCTCCAGTCCTCTTTCTATATGTTAAATATGTGAAGATCGTTGTTCTCTGCATTACTCCAGCTGGGATAACTGTATGTTTTTTAAGAAAGGAAAATTGAATTAGTCTTGTGTTCAATACATTATTGAGCACTTTTGTTACCTGATATGAAATTAGGTAATGCAGGCTGGTCCTGTGGCACCCAGGCGTGCCTTTGTGCTGGAATAATTACCAGATGAGCAATGAGGGTTATTTTTTGGTCCTTTGAGCCCCAAGAGCAACCTGGAAGGACTAAAACAGCATGCAGAATCTGGCTCACAGTTAAAATCACAGAATCACAGAATCATAGGGTTGGAAGGCACCTCCAAGGGTCCAAGCCCCTGCCAGAGCGGGGTCACCTAGAGCAGGTGGCACAGGAACGCGTCCAGGCGGGTTTGGAATGTCTCCAGAGATGGAGACTCCACCACCTCTCTGGGCAGCCTGTGCCAGGGCTCTGCCACCCTCACAGCAAAGAAGTTCCTCCTCGTTTTTAGGTAGAACTTCCCATGGTCAAGTTTGTGCCCGTTACCCCTTGTCCTGTCCCCGGGCACCACTGAGAAGAGCTTGGCCCCATCCTCCTGACACCCCCCCTTTCAGTATTTATAGGTGTTGATAAGATCCCCCCTCAGCCATCTTTTTTCCAGACTGAAGAGACCCAAATCCCTCAGCCTTTCTTCATCAGAGAGGGGTTCCAGTCCCCTCAGCATCTTGGTAGCCCTTTGCTGTCCCCTCTCCAGCAGTTCCCTGTCCCTCTTGACCCGGGGAGCCCAAAACTGGACCCAGCACTCCAGACGCGGCCTCCCCAGGGCAGAGCAGAGGGGGAGGATGACCTCCCTCCACCTGCTGGCCACGCTCTTCTTGATGCCCCCCAGGATGCCATTGGCCTTCTTGGCCACGAGGGCCCATTGCTGGCTCATGGTCATCCCGTTGTCCACCAGGACTCCCAGGTCTCTTTCCACAGAGCTGCTCTCCAGCAGGTCACCCCCAGCCTGTCCTGGTGCAGGGGGTTGTTCCTCCCCGGGGGCAGCACCCGGCACTTGCCCTGGTTGAATTTCACAAGGTTCCTCTCTGCCCAGCTCTCCATCCTGTCCAGGTCTCTCTGTATGGCGGCACGGCCTTCTGGTGTGTCAGCCACCCCCCCCAGCTTTGTGCCACCAGCAAACCTGCTGAGGGTGCACTCTATCCCCTCATCCAGGTCACTGATGAGTATATTGAAGAGGACTGGGCCCAGTACTGACGCCTGGGGAACACCACTCATCACTGACCTCCAACTTGACTCTGTGCCCCTAATCACGACCCTCTGAGCTCTCAGGGTCAACTGCAGAATTGAACGAAAGAAAAATGCAGCAAAATCTGTGCTGCTTTCCAAGGAACTTGGCTCTGTAGAGCCTGGAAGGGGTCAGGAGTGAGACGAGGGGACAGAGAGCTGTGGTCGGGCGTCTGGATGGTGGAGCTCACTGCCTTCTGTGTAACTGGGTCCGGCGATGTAGGGAGCATCAAACGCTTCACGCAGGTCATTCGCTAATGGGAGTACGTAGGAAGTAGCACATGGCTCCAAGGCTTCTGAGAGCGAATACCGCTAATGAAAATCAGACCTGGGCTTCCAAGTGGCTTTGGGGAGGCTTTTAAAAATCACACCCCTTTCTTCAGCTTCCCTCAGCTGCTTGCTTCAAGGCAAAAAACCCCTTCCTCCTCCCCTTTTTTCATATCGGTTTTTACTGCTTCTTATGGGGTGAAAAATTACAATTTTTCTTCAAACATGTTCCTTCCTAAGGTGGAGTAGTGGTGTAGCGTGCGATGTATTTTAAGGACTCATCTTCTTACTGTCAACTTAAAAGAATCTCCCTTATGGTATTCTGAATGTAGGTAGGGGCTGAAAATGAGTTTTGTGCATCTAAGCCACTGGAGTAGTTTAGCATTTTATGCCTATGAATAGCAGCAATGCAACCATGTAAAAATAGTAACTCTCTGCAGAGGGATCTAAACTTTTGTTTCCTTTGTAATGTCTTGAGATTACAGAAATCACTGGGGACGTGAGCGAGTGGAGCAGATACAACGCGTTCAGAAAACAGGATGTCTTTTTCCACAACAACTAACCTGCTCGCAAAAATAGCAACTGAGGACGGATCATCATTAATAGTGTTCAGTGTAACAGAGACGAAACTATTTTACCGTAGGGAAACAAATCCTATAATAAGAGCCTCAGTTGCTAAATGTGATTTGTTTCTGGTGTTTTTAAACTTGTTTTATGACTCAGGCTTGAACAATCTGGGTATTGTTGGTGACATAAAATCTGTAATCCTCTGAATGTAATTTGAGTTCTCAATGTCCACTTTTTTGTTTCTATGCTTACTTTTGTTTTAGCGTCCCTTGCAGTTTGGGGTGCACCTTCTGAAAAATGTTCAACCTCTGTTTTTAAAACTCTGCCTGTGAGTTTTGCTCTCCGGAGAGCTTGGTGTGGGTTGCCGCTTTCAGCGAGAGCAGCAAGGCCCTGTCCCAAGCAGCCGATCGTTTCACATCGCTGGCCTTTGGAGATTTCTGTTGAGACCTTTGCAGATACGTCTCTGTGATAAACACGTAGGTGGAACGTATGCTCGAGTGCCTGTATCCTGCAGAGCTAGGGTCTTCACACCAGAAATAGGGCAGATTTTTATCTCTTGATCAAGGAGGCGCCAAGCACCTGCACTGTCCAGTAACATCAGTGAAGTCCCTCAGCCATTTGCAATTAAAAAAATATCATACAGCTGGCGTAGTTGGCTGTAACATTTGTTTTTCAGGGAGGTCCTGATTTCACTCACTTTTACAAATAGTTTTCTAGAGGTCAAGTAATTTGTGCTTTCTCCCAAAGGGCTCATTCTGTGCTGCATACCACAACTGCAAACCAGTTTGAAAAAAAAATTGCAAAACGTGGCTCAGTCAACCAAAGGGCAAAGTTTATCCAAGACAGCAAAACTCGTACAACTGGCTGAAGTGCGGGGATGAAGGAGCAAAGAGAGCAGCTCCTTGCTGTAATTCAATCCTGTTTGCATTTCTCAGCCCGGCTGGAACAAAGAGATTTACACTGTTCCTCTTTTTAAAAGGAAAGGGCACCTACTTTATAAGCAAGCGATTAACTTCCAGTACAATCGCAAACATCAAAAAGGGCAGGCAACACCCCTATGCCCCAAAGAATTCCCAAAAAATAAATAAGGTAGAAATGGAGATACATCCCACCCTGTGTCCCTGAGCCAGCACGGCCCTCTCTCTGGGTGCCGGCAGGGGTGGTGGGACCAGGCTGTTCCCATCAAAGGAGAAGCTTATCTCAAGAGGAGGGAGAGCATCACTTGCAGTCCTTCCCGATTTCAGCGGTGATCCTGTTGTGCCACCAGCCCTTAAGCGTTTGAATGATTTTCATAGAATCGCAGAATGGTTTGGGTTGGAAAGGACCTTAAAGATCAGCCAGTTCCAGCCCCCTGCCCTGGGCAGGGACACCTCCCACCAGACTGGGTTGTGGCTTTTTTAGGCATGGCAACTATTCAGAAGTGCGGGTGGTGCTTGAGTGACTTGAATACGTGTCCTGTGTTAGCGCAGTATTCCTGGTGTAGGCTGTATGTACTTGTTTGTAGCCTGGTGGCAATAGTTGTGTGGGCATTTCCCCGCTACGGCGCAATCCAAGGTCGCACGTCCATAATTAATGTCCCTAAGACAGCATGAGATCACCAAGGGTCAGTCTTTGCTGGCTGTAGCGCCTGCGCCTTCTCCTGCTTCTTCCTCCAACCTCTTCAGATTGAAGGAATGTGGTCAAAATTGTGTAGAACAGAGACAAAGCCCCTTCAAGATTTTTATAAGCTGGAGGAGGCTAATTCTTCATGCTTCAAGTCCACAGTATGTTTGCTCTAAACAAGTCCCACCGTTGGGCCCAGAACTGCGGAAACCTGTGTAAGTTTTAGGTTAACAGGTACCCATGAAAATACATGGATTTGTGAAGGAAAAGATAATGTCAGAAGGAAAACATGTGTTTGTAAGTGTCCGCAGGAGGATTTACAGGCAGTAGAGACAAACCTCTAAAGCAATAGCTGTGTGTGTAGGTAGCGCAACCCAGCACTTGCGCAGAGATTGTCATCTTCAAAGCACCGAGCAAATGTCTGTTAATTACACTACAGCAGCCTTCGAGGCTATCAGGCAGGTATTAATATTACTGTGTTACAGGTGGAGAAAACGAGTCAAAGAAGTTAGGTAATTTAGTTGAGATTAAGGACAGTCACACCAACCCACTGCACAGTGCAGATTGACCTTGCCTTCATGTTTGCGTGTTGCCGAAGCTGCTGCGCCCCTAAAGGGAACCGCACAGAGACAGTCGTGTTTTGAAAGGCCTTTCCCTCTAAATTGATGTTTCTGACGCGCCTAGGGTGAGCGTGTGTATGACGACGTGAAATACTAGCTGACCAGCGTAGCCGGGGTTATCTCTCATTTAGACCCTAATTCAGCAAGTCCCGCGTACTGGACGCTTGCCCGTGTGCCCAAACCAGTGCACGTGGCTTTTCTCCTGCCATTGCTTGCTCTGTGTGTCCTTCTCTTCTCCCACATGACTTCTGAACTCACTGTTTAGCTTTAACTGTATCCGACAGCAGGCTTGAGGTCCCAAAAACTCCTGTATGTTTTGTGGAAATAGGTGGCTGATTAGATGAGACAAATCCTTCTGCTTAGGAAAAGGCTTGTCTGTTTGCTCCCTAGACACCGGAGAGCATACATGGAAGAGCCCTGGTCAGAGGTCAGCCTGTCGCAGCCACCAGAAAAACAGTACACGAGACTCAAATCCAAGGAACAGCTCTTTTCGCTGCTCTTGGAACGGCTTCTTTCTTTCCCTTTTCTTGTCTTTTTTTAACGTCTCTTGTGTCCACAGCGTTGGCTGCTGCATTTCTGGGTGCTGTGGCGTGGACAGAAGAAACTGCTCTCACTTAACGTTGGCCCGGCATCAAAATGTGAAGCGTGAGTCTCTCTCCTGCTGGGAAGTCCCAATTTTCCTGCAGTGCCTGTTTTTTTCAGGTGGTGGAGGCATCTGAAACTGGATGGGTTCCTTACAAATGACACCTTGTTGTTAAGGAAGAACATTATTGTGCAACACATGATAAATGATACATCAAGAAATTACACCAGTTGTTAAGGGAGAGGGATGAGCTCAGGTTAATTACTAATTATGACCTTTATTACCTATAAAAATGCCATGAGTTCTCTTCTGCACTGTGACAGCAGCCCCACCTGGGGCTTTGATCCTTTATGCTCATGTGCTGGGGTGGAGCAGCCACTTGCTGCTTGAGAATCATGGAATCATAGAATTGTCCAGGTTGGAAGGGACCTTACAGATCATGGCATCCAACCATCAGCCTAACTCTGACAAAACCCATCACTAAACCACGTCCCTCAGCACCGCGTCTGCCCGGCTTTTAAATACCTCCAGGGACGGCCATTCCACCACCTCCCTGGGCAGCCTCTTCCAATGCTTGATAACCCTTTCCATGAAGAAACGTTTCCTAATATCCATCCTAAACCTCCCCTGGCGCAACTTGAGGCCGTTTCCTCTTGTGCCATCGCCTGTTCCTTGGGAGAAGAGACCGACCCCCCCCGGCTGCCCCCTCCTTTCAGGGGGTTGCAGAGAGCGAGAAGGTCTCCCCTCAGCCTCCTCTTCTCCAGGCTGAACACCCCCAGCTCCCTCAGCCGCTCCGCACAGGACTTGTGCTCCAGACCCCTCACCAGCTCCGTTGCCCTTCTCTGGACACGCTCCAGCCCCTCAGTGTCTTTTTTGTGGTGAGGGGCCCAAAACTGGACACAGCACTCGAGGTGGGGCCTCACCAGTGCCCAGCACAGGGGAGCCAGCAGCTGGCCCTGGGCACCCTCCTGCCCGTGTCCCGTCAGACCCTGAGCACACTGGAAGGTGGGTCCGGCAGCACGGCCCTCTGCTCTCCTGCCTTATAGACCATTGACACCACCTCCAGCTTCTGCAGGCAGAGGAAGGAGTGTGATATCAATCCCCACTTTCCAACACTTAATGCGATACCGATATCCCAGGTTTGTGGCTGGGAATAGAAGTTACATGGATTTGGACCGATTCAGGGAGAGAAGGAGAAGCAGATGCGTGGTTGTGTGAAATAAGAGTTGAAGCGTCATTTTTTACCAGTGTTAAAATTCCCTAAGACTTCATCATGTTTCTGATGAAGTGGTAAAGGTTGAAAACAGATTTTAAGTTAAATACACAGAATATAACAACTAGCCTTAGAGCCATAGAATGGTTTGGGTTGGAAGGGACCTTAAAGCCCATCCAGTGCCACCCCCTGCCCTGGGCAGGGACACCTCCCCCCAGCCCAGGTTGTTCAAAAGCCTGCAGATAACCCGAGCAAAGCCCTCCAGTAGCGCCCGTCACAATTCCCCATCTGCAAAAAGGTACAATTGTACCGACCTTCTCGGTTGATAAAGTGTACTACGTGGGGAAATGTGGGCTTTTTCCCACTCCAGAAATGGGGACGTATAATTAGGGGGGTGAGGTGGGAGTGAGGGTCCCATCTGGAGTCGATGTGGTCCACGGCCGTGTAGCGACGAGCAAGGATGCAGCATCACCCCTGGGAGCATGCAGGTGCCGAGCATCCTGGGGATCCACCGGCATTCCCGTCTGTGCTGGCTTGCAGCCTTTCTCACCAACGCAATTCTCTGTCTGAAGACCTTATAGTTCATGTCTGGGCTGTGTTTGAAGGGCGCTACTCAGGAGCCGATGAAATATAGGGCTTTGGTTTGTTTTCAGAAGGTAAGATGTTAGCTTATTTTTCCTTCTACTCTGTTTATGTAGCGCTAGATTTTATTTTCTTTCCCATCAAATAGCCTTTTGTTTAGTTGTTTTATTTTTTGATACTTTTTGATATTTGTCTTCTGGTTGATAATGGAGATTACATGGTTTAGGTAGAACAGATAGCATGTGGGTTAATTTTTCTCCTAAAATTACTTAAAATGTCATCTCACTGAAGATGAAAAATCAAGATCCTTGTGAACATTTGTGCTATAAGAACAGTTCCGATTGATGCACCTTTTATTACCGTTGCCTGCATGACAAAATTGTTAACTTTGTCGGAGTACTGAAATCTGAACATCTCTTCATTGTGAACACAGAGGCAATTTAGTTTTGAAGTGGCAAAGGGCAGAGTTTCTAATAAAAATGTAATTTGTAGCCTCTGACTGCAAATGCTTCTGTTTGTGCTAATTCCCATTTAAGTCACTGTAAAACGTGTGACGTATCAGCTTAAACAGCTGCAATATCAAAGGCTTTACTTTTCGTTATTATTTTTTCTTCCTGTAACTGTTTCTGTAAAATTCAAATGCGCAAGTAGCAATGTTTCACTTTTATCTCATTATCAAATTAGTTTTAGACTGCCTCAACCTGAGTTAAATCACTTAAATACCATTTAAAAAAATCAACCATTAAGTTGTTTTAAATCGTTCCAACAAGATACTCTTGCGTGCACAATAATTAATCTCTTATGCCTTCTTTACTGCGTTTGGGCAAAAAAGGTGGAACAAGTTTTCTATAGGTCGAGCAGGATGTTTTCTATAGGTAGAGCGGTGCATCCTGGCTGGTGCTCCCATGTCCTGCATCCCTACCCTCCGCACCATCCCTGGCTCCGTCCCCGGCGCCCAGCTGGCACGGCACAGCCGCAGCCTCTCAGGCGTTAACACTGACGGGACAGCGGGCCTGGGCTTTGCAGGGCGTCCTGGGAGAGTTTTCTTTCCTTGCTTCCTTATCCTTCACCAAGGAAAAGTTTTCCCCTTCTAATTTGCTTTGGGAACCTGATGTTTTCCCTAAGAAGAATGTGTTTGGTCCTGCCAAACGCCTTGATCGTCACGCAGTTAAAAGGCAGCAGTCGGAGATAATTTACGGATGGTCAGGGACATCCCTGAATACTTCACTGGAGGACACCCGCTTTGTACCTGTGCACACCCCCGAGTAGGGAGCCACCAGCGCCCGTGAGGTGCCCGTGCGGTGTGACCAGGAGGATGAGCTTAGCGATCTCTCCCGCAGGTGTAAATGCTGCGCTGCGCCATTTCTGAGCTCTTGCAGCGGAGCGGGATTTTACCGGGATGTCAGCACACTGTTTTGGAGTCTCTGTGGGCTTTGTGAAACGGATTCTTGGGCTGCTGGCAGAAATGAAGCAAATAAATCTGCTCCCGCTGTTGTTCACAAGGCTGCTTCCAGCTCTGCTCCTGCTGCCGGGCCCTCTGCCCCCTGCCCGTCCTTCTGCCTCACCGGCGCCTTGAGGCTCCTCTGCCCAACCTCTTCTGTCCCTTTTTATCTCATCGGTAGGTCTGAATAATCCCAGAAAAGCGCTGCTGAGAGCTTTTGCCAGTTCTTCTCCGTGGCTGGTAAGGCACCCGGGGCTCATACCGACAGACGGTTGTGGGGCTGGCTGCGGCAGGGCCGGTGGCTGGAGGCTGCTCCCGAGCTCACCGCTGGGATCTGCGCTCTCAGACCCAACCAGGCCGGTCAGGGTCGGGCGGCAAAGGCTTGGCTCGAGTCTTCTTTATGTTTGTGTTTCGCTCAGGCAAATGGGGCTGAGAAAGAAACGGGAGGAACCAAAGCGGAGCGTTCTCACGAAAAAACATAGATGCAAAACACAAAGCCCCATTTGTGCTCGAATTTGGGGAACTGAGGGGGGGAAGGACTATAGATGACTTGGTTTTCTCTTTTATGACTGCTATAGATGACTTGGTTTTCTTCAGCTAGAGAAATGCTTTGATTCTATTCTATTGTTAATTAACCACTCTGAGAAAAAATACATTTGTAAATTAGGCAGGAGGCCGCCTCGGGACTCTGCGCTGGCTTCTGCCAAGGCTGGCAATCTCCTGGCTCTCATTCACAGGTGCAGCCGCTCTGGAGAGCAGCCCAAGGGGAGGTCACCGCTGCGGAGCTGATGGCTCCCCTGCTACCAAAACCTCGCCGCATAAAACCAATACACCCGGCAAGAAATGCTTGTTCTTCTTCTGGCAGGAACGTTCTGGAGGGATTGCCCCTGCCAGTCTGTCTTTAACTACGGAAATTCAATGTTGCATGCGTACATTCGCGTGGAAGCCCACAAACAGTTCTGCTGGTAGAAACAGCCGGAGAGTCAAGCTCTGTTCGTTGAGAAAAGGGGCACAAACTGGAACTGGTTCATGTTTTGGTTGAAGATGACCTGGGGCGTTTTTTAATAGGGTGATCTCTCGGAGGGTTTACTCGCCATGTCACGTACTGGGAGTGACTTCCTGCCTACGAGTAGCTGTAAATGGCCAAACCTCGTTCAAAAGCCATGTTGTAGTTGGAAAAGTTGACTGCATCTTTTAGAGGACTGTTTAAGTTTGAGGTCAGTTATTTTTACTTTTCCACTTTGTTCTAGTTAAATATTTTCACTTGCTCTCAGAACAATAGCTGCCGCCACACTGAAGCCTTCACCCGGTGCAGTAGCTTTTCATACCTCCCTCACGTAGCAATCCACGCAACGCCCAAGGGTCTCATCTCCTTAGTTTAGCTAAATATAGACTTTTCAAGCCCTAGTAGAGAGCCTAATCCGTACCTTTACTAAGCTTAACAAGCTGAATCCGGTGGCATAAGCAGCTGATGCAGCTTTATGGGTAGAGGAATCCTCTACATTCTCTTACGCTTGCTCTAATCTGCCAGGGTTTGTTTAATTTTTCTACTGCTTAATCTGGTAATTTACTGCCGGATGCTGAGGACTGGATTGTTGTGATGGTTTTTCCTGTCTGCAAACTTACTCTTCAGTTTTCCACGCTGTCTGCCCAGGGAGATCCAATAATTTGGTATTCTTTCAAGTAACTGTTTAATAAAAAAACATCGGCCAAATCTGCAGTTGCTTTTACACAACTCAGAACTAATGTCCTGTTCACCGGCCTGTTCACAGCCTGAACTCACAAAAATGAGAATTTCTATGGCTTTGCAAAGCTTCACTCCCCCTGCACTCGTTGCTTTGGAGGGAGCTGGGTCCCATACACATGCTGGCAGCTGCAAGAGCATGAAAATATCCACTATGGTTTCTGGCAGAATCATATTTGGACAAAACATTTACAATGGCTGTAAAAAAGATTTGATTCCGTATCTTAGCTAGGGTGGCTTTTTCCAGCTTGGTTGCATACGCAATATGGGTTTTGTTGATGCTCTTTTCTAAAAGCAGGCAGATCTGTGGTTTGTACGGTTAAACATCGCTGTGTGCCTCAGATTCGAACGTGGTTTCAAACCCGTCTTTCTCCACACAAGAGGGCCGCAGTGTATTTTAGCAGTTTCTCCTCCTGCGCCAAGCGTGCAGGTGTTGGCGCGTGTGCTCCTGTACAGCGTGTGCGTGCACACACGTGCACATCCCCGCCACGGTTGACACAAGAGCTTCGACCTCCATGGAGCCAGGGGGATGGTTCACAGCAGCAGGGACCTGCAGGGCTTCAAAAAACATCTCAGAGGTGGGCGTGCGTGGCCATGCGTTGGCCTTCCTTTGGCCGGGCACATTCCCGCCTGACAGCAACCAGCAGTTTCGGGCCTTCCGGCGTCTAGACCATCGCGTTTAGTAATTACTGGTGTATCCAGTTTCTCTAATTATTTAACTTGTTTGTCATTTTGGACGCTGTGGTGTTGTCCTAAAGAGCTTGACCACAGCGAGAACGGTTTGAGCGACTCTGTGAGTCGCTTGGCAGAGCTGGCCCACCCTGCTGCCTCCTCGCCTGCGGGAGCGGAGCAGACGTCCCTCGGGCATCCCGCGGGTCAGAGCCAGCACCTAAAAACTCTGAACCCGTCTTCCTGCGCTGATCACCGCTTTGCACTGCCGGCGGGCTGTGAGGAGGCTGAACGCTGCCATACCCATGGAGATGGCCTTGCCGTGACCCGTGCCCGAGCAGAAGAGGTGTGTCGGTGGTTCCTGCTAACTGAAGAGCACTGAGAAGGCGTTTCAGGCTGTGAAGTAGAGAAGCTCCAGGAGTGCTCTTATCGCGGTGTGGTCTGGCCTTGTTTGTGCGGGTGGCTGAGGTGAGGCCGCCTTTATTGCCTCCTGTAGCTCCTCTTGCCTAGCTGAGCTCTCATGGAGCCACGACAGGAGGCCGTATCTCACAGCACCCAGCTGAAACTCCATTTTCTGTGTTGCAAATGCGCCGTGCAGCCTGCACCACTTCGCACCGAGCAAGCGGGAGCAGAATCCTGTTTGCTGTCCCTCCGTCGGAAGGAGCAGTGCCATTCTGGGGTTTGATTATTTGGCTGGCTGCTCGGCACTTCGACTGCGCAACAACTTCTTATCTTGGGTACTTCATTCCCCTGCACTTTGGTTTCGTTTTTCCCCAGCTTTGTGCTGCCGTCGAATTGGCCTGCACGTGGTGTGCCCGCAGGCTGCGCTGAGCTGTTGCGTGTGTTGTGCCATCCGAAAGAATCTCGGTGGGTGTTCTAAGCGGCTGCCATGATACAGCCCATCTTCTTGGCAGCCAGAAGTGCTGTGAGCTGTGTGTCTTCTTTTCCTCCTCATCTTCATATATTGTAATAGAGATGGAGCCTATAGAAGTCTGGCGTATGGTCTACCTTGCCAAGATTGCTCTGGTACCTCGCAGCTGTCTATACATGCTCGGTGAAGTATGTGTTTTGTTAATTAGGTTTACGTGGGATGGTGCTTGGAGAGCTCTGGGTAGATACAAAATGGTCTTCCTGGGAAAAAAACCCAATTCTTTGGGACTCTCTGCCGCATTTTAGTGGAGGTCCACGGTGGTAGTGGGCTTCTGATGGGCACTTTTTTGAGCACCACATCAGGAATGCAGGCTGCAAAAAAATCCAGTCTGACTGTACTGGCGTAAAAAACACCTAAGCTTTGCTTTGATGGAGCTGTTCGCAGTAAGCATTGCTGCATAGGAACTGCACAGCTTGGGGGGGGTTGGTTTTTTTCATTATTAACTGTGCTCCTGCATGTTTGGAGGTGGGCTCGAGCTAACGTAATATTTGCCTTCATATATTCCAGCTGTGTGGGTGTTGAGGAAGAAGAGGCACCGGATATCGACATCTATCATTGTCCAAATTGTGAGAAAACGCACGGAAAGTCTACTTGTAAGTATACTTGCGTAGCCGGTCCTCAGATACACAGCAGATTCTGTATGTTTAAAGAAAAGAAGCTGCTTTTTTTTTTTTCTTTTTTTTTTCATGACAAAAAGACACACCTGAATATCACGTGTCATAAATATTAAAATTCAAACCGTGAGGTGAAAAAAGATGTAAGGGGGAGAAAACCGTGGGCCGGAACTGGGGAACTTTGGGCCTCGGGCGGTGTGCGGGGATGCGAGGCACCTCACCTGGGCAGCTTCGGTCCTCGCCCCGGCGCTGAACACGCTGCTGCCTTCCTCCCGCGGAATTAAGAATGGTGAGGGCACTTTGTACCGCGGGCTAGAAAAATCCTACAGAGACAGCTAGTTCTAATACAGCGAGTTTTGGAAACAAGCTGGTGTTTTTTGTCTTCCCATGAGAAGAGTAAGAAACAGTATGTTATGCTTGGCCGGGATATAAAACTAGCGATTTCAGTGGCAGTCAAAATCGTAGGATGCGCCGAGGGTGCCAATTCTTGCAGTTCTTTCACAGGAAAAAGTTCTCCTGAGTAAAAGTGACAGTTGATCTCAGTGGGAGTTTTGTCTGGGAAAGAACTGTAGGATGTGTTTGCTTTGGTCAGATGAATTCACAAATTCTTTCTATTATGCAATGGGAAAAAAAGAAAAGAAGAGAAACCAATCCCTGTAAAAGATGAAGTGCTTTACTTGAAAGCCATTTATTCTAAATGAGCAACAATGCTGCGGAGGTTCTCACTGCTTTGCAACCTTACAGCAACACGCAGCGGAAGGGCTCCGTGCTCATCGCCCAGGAGCCGGACGAATCACAACGCGCCTTTTTTAGTACGAAAACCACATTTTCTGTTGTGTTAAAACTCAGTAATTTTAAAAACAGGCAATTATTTCTGCACTGCCTTAAAAGTTACAAGTTTAAAAAATTTCTAGGGAGAAAGGGGAGGAGTCTGAAATGTTCATTTGCGGGGCCAAAAATGGGAATCATGTTTCCACTGTGACTTTCTTCAAAATCAAGTGTGAACTGGAAACCTGAATGACCTGCAGCTGTTTCTGTCTCCCAGATGGTCTGCTAGCAGCATTGGCCCAAGCAGGGCAGCACAAATTGGGCAAGCTGGCAAAAAAACCCCTTGGGAGGCTTGTTCTGAAAGACTTAACAAAATCAATATGTCCCCACAAAATGTTTTGATTTAAACGAGTCAGCCTTTCTGATGTTTTGCTGGAAGATTTCTGACAAACGCACTGGAAATCGGTCAAACAAATAACCACAAATCATCTTCAAGTGAACAATTTGGTATTAGAATGGGTTGTGTGGAAAAGGGGCGGGGGGGGGTGTGTGACTGCAGATACTCCCAGGCTGTTACTGACCCAGTATAGAAGCAGCAGCACAGGATTTCTCGCCTCTGAGAGTTTTGTATAACATTGAGATGTGCCTGATGCTTTGATTTCTTGCACTGTGCTTTGAATTACAAATGATGAAAGGCACCTGCTTTACAGTGCGGGAGGAAAAAAAATCAGACAGAAGCAGCAAAAGTCTATAATCGGGAATTAAATATCAATTATATGAAGACCGTGATGCATAATCTCAGAATTTGAGAAATGGCAGTTTCAATAAAAAAAAAATGCGAGTTTAATGTACCAGTTAAGACAAGGAGAGTCGCGTCAACAACAGTCTTCTGATGCTTTGAGAGGGCATTTGTCTATCCAGTTCTTTTTATCCAAATAAAAATCGGACTTGGCAGTACGTCCCTCAGTCCGCATCGTGTAGCACGGCAGAAAGTGCTGCTGGGGTGCTGGCGCTCGTTCGGGTCTTATCGACGTGTGAGGTTCTCAGCGTGGTAGGAAAACAACAAGGTATAATTCTGCAGTACGGCAACACCACTTTCTTTTCTCCCTTCAAATGCAATGCAGAAGGTTTAATGACGTACAAGACCAATCATCAAAATAGTCGAGGGTAAAAATTCTGGGAACGTTTAAACATTAATCATTGATAACCTTACCTTGAGTTTTGGTGAAATGCAAGATCACAAGTTCTCAAGCTGCATAGCCGTTTTCGCCATTAGCTCGTAGAATCGTGGATCCTGTTGAAAAATGAGGCTGTTATCCTGTAGCCCCTCCTTGCGGAGTGCAATAGGCCAGGGAAGTTAAACGAGCGATTAAATGAAGGCAGGAACAGCTTGGCTTAATGCATTCATTCCGTCAGGCATTTGTATGCAGGGCGTCCCGCTACACGGCACCGGGGCTGGGCTGGGGCTGCTGGGAGATGATCACTTTCATTTGTTTTATTAACTCTTACGATATACATTAAAACTAGTTATCTAGCAGTATCAGTTTTGAAATAAATGAGTAAGTGTTGTTCCAGAGCCAGTAGTCCACTGGTAGGATTTAATTATTGCAAGATTAGCAAAGGGAAACACAGACACCAATTGTCTGTTATGCAACTTGTCTGGATTTAAAAATATATGTGTATTTCTGGAGCACGCATTCCGCAATATATGTTTTCCAGATGTCAAATTTAAAAATCATTTTCCTCTTCTTACATTTTTCCACTTTACCAGTGTGGCTTAGCGGCTACTATTTCAGAAGATTGCTTCCTGTCATATGACATTTTAAGCCATTTTGGTTTAATGAAATTTGTAGGGACTCCTCTTTGGGAAAAATTACACACATTCACACAAAATTTTCTGACATCATCTAAATAAAATGTAAGTGCTTTGTTTAGGCAGACTTGACTCCTTTTCATAACATGATCCAAAATGTTCGGTTTGATTGCTGTCTCATTTGCAGCAGGGAAAATCAGGAGAAATTCTTTGGAATCGGTGAAGTTACATAAACGCGAGCAAACCAAAGTCAGGCTGAAACTGTTTTTAAGTAGTTACAAACTCTAACATAAATCAACAGAGAACCAAGAGGCTGCTTCTACGTATCCCTTCTTCATGAATACATTTGAAATAATATAAATATACCTTTGAAGTCTAGAATTACTCATTTTGAGATACAGTTTTCCTAAAAATACATTCCCTTTTTCCTCCAGAGGGTTTTCTGTAGCAGGAGCAGGTTATACTTTCCAACGGTCAAATTTGGACTAGGAAGTTCTACAGAAAAAGAAATCTGTGATCATATAAGAAAAAGTGGCCGTTCTGGCCAAAGCTAGTATTTGTTGCCCATGTTAATGGGCCTTGAATCCTTGCTGTGGCGTTCATGGTAAAGATGAAACATACAGAGAATGGCTGAAAATGGGCCAAATGTCGATTGTTTGATGTAGTACAATGGAGTACAGCAGCTGGCTTGCTGCCGTCCAGGAGATGGCACCTCCTGGGAGTGTGCCGGCAATGGAGGCATCTTTGTGCCCTCTGCGGGAGAGGTGGGTGTGAGAGGTGGGTGTGAGAGGTGGATGAATGGGAGAGGTTGACAGGAGAGATGGATGGATGGGAGAGGTGGATGGGAGAGATGGATGGATGGGAGAGGTGGATGGGAGAGATGGATCGATGGGAGAGGTGGATGTGGGAGGTGGATGGGGGTGGATGGATGGGAGAGGTGGATGGGAGAGGTGGATGGGAAAGGTGGATGTGGGAGGTGGATGGGGGTGGATGGATGGCAGAGGTGGATGGGAGAGGTGCATGGATGGGAGAGTTGGATGTGGGAGATGGGTAGGAGAGGTGGATGGGAGAGGTGGATGGGAGAGGTGGATGTGGGAGATGGGTAGGAGAGGTGGATGGGAAAGGTGGATGGGAGAGGTGGATGTGGGAGATGGGTGGGAGAGGTGGATGGGAGAGGTGGATGGATGGGAGAGGTTGACGGGAGAGATGGATGGATGGATGGATGGATGGATGGATGGGAGAGGTGGATGGGAGAGATGGATGGATGGGAGAGATGGATGATGGGAGAGGTGGATGGATGGGAGAGATGGATGATGGGAGAGGTGGATGGATGGGAGAGGTGGATGGGAGAGATGGCTGGATGGGAGAGGTGGGTATGGGAGGTGGATGGGGGAGCTGGATGGGAGAGGTGGATGGGGGAGGTGGATGCTTGCTGGAACTTGGCGCCGAGGGAAATAACTCCCCAGTGCTTTTTGAAGAGTTGCAGTGAATTTCTTAATTTGCGCTGATTTGCCGCATTTATTTCTCAACGCTCTATGCTATCTGAAATCTAATAAAATGCTAATATGATAAGCTCTTTAATTTTCACTGTGGCAAGCGACACCGGTTTTACTGGGACTTGTGTGAAAAGTCCCAGTGTTGCTTCTGAGAGGGGGAGGAGGCAGTCGGAAAGGGAAGGAGAGGAGGAAGGTTTGGCATTCATGTAGGGCTTGTTTCCTTTGTTACCAGGAGCATTGAATTAATACACTAAGCCTGAGAGTCATTAAGATAAAGAACTAGCAGCTTTAATGAATATATCCAGCTAGGCTGGAGAGCTGCATGGAACTAATAAAACCAACATGCTTTGTGCAAAACCTGGGATGGATTCGTCGGGAGATGTCTTTACTTGAGTTATTCCCGGGTTGTGGCTGGGAAAACAAAGTTAGCTTTTTCCAAACCTCGTGTCTTATAGCTGTGGCCTCCAGATTCCTTCCTTAGTGAAAAAGTATGTGGCTCTGTGTGTCTGTACACGTGGAAAGAGCGAGGAAAGAGTGCAGTCCGTGCGTGGTTACTGAGGAGTCTGTTTCCTCCCGTAGCTGTTTTGAACAGTAAGAAAAGCCTGAGATCTTGATTTTGGGGTAAAATACTGAGTTTCGTTATTTAAACCAAGGGCAAAAAATAAAAGAAAGTTGTGACATTTGAAAATTCTACAAACGGAGGCTTGAAATGGTATGAATATGCACTTGGGACAAAAACAATTTACTACCAAAATGAGCGTGTCCGGGCAGGCTGTGGAAGCGGGAACAGCTGAGAGAGATAGTGCTGACTAAGGGAAAAAGCTGGACCAGTTTTTCTTGCTCTGCGTTATCTGTCTGTCAAAGAGGCAGGGCAGAACTGCATTGGCATTTCACTTACTTATTTGTGCTTATTCCGGCTGACCCTTTTTCCATGATGAGCTTGCTTGTGTCTCCCACGCTGGAGCACAGTCGAGGGGCCTTCAGTCAGCTGTCATCAACCTAAGGCCTAAGCCTGGCTTGCCTTTAAAAACCTAGGAATAAGAGGAGTGCTAAAAATTGCATTTGTGATGCCCTTGCATCTTTTTTTTTTTTTCTTGTCTTTTCCCTTTATGTGCACGCTGTGTGCAGGGCATAATTCAAAGCCCATCAAAATTGATGTCAAATCTGCCACTGCTGGACGGACTGGTAGACGAAGGTAATTCATGATAAATATATTCCTAAAGATCTATACTGCATGTTGAGAAGGCAGAAAAGTGTCTTTCTAAGAGTTTTATGATAAGGATTAAGTGTGTAGTCTGGCAAGTACAAGACGTCCAGAGCCTGTGTTTGCATAAAGCCTGCAGTAGCTGCGCAGCTCAGTAATTATCCGTCTGGTTGCCCTTATGTTCCAAAACGAACACTGTTCGGTATGTAATAGATCTTCAGGCTACAGTATAATTGTCTAATGGTGAATTGAGAGCATTATTAAAATTTGCAGTGCAGCATAGTGGGGGTTCCCTCTTCTCTGCTCGTGTAAGAAATGAAATGAAGATTTGTCCTTACTTCAAATGTCTTAATAATTGCCTTCTACTTAACATACGGTACTCTCCAATTCATTCTTTTTCAGTGAAAAAGAAAAGAAATTGGCATAAACACGATACTGGACAGACGACAGAGGTCAAACCTGTACAGAACGGGAGCCAAGTCTTCATAAAGGAGCTTCGAAGTCGTACTTTTCCAAGGTGGGTTGTTCAGCTGCACGCACGGATGGGCTGTCCAGGTGAAGCCAGTGTAGCCAGTTTCCTACGAAGCCGATGGTGATGCTGCTGAAAGCATTGTATAGTACAGAGCGATGACATTTAAATGAGCGCTGTTTTTTTTGCAAATGTCCCCGGTTCTTTCCTTTTTTTATATTTGTGCGGCTATATTAAAATCTACTTCTGATTGAGCCTGGTTCCTGTGGATTTCCATAGAAGCTGGTGTTTGTGGAGACAAGAAGAAGAATGCGTTTGGCCCCCACAACATTCGCTTGCATAAGAAGCTAGCCAATTTATTGCATAGAATTGTCCAGTTCTCAAAAATAGTAATGGTTTTGCTGAAGTCTGTCTCTGTCTTGAAAAGAAGAACAATGACATACTCAGTTGCTACAGTGACAAAGGCCCTCTTATTTGGGGTAATGAATAGTGCTAATTGTTAGGTGACATGTTCCGCACTTTATTAGGCTGCTTCACAGCCATTTGTAAGAGTGATGATTTTCTTCTGGTTCTTCAGTAGAGGCCCTAGCCAAATAAATCCTTAATTATTAATGATTGATTATTTTAGAAGAATCCTTGGAGACTGGTAAAGCGTACTTTATGTAAACACAAAACTTCTTCCTTTTTACAGAGGACTTGATTTCACATTTAATTTCAGATACTGGTCTTAGGCTAGTTAAGAAAAAGGCTGAAAATACCTCTGCAAAGTGTTTGCAGAAATTACAGATGTGTTCCACTGAGCTCAGGATGCAATATTTTTTCTTGCTTGGCTATTTTTATTTGGGCCTGCTAGACTTAGCCTTTTTTGTTGGTGCTGTATACAGAAAAATTTGACAGCTTGCAAAGCTAATTTCTTAATCAAGTTTTGTGGCCTAAGCAGGATGATTTCAGTAAGCTGGGATGGCTTCTGAGGTTGCACTCACATATGCAGTAGCTCTGAGTCACTTACAAATTGTAAAAAAAATATGGACCCCAAGTTTTCTTGTTTGTTTCTTACGTAAATGTGCACATAAGAAAATCCTGCTGCCCAATTAAAGTTCCTGAGAAGGAAGGGTCTGTAGCCAAAAGGAGTGCCTGCAAGATTCAGGCCTCCAACATCTACACTTGCGCCATTAGTAACACGAAGTCTTGTTGAGAAATTTTCTCTTCTGAAGAAAATGAATGAAATCTGCAGATGTCCACAGAACAAAACCCAACACTCGTCAGTCAGAATGCGATGAATGGAAAAAGGGGGTCTTCAGTTCAGAGACAGAAACACCATTTCTGATCCCCAGCACACGACAGGGAATTACATCCCACGGTTAGTCCCTTGGTGGAGAGAGCGAAAAGGCAAAAAGTACAATTCATGTCATTCCACTCCTGGGTGTTTAATACCAAAATAGCATTAGAGTAGCAATAGTAGTAGTCGTAATAATTAAATTGATGGTTCAGGTACTTCAGTGTAGGTGCCAGACTCTCCATTTTGTCACGATCATTACTAGATGCTCTGGGACTGATCTCTCTTTACAACTATGTGTAAGTTGCTGTGGCACGTATAGAAGCAGATCAGACCTGAACAAGTACGTGAGATATATATGGGCACTGTACAGTGAGTGCAGAGGTTTAGTGGTGAATCATGGTTATTATCTCCAGCCTTGTTTTTTGCACGTTGCTGGCGTACGGTACCAGTGCTCACATAAACGAGGAACGCTCCCTTTAATTAATTATTAATGAAATTTGCCTCCGGATGAGCCATTGCCGATGCACTGTGGCTGGAGCGACCCAGAAATCAGCTGGGTTACTACAGCTTATCCCTCCTTGCGTCTGGCCACCTTGTTCTCCGGGGTTGAACCCTGCGGAGGTGGCCTGTGCAGGCCCCGGGCCAGGGCGACCCTGCATGGCGGGGCCAGCGGAGGAGCCCCCGCAGCAATGGGTGTCGGGGCCGGTGGAGGAGCCCCCACAGCGATGGGTGTCGGGGCCGGCGAAGGAGCCCCCCCAGCGATGGGTGTCGGGGGCTCTGCGCAGGCTGGGCTTCGTGGGACAGCCAAGGCGGTGAGGCCCAAGCCTGCCGGCCGCCATGGCAGCACTTGCAGCCTCCTCCCCTTTCCCGCTGGTTTTTTGGGGAGCTATGAAGACGTGAGCTGTAGTTCGGAACTGCTGCAGGAGAGGGCAGTCATGTGTTAGCCTTACCCGCCTGGGGAGGTAGTGCTTTTTGGGGTGAACTCTCAAGGTTTTGCTGTTCCCCCCCACCAGCAGCCATGGCCCTGGCCTGCCGGGCGGTTATCAGAGCCCGGCCGACAAACTACAGACGGCGGCAGGGCGCTTTTGGGACGGATGGTCGTTCACATACAGTCACTTCTCACTCCGAATCCAGAGTGTTTTACTCTTGAAAAGATCTACAAACCAGATTTGAATTTCCCTTGCAAGATGTGGGTGCAAATAGCCTGTCGCCTGGTGAAGTTGCCCTTTCCTTCCTCCCTCTGACACCCCCCCAGTGACTTCAAAATGATTTGCAGAATATTTCCCGAGCAATTTATTTGACTACTTAAAAACGATTTGCAAAGTATTTCCTGGACAATTTATTTGAGATTACGTAACGGTTTTAATCTTGCCTTCTTTAGAGCGGAACATTTAACACTAATTTCTTTAACATTGATCACTGGTAACTCGACAGATGCCTATAGTGGAGGAAAATGTTCTTTCTCCGTAAGCTGTTATTTTGTGAGTTTCCAGTAGTTGGTGCATGAGGCTCGAGTGAATTGATTCCGGATGATTTTAGCGTGCCCTGCGTGTTTTGCAATATGTGGCTTTTTGTCTTTTGTCTTATGCAGCTAATTTGCATATAATTGCTTATTCATAACTTTTTCCTTTTGCTAGTGAAATGCAGAAGATGCCAAACTCTGCGTGGAAGCACCTCATCGTTGAATCTGTGCTTACTTTTTCAGTGCTGAAGATATAGTTGTGAAAGTGCCAGGCAGCCAACTAACAACTGAGTATTTGGAAGAAAATGGCTTTTCAGAGCCCATCCTTGTCCCAAAGAAGGACGGCCTGGGTTTGTCCGTACCCGCACCCACCTTCTACGTCAGCGATGTTGAAAACTATGTCGGTGGGTATCTGGCAAGCAGGTGGCATTGTACTGTTTGGAGCTCACCCGCTTTTAAAATAAATATATATATATATATTATTTGTATAAAAAATGTAAAATATATTGTAAAATATTGTCTATCTCTTGAGCTATGCTGACTTCAATATTTGTTACGTAGTGGCAGCTTGTAATTAGCAATTAATTCACTCATGGTTCTTGTATCAACTTGTGTATCCTCCAGTGAGCCTGAGCCAGGCTGTGTTGTACTCCATAGCACTGAGTGAAAAGAAACAGTCATGGTAGTATCAAAAAATTGTTTCTTCAGGACAGGTCTTAATTGATTGCTGCCATCTCACTTTGTATTGAAGGAATTACTAGACTGAGACTCCCATCTGCAAAGACAGTACATTTTTTAACACTGCTGTCAGTGAGAGCTGTTTTTTTTGCTGCGGGCCATTTGGGTTCATTTTGGCATCCTCCTGTCTCTAACCTGAACAGAGTCTTGTACCGCATCTTCTCACAAGTCATCACGTCATCCCACCTTGGAAAACACACCTCGGCCAGGAGCCATGGAAGTGTTTCTGAAGTCGCTTGTCTGTTGCCACATCCTTCTTCCTTTAGCACGTGTGATCTTGTCCTCTCTCGCTCCATCCCTCCTCTGTGTCACTTTCTGTCCGATTCTCTCTCCTTCCAGTCATTTGTCAAGGCATCGTCCTTTTGGAGCCATGACTCCAGCTCCAGTGTATCTGTTTGTGTTTCACGGTCCCTTTTATCTCCTTGTATATTCTGCTAACCACCTCCTCCTCCTGCACTCTCCTGACCAGGCCATTGACCTGTGCCCCAAACTGGAAGGTGCTATCACCAGCCACTGGTGTTCTTGTCTGTGTCTATTGCTTTTGCAGTGATTGTGTGCAGTGAGCTAACTATGAATAAAGGAGAATTCGAGACCCCCAATTTTATTGTTCTCTCTATCCCATTGCTTTTATGGGAAACATATTTTCCTTGCTCATCTGCTACACCTACTTAGCAGATTTTCTCGTATGACCTAGGTGCTCCGTAGGCGTCTGCTGGCTTTCTCTCAGCCTCTAGCTGAAATAAGCTACCTTACCAACAAAACACTTAGTGACAAGCTGGAGGGAAGAACATAGGTTGTTTGATCTGGAGCTGGCACCAGATTTGAAAGTGAACGGAACAAATATGCGCTGGTCTAACCTCCGTGGGGTTAGTTCGCTTGAACGGGATTTTCCGGGCAGGGATTTATCTCGCTGTTTTGTAGTTTATTACATTGGACCTAGAATGTCTTTTAGAAACAATCTCAAGTAAGTAGCAGAGGACAAAACACCACAACTAAGACTGCCAAATACATCATTACTGTTCTGGCATCTCATGAAAAAACAAATCGATTTTTTTTCCTCGCCTAATGTGAAAAAAGCTATGAATGAAATGCTGAGAGGGGAAAAATAAGGCCAATTAAAATTGGAGGGAAGAAAGACTGGAGAGGTGCTGTTCTTGCAGAAAGGATAAGAGGGTGTGCTTAGAAGTGGGCACTCTCCAAAGCTCTGACTTTCTCCATGTATGCTCTGACGTGCCCAGAGTTAAATTCCACTAATCGACTAATACCATTAGTATTAACAGTGGAGATTTGTATCCAACAAGGTGCATCAGAGGAAATGTGTAAGTACTTCTGTACTCCAATACAGAGGGGATGGATTTTTGATAGGTGTAATTTTGGGTAAAATAACAGTCAAATTTTTTATGGCACACCTGAAATATCATGTTAAAAAATGGGAAATTCCTGCAAAACCTCGTCCTCAATTGTAGATTTTGTAAGCAAAAATTTAAAATCAAGCATAAGAGAACTTAGAATTTCGGAAAATCAGTTTGACAAGGTGTCCTGTACAGTATTACGCCCTGTCTACAGTCACAGGACTTTTACAGGGTGGTGGGGAGGGCTTACTCTGGGAATAAACAGGTATTTGCATATGATTTTCACCATGCAAATGAAATCCACAGTGAAATTAACAGATTCAAAACAACATTCATCCTTTAAAGATAAAAAACTACAGTAATAATTGTGTCAAGGGCATGAATGCAGAAGCACCGTTTTATGCATATACACGTCTTTTATACATACATGTAGATGTGTATACATGCATGAACGACAGGGATACAAAGGCTAAGAAGATCAGAAAATCAAAAGATTGCGATGTTTCTGGAAATGTTAACTCACCCCCAAGTGTACAAAATGGGGCGAGTCAGGCTGCCCTTCAATCTCTCTTTTTCACTGAATTAATTTTTAGGACCAGAGAGGAGTGTTGATGTCACCGATGTCACCAAACAGAAAGACTGCAAGATGAAGCTCAAGGAATTTGTGGATTACTACTACAGTACAAACAGGAAAAGGGTCCTCAACGTGACCAACCTGGAGTTCTCAGACACCAGGTAAGAGTCCAGCCTGCGGCACCGCTTGGTGTCCGGGACACGTGGTGGGCTTTGGCTGGGGGAGTTTTAACAGCCTCTGCCCTCGGCACTGGTTCCCTCTTCAGGAGGTGCTGCATTGAGCATGGGGTAGTGGCTTCTTGTCTCTCTGACTCTCCACTCCATGCTCCAAGTGCAGCCGGGTCAGGCCAAGCACAGAAATGAAAGTGCTGTTCGCTGTATGAGGAGAATCATAGAATCATAGGATTGCAGAGGTTGGAAGGGACCTTTAAGATCATCAAGTCCAACCTTTAACCTACCCTGACAAAAACCACTTCTAAACCACGTCCCTAAGTGCCCCATCTACCCTTTTTCTAAACACTTTCAGGGGTGGTGAATCCACCACCTCCCTGGGCAGCCTGTTCCAATGTTTAATAACCCTTTCAGTGAAAAAATGTTTCCTAATATCCAATCTAAACCTCCCCTGACATAACTTGAACCCGTTTCCTCTCGTCCTATCACTTGTCACCAGGGAGAAGAGGTCAGCCCCCGTGTCTCTACACCCTCCTTTCAGGTAGCTGTAGAGGGTGATGAGGTCTCCCCTCAGCCTCCTCTTCTCCAGGCTAAACATGCCCAGCTCCCTCAGTCGTTCTTCATAAGGTTTGTCCTCCAGACCCCTCACCAGCTTTGTAGCCCTTCTCTGGACACGCTCCAGCCCCTCAGTGTCTTTTTGTGGTGAGGGGCCCAAAACTGGACACAGCACTCAAGGTGGGGCCTCACCCGTGCCCAGCACAGGGGGACGGTCACTGCCCCAGTCCTACTGGCCACCCTGTTCCTGACACAGGCCAGGATGCTGGTGGCCTTCTTGGCCACTTGGGCACACTGCTGGCTCTTATTCAGCCGGCTGTCCACCGACACCCCCAGGGCCTTTTCTGCCGGGCTGCTTTCAAGCCACTCTGCCCCAATCCTGTAGCGCTGCATGGGGTTCTTGTGACCCACGTGCAGAATGGTTGTGACCCAAGTGCAGAATGGTACAGAGCGGACTAAACGGGACGGTGTTGGTCCTGGTAATTCACACCGGCGTCTCACCAGCAGTCATCTGCCGTCAGCATTCACAGATCAGAGCAGAACATTTTGGCACCTTTCAGTTCTGGTAGTCTAGGTATAGTTAATCCATTGCAACTAGATATTAGTGATTTGTAACTAGAGCATCACTTGGTGCTCCAGGAGCGAATTCTGTGCCCTGTCCTGATAGTGAGTGATAGTGAAGTATGTTCCTGGTGTGATCTGAGGTACTTAGATACAGCCTGACAAATACTGGTAAGACCAAAGAAAGGAGGACAGAGGTGACCACAGAGGTACGATAAAACTGTATGTAGGTTTCTGGGAGAACACAGACATAAAGAGTCTTATTTTTTAATATTCTGTGTTATTTTTCTGGCGAGGTGGGAATCCTGATGGATATAAGGCAAGCGACAGCCTTTCCTCCAGCTTGAGGTGATCTAAAAACATGGTGACCTCCTTGGAGCATTCTTTTTTAAATGGGTTGTAGAAAAGTGAGCGCAGATTTGAGTGCATCATATATTACTTTCTGAAATCCTCCATTTAACGTAGAAGGGTAAGTAAATAGATGAGGTGCGGCTCTAGGTATAGTGTCACATGTCACTGGATGTCCTTGGATGAGGCTTAAGTTTGAAATTTCTATAAATACCACGTGTCGTAGTTGTAGTTTCAGTGCTTTTGCGAGTTAACCTGTACTCTGTATGACAGCAGTTCAGAACTAGAGTGATGCTGACTTCTTGATGGGAAGCTGGGGGGTGTGACAGTGCAGATCGGCTGGGAATTTCACTCTGAGGTGCTTTAGCGATGCAGTGAGCCAGAGGTGATGGTGCTGGCGACGTGGGTGTCACCCACCCTCAAGGACAGGAAGCCTACTACTCATGCTTTATGATATGTTTCATGTATAGGATAATTAGCTGATATAAGTGCCTAAGCGTTCCAGTTACCGCTTCGTGCTTTATGTCGCTGTACTCATCACCTGAGCTGTGCTTCTATTCCAGAAGTAGGCAGGCGCATCTATAACGTGTGGAACTTCATGCAACTGTGCAGATCGTTTCTACAGTTCTTGTAGTCCTTCTGGGTAGCTAGTACTTCCAGAGCAGTCAGAGAAGGAAAAGATTCCTGTGTATACACAAATGCTACACAAGAAGATGATGAGTGTCAACATAAAAATAAAGAATGGTTGTTTTGGGGAGCATTCCATTTTAGCAAGAAGACTTAATGTAGCCTTAAAAAAGAAGGCTGATGAATAATTACGAGCTCATTTTTTTTAAAGCCATTACCTTTAGCCCTGTAGTTAGTGTTTTAGTGGTGCACACCCATTTCTGCAGAAAGCATCTCTAGTAATTACAGGCTTCAAAGATTACCAGTATCTTCAGCTGAGATTTTTTTAGCTTTCTGCCATTATCCCAGAATAACGGGAGGTCTTTTCTTCTGAAGGACATGCTGGAGCGGTCACTCATATGCTGCTATTTAGACATTAACTAGCAAATATTTTATTTCTTAACATAGACAGTGACACTTTAATTGTATGCAGTGCTCCATCTTCCCTGCCATTTTAAAGAGAGCTATTGTTATCAGTGTTTGACAGTGAGCATAAATGACACATGGGAGCATTTAATTTTAGTTTGAAGTGCAGATACTCTTACTGACGTGGTACTTCAGAGTGCCCAACGGTGAACCTCCACCCCCTGCAAGTATTGGTCCAAATTTTTGGACAATTTAAGTATAAAATTTTAGCACATTCTGGGATGAGGCACTGCTAATACCTGTTTTATCATGCCACTGCATTGTCTTAGCTGTGATTAATAGTATCTATTACATATTTAATATAGAAATAATATATAAAAAATATACAAATAAATCTATGCAGAATGTAAATAAATATATTCATTTGTATAAATCATATAAATAAACGTTGTATATGTTTTATTTTAAATATATTCACATTATCAACCCAAATTAGACTTTCTCCTTCTTCTGAGCTTTTAATGTACTTTAGTCAGTCCAAACGAAAAGATCACTGTGATTTTCAGCATCAGAACCGGGACCTACTTAGCCCTTAAGTATTAATGATATTGTTGTTAGGATTTTTAATACTAAGCTTAACTTGCAGATTTTTTAAGATTTGCCAGAGCATTTATGTAAGAGAGCACACCTTTCACTTTCTCCTCTGAAGGGGGCTGGAAAAGTGGCTGTGATAACAGCGCTTTTGATAACTGCGCCTACATAGCAAGAGGCAGGGACTGGAAAAATACAAACAGCGTATGCTTGATCATAAATACTGCTACTGAAAGAAGTCGAAGGATCATTGCTAAGGCATCGTACTTAAAAAGCTTTAAATCTCGGTCTGTAAACAGTTTTCCACAATTTTTCTGAATGAAGAGCAGTTCCGCTGAGGTGTAAGGAGCTGGCTTCAGATTGCCGTGCAAGAAATGAGAGCCACTTTTCGTTCTGTCGGAGTCCCTTGTGCTCTTTTTTAAAAGGATATGTGTTTCTTTTCAATTCTCTCTGTAAAGGATGTCCAGTTTTGTAGAGCCTCCAGATATAGTTTAAGAAGTTGTCCTGGGTGGAAAACTATTGGGCCTGATGATGCTCTTCTGGCTAAACCCAAAGTTACCAAGTACTGCCTGATCTGCGTGAAGGACAGCTACACAGACTTCCACATAGATTCGGGAGGAGCTTCTGCATGGTACCATGTGCTGAAGGTGAGGGGTCATGTTTTTGCAGGGTATCTGGTAATGAACTAAATTTTACGTGCAAAGAACCATTCTAAAATTCTCTCAAAAAATACAGGTCCTCAGTTTTTTTTCCCCACGGTCCTGTTGTATCCGTAAGAATAGGCAGAGCCTTAACTGCTGTAAGTGGGTACACTCTCAGCGGTGCCGGGGTCTGCCGAAGAGGAGGTTGTCTGTGTGCTTTCTCTGCATTTGGATTTTAATATTTGTTCAGTGCCTTTTGCGCATGCATCACCTAAGACCTGAAAGATATTACGTCCTGCTTTTGCAGGATAATGGAATCTGGCACCGTAAACCTTTTGCAACATCAGTCCCACAAGTCTGAGAAAATGTGGTCAGCTAGTGATTTGATTATTTCAGCCACTCTGTACAAAGCCGACAAGTAAATTTTACTTCAATAGCGTTAAAATATATAATGCTATGTATTTCTTTAGATAAATATTTGTGTGTGTGTGCGCATGACTCTGTGCCAGCGCAGCAGTGCATGGTTTGGCTGCTTGTTGCTAATTTTATATTGTTCTAATTCAGGGAGAAAAGATATTTTATCTCATCAAACCGGCCTCTGCAAATATTTCTCTTTATGAACGCTGGCAATCGGCAGCAAACCACAGTGAGATGTTTTTTGCAGACCAGTAGATAAATGTTACAAGTGCAACAGTTAAACAAGGACAGACGCTCTTCATCCCATCAGGTGAGCAGGCTGTTGCAGGTGAGGTTTCCTGCTCTTTTTAGAGCTGCTGAAATAGCATGTCCAAAATGCCAGAGGGATGCGGTCTGACCACTTTCTCTGACAAAGTATGAAGTCTAATTCTCAGTAGAAGTGTAAATTGCATATGCTTGCAAAAAAAAAACCAAACCAAACCTGAACTTTTACTGCTTTCTGTCAATATTTTAGCACCCTCTTAAAAATACAACTAGTAGGTAGAGTGTTCCACTCCTGGTCTAGCTGGGTTGCAATAACTCACGAGTTCTCTCCCTGTATCCAGGCATGACGTAGGTGATTTTTGCCATCTAACAGAGAATTCATGTTGAATTACTTGCTGACCATCGCTCCCCACAAAATCCTTTTCACAGTCATTGATTCCCTGTGACACTAAGGAACTGTAGGTGCCTGCAGGAGCGTGAGTGTGCATTTGTATCGTTTCACATGAGGCTGAAGACTGGGTGTCACAGGTTTTTACGGGTAACTTGATAGGCTCAGGCTTTGATTGCAGGTTAGGGATGGTGGATTTTGTATTTCTCAGTTCCTGGTAGGATCTTCATAAGGATAGAGAGTTGATCAGCAGATAGCACAGAGTTTTAGGTGAACGCAGTTCTACTCCTGCCCTTGTCCCTCACCTTCCTCTCACCACGAACAGTTATTTCCTCAGTTGCATTGTTTCCAGCCCTCCCTGTTACCTCAAAATCCCTGAGGGGATTTTCTCTCCCTCTGTGTGCCTTTAAACGATGCACTGCCCACTCGATCATAATCTGAGCTGAGGTTTCCAGGCAGCGTGAGTAACAGCACTGGTACTTGGGTTTTGGGGGCAGCATCCAGTAGCACTGTTTTTCTGTGTGTGAGTATGTCTTGCACTTAAATTTTACTTCGACTGTAAAAAGTGGGAAGTAGGTACTTCTCTCATGACCATATGTGGAGCAGATGGTGGAATAATTTATAGAGATTCACTAATTCAAGTAGATTTCTGTATGAAAATAAGTGTTTGGAAAACACCTGTTCCTGGCACTGCAATAAAGTGAATGTCAGGAGCTGTCACAGGTTTTCGTGGTGATGAGAAAGCAGTTCCTGCTCTAATGTGCCACCGTAGCTGCTGCTGCTTTTCACAGAAACAAGAAAGTAATGTCAGGGCGAGCAGGATGTCCCTTTCCACTGTCTGCCACCGCTGAAGGTAGCCCTGGGATTGGGAGTCAGAGGTGCCTGGCACCTTCCCGGGCTGGGCCTTTATCGTGCAAAACAAACAGGGGGGCCAGATGCAGCTTTGTTCAAAGCGTAGGCAGTTCTGGTGCTGACTTGGGCTGAAGAGCTGTATCGGTACCTAGGAAGTAGGTTGCTAAGTGAAGTATAAACATCGTGTTGTGAATAAAGTCTTCATTACTGTGATTCCAGTTTTATCCTCAGGACTCTTCTCTTTCTCTTTCAGGTTGGATTTATGCAACTCTAACACCTGTAGACTGCCTGGCCTTTTGCAGGACATTTTCTACATAGTCTGAGTGTTGAAATGCAGATGAGGTAATCTGTCTTTAAAAATCTAAAGTTAGGAAGAGGCTCCGTGTTTGATAAATTGGCCCGTCTTCTCTCCTATTAATTAACCTACATTTACAGTGAAGTTGATGTAGCTCTATTGGGCAAGTTTGGAAAGTGTACCCACATTTGTCCCCTTCGACCGTGTTCTCCCATGCTGAGTTATTCCAAGCTGTCTTTACGCCTATTGCATAGCACATGGAAGGATATGTGAGGTGCTTGGGTTGATGTGGCCAAGTCCTGAAGGCAGAACTGTTAGAAACTCTCTGGAGTTTTACCCTAGAACATGCCGTTCGCCTTCTGGATAAGCTCCCGTCTGCTCAGCTGGGTTCTTTGCCCAGTGTAAGACAATGCTTTACTGGTGCCGGACAAACAATGCAATAAAACTGTCTTACAGCGCTATCGCAGAGTTTCCTTACTAGTGTTATTTTTGTGTTCTGCGTTTGGTCTGATGCCAGAATACGTAGTAGCAGCACAAAGAAACGAAGCACTGCAAAATGAACCTCGGGCGTTTATGAGCAGTGCTTGTCACTGTGCGACATACTTGTGACCTGCCGTGCTTTAAGTTCATGTGGCTTTGTATTGCAGGGCATATGAAGTAGAAAGACGGTTGAAAATTGTCAGTCTGACCCAGTTTCCAAACTTCGAAACTGCATGTTGGTATATGGGAAAGCATCTACTAGAGACGTTCAAAGGTAAAATGGCGTTTCTTTGCCTGCTTCAATTCTTACCTTTGGGGGCCTTAAAATAGTTTACTCTTAATTTCTGCTGAGGTGTCACGTAGAAGATGGACAGGTGGCCAAAATCAGTCTTGTTCCAGCTCTCCCCTTAACATCCTGCCATCTCGCTCTAGGATGGACCTTAACTGTCCCTCTTACCTATGTGTAAGAGAAGGTTTCTTTATAAACTGCATTTAAGTTTCCTGAGAGGCAAATAATGTTGTAACATTTTTTTTAGTTTTTAGTTGCCTGTCAAGTCTGGATTCGTTCCCTGTTTTAACCTAATGAACTACACACTCAGTCAGCCCAAGGCACAGAGTAGCACTTCCTTCTCCTGTCATTCTGCTGATCCCACTCAAAGTACGTGGGCAGGTCGCATGTACACAGGGCCACAGGAACATCAGAGGTGTGGCCAGCGGGAGCACTGGAAATTAAAGCAAAGTTTTCTGTGAAATCCAAAATCTTCCAGATCAGATTCCTTCAGAGTTGATCCAGACATCTATGTGTGCATGTTCTTTACAGGTTCGGTCTCACTTTGCTCTTTGGCCGCTATTTTCGCTTATTACAGAACATGTCTAGAGACACCCACCAGATCCTCTAATAACGAGAAAAAATGTATCTAATTAATAAGCAAGGTGAGGGGTCCCTCTGAGTGTCACCAGGAGGGGCCCCTTGTGACCAACTGAACAAAAAACTGGAATGTGGGGAAAGGTTTAGGCAAGCGTGTACTCACGCAGAAGTGAAGTGCTTTGCCAGTATAACCTTTGTTTCCACGTAATTGGTACTTGCTTTTTCAGTCAGAATAAAAGAACCGCTGATGGTACCTTTTTATTCCCACAGCCTAGGATGTATGAACGTGGAAGCTAGCTTGAGTATGGGACCAAGAAAGGAACCGGAAGGATTGCCAGTGTAGACATAACTTACAGGAGCACAGTGTAGGAAGGCTGAGTTGGATTTATGACACAGTAAATATACTCCTTATTACCTTCAAGTTATAATAGGCATTCATTTGTGGTGACCGACTTCCAAGAGTCAACTTTCACAGTTAAACTTTTTCAAATTAAAGGCTTTACGTAGAACAACTTCAGTGAGCAGTGTTTGAATGGCATTGCTTTTTTCCTCTACTCAGGTTTGCATAAAGCTGGGCAACAGCCTCCTGCTCATTTACTCCAAGGAGCAAAAATTCTCAATGGTGCTTTCAGGTCGTGGACTAAAAAACAGGTAGGAGAAGCAGCCTGTTTTAATATTGTGTGTTCCCCGGGTTTGTCAGTCACTGGTACAGAGGGCAAATGCTAGAACAAATAATACCTCCACAGCGCAACAGTTAATTCTAAAATCGCAAAGAGAAGGGACTGGGAGAACAGGGAAGGAGGGCAATAGCTGGGATTTCATAGTGCCACATGAGGAGTCAGCGGGGAAAAAGGTAACACTGGAGCTCCGAAAAACTCAATTCTGCACACAGCTGAAAGGATACGGAATGAATGTTCTCCCTGGCTCTGAGCATTTTCATGTGCCAAATCAATTAAGCAGAGGTTGTGTATGCGAGTGAGGCCTAGAATAACGCCTGCATATTTTGTGCACACAAGTTCCTGCAAATCAACATGTTAATTGAGCCCAGAAATACATATTGGTTGGAGAGAAGGCTTAAAGGGATCTGCAGCCTGAATTTCCTGCTGCAGTCATTTCACAAGTGTTATTCTTGCATGCGTTACTCCTAAAGTTTTGGGGGATTCTCTGCAGGAGACAGGCCATTCAGTCATAAAATGTGAACAGGGAACTAGAAGCTTTAGGATTTTAAGACGTTTTAAGGAGGGATGAGCAGCTGAGTACACGGTGTTGCATACACAGTTGGGTGAGTTGGCTGTCCCAGATTTAGATGTAGTCAGGGACTTGGCTGCTCCCTACTGCAAAAAGCCAGTGCTTGAGCCTGAATTCGGAATTGCTCCCTGGTTTCCTGCAGAAGGACTGGCTGGTCTGGAGCTCTCTTCTTCGTGTCACCCTGTTTATTTTTCCACTTGCCATGCAGATGAGAAGTAGTGAGTCAAAGGAAGTGAGACTGTGTTGGCATTTAGGTCAAGTTGAACTTTGACTGTTATAACATGGCTTGTGAATGCAAATGTTGTCAGTCCCGTCAGGGAGCTCCCAAACCACTCTGCTGACAAGGTATGTGCCTGTTGCACTCCTTGGAGACAGAGACATCTCTCCTTGTAGATGTAGAAAAGGAACTTCACCCAGAATCTCATATAAGGGGATGAGCAAAGTGATGTTACAGTTGTGAAAAAGCAGGAATATCTGAAAAAAAACCCAACTATTTACAATAACATCCAGGAGGGGAAAAAAAAAAAGTATATTTTATTCCTTATTTGGACTACAGTATTGATTTCAGTACATAGGAAAAATATTGATCTTTCACTTAATGAGGTTTTTTTCATATTTTTGCACAAAAACATGCACAGAAACAGCAATCTGGCTTTGTTCTGTTTTAGGCTTTAGCAGAGCATGAAGATGAGCTACCAGAAAACTTCAAACCAGCACAACTTATCAAGGACCTTGCCAAAGAAATAAGATTAAGGAGGTTTGTGCTCTTTTCATAACATTAACTATGTTGTGGGTCTTTTAATAATCTAGGCTATAAATGGATGACTTGAAATAAAATGAATCTTTTTTCCCCTCTTTCTTCATTAAAAGAATTCAACGTGAGGTTTCAGGGTAGGGGGACTGCTCAAGACTCTTGTCTGTGGCTGACTCAACGCGTATTCTGGGCTCCTCGTTGCTTTCTCCTCAGCTTTACACTGTGTTCTGCCTGTCCTACGTTCTTCCTCCTCCACCTTCTCCTAGCTGGGCGGGCCACGCTCCCCTCTCCCGTCCTTATTTTCTCTTTCACTTTAGCACTCCCTACCCAAAAATATGATAGAATTCAAAGAACACTTTTGCCGTCCCTGTGATTGTGTTCCCTGGGTGGTATCTTCTTTTCCTTGTGTTCATTGGTCTTGTCTATGACATTGTCTGGGCTTGGGACTATTGTTCTCTACATCGTACCGACAGAAAGCCTTGCTCTTGGCTGGCTTCTAGGCAGAGTTACTATAGCAAATGTGATAATAATTATACACACCCTTTCCCCCCCAAAAAAACCCCCAAAGGACCCCCAAGAAGTAGGTTTCATGGAGGTATCCTCCATTAAGTCTGGTATCATATTCCACTTAGTGGTGACGTGTGACAGTGCAAGGTGACAATGGCTAGTTCAGTTGTTTTAAGAAGACATTGTGTTACATTCTACCCCTTTTCTAACTATACCCAAAGACTGCAAAATTGAAATCTATCTTGTCCTTTTATCCTCTTTGATGTAATTTTAAGTTTTCTGATTGTCAAAATGGCAAGTTAAGCAGAAAATAATTTCTTGTTAATTAGTCAGATAGTGTTAATTTTAATTGGGCAGCTATTTTACTGCTTACTTTTCCTGAGGGCATGGAACATGGTTCTGCTACATTTATCACATCTGAGTTAAATGGAAATGGTTTGTGCTCAAGCTGATTAGCATTTTAAACAAAAGGCCATTCATTTTATACATTCGTTTGTGTGGGCACTCCATTGAACAGTCCTACCTGATGATACAACCTGGTGAGAGTTACGTTCCTTATGGATCCACTGGAGTTTCTCCAGGCGAAAGTTGTGCCTGAGCAACGTGGGGGTGGGAATTAGTGGTGAGCAGAGCGTTACTGTGGCATGTGATGGGTCTTCATTCCCTGGCCAGCCTCACAGCCCCACTGTGAATGCAGTTACCCCTTTATTGAGGGGGGTAGGGATCTTTGGGGTTTGTTTCTCCGAGGAAGAAAGGGTAGCAGGGGAATATCTAACGTGAGACAGATGGGTCTGAATGCTTTCCCATTTTGTGCTAAACTCCAGAATGCTTCGAAAGCCAGCAAAGCAGACACGAGTGCCAACACAAATGCTGAGGAGATCTGTCCTGTGGAGAAGGAGGAGGCACCATCACCCGTCCAAGTTACGCCTCCGCCCCCACCTGTAGAAAAGCTCCCTAAAAAAAAGACTCCCAAAACTGTGAAAACCCCCAAACAACTCAAGCCATCCAAACCCCCCAAACCACCCAAGCCACCCAAACCCCCTAAGCCTCCCAAAACACCAAAAGTTAAGGGAGAAAGGGAAAAAAGAAAGGAAAGAAGGCAAAGGAAGTCCACCGCCAGCCATCCCGAATCTCGACTTGCTGGAGGCACACACAAAGGAGGCTTTGACAAAGATCGAGACGCCAAAGAAGGGGAAGGTGGGTCATATTTTAACCTCTCCCTGTTCTCTTGCCTTAATAGGGATAAAATCACTCCTTGGGTCTCGTGAAAAAATAAGTTAAGCGACACAGTGGAAAGCCTGTCTCCACTGAAGTAAATGAAAGTTTTGTAATTGCTAGCTTATCGGCCTTTTCTTACCTGACTTGGTTTTGGTTTCACGGTTTGCTTGGTTAATCATTTGATATGGAGCCTTCAGGAAACCTATTGATTCACGCCGGGTCTGGCAAACTACTGCCAGTTCCCTGCCCAAACTGAGGCGAGATGAGAATTAAAAATGGCGCTTTTTTTTTTTGCCTCTTGAACTATTACATTCTTATTATAAGTGTTATTGGCGCTCTTGGGTGCATTTCCATAATCCGTTATCAAAGATGAAGGAACTCATTCTAAAGCATCTTATTTGCATGAGATTTTGCTCTAGAATGAGTGAACGAAGATAAAACAATAGTTTGCTTCCATTTTTGCCCATGTAGGGACAAGTTTCGTTTGATGTCCTTTAATTCGACGTGAATTTTGCTGCTGACTTCAGTAGGGCCCAGGATTTCATTGAGGCACTGGTAGAGTAATGTATTGTACACTGTTTGGTATGAAGTATCCAAAAGTCTTTTCTAAAATGCTTCTGAATTTCCCAGCAGTTTGTATGCGGTTTGCGACACGTGTCCACGGAGCGACAGGCAGGGAGATTAGTATGTTTTTACATTCATTTTGTATGTTGGTATATCCAGGAGAAACGCAGCCAGTTGTCTGTGTTCTCTGAAGCAGCAATCATTTCACTGAATCTCACATTCGGGTTCGAAAAGAAGGAATCAGAAGAGGAGTTTTCAAAATATATCATGTTATATTCCAGATAAAAAATACCTTTCTGTAACGTGCCGGCCCTCCGTCCTCATTAAGAGTACATGCTGACTTTTTCCCCAGGCTGCAAAGAATGTTTTAAGTGTTCCCAATAAGGAAACTGCTAGTAAGCAGAATGAGGTGGAGAAATTTGAAGTTCGAGAGCAAAATAAAAGCAAAACAGAAGCCAAATGGAAATATAAGGTAACGTCTCCTATTAAATTCTGCTGCTGGTTCTGCCACATAGTGATAAGTCAAGGGTGGAGAAATGTGCGTAGGTCTTCCTAAGCAGAGGGCACAAGCACTAATTTTCCGTTCTCAAAGAAAAAATTTCAGCAGAAAATAATCAAGTAATCCCTGATAAAGGGGGGGGGGGGGGTAGGTTCTTCAAAAGCACGTGCCGAATTGTTCGTCTTCATCTTTGTCGAGCCCAGTGGGAACACTGTTAATAGTGAGATTTTTCAGTGCTGATCACTTTTGTGATTCTTACTTTAACATAGTTGTCCTGCTTTGAGTCTGGAGTAGTTCCAGAGAAATCAATAACTAATGATGGCATAAAAGTAGAGTTAATGAAATCTGAATTATGCCGTATGAATTAAAAGCTTGCCTTCCTGGACGGCTAATATAGGGTGAGTAAAATTCATTCATGGAATGATACATTTTTTTCTCCAGGTACCATTTAAAATGAGGTGACGCTAGGCTTTCTCACAGAAATAGCGGTCAGAATTTTGCCTGCTTTGTGAACTTCTAATGGCAAAGGTGCAAGCAAATTCCCCAAAACAAAACAGAAGTGCATGCTTTTTCACGTGGCGAAAGTACTAAGAATCATGAATCATTAACGTTAGAGACATCTAAATCTTCTGTGTTAAAAAAGTCACGGTTAATGTGATTAGATCAATATGTACCAATTAATTCCACAGCCAGTACAGCTTAGGAAAGGATTAAGGTGAAGCTTAAAAAATAATCACAGGCTTCCTTTTTACTGAATGACTTTGATATTACATTATTAAATTCATAATTCAAGCTCTCTGAAGGTGTGAAAGAAGCAAGTGGAGCCTGGGAATGAAATGCAGTTGTATTTGCGAGGTTACGGGCACTGTGCTGGATTCTGTCCTCAGCCACACAGGCACAATGCCGACGAGCAGCGAGCCGAGCCTGGGCTCTGCTTCACAAAGTGGGTCTTGATATTTTACATCAGTCCGTAGCAATTTAAAGAGAGCGGTATTTAAATTTGGCATTGTGTTCGTGGCAGGCACTGCTTAAACTGGTGCTGACGTGCTTCTTGAACGGGGACAAGTCCCTGAGCTAAACCCCATGTAGCCTAAGGAATAGTCCTCTATCCCTTACCTCATTTGGGGGAACATTTTTCTCTGTCTGTAGATGAGTGGATTCTCTGAGGTTACCTAGGAATCTGAAATAGCAGAACTCATTCAGCCAATTTTATTGTTTTGGTTGGGGTCTTTTGCCTTTCAGAACAGTAAACCTGATTCACTTCTAAAAATGGAGGAAGAACACAAATCGGAAAAGACACCTTTATCGGGAAATAAGGACAACAAATTTACATTCTCTTTCTCGAATAAGAAGTTGCTTGGGTAAGTAAAAAATGTGACAATGCACATCAATTAAAAAAAGCAGACTAAAAAAATCTTGTCATTATTTATGGGGTTTTATACAAGAAGGTGAAAATCTGCCTTTCTGGTCAATGTGGAAAATGCACTTCAGCAAAAAGTTCTTCGTTCCAGAACTCGATTTTACCTAGAACCCGGCATAGGTGACCATAACAGCAGTGACCTGTTGTTGAGGCTGGTAGTTTGCTTGAGAATAGTGTCCTCACTATTCAGGCAGTGTCTCGTGTTTTGGCACTGCAGGTTCTTACTAGCTGAGTTACATTAAGCGGGTTTTGTGCAGGTCCTGCTCGGGGTACATTTTTAAGAAACTGTTAAATGAACTCTGCATCCCAAAATTCCACGCTGCGTGTGCATTATGCATATCATGATATACCTTGAGACAGCTTTCAATAACATAGTGTTTATTTGAAGCCAGCCAGGGCTAGTCTAGTCGGCCTCATATTTTGAGATATAAATTGTAGGTACAGAAATGTGTTTGTAAAATTACTTGAATTGCTGCGGCGCCTCTGACAGGGGTTCAGGTGGACTGAGATTTCTATAGGTACTCATTGTCTTCCTCTCTGTCAATTCCCAAAATGTTTTCCAATCAAAGTATTATTACTGATTTGTAATTTTTTTTTTTTTTTTTTCAGTTCAAAGGGAGTCAAAACCCAGCTGAATACTAGTGTGTTTGGGTCACTGCAGAATTTTAAAGAAGATAAACAAAACCTGTACGAGATGAATATGAATATGTGTCAGATGACGGTGAACTAAAAATTGATGAGTTTCCAATCAGAAGGAAGAAAAACACTACAAAAAGAGAACTGCCCTGTAAGAATATTTCCTATTTTGGCTGTAGCTGCACAACAAGGCCTTACGTGTTGATTGTCCAAAGTTAGTCTTTAAAATCTGTGTGATTTATAATAAGCAAGCCACGTCTTCACTGTCAGTCAAATATGTGTGGATTTGATTGCTTTAGAAGTTATAGCTTAGGAGTGCTATCTTTTGAAGGGAAAAGAACCATGACTTTGTATTTCTTTTTTTTTTTCTTTAATTCAGTTTTATCAGATAAAAAAGACACTCTGCAGCACACTCCTGTTAAGAAGCCAAAGGTGGAGTCGGTATCATACAAGGTATGGTTATTATTGTACCTGTCACAAGCAAGCACCCGGTGTACATCTCTAACAGCACGCGGGCAGTACTGTCATGACAGCAGCAGAGCCTTCTCCCGGGCTGTTGTCACATCCTCTCCTGCATCCTGCAGTCACAGTCTGCCCAGAACAGGGAGCACTCAGCCACTGCCAGGACAAGCATAATTTGGTGCTGTGGCTTCAGCTCCTTGTACGTGGTCAGGCCTGATGGGAAGGGTGCGTGGGCACCGTGGCGGTTGTATGATGCAAGAGCAGGAGCAAGCCATAAGAAGGAATGGGAAGGATCAGAGTTTTCTGTCGTACCTGGCTTGGTGTGACGTTGCTGACAGGCAGAGGGGTCTGTCCCGAGCTGTGCTCCCAACCAGTGTCTGTTCCCCCATTTCCATGTGCTTTGAACACTGGTTGTTAAATTTCCATGTTCGTGTTTGACAGATGAATCTCGGAGTAATGCTAATACAACTGAACTCACGTCACTTGGCGTTTCACGTTACTAGAAGCCCTCAATAGCTATTACATGGCAATTAAAGGGTTTGTTTGCTATCACTTAGCAGAGTCTCCCTCTGCCCATTACGGACTTACATCTAGAATGCCCTTGACTCTGCAAGATACCTCGGCATGTCCCTAACTTGGGGCAGTGTCAATGTGCCTGTTGGTAGCTTGCCTCCAGCAAGCTGAAAGCACAGCCGTTAAGTTTGCTCTGTGGTAGCATTGAAGGTCTGCTGGAAATTAAATTACATTAAATGACGTTAAAATTAAATGTTTTGCCCAACTGTGGTTAATTCAAATTCATATTATAAAATCTGAATCAGTCAGGAAAAGCAAAACAGCTTGTTAACGCAGAACCGTACATGACTGAAATGTCTGACCCGAAGAACTAGGGAACCTTTTTCATCCTGGTTTGGCTCAGGCATATTCAAGAGCGAGTCCGTAGTTGCCATCTGAAGACCAGTGCACAGGAAACAGGGCAAAACGTGCTGGGATGTCACTGTGCAGGAGCTTAAGGAGGGAGGCCAGTTCCTGGAGAGAGCACTAACTGGCAGGCTAAGCATTAGGGCGGGGGCTTTAGAGGCCTGAAAGCAGGACAGGGAAAGGGAAAAAATTGTTCTGTTATCCCCTAGACCACAGTGCATAGAGATGCCAGCCCCGGAAAGATAGTTAGATGCAGGTAGCTTCCTTCAGTGGTCTCAGATGCTGCTGTTCACGTGTGTCTGTTCCGTTCCTCTGTCAGATCTTCCTGTGCCCTTGCAGCAGGGATGGCAGGAGTGGGTCTGTCCCTGGGGCTGGCTTGGCTATGTTAATGGTCGTGCAAGGTAGAGACCCGTGTCCCGATGCTTACCTGGGCTGACAGAGCCATGGCCACACAGCCACTTCCTTTGCTGTGTGGGTCGTGGTCTCAAGAACAGGAGCAGGGGCTGAGAAAGCACCACAGCACCCGGAAACACCGCTCTTACGGTGGTTTGATCCCGTAGGCAGGATCAGGTCTCAGAGCCGGTTCTCCAGGGTTGTAAGGGGAAAGAAAAATCTACCGTGTCTACAGGCTGCAAGGGAACAGATTTTTACTATGTACCTTGGTTTGGGTTTGGTTTTTTTTTGTCTGTTTGGGGTTTTTTTAAGGAAAGCAAATTACAAGTGCTAGCCTTTGGGGGAGCAGCAGGCTGCAAAAATCATTGTGTTGTTCTTGTTGACTAACTTAGAGGGTTTCTGTTTTGTTTGAGCCATTTCCTTGTTTTTGCAGAGCGATGACTCGTCAGATGAAGATTTGCTTCACATTGACACAGAGGCAAAGCCAGGGCGCAATTCCAAAGTAAAGAAAGAGAGTGGAAGTTCAGCAGGAATTCTTGATCTTTTGCAGGCAAGCAAGGAAGTTGGGGGTTTAGAGTATAACACCAACAGGTATGCACCAAGGGATGTTTTTTACTCTTACACATAATCAAAAATTGTTCTTTTGTGGTTGTGTGTGTGTGAGTGAGAATGAATTTTGCAGCTCAGTAACTGCTTTTTCTCCCGTAAGCAAATTCTTCCTTTATCCTGTGATCTGGAGGGGGAGGTGGGAAACTGGGTGGGAAAGGTTTTGGTGGTATAATTTAAACAAATAGAGGCATTTCACATCTGTAAATGCTGAACATCCATTTTAGCAATAATACTCTAATAGATGAATCATTCAAAAGGAAGAGAGAGCTCAGTGAATGCAGCTTGAGGGCATGAATAATGTTTTTTAATGTAGTAATAATGTAATAAAGTAATGTAAATGACCAGCATTACTTCCATAAGGTGACACACAGTTCCCTGAATATTGAGTGTTTGAAAGAAGAAAACAGAAAACCGCCTACCCTCCCACACACCCCTGGTCATCATCCTTCTCCCCACCAAAGCACATGGCTTGGAAAAAACAAAACTCTTTCATGGGTACTTCTGTACCTAAAATAGAAGTGTTTGCCTGGGCTTGGTTGAGTTTCGCGTGAGGCCACTGTAGGTGGACACTGAGGTTGATGCTGGATGTTTTGGAATACGGTTAATAAGGTACACCACTAGATAGAATCATAGAATCTTCATGGTTGTAAAGGACCTTTGAGATCATCGAGTCCAACCAAACACCCTACAATCTCTGCCACGAGAGCATGCCCTGAAGTGCCACATCTAGACGTTTCTTAAACACCTCCAGGGATGGTGACTCAACCCCCTCCCTGGGCAGGCTGTTCCAGTGCCTGACCACTCATTCAGTAAAGGAATTCCTCCTAATATCTAACCTAAACCTGCCCTGCCGCAACTTCAGACCATTTCCTCTTTTGGTAATCCAGTGAACAGAAATGTAAAATTGGAAAATGTGGTTCCCAGACTCAAATGCTGCAGTTCAGGACTGTCTGGGACAAGGGTTTCGTTGGGGCCCATCTCAAAACAAAGGTATGGGTTCACTACCTCCATTCTTTACAGGCCAAGTCTGATCTGAAACACTGAGAGAGCAATTAGGTAATAGTTGTGTGTCCTTTCGAAAAGAGCTAGTGGGACTCTTCACATCTGAAAATGTCTTGCTTAACTCAAACTGTAGGAACAAATCCCTGGGAAGAGGTTTGGGGAATGTCAACTGGGTGTCTGGCTTCCATGCGCAGAGTGGCACTGCAGACAGGAACCGCTGTGCCTTACGCCCTGTGCTCCGTAGCAGTCTGCTGATTCACTGCGGTCGTAACTGACTGATTTGTTCCCTGTCTGTGGAAAACCAGAGGTATTCACCTAAGCACGCTCCATGCCTCCACAGGGACCACAGCCTTGGTAGTTTTGGAAGCTGTGGGCTGTTTGTAAATTCCTGGGCATAAGTTTCTAGCCTCTAAATATGCCAGTTGTGCAAATAAAGGAATTGTCCTCTGAAAGGTGAGGTGGTGATATGGGAAATGATGTGAAACGTGCGGTAAGGCTATTCTTGGTTGGCATTTTAATAAGCCAGTTCCATCTCCGCTCTGCCTTCCTTTGAAAACCACCTTCACTGAGCAGGCGGGACACGTTGGTTCTCCAGGCTGGCTGCTTGAAGCAGCATTTATTCTACTCCAGATTCCTACAGCAGGTGTTGCATGGAAGCAAGAGGTGCCTGCACCGTTTTATATGTGCAAAGCAGCAAAACCGATCTGCTTTGAGTAGTAAAGCAGATACCACATTCAGTGGTTGCTGGGTTACCCCAACAGCATCCTTTCCTCCCGGCTTTCTCCAGGCGTGCCCTGCTTACACAAAGCCCCAGAACCTGGCCAAGGAAGTAGAAGTAGCTGTCGGAGCGGTCGGAGCATTGAGAAGAGAGTGGACAAAAGAATGGCGGTGTCCCTTTCACTGGGGCTGTGCCCTTGCTGGGTGTTGGGCGCGCGTGAGCCAGGAAAAGGGCAGCTTGCAACTTGGCAACCCGTAAAGTGGAATGAGAAAGTCCCCTAAGAGAGGAAGATATTATCTAAACTGGGAAAGACTGGAAGTTAAAAGCCATAACTGAGAATTCCAAAAGATATGCCTCGTGGTCAAAGGGGAGCATATGGAATAAGTTACCAAGGGAAACCATAGAAGCAAATTTTATCAGTCAGTTTAAAAAAAAAAAGTGTTTTTTTGCTGTTGAGAGAGAAAATGGAATCTTTTAAAGTTGCAGTGCAGTGACAGAGCTACAGAGAAATCTAAAGGAGGCAGCGCTGCTGAACCAGAAACGTCTTCTGGTTCACCTTCCTCAGTTGATTAGGCAATTGTCTCTTTCACAGCTTAGATGGATGCAAGAGATTAAAGCATGTTATACGGACAGGCTTCATGCAGGGTGCCTCAGCTGTAAAGTGCCAGGCAGCTCTGTGAGAGACAGCCTTGCCTTTGCGCACCAACATGTAGGGTTTGGGACAGTGACGGGGATCCTCGTCTCTGTGTTGGAGAGAGGTGTGTGTGCGGAGTCTCCTGTAAGAGTTCTCTGGTCATTCCTAATGGGGATGAAAAAAGCCAATGATTTTAAAATGAAGTAACATAGTCATGACATATCCTTAGAAGGCTTATCTTGACAAGGCTGCTTGGTTCTAGGGAGGAGATCTAATCTCGGTTTAGTCCTGGTTTTCCTCTTTTGTTGCCTTCCCCCTTGCAAGGGGTGGTTAATCAAAACAGCCAACCACCTCCTGCGGCTGCAGAGGGTATGGGGAGAGGAACCACCTCCTGGGATTGCAGGGGGGGTATGGGGAGAGGAACCATCTCCTGGGATTGCAGGGGGTATGGGGAGGGAACCACCACCTGGGGCTGCAGAGGGTATGGGGAGAGGAACCACCACCTGGGGCTGCAGAGGGTATGGGGATAGGAACCACCTCCTGCGGCTGCAGGGGGTATGGGGAGAGGAACTGATGTGCCTGCAGCTCCCAGGAAATGCAATATTTTTTGTTGTCTGAGCTCAAGTGGGTCAGTAGTTCTAGATTTTCCCGATCTCTTGAGATTTGCCCCCGTCTCTGTGTCTGCTCTTCAAAAGAAATAATTGCATTGGCACTTCTTGTCTGTTTGGCTCTTCCCGTGAATTCCTTTTCCATTCTGTGTTACGGTGCATAATGGAACTAGTGTTTGTGTCAGATTTACGCTTACATTTTGGCAGGTAATTAGACATGTCAGCAGGTAGTTAGGTGTATCTAACTCTGGGAATAAAGTTGCCAGTATAATACGATTCCCATGCTTGAAGTTTGGTATAAAATAAGAAAATTTGTCAACCATCGTAAGAACTAAAAGAAATCTGCCTTCGCCATATTTACACACTACTAACCGTTCCATCTATGACATGTTTTGCCACCTGCTTACGATGTGCAGAAATGGAGGGGGAAGCAGAAAAAGCAAGTTAAAGAAATGGTCCTCAAAGTTTCTCTTCCTTGCTTGGGAGGTGTCTTTTGCTGTCTGCAATGGGTTAAAACTGCCATTCAGCAGTGGGGTGGGACTCAGGCCTTTCATTTTCCCTCCCTTCAGCCTGGGCTCTGTACCCAGTGTATTTGTAGACTTTGCGGTTTCTGAAATCAAAGTCGCAAGCGCAGGCGCGTAACCAAACTCTGCATGAATTACGGCACTGTGTGTGGTAGTTTAGTGGGAATGTGTCATATCAATTTTGGCTCTTGTGTAAACAATTAGGCTTTGGCAGTGTGCGTTGCAGCTTGATTGAAAAAAGCTCCCGATAAATGAAATGACTATGTTTCATTTCATAATTATGCTAGGCTTTTTAAATGGCCCTAACGTGCTTTTTTTTTTAAAAAAAAAGGGAGAAACATGATATGCAAACATACTGTGTCGCAACTTAATGCCAATGTGATTGTGTCTGACTCTCAGGAACAATTTCATCTTTCTCTACTTATAAGGCAGATAAAGGGTAGGCATATGTATGTATTCTTTTATATATATATATATATGCATGTATGTATGTATGTATGTATGTATGTTCTGGATACTCCAGGTAGCAGTAGTGCAGGTAGGTCTGTGGAATCTCCTTTGCTCACACAGCCGTCTGCGGGGATGAGAGACAGCTCTCAAATGGGAATCGTGGAGCCGTGTCAGACCAGCACCGGAGCTGCTGGAGTCCAGCAGTAACATAGGAAGCAGGTCAGGGCTTTTTGTGATAATGCCCTTGTCTGAATTGTGTGAAACTGTAAAACATTGGAGTGTCATTTGCAGCTGACCAAACCAAATGCCCTGATGGCTTTACCTGGATTGCTGTAGAGAGCTGCGTCTCCCGTACTCGCGCCAACGGTAGCGAGATGGGGACAGATAATGACAGAGATCCTGCAGAAAGGCTGCTGTAAATGTGGAAACACTCTGAAGGAACTGAAATGGAATATGGGAGAAAGCTTGGAGGGGACTGGTAATCTTGAACTGAGCAAAATTATTTGTTGTTTCCAGGTCTGATTCCAAAATGGAAGGAAATACTGGTTTTGTACTTGAACTTATTTGAGTTCTGTAGTTTTATACAACTGCCACTTCTCAAAAATACTGATAAGTCATTACTGTTGGGCTCCACTTCTTTTTTGTGGTTCATTTGCACTTGGCCACAGGTAGGGTGAGGGGAAATGCAGAAATGGCAGGGAAATACTACCACAGAGAGAGGATGGTGATTCAGTGCCTTCCCCTTACAGGCACCGCTGTTTTTCAGTGGTTCTTATTTGAAGTATTGAAGAATAACAGTAGATGGAAGGGACCTCGGGAAGTCACCTGCTGCAGCTGCCTAGGTTTGACACAAAGCACAGCAGCACAGCCAGCTGCAAGGTTTGGCCTGGTGTTCGGGGCATTGCCCTGGTGAGGTTTAAGTATATTCAGGGATGGGGATTCAGCAGCCTCTCTGCGTGAGCTGCTCGGCCACCCTCAGTATTGCCCTTTCTTCTTCTTTGGTTGGGATCTCCCCTGCTGCAGCTTGGGACTACTGCCTCTCATCCGATTGATGTGCACCACCAAGAAGGGCCTGGCTCTGTCTTCTCTGTAACCCCATGAGATAGTTCTTGTTTCAGGTTAGTTCTTATTTCCATTTAGAAAACGCTCAGTGGTTTCTGTGACTTTCCTTTGCCCCTACCTATTTTTCCCTGAATCTTAAGATGAGACTGGGCGATAGTTAATTGGAGGCGAGGTGAGACATTAGTGAGCTTACTGTCTCTCATCTCCGCCTTGCCCCGCGGAGCCTCCAGCTGTCTGCGTAGGCAGCATGGAGAATGGGGAAGAAGCCACCCCTCAATGAGTAATATTCTGCTGGCATTAATAAATTCATTTTCTGGACATGAGGATATAGGTGAAAGGCTTGGGAATTGCTTATGAAAGGAAGGGGGTGATCTGCACAGAGATGTTGAATGCTCAGAGGGAGATGGCAGTAGTAGAATTGGTTGTGAAAAGCGAGGCGCCAGCTCCCCGCGTGATATCCTCTCCTCGCTTCAGGGTGCTGGGATCATTCCTGTGCCCAGGCAGCGCAGGGGCCAGCCTCAACTGAGGAAGTAAACCCTTAGTCTGTGCTGAATCATGTGTATTCTTGTCACGATCACGGCTGTTTGCCTATTGCCACCCGCTCTGGAACATGCTGTCGGGGAAAGGATGCTCTTGTCAAGGCCAGGCAGGACACGCAGGCAACGTGAAAGCCCCAAAGCCTAGCCTGAAGGGATCCTTTGTGCTCTCCTCCCTGGTGAAGATACTGCTGGCAACGGCAAGCTGTTGTGGGACACTGAGGCCCCGAGGCTTAAACCCAACACAACAAATAGTCGCAGAGAGCACTGTGCGTAGGGCGCAGAGCCGTCTGTGCCGTACAGACCAGCGTCTTCTTCCTCTGCTTCCCACTGAGTTGCCCTTCCCTGCTCCTCATCGCACTGTCCCGACCTGGCTGGTCGGCCCTGGGGGAGATTTTATTTGGGACGAGTTTTAACAGCAGGTTTTCCCTTCTGTTGCGGTGCTTCTCTCTGTTAATAATGTGAAAACGTCCTGCCAGTTTCAGCTCTGGGGAGCAGCAGGAGAAAGGCAGTTGCTGGTGATGATGAGGCACGTGGCTCGTTAGCGTGGCTGCTCGGCATGGGTGCAGGCTTGGCCCGTCAGGCTCTGTACTGGCTTAGCATGGGCTCCGGGTGCGAGCCAGGCTGGGCCGACGTCTGAGTCCTCCTCCGCGGCCCAGCTCTGTGGGTCATTCAGGAGGCCACCGCTGCTTTGGCCGTGCCATCCGAGCGGTTCTTTTGCCCGTGGACGGTGCTGGGGCTGCACGGAGGTTTGCTGGCGGGGTGCTGGGTGTTGCAGGGGAACCTGGCAGTTTCCAGGGCGAACCTCTCTCAGCTCCTGAGGGGAGCTGAAAATCACCGGGTGCTTGCTAGGCAGCAAGCGGTTAGTGCAGTAAACTAATCTCTCGAATCATGTGTCCTTGTCCTTACAAGAGTAAAAGGAAATAAAACCCTGAAAAGGGAGGCCGTGCAAAATGCTGAAGTGGAACCCACTGCAAAAGGCACGAAGTGCTACCGGCCAGTTTGTTAAAGCATCCTTTTCTCTGTTCATCCACAACATCATTTTTCAGTGTGAGGAAAGGAGAGCAAGGCTGCGGGATTTGCAGAGCGGCGGCAGGGTCTGTGCTGTCACCGGGGGCCACCGCGCTGGGTGCTGGAAGGGCCCCCGGCAGACAGATGCTGGGGAGGGAGCTCGGGGGCAGAAGCTGCTTTGCTCCTGCTCCTGCTCTCATTTTGCATGTTTTTTAAGCCATAAGTGTAACTCACAGATAGTTTACTTTCATAAATGGTTTTGTTTTTTTTTTTTTTTTAAATCGTTGCTGAAGCTACAGAAAGGGGATATGGCCTTCCAGAGCTTAAAAATTGCTTCCTGATTCTTCTTGAATTTTTGTTGGCTTAGGAAGCTGAAATACCTCTAATGGAAGTACAGGCAAGCACATGCCCTAATGAGAAACACTTTGCCCCGTGTGCAGCTCTGTCTCTGTGAGACATTTCACCCACACGGTCAGGTAGTGGTTTGCCTCTCAAAACCACTGGTTTTGATCATATTCCACAATTTATTTGTCGAAGCTTGTGTTGCTTAAGGCAGTTCCTCTCTGATTTGCCCGTTTAGTGGTCAGTGTTTGATGGTCTGTTTGCAGTGTTTTGAGAGTCCAGCGGTTGCAAAAACGTTTGGGGGAAAAAATTGAGAGAAAATACGTTAATTTCTTATAGATGATGCAAAATATGCCTTTGACAGGGAGAAGGCTAAGGCATCTGGCATGATAATGGGGGATGAAAATGTTTTTCCCTAAATAAGTTTTTCGATGCTCTTCTGTTCGTTGAGTTGCTAGCTGCTAACACCAGTCTTAACTCATTTTCAGGATTATTTATAAATGCAATTAGTGCCCAGAAACTCTCATTATGTCTTGTACATTACTCTGTCTGGAGTCCTGTAATGGTTTAAAGTGGACTAAATTAAGATCAAATACGAGAAAGCGGTGCGGTACTGCTAATTTACTTGGAAAATGCTGTGTGCTAGTGGATTCTGTTGCATAACTAAAAAAAATCATTACCACAGCACATTCTTCTGCATTTCACTATTTGCCTGAACTCCAAAGTTCTGGAAATATTTGATGATGTGTCCTGCCTGTTGCAGAATTAATGTCTGGTGTTCTCTGGCGAGGTTATCGTTCTTCTACATTCTTCTATATCGTGGGGAGCGTGCTTTCCCACCTCACTAAGGGTACACGCCGGTCAGAATTTACACATCATTTGACCTCGGCTTATTCTGTAGGAATGTATTTCTGTAGTAGAATGTCTTTCTGTAGTAGATACACAGTGCCTGTTGAAAACTGGCAATAAAGTGCCAAAAAGCAAGTTTAATGAAATCAAGGTTTCCACCCACCCTGTAGTGCACCCATCTGTATCTCTCCAGCAGCTCCCATAATCAACCCATCGCACATCCACATCAGAAAACCCTCCCAATGCACTGCAGAGAACTCTCGAATTGCTTCTGCCCTACCATGCTGCCTTTCCAGCAGATCCTGGAGTGGTGACAGTCCCCGGTGAAGAATGTGACCTGTGATGATGAGCTTCCTTCCAGTTCTTCAAATTCTTCCTCTGCTTGCTTAGCAGTATCATAGAATCACAGAATGGTTTGGGTTGGAAGGGACCTTAAAGACCATCCAGTCCCACCCCCTGCCCTGACCAGGGACACCTCCCACCAGCCCAGGTCACTCCAAGCCCTGTCCAACCTGGCCTTGAACCCCTCCAGGGATGGGGCAGCCACAACTTATCTGGGCAACCTGGGCCAGGGGCTCACCACCCTCACAGCAGAGAATTTCTTCCTGAGATCTCATCTAGATCTCCCTCTTCCAGTTTGAAGCCACTACCCCTTGTCCTATCACTACATGCCCTTGTAAAAAGTCCCTCCCCAGCTTTCTTGTAGGCCCCCTTCACCTACTGGAAAACTGCTGTAAGGTCTCCCCGGAGCCTTCTCTTTTCCAGGCTGAACATCCCCAACTCTCTCAGCCTGTCTCCAGCCCATGTACGTAGCAGTAGCCCACCACGACATCCCCTTCCAGTGCTGCCCCATAAGCCCTCAGAGTTGGTAGTTAGAGACACTGCATTATTGGCAATGCTGTTATGGGCCTGTCCTCCCCCACCAGTATGGACCCCTGTCTCCCCCCACCAGTGACAGTGGCCTCCAGGGAGCTGCCCACCACACACCCAGCCCCACGGCGCACAGCTCTGTGACTTCTGGGACAGCAACCCCAAATCTAACGTGCTGTCTGTGATACTGCTGTTAGCCTAAAAATAACTGGTGTCGCTTGTGGCATGCTCAGCTGCTCAAAGGGCAGTAATCAGGAAATCTCTTCTAGCAACACTGTGCAGTGAAAGGAGTCAACTGTTCGTGAGGGCTTTTTGTTTTTCTGGAGTTACTAATAGCTCTTGTCTTTCTCACTGTTCCCCTGCAGTCAGCCGCCTGCCTCACCCAGCACGCAAGAAGCAATCCAGGGTATGCTATCGATGGCAAACCTCCAGGCGTCAGAGTCCTGCCTCCAGACATCGTGGGGTACCAATCAGGCGAAGAATAACTCCCTCTCCACACAAAACTCTAAAAAAACGGGTGGTGGCAGCAACAAAAATGCCGGCAAACGGTTACTAAAGAAAAGCACAAAGAACAGTATTGACATCGAAGATTACGATGAAGATCAGGACCACTTAGATGCCTGTTTTAAAGATTCCGATTACGGTAAGTACAAAGGAAGCAGTGTGAGCGAGTGTGTGCCTTGGTATGCACGTACGTATTTGTGCATGTTTGCAAATACCCACCACGATTCTCATGATTGGCTTGCTCGCTTTCTGTCACGTTGAAATCCACTGGGTATTTTGGTAAGGAGGAGTGCAAATAACAAAAGGTCTGGATGACAAAATTAAGCAAACAGCGTGGGATAGGTAGGCCGACTGCAGAGCTGGTGGTGATGTGGCCATCCAAGTAGACTGTATTTGAGGCATGTCACAGTCAGAAGATCTTCAGAGGCATGGAATCCCACCGCAACTGCAGCAGTCAGCCAAGAAATGGGAAACTGTGCCAGAAACGTGTGTCAGGTACTGGTACTTATGACAGAAATATCCTTGTCTGCACAATAGCAATAAAATATCTAGCTAAGATGAGTGAGAAGTTGAACTTGTACTTGGAAAAGGGATCCAGTGGTATTTTGAGTGTTGGCAGAGAACGCAAACATCTGAAGCAGAAGTGGGCACAAAGCCAGTTTGCACCAGTTCCATCAGTTCTGCCATTATCATCGGCAGGAGCATTTTTGAATATAAGTAGTGAGGAAATGAAGAAAAGTAATCATGTGAAGACTGATAGAGACTGGAAATCCCAAAGTCCCAAGGAGGGCAAGAAGTTGGTAGAGGTTTATGCTGCATAACAGGGAAGTCTCTGTGTGTGTTGAAGTCTCCCTGGCAAGCGTGGCCATCAGAACTCATCTGTTAGGACTGGCAAAGTGGAATGTGTGTTGTCATTACCGGAGATGCCAAGGCAGAACGGAGCTGCCGTGACATGTCGCAGAAGAAGGCCGCCCAGCCATTTGGGGTGGGATGCAGTGGTAGTGCTGGAAGGAGCTTTGGGAAAGGGCAGCTCCATGAAGCTGCTGGGCAGGGCTGGGCTTTACAGACACATGCCATGCGTGAACAAGGCTCCGCTCTGCCGAGGGGTGGATTTGCTCATTGTGTGTCTGTGCTGCCAGTGAATGGAGAGTCTTTGCTGTGAGCAGGCTTGGTTTCCAGAAGCTCTGTTTGTGCCACATCTGATCAGCAGATTTCTAGTGTCAGTGGTCAAATGCCACAGTAATGCCAAAATCACCATGATGTAACAAATGGCAACTGGCAAGAAAATCAAACGCACGTAAAAAAAAAAAACCAAACCTACAACAGAAACTTCATCCTAAAGGCTGGGACAGAATTTGGACAGAATTTAGACAGATAAGTTGGTGTTTACCCCCGACGCCTGTGAAAGGGTCCTTTGATAGAGTGGTTCACGTTCATCTTTTGGGTACACCTAAGTCGAGGAGGGCAGTTTTCAACGTCTGTGTAAACAGCAGCGTGTAATTTCTCTCCACCTAACTGTGCGGGAGTCATTCGGGCAGGAAGGCGTGGCGCGGAATGGAGCAGTTGGCTGACGTGTCTCCAGTACCAGCCTAGCTTGGGATAAGGAAAGCTGTTCCCATCTCTTCTAGCTTCGCTGCCACTCCACAGGCAAGAGGAAGACTCATTTTTCCTGAGAAGTTTCACTGTGTATCCTTAGGGTAGTGTGTGGATGAGAGCAGGAGACAGTCCCCTGAGCGTTGCAGGTGTGTCACCCCTCAGTGGTACCTCTGGGGGACCTCGCTATTCTAACTGTGATGCCCATAGTCACCGCACCTGTAAGTGGGCCTCTCTGCAGGCTACAGCTGTTTCCTACACTCAAACTATTGCCTTTGTTTCCTACTGTAGTTTACCCTTCTCTCGAATCAGATGAAGATAATCCAGTATTCAAATCCCGATCAAAGAAAAGGAAAAGTTCAGATGATGCCCCTTACAGTCCAACGGGTAAGTCCATATGGTCTGTGCTGCCCAGATTCAGGCTAGGTTGTGCAGGTCACTAAAAAACCGCCATTTTTCAAGGAGTGTGGAAATTGTAAGACCACAACTAGCGATTTCGTTATCATGTGAAGGATTAATCCTTTCCAGCGCAGTAGGAGGTGATATCATGCACTGGGACTCATGCCGAGCAGTGTTAGCCTTCCTCCGTCAAACAGATGGCAGGAAAAAGTCATTCCTGGTGGGTTGTTGGTTTATTTTTCTTCACGCTTTTGGTGATGGAACAATCGGTGGCCACCTTAGCAGTGGTATCCCCAGACAGCTGAATAGCCATGGCTTTTAGGTCTTGACTGTGTAAAGAGAAATGAGAGAGAGTGTGGAAACGGACTCCTCCGGGTTCAGCCAAAGCTGGTGGTCTGGGCGGGTGTTTTTGTTGCAGCTCACCAGAGGCAGTGACAGGTCGGGGGGTCCTTAGACCTCTTTGACGGGGCCCACTAATAGGGGAGTCTCCATGGCTTGCTGTGTGTGTGACAAGCAGCCCATGTCTCATCAGCTTGTGGCACTGCATGCCCACCCCCAGCTGATGGGGTGGTGAACACTGTCCATTTGGAAATGATGCTGGAGTCACTCATATCTGTAACGGAGGCAGAAACCTCCCGGGGCTTTGGCTTCAGGTGGCTGCAGCTGCCAGTGAAGTCGCTCAGCTGCGTTACAGCTTTATTGGCAGCTTCTCCCCGAGCTAACGTGACTGGAGGACTCATCCTGGGGAAGGAAGGGCAGAGGCTGCGGCATCCCTGGCCCTCCCTGCTCAGTGTGTGGTCCCTGCTCCCTGGGCCTCGCTGCCCAGTATGTGGTTGTGGTGCTCACATGGGCACGTTCTCCACGTCTCACCTGCATCTGCTTTCCTTGTAGCACGAGTTGGCCCCTCGGTGCCTCGACAAGACAGACCGGTGCGAGAGGGCACGAGAGTCGCCTCCATTGAAACTGGACTCGCCGCTGCTGCCGCAAAGTTGTCACAGCAGGTGAGGCTACTTGAGAAGTACTGTCAGGATACCAAAGCCCTCTCCCCCAGCAGCAGTTGTGCCCAAATAGCAGCGCAGTGCCAGTCCTCCTCAGTCTTTATTCATGCCAGTGACACAAGGCTCAGCAGTCTCGGGGGAAATAAATGGGACAACGCTGCAGCGCAGAGCAGGCAGTGTATCAGAAGTGGAGAGAAGTGCGAGCGAGCGAGCGAGCGTAGCTGCCGGGCTAAGACAGAAGGAGGCTGCCCGAAAGGAGTGTGCATGAACCCCGTATTGGTGTGTATTTGAAAGTCTGGTGTGATTGCCTTGTCTGTGGAAATCGGCTGCTGGGAAGCATAGGGATTTACTTCCAAAGATTTGGTGAACCGTGGGTAACTATGGGTCAGTTCAGCAAAGATATCGAGGCACTTTGGGTGTTGGTAAGCGTCTGGTCTCTGGAGAGGTCAGAGAGATGCTAAGTGCATAATGCACCTAGGCCACAAATGTGACCCTGTGAGGCGCAAAGGTGACAAGGTTTGCTGGAGCAAGGTTGGCGAGACACCTTGGCAAGTTGCTGGAGACGCAGGTTTTGGTGGCGCTGGGCTTCTGTGGTGCGTACGGTTGAGTAGAAGAGCTCTAAGAATGGTAGCAGGGTTCCATCAAGAAGCGGACTGAAGGTAGGCAAGGGCAACAGGGTGGTGGCAGACCACTGTTCTCCTGGTATGTAAGTGCAGTTACAGGTCAAGAGATACTGTGGTGTCTTAGCAGGAAGCAGAGTCTGTGAATCAGTGGGATGTTTTAATATCCTCCATGCTATTGTGACAGTGTATGAAGATACCTGAAGATAGGAGGTGCCAGTTTTTGTGGAACATCGAAAGGTTTATTCATGCAAAACCACGCTGGTCTCCCAAGGCAGGGTCAGTTTGGTCCTGGCTGGCTCCCACTCGCCGCAGTGTTCGCAGAGTTAACAAACAAGGAGGCTCTGCACAAAGCGCAGACATAGATGCAAGAAAGGCGAATGTGTGTGTGCAGCAGAGCGAGCTGTGAGCGGGATGGTATCGGAACAGACCCTGAGCAGTTTGTACATGGCAAACTTCGTGGGTTTTCGTGGTATCAGGACCCTAAACAACGCCGCTGGCCCTTGCCGTAGCTAAAGGTCTTCTGGGGATTAATCTGAGCTTCATGTTTGTCATTTTAAAGGAGGAACAAAAAGGCAAGAAGAAAAAAAATACCAAAAAGAAGCTGTCAACCAACAACGCGAACAAACCGGCTCAGGAAGGCAGCTCGCCAGAGCCGAAGCTGGAGTCACATGCCAGCAGCCTCACAGATCACGAGTACACCGCAGGGGCCAGCACCTTTGGGGTCGCCCAGCCTAACAGGGGATCGCAGCCGATGGCACCCGGTGTTTTCCTCACACAGAGGAGACCCTCATCATCCTCGCAGAACAATGCCTCCGCCAAAGGTACCAGGAAACGCCTGGGGTTATGGTGTAGGAATGGGGAAGGGTGAACTGGTCGTGTAATCCGTGGCTTTTGCAGGGCCTTCACATGTTGTGTCTGTCACGGGTACGTGGAGGTGCTTGGGCAGGTCAGATCTGGTCGGAGATAGGGCCTGTCCTGGCACTGTGGGCCCAAATAGGCGTTTTGCTGCTGGGCTGTTTGTTGCAGGGTTGTGAGGCACCCCGTGCTAGGAAGTACTCCTGAGCATGCCCCGAGGCTCCTGAGGAACACCTGCAGTGCTCACGTCACAGTCCAGCCTGGCTGGTGAAGCCTTGTCCAGGGAAGATGCACCCACGAAGGCTGTTCTGCCCCAGGGCTAGGTCCGGCACTGCTGTGGTTGGGTGGTGTTTGTACACCGGTATCTGTGCTGACACGGGCATGAGGACATCCTACCCAGCGGGTGTAGAGCAGCAAACCTGCAAACCTGTCTTGAGAGTTGCCACAAGGGAGCAGAGGAATGTCAAACTTGGGAGTAACACAGCTACGCAGCCAAAGCCAAGTGAGAGGAAGAGGTCTCTTGTTGTCTGCCGTAGGGAAAGCTGAGGCTGTCCTGGAGTTCTGGGCTAGGACCTCCTGTTCTCTGCTTGAACCTTGCGTGACAGAGGCAGGGTGTGGGACCGGTGTAGCATGAAGATAAGTGTGCGATCCACTGGGAGAGCCCTGATGTAAAAAGTGAGGCAACGTGGCAGAGCTTTCCTGCATTCCCCTATGTTTGAGCGGAGCAAATTAGAGGTAGTGCACGGTGTCCTGCCAAGCAGTAAAACATCAGAGCAGCTTGAATGGGCCATACAGGAGGACATGCATAGCGCGTGGTAGGTGCCAGGGTCCTTCCAGGAGCTGGTAACACCTATGGCTGGCTGCAGAACCGGAGAGGAATGAACGCATTTGCCTGGAATTGTGTCTTTGTGGTGAAATGGTGGCATTAGTGAAACAGGTCCAAGCCAGTGGAAGATGTGATGGGAAGAGGACTGCCGAATGGAGCTGAACCCCAGTCTGGCCAGTGGGCTGGGCGGCTCAGTCAGGGCATCGTGAAGGGAGCCTGACCAGGCATGTGGATCACACCTTGCCCGTGGTATAGTTCAGTCCTCAAAGGAGGGAAGGGAGCCACGTGCCAAGAAAGCAAGTGACCTCATAGGCAGCAGAGGACTTTCAGGGCCACCTGTGCAGGGTCTTGGGACAGCTGAGGGCACCAGGGGACTTCAGGGCATCTCTCTGCTTGGAACACAGGAGAGTCCTGAGCCTGGGGACTACCAGATTGGTCATTACCGGGGATGAAGGGACTGTGGAAGGAGATGGTGAGATGAAGCAGAATTAGGGAGCTCTAGGACGTCCTCAGGGATGGTCTCTCAGTGTTACAGAGTAAGGCAAAAGGATGAGAAATGAAGAAACTTCCCATGGAAAGTGTCACCCACACTGTCATGGTCCTTTAAGGCTGGGGCACTTAATGCAGATGGGAAGAGTGGAGAGGAGCTGAGTCTCTGCAGGTATCGCACAAGAGTGCGCCAATGGCGGCATGATGGGAAGAGAAAAGGCTGTGTGGGTTTGTGTTGTGCCCGGCAGTCCAGGTGCCTTGGTGACCAGGGGAGTTCCTGGCCGTAAGGTGGCAGCTGGCGAGCGGTGGGGACAGTGAGCGGCTGCGGTAGCCACACCGGTCCCAGGACCCATACACAGGGAGCACAGACCTCACCGAACCGCACAACTCATGAGCAAGGCCCTCAACTCGTGGTGGTGGTGTCCTCTCATCGGGAACAGGGAAGGGTGTCCACTTTGGGTGCGTTGCAGTGCCTTGGTGCTAGCCTGAATGTGTAAGAAGTGTATGTGTGTGTGCGCGCAGCGCTTGTGTGTGTGCACCTGTGTGTCAGTGTCAGTCTTTTCAGTGTCCTTGCAAGGCTGGATGCAGCTGGTCTCTAGAGCCGGGGAGGAGAGGGCAAGAAGAAATGTGGAGCTGCAGTGGTAGGTGGGTTGGTCTCAGTGTGGTGGGCAAGGGACCAGGGCATCCTCGGGGCAGTGCTTGGCCCAGGACTCATGGTAGCGTGCAAGCTCAGTGTCCCTGTGCCGCGGGTTGCCCTTCAAGGATGGCAGAGAGGTGCCCAGAGGTCCCTGGGGAGCCTGTGGGTGCGAGGGGAGCTTGTGGGTGCCTCTGCCGTGAGGCGCAGAGAGGGAGACGGTGCTGGGCCTGGCTGGGTTCCAGCCGTCAGCCCGGACACAGGGCAGCAGGGCTGGCACTGTGGGAGGCAGGAGGAGCCCCAGCGGAGAGGGGATGAGATGAGCCTCCACCCCGAGCCGGGTGCACTCAGAGGGATGTGTCCCTGGGTGCGGGTGAGGGACGTGGCCCGGCCGCGGTGGTGCCGAGCTCCCTGCTGAACCCTGCCTGGTGGCTGGAGGGGAGCCCCACGCCGGAGCGGTGCTGGGCAGGGGTAGGGCTGGCCGCGGGCAGCCTGGAGGGGTCCGGAGGGAGGAGGCAGCGGCCGGCGGGGTCGTTCCCGGAGGGGCTGTGGGGCCGGAGCGGGCCCTCACCCCGCTGCCCCGCTCTTCTTCCAGGAAAGCGCACGAAGAAGGGGATGGCCACGGCCAAGCAGCGGCTCGGCAAGATCCTGAAGATCCACAGGAACGGGAAGCTGCTGCTCTAGCGGCCGGCCGGCGGGAGCCCGGCGGCGGAGCCCGAGGACGCTGCCGCTGGACTCTTGGCCACCACCACAATAATCCCGTTAACTTTCAGCGGTCGGAGTGTACAGAATCCTGCTATAAATATTTTTTAATATAGATGTCCTTTCTCAGAGTGCTGAGAGTGACTAGCCGCAAAAAGTTAATACTAATCCCGGCTGCGCGGAGGAGCGTGCCGGTCCCCCCAACCCCGGCCCCGGCCCCCGGCCCCGGCCCGGCCCGGCCCGGCCCTCGGGTGGAGCCACCGGCGCAGCAGCAGCAGCAGCAGCAGCGAGGCGGGCGGCCGCCGCGCCGGGCCGCGCCTCTTCCCGCCCGGCCAACGGGCTGGGAGGGCGGCAGCGGCCCGTGTGGGGCGGGGGGCCGCGGGGCCGGGTCGGGCCGGGCCGGGGCCGTTGGGGCGGGGCGGGGGCCGGCTGGGCTGGGAGGCGGTGGGCGGCAGCGGCCGTTGGGTTGTGAGGCGTTGGGCGGCGGCAGCCTTTAGGCCGTGAGGGCGATGGGCAGCGGCGGCCATTGGGCTGTGAGGCGTTGGGCGCGTTTCTCAGGCAACCCCCTGTCGCCCCGTGTAGCCGCGTTTCCCGAGGCAACCTTTTCCTAGAATGTAGCTTGTACATAGCTTTTGGAATAACCACCACCGGTTTTTTATAAGGGGAAAGTCTCTCCGGGGCGCCGCCCGCTGGTACCAGCTCTTTGCGTAACTTCTTGTACGAGGAGGGAGACGAGTTATTTACTAGCACCTTGTGGAGTGTTTCCGTGTTTTGTGACGATGTAATTTATTAATGTTTGTAGCTTTTTATATTTGTACATTTCTTATGGGCTTTGTTTAGATACACACATTACCGGGGCGCGGCGCCTGCGGGGAACCAGAGCCACCCGCGGCCGTGGGCGAGGGCCGGGAGGGCTTGCGCCGGCCTGGGCGTCGCGCCGGCTTTTTTTATTATGATTATTATTATTAGTATTATTATTTTTTCGCGACATGTACATTTCTAACAAAGTTTATCGTGGCTATCTATCTATGACGGTGTTTATTTACCGATTCATATCAAATGCTCTTGTATCGAGTTCACGAAATCTAAGTAAACCTAGAGCAAAGTTTAAAAAAAGAAAAAAAAAGAAAAAAAAAAAGAAAGCAAAGTAAACTATTTCAGGTTTTGTACACAACCGCCTGGGCCTGGCCTTTTTGTGGGGTCGGCACGGGGCGGTGCTGGGCTGGGGGGGCCGAGGCAGCCGCCGGGTGCCTTGGGGTGGGTGGGAGGAGCGGGCAGGGACCCGCAGCAGGTCAAGCCGGGCAGACGGCCCAGCGTGGTCCTCTGCCCTCATCAGCCCACTCCTCAGCAGGAGCTTGACAAGCACACCACAGGGTGCTAAGCCAGTGCCCCATCTGTTCCCCAAAACCCTTACCAAGACCTCTGCTTGCTGTAGCACCACAAGAAGCCCGGGCTAATTTGGCACGGCCTTGAGTGTCCTGGTAGGATACCCCATGGTCCACCCAGACATGTCTCCCCGCCGCCCAGCACTGCTCTCATCATCCACCTCCCTTGGACAAGCAAAAATACTTGTTTCCCTCTGCTTCCTCCCTCCGTCTTGGAGGTCACCAGATGCTACAGGCTTTCCCTTTCTTTTCAGACACTGAAACATCAGATATCTCACCATTTCCTTTGAGCCATTTCTCCGGATTGACCCTGGCTGTTCTCCAAATACTCCTTGGTTATCACAAGAAAGGCTGAACCTCTCTTGAGATATACCTCTATACCCATAGACATGTGCAACCACTGCTCCTGCAGTTCTCTTTCCTAACAGAAGGCCGTTCACAATCGCCCACACCTGGGCTCCTACTTAGCTCTTGGGCCACACTGCCAGCAGTGACATGAACCAACTACAGCCGCACAGAGTTACCTGGTACCCCCTTCTGACAGCCCCAGCAGGCTCGAGGTGCGCGTTGCAGAGTCCTCTACCTCGAGGTAAGCATGATGTGACCTTGAACCCCAATCACATTGTGTTTGGCTACTAGATGACAGCAACACAATGGGACAAGATGGATCTTTTCACTGGCCACATCTCTGCAAACAGGTTGCCTTTTGATGCAGCTTCATTGCAAGTATTCCTTAAGAAGAGTGGGCGTGCTGTTGAGGGATTGCTTTTTTTTTGGGGAGGCTTTGCCTCCGAAATATCGACAACCGTGTATCTGTCGTGGGTCTTAGTGGCGCACAGCAGGCAAAACGCAAAGGCCAGGTGTGCACAGGAGAGGTGGTTGCTGATATTGCGTGCAGTTTGAGGCATTGCAAAACCTGATCCTAGTTAGATGTTGTCAGCTTTTGAACCAGGCAGGCAGTGGTGACATGGTCAGTGGATGAAGACAGTGTTTCCCAAGGGAAGGCTCCAAGAACCCCGCTTGGATTGAGGGATCTGAAGGAAGGCTGAGAAGCTGCTGTCAGCCAAGGGTAAGTTTTTGGCCAAGGATGGCATGGCAAGAATATATGGGAATGTTCCTGTGGGTGGACATACTGAAAGAGGCAGCAGGTTGGTCCTCTCACTGCTGTCCGGCAGAGAACTCAGTCAATGGCAAAAATGCTAAGTCACAGGCAAAAAATGCTAGGGCTTTGACAGATGGTGCTTCCCACTAAGCGAGCTCCCAGTCCCGCCTAGATCCCACCTTTCCCCTTCAAGAGTGGGGAAACGACTGCCAGCAGGGATGTGTCCTGCCTGCATCCCCGCACCCCCGCCTTCCCACTCCTGCGGGCGTAGTGCCAGCAAACATCTTAATTATTGACTCACCGAGCTGGTGAGAAGCTCACCTAGAGTCAAAAAGGCAGGGTTTCATTTTCCTGTTGAAGGGGGTTTCGGCTCCTGGCAACCTCCATCTCCAACAGCTGCTAGAGCAGGTTGGTGCCCGCATGAATGCAGGGCGGACGAGGAGTACAGCCTTGGCTGGCTGCAGACTCCTGCCTCGGCTTGGCCCCTTGCATCGCCGCAGCAGCACCGCCAGCTTCTTTAAGAGCAGGTGAGGGTGAGTGCTGCTAAGCAATTCCTTTGATACAAACGCCGCCTTCCCATTTATGCCGTGCAGCAGCGTTCCTGACACTTTTATGAAAGAAGGCTTTAAGCTCCATCAGGGATGGTCACTGATCTGTTATGTATAGAGAATCTCACGTACAAAGGCCAAAAGAATGTGCAAGTGACCTGAAGCGTGTGGCACTGGCCAGGTTTTGCGGCTGTGTTCTCTGAAGTCTCGCTTTGAAGTGGTCCGAGTGTGATGTTCCCTCATGGATATTGATAGAGCATTACTGATAGAGAAACTGCTGTGCCTGCAGCTGCTGGGGGTTTGGCTCTTCCCGCATTCCCGTCCAGCATCCCACAGTGCTCAGACTTCGAGAGGCAGACAGACCCCCCCAAGCATCTGTGAGCACACGCTGACCTTGTTCCCCTTCCCGAATGGCAGACAAGATGGCGGTGCCGCTGCCCCGCTCGCGTTGGCCGGCTACGCCGCTGCGGCGTCCTGCAGCCGTGCATCGCTCCGGCCGTGCATCCGTCCCTCCGGCTTCCGACTGACCAGGCTGCCCCGAACGCTGGTGAGTTTTTGGGGTTGGGTCTTGCAGCGTGACCCTCACAGAGACAATTTGGACGGGAGGGAAGGTGTCTGACGGTAGTAGCAGGCATTCACCAGCTGGGGGAGTGCACAGTTCAGAAAAAGTCACAGCCTGGGAAATAGTCCCTGTTGTAATAAACCCCCTCGCACCTCCCCAGGCTTGGTGACACGTTCGGCCTTTGTTTCCCAGGTTTATTGCAGCGCAGGGGAGGATGCCCCGTGGCTCCTTCCAGTGTACAGCTACCAGCAGCCCGAGGGGGCCACTGCAAGGCTCTGGGTCGCTCCGTGCAGAAAACACCCTTAGAAATAAGCGATGATAGAGCGTAGCTGCTACAGCCCAAACGAGACCGCGCGCTGCCGAACCGGCACAGAGCAGCAGCCTCGTACAGCGACAAGGGGTAACAGTTGCTGCTCCAGCTTCCCTTGCAGTAGCCCCGGGCTGGCACGGGATGAGGCAGTGCAGAACCTGACTGCCCACGTTCCTGAGGTTCAGCCGGGGCAAACCTAGCTTTTCCAAAGTCCCCTTTGGACGCCTTTAGAAAGCACGGACAGAAAGCCCAAAGGCTTCATCTTAACCAAGAACTCCAGCTGGCCTCATTTGCAAGCAGAGAGGCTTTTCCAGCAGCAAAGGCCCAGGGCTGTCCACGGGCAAGGCAGCAGCCCCTGTGCGTTCCTGCTGCGGGACACTGGCCAGCCTGGCCTGCCTGCTGGCCTGGGGTGCCAGACGCATCTCCAAACCACAGCAAGATAGGCAGCTTCAATTGCTGGACAATGCGGTTTCCAATACATGCAGAGTGGCCATCGGAAGTTTGAACAGTGTCTTTACACTTTCCAAAGCATTTCTAACCCTTCCTTATCCATAGCCAGTAGTAAGGTTTGAGGCCAGTGCTGCAAACATCCTTCACGTACTGCTTCTCGGGTACTTCCATGATGACTTTTCAGAAAGGACTGCCTTGCTGGCCTCTTGGGTTGCTAGAGGCTTCTTGCTGTTCTCCTCCTGGTTTATCTTGGCTTTTTCATCACTCTTCTGCCTAGGAAGAACATGCAGCGGCTTGTTATAAATCATTCCTCAGTCAGCGAGTCTGTCCAGTCATTCCAAATCTCTTGCCTATGTCCTGAATTGTTATTGCTGCCTTTGCCTGCAAGGATTTTCCCCTTCCTCTGTGCCCCCAAATCGTCCGTGTGTTTCAACCCTGACGGGGTGCGTAGCTCAATCCCGGCACTCCCTGCACATGGCTGGTAGAAGTGTAATAGCCTCTTTGTCTCTCCAGATGGGCCGCTGACCCTGGCCACTTAACACCATTTCCAGGCAACTCCTCCACCCCTTCTTGGACAAACTCCAGAGGGCTCTGCATTTGACAAGTTCTTATCCTACACAAATGTAATATAAAAACTAGAGCGTAGACAGGAAAAGGGTGTGTCGGGGGTGGGGGGTGTGTGGCAGCCCAACTTACCCTCTGGCTGGCTCGGTGCTTCCCATCAACACAGCAGCCTTGTGCTGACAACAGCGACCAAGGGCACCTGGCACAGCTCCGATCTCTCTCCAGCGCCTCAGCAGGGCTCTCCAGCAGGCCTGGAGCAAGCATGAGTGAAAGCTGTTTGGGTGCCGGTGGGATAGATAAGTCACTTTTTTTTTTTTTTTTTTTTTTCTTACAATATCCCACACTGTGCAATTGCAGTCAGCAGGCGACGAGTCTAGCAGCCCCCGGACTGTCGTGGCCCCCCTCTGCCCTGCTGCTCCGCTTGGCGAGCGCTGCCCCGAATGTTCCCTGCGAGACGAGCTGTGCGGAGATCCTGCTGCCTTCCGCCCACCTGGCTCCACAGCCAGCAAGGGCACGCTTTGCGTTCCCCAGAGCCATTTGAAGAGGCAGCAGAGCGTTCATGTTTACTCCTGCTAAGTTGGCTGAGGGACATCGAACATCCTCGGGTAGTCTCACTGTGCTTAATGGGTGCCACATTGGGAACTTTTGCAAATGCAGGTGAAATACTTCTTAATTCTGGGTTTTTTTTTTTTGACAATGTGGAGGTACCTGCAGGAGGGACAATAAGTGCACCTTAAGTTTTACTTTTACAGTGACCGGCAACTGGAAATCGATAAATCTATTGCTCAATATACAAAGGATGCCATTGCCAGGGAGGTAATTTCTGTACACGTGTGTGCAGAGAGGCTGTTGGCCGCTCTTGGTAGATTACTAACACCATTTGCGTTTCTACTGTTTCTACCTTTAAACTGACAAGAATCATTCAAAAATGGACGTTTCGCACAGCCTGATGTTAATCTTGCAGACCCTGCCTTCATCTTTCGTCTCTGGTCGGGGCAGCCTCTGACTGCACTGCGGAGAGCACGTTTGTTACTTAAAACAGTGGCACGGTGCCATCGTGCACTGCAAGCGCCGTTCTTTCCATTAACATCTGACATGGATTTGTAGTGCCCACCCCGCAGAATTCACAGCATTTGTGTAAACAGTTTTGAAGTTGTTCTCTGTATATCGGGAGAGAAAAGTCTGCTTCTCCTCTTCTCTTGAAAGTGTAATAATTGTAATTAATTAGATTTCCTTCTGTTTCCAGTCTGCTGGGAAGACGCACTTTGAGGCCCATTTTTAGGTCGCTCTTCTGTCAAACTTTACATACTTCTTTCCCTCAGCTAACTGTATTTACTAAACATTTAGCTCCATGGCGCACTTCTCGGAGAAAGGCACGTAAGAGCCTCTAGCTGCCAGCCACGGCTCGGCTCGCCCCTTGGCTCGCCCCTTCGCACACTGGTCGGCGTTTGCAGACCATGTGCAGACCAGGAGTCTTCCTCTCACCTTCAACTCCACCAAATTAATTAAGCAGTCACTTACATGACGAGGAGACACGTCTTAAAAGGCTTTGTGTTTACGCTGCTCCTTCATTTACTGTTTAAAAAGCTTTCTTTGGCAGCCCAAGGAAAACACGATGCACCCGTTCTTCCTGAGGTCACCGGGGCATCTTTGGTTCAGCTCCTCGTCCTGGCCTGCACGCGAGCCTCGTGCCCGTAGCGCAGTGGTGTTCGTCACTCATTTCTGGCCGTTAGCTGGGAGAGGGCAGTGGCCACAGCTCTTTTGCAGATACTGCTTTGTGGTCATGCAAAACCTGCCGTCGCTTCACAAAGACGCTGCACGTGTGCTGCAGAGCTCTCGGAGGGCCCCGCGGGTGCGCAGGGCCTGTTCATGGTGATGCTTCCATCGGGAAGGTAGAACAAAGTCTGTCTGTTGGTTTCTGTGACATAACCGGAGGACTTTTAGCACAAGGCCATTTGTGTCGTCCCTCCCACACTTCTTCATTCTTGGTCCGCTTTACGCTACAGGGCCCATCTATCTCAGAGAGGTTTTATTTTCCCTGCGTTTGTGGCGTGGAACACATAGCCACACATAGCCCTTTCCTAGAGCTGGGTCCCTTTGTAATGTGGTGCTGCTCACAGACCGAATGAGAAATCCCTGACCACCCCAAGTTCCTTTCCTTCCTTCCTTCTCTGCCTATTTTCTTTCTTTTGTAGCACCATGCTGTACCCCCCTGCCCCAGCAGACCGATACTCCCCCTCGTTTGCTGGCAGGCCGAAGAAACAAGATGCTGCTGTGTAGGAACATCTTGCAGAACTTTTCAAAGCAGAAGGTGCAGCGCTACACGTCATTGCGTGAAGGTGAGAGGCTTCATGTGAGTGAGGTGCCCCACTGCAGTGGACTGGGCAAATAACATGAGCAGAGCTCCACACAAGGGATTCTCTACAGGGTCTGGGCTTTGCCGTGGTGAATGGACAATAATTTAACTGGTTTCCCCTGGGACACCACTGCATCATTTTTAACCTGCGTGCGGCCGTAACACTCCAGGATAATGTCATCCAGTGATGCATGAGCAGAATGCTCAAGAGGTCCTTAACACAGCAATGAAAGAGATGGTATATCAATGTCATGGGAGCCATTAGATGGATTAAGTGCCTCTCTCTCTCTCTGTGCACAGCCAGGGAGGGCTTTCTTCAAATTGCACCTGATAAGCTCATAGGTAAACCACTCAACACATAGTGGCATCATTTTTCTTACTGTACCTCCAGTTTACAAGTCTGAGATCAGTAATTACTTTGCTCTCTCGAGCAAGCTGTATCCTGAGGAATTACAGCTGGATTAAGGGCCTGCTGCTTAGCAATAACCCGCGGTGAAGCGAATGAGGAAATGCTGGATGGAGCCGCTCAGCTTTGACACAGCGCCGTAAGCCATCTCATGGCTCCAACCAACCTAGGCTTGCAGGGCCACCCTCTGGCTCAGCTCCAGGGAGCCACTGCCCTCTACAGCCCGTGCACATCCCTTTGGCCAGCATCAAGCAGGCGCCAGCGCCAGGCGAAGGGTGGGAGGGTGCTGCCGGGCTGCCTGGCTCCAGCTGAAAGCCAGAGGGTATTCCCGGGTTGGCCAGTGGCTTGCTGGGGCAGTTCAGGGGAATCGCTTCTGCCTGCTTTGCCGGCAAGCGGCCTTTCTTTTTCCCGTTCCCTTGAATAGAGAACTCAAAAGCTGAGGCCTGCGATGAGTGACACAGTTTCATCCTCGAGCTACTTAGGTGGTTACAGCCTTGCTGGTGATGACTGACACGGTTCTGTTATTGCCATGCCCAGTGCGCCACATCTGTCCAGCCCTACACACATCTGTCGCGGCTCTTCACTGTGAAGGCTGGATGACCACCAGCCTCCTTTACCTAGGCTCTCTGCACGTGCTGGCAGCAGAAACCCTCCTCTGCTGGCCGTTTTTTTCACTTTTCTTTGCTGAACTCAGCAGTTCCAGCCGCATAGCCACTTTATTTTATTGCTGCCGTAAAATATATTTGGCGGGTTGGTTTGGAAAACAAACACCTCCACAGAATATGGAATATCAGATGCCTCGGTCCAGAGGAGGTAGAAAGGGAAGAAGGGGTGAACGTTTCCTAGCAGCATTTATGTATAAATTTATTGGAGCAGCCCGTAAAATAGGACATAGAACAAGTCATACAATAAAAAAGTGCACCAATTCCGTATGGTTTACGTGTCCCTTGCCCAAGGTTAAAGACTGTAACAGCTCCTTTCAACATACTTTCTTAATTCAAGCTCACCAGCCTCGTTACTTTGCCTCAAAATGTGCAAACCTTTAACTTCTCTCAAGGGATAACTTGAAACTTGCTGTGAGAATGAAATATTAATTAGAGAATCTCACCGTGCGCCCGTCACTGTGTGGCCTCTCGGAAGCCAGAGAAAGCCAGACGCGCTCCAGACCTAAAGTGCTCCCTTTGTGTGGGGCTTTTGTTCCCCACATTCCACCCGTTCTGCCCTGTCACAGCTGATAGCAGCTCCCCAGCCCACTGAAAGAAAACTGTCACAGCTAAGTGTACCTTGGCCGCTTACAAAGAATATAAGCTATTAACGAGCTTGTTATCTTGAGCAGGTTTTACACAAATTGTTCCCTGTCCGGCATTTGGCATAAGCAGCGATGACAACTTTTTGACAGATGCTGGTGAGAAGAGAATAAAGATGCTGTGGCTTCAGACCATCTGCAGGGATTAAACCTTCATCACATTAGGTGACTTTTCTGCTCTTGAGACAAAGGAAACTTTTCTTTTTCTCTGGCTACACACCTCAGTTTCTCCGAGGCGCTGTTTCATTGCCAAACACTTTCATCGTAGCTTGTCTATCACAGAGCCATTTGAAAACAGCTGTAAATCGACTTTTTGCCCCTCTAACACCCAGACAAATTTAATCTGTGATGCTCGTTAATGCTTTTCTGAATTTCTGGCTACAACCTCCCGCCTGATCCAGGGCTGTTTCAGGAAGGTTCTGGTTGCTGTTTTAGCCACCAGCTTCCAGCACTGGTGAAAGCCTGCACTAGCCACCAATGTCCAGAAAGTAACTCTGCTTCTAATGTGTGACCTTAAGAGTCGCAGCTTTTTAGAAGCTTGTGAGCTATGTCCAATGGGGGAAAAAACCTGTAAATCACCCCAAGGGTTGTGATTCTCTGTTTCCTGCACAATGTCACAAATATGATTTGAGGAACAGAAAGGAACGTTTGCTATAAAAAAAAAAAAAAAAAGGAAAAGATTAACACTAGAGTTTGTTTGTCCAATGCTTAAAATTGAACAGGAAGGTGAATACATCCAGGCAAAAGCAACTACCATCAACTAAGAAACTCTGATATTTGTTTTTGGTATGTTTTAGCTGGCTACAGCAGCATACGAAGAGGAAACAACATCAGATGGGGCCTGTTTACACGGTGGTTTATCTCATGAGAATGACTCAGTCCTCGTGTCCGATGCTTCTCAAAACGCCACAGCGTATTTCCATTGAGCTCCCAGTTATCACTTTGCACTTTAATTCCTTCCAGAGCCCTGCTGAGTATTTTTCAGGTAGGACTAAAGATGCGGTTATCTGGGTTTCTTTAGTTTAGGTAGCCCAGACCCACGGGCAGTAGGGTCCTGTGTTGCACGTGTTGTTGCTGGCCAGAGCAGATGTCCCGATAGCACCACGCTGGGTGACCGCTCACCCTTCGTCCTCGTACCAGCACACACAGCATGATGAGTTCTCCTTCTGACCAGTTTCTCACTTTCCAGTGAGAAAAAGCAGTGAGTGTCCTCTTAGAGCAGCCCAAGCACCCTTCTCGTGCCAGAGCTGTCCTGGCTCTGCAGTTAGTGCTCTCCTCTTGATAAAACTGACCCCCACCAGAGCCTCAAACTGACTTTTCACAGGACGTGATATGAACACGAGTAATAAAATACGTCTCCTGGAGATGCTGTTGTGGCAAGCATTTCTGATGATTGCTCATGTGCCAGTGGTGTTGCCCGCTGCCTTCTCACCAACTGCCTAAATCCACAGAAATGACAGGAGAAGCTCCACTCTCGGAGTCACCCTTTACATTCAAGCCAAGCGGGTGCTCCCCAAAGCACTCTCCAAACTCTCATTGTTGTGAACTATTGACACCACGTAACCAGAGTCACGGTGCTGAGGTTTTCCATCAACCTCAGTGGCCTTGGATCAAGGAAGCTGCCAGCCGTCAGCCTCTGGCTCTCCAGAGCAAGACCTAATTCATCCTTGCAACAGAAAAGTTCTTCTAATTAATTACAGGCCTTCTGAGATCTCTCTGGGGACCACCCGCATGCATCGTAAGGGTCTGGTGCCATCACCCCGGGTGGCTAACCTTCTACTTGTATAAGGAGAGGGGAGAGATACAAAGCAAGCACGTAAAAATCTCACATTGGTAAGTCTCACGTGTGAATAGATGGTGCGCTGCCTGTTTTAATACGTCATTTACAAAAAGTCCACAAAAGTCTTTCCTACCCTATCTGTTATGAAGAGCCCAATATGTTGAGAATGTCAAAACAGCCCTTTCGGAGGGAGGACTGTCACAGGAATGGTACTCCCTGTACAGAAGGGAGCTTGCAAGAAAGGGAAAAAAAAAAAAAGGAAGAAAAAGATTGCCTGGGAGAAGCAAGCAAAAGGATATTCACGGAGCTGTCATGTGCAGAAGGGAACAGCAAGGTGAGAGGGTGGGTTGGTTATGGGGTAAGGCTGGGTCTGCGAGGAAGGGCATAGGTTTTCAGGCCGTCAAAGGTTAATGATCCTGCTACGTATAGTGAAATTCCTGGGAATGGGGAGTGTTGGCACACTGCAAGGTCTGATGAAGAGCTGGGTGCCTTCGTCAGTTCTTCTGGCTGGCCAGAGCTATTGAGCTATGAGCGGGAGGAGACCAGGGAGACGGGAGGAAGGATGGCATTTATCAGTGAAAATATGGCTCATTCCTCTCAGCACGTTCCTTGTTACGCAGAACATCGAGTCACCTATTATAAAAGCTAGTGAGCAAGTAAACCAAAAGTCCTCATTATTTTGGTGCCCAGCATTAAAAAAGGCAGACTCCTTTGTTTCTACAGATTTTGCTTTTACTGTCAAAAGAAACTCACTGTTTGTGTAGTGCTATTGATACCGTAGTTCTGTACAGTGCTCGCTGCAAAACCTTCCACTGATCTCTCAGCAATACATTAAGGAACATGAAAAACCGGATGACTGTTGACAAAGACCACAGTTAATCTCCTCAATCCCCTCTGCTTTGGCAAGGCTGGATAACCTGTAACTCACAAAACTCCATGGCAAAACAGCCCTACCCTTCCTAGGCCAATTCTGACCTCCCTCGTCTATCATTTTTACTCAAGAGCAACACCAACTCAATCACTACGCAACAAGAGCCTCGTGAAACATTTCCCTGTGTTTTAACAACCTTGGTTTGCTAAATGAGGAGCAAGGGGAGAAATAAATCTGTAAAACTTGGGCAGCAAGTGGTTTTTTGATTCATGCTTACCTTGCACTAGACAAAAAGGCTGGTGAACTGTTAGCCTGCCTCTTTCTCTGTCTGCAAATGGATGTCCTTGGGTTCTGGAGCTCGGACTATGAGCCTAAGAGCATCTGCTGCCAGCTGTTCTTTGCAGGGCTTTTTGGCCTGGTAAGGGCAGAGCATGGCACTGCAATCGCTACCATCAGAGCCGGTGCTGGAGGTGGACTGCCGACCACAGAATCACAGAATCACGGAATGGCCGGGGTTGGAAGGGACCTGTGGACCTGCCAGAGCAGGGTCACCCAGAGCAGGTGGCACAGGAACGCGTCCAGGCGGGTTTGGAATGTCTCCAGAGACGGAGACTCCACCACCTCTCTGGGCAGCCTGTGCCAGGGCTCTGCCACCCTCACAGCAAAGAAGTTCCTCCTCATGTCTAGGTGGAACTTCCCATGCTCAAGTTTGTGCCCGTTACCCCTTGTCCTGTCCCTGGGCACCACTGAGAAGAGCCTGGCCCCATCCTCCTGACACCCCCCCTTTCAGTATTTATAAGCGTTGTTAATATCCCCCCTCAGCCGTCTTTTTTCCAAACTGAAGAGACCCAAATCCCTCAGCCTTTCTTCATCAGAGAGATGTTCCAGTCCCCTCATCTTGGTAGCCCTTTGCTGTCCCCTCTCCAGCAGTTCCCTGTCCCTCTTGACCCAGGGAGCCCAGAACTGGACCCAGCACTCCAGATGCAGCCTCCCCAGGGCAGAGCAGAGGGGGAGGATGACCTCCCTCCACCTGCTGGCCACGCTCTTCTTGATGCCCCCCAGGATGCCATTGGCCTTCTTGGCCACGAGGGCCCATTGCTGGCTCATGGTCATCCCGTTGTCCACCAGGACTCCCAAGTCACAACCCCACCACCATCACTTTCCTACTGTTGTGCCTCCCCCAAAAGGGTGCGTACATTGGTGGCACCTCTATAGCGTGTGCTCCTCTGCAGCAGCATTTTCCAGCAATAGAGAGGAGAAGGGAGGAAGAAGCCCGCAGAAGCTCTCTCATCAATATAATTTCTTGTTGACTGCTACTTAAACCTGGGGAGTGGAGGCCACATATTCCTACATTGCCATGAAATGGAGTGCACCCGCCAGCACAAGGGAAAGGTCACGCAACATAGAGTCCTTTCAGATGGTTGAGCTGCCCCATGCGTGCAAGGAGGAACACGATAAATCCAATATAATAAATAAATACAAACAGGCAGGTAAGGGACTGTGTAAGGAGCAGAGCTTCAGCCTGAGCCCCAAGACCTCACTCCGTATGATCGGCACGGTGCTTCCCAGGAAATTCCCACCCAACATTCACCTTTGTTCGTTACGGTGCTGCAGGCCATCCCGCTCCCAGCAGCGCGTGCAGTCGCATTCACCCGGAGCTCAATGTCCCCGCAGTGTGACGCACGCTACCGGGAACGCCGCAGCAGGGAAAGGGACAAGAGATACGTTTGGGATGTTGCCAACAGATCCTCTTCTGGCTCATTAGCTGTGCGCAATTCCGTGCATGTTAAATGCTGCAAATATAGAGAAACTATCCAACCCCAACCTCGCGGAACTCTGAGGTGGATATGTCTTGCAGTGTCACCAGGTCAGCAAATTGATCCTCAGTTTCTTTCTTAAAAATACTTCATTTGCCAGCAGCGCGCTCTACGCTTCATAATACATTGTCCTACATAACCCAATCTCCTTTTAAAACGGAATAACTGAGTTTGAAAGAAAACATGACTTGGAAGATTAAGAGGTGGGATCAGAAGTAAGCCACCTGTCAGACAGGGTAAGAACCCAGGACTTTTTTCGTTGGATTTAACCAGTCATTTAAAATGTAATAGTCATATGTTTCAGTGTTCTCTATATGCTTTAATTTTAGAGTAGTTGTAAAAAATAAAAGAGTGCCTCACATTTAAAGCTTTTTTTTCCCAGCTATTATCTTCTTCACTGCACTAGCCAATAATGACAAGGAACCAGACTCTATTATAGTTATTTCTTGGCAGCAGCAATTTAGTTTTAAGCACAAATCAAGGGATATTTCTTTCTGAAAACTGTCTCCACTCTGGCCCTAGATGGTCAGTAATTGCTTGGCCGGGTGAGGCGCTTCATACACACGCATCTGTCCCGGGACGTCACGCTAACCCTGCTGCGTGTGCGCAGTATAGCTTTGCGTAGGCATAAACAAACAGCCCGTTCGGTGCCTGCAGTCCCCAAATACAGGCATCTTTCCCAATTTCTGCATTGTGCTGGGTGAGATAAGCCCCTTTCCCAAGGCAGACCCTGACTTAGGTGCCAGATCCAAGAAGGAGAGTAGAAGCCCCGGCAGCATCTCTCGCAGCTTACCCAGGGTTCTCCCTGCAGCCCGAAGGCGTGAGCAGGGACTCGAATAATTTGTTGTCTGTGAAGCGATTCCAAGGGAGGGCAGGGTCATCGCTGCTGCTAGTTAAAGGTTTGCTGTTCCTCAGAGCGTTGCGGTTGCCTAATCCTGTGTACTGAAGGCGGACTGGCAAGACATGGTATTTAAGAGTCTTTTTCGAAAAATGGGCTTAGTTTTGCTACAAGCCAACGTGCTTGTGGCTGATGGCCCCGTGTGCGATTGGGCTGCGGCCCTTCTGCACGGCCCCGCAGCGGGAGTCCCCAGCTCAGATCTACCTACGGATTCACGAGACACATTGCACTGCTTCTTCAACATTATTTTCCATAATGAGTGAGTAGGATGAGAAATCTAGAAGAGTTGGGGGGTTTTATCCAGAAAGACATCGCTTTGACCTTAGGTATATTCCTTTTTGTATATATATATTATTTTTTTCTCTCTCTCTATATATATGTATTTATATATATGAAAAACAAACTAACCTTAGACATAACAATAGCTAAAAGCCATACTTCAAATTGTTATTCATTGTTATTGCTATTATACGGCTGTTATTCCTAACACACCCCTACAGTACTTTGGATCTTAATCTCCTTTTGTGGTATAAAATGGTCCAAACAGCTGCTAAATGGAACAAAAGTGTAATCCATCAGTATCAATTTGAATAAACATAAACATCCCATTTCCTTGCAGACAAACATGGCATGGGCTGAGCAGCTTGCTTTGACCGTCAGAATGATGCTCCCGAAGCTTTAACAGCGTGGAAAACTGGGGTATTAACCTGCGCCTGGGATGTAGCTCTCCGTTTGGGGGATGTGATAGGAACACATCGCGTCTGCGCTTTTTTGGGGGCTGGAGGTTGGGAGAGACGACTCCGCGAGGCAGAGCCGTGGGCTGCGAGTGCTGCTGCGGGCAGCGTCATTTCCCGGCGCTGTGCTCCCGAGCTCTCCTGCCTGTCCCGAAGAGCACTTTATGGCCATGCAGGGTACCAGAAGAGTGTCTCAGCGGCGACCAGAGTACGAAAACCCCAGCAGAAAAGAAAAACCTTGCATTTGCTGCACAAGAAACCGCGCTTCGGTCATTTTCTCTGTGAGGTACAGCAGGAGAGTGGCCATGGTGTGCCCAGCGTGGTCCTTGAACCAACACGGAGGGGAGCCCAGCGGAGCACCTGGATGCCAGGCCACAGCTCAGGGGGTTTTTGGGAGGGGACAGAGCTTCCAGTGCCTTTCCACCATAGAGCCACCCCCCTGCCCCAGCAGCACGGCGTAGCGTCTGTCCCCGGGCAAGACTGCCACGGAAGGGATCCATTTAGGTAACAAAAATTAAAAGTGGAAGCTATTGGCGTGAGGTTTCTCTAGAGACCACGCTGCCAAGTACTTCTTAGCCCCCTTCCTCCACAGCGGCAACATTCGCCAGCGTGCTCCTGGCGCCTCGGAAATGGCCGTGAGTGGAGGAAGAGGATGATCAGAAAAGTCTGGTTTTTAAGGAACAGAAAAGCTTTCTCTGATTGATTTTGAAAGTTATAAACGTGAAACTAATCAGAAAAATGTTTCTCCCCTTGAGATGCACAGCTCTTTTGAAGGCATATGCATTGCTGTTCATCTCAGGTTCAAAGAAAGGCAGGCACTCATCATTCAAACGCCACTTGGCCAACAGGTTGGGGTAGGACGGATGGGGTCGTGCTTGTCAGCCCCATCCCGGTGTGTCTCCTCTGCGCTGTGCCTCTGCGTTGAGCGAATGAAGATGAGTCTAGAGATGGCTTAAAAGAGAATCAAATACATAGTGGTTAACTTGCACTCCGCTGGAGACAGTCGCCACAACTTAGAGATCTTCTGGGGAAAAGGAAAAAGGGAAGGGAGGAAAGGAAAAATAATGGATCTGGAAAAAAAACATGTTGTCTTCACCCACAGGTCACTGCTACTTCCATCAGCTGCCCTGAGCTGCTGCTTCGTCATCTTCTGCAGGTGCTTAGACACAGATAAACACCAGGGTTCAAGGTTGCTCAAGTGACTCCAAAACCAAGAGCACTGCTCCTTCCCAGCAAACGCCTGGCACTCCAAGGCTACCCAGGTGACTTGTGCTTTTCCATGAGTTTCCAATGAGGTAGTAGACGGCACTGTGTCTCCTCTGGGAAGTGCCCTCTAGGTCTTGCCTTGCGCTGTTGGCTGTGCCTCAGTCAAGTAGAGGTAGAAGTATCAGCAGTCATTAATTTTGAGGCAGGTCACTGCGCCATCCCGGAGAAGTGACCCGATATACAGCAAAGGAAACATTATGGTTTTGAGTCTGGCACTACATGGGAGTTCCTCTTCATCTAAACAGCCAGGCCTCTAAATCTTCCCTTGCAAAGGAAAATTATCAACAACGTGGCTTTGTTAATAACTAAAAGATTTTAGCGTATCACAAGTGCGTGCAAAAGGTCCATATGCTTTTAGCTACCAGAAGTCCAGTCTCAGCATCCCGTTTGAATGTGATCTGCTGTATGAAAGTAATTGGAAAAATATGGCTAAAAATGTATGTGTACACATGCACGTAAGAAAAGCAGCTTTCATTAAACAGCATTAAACATAGAAACATATGCCAGAAGATTTAAATCACAAAAGTTTCCTCTGATTTACTGCAAGCAGCACTGCATATATGGAACGGTACCTCGCTCGGCTTGCTCGTGTGCAACACTGAAACCTCCAAGCAGAGAGGTAAAGTCAAAAAAAGAGAGGTGGGCTGGAAATTTGGAAAGACTGACAGCTGAGCATTGTGGATCTTCACTATTCAAGAAGAAATCAGTGCCAAGTCGCTAGGAGACGTCATCACGGGGGAAAACCACAAGATCTGTAAGAGTGAGACCTCGTTTTCTTGCAGCAGCTGTCAGTGCAAGACCTGGTGAAGATATAAACTGATTTATATCCTCATGGTGAAGATGTAAACTGTGCTTTTGTAATAAACGTGCACCTACATCTGCCTGATGCTGATTGCTTCTACGGACATCTGGACTCGGGTTGGTTTTAGAAAAGCGTTTGGAAGGCAAGAGAAAAGCTCGGGAAGCTCAGAGGGCCAGGAGAGCATCCTGGGCTGCCCACCCTGCTCAGATGGGTACGGTAAGGGCACTTTCATTCCCAAAGGTGCTCCAGATCTCCCGAGCGTGGTGAAAGCCTGGCAGATAGAAGGAGGGGCAGGAGCTCAGGTCCAGCCTGTCCTGCTGGGGGGCTGCCCGCAGGAGCTGTCATCACAAAACAGCTCCAGTCCAACAGGCTCTGCTGCCCAAGGGTCACCTTCCCGTCTCCAGCAGGAGCGAACCCCAAGACTCAGCAGCTCTGTGTCGGTCACCAGGAGGCCACGAGCGGCCTAAGCAAAGCGCAGGAGACAGAGGAACGTGCAGAGCGCTCAATGCCGAGCAGCTGCACGGGCACAGGACCTGCCCGGCACCGACGTCCTTCCTGAGCCCAGCAGCGATGCGCAAACACCCAAGGGAGCACGGGCAAGTCCACCACAGCTGTATTCAAACATGCATGCACTGCCACAAACCTGGCGAGCAACTTCACCCCACCTAAGGGATTAAACTGCGTCTAATCCCATCTGTTTACTCTCTGGGAGCCAACGCCGCCATCCCCCTGCTCCAAATCCCAGCCTGCTGGCCTGGCCAGATGCAAAAGCAGAGGTGCCATGCTGCTGCACAGCCCGACGTATCCTGTTTACAGTATGAGAGAATTAGCCAATCTGCCTGTTTATGCATGATGTTAGCTGACCTGCTGCTGCAATGGGAGTGCAAAGATCATGGCTTTAGTTTGTAATGTGTTTAACTTGTTTGTTTTGAGGCCAAATTACCAGACCTTTCTGTTGGGGAAAAAGAGAATTGTTTTTAAGGGGCCTCTGTAACGTGAACCCAGAGATTAGACGTGTCACAGAATCACAGAATCACAGAATCACAGACTGGCAGGGGTTGGCAGGGACCCCTGGAGATCATCCAGTCCAACCCCTGCCAGAGCGGGGTCACCCAGAGCAGGTGGCACAGGAACGTCATCCAGGTGAGTTTTGAATGTCTCCAGGGATGGAGACTCCACCACGTGTCCTTTGAATGTGGCCTGTGACTTGCCAAGGTTCAAGTGCGACAGTTGGAGGAGAATTTGTAGTGGCTACCAAAAAGGCAGTTAATATGACAGAGGAGATTTTAATTAGCAGGTATGAATTCATTACATCGCTCGCAGACAAACACATGCTCCGAGGACTGCGCTTTCTGCCGCGTGCATGGCAGGAGCAGCCCCACGTCCAGCGCCCCTGCCTTGGGATGGGTGGACAAGCTGCGGCTCAGTCTGGGCAGGGACATGGCAGGGACCCCGCGGCTGCCAGAAAGAAACAGAAAGCAAATAAACCCACAAAAGTCCTCTGAATGGCTTTGGCATCAGCTTCCATTTTGCAAGCACCCCTTCCCAAAGGAGACCGTGCCTACTTAGCTGGAGGTTTACAACCTCCTTCCCTTCCCTTCCCTTCCCTTCCCTTCCCTTCCCTTCCCTTCCCTTCCCTTCCCTTCCCTTCCCTTCCCTTCCCTTCCCTTCCCTTCCCTTCCCTTCCCTTCCCTTCCCTTCCCTTCCCTTCCCTTCCCTTCCCTTCCCTTCCCTTCCCTTCCCTTCCCTTCCCTTCCCTTCCCTTCCCTTCCCTTCCCTTCCCTTCCCTTCCCTTCCCTTCCCTTCCCTTCCCTTCCCTTCCCTTCCCTTCCCTTCCCTTCCTCTTCTTCTTCTTCTTCTTCTTCTTCTTCTTCTTCTTCTTCCTCTTCTTCCTCTTCTTCCTCTTCTTCCTCTTCTTCCTCTTCTTCTTCTTCCTTCCCCTTCCTTTTCTCCTCCTCCTCCTCCTCCTCTTCTTCTTCTTCTTCTTCTTCTTCTTCTTCTTCTTCTTCTTCTTTTTCTTCTTCTCCTCCTCCTCTTCCTCCTCTTGTTTTTTTCACCACCTTGTATCTGTGAATGATCCCATTAGGTTCAGGGCACTCTCCTGCAGCAGACAGGACAAGCGGGTCAGAGTAAGTTTCCAGCCATTGCTTTTTGGGTTCAGAAGGAGCATTCTTGCATGTGACTGTCTACCAGAGGCACCAGCTCAGCCAAGGGCAGGAGACTCGGCCAGTGACAGTGAGCGTGTCCTTAACACAGCAAAGTCCAAGTGCCGTGAAAGAAAATCGCTTCAGAGACACTCAGTCACTTCGGAAGCAGCGCCAAGGACGCAGGACGTGGAGTGCCGTGTGGGACCGAAACCACGTGAGGGAAAGGGTCAGGCCAGAGGAGCAACTGCAGAAGAGGAAGAGTGGAACGTGCGATCTTTGGAGGGGGGAAATATGCAGTTCATATAATGGCCCTACAATGTAAAATGTTTAGAAACATGAAACCAACAGAGCCAGTAGGTTTTTTTTTTAATTGGGAGTGTAGAGTTTTATTATTTAAAAGGTTTTATAAAGGAGTTTTAAATAGACCATGGAATTGCTATAGCAGTTTTTTTTTTTTTTTCTGTTGGAAATTACTCAGCCATTTGGTTTCTATTTCTGCAAAAAGCACAAGCTTTTTGAACAATCATTTGATATGCTTGTTGATGCATCACAAAAAGGAGATATGCTTTGAATTCTCCTTAAAAACCCCATGTAAACACAAGGCTTATGTATAATTGCAACAAAATACCATCTCCTTATTGAGTGCTTTCACATGTAATTTCCTCTCTGACTACTGCATGTAAACACACTTATTGTATTTGGGAAACTCCCAAATCTCAGGCACAATCAGGATCAATAGCTCAGCAAAGGCAAATTATAGTTTAAAATGTCCATGTTTTGCAACAAGATGCCTAGATGGTAACAGAGGAAGAAAGAAAGAGGCGTTTTAACATAGAAGGGTGGTTGGATGGCCCCATTTTCCACTTCTTTGTGTCGCAGGATCACACCGCACGCCCCGGCAGCATCCTCCGCCGGTCCACAGGCTGTGGGACAGACATCCAGGCACAGCGGCGTATCTACAGACAGACAAGGGCGTTTGCCTCTCCCTTCCCTAAGTTGTCCCCTAAATTTCTCTTTCTTTTTGTAAAGAAAAGACAATGTCTTCCACCCCTTGGGGTTGCCTTTTTGTTTCCCTAAAGCAGCGGGAGGCTCTAACAGGCTGGAGCCGGGTGGCTCCTGCCACCCCAGGCCTGTGGCCGTGCCGGATCATGACCTGCTCCCCACCTGAAGGAAGGGGCTGCCCAGGAGACTTTGTATGAGGAAGACCGTAAAGAAATAAGCAACGGCCCCCAGACATGACACAAGTGAGAAGAAATAGCAAATAGTGTAACATTCAACATGGCAAAAGACTGTAAGCAAATTATTATTCACGGAAATAACTGGATTGCCTTGGTTTCCCGTTGTGCGCTGAGCACATTTCTGCGCATAGGGTCCATCCCTGTGTTCTTTTCTTTTGCTTTCCCCCAGGAGCTGGCCGAAATGCTGTGTGTCTCTTCCGTGTCTTGATCCTCAGTGTCCCCAGGGAGACTTGCAAGGTCTTTTTAGTTTAGCACATAAGCCATTACCACCTTATTCCCCACCGCTGGGCCTGCTGGACAGGTTGTTGAAAGTCTAAATCCTGTTGTAGATGAACAGCCATGGAATTCTCTAAGGAAAGTTCTAATGTACTATTTGTACCCCTAAGGCCATTTATGGTTGTAACGGTCATATGGTTCTAACCATCTTTATGATCATAACGGTTATATGGTTCTAGCCATTTTTGTGCTTACAATTTTCCTCTGCTGAAATTGATATTAAAATTGAACCTAGATAGAGTTCCACCTGTGCCTGAAGGCAACACAAGGTCATGGCTTTGCTTCTTCAAAGCCCTTCAGCTTCTCCTGTCCTGAATGACATAGCCCTGGGCCGAGCACACACGGATCCGTGCAGGGCTGCAGTACGGCTGAGCATATTGAGCTTTATCCGTGCGCGGGCAATCACATCACTGGAGTGCACAATACCGTCGTCAGGCAAAAGAGCCACGTAACGTGAGTATCCTGTAAAAATGGCATGATTGCAAGCTGAAACGGTTTCCCCGTCAACTTTCTGTATATTTCTTATTTTCAAATTTGTTTCTGCTGTGCCCTGATTTATCAAAGCACTAAAACACATGCTTGACTTTTAACTGCTTCGCTGCAGCTAAAACTAATTGCATACTTAGTCTTTGATGGCTCAAGGTCATAAAGAAATCACTAGCTTTTCCAAACAAATACTTCAATATGTTAATTGCTAGCAAACCCACAACCTCTTGGGTTATGGGTGTAGGGTTGTATGCCTGTCTGGAGGGTTAACATGTTTCTGCCTGGATTTTCCCAGCGCAAATATAGGCACCACGCAATTACTCAGGGGGCAGAAAGTCCAAACGTACCAGACCCCGTGGCTTGGTCAAACGTCGGGGCCTCCAACCTTTACCTGGAAATGCCTGACCAATGTACGTGCAGGACACACACACGGCGCACACACATCCTCTGCGTTTACAGGTTTGCATCTGACGTGCAACAAAGGGCTGGGCAAAAAAAGGCAGCTGTCGTGACCCTGCTGGCACGCGTCTGGCTCGGAGGTGCCCAACCTGCCAGGGTTACCTGAGCACATCTAGGACGTCCTCAGCATTCCTTCGGCAAACATCTCCCACCTGGCAGTGGACATACAACAGCCTTTTCCTGACCACATAGTTCATGTAACCCACGTTTTGCCTAAAGACGCAAGGGTGAGGAGCCCGGGGAGGGAGCACGACGCACATGTACGAGCCTGGAGAAGAGAAGCCTGAGAGGGATCTCATCAATGCTCAGCAATAGCTGAAGAGTTGGTGTCAAGAGGACGGGGCCAGGCTCTTCTCAATGATGCCCAGGGACAGGACAAGAGGTAACGGGCACAAACTTGACCATGGGAAGTTCCATCTCAACATGAGGAGGAACTTCTTTGCTGTGAGGGTGGCAGAGCCCTGGCACAGGCTGCCCAGAGAGGTGGTGGAGTCTCCGTCTCTGGAGACATTCCAAACCCGCCTGGACGCGTTCCTGTGCCACCTGCTCTGGGTGACCCTGCTCTGGCAGGGGCTTGGACAGGATCATCTCCAGAGGTCCCTTCCGACCCCTGCCAGTCTGGGATTCTGTGATATGTATGGCAAGAGGACGATGGCTCGGAGCTGGGTGGACACGAGGACATCGCTCCTGACAGGGACATTGTGCCAGTCTCTATCACGCCACAGCCCAGTGCATCGGCACCATCTGCATGGGCACGTTGGCTTCTCCTTTGGTTTTTCACTCTCCCTCTATATGTGAGGCTGAGAAAGACTCACATTTTTCCTCTGAAAAGGTAAGTCATTATTTATTTGTGAAAGCAGGAGGTGAAACTAAGGATACTAAATGTCTCATATCTAAACGTACACACACCGCATACATATATACATACACCTATATATAAAAATATATCCATATATAAAAATATATACATATTTAAAAATACCAAAATATGAAAATAATATAAAAATATATACATAGTAGAGTTCCCATGGACGTTCGCTCTGACAGCCCGGGGACATTCACTCCCTCCCTCTATACTGGCTGCTTTCCCCTCCAAAATTCTTACTACAACAATAATATTTTAACAGTTGCAGCTTTAAAAAGCTTGATTGTGACCAATCATTTCTCCCAGGCAATTGTATATTTAGCAGAAGGGAAAAATTAAACTTCCCAGGAATGAGGTTATTTAGGGCATAAAATTCAAGGAAATAGGCATTTAGGTCATTGTGGGCATGGTTTTTATTTTCCCTAATTTTCAGATTACTTTCGATTAGGTCTGTCCAGAGTAGAAACTTCTTGATGTGAAATAGATACTATCTAAATCATTAGAGCTCATTCCTTGCCATGTGCCACCTTTTAGAGCAATTACCCCTGACCTTGGGGTTACCCAGCTGAGCCCTCCCCGACCCGGGGCACTTCCTCGGAATCGGAATAAGCCCCAGGTACAAATACAGTGGGGAGGCAGCATCGCTCTCGGCACAGATAACGCCTTTGTGAAAGGGAGCTGGGCTCCGCGGGCTGTCGGGCTGTGGAGTCCATTGATTCAGAACATTCTCTGTTGGGATCAGCGCTGGGTTGGTGGGGTTTGTTGGTTGGTTTTTTTTTTCCTTCTTTTTTTTTTTTTCTTTTTTTTTTCCCCTGACATCTGGAGTTTATCCCTTCGCCAACCTCTCAACCCCCCCACCCCCGGCCCCGCTCAAAAAAGAGAAAGTGAGGGAAATAGCCCGACAGACTCACAGACAGACAGAATGACCCCCAAAAAGCTTCAGCGACATTTAAAAAAAAAAAAAAAAGTCAAAATTTTGACGTCTTTGACATTAATATTTTTTGCCAAGCATTTGCCAGCTGGACTCCAGGCAGTCTCCAAAACCCCATCCCTGATTCTCCCCAGACTGGTTTCTTCTCACTTTCAAACTTTAGGTAGTTCTCCCCGCGGCCGCAACGTGCGGCACCTGCGCGCCAGATTTGTAGCCCTTTGATCACAATTTATTTACAGGGTGAGGAACTTCCAGTCTGTGAGTGACTGATTTCCCTGGAATTTCTGCCCATCAAACTTATTTCAATGCCTTCTTCCTTTGGCGGAACAAATGTGGAAGCTGCCTCTACTTATATTAAACAGAAAAGGAGATTCTAGTAAACAGTTAAGTGGGGTCTTGTTTAGAGAGCAAATCTTTTTATATGCTGCCAAGCCATGCTAAGCAATAACTGCCAGAATCTGTTAAAATAGCAGAAAAACAATATTGCTCGGTAAAAACTAATTTCGCTAGTGTTTGTTCACAAACTGCATCGCACGTTTAGTCCCGTTTACCCCACGGACCCTCAACAATCCAAGACGGCCCCAAATGCTGTTTCTTTTAGCTTTCATAATGTGTTAAATAGGGGGGGGGGAAAAAGCCATATGGCATTCCTTCGCCCGGCAGGGCGACTCCTCATTAGGCTGCTGACCTGAAACGTAATCTCCACCGTGACCTGCGGAGAAATATGCAGGACCCACCTGCAAAGTAAAAGCCCTTTTTGAGACATGATGCCAGATTGCCTGCTGGCTGCCGTGTTAGGATTCACCTGGAGGAGACTTTGTCAACTCGTACTTCGTTGCCGCGACGTGCCAAGGTGGGACACCGTCGGGGTCTTCTTGGGTCGTGGCGACTTCAGAGACAAACCTTTTTTTGACTTTTTTTTGGTTTTTTTTTTTTCTTTCTTTCTCCATTTTCTCCCTCTTTGCTACACGTAACCTGCTGAATTATATACAGAACTGGAAAGTTTTCTTTTACCTTTAGCCTGGCTTATGGCCTGACATACACGCCATTTGTGTCTGCGCTGCCTGCCGGTGGCATTCCAGGGATGAATCCACGCAGAGCAGAGGGAACAGCTGGCAGGAGAAAGACATCCATCTGTCAAGAGAAAGGACTAAGCTTTTCTGTATTAATATTTGACAGTGGGTAAAGCATTGCTGGTTTTATCGTTTCCCCCCCATGAATTTAGGCAGCGGTGCTGCCACGGGTACAGGCAAAGCCAGGCCTCGGGGCTAGCTCTGCTCCCACCCGGAGGGCAGGACAGGCACAAGGAGATGCCATTCAAATGCTTGTTTTCAATTTGGGGCAGTTTAGGGACCGGGTTGTACCGCGGTTATCCCAGCTGAGGTACTGTGGCCGTTACAGACGTTATTCGGGCTCCTCTTAACAAACACTTGCTTCCAAGCAAGGCTTTCCGTTCATGCACAGGTAGAAGTTAAAGCTACTGAAGGAACTAAATCAAACCTCTTTGCTCCTCGCTGACACAATCCAAGAGGACACGATATGGAAATACTCCGTACCGGGCCACTTCTGAATTCCTTCACGCCATCCGTCTCGTGCACGGGGTGTGCAAAGTCACAGCGGGGCACGCAGAAGCGAGGTGCGGACTTAATGCTGGGAGGGCAACGCTTTTCCACTGTAGTCCATAAAAGTCTAAAGAATTAGCAAATCTTCACAGCCGTGGCATATCTGGAGGTTCAAACAGATATTTTCACTTGCAGGTGTGATTATCAAAAACGATGATGGTGACTATTTAAAATCCAGCATCATCTCAAAATTCCATTCCAAGTAAAGATGCAGCCAAATTAAATCGTTGTGAGAAAAGTTATTCACGCCGTCTTCATAATTGCTAATATGTCATAAAAATAATTGTTCAAGAAAACCTGTCAGCTTTAAGAGGCTGGAAGATGGTACAGAAAAGTCCTCAGACCTCTGAAGGCTTACTCGCACCTCGGACTTTTTCAAAACTCAGCAATTATACTTGCATGACACATTGATCTGGTTAGAGTACCCTTTCAGCACGGGGAAGCCAAAATTTGGAGACTCCATGTAGAGAGAGGAACTGGTATTTCACTGAAACCCACCGCTAAGCAATGTTTTCTAAGTGTCTTTAACGTCTGGTCTTACAGTATCCGCACGAAAAATAACTGTGATTGTTGCAATATCGTGCTCCAAACAGTCCCTGACCTGTCCGATTAGCGACGCTTTGTTTTCTAAACTGCAAAATTAAACACGTTAATGAACTGCTGAATGCTTTATCACAAATCAGACCTAGTGGGAGGTTTCCTTTCCCTGGAGTAAGGCATCCATGTGTCCACCATACACACCTATATAAATGAAAGATGTATTTTTGTAGAGCTGAAGTAGCCGATTTTGTATTAAACAGGACTTTGTGCTCTTAAATTGTCTATAAATAAATAAACATTAGGTAATACGATATAAAACCGGTCATGCTATTAAGCCTATTCAATCACTCTGCTCTAGTCCTCCGCTTGCTCTGACTCCGGCCCGGCGCAGTGTGGGACCAGTGATGGGGCCGTTGCCTTTCAAAATCCAGCCTACATTAAATCACCTGCTTGATCAGGGAATGGCGTTTCCAATAAGGAGGTAAAGCGAAAGATGGTTTGAGAGTTAGAGCTACGGAAACTACTGGCCGCCTTCTCATTTCAAGTAAGGGGGGAAAATTATCATTGGGCCTCTTATAATAAAGACAAAACTGTTGCAATTCCAGGTGGAAAGCTTATCATCTAGTACAACTGAATTATTTTTATTTTTTTCCCAGTGGAATGGCTGCTAATTCCCGGGGAGTAGCATAGTAATTTTGGGATTCTGCCTGCACTGAGTTTATGAATGTACAAAGAAAATACAAAGACATCCTGGCTTAACCAGAACCTGGAATTTCTTCCATTGCACAGTGGGGAATGTACATTAGTCCCGGATTTCTACAGAGGTCTTTTATTTTTCCTGCAACTTTGATACCACAACCGTTTGGAAATCCTGTGTTGCTTTGGACAACAGCATATTTGGTGGCAGAGGTCCTGCCTCCACATTTATATGACTTTAAAAGTAACTGCCCCTACATCGGCAATGGTCTTTGGTCTGTCATCCTGATGCCTCGCTGAGTTTGTCGTGTTTATTTACGGAATGGGATCAAAGTTACTGACTTTGAGTGTGAAACCGGCGCCCAGCCTCCCCAGAAGACCTGTGCGTGAGTTGTTTTTCTCCCAGTTGCTGTTCAGGCACGTTCCCTCCATGCTACATCCGTGACGTGTATTTTAAACAAAACTCCCCATTTTTACTTTCCCCCAGCTGGAATGCAGCAAAGCCAGATACCCAGGGCTTTGATGATAATTATGCCAACTGAGATTTTCTGTGCTTGTTTTTCAGCATTACAGAAGCAGACTGTTGCTTCCTAGCACTTGAAAAAGCAAAACTTGGAGAAAACCAAATTTCTGCGGTGGCTGAACAGTTTCAGGGTGAAAGCTCTGCTCTCTTCCCAGATTCAAACGCGGAATCAAACCAGCCCCTATTACACGCTCGCAAGTGCAGCACTTGAGTTCTTGAAAACAGCACTCTTCTCCTCCCCTTGAAAGCTTCTCTCATCACACACCCACATTCCCTAGGGAGCAACTCATTTTCTGGGTGAGCCTTTTATTTGAAAACCGTAATATTGCTGTGTAACGAGAATAACGAAACGTGGCCCATGCCGGGATGTCGTGTTGGGAAACAGGGGCTGGAGATTCACACCACTGTCGTTCTGTCCCGGAGAGCCGGCAGAGCCAGCACCACGTCACTGGCACTGGAATCGTAGGATACAAATGAACTTGTATTTTCTCAGTTTAAAAACTGCAGTTTTACTTGATTAGCTGTTTCTATGTACCAAAAAAAAAATAAAAAAAACCAACGCAAAAAAGGTTGATTACCTGGTTACAAAATCGTACTTTCCTTGTCGACACAAAATTAATACTTAAAAACGACAGCGCTTGGAAAGCAATAAGTACATCCCACCTTCTCCGCCCATGAGGCAGACCAGCTAATCCATGGCCGGGAAGGAGCAGCAGAAGGAAGCGGAGCAGCCGATGCTGCCCGTTCGCCCGTGCCCTGGCAGCTCCCGGCACGTGGCTCGGGGACGCGCCTCGCTGCGCCCCATGTTCTTGCACGGAGGAGAACAGGCGGGCTGTCGTCGTCACCCGATCTCTATTTGCTAGGGAAGGCAGGACGAGCGTATTAGTAATCTAATTCCCATTCACTAAACACTTCATCCTGAAAATCATCAGCGCAAGTGGGTAGTGATGGAAAAATGGCCAAGAGACGGTCACCAATATTTCAATGGCACACTGGCAGAGTTGTTTGCAGTGGTTTGGGATTATTTTTTTAACCAAACTATATTTTAGCAAATTACGGCTGCCCTGTTGCTAACTAGAACTTTATTGTCCCAGGCACCGAAATGCTGCATTCATGAAGAAAACCCTGGTTAAAGCCAACCCATTTCTTGCAGAATTTTAAATATCTCACCAGCAGCACTACTCTGGCTCCTTTTTATCATGAGATTAGCAAGAATAAGGGCTGCAAAGCGAGGGCCACATGTGAATAAACAGGGGGCTGGCGGCAGTAAGAAAGGCAATATTGCCAGCTCCGCTCCGGCCATTAGCGAGAGCAATTTGGCCACAAACAATCTGGAAAGGGTTTTCTCAGGTTACAGTAAAGTTAATGGAGTTGGAAATTCCTCCTCTTTCGGATTAGCTCAGCCTTCTTTACGCACCCTTTAAGTGTACGGCGAGGCGCGAGGGAGGTTTTGATAACAGCGGAAGCAACTGGGAATCTGCAGTGCGGGGGCCTGATCCAGGAGCTCCTCACTGCTCCCGGTTACTCCGGGTGCGAAAGCACAAGACCTCCCTGACCGGGTGCCTTTGTAAACCGAGAGAGGAAAATTAAAATACTTGTAGGCTGGTTCTGATCTAACCGGTTATTTAAGGGGGTGGGGAGAATTGACATAAGCAATAGAAATTTAACAAGACACAGCGTCACCACTTCGATAACAGATTTTGCCGGCAGCCAGAGCATTGCAGAACGTCACGAGCACAGAGAAAGCTGTTGAGAGGAGAGACAAATAACACAGACATGCCAATAGAAAACAGGCATTCTAGATTAATTAATATTAACTGTCGGTCTGAGCCAAACTCCGTCATGTGACGCAGATTAACCAAAACACCAGGAACCAGTTCAGCTGTTCTGCACATCAGGAGTGTCTTCCGTAGATCTCGGATCACAACATTACGGATCCTTCATACCGTTCTTTTAAAAGCACCTTTGTGCCTCCTCACATTTAAGGGCTGTTATTATAGTGGCGAAGCAATTGATTATAAAAAAATTGAGCATCCTCCATTTACATCAGAAGGGAATCGAGCAAGAGCAACGTTTATTCTTCATCCATCTTTATTATATCCAAGATTTGACAAAAGAAATTCAGTGGGGAGAACCCTGTATGGTGAACAAAGAGTCTTTCCACTTAGAGGTCGGCAGGATTTATCCACACTTAGCCTTTACCACCAGAGGAGAGCCAGCAGGGGAAGCAATGAGCACCTGCTGGAACCACCTCTACCTGCAGAAGAAATGAAAAAATGCCCATGCGCTTTAGTTAAAGAAATGGAGAAGCTCTTGTGCTGCATAGACTTGATCTGAAACCTGCTAGAGTCATCGCTGCTGACTCAAGTGGGTTTGAGATCTGTCTGCACGAAGGACCGCGTCTTCTTCTATTAATCGTTAAAGTCGCAGAGGCAGGGCAGGGAAGGTTGCTTCAAGACTCCTTTTCTTCGAAGCCACGTGATGGCTCAGCAGGGATGAGCCCGCAGACACGGGTGACCCAGGCGCAGCCTTGGTCCTCCTCAGATGATGGATGGAAGAAGCTGGTGGGGGCATATCCTCCTTCTTTTATCCCCACCTCCCCTTTTTTTTTTTAAGTGACGTTACCTTACTGAAAAAATACTTACAGTTGATCAGCCCTGCTTAATCCTGTTCACTTCCATCTGTGCCTCCGTGTAGCCTGACACCTCTCCTGTCCCGAGGCCATGGAAAGCAGAGGGTATTTAGTGCTCGGGCTCTGCCGTTGGAGGCCTCTGGGGAGCAGCTGTCCCCAGTCATCCTGTCCATGGCCCTTTCATTCCCAGATTACATCTTGTACCAACAGTTTGTGTGTGGGAAAAATCAAAGATGTCAGGGGCTCCTCCCAGGACGTGCACTTTGCGTAAGGTGCCCAATCACCGGGGCGCAGGCGCCTGACCTTTGCGCTTGCGGAGAATAATGAATTGGGGCCAGTTTTGAGGCACTCGCCATCATCGTCCAGCCCCCACCAGAGCTCAGCATTAGAGTAATCACTGACATGCCGAAGCAATGAAAGCAATCTGTTGTTAACTGGCTGAACTGGCTTGTCCCGAGCCCCTAGACTTCCTCGTTCGGGCGCATTGCAAAATGGTAATTCTCTCTTTCTTTAAAGGAGAAAAAAAACCCTCCACAGGCTAAAAGATGCCTCATCGTAACCTCCCTTCCCCTGTCCAGGGGGTCAAGAACAGTTGACACAAAATCAAAGAATCACATTTCAGAAACCATAGAGAGTAATGAAAGTTGAATGCCTGACCTAATCTTAATGGACTAGAAAGATTTGATCTTTGATTTTCTTCAGTCTGGAAAAAAGACGGCTGAGGGGGGACCTTATCAACGCTTATAAATACTGAAAGGGGGGGTGTCAGGAGGATGGGGCCAAGCTCTTCTCAGTGGTGCCCGGGGACAGGACAAGAGGTAACGGGCACAAACTTGAGCATGGGAAGTTCCACCTAAACATGAGGAGGAACTTCTTTGCTGTGAGGGTGGCAGAGCCCTGGCACAGGCTGCCCAGAGAGGTGGTGGAGTCTCCGTCTCTGGAGACATTCCAAACCCGCCTGGACGCGTTCCTGTGCCACCTGCTCTGGGTGACCCTGCTCTGGCAGGGGCTTGGACGGGATGATCTCCAGAGGTCTCTTCCAACCCCGACCATTCTGTGATTGTGTGATAATGAAAAAATTTTTTAATATTAGTTCTTCACCCAAGCTCATTGCAATGAATCTATTGAATTCCCTGCATTCACTGCCCTGGAACCTCGGCCTTTAGTCACAACTGATCCTGGGTTGAATTGAAATATTGAATTGAAAATATTTCCACTGGGTTGAAATGAAAACACACTTACAGTTTCTTTATGGGTGCAACTTCAAATCGTAATTCACAGCAGACAAAGTTCTGTGTTTTGGGTGCCAACCCAAAGCAGGCAGGGGAACCGAAAACCTGCCACCCACTGCACTCCAGCCCCTCAGCAACAGCACTGACTCACCACCCACCTGTGCCGGGATTTCACCCCAAATTCTGTTCTCCACTATCCACTTCATTACCAGTAGTTGCATATCTGCCAACAGTAGTACTTTAATTGTCAATTCAGGATTTAAATGAAGTGTTCAGTTGGGCGAGGACCAAAGCTACGGTATTCCTGCACATGGATGTGCTGAGCCTGCTCCAGTATGGCACTGCCTGGCTTCCGTTTTTTTTCAGCTTCAAACACGATCTTTTACACCACAATATCCTCATAAACCAATAAAAAGGAAGTGCAGTTTTATGCCGGTGTGAAGGACAGGACAGGTAAGCGCCCAGCCAGGCTCATCGCAGGAGCCGGTGGCTGAGTGAGGAGACGAATCTCACCGCTTGCCACCGACACGGGGTTCATTAGTCGGTGCCAGCTTCCCCGCATCGTAACAAGTAGCAGCTTTATGGAGGGGATGGATGGGCCAAAGACACTCGGCTGGGTTGCACACCCTGCGGGGATGCTCGTTGTGCCTTAAGGTGCCCGTCCCCACGGCGCTGCCTGCGTGTCCCCAGCCCTGCTCTGTGCCGGGCTTCCAGCACTGCCCGTCCCTCTGCTCTGCTGCCAGTCCCAGCCGAGAGACAACCTCGGAAACGTGCATGGCTCACACACACACGCAGAATCACAGGATGGTTTGGGCTGGAAGGGACATTAAAGATCATCTAGTCCCACCCCCTGCCCTGGGCAGGGACACCTCCCACCAGCCCAGGTCGCTCCAAGCCTCATCCAGCCTGGCCTTGAACCCCTCCAGGGATGGGGCATTGACACAGCACAACCTGCCCTCCCAGGCACGACGGAGGGTTTAGTAACCCCGTAAATACAAAGATGTGGTTAAAAGCTCAAGACAGACAGCATGAGAGCATCACGTGGAACTCCTATAAATGCTTTACAGAATTATATACCCACCCTTGTATCAAATGCCCCGCTTGCACTGCAGAAACACCGCTGCCGAGGATCTCAACGGTACTACTAGATAAACTTGTCAAACCTGGCTAATATTCGACGAGCAATTTAAGCACTTGTTGCAGTTGTTAAACAAAGGCTTCTATTGCAGCTTGGCTCGGGAAACACTGCTCCGTGCCTAGGTCACGTAAAGAAAAAAAAAAAAAAAAAGTATTGTTATTTTATGAACAGCGTGAGATGACGCTATCTATTCGCTCTTTCTTCTACACTTCAACAGCTTCCTGGTGCTGACTTGCTAGCAGGTATTCTGCAGGATTAAGTGACCTGATGTTATCGGGCGGTGGGGCAGAGTTCGGCGTGTCCGGACGGATCTGATCGACTGACGCAGTGTCCCCCTCTTCAGCGCCCAGAGAAATAATCCCCATTTTTCATGCCACGCACCAGGAGACGTTGTCAGGTTTGCATAAACAGATATTTTGACAAGGAAATTTAAGTTGTCCCTCCGTTATTTTGTCTAATACTTCTCATGTTTTGTCTATTGTACCGCAGGTTGGTTAAAACAGGAGTGCAGCCCATGGGCAGCGTGCAAAATATGTAGACAAAAACTTACAGTCTGCTTAGTTTTTCTATTAGACTATACTTGGGGGTTGAGGAAATATACGCCAACTTGGGAAAATAGTCTCATATTTCAATGCGAATCGTTAAAAAATGAAGTTTTAACACCAAATATGCAATATTCCAGCCACAGCCTTGATGCTGTACCTCCAGCGATGCCCGCTGACCCTCAGTTGGGAGAACCAGCTCAGCCTGATTGTGTCATAAATGTTTCAGTTAAGGGCTATAAAAATTATGAAACGTCCCCTGTTGAGGGGCTAGGCCACGTGCATCCTCCTGTTAACGAAGAAGAAACGTGGCCGTGTGTCAGGAGGGTGCTCCTGGTCCTTCTCCCCGTCACCCACCCTCCCTGGGGAAGTCCAGCACTGCCCTGTATTTGTCCTGCTTGTCCGCAGGGACACAAGGCCCTGTATCCATGCCTGATGTGGCAGATCCATGTAATTTACCTGCAATAATTTTACTTCTCCTAATGTAGCAAGGGCCATTCCGGATCCTTGAGGACCCTGCGGCCGAAGCAAAAGAAGGCCACCAGTTGCTCACCAAACACGAGGAGAAACAAAGAACAGAAAGGGTCATTGGTTTGAAACATCCACAGTTGTGGCCTACATCATTTAACAGATTTCCAGAATTTTCACTTATAAATAGATGTACTGTCATCAGTAAGCGCTGGCTGAAGCTGCCCAGCGAGCTCTGACCGCAGCAACCGCGCTGCAGTCCAGAAGTCCGCATGATCCCTGGTAATTCTGCCCCGGTCTGCCTGTCCCCCAGACCTTCCAGGGGTGCAAAACACAGAACATGTTTCTTAAACAACTATCAATCACAGTCATATCCATATTATGGCCCCGGCCTGGGCTGTTTCCTTTAAAACTAAAATGATCTTGCAACGTGCCTTAAAAAATGAGGAAATCTGAGGGATGAAACCTTGGCTGTCGGGAAATGAGTGGTAAAACTCACATTGCTTCAGTGGAGGTTGGCCATCGCAGCAGCTCTTCTGCTCCAGGGCAGCCAAGGAAATTCCGTGCAGGGTGCACGGCCCCTCTTTTGGCAGGGAAGGTGTTGGTTTAAGCGTCTCAGCCCAGCCCAGCAGTGGCGGTGTATCGACGAGCAAGTTAACAGCTGAGGTAGGTATCTCCAGTATGGGTTATGAAGTTGTTAATCCTCCACAGGTTTTTATAATCATTTAGTATTTTGCGAATACGCTATACTATAAATGTCTTATTAAAACTAAATTAAATGCAGATTTGGAACGTAAATGTGTTCTAGAAATTTATGAGGGATCTTAGCGGAGAGTAATTTTTGTAGACACTGCTGTGAAAGCTACAGAATATCAGTTTCCAAACTAGTATAAAATACTGTGTGTTAGTTGTCAGTTATTAGAGAATGTGTCTGTGGAGGTATGGCCTAAACCCCCATGCAATCCCAAAACTCAATTCATCCGCAGGAATTTCCAGGGCTGTAAAAAGCAAAAACGAGTAATTTCCAGGGCTGTAAAAAGCAAAAGCGAGTCATTTCCATGTCAGTGCAGTACCGCTCCACCTGGGATTGTCGGATGCAGGTCCCACCTTCCCGGCACTCACCAGGCTCCGGACGCGCAGGAGCGCTGTGCACGCCCAAAGGCCGCAGAGGTTAGGGCTGGTGGTGCTTGTTTGGACCATTGGTGTTTGTCTCCAACAGCGGCGTGCGCTGTTGGTTGCAGTACCAGATTTGATGCCAGGCTTCAAGAAATTATGTTCAATACTTAATCTGTGGTTCTTGTCTCTTAGCGAGTGTTTGCTGAATTGTTTTAACCCTAAGGCCTTTGACGAAAAAGCCCTCAGCACGTGTTTGGTTTCACACCCTGAGTAAGGCCCGCCAAAAACCCGTCAGGGTAGCTTGCGCATCAGCTCGCGCACAAAAGACCTTTGCTGGAGGAAGGCATGAGTCAGTTTGTTCATCCACAGCTTCTGACAAAGCTCAAGACCATTTTGGACACAGCTTGAACCAGAAGCCGCCTTCCCCTGGCGTCAGGGTTGAGCCCGGGTCCCTAAACCCCTATGTGCACCCTGGCTCATCGCGGTCCTACCCGGCACAGCTCCTGGCCACCACAGGGCCAATCCTCCTGCAAAACAGGGCTGGATGTGTTTTCTAAAAGGCAAAAGAGCTGAGAAACTCATGCCAAAATCAAAAGGAAGAACAGAGCTAGAGTACGGACGTGCTCGGCATCGCTCCTGGCTCCAGCAGCTGTTGAGAAACCAGTCCGAGCAGCTCCGGTTCCCTGCGTGAAGCCGAGGGTCTGTCAGTAGCACTGTCACAGCTGAGTCCTGCAGAAGCAATGCTGCATTCATTTAGGTCTTGGGTTCCTCTTCTTCCCTGAGAGTGGCCCTCGGAGCTCCTGCACCCCTCCCTGCACCTCCTGGAGATGTGGTGGTGATAAATTCGGGGAAGCCATTCCCAATAAACGTCAAGCGTATCACACAGCACGAGGTATCATTAGAGGACCCTGTTGTATGTGTTGACATGCCCTTGGTAGGACTTACATCAACAACACACTGTGTATTAATTTGAAACACTTATTGTTGTTTTAAAAGAAGAAAAGCAAACCTACAACAGCTTCAACCAGCTTACAGAGCTGTTAACGACTGCAAAAGCTGGACCTTGTTCACACTGCAGTCATTTTTTGGCTCAGATGGTCAGGCTCTGAGGTATGCGAGGATCCCATTTTCTGCAGGAGAACTGGCCATCAGTCTTGCAAGGTTTAACAGGAGAGCAAAGCTGCTCGCAGAGGTATAAACATCATCGGTACCATAGTCAAGGAACAGCATCGACTCCGCAGTGGCTGGGGAGGTCAGAACAACTTTTAGGGAAGACAAAATAGCGGAGAAGGAGCCAACTGGTCCAAGGATTGCGCCTTATTTCCAGTTGTGCCAAACTGACTTTCATGGTCTGCACCAAAACTTGACGCATAGCTTTCATGTCCATGTGTGCATTTCCTAAAAGACCACCACTGTTTCTAGTAATTCTAGATGCAATTGTAAACTACTAAAATGTAATAAATATTATTATAATAAATATAATAAAAAAATGCCTTAATCAGGCACTATGGAAATCTGTTCCCATTCCAACAGGGAAAGAGGGGAGAAAGGAAGCGGCAGGGCAAGGCCAAGCTCCTCCGAGTGCTGGTATGAGCATTTGGGGTAGTTTCTAGAGGGAAAAAAGAGACCCTTTAGATTGACTATCTCCTTTCTGCGGAGCAAATCAGTGTTGATGACTTCCTATCACTTACAAGACTGATGCATCTACGATTCCTGTTTCCAGCCCTGCACTTGATTAAAGGACACTCCGCGTCCAGACCAATGTTGTTATACAGAATGCCTGTGTTATCAAATAATAAACCAACTGTCACAATATTGGCTCGAGGCTTAGGAATTTTCTAGCTTAGGAAGATTAAGATGATAACAGTTCAAGTAAGTACCATTTTTGACTAATTGTTTGCAGATACGGTATAGAAGCAATATGGCTTGCTTTGGGAAAGTAGTATGATTTTACTATACAAATTTCTAGCTGAAACGTAGCTAAAAAATGAATGCTCAGAGCTCAAACTTGCTGAAATCTCTACGTTTCCGTTCATGAGAAGGGAAGTTGCAGTTACAGGCTGAAGACTTGTCCCAGCATGCCGGTCTCCCCTTTAAAACTGAAACAAAAAAGCGGTTACTGTATTCGATTCAATCAACCGGACTTGGATTTTCTTATAACCACATGGGCAGCTCTTCAGATCTATCCACAGAGAACAGACTAGACCCGTGAACAAGTCTCCCCTCTCCCTGCACCATACCCATAAAGGTGCACACGCAAAAATTCACCCTACGGAACACCTTGAAGCTCCCAATGCTTTTTCTAACCATTGATATATGGCCTTTTCTATATCAGAAGGTGACAAGGAACACTATGTCTCCATCACTCACTTCATATGCTCCTATACTGTCTTGTCCACGAGGAGCCACCAGAATCTTTGCACTCGTCCCTGCATCCCATACGAGACTGGATAGGACCTGGGTCACAAACAGAAAATATATGAACAGAAAATTCAGTGCTACTTTCCACCCCAAAAGACACCTGGGGTTGGAGCGCTATTCTCTGATCCAGGCACGCTGTTGCTGGTGACCCGTTGCCGGCATGAATTGTCCTGCTGATCTCCGTGGGGTGACCGGCCCAAGCACCCTCTCCTCCACGGGCACTTGGGCTGCTCTGCAGCACATCAAGCAAAAGGCACGAAGGCGGAAAGATCTCGGTTCTCCATTCCAGCTGAGTCAGAGGCTCAATATGTGACCTTCTGTCACTGGGTCTTCTTATGTCAAAACCAAAACTGAGTTTAATACTAGGAACACACTGAGAACCAGATGCTCCATCTGAGCCAAACCTTTCTGGGTAAATATATTGCAAAGAGCACAAATCATATCATTTCAAACTTTGGGAATCTGTATATATTTAAATGTATACAAAATTCTGCTGTTTCTTGACAATAGGTTCATACGCTAGAAGAACAGAAATCCAGCAGACTGAAATTAATAATGCATTAGAACAAACACCATGCATTGTTTCCCATTTAAGGAACTGCCTGGATATAAATAAACCCTTAGTCATATTCTGTGATTTAAGTAACAAAATCATTCTTACCCTGAGTAACAATTGCACCTTTCAGAAAATTAAGAGGTAAAAATTGTTTTCAAGGAGAAATCCGAGGACTCGGTCCTGAACTCTGATGTACCCGCGCTTTTGCTGTCAGTGTACTGAAACCACATGCGTGGAATGTGACTCAGTTGAAAACTCTTCCTCTGCATGTCCCCAGAATTTTAGGAGAAGACTGAACTGGATGAGTGAAATTCTGCTTTTGATGGTCTACTTAAAGGTACTGTTTCCTCAAAGTGGCCAAATCATGTATCGCCTAAATTTGCACAAGCTTTGCCTCCCACTAAGGCCCATTTTCCCTCTCGCAGAACGCAAGAGGCAGGCAGTGCGTGGAAATGTGGATACACATATTTGCCCAAAACGACGACTTAGATAAAAATAAAAAAAAAAAAAAAAAAAGCCAAACATGGATCAGGGATCATGGAATCACTGAAATAATTTTCTAACAGAACCTCTCTACTGGCAATGGGGCGCAGTATCACAGCAACGGTGAGAACGCCGTTTGCTTTGCCTCCGGGGTCACAGCCTGGAACGGGAGCAGCCCCTGACTATTCAAGTTCGCTGGACAACAGGCAGCCGAACCATTGCGCATTTGCACATCTCCAACAATACTTCCAAAGACCACCAGAAAGAACGCAGGCAAATGATTTAAAAATGCCATTTTTATGACAGAAATACATCAGAAATACAATCAGAAACACAATGAAAGAGTTTGAGATTCCCTATAATTTCACAGTGAAGAATGTTGGTTGCAAGGTAGATTACTAGCCACTTTATTTTTATTTTATTTATGAAATGTATAAGCCCAGAGCCTTTTACTATAAGATTCACTGTAGCATACACAGCATTTGGAGTGAACAAGAAAAAAAACCCCAGACCATAAAGCCTTTTCCTTTGCTTATACTATCAGTTTGTGAAAACAACCGTCTCATGAACAAACCATTTTAAACTAACAGAATTTTATTAGTGTGCAGTACAGCAAATTGTGGTGATTTCTCACAGAACTTTGTCACATGCCAAGCACTGATTTCCTTTTTATGTAAATGAAAGCCTATAAAACGATGCAATTACCCTCCACACATACATTAGTTGAGATGCCGGGGCGCTACAAAAGTCATTTATCTTTCATACTTTCTGTTAGGCTGCAAGTCAGCTCTGAGGTTTAGATTTTGTTTAAAAGTTTTGGACTAATTGATCACCTTAGAGATGCTTTAAACACAGGTAAAACACCGACAAAGACTTTTAAAGTAAGCTTTCTTAATGGATGAATTGCGACTATCCATCATTCTGCTTGCTACTTCCCTACCACCGTCCCATTAAACCTAATAAGTTCTCTTAAAGCTGTTAACATGTGGCATCTGTTAATGGAAAGTGTATAATGCACAAGGCGTGAGGGGGACCTGAGGGCTCAGAGAAGTAAAGTTTGGAACAGCAAGGCAAATTCTGACCAGTCATGAAGTTAATGTAACAACGGGTCAGTGTTTCAGGCCTTTCCTGGAGAGGATTCCCAGTTAAAGCCTTGCAACAAGGTTAGGTTCACCGGCACAGCCGGTCGGCGCACATGTTATATTTCAAATGCTTCAGCAGACGAAATGTAGAAGTTGAAGGGAAAAAAAAAAAAAAAACCAACATATATTTATTTTTGGCTTGAGAAAACAGTGTGACACATGACAAGCCTGGATCTCTTTTGGAGAGGCTGTGCTCTGTATTACTGAGATTAAGTTTGATCATTCCTGAAGGAAGACAGAAATCCCCAAACGTGGCCGGCAAGGGCTGTAATCGTTGCTCTTAATGTCTGCTGTTAGCTGATTACCGACATCTTGAAAGCATTGCTGAAGCGGGCCTTCTCGCAAGCTTCTGTCATGTGGATGCTCTGGCAGATGGAGAGCATGCATGGCGGAAAGCGGGCAACGGGGAGCTTCAAGGACCGGCCCGTAATCAACAGCTTTGAACCGCTCCTCGCTTGTGAGACCGCTTTACTTGTTACTAGGGGGACTATCAGAACATATTATAATGACCAAAGCCAGCCCATGTAGTAACAGCTGTGAGTGTAATCCAAAAATTAGCTCATTAATTCACAGGAAAGTATTTTCTACTCATCTTTTGTTACAAAAAATGCGTCTGCTTGTTAGCGAAATCTAGAGCTTTAACTGGAACCTTTAAAACATTAGCAATGCACATGTGCTTTTCTATGCCTTAGTGGGAGATTTCTTAAGTTTATTCTCTAATCTCTGTTTACAAGCAGAAATATGACGAACATAAATCATTTGAAATAAGATTTCAAGCTACAAATCCAGTTTGCCATTTCCTGACGTCATTATGTTATTTCAAAACCCGCAATTAATTCTTTTCTTTGCTGGCCTGTTTGTTTTTAAAAAAACAATTTCGCTCCACTTGACCTTTGTGTTTCTTGGAAAAATGTTCAAAGTTGGAAATAACTCTAGATCTTATCTGTTAGTGCTTATTTACGGTACACAGCATGCTAAACTTGAGCTGAAGCTTAGGAGATACGAGTTGTGAGGGGCAAAGCTGCAAACTACCAGTAGGAAAGAGTATCGCAGTTACGCTGTGGTCATTATTAAGGACATTCAGGCTACTCTTCGCGTGGTGGCTCTTATAAAATCCTCAAATATTAACAGAAGAAAAGGAAAAAATGATGATACGTTGTCAGCTCTTGCAGAAACTTACTCTGCTGTTGCTAAACCAGAATGTTTCCCATCATAGGACCAAACAGTGCAAGTGAGCAGTGACACCGCAAATTTAGAATCATAGAATCATAGAATGGTTCGGGTTGGAAGGGACCTTAAAGATCATCTACTTCCAACCCCCTGCCCTGGGCAGGGACACCTCCCACTAGATCCGGTTGCTCAGAGCCCCGTCCAGCCTGGCCTTGAACACCTCCAGGGATGGGGCTTCCACCACCTCTCTGGGCAACCTGTTCCAGTGTCTCACCACCCTCATGGTGAAGAACGTCCTAACTTCCAGTCTGAATCGTCCCATCTCTAGTTTTAATCCATTCCCTCTAGTCCTACCGTTACCCGACATCCTAAAAAGTCCTTCCCCAGCTTTCTTGTAGGCCCCCCTTAAGATACTGGTAGGCCACTAGAAGGTCTCCTCGGAGCCTTCTTTTCTCCAGCCTGAACAACCCCAACTCTCTCAGTCTGTCCTCACAGGAGAGGTGCTCCAGCCCTCTGACCATCCTTGTGGCCCTTCTCCGGACAATTAAATGTTTATAAAGCAGGTAAGCATAGCAGTATCTACTGTATATTGTACAGTAGTACAGCAACAGCACATGCAACGCATAGCAATTATCCTGCGAATCATTAATGTATCTCGTTTACGCACTGTACAATTAATATCTTTTCATAATACTTTAGGTTGTATTTTCTTCTTTATAACGAAGAAAATCACAGACGCAAAAAATCAGAGATCTAAACAATGAAGTGGTTTTGCACTTCGAACAGGAACAAGACAGCTCTGCCTCTTCCGGCACTGTTGGCAATGTAAGGAATTATCGCGGAAACGTGAAAAATCACCTTGGCACGTCCCTTTTTTTACGGTCGCGTTCTCCTAGGTTTCCTCATCACCATTTCGCACAGCACAGGAGCTGCGATCACATCTATTTAAGACAATATTTTCAGTTAATGTAATAGCCCAACAAAAGCCCCGATGCCCATGGTCACAGGCTGGAGATGCTGCACGCTGTTTAGGTGGGTTACAGAAGGGGGGCCAGGTTACCTTTCAGAGTCCAAAAACCCCCCAAAACCCACCCAACCATAAGCTTTAAGCTTAGGCAGTTGTAAAAAAATAGGTCTCTCTGATCCTCTAAGCACAGTATCAGACCAGAAAATGGGACACGAATCCTTTTCCAAGGGTGCGTGCATTTCTTCAGCGCTTCTTCAGCTCCATGTATTCAGCCTCCTGGGTCCACGCTGACACCTCGGCGCATTGCACATCTGTATCGCAGCACCCCAGACCGGAGGCCAAAGCTATTTTATTTAGTTTACATTTTCCTGAGGAACAGCTGATGGTCTGCCTTGAAGTGGGAAGAGAAAAGCTGGCCCAAAGCACACACCCCAGCAGCAGAGTCACAGCCCCAGAGCAGGGGCCGCGTGTCCCGTGGGAAGGACGGGTGCAGCTGAGCGAAACCTGGAGCACACGAAACCCACCGACGTGAACAAATTGTGAAAAGACAAGAAGAGATTGATCCAAGAAAGGCCAAAGCAGCAAAGTAGCAAAATGAGGAGTCCCCATTTTCTCCACCAGGTCAAGCCGTTCCAGTTGTTAAACAAAACTGACCAAAAAAACCCATCCGCCAGTGAGGTTTTGGTTCTTCAGTTATGAAAGTGAGAGGTATTATAAGATGACGAACAGCGAGTTCCTGTGATTGGGCAACTGTGGCAACTCATTTCACCCCTCCTTTTCTCCACATACATCATGGAAAGTGCAGGAGAGGTGCAGAAGAAACCAGCCTAACTGGGGTTTGGTGTTGCAGTAAAATGTCAGCACGCTGCACAGCGGTGCCCACCGTCCAAACCTTTAACAGACAGGACTGATGTTCAATTTTTACAGTGACCCGCAGAAAAGCATCTATTGCAGAGCGCTAAATAATGGGATTCTTCTCCTGCAACGGACCCATGTGAGTTTGGCAGGGCCTAAAAACATTTTGCTCTTTTTTGGCTGCTCACGACCCATCCGCCCACCCTCCTTCTCACGGCCCCCAAAAGAAGCACTTTTCAAAGCACTGCATTTTAAGTGTATTTATACCAAACTGTCAGCTAGAGGATTTTGCTGCAGCTCGGTGGTGAACAGGACAGCCGCGGAGCTCAGCGTGGGTATGCGGGTGGAGCCGCAGCAGTGTGATGCTGACAGCGCAATTAGTAAAAAGGCTTACTTTTGCAATTAAAATGCTTAGGGGAAGAGTCAGCACTTTGACGCCTCTTTAGGGCTCGGTCCTTCAAGGTGCTGAGCACGTTGGCCATGACCACGCACGCCTGTGTAGAGACTAACCTTCAAGCATTCAGGCCCACAAACGTTTACCTCTGGAGTACGTGCTACTTGGGCACAGGTACAGAGCCCAAGGCCCTGAACCGGCAACTATTGTCATTACTGTTAATTAGTGATAATTATTGTCATTACATTTGTGTCGCTGAACAGGAAAAAAAAAACCCCGTGCTGTTCACTAACTGCGTTACAGCAGCTCCATCCCTGTCTCAGGAAGAGCAGGACGTTCTGCAGCCGGTAATCGTGATATAAGAGCAATTTTAGTAAGATTCAGTTTTATCTCCTTTAGAAGTTTTGTCTGTTTTGGGTGGGAAATCTATGTCTTAAAATGCCTGTGTTGGTTTTGAGCTCTCTGCTGCCAGCTAAGGATCTGCTGGAACTTGGGCTTTCAGGAGTAGTGACCGTCTATATTGGATCAGGAACAGAACTGGATCTGGAAACATTAGCTAAACTCTTATACCTCCATCCTATATAGTCCAGATGCACGATCTCTGCTTTTTTTTTTATTTGGGCTAGAGGGGAGAAAAAAGTTCAACTCCGGCAACAAAAAAATAATTCAAAGAAAAAAAAAAAAAAGGAATACTGAAAGCCAACAATATTTACATTTAACAGATTGTAGCATTTTGGTTTTCAAAAGGCTGAGTCCAAGGTAATTAAAGCTTTGGTGGCCTTTCAGTTTGTAAATTGCAAATAAAGGATAACAAAACGTAGAGAGTGAGGTCTTTCTCCAGCACATGTGGCACGAGCAGCCCGTGCTGTCACGGTTTGACAGGTGTGTGCCTGTGCGCTGCCGGGGCTGCCGCTGCGCCCGGTTACTCATGAAACCCGAGAGTGTTTGTAAACAGTCTGTACTTTCTCAAAAGTGCCCTGGAGATTTGTTACAGGAAGTCAAATTGCTCAAATCTACCTAATTTGGCACGATACGTTGAAAGCATGCTTGAGTGATCATAATTGCGCTGGGACTGACTTCATTTAGCAATCTCTAGGCATACCTTTCCAATAACAACTGCAGGCGATATAAATTCAATCTCTTGTTTGTTTCTGAAAGTGATTAGCCTAAAAAATTTGGAATTTAAACACTCATAATTGCAAAGTGTTATTTATATTCAATTTTGATTTATTAAATAAAAAAGTCCATCATGTCCCCCCCCCCCCTTTTTTTTTTTTTCTCCCCCAGGAATGATTTGAGTTGCTTTGGAAAGTGAAAGGGTTAGCAAATAGAAATGAAAGGCAAAAGATAACTCTCATCGGTGGCGAAGGCTTCTCTTACGAGGGCATTTTTTTCCTTCTACAACACATAATATTGCAACAAGAGCATAAAGGATTCTGATGTTTATTTCAAGCATGGACTTTTTGCTGTGAAATACCTATGGTTCACTAGGATTAATATAATTTTTTCTCCACATCTGTGCAGAAATATGTGCAGAGATAAGCCAAATCAACTGGGCTGTACAACTAAAAGGACAAAAAGGAGAGCTGAAAGGGCCCCATTTTCATTCCGTAGGGTAATCAGTGTTATTTAATATGATGACCAAGGCTGAAAGAAAGATTTTATTTGGTGCATCCATTCCATTCTTTAAAACCAATTAATCGAACACATATTTGCATCCTTTTTACATTGGCATTCTCTAGGAACTGTTGGGGCAAACCCTATGATGGGCAAGACTTGTCCTGAAAGTGAATCCTGGGAAAAGATTCACTGTAAGAAAATACTGATTTCATAAATACAGGCAAATACTCACAAAGGCTTTTCAGCAGGATGCTAACTCAAAAAAGTAAAAAAAAAAAAAAAAAAAAAAAAATAAAACATAACTTGGGTATAAACACCAAATGTTTGTTTTCCCATTAAAGAAAAATTCTGTGAACTCTTTGTAAAGCGTGCTCACAAACTAAGAACTGAAAGAAATTAAATTTCCAACGATTATGTTGCAAAGAGCGATTTCAAAAACATTCAGAGAAGAACACAGAGTTCATTAGAAAAAACTGTTTGCATTTGCTGAGGATGCCTTGCTTAGCCCTAATCACGAACAGATCCATGTACGGCTTCCTTGCTCTAATTAAAAAGAAGAAGTAAGTGGTGAAGCAAAGCAGGAAAAATCTCCCTAAGGGTGAACCCCGTGGCCCCAACCTTACACCATCAGGAAGGAGGACTGGGTTCTCCTCGCAAAAAAACCCTGAAGCTGAATGAGTCTCTCTTCCACACCAATTTCTTCTTAGCTTCTTTATAAGCATCTTCCTCTTCCTCCTGCTCCCCTGTTCCTAACCTGAATTGTCATTGAACTTAGAAAATCCCGAGCCTGCAGAGAGGCAAAACATGCTGCTCAACATCAGAAACATCACATCCTGACCAAGAGCCCCGATACACCCTCGAAAGCACGTTCAGCACTTGGATAAGCCAGAAGCCCCAGCACTCCACCAGCAACAGCAAGGCCGTGGTGTTTGGTCGCACGGTGCCCATCTCACCTGGCGCTGCCCTCCCGGCGTGCCCTGCACCGAATGAGGACACGGAGGGAAAGGCAGCTGCACATACCGAAACTCAAGTTAAATCATGGAGTCACAGAATTGTCCAGGTTGGAAGGGACCTTTCAGATCATGAAGTCCAACCATCAACCCAACACTGCCGAAACCACCACCAAACCATGTCCCTCAACACCACGTCTGCCCGGCTTTTAGATACCTCCAGCCGTTTCTGAATCCCCGTGGCAAGCTGTGGGAGCCCGTCTAAGTGCCAGGAGCCTGGGCAGGAAACCCACGGGGAGCGCCCGCTGCCTGCTGCCAGCAGGTGTATCCAGCAGGGAACGCGCCATTAAGCAGCGGTGGAACAGAGGAAAGAACCTCTCAGCCCCATCAAGCTTTAACTGAAGTTTACTTGGTTTTTAAAAGTAACAAATTAACCAAATTGTCCCTAAAATGAAGCCAAACCTCGGGGCGACTCTGATTTATAAAGGGTCTGTGCACGGTTTGGTGGGACCTTCACCTACCTAAGCAAATAATCCAGTGCTATGATTTAGCCCATTTCCCCTTCAGCAATACTACTGCTTCCCCAAAACATCTCCGTTTATTTTCAAACTAAACATATTATTTATTTGATGGGAGGGAAGAGAACAGAAAGAGCGGCACAACCTGAACATTCATCATTGTTGTTTGTGCTCCTTGAAGGACATTGTTGAACTATTGCTATAAACATTCCACATTTGGCTAAATGTTGTTGATATAAACAAGGATTTTTCCTCATTAAGGTAATTTGGTGCAGTCTGAGAAACTGATTTATCAAGAGAATTAATTAAAGGCAGATATGATTTGTGGCTATTCGTACTCGTAGATGTTTCAGCATAACATCCCCATTAAAATTAAATTACTGCTAATCTGATCCTACTAACAATCGTTTTTAAATACACTTCACATATGCAGACACGATGCCCTTACTCAAATTTGGAGCTGTGCAGCCACAGAGCCCCAGCACACGGTTGTCACGTGCATAGGTTGGAAGAAGGGTTTTGCAGATGGGTTGCATGCGGTATGGTACCTTCACATTGGTTTGGGGGGAGAGAAGGTGAAAAGTCTATTTTCTCCTTCAGTTTTCCCAGGACTTTCTTGGCCTGGGGGCAGGGTGTAAGGTAGGCAATTAAAATAAGAATCTCTCCCTCCTTCTCTCTGATCTGAACTTTAGGTAGCCCCCAGAGGCAGGACACGGGCCAGGTATCAGTCAAACCGGTTCCCTCTGATACAAGCAGATTTGTCTGTAGCACCCAGGTTCCTCGTCTTTTTCTCATCCAAAAAGGCTACAGAAACAGGAGAAAAAAAGAGAAGACACAGTGCCAGATGATGACCTGCTCGTTGGACCTGGGTGTTTGAAGGTCTTTCAGGACAGACACTGATCACCCACGGGTGCAGCTCTTCTTTTCCTGTATCAGGAACCCTGATACAGAGCTGCCACAGGGAGGTACCGACCAGAAGCCCTGTGCCCCTGTGACAAGAATGGCACTAGAAACTTATGCTTATGGACCCTGTGTCATCCTTTTACAGGTTCCTCTGCCTTTCTTTCACATAAACCCACCAGGGAAAGGTTCACAAGCGCTAACCAAAGCTACCGAAGTCTTGCTCCTCCTCCTTTACCCCTGGCCCTCACAGCACGTCCGCAAAACCAAAGCGCAGAGCACAAATTTGGCCCAGGTTTCCCAGGCTCCCTTTATAGGAACGTGCCCGCAGTGAACGGGCAGCAGCGTCAGTCGTGCCAGTCTGCCTGACAACCAGCTCTACTTTACTGAGTAAGACCCTGTTACACCGTTGATCTTGGTTCCCATGCTTGCTCATGAAAACTAGCCAATAAATGCGTCTGTCCACCCCTGCTCCAATGTACCAGTAATGCTTCTGAGCTCTTGAAAATCAAGGAGGCACTGACCTGGCTTGGATTTAGGACACACTGGTTACCACCCTCTCACACTTTGGTTCCAGTTCCGGGGTAATCTAAAGTGATCACATCATACTGATTTTTTACCTGCCAGCAATACAGAACATAATTTCATAAAGAAAGCAAAGACTTCTAATCTTGACACGGAAAGAAATCGGCCATGGAAAGGAACGGGGTAGAAGAGCAACCGAGCCTAGGTCACGGAAGTGTACCTTATGTCTTAAACTAACAGCCCTCTCAAAGATCGAAGCATATTGCGGGTCAAAACACAGATCAAAATGCCTGGATTTTACCCACCATTAAAGGAAACAGGCATTTTTTTGATTTAGGAGAGCTAAATCTTTTCTATTCCCAATCTTAGTGATCAACCCCGTAAAGATGCTCAACATCTTCAAGCCACTGTTAATTGAGTTTGCTAATTACGGTGTTCAGCAGTTCACAACTCACAAGCATCACAGAGCCAGGTAGAGTACATATTTACAAAGAAGGCCTTTGGGAAGTCTAGATTAGTCTCAGGACAACTTGAAAGGAAAGATAAGGAAGCTTAAGGGGACTCTTCCCTCTCCTGCCCACAGAGGAATGAATTAGCAGTGTAAGTCTCCAGCTCCGGTCAAAGGGAAGGGATAATGTGGTGACGAAGTAGGTCTTAAATCATTTTGATGTATTTAAGTGTCACTCTGAAGAAGATCTAGAGATGTAGAGAGAAACAAAGTATCGTCAAAGTAATCAGGCAAATTTGAGGATGCCATTGGTCAGCACAAAATTTTCCTCACTTCTAAAGGGTCTCTTTGTATTGTTCATTTAAGTGACAGAGCTTTTGTTTAATCAAGTTATTTATCCAATTTTATTATTTCACCTCGGTCACGGGGAGTCTCATAAAAAGCATTTTATTTTTCCAGAGGCAGAAGTGTGTCATGGGGGCCGGGATGATTACATGGTACTTAGGCAGGGGCATTACAGGCGACAAAGAGAATACATCGTGCTCTCCTATTTTGAAGTTTGAATTTCGCATCTTCTGACATATATCACAGACACGCAAGACTTGGGGAACAGAGGGGAAGGAAATCTCCTTTTTGCATATACTTTTTCAGAAGTGAGTACTCCTCAGGATACACGTACAATCGTTGAGGTACTACTGTATAAAAAAACACCCATAACATTTCACTTGGAACTCATTAAGCAGGAATTCATTAACATCTTCTGCCTTCATGCAAATATTTATTTCAGGGAAGGCTTCTGCATATACATCGTCCGGGAGGGGAGAGGGAGAATGAAGGATTTATCTCATAGAACTTGAGAAGATACAGAAGTCATGTTGTTCCTACACTTCCATAATGGTTGGCTGTCAACAGCTGCATTAAGTGGGCTGCAACCATTACGGGGATGGAAGCTGTCATCAAAATGAATTAGAGGCTTATTTGGCTATAGGCGCATTTTATATTACGCTGGCGATTCACTGTCTGTCTGGCACGCTAACGAAAAGTGGGCTGGGAAAAGAGGGCACTAGTGTCTAAGAAACACAAAGTATGTAGATTTTTTTTCCTCTCTCATGATGGAATACTGGTGGGGGCTTTACAGTCATTTAAAGAGGTTTTTGTTTTTTTTTATATATCCCCCTACTAAGAGCAGTTGTCATCCTAAATCCTAACTAAAGATTATTTGGAAAGCACAATTAATGGCTATGAGAAAAACAGCCACAATACGGCAAAGTCAGATGATTAATGAATAATAACTGATGTACCACGTGACTGCAAACAATGTGTCTCCACTTTAAACTTAAGGACAGACACAAATCCTAATTCACCTAGAACAACCAATACCAAGGGCATATAAAGCTCGAGTATGAACTGACCTGATTGTTCTCATACTGGTTCTGGAGAAGAAAAAAAGACAAAAAAATCAGAGGTCGGATCCCCCCCCCCAGCGTCTCTCCCATACCACAGCTGTTCTTTGCTGTGAGCGGTCTACGGTAAAGTCTGGAGAACCATGTCCCACAGTTCAGTGGCGAAACACTGTCGAGAGACCATCTATAGTGTTCAGAAGCAGGTGAAAACCTTGCTGCTCTTCCCAAGGCCACCAGCAAGGGAGGTGTTCAATAGTTCTGCAAGTGCCGCTCGCAGGAGGAACCAGCGAAGAAGGGGATGGGTTGCCTGGAGTCCAGTGTCAACGCTGTTCCGCCTTAGACTGCTGTCTGTACCTGCCTCCTCCGATGGACTGAAACCAAGGAAACTGCCCAGAAGTTTTTTTCTTGTTTACCAGGAAATTCTCTGCTGCCCCATTCTGGCTTGAGTCTGGCTTCTGGTGCCCAAGTACACGGAAAGATCACATGAAAGGTGCCTACTTAGAAGAAATAATAGCATATTTTAAACTTATTTTTTAAAAGCTTGAGTAATGAGTCTTTCAGAATGTAGCAGAGAAAAAGGTGATTTACACATGAGGGCATTTATTTATGTAGGTATATCCAATTTTCTGGGGGTCAAGAAACAGAAGCGCACGTATATTTTACCAGCAAGAAAGAGGGGTGGGGGGCAAGAGAGGCAAGTGCCTATTGGGTGAATATGTATCTCTGTTCATTTTGGTCCCAAAATCTGAGTCTCACTGGCCACAGTCAGTGTAAAGCAGCCCAGAAGTGGCAAGGAGCCGGCTGTGTGCTGTCTGCAGGCTCAGGGGACAGGTATTCACCTCCACAGCTCATTGGCAATTTGCTGTAGGACCGGGATCCCACAAGGCAATATATCTCCTTCCTGTGAAGGTGCAAAGCTGTTCATCATTTTCATGGGAGTCCAAAAGCCCCGCATACTTTTCTTAATACAACAAGCTGCGTGTTGGAAAACGCCAATTCCCTGCGTAGGAAGCTCAATCATCCTGCACTCCTCTCAGAGATTTGAAGACAAAGCTACAACAAGGCTCGAGTGGAAGTACGTCATATGCTACTGCCAAAATAAGCCAACAAATTTTCCTTACTAAATTGGTCCATCTTTTAGCACAGTTTAGTTGCTTGTTCGGTAACTTGTAGCTGAGCTCACGGACACCACCATATGGAAACTATATCCAAGAGGACAGGATTTTTCTCCATCAGTCATAGGCCTACAGCCCTTGCCCGTCTATTACCCCCAAAGTTTGTGTGCACACATGCAGTGACACGAGCTCAGTGCTCTGCCAGTGCCACTCATCTGTCACGGAGCTCAGGAGGGTTCCGCAGTACAATCTGGACGCTGTGGAGCGTTGCAGAAAAATGTTCAAGCGTCTCACCAGGGTTTTGCAGCCGCCAGACCTGCCTGTGGTTCCTGCACGTGGCTGCATTTACAGACTTTGTTTTGCACTTTTGGTTGCAAAGTGAACGCAACCTACTAGGCCTAACAGATTACCCTGATCTCGAAAAACGACGTGATGTGAAAAAACAATAATTCAACAGAAGTCTAAGGAAATTGATAGATGTAATGATTATATTTTTATCACACCAATCAGCTCAGCACACAATCAATAACAGGCTATACACACAAGGCTGTAAACCATCGGCACCTCTGGGGTCCTTCCATGCAATTCAATCCATCCTTCAGAAGCAACAACTCTAATGAAGAGATGAGGTGGATAATTCCAAGCGATTCAGTAAATCGCAAAAATCATCCTAATTTTGTCTGTTTGCCTTTGTGAATCCACACCCCTGACTCCACTTCCCTCTGAATTGGCCCATCAATCCTGCAGAGAAACAAGTCATTTTGCCTTTCAGGCTCTTCATCCAAACTACCATCCTTTTTGATCCAGCCATTCGTGTTTGGGCTCAATCAGTCCAACTGCAAACATGAGCTACGCTATTTGGACTTGGAGCCAATTTCCACGAACTCAGGAGAGAGAAAAAGGGAGGTGTTGGATTTGCAGGTCACCTCTCAATGCAGATGAGTTTATTGAAATCCCACTGAAAAGCTACTGTTGTGCAGTAGGCGATTTTCAAGTGTTAATAAAGCGGCCAGTTTTGCCAAGCAACACCCCAGCTCCCGAGATGGCAATAAATACTTGAGCATCCTGCCAAATTTCAGTGTGAACAATAAAGCGTTTTCTGTTATCAGAGCATGAAAAGCGCTCTAACTAGTGTGACTTGCCTCTTTGCTTTAATTCAAGGCACCCCCACAAATCATTATCCCCTGGAAGGCAGGGCTCATTTAAGCAGGCAGCAGCCAAGCCTGGCCGGGGAGGGCTGGAGGCCTGACATTAATAAGGTGCTCTATGCCTGAAAGACCATAAAGGGAAAACCTTAACTAGGTGTTATAACAAGGGGATATGAAGTGGCACAAAGAGTATAAACGTCACGAGCTCTCGACGAGGCCTCTATGTTAAACGTCTTCCTCGTCTTAGCTCCTCTGGGGAAAAATATTTTCCCTTGTTGCTGCTCCCTTTTAAAATATTTTGATAACAAGAGCGAAAATGGTAATTTTCGGCGGCGTGTATGCCGGCAGCTTTGTGGGGATGGCAGCACGGATCGCAGCAACTGAGGAGAAAACAGGGAGTACATAGCCCCATAACAAAAAGCAAAACATGTATTACTATTAAAAGCTGTTTACAGAGTGCCGCAAGTGTTTTCAGATACAAACATAAACCCTGCTTCCTGCCACCAGCATTTACAGCCTCACGTCTAGGCGTGCTCTTGACTTTACGCGCTTGGTAAATCCGTGGGACTATTCCCATGGATTAACGCCTGTAGGGCTGGGGGGCTGTGAGCCCCAATCCAGCGAGTCTTGAACCCGTCACCCAAAAGGAACTAGTCGCTGTACTAAACACTTTGTTAGGAAGACTCTTAGAATCACAAGATCGTTTTGGTTGGAAGAGACCTTTAAGGTCACCAAGTCCAAACCTTTAACCCAGCAACTGCCAAGTTACCACTAACCCGTGTCCCTCAGCACTACATCTACACGTCTTTTTAAATACCTCCACGGATGGTGACTTTCCCGGGAAGAGCCTGTTCCAGTGCTTGACAATTCCCTTCAGTGAAGAAAATTTCAGGAAGGTACCAACGGTGAGAGCCCTGCAATGGACCCCTATGAGACTGTATTAGGTCACAGGAGAAACATTTCTGGGGAAAAAAAAGGCAGTCTTTTTTTTTGGGGGGGGATGTGTGTAGATAATGCATTGGAGAGATAATTTTGGTGGAGAAATAATGTGTTAAAGATGATGTGATAAGCATGTAGAAGTTGGCCCTACCATTTTCTATGCACGGGCAAAGAATTAAAAAAAAATAACCACTACTCTGCTAGGGCTAAATATTTTATAGCAGTTCTTATGGACTGCTTTAGTTCCTAATTCCTGGTACGACCAGAAACAGTAGTTTAGAATTGCCAGGAGACCTCCCAGCCTGTTCCTCTGCAGTCCCACCATGGCAGCCATCTCACCCACAGTCCTGCCCAGGCTGTCCCGACACGTTCCTGCATTTTACACCCAGCCGTATCTCCCCTGCGGACAGCAGGATGAATTGCTTCACGTCACGTAATTTTGTTGATGAGGGGAGTGCTGGAGTGCTGCGCAGAGCACCTTCCCCCGGCCCTGACACTGTCATTGCTGCCTGTGATGAATTAGGGCTGTGCTTGAACCTAGAGACCAGCAAATTAACAGTTAATTAGGAGTTGATAAATAGCAGAGTCACACAGGCCCTCTGATTTAGCTTGTTTTCAGCTGCTGCCCTTCTCCCGTATCTTGAAACAGCAAGTGTTTATGTGCTTGTAACAAGTGCCTGAGAGGGCTGCCGTGCCTGGGGTTTGTCAGGGCCGGGATGGCTCTGCGGCGGCCCCTCCGCTCCCTCTCACCGCTCCGCTCCACACAGCAGCTTTGTCAGTATTTATTCCCAAGATAAAGAAACGTGACAGCGCTGTCAGGGAGCCATCGGACTGCGTGGAAGGAGGGAGGGAGGGGAGCGCTTCCCAGCCTGTCCCATGGTGAAGCTCGATTCACCCCCATGGAGGCATTCCTGGGCCATGGAGCGTCTTTTCACAGTGACTGATCTCTCATCGGACCACGTCAGACAAACTCTTGGCTCTGGAGAGGGGTACTTTACGGAGCTGAGGGGACCGCGATTCATCCTTCCTCTATACAAGGAGAGTTTTCCCAGTTCCTGCAGAATTCACTGGAGGAGTCTCCATTTCGGTGGGAGCAGCTTGACTCCCTCCACTTCAGGTGGAGCAGAAGCACTTTAGTGAGGTCCCTGTACGCTTCACCTGGAGCCCGATAGCCTCTTTTATGTCTTGATGGTGATGGATGCAGGGGACCAGGGAAGGTTACCAGTAAAATCAAATTAAAGGATAAAATAACTAGATTTGGTTTAAACCCAGAGATGCTGGATGTTCACAGGACCACCTCAGGCCCATGAAGTATGGTTGGACTTGATGATCTCAAAGGTCCTTTCCAACCATGAAGATTCTATGAAGATTCTAAGTCCATTAGGGACTCCTGTGGGCATGGTGTCGGTGTTTGTGTGGGGGTGTATATGCACACTCATTCAGTTGTCTTTCGTCTGCTTAAGAACAACTTTAAGATCTAAGGTTGGAATAAATCCTTGAACTACCTTGAAACATATCTGGTTTGGAGAGCCGTGTTGCAGGGACATGACCAACACGTATTTTCAAAATTCTGAAGGTAATAGGATTTTTTTTGTTTTTACCCTTATAAAAAGGAAGCTAAAGTGTACGTACCCATGTCTGAATGAAATAACACTGCCTAGATTCAGATGAAAACGTGATCTATGGCCTCCAAAAAATGTCCACCTCGTCAAAGGCAGTATTACCTAAATTATAACTCCATAACATCGCAAGGAAGGAGGGATGACAAGTGATCCTGAGGGAAAGAGGTGTTTCAAGAGGCAAGGAAAGCAAGGTGCACAGGCGAGATTGGCAGGGGCTAACCACTCATCCCTAAACAGCTCTGCTCTAGCCAAGAGAGCCTAGAAACACGTCACCTCCCGGTTTTGTGTCCCATTTTTACCTACCCAGTGGTTTTCTAGCTCTGCAGGGTATGGGGCCTTCAGCAGTTGACACATGCTCTATGGCCCGTTCCAGGAATTACTAGATTTGGCCAAAAGAGAGGAGAACAGACCCAAAACATTACTCTTAATTTGAAGGGGTTGTATATTCACGAAGCAGGATCTAAAAGAACCCCTGTTAATAAATACATAAATCAACAAAATCCCTTAAGTGTCTTAAAGGTGATTAAACACACACTCAGATTAAATTAAGTTCACTGCAGCTTTTACACATTTCTTTAAGTGACTTGAATAGGTTTGTTTTCCCTCAGAAAAAGAAAGCTGTGTCACAGTCATGTAAGAGCATTGCTTCTCTCAATAAAGGCACATTCAATCAAATCCAGAAACCAACATTTAAATAACATTACAGCTGGGCTTAAACCAACAAGCAGAAAAGGCTGCAGTGAGGGAGTGATACCACCGTCCCCCCTAGTCCTATTTTATAAAAAGAAGGGCACCAGTGTTAAATAGAAACAATTTACCAGTTTTGCTTTCATAGAATCACAGTTTTACTTTGGGAGTCTCTGTGGCTTTGCATTGCTAACGCTCGGCTCCACTTAATTGTTTATTGTACGAGACTTCCATGCTTGGAGATGTGAAACAAGATGGAAACTTATTTTAGAAGTTATTAAGCAGTTATCAGCCTCTGAGGTAAATTATCACCTGCAAATACTAATATTCATCCTAACTAATGGTAGCCAGTGGTAAATGGAACATCAGTTACCCGTTACCATCCATCCTCACTCATGGTGCAAAGTGTCAGAGGAACCGGCCCGTTTCAAATGAATTCCAAGATAGGTTTGATTTACCCTCAACGCTCAGAAACATAAGAATTAAGGACCTGAACTAAAATCCAGGCTGCTGAAGGAGTCAGTAGGAAACCCTTCTGTAGGAGGCAAATGGACTTCGAACCAGGTCCTGCAAGAACTGACCAAAGAATTCTGAGATGTTTTTTGTCTCTTTCCTGTTCCGCAGCATCCTGTAATGCTTTTCCTCATCTTTGCTTGTTCTCCACAGAACATATTAAGGAATCCTTCTTCATTTTTTCAAATAAGAAATTGAGTTCCTAGTGTCAACGGCTAGATAAAAAAGGTTTTGATCTGGCTGTATGTAACTATTTCATCATATTTCTGTATCCTTGAGTGCACACATAACTTTAGGCAACAGTTTTAAACTTATATTTCTCTGTCTCTGACTGCTCTCTGGGATTTTCCTCAAATTAGTTGCCTTCAAGAGGATGTGATCTTTTAAGGTTTGAGCTCACAGTAGCAAACTTAATCTATAGTTATCTTATTAATTGTGTATTCTCATAGGATTAATACTATTCTGCAGCACAAACCCTAAGTGTGTGTGGGAACAACTGGTGGTTATATTTAACCATGTAATTTGGACTCCCTGTTTAAGTAAAGGAAACAATAATGGTGGCCTTAATTGCAGAAATTACCAGTTACTTTGAGTTTGACATGTGCTTAATGACTAGGCGGATGGAAACACTAAACCTAATGCCACTTGGCAGACAATTGGAATTGATAATCACCTCTATAAAAGCTATTGATGGTAATCTGTTATGAACAGATTTGGCTAATTCCAAGCAGAAGCGGTGTATTACTTAGCTTTAAGACACAGCCTCCAGTAGGTAGGCAGTAATGGAGAGTATTCACATATCATTTAAAACAGAAACACAGATCCTGTAAAGAAAACTGCAAAGTACTGAGAGACAAAGTTGTTTCCATCACTATTGTTTTTTACAGAGGGTGCTCACTTCCAAGTGACAATGCGCTGCACATTATTATCTGCCTTACATCGTTGCCTTATATTACTGTGTACAATGTATTCCGTGCACTATTTGTGCTTCATACTCCTGAACAACACTTCCCAAAGTTGTGATAAAGTATGCTGACGTGCTGTTCAATATAAAAACTGGGTCTTTCCCCTCCAGCAGGAGAGAACCCACAGCAAAGCCAAGTTGTTACGTTTAGCGAAGCCGCCTTTAGTGTAAGAAAAGCCTTAGAAGGGTAATTGTGGGAGTGATATTGAACAGATCAGTATCAGCGGATATCCCAGGTGAATTTTCTTATGTGAAAGCATGCAGAAGGTCTTGCCCAAGTCTGTCTTGTTTCTTTGATTTCAGGTTGGCCAGTATTTTTCTTTTTCGCTCTTAAATATTATCTCAGCAGAATTTGCAACTATTTTATGTACTGCGTAATTTGTACAGACAGCCTCGGTCTGTCCCAACCAAAATATTAACAGGATCTTCTGCCGAACCTTGGTGTAACCTAAACAAAGCCATAGCAGAATGTGATGTTTTTGAGGAAATGTGTAATCACTGGTATCATTTTTCCTCATCTATTCTGTAAAAGAGCTCCTATTTCCCTGAGCAAAGTATCCTACCCAGTACTTTAACAGGTTCCAGCTTTACCTTGGGATTAGTTAGATTCCCCTCCTTGGTAAAATAAGGAAAGCAGAGGTGGAAAGCCCGTCTTATGCTTATGCATGGTCCTCTACCCAGATTAACCAGGTCAGGGCCAACAAACTCATTGGATTGCGTTATTGTCCTTACACAAGGAAGAGTACGTAAGAAAATCTTGAAAGTCTACGGCTGGTGTAGAAAATAAGGCACTTGCCCTTGAAGGGCCAGGGGGTTCCTTAATGTGAAAAAAAAGATTTCCAACTGTTTTGATGAATACTAACTCCTGACAAATCTCGTACAGTTTTACGCTGAAATTCTGAGCACCTCTATAAGCTCAGGCATGGAATCAGACACACAGATAATGTACCAAATCTAAAAATGCAAAAAATTACTCGTGTTCCTTACCCCTTCCTTATCCACCCGAAGCTTTTGGGAAATATTTTGCTAGACAGATGTGCGATTCGTTCCAGGTTTGCTTCTTTGCTCTGGAGGAAAAGAAAGATTCTGAGGTTTCATGCAAATGACCGGTCTTGCCTTTGCAACACAACGATACCCAGGTCTTCCATGCTTCCACTCATTCATCAGCAATTTCAACTCCTTCAGTAGCAGCAGAAACCACCTGTTGGTTCAGCAGCTAAGCTGATGCTGTTGTGAGATAACTCCCTCTCCAGGTAAAACTTCCACAAACAGCTAAATGATTCAGGCAATTTTGAAGTCTAGTCCGGGAAATCTAGGTGTACAAATCACAGAACTAAACTCTACTCTCTGTTTGCAATATCTACAAGACATTAACCCAGTAAGGGAAGAAAACCGCATGAGAAACCCAAAACTGTTTTTCTGTCAAAGCAAAAAATTGAGGTAGTGCTTTGATGGAAAGTGAAGTGGGTTGAAACATCCACCAGGATCTAAACACCTGGTATGAAATCCAGCTAAAACTTCCATAAGCCTTTAACAGCTTCTGTGTAGTCAATGGGAAGTGAAGCAGCACACAGCAATAAATGACGCGCTGTAAAACTGTAGAGGGGGGCTTTGATGAGATAAACTTGCCACGTTAGCCAAGCGCTCAGGTTACGCAGAGAATCATACCCTGCTCTGAGTCTTATTTCAGTGCCCTTTTTTCCTGCGTAGTGCAGTCGTGCGTTGGGTGTTATTCATCGATTTGAACAAGCACACACCAGGACTAGTGGATCCAGACCAGGCAACGAAGAGTGTCACATCAGAAAAAGAGCGTCTGGTGGTAAAGGGAAACCCTGAACAACCACGTATATACGTAACTACCTCTCAGGACTTTGCCCTGCTGTGCAGATGCCATGCATGGAAATCCTACTTTCATGTCCAAGTTGCACGCTGGAAAGAGTACTGCACAAGGTGGTCCGGGAGTAACTTTTGAAAAGTTGGACCTGTATCTCAAAGGGTTAGACACTGCAAGGCTGATTTCCAGAGCTGTTGAAGTCCATGAGAGAACTAAAAACACATCCGGGAGCCCATACGTGAGCAGCCGTGACTCACTCACAGGACTGAAAGGGAAACACTTTTCATTTGGTATTTTCTTCCAGCTCAGAGGTAGGAGGACTGTCAGCTTTACCACTCCGAAGAACAAGGGCCAGAACAAAAGCGAGATTACGCTGCAAAGCAGTACTCTAGGTAAGAGCGTTGCTTGTGGCATCCATGTGGGGATACATGAGGGATGAAAGAAGAAATCACTTTTTAAAGTAATACCAGATTCAGTTCAGGAAGACAGCATCACCAAAATGCTTTCTATTAAAGTACACTGCTGAAGCCAACACTGGAAAGACAAGCAGAAAATGCACTGGGCAGAAAGAAAAACAATAGATACTTCCTTGATATTTTTATTGTTCTTGTAACTTGCTACAAACCTTTTGGCCAATTTTTCTGCATTAGTATAGCTTTAGAAATAAAAGAGGTTGATTAATAAGAAATATTTATAGTCATATTTCTGTCTAGCCCAATATACTTCACTTCATACCAGTTATCTTTCCCTAACGTATCGGGAAAATGAAAGTTAAAAGATTGGCCAGAAGGGGGCCAGAAGAAAATTCATGTTTTCAGTCGGAAACTTAGGATAGAAATGGGTGGTGGAACATAAATATGAATATGAACGAAATAAAGCTAAAAAAGGTTCAATACAATTAAATAAAGTCAAATTTGTTAGTTTGGGGTTTTTAGTAGACTGCATATCTACCTAATTACCTAATCACGAAAGGAGGATTTTAAAGTAATTTTTTAAAATTTAGGCTTAGCAGCTTTAGGCTGCTAAGTAGAGGCATAAATTACATAAATCCATTTAATAGAGAAACAGCTTTTAGGAAAATTAAAATGCTATGATAAAGAAGAAAAAAAAATCTATAAAAAAAGCCTTCATATTTGAGGGCTGCTAGAACGAGCAGCCCTACTCCTTCAACCTCTCCCACAAACTTTCTGCATTGCGAACAAACAGAAAAGTTTTCATCCCAAAGGAGTTGCATACTTGAAGAAAGATGAAGCATGAGAAAATGGAAGATAATAGCGAAAATCCAAATATAACCTGCCCTGAACTTCAGCCATTTGGCAAACTGCAATTATGTAAAGTGATTCTTGAGATAACGAGAAAGCTAGTAATAGAATCTAAACACCAGGTTCTCAATTTTAAAGAAGTACCATTTTTATAGTTAAAAATACTTTCCATGCAGGAGAAAAAACAAGTCCTGACATACTTTATAATTTAGCAACATATCTCAGATGATATTTATTTCTTGCATAACCACCATCTCTTCTCGATAAGCACTGATGTTTTTGTGACCAACCCAAGAGGATGTCTCACTCACTGGAAATACACTGAAAAAACAACCAAAGATGTCACCAGCAAGACTTGCAACTAATGATTTAATGTATATTTTAAAATACTATTTTAGGGTTTGGTGCTTTTCTGGTACGTGCGTTCTATATCAACAGGCTGTAATCACAATAAAATTTCTACTTTTTTTTCTTGCAAACTTCTTGAAATCTTTACTTTTCTCATTTGATAACGAAGATTTCTCAAGCCTGGTCCTACATATGTTCCAAAGGAGTAAGGGTGGCATCCTGTCCTCTCTGCACAGAACCCCGCCTGGTCGCCCTCAGAGGAAACAATGGGCAGAGCCCTTTGAAGGCACTGCCGAACCATTACAAAGACTGGAAAGGTTCAGCAGGTCCCTTGCCACCTCTGGCCGGCTGGAAGTGGCTGCACTGTGGTCCCCCGGGGTTGGAGCTCCACTGGGGAGCTACCTGCCGTCACCCAGGTACCTCCTGTCGCAGCAATTCTACGGCAGAGAATTTGTCAGGGTTATACCTCAGTGAGTTCCGCTTTGGAAAAGAGCTTGGGTTTAGGCTCTTTTTGGCTATGCAGGTACACAGCAACACTAAGGCGAGCAACCTTCCTCTATTCCGACGCGCAGTGAAACGTGTTGGGTTAACCTGGGAGTGAAAGGTCGTTTTCTCACACAGCCACAGCAGAAACGAAATCGCTATCACCTTCAGCGGGTTCTTCAGAGGGTTCTACACATGTGTTTGCAAAATAAAACACATTGCCAGAAAGTCAGCATTTAGCACAAGCCTGTTTACTTTGCACTGGAATGGACTAAATCTAAATATGGAGAAGCAGCAAAAGACAGACGGCAACTGCTGCCCATCGCTCTATGGAGAATGCCCTGGCCAGGAACCCCTCTGCCCCGGTCTGGGTACCTTCCCAGGGACACGCTATCTCCATGGGAGACGGCTCCTCTGCCTCCCAGCCCAAATGCTGAGATGCGACGTGCAGATAAACAACAAGAGGGACAGTAGGCCTGAGACTAAACTTTAGACTGGGGCCTAAATAGCCATGCAAATTCATCCAGGAAGAATTTAACTTACAACTATGTTTCAAGGGTAATTACCCACAAGGTTTTTATTGATGCTTTTCAGAACGAGCACTGCTTTATAAACGCGTTCCTGACTGCGCCATAAGTACTACATGCAGAGTGGAAGTTTGCTGTAAAGTAACAGGAGTTGAGAATTTGTTGTGAAAGGTAGGAGACAGTCCAATTCCCAAGGCATCAGAAATAGCTCCCCTGCCTTATTTCAGGCAAGAGCCAAAGTCTACTTTTTGCCTAAGCCACAGGCAATGAGGCCCATCAGTAGGAGCGGCCAGCAAGCGTGCTGGAACTCTGTTGGTGACACAGCAACCTCATTGAGGCAGGCACTGGATAAATACACAAGCAAATTCCTTGTTTCCCTTCAAAGCACCCAATTCCAAATAACTTACCAGGAAAAAAAAAAGTCTAAAAAGTAAGCCAGCAGCAATAGATATTATCAGCAGATACCATCAGGAAATTCAACACAGCCCAGCTCTAGCTTTGATCTTACCAACTTCTAGGAATTTAAACATTTTTCCACATACGGTATTTCATAAAGACTGAAAAAAAAAAAGTCCTCAAACCCTTTAGCTTTTATAACATGTAGATTTGCCTCCAAATTGGTGCTCTAAAACAGGAGCTAACGTTTCGTCTGCTCCTTTCAATAAACAATATGAATTCAGAATACAATATTTTACTGTATAATGTGCATTAATTCCATCCCACTTCAACCTCATTTGCCAGTACGGCCGTTGTGCTTGCTCCTTACATTAGGACAAATTCTAACCCTGATGCCCAGGTGACAATCCAAGCCTAACTCAGGCAGCCTAAGTTAGAAATACAGTTTGTAGATATCAGCTAATAATAAATATTGAATATGGGTTTATGACACAAAGACAGAAATATCCACTCTTGGTGACGCTACACATCATGTATGTTTAAGTCAGGAAATGTATATAGCCATTAATCACTAGTAATTAGTCATCTCTCATTGAAGCTATCATTTCAGTGGAATTTCTGCGTTACAATCATAGAATTGTTGAGGCCGCGTGGCACCTCTGGAGGTCATCCAGCTCAAATCCTCTGCTTGAACAAGGGCCAAGGAGGCTGCGTAGGGATGTGCCCATTCAGGTTTTGATTGTTTCTGAGGATGGGACCCCATGACCACTCTGGGCAGCCTGTTCCAGCGTCTGACCACCCTCACTGTAAATCTCCAGCATTTCAACTTATGCTCATACGCCATGCCGTCACCGGGCACCACTGAGAAGAGTCTGGCTCCATCTTTTTTCACTGTGTCCCTTCAGGTGTTTACACATGCTGCTAAGATACCCCTGAGCCTTCCCTTCTGAAGATTTAGAAACTGGAAACTGAATCGCCCTGTTTATTTAATACGATGACTTTATAAATGCATATAGATGGACCTGAGGTATTACCCATGGCTACCTCACTACCTACCTAAAGCTTTCGTTGGCTCTGGAGTGTGAGAGAAAGTCTCAAACACGATGCTTTCACTAAAGCATGTCATTCATTGCAGAAATGTGCACATTTGTGATCAGTTTTTCCAGTAGGAGGCAATATCCTAGATCACAGGTAGTATTGTTTAGACAACGGTCAATGTAATAAAACATGTAAAACCTCCAAAGACTATTTAGAAGACAGCTCAATTTTTTCTCATTAGAAAACAACTTACAAAATAACATTGGTCAACAGTATAAGTGCCGCACACTTCCAATTGACTTTGAAGATAATCCCACGTGTGCTCCGTGCGCGCAGTTTGCCTTTGATTCTCTGAAGATTTACCATGCCACCAAGTGCTTATGCTCAACACCAGTGCTTCAAATGCATGCGTAAAATCCTAAAATAATGAAATAAAACGTTTTTGATGGGATTATTTTCCTTGTCTTCTGATTTATTATCCACAGGGTTTACAATGTTTAGGCAATCTCGCATGCATTGGGCCTAGAATTTGTTTTGAAGTAAGAGAGGATTCACGGAGTTATTTGCCTGCAGAGTCTGGGTCAACAGGCAAAAGGGAAATATTAGGAGAACGATCGTAAATTGCTAGTGTTAACCCCACTGCCACCCTACGTATCAGGGCAAGCTTTTGTTTTATTCCTCTACACGAGATTCAAGGCTAAACATTATTATATGCCACAGATTCTCTGGCCGTGAACTGAACCACAAACCTCATACTGGAAAATGCACCATGTTTGAATGGTAACTGCGTATTTCTCAGCTGCAAGCTGATTGCAAGGCTGAGGTCAAATTAGATTGCCAGCATCGGTATCAAAAGCTCAGATAAATTCTACACGGCGATAGCTTTAAAATACCTGCCTTTGACTGAACATATCCAGAATTGGGCAACTTTTACATATGTATATATAATATATTAAAACAAACTCAAAAATTCATATCCTTACAAACATTATCCTTGAAAACAGCCCAGGATAATGCTGGTGTGAGATGAGAGCATAAAAAAAAAAAAATTCATGGATTACATTCTTCACCTTTTATTATACACAGAATTGTAGTATCTATAATGTTTTAAAGTACTTATATACACTATAGTCCAATATGATTTATGTGGTTATTGCAATAACATTTTAGTGCCATTTTATCTGAGAGTTCATGGAATGTTTTAAAATCCAAGCCTAATGGAAGCCAATCAATCATCACATTTTCAAAGAACAAATTATTTAAGTTTTTGTACTACGCGGAGCTAATCACTGCACAGAGATATCCTATTGTTTTGACTGATGTCATTCATTTTTCTTTAGGCTGCCCTGATTGATAGTCTAAGTGCTGAAGTTAACCAGACAAATGGATATGTACTTCTGGGGTATTTCCAGTCCAGCTGCCTTTTTAGCACTAAAAACTTCATACGCCTGATAGCAACACGCAGCTGCTCCTGCTCATACGATTGAAATTAAAGTCTGGAACTGAAAGTGACAGCCTACACTTTTTCCTCTTACATTAAGGATTTTGTCTATGATGCCTCCAAGCAATCACCGGTTATAAATGAGCTGTATTAAATCCACGTCTATATTGGGGTATGTGGCGGCCTGCTTTCCAAGTTCCCACTTTCACATCTTAAAGCACTTATTAATAGCATTGCCGAGACGCCCAAGTATTACCGCGTCCATTTCTTCCTCTCCTTTCCGAACTGGAATCCAATGCTGTGTCATATTAAGGCTGCTCCTTTTGATAACCAGAAAAGTCCTCCGTGTGCCAAAAACTAGCAAGGCTTCATCAGGGGAGCTGACTAACTGAAACCTGCAGGATGATTACCCGATTACGACAAACAAAATTTGGCTTATCGCATGCAAAATCTTCAGGCGAGCTTCCCCAAACTCTGTGAAATCTAACACAGGCCAGTTCCAGCCCTAAGGACTGACTAGATTCTTTTACTCTAATGTATTACATTACCGCTTTATTGGCTGACGTGTACCATAAAAAGTTTTAAGAAAAGTTTGATGAGGAATTAAAGGAAAGGCTTGCACATCCGTGATTTTTCATTTATGCAGTCACTGGACCAAATATATCCCTGGTTCCAAGCAGTCACATTCAAAGCCATTAAAGCACAGATATATTTGGCCTTTCCGCTATGACAGAAAACATAAGCAAGTTCTGCAAGGTTTGATTTTTTTAATCTAAATTTACATTTTGAAGTTTCTCCCGGCATTTACTGTGAAGCATTGTTCTCTGGTTTTGCTGCTAACGGGAAATCTTTTCGGACTCTGGAAATGCATAAGCAACTTTGCCATTTTTTTTTTGACATCGACTTTTCTGTTGCAACCACAAGCTGCACATAACTGTGCTTTGGGTGGAGCGGCAGAGCTGGAAAGAAGAGAGAGGTTTGTTACCTGACAAAACGCAAGAATCTCTTATGAGGCTGCATTTTTGCACAAACACTCGGACTTCCAAACATGGAGCTATTTCACGCAGACCGATTCTTTGAGCAAGTACGCAAAAACATATACACATGTATAAGGATGAGCGGGACGATAAGTAAAACATGAAACAGCGTTTTTCGTGTCTCATGGAATCATTTCCACTCACTTCTCAGCAGTGGGGAAAGAACAGGCTCTTGCAGCGCGGTTTCTGACTAGAAGAGCGTAGTCTACGGGTCACACGGGATTGAATGCATTTAGGCTTTTATAAATCTAGATTTAGCTGCTGTGTTTAGCAGGAGCTCTGCCTCACGCACATGAAGCACCCCTCACGCCATGTTTCTCGTGGCCGGCTTTTACTTTCAGAGCCTACGTCTTTGCCATACGACCAGGAAGCTGAAAACGCAAATATTCTTTTTATATACTGGCATCTCTTCTAAGCGTCGCTGGCCAAGCTGTGCTGCTCGGAGAGCGGAAGGCTTTAACTCACAATGACACGAAGTACAAGCAGGCAACACATTCGATCTCTTGTTGCCCCTAAGAAGCATGTTTACAGTATCGCAATCACCAACGCCGTATAATACGGCTTTGTAAATGGAACTTTAACCGTGTCCCACCTGACAGAAGTACTCGTATATGGCTTGAACACTAATTGTGTTATTCTTGTAAAAAAATCTGCCCTGTCAGCTGCGACTTAAAGGTCACTACTGCTGTACAAGAAAAGGAACGGTAAAGCAAAAGGAAAGTACAAAGAGTTACAGGAAACAATTCCAGATACTAGTCCCAGTAAAAATAACACAGCTATAATAAACAACGACGCATCATTTAATTTTACCAAAATCAATAATGGGGAAAAAAAAAAACCCAACTCAAACCTGCCGTAAATCAGCCTGCCAGGAATTAAATGACATTTTACTCAGAACAATCTCGGCTGGAAGGCAGCGCTTCCGATTTCCACAGTGCCTTCTGAGATACTGGGCCAAGTGGCTCACCAACCATAGAAACATCAGGAATACTATAAAGGAAAGCAACGTGTAGAGGTTCTCTTCAAACCGTGTTTGCTGAAAGGCCAAGTGTATTTGCAAGAGTAAAATCCTGCTCCTTTTAAAATCAATTAGACGTTTTGCTGTTAAACCCAGGGTCTGATGTCAGAAGAGCTAAATAGAAAATAAATGAAAATAAATGTTTTCACATCCATTCTTGCCACGCTGTAGTTCTATTAGCTCGCATTTTGCTAAAGCCAAATTACTACAACACAAATATTTTCAAGTGGCAGATAGCTATCGCCATGAAAAATGAATTCAGCCCCAAACTAGGGTTGATTCCATGACACCTGACATACGACGACTGCAGACACCGCACGTCATTATTTGGCAAACTGGAAAATACTGGACTAAGATTCGCGTTTAATCCAGAATTTCATGTGAAAGCACCTGTTCTTATTTAAGAAAAAAAAGCCAGAACACCCAAAGAAAACCCAAACAACGAAAAAAAACCCAAACGAAACCAAACCTCCCACACTGGGATCTTTCGCAATGTTGTATATAGTTAATAGAACAACCATGTTTAAGAATTGCATTATGGAAAGCAAAATTACTTTTGGCAAGGATATAGCATCTGGTTCCACAGGGTTTTCTACGGTGAGCTGAGTGAAAATTGAATGTGTTTCCTGCTACGCAACCATACCATTCCCTTCTATGGTGTATTCTTTTTTTTTTCCTTTCCGGGTTCAGATATACCACTAGACTTCGTAAAAGCAGCAAAATTCCTACAGAAGTGACTTCTCTGAAGTCTTCCCAAACAAGCAAGGGTGAGGATTAGGCATGTTTCTTCCCCGTATGGATGCTTCACGGGGCAGCGTTCTGTCATCCCTCTTTGTACACGTGGAATTTTGTATCGTGCCACCCCTTCGCCCAAATGCCGCCTTTGCACGAATCCTGTTATTCTGCCCTGGCCCGAGAACCGCCGTGAAGCCGGCAGAGTTAAAATACAGACAGAAGTCAGCGCATACAGTTTATTTCCTATGTTTTTCTTGAAGATCCTAAACCAGGACAGTGTCACATACAGCAGAGCTCTAGACATTAACATATCAGTATAGTTGGCTGCAGCATTTGCCAAGGAACTGGACAGGTTAGACAGAAATTTTGATTAACGTAGATCAAAATGATTAGGTTTGAAGTGCCCAGCGAGCATTGACTTGATAAAGAGCAGTTAGTAGTTACATTCTGGAATTTCATAGCAAAAATATCACGTCAAAAGTCAACTGACTGGAATTTGAAACAGCAGCTGTTTAAAATGTGACAGGCTCCTGCTTAGTACAGAGAACGACAATTTTAAAACGCAGAAAAACAGGAGCCTCCAAAACTCTCAACTCACTCAATAGTTAAAGGACTCCATTCAGAGTTAGAATACATTTAAAGTCAGGAAAAAAGTTATTCCATAAGGAATTGGGCTTTGGACAAGACAGTCACGGGCTTTGGCTGGCAGGAATTACTTTCTATCCACGAGGACGGGCTGTGGGGCTGCTCTCCTTTCGTCACCACCTTCTTCTGGGGACTGGTCCCTGTTTCATCATCTTCCTCCTGCCCACACCGCTTATTTATTTGTGACAAATGCCATTCTGCCACAGGAAAAAATTGCTTTTGGTGGGTTTTACCCTACTTCTGCCTACAAGTCTCCATGTTGTAAAGGGATAACGGCACACAGGTAGCTGTGTGGGAACATCCACTTGTACATGCACTCGTGTTCCGTCTCTCTTTAATAGGAAAAATGCCGATCATGTAACATTGACAAAAACTAAAATGGAACACTTCGTTTCGCACAATCAAGTGAGATTCTGACACCCACAAAACCTCAGAACGCCCATGGTGGTTGAGGGCCGAGCTTTCAAAGCCATTTCTATCTTACATGCAAAGAAAAACCGGTTTTTTTCAAGACTTGGAAACAGATCTGAGGGGAAAATAAGACCTTTTAATAAATGAATTACTCTAAACCTAAAAAAAAAGCCTCTAATTGTTAAATTCAGTCATACACTATGACTCCTTCAGTTCCACTGAGAGAGGTTCACACGACCTGCTTTGCACTGGCTTTGTCCTTTAAGTTTTGTTCCTTTGTTTTCATCTCTGTAAAACACACAACAATCAGCGATTTGCACTGGGACTTTTGGAAACTTACACATTTCTATATAACTAAGTCCCATTGTTTTGACTATATGTAGTAATAAAAAGTATTTATTTTAGAATCCTTGAAGCAAATCGCAAGAAGAAAAGTGAACTTTTACAGGCCACAGACACTGAACCAAGAAAGGACTGTTACAATCATCGATTCTGACTTCCTTCTTATTTCTTATCTAGAACTTACTTGTATAAAACGTAATTCTCACGTAGAGCTTCAACTAATGCTTTCACCACCCGAACACAACTTTTGGTCATCTACAACACGTCTTTTAGAAAAAAATCACAGTCTTGATGCAAGAATTTCAGATGATGACATCACTATATAGCGAGGCAATGGATATTTCCAGTAGACGCTTTGGAGAAAACCCCATTTTTGACAAAGGGGAGAGAATCGAGCCCCTCATTAAACAGGATACACAATTCCCCTTTCCGCGTGGCAGCTTCCCGAGCAGCTTTCTCTCAGCCTGCTGTTTTCTCCTTCCTAATTGTGTTGTATTTTTCACAAAGTCTAGGTTAAGCTGGTTCCTGTTATAACCTCTTGGAATAAAAAATACCATGTCCCGGTCTGTAAATACATATGGCAGGAGGGAAAGCTTTCCTGGGAAGTATGGAACACAAATGCAGAATGATGGCAAATTTGTGCTAATGATAACTTTTTTGTCTTAGTTAAAATTTGCTGTATTTTTCTTTCCTTTTTTTTTTTCCCACCTATGAAACTAACCAAAAAATGTGCCACGGAAACCAAAAATCGTGATCTTATCTAATATCGCTAGAAGTTACCGATGTTTGTGTGTGCAGCTGGGTGCTGTGGCTTTATCGGGTATGCATGTGAGAAAGAGACGTCAAGTTCAATATTGCGACGATCTGAAGCTGCATCACGCGGGGAGCTGTGACGCTGTTCCTGCTGACAGACGGGGAATTGCTGCTCAACCTTGCGCTTTGGCGACTCAACTACCTAAAACGTAACTTCCCTCTACGCTTGTTCATCAGTGAACGTATCCCCTGAATTATTACTCAGATTAGCTCGGGATCACGTATCTCAGGGACGGACAAAGCAGATCGACTCTATCAGATCAGCTAAGTGCTGTTTACACAGTAGCGCGGGTGAAGCCTTCGGAAGAGTTTGGAGCGTATCGTGATGTTCAGCACAACCGAGGGCATCAAAGCCTGCACCTCAGAGTGCCACCACAGGCGTGATTTAACACTTTCAGGATTCCACCTAAATAACTTAAAAGTCTTTTTTTTTTTTTTTAAATAAATGTAGCTAGATCTTCCTTTTATAGCCTCTGTACTTTAAACTTTGGTTGGGGTGGCAGCAAAGGCGAAGCTCGTCCCTATGACACGGAGGAAACGCCGTGCTGTAATTGATATGCTGTCTAACAGGGAACTAATGTAAATCTTTCAGCAGAGGGGAAATATGCTTTGAATGTTTACTTTGGGTGATAAGGGCTCTGATACATTTTGAACCTGCTCCGCTCTGTAAAGAGTCTTGCCAGGGGAGCCCGTGAGCATTAGCGTAATGAGCGGTCAAAAAAAAAATGGGGACTGCCATTCCTACTTGCAAATATAAAACGCATAGCTGGGCAATGTGCTAAATGGAGTCTTTAACTTTGAGACTAATATTTCCTAATGTTTATTTAAGAGCCCGCAGTGATGGGAATTGCTGAGTATAGGTATCATGTTATTCCTATTAATGGGAATGAAGAATAACACAAAAGAAGTTAAGCAATTGTTGAGTTTACTCCAACAGAATCTAATCCAATTTCCATTTTAGCAAGAAGAAATTGAGATTTGTAGTACTCAAGCAGATATATTGCTTTTTTTTTAAGAACTAAATGCAGGTTTATTTATATTTTAAAATGGCATCAAAAATATAAAGTGGAAATATTTAATTTTCAGTAATTTTACTTAAAAATTATATTAAATATTGCTGTTTGAAACATTTTCGTTCTTTTTTTTTTTTAATGAAAAGCATGTAACTTTACTCAGTTATGGTTGAGAGGAGTATTGTTTAAATAAAATGCCTGAAACAAAATCTCTTGAGTCAATGGAAAGACTTGCACCGGCTCCCTGGGCGTTTGATCAAACTTTCATTCAGAAAACATTTTTCTCCACCAACATACTTAAGCTGTTAAAATTAAAATGCAATTTAAGCAATTACATAAATAAGAGTGACAAATGTTTCTTTTCCTAAGTGCAAGCAGGTGTAGAGCAGACTCAAGGTTATTTGCCAAGAGCCGCAATCTTTACATACGTGAGCAGTGCCGAAAGAGCCCAGGACAAAAGCGTTATGAACCTTAAACAAGATTAGCCCCGTTTACATCCTGTTGTGCAAACAGATCTACAACAGCATCTGTTTGAACTACGCCAACCGTCGCCACAAGCCGCCGTTAACACAAATCCGCGTGCAACTTCAGGAGCCCAACATCCAGACCTACGTAACATAAATACATTTAAATGACACAGTTGCGACGCTTTAGTTTGTGTGATTCATTAGTTAAGCAAGTAATTCTGGTTTAAAGAAATCATAGCTCACCTACTGACTGGTTTACTTTAAAGTAGGAAGTTTACTACATACTACTACTATAAAGTAGTAACTTCACTGGTTTTACACTGATGTTTTCCCCCAGAAATCTGATTCAAATACATAAGGGTGTTGCAGAATTTTTTTTAAGCATTTTAAATGACAGATGTTTTGATCAGATTTCCACTCCCCTATTTCCAAAACCTAGCTCAACCCTTATGCGCTCGGATTTCTGCCTTTGCCGATAACATGCTGTCCTGCTTTAGGTGAGCAGAAAATTCTCTTAATTCTTTATAACATTTCTGCAATAAAAATTTTAAATATGAATCCCTTGGCTCCAGCAGTCCAGCAGCTTGTGTAAAATACCTATTCTTAAAACATACGGAAGTTAGAGAACCCATTACTTGGTAATGACAACCTCTCCATTACTGATCCCCAACTGTTGGGATTTTTCTTCTATTAGTCTCAAATGCTCATTATCTACTCGCTCTATCAATACAAAACCCACAGAATATTAACTGTAATGGCTTTCTTTAGTTAACCAGAAAATAAAGTCCTCAGCTAATACAAACGCATGCTGATTTACAGCTAAGTATCAGATCATAGACTTTTGTTTTGATGGCAATAAAGTCTATTTTTGTGGTTTCTAAAGCTTCCGGCTTGAAACGACTTCTGTATTTTCACTGTCAGTGCGTGATTCTGTCCAGATGGGTATAGTTTATTAATGAATTCTTCAAATCTCTTTTTGTCTGTATTTTTCCTTTGATTTTTCTCCTGTTCAGTGTCTTTACTATCAGAAATCGCTATAATGTGCAGCTCTAAAATTGCCCAACAGTTGCTACTTTGTCCTGGTAAGGCTGCGTTTTCTCCTACCTTCACCTCCTGTTGATAACCTACACCAAAATTCTGCTGGAGACACAGAAAACGCTATTGAGAGGAACAGCGTTAGTGCTTCTTTCTCAAGACCCAGCTGGCAAGTTGTGAAGGACGCAATATAACGATGGAAAGGATTTCAACGCTATTATCTCACTACGAGAAAACAACAAACTTTTAAACATCTGCTTGGTTTTTTTAGAACAGGTTTGGTAACAGTAGAAAGGCAAGACAATTGCACGTGGCTCATTTTTTAAGCAAACCTGTTTCAGAAATCCTTTTGAACAATCACTGCAGCAATTATTTTTTACCGGGCTTAAGAAAAATTGCAGTTCAGTGGCTTTTTCTTTCCCGTGTATATCTGTGTAAAAATTAAATACACCCGTTAGCCCAAACGCAGCTTTGTGGGAAATAATTTGATATAATTATTTTATAAATGACCAGAGGGTTTCATTACTGACCTGTATTGAAGGAAACGTTGGAGAGCACTGAAAAAAATCTTTCCAGATTCCCATGTGATTGGCAGGCAGCGCTCCACTTGCCTGATCTCCGACGAACGGCCACCCCCTCGGAGCACTGCTGCGGCTGCTATTAATTTAACTTCCCTTTATTGAAGGTGTGAAACTTTGGGTGCAAGGTAGGTTTAGCGGAAATTAGACAAATGGCCTGTTCTTGGTGATACCTGTAAAAATGCAGGGGAGTTTCACCAAGGTTGCCGTAGTTGCTTTGCATTTCCAGCAGTGCACGGTCCATGTTAACACCAAGGATGGGTCCAGGAACAAACTGGCTGTCACCACTCCACAGCTCACTGGGGATCGTTCAATCAGCACTGATACCGACCAAGTCATGGTGTCATCTCTGCTTCCAGGAGAAAGAATTTTGGCCAAGAACTACGATCCAATTGCTGACAATCTTTTCCTGTACTTGGAAGGAAATCATGCCAACATCCAAACCTGGCACCAGTTATTTCTTCAGTGAGTGAGCCGAGTGGGTTACCGTACCACACGTGAAAGCCAACGGTTCTGCTCATACTGCCTCTCCCTCAAGTCCTTTTTCCCCCGTGAATCTTTACTCAAAATAAAGGAAAAGGAAATGTTAGAGCATGTGCACATGACAGCCAATGCAATTAGCAGATGAGGGCCTCTATTCTCTGTAAAGAAAATAATCGATAAAAAAGCGACGAGGACGAACGACCCCCAGGAGTTAGCTGGTTTCCATGGGCAGACCCTGCCTGCTGAGACACGCGGGGGGGCCGCGCGCCACTAGATGGCAATGCGTAGTGAAAAAGAAATCATCTGGATTTTCCGCACCCTGTGTTGGTGAAGCAGTTCTTTGTAAGAGTACCAAAGCCAAGAGCGCTCCTTCCTGCACTGCTCCACGCGTTTCTTGAGAAGGAGTTACAAATACTGTTTCATGATACGGTAAGGATTTATTGTAATTTGGGAATTGAGTAAATTACTTAAGTGCAAGTATCCAGGGAGAAGGAGCAGTAAAATACTCCCAGCAGAACCTGCTGGCTATTTGGTAGGTTTTGTCTTCATGAAGTAGTTTAAAATAAATCATTCTTTCGTTTCTATGCAGTTCTGTTATTATTATTAGAAACCCTGGTATCATCTGCAAACCACAAGAACAGGTCTTAAGTAGCAGAGCATATGTTTCACATTTATCAAAATTCCAAACTTTATTCTTTTTTATCACTGCAGTCTACACTATGAAGGACCAATTAATTCACAAGCAAAGTTTTGCAACAAGTGATATAAAGGAAAGGCTAATAAAACGCTTACACTGCATTATGCATTTAGCCTTTAGAAGTTTTCTATTTACAGTTAGTACTAACTATTTCTATTTTGTTTTTATTACTGCTGAAAATTTCCTTGGGATTACAGCTACACATGCAGACACATCAAAAATAACACGTTTTAAACTAAACCCTCAGTTCTAAAGCCATTCAGGGCAATAAAGAAGCATGTCACATTCACCAGCTGTTCCCTAAAGGGCATTTTTTTTTTCACAGTCGTTTGTATTTGAAATATCTTTGTTGGTTGGTTTTTTTTTTGTTTGTTTGTTTTGTTTTTGCAGATAGTGCCAGGAATCTCTTGCCGAGGGAGTTCTTTAGCAGTGCTTCGGGGCACGTACGTTCAGTCGTATGAACAGCCGTGAAATAACAGTATAAACAGCATTTAAAGTTTTTCTAAATACAACTTTGCGACTGGAACAGCACTTTGTGATGAGCGCGTACATCCATGGAGAGACTGAGACCTGGATCTAAAGCAGGGCAAGCTCAACGCAAAGACTTACCCGTCTCAACAGCCTTTGAATTGTTCTTGAACGCACGTACCCAGAAACCATGATCAGCTGCTCCACTTATCTAATTAGCTCTTGTTTTCAGCCATCTGAAATGAAAGACAAGCGTGATGCGGCGTGTAGACTGATTTTCTATGGAGGAGTCCAAAATCAAGGCCTCAGGTGGAAAATATCAAGAGTATTTGGGCCTAAATACTGCACCTACACCTAACGATGTAGACTGAGGTGTAGCAGGGCTTTTCAGAAATGCCGAAATGCTTTCATCACGGAAGTGAATTTATTGAAATTTGGTCAAGCACAGTCATTTCCTAGGACACTAGGTACTAATATGCATCTTTTGACAGTTTGGATTTATTCTCTCACGCACCTAAAACTGGGACTTTCTGATACTTTCGCACCTTAGCAGCATCTTCGTTTTAATGGCATCTTCACAGTCGGAAAACCTGGCTCCCAGCATCACTTTGCTCATGACAACAATTCCCCTTCAAAAAAAAAAATGCAATAATTTGCAGAATATTTAGCTCTAAAGAGTATCAACAGTATCAATGTATAACCTTCCACAATCAATCGTTAAAAGACGCACTTTGCACTTTTATGTTGCTTCACACTAGAAGCTGCTCCTGTAGAATTTGGACAAATCTGTATATTTTTATAAAGAGGAAATGATCCTGAGTAGGCTGCAGTGAGTGGAGCGGTACAGACCTCCCAGGAGGTAAAATCTAGTCTATTTTTGGAGGAAAAGGGACTCCCAAAACTAGGTGCCCACCTTACCCATACTATTTTAGCAGAGATGGGAATATTTATTTCTGCTTTTTGTTGTTGTTGTTTGGGAGGGTGGTGGTAAATGGTAATAAAATACTACTTTGTATAAATATTTTGGGATCTGCTTTCTGAGAATTAGCACTTTTCTACACAACTAGCAAAATAAGTGATTTTGTACCAAGCAGTACAGCTCTGGGTACTAAGAATCCTGTGCTTTTAAAAAGTAATTGCTAGATATTGCAAGTGCTGACTAGGGATTTGCACGGCACTCATCCCAAGATTAATGGAAAGCACATTGTGAAAACTCCACAAATCACCTGGAAAATGTGTCCTAAGAAGCAAGGAAATACCTACTAAGGGACAGACTCTCCTTCCTTTTACGTCGGGAAATCCATTGGTATTAAGGGCACTGTTAATCCTAGGGAAGGATAACAAAATCTACTTTGCCTTCCCTCAAGTGTGAGAACTTTGAGGGCTTTCGCAGCAATTTCTCATTCTCTGAATTTGTTCCCAACGTATGATTAGAAGTCTGCAGAAGCATTCAGCGCTGGATAAGTCTTCCCAGTGTATTCGAAGTAATACTGGATGCACTATAAGAAGCGGTTTGGCCTTTTCAGAAAACCATCAGTTCAAAGTATTTTCAGCATAATCCAGGACTCTAAATCACTAGTTAAATAGAAACATTTACTGACAGCTTGAGTACAAATGTTTTATTGTGAAGAGCAGTGAATATAATGACCAGAGCTGTAGCCTCTTGGTCTGGCTAAATGAGGTGGTGGCGTTGGTGGTGTATGTGATTAAAATGTCATTGCCAGGGCGAAGCTGGCAGCTGAAAAGAAAACAGAAGGAGTCCCCACCAGGCCTGTTAAAGCTTAAGAAGGGCTTTAATAACTTCTGTCAGGATGGGTCTAGCTGAGATAGCCTTATTTACTCTGAAGAGGGCCAAAAGATCCGTCACAGTCAATAAAGCTTGTTCTGGAGGTTAATAAAAAGGAAGACTATCACAAGCTGCTCCCAAATAGATAAGCCACCTCAGAGCTGGCTGAACAAACCAGCCTTAAAAGCAACGGTTTCCATGTCCGCGCTGAAATAAACTGTGCAACTGCAACACATCTAAGCTTGCTTTCATCAAGTACAAACCTGCTTTAATTTGACTAGTTACAGAATCATAGAATCGTCCAGGCTGGAAGGGACCTTTCAGATCATCGAGTCCAACCATCAACCTGACACTGACAAACCCACCACTAACCCACATCCCTCAGCACCACGTCTGCCCAGCTTTTAAATCCCTCCAGGGATGGTGACACCACCACTGCCCTGGGCAGCCTGTTCCAAAGCTTGACAACCATTTCGGTGAAGAAATGTTTCCTAATATCCATCTTAAACCTCCCCTGGCGCAACTTGAGGCCGTTTCCTCTTGTCCCATCGCCTGTTCCTTGGGAGAAGAGACCGACCCCCCCTGGCTGCCCCCTCCTTTCAGGGGGTTGCAGAGAGCGAGAAGGTCTCCCCTCAGCCTCCTCTTCTCCAGGCTGAACACCCCCAGCTCCCTCAGCCACTCCGCACAGGACTTGTGCTCCAGACCCCTCACCAGCTCCGTTGCCCTTCTCTGGATACGCTCCAGCCCCTCAGTGTCTTTTTTGTGGTGAGGGGCCCAAAACTGGACACAGCACTCGAGGTGGGGCCTCACCAGTGCCCAGCACAGGGGGACGGTCCACTGCCCAGTCCTGCTGGCCACACTGTTCCTGACATAGGCCAGGATGCTGGTGGCCTTCTTGGCCACCTGGGCACACTGCTGGCTCTTATTCAGCTGCCATTGACCAACACCCCCGGGGCCTTTTCTGTCAGCAGGTCTCCAGCCGCTCACCCCCAGGCCTGCAGCGTTCATGGGTTGGTGTCGTTGTGCCCATGGCAGTGTCGCAGCAGCAGCGCACACAAGCCAGACATCCAGGGACCTCCTGGGTTTGCACAGTCCACACTGGACCCAGTGCTCCTGCAGTGACACTGCTCTCGGGGACCCACGGACCTGGGCTGGGACAGACGAGCTGTGATCCAGCTACACGCTCTACAACTGCGCCCTTGCAGCAGACCCAAATCTGAGGTGCTACCCTGTTAACCAAATTGCAAGTATTTTCATTAGTGCTTTAGTCTAAAACATGAAAACAAATTCTGGGTTCAGTGCTTCTATTTCTCCTCTGCTGTGTTCTTTTCATGCTGCAAGCTTCTGGTTCCTCATTACTACTCATCTGCAACCGACTTCTAGTTAATGTTGGGCCTCATTTCAATATTCCTTAGTAGATATCAAAGCTGACCAGGCAAAAAAAACCCAAACTTTCCCAAACTTTGCATAATTCTTTCTCTACTACTTACATGCGGTGTAACACCTCCCCTCACTTGCTGAATGCTTGAAGACCTTTGTAGCTCAGTGTCGTGGACAACACGCCTTCAGAGGCAGGATGAACTCTACCTTTTTGCCCACAAAATTCTGGAGATGACTACGCATGAAGCAGCAGCTCAGTGATTTTGGCAGCTAGTCTTCACCCCTCAGTACTCAAAGAAAAAGAACTGTACCGTTCCACATTGAGATTTCCAGGAAAAAAAAAAAAAGAGAGAGAGAGAGAGAGAAAAAAAAAAAGCCAGTTAATGTGTTCAGAGACTGGGTTTCCAGACTGCAAAATCTTTAGGCAGAATTGTTTTAGAAATGCACTGGTCTTCAGAAGAAGTAGACAAGTGCCTTCTGGTACCCTGATGCTCTGCATCTGATGCTGGCAGGTTCTTTCCCTGAAAAAAAAAAATGCCCAGAACAGTCTCACAGTATCTTGCTCGTTCTTCGTTAGGCAGAAAACACACCAAGAGCTATGACAGTGTTAGAATCACAGTCAAAGACTCAGAGCAGAAACAAGGTATTATTCTGGCTCAGCTGGATTATGCAATATTACATTACAAATTCAATATTACAAAATGTAAAGCGCAGGGGGGTCGCTGCTAGCAATCTACTTTTGTTATTTCAGCTTTTTATTTTCTCTTTAACTTTCAAAATGAGCGGAGTAATACTATCTATGTACTTAAATGGAAGACTAAGTGGCTACCAATCCACGTAAAACCCCACCGGTGTTCTCCCTTCACAAGCTTTTAGTATTATTGGCACTAGAGTGAAATGGTGAACGTTGTAGCTGTACTCGTCAGAAAAGGGTGACGGGGACAGAGCAAAGCAAACCAGATGGAAAAAATGGATAAACTTGCGTATGAACAGACCTTTTTAAAATATTTACAGGATATTTAGAGATGCTACTATTACATCTTCCGTATAGTATGTTCTTATATACAGCACACATCACTATAGGATACTTGCACTGCCTCCTCGCTATTGCTAGACTAGATTTCATTTTACTGCCATTGACTCCCAGCGCAGAGATATGCACTGCTATAAAACACTTCATTACTCGATTTTTCAGGAACCGGAGTTGAGAAAAAGTGCAGGAGGGCAAGGCGTATTTTATTTGATTCACAGATTATCCATCTGTGCTGTGTGATGAGGGAGTTGCCATGATCGGTTCACCTTTTCGTTGAAAAAAGTAAATTAGTAAGCAAGAAAGTATGCATCGACTTGTCAGCTTTTACATTAAGACTGCCTCGGGGTAGTCTTCACTTGCGTGCTTTCCTCTGTGTCAGAATTTCTTTTTAATCCACATAGTTTGAGCGCTGAAGCATAACCCATTTCTTCCTTAATTGATTCGAAGGTTAGAAGTATATTGCTTAAAAAAAAAAACCAAACCCTTTAACAGTCTTTTAAGTCTAGAGTTAAATTATATTTGAGTAAATGCAACTTGGGCAAACATGTTAAGCTCGGTACATGTTTCCAGGCTTTACTGGATGGGACACTGCCACCCAAGTCACCCTCACTGAAAACGGGCAAGGCTGGAAAGAGAGCAGGAAAAACCCATCACAAATGCTTTTGTCTCACCCAGCTGAAGATTTGCTGCTTTATTTCTTTGTCGGCTGCGAAATGTGACCAGATATTAATTTGTTTATCTGAATAAAAGGGCATTTAGTAGTTTAAAAAGGAAACATGCCGCAGGATGAAATGTTCTGGATTTTTCAATATTCTTTAGAAGCGATATAAATGCTAGAGTACCAAAGAACGATGCCTCAATTTCCAAATGGCATGATGGCAATCATCTCTGCTTAATGAAAGGTGAAATGAAATTTCAAAAAATGAAACTACAATTTTTAAGTAGGAATTAAAATTCAGATACATCCCTTAAGGATGCCCTTGAAACAACACGCACCAGCACTTAAATTAGATTACTTTCATTGAAAGGGTGTTTTTAGGCTTTTGACTCAGTTTGGGTAGGTCTGATATCTGCCTACACGTATTCCCCAAGTGATGTGGAAAACCACCTAGCAAATATCAGAAGTATTTAGGTCAGATCCATTAGCAAAAAGAACCATTCTGAATCATGAATATGCTTGTGCTTCAGTTTGCAAGGCTATATCTACGAGCACTGGTAGGCCAAGTTTCAGTTTTGCAGACTGAATTGAAAGATAAAGCCTTCTTGGAATTCATGTGAAGGAAATCAAAAATGTGGAAAAAACCAAACTGAACGTAAAGGACTTTTTTTCCACCACTTTTGATTGCAAAGATGTGCCGCCTGATACAAGCTTCATTTGCAGAGCCAAAAGCTAGTCAAGTAACAGCCAATGTATCTCTACTAACTCGAGGTTACAACTCCATTTATTACCTAAAAATTATTTGCTCTAAGAAAAACATAGATACGTTCATTCCATAGAAAAACAAACCTCTCCGGCAACCACAGCTGGATACCAGTTGCTCTCTGTGGTGACTCACTTCATCTGCCCATTCTTCTACCTGCCCCCCATGGACTTCTTCCCACCTCCTCCTGCTTCTAGCTACATCATTCATGTTCTCAACCAGCTGCAGGTGGCAGGGTAACTTGTACTTAGTCTTCTTCAGCACTTTTCTTTGGACCTTTTTTCCAACCTGGAAACTTGCACATGCTTTAGTCTAGACATGAATACGCTGTCTGTTTTTTGCTCCTCAGACAGCATCTTTTCACAGTAACTTCACACGTTATAGCTGAAAGTGGAACGTTGATATTTACCACTGGGGGAATGGAGGAAAAAACACCATCACTTTGGCAGCCTCAAGTCTCTGCTTCCCTGGGTATCCTTCACCCAAATTCTGGTGGCGAGCAGGGGCTACGGAGACGAGGAACAGCACCGTAGGGAAGAAGACATCTTATTGCTGTAGAGCAGAGCAATTACCTCAGCAGCCCCCAGTAAGGAACTGCTAGCAGTCCCTCACCAACCCCCAAAAGCAACAGCAGTGTCCTGCTGGCAGCTGTGGTGGCACAGTGAAATCAGGAGTCTGAGGCGATCCTGGCACCTGGATCCTTGGTGGCACCTTTGCGCCCTCCCCAGCCGCCCACCTTGGTGCTGAGACCGCCAAAAAGACAAGGTCAGCTTCTTCCCACCCTTCTCCTCTCCGTCCCGTGCTCCCCGCTGAAACAGAAGAGCTGGCAACCGAGGTCTTAGTACAACCAGAAAGAAGTTAAAAACAATCACCAGAGATGCTCATTTTTTTTTCATCAGGCTGATTTCTAGGATTTCAGGGTAAGTACATTCCATCCCAATGTACCGTCTCCGAAAGGCTGCTGAATTCCTCCTTCAAGCCTCGCTCTGTTCATCGCTCAGTACCCACCGTGTGCCTCAAGCCCAGGCCACATTACTGCTCACCGGTTCATGAGCGCTAATACCGATTTTGTTTGAAAAGCCACACGTTAGCAAACCACAGTTATTTGCAAGCCTGGCCCAGGGCTAGTGTCAGACATCAACACATAAGCAGCACAGATATTTTATTTAATTAAGTCATGCCATCTGGGCCAACAATGAAGGCACTCATATACTTTGCCTTTGCTTTCAGACTACGTAGTACTCTGATCCCCCCAAAATTGTTCAAATAGCCAAATCTCTGTGGACTCTAAAGAAACACTTTCAGCTGCTACTTGCATTAGGCTGAATTTCTGCTGCAACATACTCAGGATTTTTCCTATCCTAATAAAGTGAGTGACCAGAGTCAGATTTATGTGCCTTAGTTTCGTCCGAATGCTGCATCCACCGTGCAGGAAATTACTAATGAGCAACTAAAACAACTGTGCTATTTATAGTATGTCTGTATACTACCACGTAGCCGCCAACTTTATTCTGCCAAAGGTTATTTGCTATAAAAAACAAAGGTAGCACCAAACAGCCGGGCATTAGGCAGGAGAGCTGCTACTCGTGCTCCATTGGCTTTCCAGACCTGTGGCGTTACTACCCGGGTCTGTAGATCCTCCCAACAAAGACCCATATTGGAGGTTTTTGAACACACCCACAATGCACAGGAGTTCAAAACAAAGAATTTTGTGACCAATATGAGCTCAGATCTTCAGAAATGACGAATGGTTAAAAGCTATAAGTTTCCTGGCTTAGTTTTGAGGCTCAAAGAAATACAGACAAAAACCGTGCCGGCTTTGTGCCACGGTCCTAACCTCATCCCCAAACACCGTGTGCTGCCGTCACCTCTATCGCATGTCAAATAGCTGCGAGCAGACCGAACTCTTCAGCTCTGAAAGGTTACAGACACCTACAGGGTTTGAAGAGGATTAGAAAATAAAAGACACAAAAAGCTGGTGCATGGGCAGGATCTGAGCACTTCCGGACGCTTCGAGTTATTCTCAGTTGCCCTTTACCCAGACTGCGGCGTTTCTACCGCCCTTACGGGGAATTTAGTGGCCCTTCCCAGTGACGGTGGCGTGGGTGACACCGGACCACCACGCTCAACCAGCTTTATGGCATGCGACTACAGAGTGACTCACAAACTTTTAAAATTAATTCAACTATTTCAATAATTTTGCTGAAATATTTCATTAAAGTTTAATAACTTCAGCTGAAACGCAGGGTTGAGTCAGACGTAATTGAGTCACCGTGCCTTCCCTCAATACGCCTTACCCTTACTCTTTATTTGATACAGAGAGGATTTTGTCATGCGAATCAAGTTAAATACCAACTCCAGTGTTTTGCTGAACTGAGGCCGAAGACCACGGAAATGTAATTGTTGCTTACTGTATTAAGCAGCATAAGGTATTACTTAGGATATGTATAATATTCCGCTTTTAAAGTTCTAAAAAGACACGCTCACCAAATTTTTGTGAGGCAAGAAAATAGGGAACGCAAGCTAAGATCAAAGTACCATTGTGTCACTCTCTAACTGCTGGATCTCTGGGAAGTTACCCAAGTCTTTGGACTTCCTAGTTACAACTTACATCTGACTAAATTAAAAAAATTAATTCTAACACCCATAAATTTTAGCGCAAAAAAAAAAAACAAAAATCCCATCTCCACGTTATTAAAACCAAAAATCAACCCATATATCCTGGGAAATAGCATCACGGAGGATTTTCAAGGGAAAGGGTATTTTTACACTCCTATTTTCCAAGTTTCTGTATTTAGCAGCGCTGGGCAGAAAGTCAAACATTTCCTTTTTGCTGCAGCAGATGCGAACTGCTGAAACTTCTCACGCTCTCGCTACCATCTTCCATTAAGAGAGCAAGAGTAAGTGCTCCTAAGCACTGCTCAGATATCGACCTTACAGACATGAACAACAGATGGACGCTTCAGTCAAGGACTGCTTAGCACCACCAGCAACAAGCAGTCAGGGTTCAAGGACACCTGCAAATTAATTTTTTTAGCATCAAACACACCCCGGGCTACCACAGGCTAGCCTGTTATTCTATGATTATGGCACTTACCATGCACGAGCAGTTTTAATGGATCCGAAAGAAGCATAACAGAGGTCATTATGAAGTATTTCACTAATGTACTTGATGCTCTTTTCCTTTGCTTCCACAAATACAGTCACACTGTTTTAACATAGCTGGCTTATGTAGTAATGAATTTAGGAATACCAGGCAGTAATGAAGATGCTGTACAGGACAGCAAAACATGCCGGGGAAATAAAAGTCCTGGAACAAGTTTTAGCATGTCAGTTGATAAATCAAACAGAAAGGCCAGTGTTGTGATCAGTAATTGGTTAGAATAAAGGAACAGAATCACTTAAGGCAAAGCCTTCAGAAAGCGTACAAAATAACACATTTCCAGAACGGCTAATACCATTCTAAACGTTTCAAAAAATATTTAACAGGATATGAATAGTTTTTACCTAGTGTACAATTCATTTAGGTTTGTTTAAGGACCGAAAAAATCGACCTCCGACTTATCTACTCAAATTCAACCTAAAAGGATTAGGCCAGTGAGTTCGAGGTATAAGTGCAGCTTTTAAAAAAACGAAAATTTGGACTGCTAAATAAGCACGGGCTTGGGGGAAAAGATGAAGTTGGGAGTATTAGGAAATAGCATATTTGGGTAAATAGGAACTCTCCATATTTACACGTGGCATGACTGGGAATGAAACCAAGCAGTCCTTCTCTTGCATATATCACAAAGAACTCATATATATGATATTTAAAGCCAGTATTGCAAAGGCATCTATTGGATGTGCAAGGCGATTCACAGTTCTAGCTCCCAAGTTGGAGAAACTTTTAAAAGACTGGATACAAAGAGCAAGTTTCATGATAATGAGACAGGAGGAGTTCAATTTGCCCAATTTAAAACAGAATTTTGAAGACCTTAATTGGACCTCGAAGGTGCCGAGTGTCCCTGTTGCCTGTCCACAAATCGCCTACTGCTGGAGGAAGCAGTCCTTCTTTTGCTACGGTGTCAAGGACTCAGAAGGTGGTCAGCTGGAAGATTCTCCATCGTAGACACAGAAGACAGAGCAGACAAGGAGCAATGGCCAGCAACCAGAAGGAAATTTTCGTCAACAATGTAGGAAAACGTTTGGAGAAAGGACAATCGGGTAGTGAACAGAGAGACAGGGAAAGGGCTGTTATGCGGCAACGCGTGAGTAAGGCACTGAAGTGACATTAGTCACACTGAAAGACATTAGTAAAAAAATTGTACATCTTTGTAGATCTTACACAATCCTGCTTTAGAAAGTACAGTTACATTATGAGGTATAAAAAAACATTTATTCTCTTGAGGCTTAAGGTGCAAAGGTTGTCAGAATTTTGTTCTATTTATAAAGAATTTGAAAAGTAGTAGGAATTATTGACATGAGAACGGCAATTTCCTCAAAGCATTCAAATTCTCCTGAGTTACACCAGCCATCCGAAAAAGAGTACGCGTGCGCATATAGAAATTGAAGACAAAGGTCAGAGTAGGAGGTTAAAGCATGCTGAGCTGAAAAACAGACTGGACACGGGCAGAAAGATGAGGTCACCTCACGCGAATATCATAATCATTCCTTTGCGCTAACGCAGCAAAAGGACATAAGCATGATCTCAAAGTCCACCCTATTTGAACTGAGCGTGTTCTTAAATTCAGTGGGACTTTAAAAACGTGCCTTAGATGCTTTAGTGACTGGTATTAATATGTTTTACAGTGTAAAAGCAATAGCTTCACGATGACAAAGGTTCAGTCTTCTGTCTCTCTCAGACTTTTTTTTGGCACCTGTGACTGCTTTCTTGGACTATGGCATGATATTTGCACACGTTCTGAACTTTCCCTCATCCTTAGATTTATCCGTTTCAGTAGGAGGACAGACATAGGGTAAAACTTTACATGTGAGGTTTGGAACATTGAATCCAGTCCACAATTAACCAGATTTCAGCCAAACATGAAAAGAATAATTTTCTTGCTGCTTAAAAGATCTTGGTAAGGCTGCCCTCAATTCTACGGCCCTTGTCAAAACAGCTTGTGTTCAAAATTTGTAGTTCCCACGTTTACTGCTCTAACAGCCAATTTCTAGGTTTTATCCCCTCTGAAACAGATAAGCAATGAAAAGGAAGGGAACTCTGTGAAGAAAACGGTTGCTGGAATTATACATCTTTATGCAAAAAATCACGCTCAAAAGTTTGTAGATGCAGGTCAAGCTGAAAGCTCAATGTCAGTTCTTCACTCTCTAGCGCCGATATTAAAGCGTGTCACTTCATACAGTTTCATGACTGCGGTAACTGACTCAGCAAATAAAGATCAACCTGTTTTTTCTTTTTGGCCTATTAATTCGCCAATGCTTAGTGTTCGCTGCTATGAGGAGTATCTGCCTTAAATAACCTTTATGAAGAAAATAAAATGACCCCCTTGTAAAGCCCCAAAATTTTGGGGTTCATATTTTTCTTGATTGTGAAGTGGTATCAGTTGTTGTTGCGTTTTCAATCTAATTGCTCTTAAATTTCCCGAGAAAGTATGACAAAACTCTTATTGCCGTGAACTGATCAAGATTTCAGCCCAGCAACTTTTTGGTTGGGGCTTCCAAGCAGGTGTCGGGATGTAGAAAGGCCCTATACGGTTATACGGTCCAAACCGGAATCCAGGGTCAAAACATGCCAAAGGTTAAGAAGCACTGTTTAACGCCATTTCTTTCCAGCAAAATGATGTAAGCCTGCCTTTAAAATAGGCTTTTTCCTAAATTTTTCTCCTGCTGTTTCACCTGATTGGATTAATCTATTTCCACTCAATGGTATGAAATAGCTGTGTGACAAAAGCGAAAAAGAAATCCAAACAGAATATAAAATTAAATATAATTATTTGGAAGTATGTTACGGCAAAGAATAAAACACATAATTCTATCAACGAAAAGAGTTGACTGTCAAAAATTCAACACACAAAGTACATATGAAGTATACAATCTGGTTTTTTTCATGTTTGAAAAATTACATTAATCCTTTTAGTGAATTTTTTTAACGTGTGGAGTACATTAGTCTGGATTAACGGATGGTGTTTATCATACTTTGTATTGTGGTTTCAGGAAATAGTCTGGCAATGCTAGGTTTCTACAAAATGGATTTAAAATTAATCACATCTATTTATGAGAAAGTTTAAACCATTATTAATACCTGTAAATACAGATCTCCTTAGAGCTGACCCCAAGTGTCTACCATCTGCTCAACTGTTGTAATCACATTTTAAAGAGCACGGTCATACATAATGATTCTTCTCAGGAAAGAGCATCCTTAAGTACATCAGCAACATTTTAAATTCCACTTGTGTAATGCAATAATTTCCTACTGCCCTTTGCTAAAGGAAAAAAGCATATGGCGGTGACTAAAAGCCAATCAAGCAATCCTTGATTTGTTTTCAGTGCTGCACGGGTGATGAAGGGCTTCTTATTTATTTTAGAAAAAGCAACCAAAAAACTATTGCTCTCGTAACATTATTTTTTTTTAATTAAATGTAAGTATTCTCACTGGCTTAACTGAAGCAGTCACGATGTTAATATAGACATAGACAATATTAACTCCAAATACAAACGGTGTGGTCACTTCAGATGTATCATATGCATGAAGGAAAGCACTGTTTTAGCAAATCCGGCTGAACCAAACAATTTAATTTGATGTAGACCACATAATCCTTGCTAATCCTGACAACATCGCTCCAAGTTAGTAAACAAGGTATGAGGCATCGGTTTGCAACTAATCTATTGGGAACCGGGACAACACATCCCGTACTCACATTATGTACACACCCAGGCCAAGCGATGGTATCCATTTAAGACACTTAACTTCTTTTCATGAGACAAATGGGAGAGAGAGAGTGAGGAAGGACGCATCCCAGATCAGCCTCCTGTTTCCATGGCCCTTGTTGGCACACACCAGCTCAGGGACCACCACAACACGGTTTCAAACAGGACTTTGCACTCTACCTGCTTTGTCACACCAACCTGCATCTTGCCTTTCTCAATGGGGAAGGTGTTTTGGGGCTTCTGTGGGAAAGCCAGACACTGTTTCAGGTGAAACCATCCTCAGGGCCATGCCCCTCCGGCGTATGCTTCTCAGTGTTGGGTCCCTCTTTAAGCTACTGAAGCAAAGAAACTCTCCTTGTCTGGGGACAAAGGAAAGACATATAATTCAAAGATTTCTAAAACAATACACATTTTTCCCCTACCGTGCATTTTTTCAGCTAACTCGTAGTCAAGGTCAGGCTTTAATGCCTGAACAACGTAAATCACTGACAATAATATCGGTGCCAACTCACTGTTTGCTTGTTTAGCAACAAGAACCACCAACACGGAACTTTTACTTTTGTTTTCTATTTTGGTAGTGTTTTCTACATGGCGCACAGCCAAGACTACATTAACATAATTCAATAATATTAATCATCACTTTTCCTGCGAAATGACCGGCAAATGCAACCAAGACACGTACCGGCCTGCTACTGTAAAGGGTCCATCTCCTGTTTCCTGGTGGAAAGGCGACTTTTTTTTGTGGACCAGATTGTCAGCAAATGGAGAACTTTATTGGCTAAATGGTATTTCAGTGATTTATGCCAGATGAAATCTTGGGTTTTTAGGAGAACTGCAACTAGCTTTGGATGAGACTCTTAAAATATCTGCAGTACTCAACCATCATCTTAGAAGCACGTTAAAAAAAAATAATGCAAGGCACAAACATGTTGACAACTTTGGTCTCCCACCTCTGTCTCAAAAATCTTCTATATTTATATATCTGCTTTTTGCCCTTTGAGTGTGGAAACGACGTTTTGTCATTTTAGACCTGCAATCAGGTCCCAGAATCTAACACAGAATCATAGAAACTGTTTCCAGGCTCCGGGTAAGGTTTTCAGGGCCTGCTTGCAACCCTCACAGGCGGTCGGGCTCCACGGAGCTTGGCTCCAACGTATTGTTCATTCTGGATTAAGAAAACCAAGACTGAAGGGTGCACCTCTCCACTCATCCCACCCCATTGTTCATACTATATTTTAGGAGTAATTAGCTCTCCCTTGGAGATTTCCGGAGAGTTTTTGGTGATTTTTGTTAAAATCCAACATGTTGTTGAGTTGTCAAGTCAAACAATTACCATTCCAGCTAAAGTCTGTAACTTCAACAAAGAAATTACTTTTTGTATTTTATTTAAAAAATATTTTTGTCGGAAGTAAATTATGCATGAGGTTTATACAACGCTGCGACACACATATTGTAGCCAATGTTGTGTGGTATTTCCATTGGTATTCAACAGTCTTATGGATAAATGGAATGACTACCACTAAATCAATGGAGAAATTATTCCAGATTTAATGTGTTAAACTTTCTTCAAAAGCTACTAGAACTAAACATGTCTATAATTCTCCCAATTAAAACAAACAAAAACCCAATCAAACCCCAAGATTTTCAATGACTCAAACAAGTCGTAAGATACAGAGTTTTACATCTTTAAGTCACAAGGTCAACCTACCAGCAGCCAGTAGAACAGAAAATCGTTCTCATGGGATGCTTTTATAACAGTCCGACGTGAAATAATCTTGTCGTCCTTGCGGCTCTGCAGGGTTTGCTGAGCTTGTTTCAAATTTGTTTGACAAACCATGTTGGAGGATATGGCAGGCTTACCTTCAGATGCCCAAATGGACTCCTCCGTTACCCTGCAACGCTCCATGATTCCCAGAGAACATGGAGAAGGGATTTTGCAGACTACGGAGTGGCCTGGTGAATCTGTCACTGCATGGACAACTGTCTTCAGTAAAGGCACCTGCGACTGTCCAAGGTGCCAATGATACCTAAAAATCATCGATTTGAAATGAATCGAACACTTGGATGCATGGGAGGACATTAACAGTGCACATTCATTCCAGGCATGCAGGTCCGTTATTATTTTAATCTTGTGAAGAAATAGTTAGACACATAAAATTGATGCTAGCTGCAGTGACAGGCTTGTGTTTCTGTTTCGTAGCTTAGCCATATTCATTGGAATTCGGCTGGCAGGGAAAATAGGTGGGGATGGACATAACTTGAGCAAAGCCCTCCGAAACGCTACCAGCAGGCTACGATTATGCTATTACTGCAGCTGATGACTCAGTAATGGCTGGAGCAGCCTTTACTTCCCAGGTTACTTCCAGAACAGTAATCAAGGACTCATTTTCAGCCATGAAGGAAATCCAAATTAATTACTCCTTCACAATGGGCACAAATTTATGTCTGTGGAATCCGATGAATTTCCAATGAGGGGATTATTGGTTACAGACATTCTCCTGTCTATTAGCATCAAGCCAATGGATGTAGAAAAGGTTTTAGCAAGACTTTGAAAGCTTCCTTTGTCGAGTTGTTGTCCTACAAAGGAAGCTGTTGGCAGTAATTTGCTCAGCTGTTCTCTGCAAACTGAATGGAAACTTGCCCGGCAGTCAGATCCAGACTATACAGGCAAAGTTTTGTGACATGGTGATCTGCCAGACTGGTACAGTCAAGCACACAGAAGAAAATGCGCAAGACGATGTTGACAAAAATAAGCCAAATGCGTGGTTTCTGCAGCGCGCGGTGATGCTGTTGCGCAACGTTACCTTGTGTTTCTCATAATTCTGTGCTCATTAAAAGCAAAATGCTGATATTGATCCACACCTCTGTGCAACAAGAAATAGTCTTTCTGCATAGTTGTTGCAGAGGAGGAAAACACACAATATTTTTTCACTGGCCCACTCAAAGGCTAGGTTTGCGGTTCTTAGTTGAATTTGGCAATGCTGGCTATTTGTTTACTGTGTGGTTTTGGTGGTGAAATGAAAACATACGCCACCCGCAGCCATACCAGCCGTATGCTAATTGGCAAAGTCTGCAAAGGCATAAGAACCCGGCTGCTTTCCTCTGCATCACTGTTCTTAGCACCGTACCGAGACACTCCGAGAACGTTTGGTTACAAGGTGCCAGTTTTACACGAAAAGAGCCAGAGGACAACAAATTTTGTTCTCGCAAGGGCTATCGCATCTGTTATCAATATACGGAAAATTTTTCATTCAATGGATACATTCAGTTAAAACTTGTGCCTATTGTAATTATTTATATTTTTTGATTGTTTACTGATATTTATTAATTATTATTCATAAACGTGGCTAATCACATTAATTTATTAGTAATTACTGCAATGCATTCATATATTTATCATTAATTTCACTATATTTAATGCACTATTCCATTTAGCATTAAAAGTTGGAACACAAACGCGCTTTTACCCCTGCTCTTCTTGCAGGATCTTTTCTGTGTTCTCACAGGTACACAGGTATTCTCACTTTAGTGCAGGTTATAAAGTACTTCAAATTGTTCATGTCTTGAGGAACGCAGTACGATGCTTATTTGGAATAAAACTTAAAAGAATTATGGGACCATTAGCCAAGAACTAAAATTTAAATCTATTGAAATTTACAGAGACACCTGCCCTCCTTAAAACGTCTGGGAGACCACCAGCCCTTACCTCAAGCTGCATATGATATGCTTTGGAATAGCCAAATAATTCTTTATTAGCAAATAATGCCAAAAGAATGTCCTTAATTTGGCTTTTATAAGAATAATAACCCTTATGAAAGAAATAAGCCCAAAAAAATCGATTTGGGATTTACACCTGTGTTTGCTCAGGGATTCCTGTGCGTTAGCGGAGCTGCGACAGACGGCTTCAGCCTGTGCTGGGGGTCGCTCTCTGTCCAAAAGCAATTAAAATATGATAATAAATAACAAGGAGCCTGCTCAGAAGCTCTGGCTTTTCTTTAGATGCTTGAATGTCCAATTTCTTTAATTGGCTTTGTTAATTGGTTGCTAAACCTGCAGTTACATTTCCCACCTGCAAGTGGAAAACACGTGGCACAAATTTTCAGGTTCCCTGGTTCTATTAGTTTCAACTCCCATAATTAAATATATTGAAGATCTCCCTACCTAATGTATAGCTCCTTGTTATTTATTATTATATTCTACATAATTTGCTGTAGCATTTGTGATATTATTTCTTAAAATACTTATTATAATATTCTATATCAGATGTTCTATCTGACCACAATTATCAGGTTATTTAATTATCTGACACGTGGGATATATTTAGCCAAGTTTGTTACATTTATCAAGAAATGAAAGCTACAAAAACAATAACTGTGTCAGGGACGTTCTTATCTAAAGATCCCAACTAAAACGTTGGGATCAATTTACAGACACAAACCCATGCATACATACAGGTCCCCTTGCATAAATGGTGAGCGAGTGACCTGAGAATGATAAAGCAGCATTAACACAACAGCCACCGATAAGCAATGTAGCTTTAGAGTCTACATACCTATTTTAATTATTCTGCTTCTTATCATTCAATGCGTGCTAGGTATACAAGCCTGTTTGACAGTGACTAGCTGCAAACCAACCCGGTTGGCAATATCGATGTGTGTTTGATAAATTAGCAATTATTAGGTACAAACTGACACTGGGTGACATAAACTAGCCTTTTTAGCAGCCCTGTCAGGAAGAACGCTAGAGAGGTTTCAAGGGGATATGGCCTGAAGACGAAGGGGTTTGGTTTTAATTATCAAAGCTAAGAAACTAAACAAAATGGTCTTTACTGTATTACTATTATTTGCTGCTGTCCAGTTAGACCTAAAAAAAAAAATGTTCTTGAAAATCTGAATACATCTTCCTGAGAACACCTCTCTTCGTCGGTACTCACCAAGCCGCCCTCAGGAATTTCTCTTATTCTTCACCTTCAGGAACTTGGGTAGAGGAACAATTTTTCAATGAAGATTTCTGGGCTGCGTTATGCTCACTGGCACTTAGCAGTGATTGCATATTGCAGACTTTTTTGAGCTAGTAGCAAATCTTTACAATCCACAACTTTGCAGAGAAAAAAATATTTCCACCCGTATATTTATGTGCAGTTACGCTCGGACAATTTTTACCACAACCGCTTTGCAGTTGGATACCGCAACGCACTGTGCCAGGAATTCAAAATGCACCACCGTAACGAGTTTTTCAGCTATACAATACCTTTTTAGGATCAATATTGTCGCTCTTGAAGATGGTGGAGATGGATAGCAAGCTTGCTCAGCAGGAGGTGGGCACTGCCTGGCAGAATGGAGTGGGCTGAACCACCAAAGGGACATCCCAAATATACACCAGGATGATGGGTTAGCGGCAAGGGCAGAGGGCAAACACAAGTCTACGTCCATGCTCTGGAGCCCCTCAGCACAAGAAGGACATGGACCTGTTGGAGCGGGGCCAGAGGAGGCCACAAAGACGATCCAAGGGCTGGAGCCCCTCTGCTGTGAGGACAGGCTGAGAGAGCTGGGGGGGTTCAGCCTGGAGAAGAGAAGGCTCCGGGGAGACCTTAGAGCCCCTTCCAGTCCCTGGAGGGGGCCTACAGGAAAGCTGGGGAGGGGCTGTTGGCAAGGGCAGGTAGCGATAGGACGAGGGGCAATGGTTTAAACTAGAGCAGGGTGGGTTTAGATTAGCCATGAGGAAGAAGTTCTTTACACTGAGGGTGGTGAGACACTGGCCCAGGTTGCCCAGAGAGGGGGTGGAGGCCCCATCCCTGGAGACATCCAAGGCCAGGCTGGATGAGGCTCTGAGCGACCTGATCTAGTTGAAGATGTCCCTGCTGACTGCAGGGGGTTGGACTAGATGGCCTTTAGAGGTCCCTTCCCACCCAACACATTCTGTGATTCTGTGATTCTGTGATTCTAAGTTGACTGATGGGTAAAAGAACTTACTTGAGAGCATAATTGCTGACGGTTGGAAAGAGACATCATTTCTGTCGGGAGCTGTTGTTTTCTGCCAGGTTTGGTTTGATAGTGAAGGAGGGCTCTCCACTCCCACCAGCAGATATCTACCACCTTCACATGCAGCCTTCACCCAGCCAGGCGTGAAACCAGGGCACAGAACAACCTGGTATCAGATGCACAGTTATGTGGCTATAAAGTAAAAGAAAAAAATAATAATAATACCGTCAAATCACAAGCATTGAACAAGAATTTCTTCCGGGATAATTTCTTTGTCACATCAAGGAAGATGTAGATCTTGTTTTAGCTTTGAGCCATTAAGCTCCCCATGTAAAGGAGGTAGGAATTTCTTCCTCGCACGCTGTTTCAAGCAGTGGGCATGTCCTAGTGGATAAAAAGGTAATTCCTGTGTGTAATAAACACTGAATCTCATAAAGTGCATGCTAAACACAAATTCTTGCAATAACAAGCATTTCAGAAATTCTAACTGTAGAATGCCGCTATCATTACATTATCTCAGGTAGCAGAGCTGCCTGATAACAGTTGCTGAGATAACATCACATGAACAAAGTAATGAAAATTAAAATGCAGGTGCCAACTTTTCAGTCGTGATTCGCAGACAAAACTTCGAGGATCATGGGAGTGAAAGTGTAAAACTGGGTCCTTAAGAAACCTCTACTGAACTTTATTTACCCAGGATTGCATTTAGCAGTCTCGGAAGACTGAAACCAATGATGCAGAAAACACTTGGTAATTTATTTTGTAAAAATCTTCTAGCAGTTTTGGGAAGCCACAGTTGGATGTGCGGCAGAAATTAAATGGAAGTTGTACTTTATGACATGACTGTGTAATATTAAGAAGGACCGACTTACAGCAAATAGGTTGCAGTACCTTTCAAAATTTCTCTAACCATCACGTGTTGATTCAAACTTATTTTTCTGAAATTCTGTTAAGCGTAATACTCAATATTTCACTATGAAATGCACTGTTTCTTTCTTAAAAGAACTCATTTATTTATCTATGACTCCTGCATTTATGTGCCTGATTTATCACTCACTGCACAGATGAAAGAATTCCACACCCCTTTCCTGTACCAGAGGTACATGGTTCCAGTAATTGCTATTTCAGGCTAGTAACTTTTTTACATTAATTTTGCTGGAGGATAAATGAAAACACAGAGGATGGTGGAATATGGAATTTGGTCTGCCGAATCAAATATTTATTTACCAAATACAATGCGGAAGGTGTTAATATATAGGAAGAGGCTTTGTTCGTGCCTACCAAGAGCAAGAATTTAACGTTTCAACGTGTGACTATTTCTCAAAAGGTTGCTGGAAAAGAAACTGCAACCTACCTGCGGGCTTAAAATGAGAAATGAAACCATCTGAGAAGCAAAACAGATGTTAAACTGACATTTCATTCCTTTAGTATTTATTACAATTTTGCATAAGATTTCACATGAAAATCTTGTCTGGAGTACATTGTTGCTTGTGGCAGATGTGTGATATTTGTACGTTCATGGCGATACGCTGCCATTGACATCGAATATAGCAGGGGCTGAGGGAGTTAATAGATTCCTTCTCTCCTTCGGGAGGCCTGGGTTCAAATTCAGTTCAAGTCACGAGTGAAAATGAGTTTGGTGGTCTGGAGGCAAAACACATTTGTCCGTATGCTACAAAACCACGGCGTAATTTGGCACGCGTCTGCTCCATTGAATGTTTTTGCTCTGAATCGGGGAGCTGAGCTGGCTGGAATGTGGCCGGGCAGCGCTGCGGCGGCACGACGTGGGAAAACACCCGCGCTCACCCCGCTCCCCGATGGATCTCCTCCGGGTACCAGGCTCACGCAGCTCGTCCGTCGCACCAGGAATCTCTACCCTATTAATTAGCAAGGAAATAAATCACCCTTTTATATAGGTGAAAAGCAGAAGGTTTTTGCTTTTTGTAAGATTCTGCTCGCTTTCAGGTTTCGGAAGTCTTTTGGCAGCTGTAATGCTCAGGTTTTTCAGAATATCTTCGAAAAGGAATTCAAAAATGTAAAAAAAAAAATAAAATATCAGAAGGTGAAGCGCTGACTACAGTGTTTTCACTTGGAGCTTTTTCATTAATTTAAATGAGCTCGGGGTTTTGTTGGAGTAATTTTATTTTGCCACATTTTCCATGCAGAGTCGTTATGACTCCAATTTGATACAAGACATTAGACGGAAAGATCAAAGTATTCATTTTTAATTAAAAAGTGTTTCAAGACACAGCTGTAGCGTACATATTAAAAATAATTATTATTGTAAAAACAAGAAGTTACGTACCTATTGAAAATGCATTTCCTTAAAAATCCAGTACCCAACTTAATGGGTAACTAGACAAGATTACGTATTATTTTTTTTTACTTCCTTGTCACACACTAGTTACATCTGGAATGCCAGATGAGATTACCGGAAAGTAATCCCTTCTCCTGGAATTCAGGAATTTATTGAAATTATTAAAAAGAAATGATGCAAAGGTTAAACAAAAGGACAGCACTGAATTCTTTCGAAATATCTCACGCTTGAAAATTCTGCTCTTGTGCACAGAGCACGGAGGGACCCGGGGAGGCATTTGTCTTCCCTGAAGAGCAAATACACATCAATTCTCCTGCAGCCTTCTGTCACACATTTACAATATGTATAAGGAAGTGACCAACAAGAAAAAAATTCCTAAGGCTTTCTCCACCCTTCCCCATTCTTCATTCTTTCTCCCCAGTATCAGAGTGATTCAAAACTGGAAAAATAAGCCGAGCAATTAAAGGCTCTGGGGTGATTTTTTTTTTTGGTGACTGGCAAATTGACACGAGTAGTGCCAAACAGCAGGATGCTTTCCACTTCTCCCTGAGCCGGTTGGCTCCTCTCACCTGCCTCCTTCCCTCTTTAAGACTGGTTTCTGCAAATATTTGGACATTTGAATTTAACGCCCCAAAAGCTTGCAAGAAAGCGAGGCTTTCAGCTGGAACGTGTTCGAGCGACTGCATCCGAAACTGCCTGTTTATTTATAGCAAGGGAAACGCGACACGTATTTTGTTAATGTAAATCTAACTCTCACCTTGTCTAGACGACAGAGCTGTCAGCTGCGCTTGCCTGCTCTATCACGGAACAAAGCCGTGCCTACCCGCGCTCGGTTTCTGTGCTTCAGGGGGAGGTGAAAGAGCAGAATCTTTTAGCTCGCGCTTTCAAACCCAATATCAACCAAGGAGAAGAAGAAAGCTTTTCCTCATCCCAAAGCCCATTACAGAATTGTCTATGGCAGCCGAGGTTGGCTGTTGGTGGTTTTGAGCATTTAGCGTGGAGGCTTTATATTTAAATATACCAAAGTGTATAAATAATGAGTTTATTGCAAACAACAGAAAGAAAATACAAGAACCTGAAAAACAAGCACTGAGCGAAGAAGTAAAATACTGTATTTTATCCCAGTTCTAATATTTACATTAGCTATTTCAACTCTATCTGAAGGTATTTTTTTCGTTAGAAAGATGTAAAGGAAATAGATAAAAACACTAAACGGTTGCTACTAGCTTCAATTTTTAGGATTTGGCAAACAGGTTTATCTCACATAGTAAGTGAAGAGCAGGTAAGGTTGCTTGCAACATCTCATGAGACTTAAGAGCAATCTGGAGCATATAAAGCAATAAGAAAATCTCTGTCATTTCCCAGTGAGAGACTTGGATGCTGTCTAGTTCCACATGCTATAATTTTTGGGAAAATATTTTTTTTGCAAATGATGGGAAGTCAGTAGTTACAGTTACTACTTACTGTTGACATTAGGTGACTGTTCCTATGCCCAGAATACCACCTACCTCAGCTAAATGGTATCTTTATGAAATTAACAGAATGCGGTTACAACATGGCTATAAGAAAAAATATTAACGTCAAATTTTGGATTATAATTGGAAAACTGACCTTTGGAAAATATGTTACCACTGCAGTCCTGAACTGTACTGTAAAATGACAACTTTAAGATCTAGAAGAATGACTGTATTATGCAGTTTAGAAAATGTAGCAAAATAAAATAATTATACTCTTTATGCTTCACTAGAATTCTAAATTTAAAGAAACCTTGAAACTTTATATGGCCCTCCTCCTGTGAAGTAATTCACATTATTTTCTGTCTTCCAACTTTTTGGAAGTGTCTGTCAAACACTTTAAAATGCTTTCAGTAAACTAGATTTTTTTTGTCATTATACGGGCAGTCTCCATAGGCAATTGCGACAGGTATTGTAAATAAAGTTTTTTCCTGGAAACATCTCACAGCAATATTATTTAACAGCACATGTATGAATCTTTTTTGTTTGTTTGTTTTTTTCTTAAGCAGCTATATTTGATTGAAAAGCCTGAAATACAAAAACCCCAAAATACGTCACAGCAAAGAGTTTTGAGAAGCTTCTACGAGACTCATTTTGATATTTTACAGTTTCTCTTGGCTACATTACTCTTAAGACTTCAGCCACTCTCTTCAATTTTGATCAGCACTACGTGCATTTTCAGTTGCTTTTGGTCCATTGCTTTCCTCCACAGATCAGTATTTAATAATGTATCTATTAGTGGATGCATATATAGCTTTATTAACATTTATTAACCATTAGGCTAGGCTTACAGCATGAAGTTGAATGGCGTTTTTCCAACAAAGATTCAAAAATGCATAGAAAAAAGTCAACCTGTCAGTATTTTTTCGTTTATGGCCTAATGGAAATATTCAATATGGGAGGGGTTCTCTTTATAGTATTGTTTCTCACTGGATACAGAAAAATCCCACTTCCACACAAAACTTTTGATCAGTAAATTAATAAATAGGCTTCTACGTAGACAAATACAACTATATTGCAGTTCTGTTTAATCTAGCTGTGCCAAATTACCATCTAGTGGAGAATGTAGAACTCAAAGCGCTTAGGCTTAATATTTATTTCTAAGACAAAATTTGGTTTATTCGCAGTATAGAAAAAAGTAGAAAGTGAGAAATATTGCATCTGCCCCAGCTTATCAGCAACTGCTGATTAAAAATTAAATCACATAGGCCTGGGAGAGTGACATGAAACAATGATATTGCCAAAATGTCATTTAAAAAATATCAATGCCAATATGGAACACCTTAATGAGGGAATATCCTACTCGTGTTGATGCAGCTGGAAAACCCTTCCAAACTGTATAGCCAGACACAAGGATTACCAAACTCAAGCAATAGCTTGTGCCAAAAATAAAATTAAAAGCCTCCTGAACTCTCTGTGTGTGTGGAAATAATTCTTATTCAAATACTATTTTTTGTTTCAACACAACATCTTGAGACTAAGCTTATGTAATCTAAAATCAAAAATAAAAATTTAAAAATAATCTGATTGTGTTACTTTTTGAACTAAGCATTCTGTATTGGTTTGTTTCGGGGTGGGTTTTTGTTGCTGTTGTTGTTGGTTTTGGTTTTCATTTTGCTGAGAAAACAAACCAGATTTAATTTTATAGTGACTCAGGGTGATCCAACTCAGCCCAAAATTTTCAGGCTTGGTCACTGAAATTAAAAGAATAAAGTATTCACAGATCTGTATTTCAGGTGCAGCGGGTGTAAGGTAAAAGGTCTGAATTAAGGCTCACTTGCAGAATGATGAGTGAGAATCTTTGGACAATCCCACAGCATTTTTTTTTTCACCTTCTTCTTTTTGACAGCATGGAATTTAGTGCTTCTTGATGCACGGCAACCATTCATAGCCAAGACCTCTAGGGTTTGCTGTACATAATAAAGGTAATCCACTGAAAAAAAACACTTGCACATTTCTGGTGTCCTGGGAGGGGACGATACAATGACAAAACAGGTTATTTTCCACAATTTTATGTTAGTCATTACTGTTCAATTCGGAATACATCCATGCTCTACCATCCATCCCATTCCCTCAGGGTTTTATATTGCGTTTTGCTACAAAACGACCTCCACCCTGGTCACCTGAGGAACAATCTCTCTTCATTTCCCATCTTAGCAGAATGGCCATTTTTCTCCCTATCTTTTAATTAAAATCTTCATGTCAGGAGTATGTATTAAATCAAGTTCCATTACCAGCCCAACTTTCAAAAGTGCGTTTTCTTAAGCAGCTCATATTTTGTCAAGCCTAATTGCTTTAGTTTGAGGCAATATTAGTTGCAGAACAGCCAGTAATAACCTTTAGTCCTGGCAAATTTTCTCTCTACAAGAACTCAATCACATAACATAAACAGCTATAAAAGGAGGCTTTTTAAAGCTTTATTCATAATGTGTAGCACATGCATGTGGCAACGTATATCAGATCACAACACCGAATGAAATATGAGATTTATCCATGATGTAAGTTATGCCAACATATAGTAAGTTGAGAGCATTAATTTGAATTTGGGTATATTAGAAAGGAGAGGGGGAAAAAATGACACGCTGCTTTATTAGTGCAGGCTTTCCCAATTTAATATTAAAAATTTCTTGATTCCTGAATGTACTTGGGGGTGGCACAATGCTTGATGATGCCACTCAGCATAGAAAAAACCTACCAAGCTGTTGGCAGCAGGGAATCACGGCGGTCCCTACGGAGAAATGCACACTCAGGATTCAGGGTAAGAGAGAAAGATTTTACCTTTGCTACAGTAGGGCAGCAAAAAGAAAGCTGTAAGGACTGAAAAATCAGAAGAACGAGAACTTAGGATGGCCCCCAGGCCAGCGCACGCCCGCGGGCTGACGGAGCTCCGGCCTCAGACACATACCTGAGACCATTCCCGAGATCCACAGGCAATGGAAAAGCCACATGTTGGCCATCCCCAGCTGGCCGTGTATCCCACAGCACAGCTTGGATTATTCTCAAAAACCCATGTGTAATTTATGGGGTATATTTACAAAACATCTTTAGCTTAAGCCACTGAATTTGTTAATCCCCAGAGATGAGGATACAGTCTTCAATATAGCAAATATACTGCAAGTATTTAATACCAACTTATTTAACACTTAATCGAGTATATTTTAAGCCAATCTATTAGAGGAATATGCCTCGCAGACAGTTTTCAGCCTAACCGGTGGTCACGAAGAGAGACAGTCTGCTCAAACCCTCCGCCACCACACCGTCCTCTCCTAAAAGATGGCACAGTAACAGAGGGCGCATTTATCCCATTCTGTTATTTCACAGCTTTTCGTTTGATTCACATAACGAGTTACAAAAAGAAGTGAACCAGAGCGGAATAATCTGACACGCCGCAGTACACGGGGATATTATTTTGAGGGCAGGAAGGTAAATACAAAGCGAGTCACCCACTCTTTAAAACAGAGAAAAGGCTGATAATGGAACTTTTTTGCAGTTCCATATAGTACAACTCACCAAAGAATAGCACACAATAAAGAATCTGAAAGCTGGTGATAGAACTTTTCAGATAGAACTGCGATTTACAAATTTCTGTAAATTAACAATATCCATGAATTTCACAAAGTCTAGCTGCAGAGAGGTACCCAAAGTGAAAACCTGCATCACACGTTTTGAATGCGAAAAGGCTGAGATTCTCAAGAAACAGAATCTTCCGGAGGACCATTACTTGTTTCACCAGTAAATTTGCACAGTTCCAGCTAAGTTTTTCTAAAAGGAAATATAATCCTTTTTCAAAGGATCCGTTGCCAAGTGCAATTATTTGTGAGCATTTGAGAAGTTCATAGAAACATTATGCATACAGATTCAATTTGAGAAGTTTTAGGAAGTCCAAATTCATTAGGGAAGGCTGATCACAACTGAAAAGCAATTTGTGACCACGTCCAGCCCATTTAGGAATGTTTTGCAGTCCCTGAAATGAAATGTTTTCTCTAGTAGTTACAAAAACTGATCACTACTGTATATCTTTATTGTTCTACAAATATTTTACAGTTATTTACATATAAGAAAGATATTATTACGCAACTGAAAAAGTTAAATTTCCAGATTATTTTCAAAATGAAATACGGGTTTGCCGTTATTCTCAATGCACGATTTTTCTGCTTGAAAAAATTTATAGCACCTGATTTTACTTCTACTTTATGAAGATTTAGGAATTGGATGTATCAGGGAGTTATTAAAAACTTAAATTTCAGCATGTTAAAATCTTAAAAGTAGGAATCTGTATAAATCTTCCCTGGATAACGAAATTAATTTTATTTAAAAATGGATAACATCGATATGTTTGGTTAAAAACGTTTTTTCCTCTAAACTGGATCAAACCCACAAAGCCTTCCAAACTAACCTTGACCTGCTTCAACAGACTTTCTACTCAGCGCCTGAACCTAAACGTGAAACCAGGCAGGCACAAGTATCGCCTACTTGTGGCAGAGCCACAGGCAATTCGATAATTTTCTTATTTTTGGCACGTTCAAATATAAAAGCGCACCAAGGAAGACCGCTAATGCAAGATAAGTATCAGACAATTACAAACCCCACTTTCTGAAGCACAAACTTAAATAAACAACGTTTCCAAACAGCACGCCAGGTTTTCATAAACCGCTTTTCGGAAAAGTGGGTTTGGACTCATTCTTGAGCCAATCATGGCTACGTAGAGGGATCCCCCGGCGCAGAGCCCTGCGGCGGTCCCAGGAGGTCTGCATAGGTGCACCAGTTCATCCGTACCTGACGTATTGTATATCCCATACCGCTCCTATGAGAACATGTTGTGTAAAGTAACCCAGTAATTGCAATAGCTCGCTCCTAAGAATACCACTGAAGGAGATGTAAAGACAGAAAACAGATACAGAACAGCGCTTTAAAAATATTTTTCCTTCAAATAAACCTTTTTAACATGCAGGTGGTATTCATAGAGAACCGTGATATAAAGCACAGTGTGCAAAAAGTAAGAACCAAAAGATTTTCTTTCTGGAAATATTCCTGAAGGAGTTACCCTAGAGAGGGAGTTAAATTTCATATCTCTATTAGGGATTTCGTTTCTGTTTGTTAGCTGTTATTTTTATTCGTAATTATTTCTGTTTTAGAAAGCCATACAAAATGTCATTTAAAGATATATACACCCCTAAGTATTAATACCGTTCTGTTAAAAAAGCCAATATCCCCTTAAAATATAGCTTTATACTACCTAACTATCCTCATTTCCTGAAGAGGAATGTCAATAGTTTTAGGATTAGTTGGCGTACCAGATAACAGGACCCAACAGAGTTCAAAACGATATAAAAAGAGGTAGCTTTATTTGTGTTATTTACATTGCATACTGGCTTAACCTGTAATTACAGCAAAGTTTTCTTTAGCAGAGACCACAGCAAGCGGAAACCACACGGAGTTGTGCCAAGAAAACTGCTGCCTGCTCCAGTTAATTACTAAATGTGTTTCTCCGACAGAATTTTATCTTTAAGACCAATTTTCACATTAGCAACTTCGCCTTTCCCTGATACATCGTCTGCGTTACTGCCCTGAGAGATGCGCTACGTGCCTGAGAGACAAGGACACGCACAAGGGGGAGTGAAAGCAGAAGTTTTATCAATTCCGACTTTCTTAAACCAGCATTATTGACTCCTTAGGTTCTTCCTCACGAAGCCCTACAAAGCCGGCTGGGTATGGTGTACTGGAGACGGAGCAGGTTACTGCAGAATTACTGCGGGTCTGATGCTGGGAGTACGATGCTGGTATTGAGTTAGACATGACCACCAGAACTTTTCAAGTCTATTTTACATTTCTCCGTGAATGCCGAGGGTAATGTCAGAAAACGGAGCTTCATTCTCTCTGTTGACATTGGCTAAACGATTCCATCCCTGTGGCCTACCTGTTGATTTACTATGCATTTTACAGGGTCATAGATGGCCTACAGCATTTGCATGTATATTATGAGAATTCCGGGGAAACCTGACCTAAAAACAAAGAGTGAGATTTTGCAGGGTATAAACCGCTGTGGGTCATTCAGTTCCTAATAAATGCTTAAAAAAACCTCCCCTTTGCATTAATTCTCACTACACATTAAAAAAATAAATCCCTTTTAAAATGGATACTAAAAATGAGAGTAGCTCAGCCAACAAAACCCAACCACATGAACATTTTCATAAGAACATAAACTGGTTCCTCAGAGCTGTCAAGGGCTGAGAACTCAACTGGACCAAGCGCTTCACTGCTAAATCCAACAAGAACAGGAGATACTGCATCAGACACATCGTGTTCATGTTCACGATTCACATGTGGCATTTTCAGTATATTCTAATTGTATGAAGTATTTAAAATGTCACAATCTGCACTTTCAAGGCCACCAAATTAATTCCGCTCCATTCTTCCTCCTCAGTACAGCCTCCGCTCCTCAGGTTTTACAGGTTTTCTCAACATTTTTGACTCGATAGCTGCTTTACGGGACTACTGCAGCTGAAAAGCAGAAATGTATTTTTCTACCTCTTCATGTGATTACATTTATAAAATCTCTACAAGGAAGGGACTGGATTTCAAGTGCCTCCTTTCCTAATTTTCACAATGGATAGTTTAGAGCTGGTGAAAGTTCTGGTTATTAGCAGGAACACCAGAGACGTCACATTTAGAGGTATTACTCAGAATCTTACATCGTGTATCACCATGGACCACTAACTCAAAAAAACAATCGGCATTACTTCTATCGCAATGTTTAAATGGAATGTTTTACCAACCTGTCTTGCATGAGAAAACACCTTCTTATGTAGCATTACAGACACCAACTGTATCACTATTTCCTACATCTACCACTGAAATCCCCTTGACCTTGACTGTCACCTGTTAACAAGCCCCATACAGACCAACTCCTCCGCTTAGCAAAAGGGAAAAAAATGCCTAAGCCACTCCTATCGAGAAAATAACTAAATAAAAAGGGTTTCATTAAATACTAGATATTATTAAAAATCTAAAAATATTCTATTCTATTCTATTCTATTCTATTCTATTCTATTCTATTCTATTCTATTCTGTTCTGTTCTGTTCTGTTCTGTTCTGTTCTGTTCTATTCTATTCTATGTCATTCCATGCCATTCCATGCCATTCCATTCCACTCTATTCTATTCTATCTTATTAGTCATCATGGCTGTACCTGTAAAACCACAAATTATCATGCCTGTATTTTCTGTGTGTAGGTCACAGAATCCCAGACCGGCTGGGGTTGGAAGGGACCCCTGGAGACCATCCAGTCCAACCCCCCACCAGAGCAGGGTCACCCAGAGCAGGCGGCACAGGAATGCGTCCAGTTCTTCAAATCCCCTTCAACTGGTAAGAAAAAGGTTTTCTTAGCGATTTTTCATGCAGTTTTTCTTAAAAGAATAATCTTACAGGTTGTCTCTAAGTGCTTGTCATATCAGGAACAAAACAGAATAAAGCAAGCTGAAGAGCTATGCATTAGTATTGCCCAATAACCTTCACTTTCAAACTAGAAAGGCCCTAATAAGTTAAAGAATGAACCCAACCTCACTCGGCTCACACTGTGCCATTGTTGTCTTCGCTATTAAAAAAAAACACTTTGCAAATTAAGAATGAGCAGAATTAGTAGACACTATGACTTTATCAATAGACGTTTAATAACGCTGGGAGCTCCTGATCTTGCAAAGCTTCCTGTATTTTTGTTCGGTCTCATCGCTGGGCTTTCTCCTAAACCAGTTACTCCATTTCCTCTGGAGTGCTCATGAAAGGCACTGTGAAGCCTGTCCCCGGTGCTTCAGCACACGGAGACGGCACTGCGAGAACCCAGCACCAAGCCCCAGGGCCGCCAGTTCCGTTATTATCACGCGTAAAACCTATCCCAAGTTTTTCAGGTAGAGATCCTCAGTCAAGCCGCTGTTTACCTCTTTGGAAAACGTCTATAAATTCAGCTAAGTATGTCTACAAGTTGAAGCCTCTGCTGCCCAATTTTCAGCGCGGTGCGTGCTCTGCACTTTCAGGATCTCGCGTAGTGGCCAGGTGCCTCACGCGACCCCCTCCCTGAAAATACTTTCTGCAGAACACCAGAGTGGCCAAGAACGATTGGGCTGAACTGACGCTCAAACGCCTTTTCTGAAGTCTGAAGCTCTGCTAGCGAAGAAGCACACTAAAGAAGAAAAGCAAAGTTCAGAGCTAAGAGAGGGCCAAAAGAAGAAACTGAAGAAGCTGCAAATAGCTAGAGAGAGATCCGGAAAGCAGCAAAAACGTATTAGCAGGCACTGAAGATGTTCCAATAGTGCAAAACTGGGATTCAGATCCAGGTTTGGATGTTAATAAGCCCCAGAATATAGAAGTGCTCAGATCTGGACAGGTTATTGTAATTCTCTTTTCTTATTTTACTTTTTATAATGTATCAGAAAAGGGTCAGATATTTTGTACAACCACATAAAATACGCTGGGTACAGCACAGCAAAGTGTGTAAGTGCATGTTTAAATCCCACTAACCGCGTACAGAATTTACAATAATGTTTAAATCGTTCGTTGCATAATGGATGAGATTAGGCGTGATTACTACAACCCGAATCCTGTGTTATTCTATTTCTTAAACTGAGATCTAATTTTGATTTAGTTTTCTAAAATCAACAAACGATTCGTATAAACTAACGCGCCAGCCCGCTTGCAAGTTCCAAATTGCAACCTGTAAACTCTTGCAGGCCCGTGAGCCAGACTTCAAATGCACCTGGACACTACTATGGAAATACAGAAATAAATAGCAGAAGCAGTGGGAAAACCTATCCTGATGGAAGAAAAATGTTACATCCAAAAGGGAATGCAGCTAGCAGATACAATTGCAATAACTACAAGTGAAATGGCTCTGTAAGTAGGTATCGTATGGAAAACAAATTAGCAGAACTTGAAAACATCTGGAATAGATATCAACACAAAGCTCAACAATGCATTTGAAAAGGCAAACAAGATTCCAGCAGAAATATCATGGAAATAAAAGACTGGAAGCAATACTTAAGTACCGAATCATGGAGGCCTCGATTCAGTTAATATAAAGGATTTGTTATTTTTATTTCATTGTCATTATCAGTTTGTTATATATATTTTGTCTAATAAAGTGATACCTGACATCAGTTGACACGTTGGTACTGAAACAGGAAAGACTACGGAAAAGAAAGATCTCGATTAAACTACTTTACTTTTACTATGTTTTGTCAGTATTTTACCTGTTGTCTAAGCTGACACATGTCATTTTAGCAATAGTATAACTGGGGGAAAAAAAATACCCAAACAACCCCCTTTCCAGAATGAGCTGTGCTTACTGGAAAGACACTCAGTGGAAATGGGAAAAACAGTCTACGTTTTAAGATACACAAAATGCAGAATATGGCATTGTTCTATACCAGATGTTTTAAATATACTAGAAAATAGCCAGTTTGGGGTTAATTTAAATGTCTTCCTACATTGATTCATATTTTTCATAATGCATAATACAACATATTTTCATAGTATATAAACATCCATGTATTTCTGCAGTTGGAACACGAGGATTTTAGTACCAATTACATTACCAGGGCACTATTTTAAATCTATAAACCATTTTGAAAAGGCAGAAAATTCCCTTAATGTCACCGCCGCTTCCCAGACACATTTCTCAGTAACTTCCTTACCTTTTCCTCCCTTGATTGCCCCAGTTGCTGAAGACTCCGTCGCTTGTCCGGTTCCTCACCTCATGGGACAGACTCTTTCCTTCTGGGAGTCTGAAGGATGTCAACTGGTCCTTCCTCACTCAGGACCTGACAAACCCCATCACAGATATGCAGACAGACCTTCTTCCTGGTTTCCCTCTCTCTTTACTTAGTCTCTATTCTGAAAGCAGTACGTATTTCGTAGGCATGTTTAAAACCACAGAGAATTGCGTCTTACTGCCTCTACCGTTCCGCTACTTGAAATTATACCCTTTTCCTCCTTGATCATTTCCAAGTAACTTTATATAGTTGTAAGGAACACACTTATCTGCAGCAAGCCAGGAATCCACTGACCCCAAAGAACACAATGCTGAGCGTGAACTGTGAGTTTTGCAGAACCGGTACCGTATAGTAATGCCATAAAGGCATAGAGACCGTGAACACAGGACCACGCACCGCAGTCATGTCCTCTTCTCCGTGGGGATTTTCTACCCATACACATCTTCCAGTAATGCTCTCTATTCTGTTGCCTCAGCGATTCTGAGCTTTACAAAAAGTAACTTCAATGAAAACGAAGTAGGTTCTATTTAGCTATTACAAATAATAGGAATAATGATTTCCATTTGGGAAACAGAAATCTCGAATGTATTTTCATTTAGAGTACACGACCGCCTTTCTCTCCATCTTCATTTTTTATTGTGTATCACATGTAGTCGAAGCAAACCATTTCTTCCACCATAACACTTTTTTCAAGAGTATCCAAGTTTGAAGTACAGCTCTATACTGGAAAAATGCTAATATAGAAGCGATGTCCTCTTACTAAAAGTTTGCCACCGTTCTGAAATTCGGATCAGTATTACTCATCGGCAGCGATGAGCACACTTTAAGCAATGGCACACTCAGAACGTTCCATTTCAACCAACATAGGTGTTAAGAAAACTGGAGCTAAAGATTAATTATCAGTGATGAAAAGATTTCAGACTGGCCAAAATTTTGGCTGAGTTTGTAGACATGGCAATAAGAAGTAAAATAACCAAAGTAATATTGTAGGTGGTTTAAACTAACAATATATAAGAATAACTATCAATTACACTTAGATACAATCTAGTGTGCTGTGAAGTTATAAGCACATTGATGCACGATATTACAGAAAGTTAACAAGAAGGTTATCACCCTGCTGTACTCTACAAAGATTGATTTGCAGAGGTCTTAACAAGAGATCAACCATTAGCTTTCATAAAAACGTCATCAATAGTAACTTACTGTGCAGGCTGACCTAAATTTTACTTTATTTTTTTTGTAAACAAAGCTTTTTCACCTAGAAATAAGTGGCAATGCCCACCAGCTTTCCATATTGGCACTTTTACAGTAAAACTCAATTCAAACTATAAAGGCAGTTTAGTATTCGTGAAACACATGGTGAAATGGTGAAAAACAGCTATGGAAAAGCAAAGAAGAAAGACCCCAACAACAACTTGAAATCTTCTTTTACTTTTGGTGCCTATTCCAATAACCTGTGTTGTCTTTGAGGGTTTTTTGGGTAATTTCTGCTCTAACGAGGTTTGCGCTACTTAAAGCGCTGACGTTGCAGTGTTGAAGCTGCGTGATAGTGGTCTGGAAGTAAACTCCAGAATTTTCACAGTAATTTGGCACTACCTCAGAGCTTTCTCAGTGTTCCGTTCACCATGGCTTGGCATTTTCATCAATGTTTTTCTCTATCACTAGTGAACTGGTCCACAATTTGAAATAATTGCTTGCTCTTTGGAATATGTCACAATTCCAAGTAATTTAACATTAGATCAGAGGCTAATTACACTTTTCAACACGGTGAGATAGCCAAGGTGTTTTGTGATGGGGCGCACGACAAGTTACCGTTCAGGGATCCAGAACAAGCTCCTGCAGCGGAGAAGAACCTTCAGGTGAAACAGATCTTTGCCCAAGTGGGAAGGCAGGGCCACTCGCTATCTCCCTGTAATTCCCTAACACCAAATTAATTCATAAAACTAAGATTATGGCACCATGTTTGGTACGAAGAGATTTTCAATAGTTCCGAGCTAATGCGTTTTTAGCAACTGATATTTAAAAATTGGCTCCAAATAGTCATCACTCTTTGTTTCAACTACTGTTTACTTACCAGATTTTTTCTGCAGGTACAATTGCATCTGGCACAAAAAGCATCCAGCTAATGTTCTTCAGGGAGGGAAAGCACATGCACTGTAGTCTGCTCTAGCCGCAAGAGGCTTAGTTTTCCTCAAAGCTCTGTTTAATCTAGCTGAGTAACTTTTGGGGAGGGCAAAGACACAAAACAGAGGATGTACTGGACAAGGAGCCCACGGACACAACGGCCACGAGTAATCTTTGAACTGTTCATTGATAAAAATAGCCGTATGTCAAATCTCTGGACATCATGTTCTTTACCGAGAAATATATGTCGGAGAGAAAAGAATTACAGCTGAATGAGGATCAGTGAAAAATCAGCCCACTAATTGCACTTGGCCTCCCTGAGATGTAGGTGCAAGAGAACGGAGTCCAATTTCTCTACAGAAAATCTTTTACTTCTGTTCCTGCTTTATTTTGGTTTCATATGACAGACACTACTAATTCAGTGAAGGAATGACCCCTAGACCCTGTTTCTTCTCCCCAGGGGAGCTCCAATCAGTCAGATTTTTCTCTGCCTTCCTTGCTACCAGTGTATTTCAACTGGTTTCCCCAATTTTTTTCTGCTAATTCCCATTTCCTTCATAATCACAGGCTTTTATGTGACTTGCTGGCCAAGCGATTTTCAGGGGAGCTATAATTGCCACAGGTCTTAAACATTAACCCTGCCAGGTGTCACTGCTGGGACTGCTTGTGCATTTGATTAATGATACCAGAGCAAAAAAATTGGTTTTTAATTGACTGTCGTGTTTTTCTTCTTGTTCAAGTGCTCCTGAAACAGTCAGATGATCTGGAACAAAGGTTTCTTGGGAAAAAGCACCTGAGATGGCATGCTGAAATACAAGAAATACAAGCTAACTTAATGAAAAGTAGAAGGTCTCAGAAGCCCGAGATGTATTGACTATTCTACACGTGCAAGAAATCTCAGCAAGTTGGAAGCGTTTCCAGCTTTTCCACCTTGGATGGATGTTACACCACAGGGAGCGGAGACACAACCACCGACTTTAAACATTATCTCTTTCTTTCATAAATAAATGCACATAATAAAGGTAACTTTGATATTAACGAGAATGGTGCTTTTATCTGGCTGGGAAAAGCTGCCCCGCGAAGCTCACTGTCACCGGAGGATAAGGGACTCTGATTTCCCAGTTGGCCATCAAGGGGTCAGGTTACGTGCTGGGAGTTCAGCACACACATGTCTGAACTCTCCTGTCGCAGACATTTATTTGGAGCCAAAAGACAGCAAGATCCACATACCTGTTGTTCTTTTTAGCACTTTTAGGATCGGAAAGTTCATTGTTCTGATTGAGCTGTTCAAGATGAGGTTTTCCCCTCCTTGGAAAGCAGCAGCAGCTGAGGACCCATCAGTTATGAAAAAGTAGCTTTGAGAACTCTCCCGAAGGCATCAGTTGTAAACAAAATACGATGTTTAAACATACACATCTCCACGAGCTACTGCTTGAATCATATCACTTAACAAAACTTGTTAGAGTTGGACTTAAGTGAATGTATCAAGACCATCTTCAGGCAAACCCAGAAAAAGGAATCACTCAAAAGAGAGTTGCTTTAAACCCACTCGAATTCTGTTAAAATGTGTTTGCAGCTTCTTTTTCGTTGTCAATGAAATATGTGGGATATTTCCACTAAATTCCACTGTCCTAAGTGAAACGGGAGCGGAGGAAAATACGCGCAGGTAACTGTCCCGTGGCCTCGGAGCACCTTCTCTTAGGTGTCTCACCTCTGTCGAGTCATCTGAAGCCTGTCCCAAGCTGGGGTGCTTTTATGAGACACGGTACAGTCAAGTCATCAAAAGTAGGTTCGAGTTAGCTCAACTGTTTAACAATATAAGCTGATTTAAATTGGTTGAGGTGATGCTATCTTGGAGTCTCCTGTTTCAGCACAGCAGCCTTCGCATTTTAAGTGCTTTAATGACATCTTGCCATCCCACTGACTTCGAGGAGCACTGGTCCAGTTCCTGCTCCTGGCCCATCGCCCGTGCCAAAAAATCATGTTTCTCACGGAGTGTTATTGGTGTATATAAAGAGCTCAGTTTTGCTGCTAGGCGATAAACACTCCGGATAATTCTATAGCATAATTAAGGTTCTCATTTAGTTGTTAACTTCTAGCTTTTCAAGATGCAATTTCTTCAAAATCCTTCTTATTGCAGAAATCACTCCGGGTGTATGAAAAAAAAAAAAAAACCCAAAACCCAAGAAAAAACAATTGAAAAACAGAGGGGCTAGAATGGAAGCCGGAACTCTAGTTCTTAATGATAGTAAACACTGCAAGTGATGGTTATAATAAGTGTTTGTTTGAGATACAGTTATTATATATTGCCTAAATATTTAAGTTAGCTAAACCTCTGATCAACTGGAACAAAACCTACGCAGGCCAAGAAGCTGGAGCTAAACTGTTTGGGGGAACGCGAAGCTGGTATTGGCACTGCAGCAGGAACAGAGGTGGTGTGAGGCACACAAAACCACAAAAAGTGATCTCATGTCTTTAAACTGTCCAAAGAATCATAATAATAAAGTCCTAGATGAGTGTTGAGGGGACACATGCCATTTCAATGAAAAAAGTAATAATTCTAAATGACATTTTGAAACATTCCATGGAAATGTATTTGAAATGTAATATGGGGACTCCAATAAAGAATATGCTTTTAATACATTACAGATTATATGTGATCATCAGTTTAAGACTTCCCCTCAACAAGCAAGATAATTCGAGTAGACATCTAGTCTGTCTATACAGTTTGTATCGCCATCCTTTCAAACGCAAACTCTGCTGTTTCTTCATGGCTGGAGAAATACAGAGAAGGTATGGTTTTAATTTTTCAAACTCCTTTGCAAATAAGCTTAAACATTTTACAGTTAAAAGGACAGAATTTACATTTGCTGTGTCTGGTCAGTTTTAAAATGGTATCTGTTATGAATCATGTTCACTTTTAAAGTTCATTTAACTTGGCTTATGGTTTACTTTGAAAAAAATGTTATGCATCATTTGGAGCTGCACTCCTAGCCACTATTAGTAATAATAAAGGCGTGCAGGTTCCATCTGATGGCCCTTGTATAAACTTGGATTTCCATAGGAAAAAACAAACAGGATCCACACAGACGGTAATAAATCGCACAGGCTTGTGCCATTATCGATGCCAGGAGTTTTAGTCAAGGTGCAGCCCATTACAGATCTTTCTGCCGCCGTAATGGCATGTCTGGGCGGATAATACCAGGGACAAAAAAATGAATCCCATTAACTAGAAACGTAGTGGGATTTTTTTTTTTGTTTTTAATCCTAGTGAGGAAACATGCCTTTATGGTGCGATGAAGTCCTGGAATAACTTCAGCGGGACTTCAGGACTTTCAGCATCTTCTGGTACTGAGCTCCTCTAGGTTAGTCTCAATCTTGCAGCCGCTGTGCTATTATTCACTCGGGTCACCTAAAGTGGTCAGGTAAGAGAATGACATCCAGAAAGAGAAGAAATGCAATATTATGAGATAATTTGCTTTCGAGGTGGATTAAGCTCCTTTGATTAACAGAAAAGCTTCACATGGTGGTGTCACCGCACCACACCACATCGCTGCTTCTTTCTCTGAAGGTTATCCCAAATTGCAATGCTTCCCATCGGGCTGAATCACCTATTTATTTTTGAGGCCTCTACGCTACTCTACTCAGACCATCCAATGTTGCCCCCCCCAAAAAATCTTCTCCACTACTCTTTTTTTTTAAATGAACAATAATACAAAAGCCAAAGAAACCATACCATTGGCCCTTCCAGTGCTCTGATAAACAAAATGAGCCTCTGCAAAAGTCAGATGTGGAAGACAAGGAACAGAGGGATCCAGAACTCAGACTGAACAGACCCCATCATCTTACAACTCCAATTAATGTCTTTTTCCCCTCACCATTATGTATTCCAAAGGAAGAAGAAAAGAAAAAAACCCACATGTTTGTCCAGAAACCCTTGTAACAACGCAAGCACTTGCCTTCCATTCAGCGATGTTCACTGACATTTTTGACGCAAGAAAAACAGTTTCCTTACCGTTACATCTGTCTCATAAATACAATAAAATGTCCTTTCAAAAAGCCACCGCATGAAATCTAAACATGGACGTAATGAATAACAAAAATCACTTTTGAACACTGCAGCTTATAACGTCAGAGAACAAGCTGTGTTTTCCTGATGCTTTCCTGATGCCCAATTTGATATGGTCTGCAGAGCAGTTTTTTCTGGCTACTATTACGTGCTTAGCCTCTGTTCATCCACCTCCTGTCCATCACCGATGGATACGGAGACCTTTCCCTCACAGAAAAATATTAGACGAAGATTGCCTTGCACCCCCCGGCCTCCTCAGAAGAAATTTTTCCACTCTTTAGAGCACTCAACATGCACAATTACCTGTTACTGAGCAGCTGTTTAATCCAGTTAAGTAAGTCCGTCCTCCAAACCTAAGAATCCAGTAAATAGTTCATCTGGGCAACAAAGCAGACAGTAAAAATCACCTAAAAATGTCCATGGAAATCACATCACTGACACAGTGAGTAGCCATGAAAGCCTGTGGTCTACTTCCTGAAGCAGGTGGACTATGAAGTCTCTTAAGACATCAGGCTCCTGCAAGCCAGTATGACCGAACCTACAATGATCAACCAGGTCTTGGAGCAGAATGAGAAGACATCTCTGTGGTCCCATGAAGAGTGTCAGTACAGTTTAAGAACCACCAAAAAAAGCGATTCTTTCCATCACCTAACCTAACAAGTAGGTTTGTGACCTATGCGTTAAATTCATAGAGGTGTACCGCTGAACAGCTCTGCGACAAAAGCCTGAATATCAACCTGACGGTACCCACCTGGTGAGATTCTGGTAGCTGCTGAGAACCAAGACAGCCACTTGCTGACACGCTGCTCGTGGAGTCTCAGGCTGAGTTTCCTGCACTAGCTTGCTAATGGCGCCAGCGTTCTCTCAAGCCAAAACCAGACATAATGAAGCTGCTCCAGGAAAAGTCCATCCATAGGTAGGGACCTGATTTTATCTTCTCCCCCCTCATTTAGTCACTGCATCTCAGCTGCATGGCAGTGGCTGCAACTCTTGGACGGTTCTGGCTTGTATGAACCACCCCAGCTTCAGTCCAACCCGCACCCCCGGAAAACCCCCCTCCCCAAAACCCTCTGGCTTCTAGAAGGTGCACTAAGTAAAAGCTCAGGGGACGTAGAGCCCAGCTCCACTGTGGGTATCTGCCCAGATGCTGAGTAGTTATTTGGACACAAAAAAAAAAAAAATAAAAAAAGAAAACCGAAAGCCCACCAGGGTAGCGTGTACGGAGGAGAGCAGGTTAAACCCGACCGTGCACGTGCACTTATTTCAAGAGTTATCACTCAGCAAGTCTGTGCTCTAAAGCATAATCAACTGGAAAAAAAAAAATAAAAAAATGAAAACCTCAAGTCCACAGATGGCCGGTGCTAAAGTGTGAAGTATTTCTCTGGTGCCACAATGGTATTTAGAAGCAGCACAAATGTTTACCTCAATATTGCCTTTAAAACCAAAGGTATTTATGCACTCTGGAAAACAAACCAGAGAACAGGCAATGCAATTAGCTTCATTTACCACGTACGGCAAGGAAGCTTGCCAGGCCTGCCTGAGAAATCAGAGCTTTAATGGGAATGACCGGCAGTCACCTAATAGAAGTAGGTGAGTAATGGCTAACGAATAATCTATTCCATGCGTTTAGGACTTCTTTCCATTTCAAAACTGTCCATGAACGCATTATATGCTGTCAAATAAATTCTAGAGCAGTTTCTTGAAAGCTTTCACATTCAACATACATTAGTCAGAGGCGCATAATCCTCGGAATTATTTCTTGTACCGCGCTAAAAACAATGAGCTCAAAATTTTCACAGAAACAAAAAGTTGAGATTTTATTAAAATTTCCTATTTTGTTGAATGTTCACACCTCATTGGCTGGACTGTTCTCCGAAAGCAGAGTAGGCAGGGGTTCCCGTATCAAAAATCTACCCAGAAATTGTTATTTACCCATTTCCCTCTGTCAGTCTAGGAGACAACTCCAGTTCACTATTTGACCCATCTAGAAATCGATTAACAACGCCAAACGAAGCCCTTTCACCTGTTTCTGGGACGAGTGCTGCCGGGGGGATTCTCGGGCAGCACGAGAACAACCAGCCAGCGCCACATCTGCCCCAGCCGCTGAGTCGGTGCTCAAGGACATGTCTCCTGAGCCAAAAAGGGACAGCATTCTGGAGGAGCCTCATCTCTTCAACGAGAAAGAGTATTTACTTTGGAGCAAAGGAGGGTGAGCTCACCCAGAAACACGGCGATGCTGTCAGCAATCATGGTGACTGCATTCCCGTTCCTTATTCAGTAGGAACGGGTCAGTGATGCGAACACTAGCTTTGACACATGGAAAGCAGGCTGGTAGTAACCGAGTCTACCCAAGGACTACAACAGCCCGCTCCAAGTAGCCCCTTGGAGGAAGAGAGAGCAATAGTCATATAAGGATCTTCTTGATACTGGTGCCCAGAATGCTCTCCCAACTCGGCAAGGGTAACCCAAATGTATTTGTAGAGTCTGCTGCATGCTGAAAGTATAGCTGAGTTGAGATGTGTGGTATATATTTAACCTATCAAATTACAAAAGTAAAGATGTTCCTCGCATGCACCTGACATCCCATACAGACTTTGGATATGAAAACGGAGACTTAATACTCCAACTCCTTATGTATTTTAAACACAGGCATTCTAAGCTGCAGCTCTTACTATTTCCAATTCCCTGTTCGTGTCAACAAATAAGTAGATGTAAAGGTAAGATTATAATAAAATCAAAATAAATACGGCAAATGTGAGAGATCAGAGATGTACATACATAAACCAACTATTGAAATGTAGAGCGTATCACAGATGGGCCCCCAGGATTTGCAATCTATTGGTGAAAGAGGGATCAAACGCAGCACAATTCGGGCTATCAGCCCAGGTGTTATGTCAGGATCTGACACGCTTTTCCCACCCACTGCGACACCAATCCGCTTCATAGGAGGATAACTCAGGCCACGAGTTATCTTGTGATGAAGTTATTCTCCTGGAGAAGCAGCTAAGTTGCGCTTCATCCCACGTGTGTCCTTTGCTGCCAACAGAATGCCAGTGGCGTTCAAAATGCATTCAGGAATTCAATGAACCCATGCCATTTTGGACATGCAAGATGCTCCTGCTCTCCAAATGCAAGGCAGTGCCACCAGACTCTGGTTTTGGTTCAAGGGCAGGTTTGGGTTCCTCACTGGATAGGTCATTTAGCCCCACTTGGCCTCAGACTCCCTTCTGATGAAACGGCACTAATGTTTCGGTATCATGTTTGTTAGGTCCTTCACAACTTGCCGTGATGGGCATCACGGAATGTCTGTCATAACAATTCTCTTACACAGTTGACTGCCTTGCTGCAAACACAAATCAGACGTTTAACGCTGTCTGAGGTGCATTCACCTCACTGAACTGGAATCTGAGTAAGCGAAAACTTTCCCATGTCAGTTTAAATCACATCGTTATCTACCCGTACACATATATTGAGTAACAACGATGTTAAATTCCTAACAAGTTGTTACTAGAGCATTCAAGAACCAATAAGAGTGAATGGCTGAAGAGGAGGATTTTAATCAAATTATACACATCTAGCGCATAATTTGTTTTCCAAAATAAAGGTTAAAAAGACCAAGTACACTTCATGGATATTTACACATTTTCTATTTTCTAAAAGCTTTCAGGGCTGACCTCAGTAAAACTCGCTTTCTTGGGAACTGTACCTGTATCAGTACAGAAGATTAAACTCATTGCTGAGACAGAAACATTGAATAAAATCATCGGTAATGCTCATATTTCACTATAATAAAGAACTCCCATCCACAGGAGGCACTTCTAAAGGACGTAAGCGGTTGTTTCACAAACACTGGAGGCGATGCCTGTAGACAAGCTCTTTGCTGCCTGGGTTCTCTGGTGCTAACCAGGCAGTACGTTCACATTGTAATACTGCTTTCAGCTGAGGTGTTTAATATAATTTCTCTCCTCTATTCCAGCACTTGCTGAAGGGGGAAAGGGACATATGTATGCAAGGACTTCAGTTTTGCTTCATGTGAAATGGGGTAAATACAGCAACGCTGTGCCGTGGGGGCTGTAGGCGTAACATCTGCTGCGTGATACAGTTCAGTGATAGTTTTTTCACACCAAATGCAACTCTGACCAAGATGCTGAAGTTGCAGGACTGTAAGTATTAATTTAGCATTAAAAGGCCTCCAATTATTATATTGGTTTCAAAATCACAGAATCATAGGGCAAGAGATTGCTATCTGTAGGATCAGCTCTCCTGCACCATTCTGATAGCTGCCTCCCATCAAATTCCTCTAATAGTAGAGATTCCCAACTCGTTCAAACACTCTTTATGATTTCAACAACACTAGGGAACGTGAACTTTCTTCTCTGTGGCAACTCGAGACCACTATAGCACATCATGTCTGTTAGAGATATGGAGAAAATGCTATTCTCTACTTCCTTGCAGCAGCCTTCTAGATGTTTCATATTACCCTTTTCTCTCAAGTATTTTCTTCAAGAGCTTCAAATTCCTAGACTGCTAATCACGTCGACTGATGCCCTTTGGACTCGACACTTTTACTGAGGCTTGGTATCCAAAACTTGTCATGATATTCCGGTTAAGGTCTTTGCCTTTGAACAGCCAAGTGGAGAGGAAAGATGGCATCACACGTCTCACCGGCTGTAATTCTGCTGGTACATTTTTTCACAATGTTTGTATTTTCACAACAAGGAGACATCGCTAATTCACATTCAGTCCCAGTAAATCACAGGTCGTCTTTTGCAGACTGTGGCTCAGCCCATGGGCTGCCATGAGGCATTCAGAAATTTTTTCCCTATTCAGTACAGACAAAATAAATAACCAAAACCCATCTCCTCTTTTTCAAGACAACTTTGGATTCTGAGCTTGTCCTCCAACGTACTTACAGGTCTTGATTTTTTTTTTCGTATCTCTTTTATTTCCAACCAAAATTGTGAAGAATAAACAAACTTCACATGGCCCACTCAGTATTCCCTCCTGCTCTGATAGGGAATTAATAACAGCTCTCTGAAACTGGGTTTCCAAAAAGCTTGCATCCCTCCCAGAGTATTTTCTATACTACTTTTAACATTTAATGGTTTGTGAAGATAGCACATGAAATTATCTCAAAAGCCTTACTTGACATAAGCTGTAGGTTTAAAACCATCTAAAAAACCATTTAAAACCATTTAGTTAAAATGTTCATCTCTGCAATAAAGACACCAGGCAGGCAAGAACTGAAAACTAGTCAAGAGTTGGATGCAGAGCTAAACACAGAAACTGCGTTGGGCTTGGGGTTTCCTTGTCTAACTCAGGCACAAAGGGAAATTTGTTTTCCCCAAAGCCGTTCTATTCTTCCCCCCCCCCCCCCAAAAATAATTTAATTTGCTAAAAGATGCCATCACAACTCCTCTCCATTTGGCACCAGCCCATGCTCCAGTACAAGAGCCAGCACTCTTGATTCATTCCCGCTTTACTTGGTTTGCATTTTCCCTTCTGACCAAGAGAGACCATGGGACTTTTATGACTCTGCAGCCTATTCCTAGGATCCCACTTTGGCATGTGACAGCATTACAACGTTCCAAGCCATATTAAATCTCTCTTGCACCACTGAGATCACATTAGTGCGTTATGTTTCGCTCTCAGGTCCCAAAGACATGCAAAAATACTCATTTCACCCTCCCTTTTCAAGCAAAACATACCTCTTGGAAGAAACCAACATCACTTTGCACCTTTCCAAACTGTTTACTAAACTTCCTGATACTCAAACTGTTGCATTAAACAGAGGCAGAGGTTAATTTCACAGTACTCCGAATAACATTTCAGCTGAAGTGTGCACGAGGTAACGTACGTCAGCATTGCAATGAGGAGAAAATTCTTCAAGGAAACCCAAGAGAGGAAAGTTCCATTTTCTTAAAAGGAAGCAGTTATAAAACTGGACTGTGAGCAATTCAAAGATGAGCCAAAAAAGTACATCACTAGCAATCAAATAGGAAACAGAAAAAACACATTTTTCAGTTTCTCCTTCTCACACATAGCGGAAAAGGGTTTTATTTCCAATTTATTCACTTTTCTGCTTGACATTCTGGCAAAGATTTAAGCAGTCTAGTAAAAACTTCCACTAGAGGACATTAAAAGTTTAAGTCTAGGGATTAAATCCTCATCTTGCAGAAGCTGGTTAGTTAAGATTTCTTGTGTATACACATAGGTAAAAAATTAAAATGTTTCCCTTAAAGTTTCCTTTTCTTTTAGAACTTCCAGAAATTTAATATATCTTCAGAGAAAAACTCCCTCAAAACTTCCAGTTTTGGAAGAAGCAGAAACATCTTGCTATGGTACAAACATAACATATTACTTCCTTGTGTATTTGTTGAAATATATCACTTTAGAGTTCACTAGTACAAGGATGCTATGTTTTGTGGTTGGCAAGTCACATCTTTTGTCATCCAGTTCTTGGCAATCAAAAAAAAAAAAAGAAAAAGTTCTTGGTCCCTCAGATTTCCCACCAAAAGTCATGCATCTTCCTTTAGGCACTTTAAGAAATCTCAAGATACAGAAATTTCAAGATACAGAGCCAAGTAACACGTGGGATGGCTCCTCGTCTATCACGGGGGCAAGCACAAAACCTGGTCCGAGGCGTTAGAGTATCAGAAAGATGACAACATCTATGCTGTTGTGATACTCTTTATCTCAGCCCACGAGTTTTCTCACTTTTACCCTCCCCTTTCTCTCACCCATCCCGCCGGGGGAGGGAGAGAGCGAGCAGCTGCATGGTGCTGAGCTGCCTGCTGGGGCTAAACAACAACTACTGTTGAGAAATACAACAGTATGATACAAACACTGATGAATTTGACATTATAGGAGCATCAGGCTGCTGTAGGACATAAGCAAAAGGGAAGGATCTCAGGAATACGACCAGAGAACTGATTCGCCTTTCACTCCTGCCTGTTTTATACCGGTGCGTCTCCAAAGTCTCCAATAAATTTAGTCCTGTATTAAAATGTACAGAAGCATTTTCCATACTATTTTATTAGGGATTTTACCTAATGAAAGAAACATTAAAATCTACCTCTTTTTTCCTTGCATAGTCCTCCGTGGTATACAAAAGAATCGTAGTGAAATGCAAATCCCCAAACCACTGAATTCTTGGTGTGCTTTGTAGATGGTAGAAAATGGGACACAACGGAAGTTCTGCAGCGTTGCATGAGGACCAGCTTCTGCGTTTGTTCAGAGCCTCAGCGAAGGACCACACAGAAAAGAAATCTAACCACTTTCCTTGCAGGTGTCCGCGGGGCAAGGTGCTACAACCATTGGAAAAATGCTAACAGTGAAAAAGCAGATATCCTGACATGGAAAAGAGATGATCTGTTCTGCTAGATCCCAGAGAGCATACAAGACTTCGGAGACTTAGCCTTGCTCATGAGTCTTCCGAATAAAGAATTGGGAGCAAAATAACCCAGAAAATAATCTAGACTAGAAAAAGATTGGGTGAATAAGCAGGAATGCAGAGTCGGTCCAAAAGTCCTAGAAGAGGTCTCCTGAGAAACATCCAATGCTTTCTTCCTGTGAAAGAAAAGAACGAAGGAGGCATGTAGAACACAAGGAGGTCCTAGTGTGGAGGGTGGCCTCTGTGGTTTGCAGTGCTGCTCATTTCACCTCCGGCGTTGGCTTTGGAGACCCTAGAAGCAGGGGAATGGACTGAATCCCACAAGAGACAAATCACTATAAAGGTTAGAGACAGCGTGTACACCTCCTAACGGCAGAAGATTATAACCACTACTCCTGAAAAGGGACGATTTCTATTATTCTGAGGGTGTCCCTAGGCTTTAGTCACCCTAATAGTGACTAGAGCATCAGGTCTAATAGTCCACCATTATCTTTGATCACACAGGCAGGACATGAATGCATCTCACTCAGAAGATCTGCATTCCCCAATACCTAGCTAGCAAAATAAGGTGAAACCCTAAGCATTTAGTATCTCCTGTGTTGGTATCTCTTCTCACGGGAGCTGGCAAGATAAGTTTCAGGTTCAGTTAATCCGGTTTACAAAATAAAATTAGCATTTCAACACAAGGAAAGTCCTACTCTGTTGCTCAGTCTGGTAGTCGCAATTAGTCAAACTATCCACGGTTAACAGTTCCACAGCCCCAAAGTTCACAAATGCCACAGCTAAAAAGAATAAATTCCCTGACCTTCAACCACGGTTAAGACGCCGCAACAAGGCAACTCTTCACATGCAATTAGGCAGACAGGCTCTGAAGAAATTTCCATGACCTCTACTACAGCTTTTCCTCTCCTGCGTTTTTTTGTGTGACAAACTAGTGGAAACCACAGTGACCTTCAGAGTTTGTTTTTGTTAGTCAGTCTACAACGCTGCCGCGTCAGGTGTCTCTCCATAACACAGAACAACGGGGTTTCTGCTCGCAGAATGCTACAAGAATGGAAAGGAGGATCTTGACCCTCTTCTAGCCCTTCCAAACACTCTGTTATATCAATTAGACCCACTGAAATCTGAGAGCATTGTAGCTGCATCACTTGGGCAGCACCCCAAAAAGGCTGCGATCGCACCTCTGGGTGTACTAAGAATTGACTGTAGTACCGGCCAAGACTGATTTCCACCCAGATTTCCATATTATTTATTTTTATCGTTGAGGTCTTCCCCAGGTAGATGCTCTCGCTCCCGGGTGCAGGGAAGAGCTGTAAGACTACAGATGTTAGCAAAGTTCACGTCGGCGCTATGTGGCTGGAACATATTTAAGGTGCATTAAGTGGCATTTCGGCTTATATGATTGTAAATGATGACTCAGGACTAAATATTTAATGTGAAGTCATTATGACAGGAATAATCCAACTTAGGAAGTGGTATCTTTGTAACAGGTACACAAGTGTGGAACTTTAAAGCGAGTTCCTCAGCTTTAAAACTGATTGTACAGAGGAAGCCAAGGTATACTTGCTCTTATATTTGTCTTGGTAAACTCGTAGCGACTGTAAAGCAGAACCAGACTGCAAACTGTAAGTGTCATATGGAACGGGGTCTGCTTGCAAGCTGAATGATGTTTACCTAGTTGTTTTATTTAATAACGGAGCCATTATGCAATTTGAATTCCTACAACAAGCACCAAATGTAAAAGAATTCCTTGGTTTGGTTGTTACTGAAATCTGCTGTTAATAAGATATATGGTTATGTATAAAATGCTTGGAACTACAGAAGAATCAAATGGCTTACTCATAATGGAAATTTCGAAACTTGTGGCATTAAATCTGAATGAAGCAGCTTACCTCAAAACAATGAAAAACCCTTAAAAGAAGATTTGAGTAAATACTCATCTTGGGTTATGTAGGGATAAAAAAACTTGAGATTTTTGCAATTTGTGATGAGAAAAAAATATCACAAAATGCTAAAAACCAAAGTATTCATCCACCCACTTACCAAATGCAACCACATTTGCCTTTTCAAATACATACATAATCCAATGCCTTGCCTTTAAATTTGCAGTTATTGTAAAATAGCGTTGCTCAATTCTGACTCGAGAATTGGACATTTTGCTAACACAGAACCTTCCATGTTACTCTGAAAACACAAAGTCAGTGTGGAACACCTGCCAAAGTTACGGATGAGCAAAGTCACTGGGTGCTCTGTCACACACAGAAATATTTCATTATATAGAAGTCACTATAGTTTGATGGAAACCCACTGAACTCAAAGGAAGCTTTTTATTAATGGCAATGGTTCCGTTTATTAAAACAGAGGTTTTGGACAATATTTCAAATAAAACACAGCTACCATGCTGCAGCGTCCAGCTCAGGAATCGTGTGTCGACTGTTGATGCAGCATGGCCCATTTTCACATAGATCAGAAGACCTAAATATTTTTAAGTTTTAATGCTACGGGCCAAAATATTTCTATAATTTGTCTAAGGCATGGTACTCCTTTTAACTGAGTTCGGGGAAGAAAACCTGACTCCTTTAGCTCTCACAGACACGCGTGAGAAGTCTACGCTTCTTCAGCATTAACATAAAAATAGCAATAAGCAAAATGAAACAATCTACAATCATTAGCCTGTACTAGAACAATTTACCCGTAGGTTGGCAGAACTTCCTTCCCATCATGCAAAAAGCTATAAAAGCTATATTTTCGTAGCCTCTACAAATCAATGCCATGTGCTTCTGTTATAGAGCTTTCTCTGTCTGTTGGCTCCACCTTATAATGAACATGCTGCTTCTGCTTAATTCAATGTATGTCAGTTTTCCACTGACTTCAACAGAAAATCTATTGTCCAGAGCTGAAGATACTATGGATTAAGATATAGTAAAGGGAATAATTGGGTAAGAGGAGCAGATCAGTGAGAAAGCTCTGGTTCAGGCACAATAATCCGGTTAATCAGTAGTGATGGGAGGCAAATTCAGAAAAAAAAGAATATGGCAGCTAAATTGAGTTTACTAAAATGTGATGTTTTTTAAAATGGCTTGAATATGGCAGGAGCTTTTCTAAATTTACAGAAGTGTCACAGTTAATTTGCTCGTGAAATTCGTATCGGGTTTTTTTCAGTCAGTCCTCAGTATAAACTAACAAGCTTTAGTCCTTCCCTCTGCATCTCATATGTTTTAAGGACATGTGAGTTTATTGCATTTGCAAGCAAAACCTAAATACTTACCAAAAAAATCAAGCCCAGAAGAAGAGCTGGGAAGGAAAGAAGCTGTGGATCATCAGTGTTGCTTAGTCATCATTCCCCTCCACCTTCCTTGAAAGCAAGTGAAGGATGCCGCGCTGGGGCACAGGCACCCAAAGGCTCTCCACCCTTCCTCCGTGGTGCAGGAGGAATGTGCATTTCACATGAAGCCACCACATAGGGAGCACCCTTCCTGAGAAGGCAGCGCGCTCAGACAGCTGAGAGTCAGTCAACGAAGACTGAAGGAACACCGGATAAGGGCTGTAAAAGCATACGCGGCTATGGAGATGTTCCGGACTGAATTTCTGCAGATTTATGTCCATATACAGATCCGTCCTATTTCTTTGCCCTCTCAGCAACACTCATCCCCATCAAAGTCCAGACAGGCACAGGCTGGGACAATTAATTTTCACAATATTTCCATTTTGTAAGTAAGGAACCAAACTTAAAAGCCTGGTTCAAACTAAATACCTTGAAAAAGAACTTATTCTAACCTATCTTCAGCAGCTTTGTTTACTGATTAAGGGTGGTTGTGGTCAGATCCTCATCTGGTACCAAACCTGCACAGTTCAGGCGGCCTTCTGATACCTTCCATGAACTGGACATGCAAAGCGGAGGCTGCCTTCTCACAACGCTTGTAATTCGTTGTCAGCCCACTCTTGCAGCAAGTTTGGACCAGGATCTGCTTGAACGATGCTCTTTTTTTTATTCAAAAAAAATACCAAAACAAAACAAAACACAGGCCAAATCCCAACAGGTGTCCAGCTTCTGCAAATCTTGAATTCCAATATTAGCAAAAGTCTTGCTGGTTGGATTTTTATTTTTTTTTTTAAATTCAACATTTTCAAAGAGGAAAGGCACTACTAAATAAAAAAAATGTATTTTCCAGTCTTTTGCTGGCTTTAATCAACTTCAAGTCAATGCTAATTGCAGCTGCTCAGCATTTCCGTAAGATTTTCTCACTGCATCATGGGGTTTTTGGTTTGGGTTTTGTGTCTTTTTCCCCTATTCTTTCCTTTCCCTTTTGATGTGACAAATCGATATTTTTAAATTATTTATAAACAGATCTTTGGGGTTAAGAGTGCAAACTGAAGTTGTACTTTAAAGAGGCAGAGCTTAAATCAAATATAATAACAATTTACTATCAGCTGTATTTCCTGCTTTGAGAAAAAGGACAGAAAAAGAGCACCATATTGCCAAATAATACAAAAAAAGGGAGCACACGGGCCAAAGTAAACACGTGTATGTAGATGGGGAGATTAGATGAAGGGACCAAAATGAGAGTATCCAAAGATACTGCTGTCTGGTTGTCACCCTGTTCCAAAAATTTAGGCTTGTACCACATAGAAGAATTTTTAAGGTAAATGCAGAGATTTCACTGGGCACATTTTAGATGGGAATTCGGTCCATTAGATGCTACTGCAGGCTGAGCCGGAGTCTCTTCCTCCCCGGGAAAAGTTATTGCACACAACTGGCGCTTACAGCTTACATGGAAGTCTAAGCCTTTGGTTTTACACACCAGTGAAACAATTAAAAACAGCGAGACGTCAGGCCAAAAAAGAAAAGCAAATTACAGTAGAACCACAGCAAGCAAAAAAAGTTTGTGACGAAAGAATAAAATACCATAATAATTCCTCTGTTTCTGCAGCAAAAAAAAAAAGGTAGAGAAGACATTCTGCTTGACTCAGAAAACTAAGCATAATACAAATAAAACAATGATCCTTAGATATCTGACAGCGTAACACTTACGCTTCATTCTGTGCTTACAAACCTATCAGCAAGAAACAGAGCTCATGAAAATCCCTTTCCTGTAAAGCTGTATTCTCTTCACTGGTACATATTGCACCATTTTAGCAAGAAAGGCACTCGACCTCTGTTCAAAAGAAATACCCAACAGTTTCCAGTAACGATATCAAAGGCCCATTCTGCAGTTCAGAAAATGAGTCAGAAGCAAGAGCCGCACAGACCAAAGCAGGCGCATGAGATGGATGGAGAGAGCAAAGCCAAAAGGTCTGAATTCCTTCATTTCATAACAGCATAGGAAACTGAGAATTTACTTTTTTTAAAAAAAATCTTTCTTTTGCTTTCTCTAAAGCAGCACCCTATTGATAACAAGGCAAAGTATTTTTCTACGATTCTTCCCTGACTAATACTTCCATCCTGGTCTTGCCTCGTTCAGCACAAAGCAACTTGTGTGCCATTGCCTTACACTCTCAAAAACAACTGAAAAATGACATACTTACCCATTATTTATTTTGCAAAACTTATCGACCTGATTTCATCTCCGGTTTCATCCCTTTGCTGTGAAATGAGCCTGAAACAGCTTTTCTAAGTCTTTATTTCAGCCAGCGATGGAAAAACATTGTCTTAACATACCTCAACTGCAGAAAAAAAAAGCCAGAAGAAAGTACATTTGTGAACAACGCCTGTAGCGACCATCCCTTCAACCCACCTCTCGGTCTTCATCATTTCCTAAACAGTGCAGCGGTCAGGCTGCGCATATCAGCTCCTGACGCAGCTATCTTTTCCTCAAAATGAACGCCGGAACGAAAACAGCCTGATCTTTAGTCAAAGGCGGCTGAGACGGAACACATTCAAGCTCTTAGCTCGGCTGTTAGTTAGCCAATGATGTTAATAATGTACCACAGGGACTTGTGATAAAGAATGAAAGAGCAGACAGAAAGTAAGTTCATTGACAAGTTTTAAAAAAACAGGATATTGTAACTCTGTAACCATTTCTCCAAATCTTCAAAAATTTGAGATTTACCCCCCAAATCCAAATGTTGGGAAGCGTAATCAAATGCTATTAGAACCGGTCAAAAATTACATAAAACTGGGTACTATTCTGCACGCTATGCAAAATCACTTGAACCAAAATTACATGGAATTCAGATCACTGCGACCTTCACCCCGTGCAGTTCTAGGTGTAGGTTTCATTTACCGTCAGGGCAAAGAGAAAGAATACAATACAGAGAAATACTGAAGGGTTAAGCAGGTCTCATTTTTGCATCGAAAGCACATTGCATTCCCATTTTTGTCTTCCCTTTAACCCTTAGAACTTGTCTTCTTTTCAACACGTAATTCCATGTTGAGGGGCGTCGTCTACTGCCGATGTAGAACCATCTACTGGTTCAAAACCATGAGCCAGATTTTTTTGTGAGGCGTCAGTTTACTACTGACTTTGGGGAAGATAGTGAATTTGGCATCAACAGAAAGTGAGGGTTCCTACAGGCAATGCGATCTTCATGTGAGCACACGTGAACACACGGGCACGCAACAACTGCCAACACAACGGTTACTTAACGACAGGCTTCTAACATAACATTTAGGCACCTAATTAAGACTCTTCAGTCATAAAAGCTCTCAGCGCCAGCAGTCGCTAAGTTGTCTGAAGTTCAGCTTCATGCTCCTATTTTTAATACTAATTCAGCCACACACAATCTGATTGTGCTGACAGGTACAAATTTGTTGGTTTTTTTTTTTTTTTTAATGAGAGGGCCGGAAGGATGCTGTAATTAATCACAAGGCCTTGGGAGAAGGTGCTACTGTGAGGCCCCTGGAGCAGCCGGGGGGGGCAGAGCATCGGCCGGGGAACCGCTGAACTCCAGAGCTATACGTAAGTAAGCACAGGAACAAAACAACCCAAGGAATTATGTATCCGAAAGTCACCTCATGGACTATTAATATTTATTTCAGATCTCCTTCATAACTGGGACGTGAATCCATTTTTTTTAAAAAAAATTCCTCCTCCGATAGCATATAATTTTTCCTTTAAAAGATACAAACAAAACCCCACAATGTACTACTTAACGTCATGTGACAAGAAGAGTCTTAAGACCACAGGCCCTATTTCCTCCCTGTCGGGAATTTGTGGGCACTGTCTGTCCTGCTCAATTTTACTGAGCATTACACAATTCCAAACACTGGTTTTTTGGATCACTTAATGGATTAAAATCTGTCAGCCTTTAGCCAAAAAAAGAAAAAAAAAAAAAAGAAAAAGAGGAAGAAAAGAAAAAGAAAAGAAAAGAAAAAAGTGCCAAGTGACACATTAGAAGCACTATATTGTTGCTAAGTACTTACAGCAGGTTCACCTTGACGGTCTGTCACAACATAATGGGATGTTCTGTCACAGATGAATCACCTAACACCCTCCTTACAAAGGAGAAGCACTGAATTCGAAGTAACATGACAAGCCATGATTTGCCTCAATCCTCCAAAACATGCTAAGGTGGAATGCAGAAGAGAAAGCCAAGAAGGAAGAGATGAAAGTTTAAGGCAACAACCCAGCGTTTCAAGACAGCACGTGTTTTTCTCTACTGTGCTTGATGGACATGGCATGACTAAATGGCTAAATATGAGGTTAATTAAAAACAAACAGTTCGTTTTTAAAAAGTGTATTATTGACCCAAAATATTATTTTCTCAGGAGCTTGTTACATGAGCATTATTGACTTGATGGAGCATTATTAGCATGTCAATCACTTCCAGGCTATTTTTATAACCTTGTGCATGTTGTTTTATTGCAACATATACAGATAGAAAAGTAGATACACACAGTAAAGAGCGCTGGAATTCATAATCTCTACCAACAATATCTGTTTTGTAGTGTCCGGGGCCATGAGGCTACAGGAGGGCCTTTTACACTGCAGCAAACACGGGAATTGGATAATCATCGCTTTTAGCATAGTCGGTTTGGTCCCCTGACCTTCTCCAGCCAGGACTGTTCGGTCCCCAAGACCAAAGATGGTCTCTCGAGGCAAGCTCATTGCCACAGCTGGGTGGCCTGAGATTAGAGTTTAGACAGAGCGCGCAAATCAAAGGGGCCGTATGGTATAAAGAAGCGTATAGAGGGAGTGAAAGGGTTTGCTTACCCGACTCTGTAAGTACACAAGAATTAGTGTTTAGGCTCAGCGTAGGAGAAACAATTATGTTTATAATTCAGTTTAGCTTCTGAAAGGAGTCAGTGCCAGTCCTGATGCCCAACCTACCCACAGAACAGAACCACAACCAAAATACCAGCAGTTGCAAAGCAAGTTTCTTCATTCAGTTGCCACGGAGGTAACGCATTGAGGAACTCCTGCACCCTTTGGCGGTCCTGTTAGCCACCAAGAGATAAAGGGGGTGACTGCTGCCAAGAACCAGGCTGAAACAATGCGGTAAAAGAACCACAGCTGTTCCCATTACCTAGCTAGGTCAGACACAACGAGTATACATACCTCAAAATAGCCTGGTTTTGGTTTTGATGCAAATTAATGTCAATAATGGTGACACTGTACAAAACATACACTTTCATTATTTGTTATCCGGAAGACAAGAAGGTAGCAAATGTCTGCATCACAGGACAAGCCCTGGCTCAGTTTCTAGGGCTGCCTGAACCTTTTTCCCATGCAAAGGACATTAGCAGAGTTGTTTTACTGAAAGAAATGAATTGTATTTTCTGTTCTTTACTTGGGGCAGTCAGAAAATCACTGTCAAAGTCTTGTGGAAAGCTAAAACATTTAAAAGCATAAGCCAACAGAAGACTTTGTTGTAAAGTGACACCCATCCATTATAATGCCCGTTGGGCATTCACTGGCTCCAGCAAGAAAAAAAAAAAAAAGGAGATGCAAGTAACATGACTGTTTTCAATTTCAACATTTCTTTTTCTTTTGTCTGTCATGAAAAGGAATAAACCGCAGCAAGCTGACAGTTCGTTGCAACCCAGCATCACGTGGGATAGTAAATAAAGAAATAAGACAAATCATTTCCTTTTATGAAAATGTCTAAGCAAGAGACTCTGTCAAGCCACCGCCATGGTCGCGAGGATGTCCTTTCCTTTTGGCCCTGGATGAAGCGCAACTGTGCTGCGCAGCTCCGGTATTTACTTGTGTTGTGAAGCAAAACTTAAACTTTCCTTTTATTTTAACTCTTTTTCACAGCTTTGGTACAAACAAGTTAGATCTGTACTTGAAAACAAAGCTGAAGGAGAAATGATAAGAGGCTCCTGAAAAAACACTAAAAGGTAGCGCTGTACAAGAAAAAAGTAAAATTAAGTTGTTACTTGCAACCTTTACTTCAACAGGTTTATATCAATAAGTCTCCATAAAACCTCTCAATTTAATTGGCTGGATTAATCAAAATAGATACGTAATCAGATTAACTTTCTTATTCATATTTTTGGAAAACTTGAGGAACTTTCTACAGATGGGTTCCTAGGCCAGCAGACTGCTGGAGGCTACTTTTATCACAAAATGCGGTAAGTTTAATGTCATAAACATGCCTGAACTACGGGGTTTGGTGACTCTTCTCAGACAAAAAAGGGAGAAAGCCTGAAAAGGGAAGCCAAATACAAGCTGTGTATCAAATGTAATTTTTACTGAAATAAAATTTCAAAAGTGGTTTCTTGTGTTACCCCGCAGCTTGTAACATCACCACATGAGATCACGGCATTGTGTCAGTTCAACAGTTACTGGGATAGGCGGTTGTTACGATGACTATCAGTTCAACAGCTACTACAGGGATGAGCAGAAGACCAAAGCCAAAAAAGTAAATATGAACATTATGTTTTGTTGCATGCATTTTAGAAAAAGAATAGCATTCAGACAGAATTAAAAGGTCTCCCTAGATTACAGATACTTGAGCAAACTCAGATCTAGATTTGGATTTTTGGTTTTTCAGTGTATGCGGGTTAATGGAAAGATGTAGGTCCCCTCCTGCACCCTACATGACTTCACGTAATGTGTCCTAACCATTTCAAAGGTGAAGGCTGACCTTTCCTTTTGCCAGGTGAGGACAACAAATCCTACAGCCTCTTCAGTGCAAGTCTCCCTCAATCACACTCTATTCTGTAAACAAACAGAAGGAGCAGGACAGGTCAGCACAACAAATAGAAGAAAACCTTTATCCTTCTGTGGTCCCGCAGTTGACCAAGAGGAAAGACCATCCTCCACGCAGAACCATCCTCCCGTAGTCAGCCATTACCTTTCAGGAGAGGGATCCTTAGGAACGTCTAGTCCTTCTTCTAGAAATCAACCACACCTTCAGCAGATTAGGAGCAGCTGTCTGTTGTTTCGTTACAAAGCGAAGCAAGCTTGGACCCCTAGAGTCCCTTGACCAGTGCCCTACAAAGGTGCCGCAGAGGACAGTTGCAATGGTGGCTCCCATCAACCCAACTTTGCATGAGACTGCCTTTAGCTTTTTGCACGAGTTCTGTTCGATCCTGACCACTGCCATCCTATCCGATCTTGTAAAATTTAATTTGCACACACAGGCATGTCCCATAATAGCAGATGGCTTTCCAGTGAGATGACAGACATCTTCCACCACAGCACAAGAACAAGCAAATTTAGAAAAGTCAGAAACTATTTTCAGAAAGCAGAAGCAAACTAAATACAGGGTAGCAGCCTTGAACCACAACTTGAAATGCAAAACCCCAGAGGCCGGAGTGTGTAAAATTCAGCGTACCATTGTTCTGAAAAGTACAGCGCAGTTACTTGCCTACTGGTGAATTTGGAGGCTTTAGAATGGGTGGAATTAAGCTCTGATTCGGAAAAGGAAAAAAATGGTTATTGATCATACAGCCTATACATATTCAATATGACTGAAAACATCAACAGATGATTAGGGTAACCTGATGCAAGACAAAACAGCGGACAGTCATGTCTACAGACATGCCAAGGGAAATAACAAGATAAAAAAAATATCTCAATACTTTCAATCAAAACAAAGTACACTGGTGATTTTGTATGAGAAGGTCAATATTTCCAGCTTTATGCTTTGCAGGTCTGCAAATATCTAACCTACGATCATAAAATACTGTAAATTGATAAAAACCATCCTGTCATCACAATCATTTGCTGGTTATGGAGGCTGCAAAGCCCACAACCCACTACAGCTCAAGGTTGATTTGCCATCTCCAGCATCACTATAGAGTCGCACCCCCTGAAGCCCCCTGAAGCCCCAGTGCCAGCTTTCTCCGTGCGTTTCTCCCCAGCCATGAGTTTCTGTGCCTGCCTTCATGGGAAGGCCCCTTTGCTTACACAGCTCTGCTGGGAGCCACTTCAGGGAGCCAACGTTAGCGTCCATGCAAGAGGAAAGGTGAGAACTTGTACCTAAAGGGAATGGAAGAACAGGAAAAGCTCTTTCACTTATTTCGGGCTGCAACTCCACGATTACTTTCTACGAAGAATCCACGGGGCTGAGGCAGGCCACATTTCGGGGAAGTGGAGTTGCAGGAACCCCTCTTTGAAACAGCAAAGACTGGAGTCTTGTAAGGACTCTACACCTTACAAGAGTCTAGAGAGGTTAGAAAAGCCTTGACAAGCTTTTCCCAGTATTTTTAAAGAACTTAAATAACTTTATATGCATGTGATTGAATTTACTAAATTACATGTGGGATCACTTTTTTCTCTATCATAGCCTTTTTTTTTTTTTTTTTTTTCTTTTCAAACAGCTAGTCTAGGTCCGAAGGAGTTCTTGGAAGCATATCTGTCCTTAGCACTGGACATGAAGTTACTCACGTGCTTTCAGACTTCTGGATGGTTCAACATAGAAGGCCTAGACAAGAATTCACTTCCCAGTGTTCGGTTTCTCACAGATGTCTTATGCAGGCATGAGAAAGCTCTGTACGCTACTTCTTTGCCTAAAGTTCCCATCCAGAAAAAGGAACAAGAACAGCAAGGCTTTTATATTTCCCCAGATTGTTGTGAAGATAAATGCATCAAAGCACGTGAAGTATCTGAATATGACACAAACGAGCATCACCAGCGATACGTAGGCATAAAGGAAAGTCCAGGGCATATTTTGACGGACAGACAGACCTCAAAATTTAAACAGTTTCCAGAATACAAGGAGCTCCACTTGCTCTTCAGAAGAAAATCCTTGGACCTCAACAATTTACAGCGCTATAAGAACCGTTAATACAGCTGCTATTGAGAGGAGGTGGCTGACACCACATCATCCAGCTGGCAATACTTGACTTCCATTGCTCAGATGAAAATCTTTTACCTATATGGTATATTAAGCTTAAAGTGTCTTTATGGATTCTTGCTGAAGGTTCTGTGAACGTACAGAATTCGGGTGTTCTTACTGTAATGAAGCATAGTTCCTTAAAGGTTAAGCAGAGAGCTTCTAACAGACGCAAACAGCCTACTTCAACCAAGCAAACAAACAAACAACAGAGTATTGGCACATTTTCAAAGTTTGTGAGATTGATATTTAAACTGGATTTCTGCATTGAAGAGCAAATACAGGAAAGGGAAAAAAAAATCTCACTCCATTTAAGAGAAAATGCCTTTGAAATGGTATTTGTGTTGCCCATCAGTGCGAGTGCGTATGTAAAAAAGGACAGAAAGAGTATTCAGAGGAAATGCATTGGCATATATCTGTTTATGCAGGTATTTTTCTGCTGGGTGTATACAATTGCTGAAACAGATTGAATGAAATTAATTTGAGGATCCAAACTCTGCCGTATTTTAAAAAAGGATAATAATAAACTGAAGCTCATAATTCTGCAGCAATTTCTAAGGTATCATTTTTTCATCATAAGCTTTTCAACAGCTGTGACTCATAAACCATAAACACTTAGTACCAAGAAATTGTAAACGACATATGATTTATGACGTGTTTGTATCTCTCTATATAAAACTGTTCTTTCTTTACATATAGGTTCAATGTGTTGGACACAGCAAGCGTGATTCTTATACAAAAGGCAATCAGTGATGCAACCAAGACACCTGGCCATGAACTCCACTTGGCACTGTCAGGTTCTCTTTGGTGGAGCAATTAATTTTTTTTGATACTGAATTTGAATGATACTGAACTGCCCATATTGTCTCAAGGACAAAGGCTTCGATTTAAACCGTACGCGCTTGCTTTTCTCTCCTAACAAGGCACAACAGTCTAAGTTTGTGGTGTCTGATCACTTTACGTGACAAAACTGCTTTCTTATTGGAACACTTCTAAGCTAAAGCATATATTCTCGGTCAACTCGGTCATTTCCCAAAAAGCCAAAAAACAGAGCAAACCGCTTTTGACGGCTTACATCAAAGTTCCTTGGATAACTTCAGATTATTGTTTCCTGTCATCACGGCGTGATAGGAGTAAATCCGTCCTGTTTTACAGACTAGACTGTGATTTCCTGGTTAAAAAAAAAAAAAAAAGAAAAAAAAATGCTTAACCACACCTCCCTTGGAAGGTGGAGAAACATCATTGTATGCAACGCACACAATCACCGGCAGCCACACTTCACGTAACCCTCAACAGTATAGAAGAACACCTGCTCCAGGAGCATGAAATCTGTGTAACAGGACATCCAAAGGTAACCAAAATGACAATGATGTAAAGGATCAGACCCACACAACCCCCCTCATCACATCTAGAAGATTAAATACCAATTAGGTCCTGGTTTGGTTCAGCTCTGATAGGTTTTCATAGAATGGTTTTGCTGCCGTTGTGTTTTCTCTCACTGGGACAAGTTCCCCTCTGCCATTCACACCTTGTGAAGGAGTTAAACTTTTTTTTTCTTTTTTTTTTTTTCCCCAAGCAAATGAGGCTGTTAGTTCGGGCCATCTACAAGGATCACTTTGCTGTAATATAAACAAGCACTAAATGTAATCTGTATTTCACAGGCAAATGACCATGTGGGAGTAAAAATTTTTTTTAAAAAAAGACTTTTATGTGTTGAATAATTTGCTGTAGCTGAAGCATGCACAAGGAAATGATGCATCGTATAACGTCATATGAAATTTAAAGTCAGATTTTTTGGGGTACTTAAATGTTCTCCTAAAACACCTGCAATACAAGTGTCCCTGAAAGTCTCCAATTCCAACAGGCTACAGTTTATTTCCAACAGAAAAATCTCAGATTATTTTTCCTTAATTTGTTGTACGTTGCAACATTTTCCTGAAATGTAAGGAAATTTAAAAAAAATAACAACAAAACAATCTGCTCCTGACGTGTTTTGTTTCTTGAGTTAAAATAGGATGGTCCTTTTTTCCCATTTCAAGGGTGAATCAAGCCAAAAAAAGGGGAAATGACTATACTCATTAAATGAAAACTTGGCCATCCATTCAACAGTCAGGCACACACTTAGATAAACTGAAAATTCCACTCAATCTGTAGGTTTTAATTAATGTAAGAACTCTCATTTGTAATATCCATAGGAACCAATTAAGGCAGATACATCGTCTTTATGTTGCCCTTCAGTAGTTTCTCTCTAGCAGTTGTTGCTCTAACAACAGTAACTCTTCACCAACACTACCTAATTGTGAGAATAAAGCCTGAAGGAGCAAATCCTTGACTTCATCCTTCTGATTTACAAGCCAGAAGGTGAGATAATTTTATTTTCCTTTTTTAGTTTTTTGAAAGGAAAATCGTCGCTACAGTACAGAACAACATTTTAAACAAGCACAAAAATCCTCATACTGAGGGAGGAAAAAATGGCGTTGAGAGTACTGAAAAACCCTGCAAGCTTATTGTTTTGAATGGCTTTTCAATTTCCAAAAACGTACTGGAAACCACTGTTAGTTTTGATTCGTGACAGAGAATCCAGTTAATGCATTGGTGGAACTCAAAGTCCTGATGAACGTAATGGAAGTAGACAACATATGGAGAACATAAAACAGCTAAAGATGTGTCCTGGATGCAAGAAAACTCGGAATTTCTCACCACTCAGATGTGCTTAACTAGTAGGGACTTGCACAGCGCGGATGAATAAAACCTTACAGAGGAAACTTCCACTTAGGGAGATAAAGACTCACCGCAAAAGGCTACTGCAGGTAAGCAAAGAAAATAAAACGTAATAGAGAAATGGGTGACCGAAGAATGCTATGACTGAAGATATCAAGAAGCATAGGAAGGCAAGGAGAACTGCCAAAAAGGGAGCATGAGCTTGCAAATGATATTAAGGCAAAGGACTTCAGTTTCTAGCATAAGTGAAGGATGCATCGCAAATCAAAGCACAGCCATTTCGCAACGGACAGAGGGCAGGTACTGCAGGCAAGCCGGGAAAACGCAGCAAGTATAGGGAAGTTTATCTCTGCTATCAATCAGGATAACGATGTCGAACATGAAGCAGGATGCTTAATCAGTATAAGGCTATGGAAAAGAGAACTCCATCAAATGGGGGATAAGCCCCAGCAGCCGGAAAAAATTTCAATCTGAGGAGAAACAAACCAGTCCCAGCCCAGACCGAAGGAACACTAACTAACAGGAGTGGGTTTAAGTTGGTTTGGTTTGATTTTTTTTTTTTTAATGTTGAAAGTGATATCAGATATTCCGTGGGTAGCAATGTGTTACTGGCTTCTACAATATTCCTGATTCCAGAGCAAGTTACGAAAGTAAATGCAAAGCAGCACAAAATGCAACATAAACAAAAGCTGATCGCAATAAAGGCTTAAGACAAAAAAAAAAAATACAGCAGATCCCCATGTTTTATAGGAACCGTAAGAAAACTGCAAGAGACAACTGAAGGGGGAGAAACTTCGCAAATTGTGACACAGAGTAGCAAACCATTTTCCCTGTCTCCTACAACAGGAAAAAACACGGGGCATCATGTGAAATTAATAAGAAGCAGGATCTAAACAAAGAAGGCAGCAGGTCTTTATGCAATTCATACTAAGCTGCAGAAGAGCTGACCCTGTGATGTTGAGTGCTTAAAGCTTGCCTGGATTCAAATTCTCGGAGCAAATATTCATCCAGGGCAATTAAGCAACCAGAAACCACCTCTGACTCAGAAAGTCCCTGGGCTGCAGACTGCTGCAGCTCAGGAGCGTAATTTCAGGCCCGGCAAGTTCCTGTGCCTCCCTTAAGCGTCTGCTATTGACCACCTAAAAAGCAAAATACTGGGTGAAACGTATCATCCCGGCAGAGGTGTTCTGTAGAGATGCGCTCCAGGAGAGCTTCCCACGGAACCGATTGTGAGGGCAGGAGGGGGAAGGGGGAGAGATTGGAGGATTTGGGGAATCTTTATCAGTTCCTCTGCCTCATTAAATTAATAGCTCTAGTCCCTCCAAATTGAAAGCGGGTAGATTTAGATTGGAAAAAAATTCTCTGCTGTGAGGGCGGTGAGCCGCTGGCCCAGGTTGCCCAGAGAAGCTGTGGCTGTCCCATCCCTGGAGGGATTCAAGGCCAGGTTGGACGGGGCTTGGAGCTACCTGGGCTGGTGGGAGGTGTCCCTGCCCAGGGCAGGGGGTGGCACTGGGTGGGCTTTAAGGTCCCTTCCATCCCAAACCATTCTGTGATTCTGTGGGATTCAATTCCAGAGCACTTACACCCAAAGCAAATGTCAAGGAAGAGAAGCCTCAGCTATAGTATAATGATGTAGAAGAATGCATGGATAAAAAATGCTGATAATACGTTGAGTTTAAAATTTAGATAAATCCTTCCAAAGCCCTTGAGCAATAACTGGAATAAGCTTTCAGAAGAAACGGTGGAACAAACAACTATTTTTAAGATTCAAGGTGACCATAAAAGAGATCTCGTGCCTTAGTTTCCTGTAAAAGCAGCAGATTGGCAAAAGATCCTTTCAAGTCTTACACTGCTAATCTGGCTCACGTTCTGGAGCCAGTCTTCCATCTCCTTCCATTTGGAAGGAGTACGAATATGACCTTATGCTCCATGGTGGGGCACAGACCAAGAGCCGAGGAGAAGTAACTGCTGGGGCACAGAAATTAAAAGCAGAGACATTATGGGCTTCAATTTGGAACACACCTGTCGTTGTAAAGTGCTTAGAAAGGGCACAACCACTACACTTGCTCTCCGTACTTTTGTATCCCTCTTGCGTTTTGAATGTATATACAACTGCACAAGTGTGATTCTAGCTTGCAAATAACAAGCCACATAGATCAGAGCATTAGCTATAAATAAGTATATCTTTCTTTGGTCTTACAACCTGAATTCTTTCCAGGGGAAGACTGTAATTAGTATGACATGGGGGCTTTTAGCAGATGTGAAACCGGATAGATTGAGCTCTCTCTCATATGAATAGCCTGAAACGAGGTCTGCCTTGCATGGTTTGTAGTAATGGGGAGGAAATTGAGCATTAAATACAAATCAACAATCATTCATTTCACTGCAGCAGTGGAGCGGCAGAGCTGGTGAAGTCACTCTTTTCAGCACCTTGCATCCTGCTGGACTTTATTTACAGCACCGGAGCTCCCATCTTTGGAAACGGCCACCTACGGGGTAACTCAAACAAAGAATGATTAAGAGAGAAAGCAATTTAAGGTTCAATTTTTATACACAAACATCAGAGGAGTGATGTTTTCTTTGCTTGCAATTTATGACGGGTCTTGAGATATATTCATTAAGCTATCCTTCTAACAGCCTGAAGTGAGGTCAATGTGGCATAGCACTGCAAGCCACGATAACAGTAGATATTAGCTGGATATTTGTACAATAAGCGAAGTCAGAAGATTTATTGGTTTTCTAATCCAAAGACTGACCCGACTCTCCATTTAAAAGTTGAATAGGAAGTTGAAAATCCCCCCTAATGTTTTTGAGAGGTGTGAGGAGACGAGGAAAGCACCTGCAATGCATCACTCTGTTTAGATTGCAGCATGAAACACTGGATTTGTTGGCTGCAGTGGGCTCTCCGTAGAGGGAACAGACAACAACAATCAAGGAGTTCACTGCTCATTATGTGTGAAGAGAAAAATGGAATGCTGTCCCCTGAAACACCCGAACGCTCTCGAGGTCAACAGCTCTAAAAAGCTGCCACAAAAAAAAAAAAAAAAAAAAAAAAAAAAAAAAAAGAAGAACAAAACCCCTGATTTAAGCTCTGAACAGTTCAAGTTCATGCTAACATTTGGATACAATTCTTTGTACAATTTAAAAAAAAACTTAACATTTGGCTATTTATCTGGCATGTGATGTACAAGAAATAACTACAAGCTCCAGAAAAAAGCAATATCTTAACTGCACGTGCTATAATCACTCTTCACAGTGTTTTCTGGAGAGAAGACAATGCCAAAATAAGGCTAGTTGCTTAATAAATTTCATTCTGCCTGTCAAAAGTTGCACCATTACCAAGGCCATCATGCCAAGGATATCGATATTCAATCAGTTTGGCTCATAAGCCGTTAGATGAATTTATTACAACTCTGTCATCTCCTGTGAAATAACACCAGATACCAGCCCCCCTCCCCGAGCTCTTCCTTACGGAAAGGTCCATTCTCCGCCCTGACCCACAGAAACACAGTGGAAGGGATTCCAAACAGAACCACGGCCTAAAATTCATCCTGGCAAGAGAATGACCCAACTCACTCCCTATTTAGCTAAACAATTTGGGAGGGGAAAGAGTCTCATTGTTTTTCTGGTTTGATTGCAAGTGAATGCAGAGCTAATAAATGCTACAAAATCTAAGAAGTGTCATTAGGAATAATATTTTCTGAGTTAAAACGGCATCCGCTTTTAGTGTACAACTTGTACATTTGATTTATGAATCACGGGACAGGAAATCTAATTAATATTTTTGTGTTGTGTCCATAAAATATTTACTCTTAAAATAATAATAAATGCTATTTTATGAGCTCACAATCAAAAGATCTGCCTTAGAGTCAACAGTCTATAGAATTTTTATATATGATTAAAATGCAAGAGTCAAAGAGATGCCTTAAAGAAATCTGTCTTCAAGTAATAACTGAAAAAGCAAAACTGTTGCAGAATTTCTAACATTGTTTGTGAGCATTTTCTGTGGATTTTCATCAGATTCAGCATATCGCGACTGAGTTCACCGGTCTGTTTTTAGCCTAAACTGAGAAAAATCTATGCAATTATCAGCTCGACAATGAGATGCATAATTGCATGTTCACTTACAATCCCCACCGTATAGTAATTTTTTACAACTAAAAGCTTAACGCGAGAAGCATGATTGTAACCCACACATTCTAATCTTCTAAAAAAATCATACTCCAAAGCAAGTCTGTGTTTCAAGAGGAGACGAGGAAATGGAAGACATCTTGCAAATTTTGGCTGAGATTTGACAAAAGTTCTCAAATCCAAATTTGCTTTCTGTTCATTTAAACCGAGCTTGATAACATGTCGGACTGCATAAAAATAGGCATTTAAATTAACATATGAATTGAGATTACTGAAAATAAGCATCATTAGTCTGTCAGACATTTAAAGTAGTAGTACATCTTTTGTACTATCTGGTAGATCACCAGATAGTAAGAAAGAATTCTCTGTTCTCCCTTCCCCTGATGAAAAACTGGTAAGGAAAGTACATCAAACCCCCAGATGAACCAATTTTTATTAAAAGGAAATATTTTTCAATTTTTCTTCCCCAGATAACCAGAGCAACAAGAACTTTTTCAAGACAGTTTTACATCTATCCACAAACTTTTCTCATGACATATTTTCATTTGATGCTTTGTTTCAGACCTTGAAAGGTGATAGAAGCCCAGAAGAATGAAAACTACTGAGCAGTGGCTAGAACATCTCCAATTCATGAACGATAATTAACCTCAACCGTTATGTTCCTAAGTCTGTTCGCTACTGATGTACAAGAAACTTTGTCGCCTCAGGAACTCCAGCTCTGTTGTGGATGCTGAAGGAGACCAAGATAATCTCCTCATTCCTGGTTCAGGGAGGGTTTTCCCCAAAGAGGTCAGGAGTACGACAGCCCTCTCCCCATTCCTCTGTCTGTCCTTGATTTACCGCATGCAAACAACACCTCCACGCACACCTACATGCAAATATATGTTCAGGAGGCCTAAAAGGAAATTTCGGCACTGCTTATAGTTCACTGCGAAACCAGAAGAATCAGAGCCAAAAAAAAAACCTTTCTTTTTTTTTTTTTTCAAAAACACTCAAAACGTTGGGACTTCCGCCCCAACAGAGTGATACCAGTTCAGCTGGGCTGGATGGCAGAATTGCAGAGTATTTTTACTGGGAAAAAAAAACCACCAAAACAAAACAACAATCACAACCAATCCTAAAGACCTGGAATGCTCTTTTCATTAGCAGTACTCTCGCATTATGAACTTCCCCATCAATACAAAATTCTCTGATTGTTGAGATGAAAGTCATACTCCACAGACCAAGTCAAAACGCCTAATGGGAATAAAAAATATCACAACAAGAAGCAACACTAAACGGAACCAGCTGACAAGCACAGTAACGCTCCACCACAACGTAGAAAGTTCTCAGCAAGAAGAAATAAACAGAAAAAGGACATTTAAACAGAATCCCAACTTCAGCTTTCTTGGTGTAAGAAATACTGAGGCCTACTTCTGTCTGACCGAGCAGATGATGCTTGCTGTGGAAAAGTCAGGTAAGATACGGTTATTCACCGATTCCCATAGCACAAGAAACATGGGGAATCCCATTTTCTGGCTGAAAAGGAGATGTATTTTCACATTTTAATTACACTTGAGTTCATTGCTATGGAGTGGGCTTCACCTTTCCATAACACTCCACTAAGATGATGCTGTTCAGGATATGAAGTTTGTTCCCAAATTAAGCACAAACAATCATGTAAAATTCTGCACAAGCTCCAAAAGTGGCTGAAAATAACCAGTAAACTAAACATTTACTGATATCGTCCAGAAAGGATGCAAATCTATCTCCAGTTACAGCTAATGCACTGAAAGAAATCTGTATTTTCCTCCACAGCTAAGGAAGACTCTTGTCTATTGTTTCAACACTATAGATGCCTGAAACTTGGTCTTATCACCCGTTTTCAAGCCACTAAAAGAGCCATTCTTTACTGGAGTAGGAAACTCAATAAGTAAATCCTCAAGAAACATGATTAATAGGTTTTAACTTAAAAATTCACCAAGCCTTCACAAGTACAGCAAAGTCTACAAAGATGTTCCTCATCATCAAACCCAAGGGCAATGATCCTGCTCCGCAAAAATATTATTTGGGAGTGAAGAATCACTTGCCCTTCTCCATTCTTGGGGCTGACGAGTTCTGATGATAATTGAATTAACGACAGCTGGGCATTACTGAGGTCCACAGCCGGCCTTTGCCACAGCACGGCCCATCGCCTTGGCTTGAGGAACGGGGCTGGGAGGGGAGGTGGGACAACTGGGGGCGTGAATTGTTGTCAGGAGGATCCACATCAGCTGCGTGTCAGCAAAGGATCATACTGCATGGGGGTAAAACCCAAATGCTTCAGTCATAGTGCAGCTTTAACACCACTGGAGGAACACGCCGCAATGAGGATTTGTACCAAGACAGCTGCAAAATACAACCATGAGCTGACTTCTTCGCCAACAAACATACATGCTCCTGACACTGACAACTTAGGATACGCTGTGCAAATACTGACAACATCAAAGGCAGACCTAAATAAGCCCTGATAAAAGATTGCCAAAACAACATCCAGCTCCCCTGCCCTCCTGTTCGGAATGACAGCCTTTTGGATTTTGGCAACTGCACGCCTTAGCAAAATCGCGCAAGGAGGAGCTCTCAGACTCGATGAGGCTTTCAGTCTTGATCATGACAAGTATTTTATAAGCTGAACCAAAATCAGAGATGTATGAAAGCTGTTGGGTATCCAGGATGATAATGGTCAACGGGATCTCTAATCTGAAAGGCTTCACACTCTGAAAATAATCAGAGTTAATAAAATCAGATGCTTTCAAGAAAAAATTGCAGCCAATTTCTCAGATGTCTTGCTGCAAAGTACTTACATTTCCTTCTTGCGATCCCGGTGTGTTTCTGTTAAGGCAGCGCTGATGAATCCCAGTCCTAGATCAGGCAACTCAGGCACACAGAAGCACAGGTCTCTCCATTAGCATATTTAAAAGACAATCCCAAACCCCAAGGCCTACTTTCAGCAATAAAAAACGAAAGAAGACAAAATGTTTCTAACTTCTGTAATATTATCGAGACTACACGGTTTCTTGTAATCATCAGAAGAAATTACCGGGTGAACCCTCAACTAGTTCTGTACGCCACTCCTCACCGCAGTATGATCTCACCTAATAAAATTAAAATCAGGAACACGTAATGGAAGCAACCAGGTTTTCAGACACGTGAAAGTCAACAGGAACCGTGTCTGCTTATGCTTAGACTGTCTTTAGTCCATTATATGTGCCCCACTACGACCGAATAAGAATCCCACTCATCCAGCAGGAGCTGTCGCCAGAAACATAAACATCGCACCGCCTCGGGACGGGGTCGGGCTCTCGACGGCAACACGCGGGCATCGGCTGCGGGTTGCTTGGTGGAGCCTAACGGTTACGAACGGCTCCTGTAAACGCAGACCTGACGGCTTCTCCGTGCGACTTTTATGTCGAGCACTCACTAGCACACAAACGCTACTAGAGGAAAAACGTTTCTGATTCTTCTTTTTCCTCGACAGATTTAGGGAAAAAAAGCAAAAAAAAAAAAAAAAAAAAAAGAAGAAGAAGCAAAAAAGCAGTGCTCATTTTGGAATGCGGATCATTACCCTCAGTACTGACACCTTGTATAATTTGAAAAATGATGTGACTTTTGGGTAAACACGAACATGCCATAAAGAAGGTGTTCTTACATTAATTAAAAAAATCAAGTCTACAGGCTGGGTAATGAGCCAGAAAAAGGCCTGATTTTTAAAACATGCATTACAAGGCATGAGTTATGTCCTTAGCTGTTTGAAGGTATTTATTGCCTATATTTTTTTAAACCTATAGAATCAGAGACTATCTTCAGAAAGCAAGAAAACATGGAACAGATATATTTTGCTATTTATTTTAAAATTCCATTCATATATTGGTAAATTAATTTGAGCCACAATATAACATTCAGATTGCCCCATTTACATACAGTGAATAAGAACTGCTGAGCACACAGGAGTCTTAACAATCACGGGAACTTTTCTGCGGGCTTTAATGAGCCACAAATTGGAGCAGAGTGGATGGGAGTTTTGCTGAGTAAGAATTAAGTGGAAACCTCAGGGCTTGTCTCTGATACAGGTGCAGAGTACAGCTCAGGAACGGTTTGCAAGGAAGCCCTCAATGAAGGCCTCGGAAGTTGGCCAAATAGGTGGAAATAACATCACTTAAAAAAATTCACTAGAAATACCATGAAATTGGATGCCACATATTACCATACTCAAAAAGTTGAGGGTCTATTTGTTTAATTTGGATGAGTTTTCAAATAACTCAGAACTAAAGTAATCTATAGCGGGCACAACAACACGAAGGAAGTACTGAAGCTGGCGTGTCATACGCCCTTCACCGTAGCTGCGGAAACAGGACTCGTAAATGCATCCGAGGGGCCTGCGCGAGACGTGCCAAGGCACATTTTCTCGGTGAATGTTTTTCAAAGCTAGTGCAAACCCAATAAAAATGGAAGTGACAATTTAAAAAATAATTTAGGCTGAAAATGAATTTATTCTAATATCCGGGGAGAAGACAAATAGAAAAGATATCACGAAGTACAATAGTTATTTATTAATACTATACCACTATAGGCACGTCTGAGCTCAAGTAAAGGGCAGGGTGACTACCAAAACACAACCAATACCTTGACTGCAATTTAACAATCACAAATTATTTATACTTTTCAGATTCACCCCTTTGTAGCACAATTCTTAGCCCCTAACACATCAAACAGCTCCTCGGTACCTTCGGGTTTCATCCGTACCTTCTGCTCCAACGGTGTCAGCGCAGCCATGGCAATTTACATCACGGGAGAGTCTGGATCAAAGTGCAGGTAGCGCTGAATTATCTCACTTCCTTGGCTATTGAAAATACACAAACTGCACCTTATAAATAGACTTGATAAAAGGTTGTTTCCCTCCGTATTCCCTCAGGCACGAGGAAACCTGTGGGAATACGAGGTGCGGGAACAGGAGCGGTGCCGTATTCCAGAAGCTCCCACGTAGGGCAGCACCGAGTCGGCTGCTGGTTCAGGCCACAGCAGATGAGGGTGTCCTCCCCCAGACATCTCCAGAAACCCAGCAAAGCACAGTTACTTGGAAAACATCAGCAGCTCTTCAACAAGGCTCTAGAGGCACTGCCTTATCTGATGGATTTTATTTTATTTTATTTTTTTCATTTTCACTGTGAACATCTCCACACAGGCAAAATACGGCTGTGACAGGAAGGTTTTTTTCAAAAATCTACGAAACATTCAGCGCACTCCCATGCGCAGGCTGTTTGACAATCACTCTCAAAGCACCAATCACATCCCTCACAGTCATGGGCACCAGCGTTCCTGTACTCGTTTGTTAATCAGAAATAGGTATACCGCTATCTTCACTTACACTTCGCACACTTGTATCTTTTTTTTCTGTAGGGTATACCATCTTACTGATTTTTGGACTTCATTTCCTCCCCTTTTATGGTCTCTGTTCACTTTCCCTCCTCTGGGAAACAGAACCCCTGCTCCACGTTGCAAGGTGGTTCTCCCTGAAATTCTAAACGGTCGAGGAGCTCCACCTAAGCGCAATTCTAGCGACAAATCGATCTAGAAAATATTAGAATTACATACTTTTTTTTTTTAAGACTCACCAAACAGCTACGTCTCTAGCACAAGCATGTTTCTCTGTTGCACAACCGATCCTATACTTGACTCTGGACCCTGCTGGTCTGCGGTATCAGTGTATGCCAGCAAAAGCCTCTGAATACCCAAACCTCCTCAATTTCAAATTTCCTAGCCAAAATACGTGCGACTACCACATACACATGCGACTTCAGGGATACAGGTACAACCAGAACATACGTTGTTCCGTGGTGGTCCACAAGTGTAGGTCCCAAGTGAGAAGGAACTTGGATGGAGAGCAGCAACGTGAAAACACCAGGCAGTAGGTGCCTGTACACCCCTTCTTCCTCGTGTCCCCTGCGTGGGAGGGGACGGCCCGACAGCCGGCACAGCCAACTGAGGGTGCCCACCACAGCAGGGGTTCACACTGCCTGCCTTCGCTCGCAAAGAACCTCTCAGTCTGGAGCAGCCCAGCTTCTGCCCGAGTCACCTCAACTAATCGCTGGTGTTAAGCATAAAGAGAAAAAAAGAGACAAATCGTAACAATGAAAGGCCAACATCTTAAAGAAGAGCCAGCTTGCCCCGTGCTTTGAGTGAGAGGTTCAGTTAAAACACATGATCCGCAAATTTTCCATTTCATCAAATCCTGCTAATAGAATTCTACAATCTGGTAGTTTAAGCTGCGCGTTAGAAAAAGCCAGGGAAACATTTGCTTTGGCACTGGCAGGTTCTCAGGTTTTTCCAGTTGGAACAATGATAAATGACTTAACCCTGATCATTTTTCTGAAACCTGATTTTTTTTGTTTGACATTTATTTACAGTTTCTATAAACACTAACACCTATAAAACATGGTTTACTGTTTGATTGCTTGGCGGACAAGCAAGCCTTAAATACATAAATTATGAGCACCTAGTTAATGAGTGACATGACGGACATGAAGTTTTATTTACCATTGGCATGAGCCTTCATATAAAATTAGTGGCATAAGAAAGCCAGGTTTTATGAATGCACATAGTCATACCTATTCATGGCCTGACTTTTTTTTTTTTTGACTTTTTTTTTTTTTTTGACTTTTTTTTTAAAAGACTTGACATAAGACTGTGGCCTATGTGTAATTTCATTGCCTCGAGCAAGGTTAGGGGAAAGCTGCTCCATCTGGCAATTTCCCTTTGACTGGCACATAGTTAAACAATGATGCAGTTTGACAAATTTCAAACCCTGCTTATGAAAAAATAACATAAACACAATAGTCACTCTGAGTAGATTGTCCACCTGTGCAAGCGGGCATGAAGTGTTAAGTAAAGGCTGCTGGTAATGAATAAAGATGCAGTGCATAGTTGGATTAGGTCGTTCCAAATGTAAATCACTGTCAGATAAAGCACTTGTGTTTACATGTAGCATTAATATTTTGATCAGTATGTTTAAGAGAATTAGCTTCTTAATGCAGATGTTCTCATTTGGACCTTCACACCCGTAGCTTCAGCCAACTCCTTTACCATCAGTTATGTCAACATGTCATAAATCTTAGCTGCTTTAACTTCTATTTTAAACAAAGCTTTGTTGTAAAATTTGGAGGCGTGTTTCCTTCGGGTTTTATTTTTGGCAAATTTCTTGTTATTTTGTTGAAAATCTGACACATTAATGTCCAATTAACCATCTTTGAGTATTTTACTGACAAGGATCCCAGCAGCAATCAAATGTCTTTTTATTGTAAGAACCTCCCTGCCCCCCACCCAACCAGCTGTATCCATTATGTGAACAAGAAGTCTTTATATCTTGACGTACGAACAATAAAGGCATTACGCTTAGCGGAAATAGGACATATGTCTCAACAGCTACACACTCTATACCCTTTTGGACTACATACCATAAAGGTAAACGCTCCCCAGATGCTCCCAAAACGGGACAGAGTGAAATTCCAATACAAAATTCATCTACGGTTGGTGTTCTTTTTTTTTTTTTTAAAACAAGGAAAAACTTTTAATCTGTCCAATTTATTTTAACATCGATGCCTGTATCACAGGGGGTGCTGGGGGATGCAACCTCTGTGATAAAACCCAGCCCATACACAAAACGGTGCAATTTGTCTCTTAGGTCACTATGACTGTAGCAATCATATCACTTTGTAAGCTTCATGGGTTTACCTTTCATCAAGTGAACGTTACCCTTTTCTTAATTAGTAATTTTACATTCTCTCAAGTTGCATGTTTTTTTTCCAAGTGCTTTTAAAAGTTGAGAAAGAAATGATAATTTAATCTTAAAGTGCTTATTACTAAAAGGGAAATGAATTCATTTTTGCTGAAAGACGTGCAGCAAACAAGATATACCACAAAATACGATTTTTTTTTTCTGAAATTCTGAATAAAAAACATGACAAAGAGAAATATTTGCATTTTGGAGCTTTTGTGTTTCATCAAAAAATATTTTGCATAACTCAGATTAAATATGGAGTTCTAAACTTCCATTAATTGTTCCTATTCAATATGGCTTTCTAACTGCAATTTGTAAAAACACTTGACACTAGATGACCTCTAAAGGTCCCTTCCAACCCAACAGATTCCATGATTCCATGACAGCCTCCTATCAATCTTCCTACACATCACAATCATTGTCCAGAATTAACGCGCACGTGGGCAGGCATGTGGCTGTCTGGGAAGACCATCTTGCGTTTCCAAAGCTATGCCATTATTGCAACCAAGGCATCGGGTTAAGTTTTTAAAAAATTTCCTCTTTTTGATTAATTTATTGTAACAGTTTTGCTGTTTTTCAATATGGTGATAAGTGAAAGAACTAACATTCATGGCAGCAAGATTTGGCAACAGGGACCTTTGTGTCATACACTGGCCACCATGACGATCGTCTGAGAGGATGGCAAGGAAACAAATTTGCTTTGAAACTCAACGTTTGGAAAATTATCAAAGTCTGTGGGCTATGACAGCCTTTTGGGTGAAAGGAGGGTAAACAAAAAGCAAGTACCATGTTAAAGATACCGTAAACAAAATTGGTACAGTGGCACGAAAGTGCCGTTTGCCCTTTGTCCTCCCAATGAAAGGAGCCTGATATCGAAAGAAACACAGAGAAAACAATTTGGTGCCTCAGTGATGTAACTGTTCTCATAAGCATTTAAGATTAATAATAAACCTACCTAACGCCATACAAGAAAAGCTACCATGGATTATTTCCCAGGAAGGAAGGCTGACCCATTTTACGGGTCAGAAATAGTAAAAAGTGAAAGGCTGAAAATACTGTCGTAAGACCAGAGCCTGTCACTCCGGTTGAAAGCTAGAAAACATTATGCAAATAACTGAATTCCTGAGCACCATCCCCTCCGCATCAGCGTTACTGTGACTACCTTGGAGACGGTGCTTCAAAGGGATGAAGGAATAGGACCAAGTGGGTGTAGCCTCAATGATTAAATCAGAACTTTCCCTCCTGTTTTGCACTTCGAATACTTATTTGCCGAACAACTTTATTTGTCTGCATCTTTGTGCCCACTGATAACCTGGAGCTGCTTCAGGGGGAATGACCTCATTTTCTGAGTTTAGCAGCTATTTTCAACATATTAATTTTTAATAAACCTGCGGCTGGAGCGAGCATATTCTTTTAAACACCTGAAGCTGTGGGAGAGACACCATCCTTGGCTAGCTGAACTGGACAAAACTCCTTTCCCCAGTGATAAAACTGGACGATGACAAGCACTTTCTGCTTGCACCAAGTTTCTGTACACAACTGCTGAATCATAGTCCACAGTTGGGTGAAGTTTCTTGTGCTTAAGGAAAACAGTCAAATATATGGATTTGAATCTGGGGCATCAAGTCACCTAACGATAGCATTGCCTGTTCGCAGAGTGAAGTTGTCAAACATACTAAATTCTGAACTGGTGTCATGGAAAACACACACAGTCCAAAGTCTGGCTGCAGGAAGGTCCCTACTGAAAAATTCAAATAAAGTAAAAGCAGAAGTATGTTTTGACGGGTGGAAGGTCTTCTCATGTTTGACTTCAGAGAATCATTAAAAAATGAATGGAGAGCTGGCTGATCTACTCAGACACCCCAACAATTAAGCTAGCATCAAAATTCAACTCCTGAAACACTTCGATAAAGAAAATCAAATCACAAAAATGGTGCAATTTGCCAAAAACTGCAAACAGTACTCCTCATTCTCTTACTTGGATTCCAGAGATTTGTTGACGAAAAAACGTTGTAAACATTAAAATCTGCCCGTTGCTTTGCAATTGCACACACTGTAACCTGCAAGAATTGCATGACATGTCCTCACTTCGGTGGGAAATCAAACTTGGTCGTGTCGAAGCCCCAAATATCGCTTTTGTTTCCAAAATTATCCCAGCAAACAACAAGTCAAAGCTGAAGAAAGTCTCACTACTCCTTCCAGCCCTCCGTATGCATCTTTCTTCAGATGATCCCGCAGAGCCACACTCCTCCATTCATCTCCCTCAGCTTTAGGGCACCCATGGAAAAGAGCCGAGGAAAAGGCTGGTCCCCTGCTCCAGCTGCGCTGCTGGAAAGCTCTAGAAAGAGCAATGGGGAATATCCTCCCTCTGAAAGCCTACCCTGACACTCTTGTGAGTATGATATCAAATATCGTATATTTGATATTCAGGCTTTAATTTTCTGACCTTCCAGCTGCTCCGTGGTCTCTCTCTCTCTCATTTTAGGCATGACACCACCACAAAACTTTCTGCTTTTATGCATCTGCTTTCCTAAGCTTTACTGCTCCAAAAGCCATTTTGAGATCTCAAATGTATATACAAAAGATTAGATCCATTTTTACTCTTTGCCTGATCTTGATGCTTCCTAATGGATAACTACTTCTCCTCCATTTCTGTTCTAATTTAGTAATGATAAACCACTGAAAACTGCAAATCTTCTTAAAAACACCAGGATACACTTTTTTAATAATGGCACACAAACCGTGCCTTGAGAATTTGTACTCCAAAGGTTTCCAAATTAAATATCAAATTGGTATAAAAATAATAAATATATCCATAGCTAGACAATATTATCAAAAACATATTTGGAAGACGTAAATTCTTCCTCTGTATAACACTCAAAGTTATGGTTCCTAAATATTCTTATTGCCTGGAATGAAATCAAGTCATTCAACACTTGTTGTTGGTTATGCTAATCCTTTAATATTACTATTTATTCCAGCTGAGAAAAAAGGGCTAAGCCAGCTGTTCAAAACGTCAGCATTTTAATGTTCTCAGTGTTGGCGTAATATTTTATCACCTGTTCTTTATGTTCTGTGTCTCAATTCATACATTAAATTATACGTCAAAATTACTTACGGGTGTAGCGATCAGTTCACGCTGATTTAAGACTGCAATAAAAATTGCACAACAGTCTGAAAAGATATAAAACCCTAGTGACATAGTTGCGCTCTCTTACACCTTCGCGTGGCCCTAAGAAAAGCTGCAAAATCCAGTCCCCGCAGGTTTCCAGGACCTAACCTGAGCCCTGGTAGCCTGTAGCGTTGTATGAGGAGCTACGCTTTAAGCATCACTTGCCCATCTTAAAATTTTGCAATATATTCTTGTTATCACAGGAAAGTAATTTGACCGCTAAATCGGGCATGGGTGACTCTTCGGAGAAGGAAGTAGGATGGCATTACTGAAAATAAATAAGATCATTTTTGTGTTATTGACTTATTCGTAAAAAAGAAGAAAAAAAAAAGATCAAACCTATTACTATACTGAGCTTTCAGTTTCTTGTTTAGTCACACAATAAAGGTACAGTATATCTGAATTCATTGCTTTTCTTGCAGTTCATTCTTGCTCGAGTATTATGTCAAGCCATAAATGAATAATAATAGAGGCACACAGGGAAACGAACGGAAGATACTATCTAGCCCTCCAAAGAAAATGGAGAAACTGAGTTTCTAAGGAAATGCACGATCCTGGTTAAGCTCCTACGCAGCCTCTTTATTCTCATACAACATAGAGTGTGTCCAAGTTGACTAATTACTCTGTTCTTTTAAGCCAGTTTGAATATGGGATTTGTAGACTCCGATTTTTCTTTTAGTAGAATTTGCAAAGATTTTTAAATTTTGGTGATGCGTTGGGTTCCTTTTGCCTGACTATCTAAACACAAGGAACTAACAGTAGTGAGCTTTCAAAATCTCTGACTAGTGTGCAAATATTGTGGTTGCAGCGCAAAGGCTTCAGCGTACCACAAGCCCTATTCTCCACCGTCTTCTGCTCACGACAAGGGTTTGCTATCAATACTACTACTTATTTACAGCCAAAAGGTACTGCAGGCTCTGGTCCTGACCAGTAAAGCCTCTACAAACACACAAGAAAAAGACCAAATGCTACTTGTTTCGTTCCTCTGCGTGAGCACTGATTGCTGGGCAACCATGTAAGACCGAGAAAGGACTAGCCTTTTGGTGTTTTGATAGGTAGAGGAAACCTGGATAGGCTGGAAAAATTACATGCACCGTAACAATGAATGCTGCCCTTCAAGCAATGGGTTTCTAGGGTTCCTCTTGTGTTCATCTCTAGTACCTTCCTGGGGAAAAGCCCGAAGGCTTCTAAAATCCCTGATGTGAAAGCAGCGCCGTTGCTATGGATCCACTGAATTTCTTCTCCTTTCACCAGAGAGCTGCACCTCATTTTTGCACGCGGAGTCTCGCAAAGCTCCTTCTGGTTGTGCTTGCTCTACCACTTTCCTCTCAATAATTTACCCATTTGCAAATGCTTTTCTACAAGTGTTTTCATAGCTATGTTTACTTGATGCTGCATGCAAATAAAGACAAATCCATTAGGCTACCCCGACAAAATCAGGTTTTGTCAAAACCCGTGAGATCTTGAATTATTTCCATATTATCTCAATCGACTATGTAAGTTCTGATTATGAGTTTCTAATAATCAATATTAACAAATTCCAGGCCAGATTAAAACAATCTGGAGCCCTAGGAAAAGCTTCCTACAATACGCTTCTACAACAGTAAGGCTACAAATAAGATCTGAAGGTTTATCAGTTACACAGTTCATGACCCTGGCAATTTATATAGTGGTAACGTGAGCAATGAGGACATTTTGCTAGAACAGGGGCATTTATAAACACTTTGATTCCACCTTCAATAAAGATCCGATATCTTTATGAGATTTCAGTTTTCTCCCGAAATACATAGTTCTTTATTTTTCCGACTAAACTCACCCATCAAAAGGTTTGTACAACTGGAAAGTCCTGTGTTTTCCAAAAGTCAGTCCTCGTCCTCCATGGCCCAGCTACGTGGCAAGGAGGAGCAGCACCCTGCTCTTCCTCACTGGTCGGCAGCACAGGCAGGACAACAATACCCACATTAGTGAACTGAAAAGCAGGTAACATCTTAGAGGGGAGCTGTGATACCCTCTGGCAATTAAATACAGCTCATTACAATCCAACACTATGGAAGGCAATTGTTGGTGGACAGAATGTGACGTTTCTTCAAACGACCAGTCCCCAACAAAGTCTCCATTCAAAGCTTTTCCGGAATGACCCGAGAACCTTGGTCTCCTTAAATGCTTAGAATTAAAGAAAAATGAATATGAAAAGCTATCGCTTAGCAGGAAGTTGAATTCAACACGAGACTCAACTGGTCTGGTAGTCCTTGCATAGGCAAACCTCAGACTGAAGTCAAGAGAAGTTTTGACTAAGAAAACCAAGGTTTCAGTCAAACTGTGCTCAAATGGAGGGGAGAGGAGCGATCTTCAGTAAGTCTAAATAAACCGAAGGCACGGGGTCTCCTCCAAACACTACTGAGGTGAAGTTTTCTGTTAAGTCCTGTATTCTGTTACACAAGGCTTTGGCAGTCATAGGAGGCAAAAACTCTGCATTAACAGCATTTTCCCCTTGTTTTAATAGAATTAACTAGTAAGAACAGGTTGGACGCCCACAATTTTTCTCAGCCCAGTGCAGAGGACATTACAACGGTAAAGCTCACAATAAACTTAAATGTACTATCAATTTGAAATATATTTCCTAACCTTCAGAGGGACAAGGCATAGTGAAGGATCTTGAAGATTTTCCCAAATGGTATGCAGCTTCAGCTGAAAACCCCAGCATTTTTGAACAATCTTATGGGTCCTTCATGGTCAGACAGCAAGCTCAGAATCAGCTGGGAAAATAACAATACAACTAAATACTATGATGAAGCAATCCAAGAAAGCTTTTTTTTTCCCTCGAAAAGCAGGCTGTAGGTATATCACAGAAAGTATGCAGTTTAGGATTTTGTGTAACACTAAAACGCTGCTCAGTAATGACAGATGACAGTTGTTCTGTACTTAAAATATTTTCAGTCGATTTTATGTTTGATCTTCCACCTGATGATTATAGACTCCTAATTACTTTGGAGAATAAACCACAATATTTTATCACCTGTAACAGTCAGCCTTTCCCACATTCACTCTATGAAGAGCAACCAGCAGTTATCATGGGCCACAACAGAACCACCATCTCTTTCACCTTATTCTCTACTCTGACAAAATATTCACCGGCCAGCATCCTCTCTTTCGTCCATATTTATTGCCGTTGGCATAATGAGAGATCAAAGTCTCATGCCTCAGTTGCAGTAAGTTCTCAACAAATCCAAAGCAGGGATTTAGGCTGTACTTGCACTTCCCATAGCCCAGCCACATCCTTAACCATGGCTGCTTGCTATATGCGTGATATAGTAACAGTGGTTAGTTAATTTTACATTCACACCTCCTCCTCTTAATTTAGAGGCCTACGAACTTGACTGAGAAGGTGTTTTATTCTTCTAGAATGAAGGTACAGACCAATGACGCGTGAGCAATTTCAACCACCGGTTTAGGAATACATCTTTACCAGTTTCAGTGTGGTAACAGGCAGAACCTACTGAGGGAGACAAGGATCATTTTCCAGGATGTATAAAATTATTGTTTTGCTGGAACGAGGGAGATGTGGCTGCTACCAAAGCTCCCCTCTGTGCTGCAAGGCAAGCAGCTACCCTGCTGGGGAGCCAAGGAAAAAGAAACTCCACTCAAGAGGCATTAAAATGCTGGACATCTTTTCCTGGGGACTTCTTCCATGACCTGAGCACTGCAGTTGTGCTCCACGTGGATAAACAAGTCATTTCGTTCACACAGATGTATTGGGAAGGATGCTAGTTTCACTCATTGCTGCTCTAAACAGCTAAACATCCGTCTGCTGCAAGCATTCAGTAGCACGGCAAGGCGGTATCAGTGCTTAGTTATATTAGATAATTCTAACTTTCACAGATTTCTCAGACGAAGGGTGTGAAATACAACATCAAATGATCATTAGGAAACACACACCACACTTCCAAGCATGTGTAATCGTTTTCTGGATGCTTTGTAAGTTATCAGCACTTTCATTTCTAATGTAAAGTGTGTTTAATTATTTACGCTTAAAAAACAAAACAAAACAATTCTGTTGAGGCAGCAAAAAAAATCGAAGTGATGTATCCAGAGGCAGCACATTCCAACATTTAAGACAGAGAGTATTAAAAGGTGGTTTAGAAACTCTGCCACTGGTATTTAGTCATCCTTCTGTGCATCATACTTCTGTCTGCTCTTGCTGGTTCGATTATGAATTTCTCAGGGTGAGGATCGTCTCTTACTCTTTGTCTGTACAATGTCTAGGGCTGTAGGGCCTCATCTCAACTGGGACCTTGAGGCGCTAATGCTATAAAAGTATTGCTAACAACAGTAAAGCAGTTCTTTGATCGCATTGAATTTTGAGAACTTAGTGGAGCAACGGTTCAAAAATAACTAGCGACCTGCCAGAACCTTATTTATCACGGCGCAGCCACAATCTGCCAAAGCGATGCAAAGCATTAAATTCCTCTCTGATGAAACGCTACCTGTTTAAACGGGGTTACTGGAAGAGCGAACACAGCACCCCGCGTATAAAGGTACTCAGGATTAATTTGTAAGCATATAAAGAAAAAAAAAAAGGAAAAAAATATTCTCGTTTAGATATAAATAAATAGTTAGCTCTTTAAATGTTCAACAATAAATTGGTTGTACATGTAGAATATAGACTGGCTTCTTTCCAGTTCTACAGAGTCCTAATTAGTGGTGTTGAAGCTGTGTATTTGTGTAAGTGATTAGATTGTTACAGTGATCCATACGGAGTTAAGAAACAGTGCCGATGATTACTGATTACAGAAATGTTTACGGGATCTAAATGAAGTGACCCACATAGCTCCTTGGTATCCTCTTACCCCAGAGCATTGCAAAACGTACCCGCACAACAGCTAAAGTCGCCCTTCGTCTGCCCAAACTAACTGCCGCTATTTCAGTCTGGTTCCTAAAGCATTTCTAAAGTTTTTTGAGGTTTTTTCAGGATTTGTTGTAATATCAAATTTTCTTACAATTCTGACTGTTTCTATAAACACATTTTCCTGTTCCCTGAGCATTTTGCCTTCAGAGACGAGTGAGGCAGAGGGTACGGCACAGCCCGGAGTACACAACAGCACTGAGAACTGTCGGTGGGCACAGAAATGTTGTCTGCTTTCCAGTTCAACCTCTCATGCCTTCAATCAGGACTGGGGACACAGTCCCCATCCAAACCGGCACTCTCCTTACCTTTGCGGTGTATCTTGAAGATGCTCTATGAGACAAACCTTACTTTTGAAGAGTCTAGATGGAAGCTTCACGGCATATGAGTGGGGCCGTTCAGGGTTTTGGCAACAAGCTTCACGGCAGAAAGCTGTTCAGCTGCTCAGGGTTCCTCGACAATTAGACCTACGGCTTGTTTTGTGTTTGAAAGAAACCGTACTATGATAGTTGCTGCTGATCTATGACACTTTTTTTGCAACGTTTCATAGAAGTCAAAAAATCCAGTAATCATAGAATAGAATCACAGAATGTGTTGGGTTGGAAGGGTCCTTCAAAGGCCATCTAGTCCAACCCCCCTGCAGTGAGCAGGGACATCTTCAACTAGATCAGGTTGCCCAGAGCCTCTTCCAGCCTGGCCTTGGATGTCTCCAGGGATGGGGCCTCCACTCCTTCTCTGGGCAACCTGGGCCAGTGTCTCACCACCCTCATTGCAAAGAACTTCTTCCTAATATCTAATTTAAACCTGCCCTGCTCTAGTCTCAGTAAGACCCACTCTAGCTTGGAAGACCTTGCTAACAGGTCTTGAGTAGCGACTGCCACGTATTACATTGATGCCTCTAACTATAAAAAAAAAACAGGCTGAAAAGGAATTTGGAATCTGACTCAAACCACCATCTAAATGTAGCCTCCACCAAAGTTTTGGGTCAAGGGGGTTTCAGTTCCTGAGTTTGGGTTCTGGCCCATCTCCAGCAGGACCACAGATTGGCTAAGGTTTTTGGAATTAGTGTAGCCAGGAACGCAGTTATTAGTGCTTCAAACTATGGACGAACACCCCACCCCTCCAAACAGACAGGCAGCGTGGGAAAAACAAATAAGAGCATCACATAGTGCGTTTCCAAATAAATTGGCCTTCCTCAAGAGTATGCTCATAACGTCCGCAAAATACACGTTCCTCAAAATAAAATAATATCCTTCAGAACTAGGCATAACTGTAAAAATGACCGGTCCACTTGGTTTTTTCCTTTTTGCCCTGGAAGGAAAGCACACTTGTTTGGATACAACTAATTTACCCAAAACCCCAATTAATTAAAATTAAACCAACACATCTAATTTTAGCAAGAAAAAGAACCGCGAACTGGTGTGCTGCAGTACATAGCGACTCTGGAAGCGAGCCAATGTCCCACAGCCACAGAAACTCCGCTGGCAACCAGGGAATTCAACCGAATCTCTTCCATTGCCTACTGCCTCACGACAAGCTCCCGTTGTAAAATCGCATTGCTAGAAATTGTCTGGTTTACGGAGTGGTTAAAAAAATTGAGAGGACACGAGCATAGTTTTTAGGGCTCGCTTAAGCAGATTCAGAATGTAGAGGGCTTCCCCTCCACCTCCCTCCAGTAATTGCTATTTAAAGATCATTTGAATGACCTTCTAGTACATCTTAGCCATCTTTTTATTTACTTGTCTGGTAAAACCCAATCCTTCATCAGGCCAAATAGTCAAAGAGATGGAAAATTTAAACCTTTCCAGCTCCTGAAGGAAAGTTTCTCCCAACAGCTGTCTTGCTTTATGAAAGCATGAAGTCAGTACGTCCAATCTCATGCTATCAATCACGCCGGCTGACATTTCCTGCAAACTGTGTCCACAAGACAAACGGGGAAAGAGAACCTAAAAGGAACAACAAATTGCCAAAAAGCAGATGGAATTATGTGCTCTTGTTTATATTTGGCTGTTCAAATGAGCCTGGTCTAAATGCCTTCCCCTTCAGAATTATAGCACTAAGCAGTCATTTGCATCACTGCTGAAAACACCTGACACTCGTATTAAGAAATATTGGGTTTAATTGCAGTCCATTAAAATGTGGAAATGTCTTCAATGTAGGATTAATGATTTAAGTGAACTGTCGGCTTTTAGAGTATTTTTAGGACCTCCTCCTGCAGATGCAAACATCCTCTTGCTTCCCCCCCCACCCTGAACTTTTGCAAAAAAGGTCTGCCACATGTTTCTCATCTCCTGGCTTTAGGTAAGTAGCATTTAAAAAGACTCTGAACATCAAGCATCTATGATTTGTGACTTTCAGAAGAGTGTTTGTGTACACAAAGGGATGTTAAATTGTTGTTTTGACTTTAATCTAAATAATTTTCATTTCCTCTTACGGTGAACATTTTCTACACATACCAAAACAGGATTTTGTTTTTGTCAGTCCTTATATATGCACAAGTATGAAGTTATGTGCTGGATGGGTCACACTGACCGGTGGTACTCTGTTTATGACTTTCCTTTACAGACACGGCCAGATTTTGCCCCAGACAAAACTCGCATTTGGATCTCAGTTGCGCAGGCACTGAGGTCTACACTCATGCCTGCGGAGCAGAGCGAGGGTAAGAGCTGTTGTTGCTGACAACTGTAACATCACGGGAAAAAAATGAATCAGTGCATTGAATTCTGTAAATATAAATGTTTTCATTATCTGGAGAAAAACCAATATCTTCTTCTGGGGTGAAACCACCAGGACTTAAGTTGCTAAACAATTGTTTGACGTTCTAGGATGTTAACTGCAGAGTTGTCCATACCTCGGCGGGGGGAAAGTGGATTAGAACTAACAGCATTTGAACTGGAAAATCATTTATGGCATTTACCCCAGCAAAAACCACCAGCCCACTACACCTCTGAAGTCGTTAGGTTCTGCCCCAGCACTGACCACCGAAGTGCATGGTTCCTGCTGGATCCAGCCATCATGGGAAAATGCCGATCCCTCTCCCACCCTGGGATCATCCAACGGAGATTTGTAAGCCTCTGCTAACTGGCTCCTAACTTACTGACTTTCTAATGGTTTACCACAAGAAATTGTGGAAGGGAAAGGTGGCCCAACAATCCAAGAAGTCTGACGCCCAATAGTCTCATCAACGCGTCCTCTGTCTGCGACCTTGAAAACACCACTTTCTGCCATACCCCTTACAGTTGGTTTCCAGATTCCGTATTTATATATCGCTGCCCTCTCTCTCCTTTCATATACTAAGAATCAGGAAATTCAGAATCATTCAAACATATAAATCATGCTGGATCAGCTCTGACACTTGTAGACGGGAGTGCGGACAGTGTGTAAATACAGGTGCCCTGTAAGCAGCCTTCCAGACCAGTCAATCAAAACCAAAACAAAATCCCCCTTAAAAGCTGAAACTCTATTTACCAAGGAAATGAATGGAAAAGGAGATGTAATGTTAAAGTACAGAAAAGGATTTCAAACCCTTCGGTTTCACTGCTTAGCAAACTGGTCGCGATTCTCATGTCATGTGTATCTCTAAGGGAAATTACAAGAAAGTCAGATGGTGGCTGCCGTCTCAAAGGTCGAACAATACAAAAATTGTAGATGTAGCCTGGCATTATGAGAGGTTAAAGTTGTGCCTTAAAAGATGCAGATAATACCTGGTATATTTGTCATTTAACTCATGTTAAGTCATAAACTCCCCATATATTTGTCATTTAACTCTTACAGAAACTGGTATTTTACATTTTAAGAAAAGTATTAAAATCTTCAATTATAGTCTCTTGTATACGCCAAAAAAGTGCCCCATCATTTTCAGATATGTTTTCTTAGGTTCTTTTTCCACCGTTCCCACGGAGAGCCATAAAAAATAGCTTAATTCTCAAATATATGTTATTTGAAAACAGGCCTAGAATAGTCCCAATTTGTACACCTACGTGTTATTTATAGTATGTACTAGATCATTAACGTTAAATTATTAAAAATGCAGTTCACAGACTAGGTTTAGCTACTCTCCCAGCACATCTAGGTCTTTGCAACATTTTGAACACTGTTATATGTACACAAAGCCTAATGTTTAGCAGGCTTTACAACGTTTGCAAAAAATATTGTACTTAAACATTTAAAACATTTATGTTTAAGCTTTTTGGCACGCCCGTGCTTATAAACAGCTCATGCTCAACTAAAGCGCATGCAGAAAGGTAAGTTGCGACTAAATTGAAACTTGGTTTAAAGCACGGCCGTCCTTTCGGAACGCATGACCATTCAACCCCTTTTAGCATCATTAAGCCTTTTCTTTCAAGTAGGTGGCTGTATCGCAAGTTACTTCAACACCGTTAAAGAAAGCAGAAGAATTTCTGAAGATATCCCATAGCATTTCTCTCCCAGGCGGGAAGTACCACGCTCGGGATCGAGAGCATTAGCTTCTCAGCAACCGTTTCAGTGTTACGTGGACATGACTGACCCCATTTTGAGGTTTCTAAAGACAAAGAAACACCTGAAGATAGACTGCACTCCCCAGGTCCCCAACAGGACTTGACCTGGGTGTTGGGTATTTTCAGGGCCAAATTTTTCACCTCTCTGACAAAGGACTATCTCTCATTTCCATCAGGAAGAACAATGTTCCACAAAACAGCATGTTCTGTGATAAAACGGCTAGAGATTAAGCCAATTTTTGCCAAAGATACATGGTTTTCCAAAAAGTTGGGTATTTGAAACAGGCAAAATTCTGACACGAAGTAGTAGTATTTTTTTTCTTTTTTCTTTTTCAACTGGCAGCCCACCTGCATTCTGTCCCAGTCCCAAGAATCTGCAATAAGCAAGAACATCCAGCGAACACTGAAGACCTACAAAGTACGGGCAGTGCGAGTTTAAGCAGTTGGAGAGACCATACATACCTCCTGGACAGCCAGCCAGCCAATAAATCGCCATCTGCACGGATTAGATGACTTTTACGGCAAGGAAAGAAGCATACGGTTCTTTGTGAGTCCCATTGCCCAATTAACAGGAATTCCATGGACAAAAAGAGGGGAGGACTTCTACAAGGGATTTATGAAGCAAGCACCCCCATCCCAGCCTTCACCTTCGCCAGACAATACGGATAAACGCTCGAGCCCTGCAGACTCGGCCCTTGGCAGAGATGTCCTGCAGACAGCGAGCAGTCCTGTAGGAAAGCACTGTAGCTGCTTTAAGCTCAAGCATCTGGGATGGTATAAATCAAATCCCAAAGAAAGACATTTGCTACACTGTTATTTTTCTTTCTGCAAGATCCATGCCATCCCAAGGCTAATAAAATGGTGTGTTTTATTAAAATTCTGTACGGTTGTACTGAAACGTTCTGGTGTATTGGTTCTTGTTAGAGAGCAGTGTCCACCTACCTCTTCTTTGCTTCTGTTGTCAAAGTTTTGAGCCAAAATCTAGGAGAGGATTAGAGGACTCCAAATGTTCACAGACTTGGAACCAGACCTCCAAGGTACTGGGCCATGGAAATTTCACTGAAATGCACTGGACACCAATTATTATGTTTTAACCACTAACTATGCCTGCAAAACCAGGTCTCATGATCTGGGTCTCCATCTGCTGGTGAAGAGGACGACAATCCAAGACCAAGGGCTATTGTACCTCTGCAGTTAATAGACAGTATGTTTGCAGTTGTACTCGCTGAACTCAGTGGAGCACTTGCCTCTACCCACAAAAACAGGGTAGAGTGTGATTTCTACTAAATAAAGTTACTATATGATCCAGGACATACAGCCTGGACAATGGGTGAAACCTCACTACCATGAAAACCAACACAAAAAAAAATAAACCCAAGTTGCAGAAGTTTTTGGTTTTTTTTAATCGAAGTGTCTTACCTCTAGCAGAAAGCTTACACGATTATGAAGTATTTTGACAAGACGCTTCATTACCATGCTGCTCAGCTCTATTCTTTCTTCGGACCTGCCATGCCATACATGCACCTTTTTAGAAGAGTCCTGTCCCAGAAGGATATCCAATAGGATGGAAAGAGGATAAACTACGGAAGTCAGAGAAGTCCGTACACAGCCAATGGACAAAAATGACAGGATTTTTTAGAACTATATTTAGAATTATTAAATCTATCCTATCCAACAATACGTTCACAAAAAAAAGAGTTAACCAAAATAAAGAGATTGTTAGACATGCCTGAATAAATTGATTTGTGGATCCCAGGTCTTACAAGCTGATATAATAGAATCATAGAATCATAGAATCTTCATGGTTGGAAAGGACCTTTGCGATCATCAAGTCCAACCATACACACACACACACACAAAAAAAAAACCAAACCAACACAACCTACAATCTCTGCCTACTGCCTATTTTTGTAAAAAAACATGGTTTTGCACCATATTTGTTATTGCTTTATAAAGCCTACAAACACTGATACTTAATGACTGTCTGCTGATGTCAACTCTTCCACCATACACGTACCCTCCAAAACCGTATCCTCACCCCAGCAACCTTTGCTCCTGCATAAACAACTGAAGCAAGTGGAATCGGAAAGCAAAAGAATCCGAGGTGAGAGATGGAAGTGCATGAGAAGAACGATAAAGCAAACAAAGTAAAAAATAAGTACATGACATGATACGAAAGAATACAAGAGAAAGGCAGAAGCAACCTTCAAACAACATTGAAAAGGTTGTAGATGGGGAGAAAGAAGGAACCATAGAGAAAGTTTGACACCTGAAGTGGATGGCGCTGCCAGATCAACACCCAATTAAGGTACAGGGAAAGAGCCATGAAAAGACAGAACAAATGCCAAGTGAGTTAAGTTTTTCTGCTAACTACAAAAACAGAGTGTAAGATACTTAGAAAGGGAGTATTTTTGACAGGAATATTTGGGTTAATTAATGACACACTGCAATTAAACACCTTTTACGGTCTGTAGACTTAATTCAGCAAGACTGAGCTTCTCTGACCAAAACTATTTGTATAAAACTGATTTGAATTTTGTTAGTCTCTGAAGCCCAAGGCTGAACACAGACTGCACTCAGTGCACGCACTGGGAACAAAAAAAAATAAATCACAAAAGTAGAAATTTCATGAAGAAATAAAGGAGTTCACAACGCCTGCTGTGAAAGTATGGATGGGAAGAGTGTGCTCAACTCAAAAGAATAAACTATTCCTACTAGAAAAGAATAACGGACATTCAGAAACCTTCCTTTTCAGGAAGATCACTCATATCTATATAGACCAGGTTTCAATAACAGGTCGCTTTAACTCGTTTATTAACAAATTATGTAAAAACCTACAAACTAGGCTGCCCCATGAAGAACGCAAGTCCTTTATGGAAGAAAACACATGTAGCACGAAGCATGCAGACAGTATTACATATGAAACTATGCCTTACATAAAATAGGAAGCAACTTTTAAGAGAAAAATGATTTGGCAATTCCATTTGAACCCCCCTAGTCACAGGAAAGTGTTGCTACCATTGTCCTTGTGTCCTGACCTTTCATTCCAGCTTCCACCGCTGTTACGTGCATACAGATTTGCAATAGACATCTAAAGCTCAGTTCTGCAAAACTTCCATCATTTTTTTCCCCAAGGACTTTAAGGAAGAAGTCAAAAGGAGACGCCAATATATGTAGCAAAAGTACTCCTATGCAACTGCTTCAACAGCAAAGTATTTAAATGGTCTGATAACGGGATATAGATTTTATCCACCCAAAAAGCTCTTCATATTTACCTTGTGTATGCTTATGACCACTTTTTCTTTTGCACTTAAAAGCAAAATTAATTATAAATCCACTTCTTTGTCTCACAGACGTGTAAACACATTTCATACTAACCACACAAGAAATGGGCTCCAGATTATAGCCCTAATATCTGAGTTACAGAAGTTTTAGAGCCCCTGTGCTCTTTGTGGATTAACAAACTATCAGAATTACTGGGCAGAATTAAAGGGTAATTTCCTTGATTTTGTAGAGTACAATTATTCAAGCAATTATGCGAGTATAGGAAGCAATTGCTGATAACTTATTTTTTCAGAAATAAGAGCCTCGTTTTTCAGAAATAGCTTCTAATGTAATTGCTGTGAAACCTGAAGAGCAAAAACAGCCACTCTGTAAATATACATATTTTACAATTTAAATAAATGGGTTTTTTTTTTTCCTTATAAAATAAAGTGTTACCTGATGCCTGAAAGTTTCAGATGGCGTGAAAATTGGGCTTCAATTGCACAGAGAAAGTAACTACTTTGTACTGGTAATGGCTAAACACTGTAATGATTTGTAAATTAAACTGTGCCGTAATTGCTCTACGGAGTTCTACAGTAAGTGAGAGAATGGCAATATCAGCCTTATAAAATAGGGTGACATGTTTTGGGGTACTTCAGAAATTGCAGCTGCTACAAAATGAAGCGTATGTTAGCAGCGCAGCTCTCCACAAGCGGCACACATCTCCAACCAATTACCTCTAATCTGCACCAGCGTAAAGAAATTCAGAAACCATTACCCAGGGTTTTGGCAATGAATTTGAGCTCTGTGACAAGAATCCCGGCTGCTCCCACTCTTCTCTCCTACCTCCTCCTTCCCCACACAATAGGTGAGGTTCAAGCTCTCCGGGACATCCCTCTGTTGGCAAGCCTGGAGGCTAGTAGGAAAATTTTTGTCACCTTCAACTGCCCAACAAGGCCACTGAGTCATCAGAAACATTCACGTGACACATCCACACTAATCTAATGGTTTTGTTGTGGCCTTATAAACTCTTTATGGAAGCAACCACGTCAACACACAGCAGCAGGTGGAGCTGACCTAACGTCACAGATGTAAACTTCCAGTCTCTTAGGGGCTGACACTGCAGGATTTAGTACGCCAAAACAAGCCCCGAACTCACTGTTGCCTATAAAATTAGACTTGCTAGAATATTGTCATCAAATAAACATAAGGGTGTGGACATGGCTAAAGTGAACACGGGAAAATGACCTCTTCTGTGGAAACACTTCTGAAAGTCACACAACTGCGCACGGTGTCTGTGTCATCCACCCCACTTGATCTCCTTTTCTGTTTTCATTGGATACAACATTGACTAAACTCTTCTCTTGGTCATCATCTAAACTCTTCTCTTGGTCGTCTGCTGCTCCAACTGCCCCTGTCTTTTGTTAACCTGAAGTTTAGCACTGGCATGTTCCGCTCGCGGGCAATATCTCCTTCCTAGTCATGCACAATCCAGTTCCAACCCACTTCCCACTGGGAGCCCCACAGACATGTGTGTGGTCACGTCAAAGCTCTCTTTCTCATGCATCACTCTTCAGGCTGTCCATTGTGCTTGTCCATCAGCATCTTCCGGCTCCTCAGTTCTTTCTTCCTTGGAAATCCATACTTTATAATCTTCTGATCCACTTAAACTCTCATTTCATGTCTTCTTTGTTGCAATGTACCAACACCACTTCATTCCACGTTTCCATTATGCTCATCTGCCAGCATTTCTAAACTAACTTCTTATTCAATGATCTCTCCATCATCAGCTTTTTTTTGAGAAGAACATATGCCCTCTCCCACAGTTTACGCTGCTGCTGCTTCCAGGTCATCACCAGCAAGGGGATGACTGAACTGGTAATTTTTTCTCTCTTCATCTGCTTACTTTTCCCCGGCTGAGGTGACATCCTCAGTGCCTTTTCTGCATTTCTTCATTCAGTCTATCATGGCAGTCAGTCAGCTCTTCTTGAGCACCTCCAAAACCCAGCTCTCCTTCCTAGTCATTATTATCAAATGTTTATGGGTGTGCTGCCCCCACATCACTGCAGCCTCCTCCTTTCCCACCTCTCAGACTTTTTCCTCCTCTCCTCAGACAAGGATCCTTTGTTTATAACTATCTCCATTCATAACTACAGGCTGCTGGTTTCTGGCCTTGCCTCTTCAATCTTTTGATTCTTTCGTTTTGCCTATGAAATCTCACCTGGTTGAGCTTTTCGTGCATGCTTGTCCAACTTCGCCATTCTTCTTCCCTGCACAAGATCCTAACCTGGACCTTCTGTTTTCTCTCCATTTTCACAATTCTGTGCCTTATACGATCATCCTTTATGTCTTTCCTGCTCTCTTTCTAAAGCCTCTCTTGTTCCGATCCTGACATCATCAACACTGCAAAACTGTGTACATTTAAAGGTTCTTATGAGTTTGCTTTCTCTGCTGTGGTTCTTGCTCCACAATCCTCCAACTTAATTTGATAGTTGTTTCTTCCTCATTTGTGCTAACTTTACAAAATTGACTACAGACCAAACCTTTGTTTTACTTTATTTCTAAACAAAACCAAGCACTGGTATTATAAACTCGGTAATGCTGACTATATTCATCTCTATTCTTTGCATGTTGAATAACTGGAAACAAAGAATAAAGACGGGATATCAAAAATTAAATTACATAAGGAATCAAGCATTTCAAGAAAAAATAGCTATCCAGAAAATGATTTAGCTGGAGATGGTCTAGAAAACACTGCTACTATTTTGCAAAATTACAGAATCAGAAGTTCTAATTTCCTTAATGGAATACTATTATTTGGCTTTACTTTATTAGAATAAGAACCTCATAGTTGCCTGGTTTTATTCATGAAGCTATCCGAGCAGAGCTTGCACACTGTTTAGATTGTCTGGCCTAATCAATGATAAAGTCTATAATTAAATCAGAATGCTGTCATTCAAACATCCTTAATTTGGAATATATTATAGATTTAAAAGCGTAAACAATGACAAGGAAATAGTGAGCTTAATACAGCAATTAGAGAAAGGGTTTCATTAAGGGTCACCCCAGCATATGGATTCCATTTCACAGAAAATATCTGCCAAAGCCACGCAGAAGCCACAAGGGTTATTCTGTTACCACGGAATATGAGTCCATCTGATCTTACAGTACTACAGGAGAAGGAGCATGCGTAAATACTTGCTCTCTGATGTCAATGGAAAGCTGTCCACTGAAGCCACTGCACATCGGAGCAAGGAAGGGAAGCATTTCAAGACGTAACATTATTTCAGAAGTGGCAACCGACTCCTCTTGGTTATGGGAAGCAGTACTGTGCATCGTCTATTGCCTGGCTACACAGCCGTGGTGCCAGGAATGGGGGTCAGTACCATGTTTACGTGGTTAAAACAGTTTTCCTTCACATACATTACTAAGAAAGAATACATGCTCTTCTAGAGCCACATGCTACGTGTGATGGCAAAAGGGTGGTTTGTCTACCATTAGAAGGGACTTCATGATAGTATCTGTCCGTAATTTCAACAGATTTCTTTAAAGGTAAAAATGCATCAAGAAAATGAAATCTGCAGTCAGATTACACTCAGCTGCAATGGTCCTTTTGGACTTCAAAGAATATATGAACCTATGACATCATCAAAATTCCTTTTTTGAAGGATTGCCCACGTCTGCAGGCACAAGTTTTAGTTTTTTCATTATTTAAATAAAAAACCGGGAATAATAAAATGTTGTAACATGCATGGCTTCTTTCTATATCAACTAATACCTCTTTCAAAAACAATACAGACCCCAAAAAATCAACTTTTCGATGCTGAGGCTACAATCTCTTCCAGACTTCGAAGCTACAACCTCTTCAGAATTTGCCTTGCTATAGTTACAAACACTGCTTTCCCCTGTTTTAACATAAAAGAATCAGTAAAAAAAATAATTAAAAAAAAAAAAGATTATGCCATAGGATCATAGAATCGTTATGGTTGGAAGAGACTTTCAAGATGATCGAGTCCAACCATCAACCTTACACTGCCAAGTTACCACTGAACCATGTCCCTCAGCACCACGTCTACACGTCATTTAAATACCTCCAGGGATGATGATTCCACCACCTCCCTGGGCAGCCTGTTCCAATGCTTGATAACCTTTTCCATGAAGAAATGTTTGCTAATATCCAATCTAAGCCCCTCTTGGCGTAACCTGAGGCCATTTCCTCTTGTCCTATTGCCTGTTCCTTGGGAGAAGAGACCGGCCCCCCCTGGCTGCCCCCTCCTTTCAGGGGGTTGCAGAGAGCGAGAAGGTCTCCCCTCAGCCTCCTTTTCTCCAGGCTGAACACCCCCAGCTCCCTCAGCCGCTCCGCACAGGACTTGTGCTCCAGACCCCTCACCAGCTCCGTCGCCCTTCTCTGGACACGCTCCAGCCCCTCAGTGTCTTTCCTGTCATGAGTGTTGAGATGTACGTTCCCCTGGAATCTCCATACAATGCAATTCTAATCCCATTCTTTCATGAATCATAAGGCTCCCAACAACTGCCCTCCAAGACCAAGCTTCTCACCCCACCTGAGCCCCCCAGTGCTTGGCCGCCCCCCTGCCCTGGCCCTGCCGTGCTGCTTTCTGATGTGGTGGGGACGGCATGGGGAGCTGTAGGGAAGCAGGAGGTCGGTGAGAACCACCAGTCCTGAGTCTAACCCAGCCCCAGACGGCGGGCTGACAGGGGCAAGCGGAGGGTGGCCCTCAAAGAGGGGATTCAGACACACTGAGCAAAATCTGATTTGACATTTGACATGCTACGATGTTCACGTCCTTTTTCCTTGAAAAAAAAGGACCCTTTTCTCAAGATTTCTAGACCACAGTTTATAATTTAGCTTGAAAAAAGGCCCTAGGGCCACTTCGCACCAGACTACGGCACCAGTTCTGTGTTTGACCCCGCTCCTGAGAAACGCTCTGTGCAGGCACAGAGATTTCCCGGCGTCCCGCACCGCCGGTGCGCACAGCAAACCAGGACGGCGTGTCCCGCTCCACAGCACAGCTCTTGGAATCCTCCATGCTCAGATTCCCTTGGGCCTGGAGCCCCTCCTTTCCCACACACGAGGAGCCCAACTGCTGAATTCTCTCTAAGTAGTACTAATATTGGTTTGGAAGAGCACTTAAAATGCGATGATACTAGTTCATTAGAGTTTGTGTTTCCAGGATGTTTTGGGATTAGCGGTTAAAAAAAAAAAAAGAAAAAAAAAAGACCCAGAAACAAGCTAGAGCAACTGCTGTGTATTAAAACAGGATGGAAAAAGTTATTCTATTGATGCCAGCTATGTTAGTCCACTAGCTAAATGATTAATGTTGATAATTCCTCTCCAGCAGACTCATTAAACCTGAACTTATTTTTCTTACAGGCCTTTGACATTTCCTACTTTCTTAATATCAGAGGTAATGACAGTGGCGTGATTATATACTTATTCCTTTCCACCTTCAAGCAGTTTTCTTTGGCAAGAGTTACTTTTTAAGCAGAAAACCTGCACACGAGTATTCATTCTTTCCCAAAAACTGTTACAGCTCCATTAGCAACACTAAATGGCAGTGCCTTAGAGGAATGCACAACAACCCTTCTGAAAATTAAATAGTCAAGGTATTCAGAGCAGTACCATGAGAAAGATATTTTCTACAGAACTGCAATTTATAATGGTAAGGGGGGGGGGGGGGAGGGCGTCTGCCCCCTCCCCCACGTTTCTTTTAGATCCTGTTGTCAAAAAATGTCCAAGTTAAACAAAGAAGAAATTACAGAATGAATCTGGAGCTTAGCCTTGAAGAATTAGGTTTCACTCTAATTGAGATCATACGCTGCATGTGCAGTTTTGGCACATAGGCCATATTAATCAGAAACTCTTTAATCGTGGATAATTTCTCCTGTGTGTGCCAGATTGGGCATTCTGCTGCTGGCCCAGCTTCTAAGTCTGTTTAAGAGTCCACCTTTGACTTCATAAACACCCGCTTACAAAATTGGGGTCAACTTCCTCCTATGAAGGTATGCTACACTGGCGCTAAAAAAAATTCCCTTAATGATTAAATTGCATCTCATATGGAAATAAAAATGTGCAGATTCCAAAGGAGTGACTATTTCGAGTGATTACAATTTGTGTTGGAAGTAGCCCTCACTCAATCCTGTCTTTCTATGAAGTACACAACAGATGAAAACCAGGGAAGATGATCCAATAGCCACAGTATGAAATTTGATGACTGCACTGAGCATCATCTAATCTACTGTTATTATACTACCACCCAGATCCAAGTCCAGAAAGAGTAAACAGGACACAAAAATGTTTCTTGCATTCAATTCAAGATTGCATGGGGAGGGTGAGTAACTAACAGTACACCAGTATCAGCTGGATTTTCATCCCTTTGCAGTTGGGATGAAGGTGGAACTAGTGAAGCAGACAGTGAAATGCCCCACATACATGGATGAAACTCTACTCCTGCCTAATTAGAGTACGAATTTTGAGCCACTATGACTTCAATGGAGTCCACAACCCCGTCCCAAAAGTTGGGGTACGTTCGCAGGTGATCAAAATCAAATGCACTCCTCCTACTGAAAAATATTATCACTCACGTCACTCGTGCCTTTGTTAGATTGTTCATATACTTAAAACTTTAATATCCATAATGCATACACAGATCCGTAAAACCTAGCTTAGATTCGTCATAATGTACAAGCAGCCTTTTGTACATTATGACAAATGGATCTTTCTATAAATCTCTGCACCTGTACGTTCAAAATGAGCTTTTGTCCCCAGTGTTCCATTTGCTATTTAAGCTATTCAACAGCATGACACCCATGAAAGATAAAATTACTACTAAAGAATTACACTTGTGTGAATTTTAAAGTAATAAAGGAAAACCAACTGCAACATAATATATAAACCTTTCAAAAAAAAAAAGAAAAGAAAAAAATTAAGAAGGGAACCCTCTTTGCTCAAGCATACCACTTCCATGAAACATCACACACGCTGCACTCATGTCCATAATTTATTTCAGTGGTGACTGCTAGACTTTCCATTATAAAATTTCCAGCTTCAGACACCCCTCCTCGTTTCCACAACTTTGTATTAATGAGCTCCAGCCCGCCTTATGCACCTTGTGTCTCTCTACTCCCCCATCTTCCCTCAAGTAAGGGTTTTGCCACCTCTTTCTCTCTTTACACGTTATTATCCACTTTCCTCTCTGCATTTCAGGTAGAAGGTTGTTCTAAATTCTTCTCTTCACCTAAGTAACTCAAGGAATTTTTCTTATCCGCCAGAGTTTATACTTTCCTCCTTTGCCCATAGAAATTGTAATTTGCCTCCTTTCCCCTCTCAAGCTGGGTTTACTACAGGTGGGTTCTGCTTCTGAAAGACGAATTGAAGTTTTGCTTGTTCTCCATTGAAAAACGAGGAGCTGCAAGCTACTCGCACGCAGGCAGAAGAACTGAGAAAACGGAGAGCTTTATAGAATCACAGAATTGTTAGGGTTGGAAGGGACCTTTCAGATCATCATAGAATCATAGAATCATTACAGTTGGAAGGGACCTTTCAGATCATCGAGTCCAACCCTTAACCCAGCACTTCCATAAAGTCTGTTTGGATGCTTTTCAGGAAAGGGAGGATTCTCTGACTCTTCTGTTGGTTTTTTTTTTTTTTTTCAATAATAAAATAGTTTCCAAGGGCCTTCCCCAAGCATTTAGCACCGGCATAATGCTGCTCCTTGCCGGGTTTACAATGACTTTCTATAGGAGACACAGAGCAGCGGTATGTGTTTATAAAAAATACACTCATCAGAATAAACAATCCAACTTTTGGTGTGACGACTCATGAAAACTCCAAATAGAATGTATTTTATCTTACAAGCATTTCCAAAGATCACATCTCTCTTCTAATAATTCATATTGCGTTGCTTTAAAAGAAATGTGGCAAAATTAAACCTTCGTGAGAACCATGAGATCCTACGGAATTAGAAGGGATCCTACATATTAATGAAGCTATCCCAAAGGAAAAAAAAAACAAAATAGAGCTCTTAAACGTCTGGAAATATCACTGGCTTTCAGTGGAAGACAGGCTGGGAAGCAGCTACTAAAGGCTTTTGTGGTCCTTGCTTGGAATGCAAGAAATTCTGAGGAAAGAGCACTGGGTTTCATGCTCTCCGAATGCTTTTCTTGATGGCAGGAACCTCCAACTGGAAATAACAAGCAAGTCTGCTGTTCCAGACAATTCAAATATTTCCCCGATGAAACGTGAAAGGAATGAGAATGTTAAAAAACCCGCTAAAGATGGCAGAGGAGAGAACCACAATAGACGCTGCTCACCCAGGCGACTTGGACGGAGTGTCCTCCCCTCCTGCCTACACAGACCCTGCTCCACCTTCCAACAGCAAAGACACGACCCACAGGTAATTGCCACCTGGTAACACCACGGTATGCAAAGCAGAGGCGATCGATTAACATATATATTCAGTTACTCTTAGAAGACAAGTCAGGACTCAAAATCGAAACCGAATTTCCGGCGTGTCAGACAAGTCATGGTGTCCGTCTATACATCCTCTTGGCGTGTGGAAAAGGTAAGGTAAGGCAACCAAATGCAAAACCTGAATTAAAGAGTTTTATCTTAACTGCATCATGTTTTGCTGTGGGCCAAGAATATGCAAACTGTTGGTGAAGAAAATTAACCAATATAATAAAAATAAAATAATTGTATTTTACTTGTTTTCCTAGGGCCAGGAAAAAAGATCCTCTTCACCTTTGGCAGGTGCTGAATTCAATTTTTAAGTCAGACCATGGATCAGGTAGGGCTTTAACCGGTATCATTAGTAAAATAGTCTCTAAGTCTAATCGTCTCAAAGCTCAGTCCAACTTAATGCTTTAATGAATTTCAGTCTTCATTAAAATGCTCGTGAAGGGGTTAGGGACGTAGCTGGTTATGAATAGGTCTTTTAACTGCTGAGAACTGCTTTACAGTACAAGTTGGCATTATGATTGTTGACATCTATTTAGCCAATTTATAAACTCGCAGTTTCTGCATTGTTTTCTTCATTTACAAACGTTATACTTCATTTATTCCACGAAACAGCTTTAGCAAGACATTGACGCTTATTGAAATCTGGTGTAAACATTATACTTTTTCCAAACTTTAAGAGATTCACTGTGTAAACAACAACAAAATCCAGTCCATAAAATATTTTTTATCTAGAGGGAAAAAAAAAAAAAAGTCTTGCATTGCATCAGCTAAGGAAAAAGGTAAAATCAACTGCATTTCTATTTTTGAGCTGGGGAAATGGGAACCAAAGAGGAGGAAACTAAGGGCCACCTCCCCAGATACAATCCATGGAAAATCTGCTCTTTGCGTCCTCCTTCCAAACTAGCCTTGCTTTTCCTTATCTGTGTATCTAAGTCTAACAGGAAAAGTGTATAACACCACTGATTTATGGTAAAATTGACTGCGTGTCAGCACTAGTTATCTTACTATTTCTTTTAGTAACACTTAGCAGAAATGATAATGTAAACCTCCAAAGCAGGACAGTGCGCTAACTATTGGCCATCGAACCTCAGAGTCGTGTTTCAAAGCCCGTCGCTCAGACTCAAAGGGAACCTCGCTGCAGACAGCTGGGCTCATTAGGGATTTCTCAGCGTTTAATACACCAGAAAGATAAAGGGTGAAACCTCTGACTCATTGCAGTCAATGGAAGTTTTTTCCCCCCTCTGATTTCAGCAGGGCCAAGGTATCCCTGGCGGAATTAGGGAAGCCTTTGTCATTAGACGTAAACTAGTAAAAATGTCTCCTCTGAAAGAATGTTAGCTTCCAAGGCAGATAATGGCACCATTCACCAGGAAGAATGACATGCTTAATCTGATGGATTGAGCATCCTTTAATCCTTCCAGCTATCCATTAAACTGTTTATTCTCAATGTAAATTGTTCCAGCCATAAATTTACACGGGCTAAAGTGCCTATCACTCTGGTTTGTGCTCAGTCACAACCACCACAACCACAATTTTTGTATTTTCTGACACACACGTACAGATTTTCAAAGCTCGTACTGTCTTAATTTAAAATCCTAAGGCAGGCCAAATAAAAACTGCATTTTCCAATAAGAGTATTCCAACATTTAGGAAATACAATCTGTATTGAAAAGGCACGCTTCTTAGATTGCACCCCAAAATGCTTGTGTTCTGTAGCCTCCAAACTGGAGGAACTTAGCCAAAAATTTCTTTATAAATGTTTTGGATCACTCTGGGCCCAAACTAGCTTTCACTAGAGTTAGCATGATCCTTGACCAAATTATCTGGAGAGGATTTACAAGGCAGTCACCTTAATACTAGCATCCATTATAAGGTGAGAGAAAAAGCAAGTATGTTTCCTTAGCACAAACTACTGGACAGTTTTCTGGACTGGGAATGGTTTTCTTGGCTTCCTCCATCCAACCCTCCTTAGGGCACAGTTAACCTTTCCCTTTCCAGCGTATGGGGATATTTGTAGGCAAAACATACACCTTTTACATGGGGTTGTGGGTACACAGGGCGAAGATGAGCTATGCACAAACCTTTGCGGTCTCCCAGTCCGGCGTCGCTTGCAGAGAAAGCAAGGAGCAGCTATCTACCCAGGCTTTCTTCTCCCGAGCTCGACACCACCCCAGGCAACGGAACGGGAAACCGTGGGACTTTAGCAACTTTTGGTAAAGTATGGATTCATTAGTAATTTGATTCGCAATTAGGGGACTACAATTCTACCCTAAATTATCAGTTCTGATTCACGTGTATCAACCAAGGATATGATTATTCACCAGAGACGGCACAAAGAAATTGAGACTTATAACGATCTAAAAAAAAGTGTTTTCCCCTTTTTCTCCTTAAATTCTGACTAGCAATTGTCTTCAAATAAGTAATTTATTATGAAATTATATTTAACAGGTTATTTAAAGGGAGGTGGCAGTAAAGGGGCCACATTTGCCATGGTCCTACAGATGTAGACTTTGCAGGAAGTTTCCAGGAGCTACAGTTGAACGCAAAACTCTCACGACAACTTAGAAATTGGAAAGTAAGTCTAAGCGTACCCATAATGTAATCCCTGAATCCTCGGGTAAACTAACAGTGAGGATTTGCATACAGTAAGGGGAAAAAAAAAAAAAAAGCATCGAGACAGCAGTTCACAGCATCCTGGAAGAATCTCATTTGAGTATAATCCAGTTGCTTATAAAAACATATCGTATGTAAGATTGCATTAAGCTAGAGTAAATACTTCCAGTAGTTATTTTAAGTCTTACAGAATATGCTGAATACAAGTCCAGTTGTTTTTATGAAAACTTAATAGCAGTGCCATACCAAAGTCACTCACGCTTATATTCATACGTATACATCACTTTATAAAATCTCCCCAGACAAAAATTAAAGCCCACTAACCTTGCTCGTACAAGGCTTCCGAATACAGCAGGAGCAGTATGGCGTGCACATGTAAATGTAGCTTGCCAAACAGCTTCCTATTGGTACTGAACCTTAAATAGGACCTGAGTCAAGCCATCAGTTAGCTCATCAAATGTCCATATGCCTTTCAGTTGACAGAGACAAAACCTGGAGTGGGTGTTATATCTTAATTTTATATGACGTGGGAAGAACACTGATTTACCAGCAAAATTATTTAGGGGCAACCTGTTCTTTGGTCCCCCATTTTCCCCTACTTTAAAACACTGTTCCCTATTTAACAATCTTTTTCGTTTAATGCTTAACGATACACTTACTACAAAGCTTCTTGTGTCTCAGTTCCTACGGTCTTTGCACACGTTGACGCATTCCATGATAGAAGTTAGCTTCCTAAAGTTGACTTTCTAATTTTGTTAGGAAAACATTTCCTCCTGTTGAGACACCAAGTTACTGCTTTATACTTGCATCGCATTTCATTAGAAACTTGTTTCTTAACAGGAAATAGATAAAAAAATGCCAGACCAAGCACAAGAAAATTAGCAATCTTTTTTTCAAGAGGTGTAATTTCATTATTTTGGACTGATTAAACACAATATGAAAACAAAGTGTGGCTCAGCTAGTACCAGTAAGTTCTCATTTTATAAGAGCCAACAGGCGTGGCCAGAGTAATGGCTTTGCTTGTCCCTCGCTGGCCACACTCCAACCTCCAAAGTCTAAAGCAATGACTTGGTGCCACATTGCTTTAGAAAAAAACGATGGGCCAGTCCAAACTGCTAGAAGCACACAACATCTTTAAAAGGTATTGATCACACGTGTGGAAATCAGCCTCCTCCTTTAACAAAGGCATCATCGCATTTCTGCTGGATTTGTTGGGGTCCAAGAGCTTTATTCCAACTTTGGTTTTGAGCAAGTCCTGGGAGGGCAGATGACGTGTGATCCCACTAAAACTTAAAGCTCCATGGGCAGGTGATACCTCATCTAGCGTAAACACTGCTAATATGAAGTTGACCCATCAAAGGAAAAAAAATTAAATTATCTTGAACCAAAGAACGTTTATGCTGAATCAATGCCTTGTATCACATACAAGGAAACAGAAAGCCAGATCTGTTATAAAACTGAACATCAGCTTCAGAGAATTGCGTCCTACAGATACAGATCACGGATTTTAATTTTTTCCCAATAAGTAACAACGAAAGCCTAAATCAATACATGCCTAAATAATGAAAACCCACCCTACTGCAGGTGGGGCATTGGCTCTTCCGCTGATTCAAGATCTCAGCTCCTTTGGTCTGAGTGTACAAAATAACAATTTATACCCAATTTCCCTCATATCTTCTACTACCCAATATCCTTGTCAGGAATTTTGTTGTGTTTGTGTTGTTGACTAGATGTAAACCAAACTGGAGTGTTAACAGCAAAGTGTATCACTCACCTTTTCTCTGAGCTATAAACCGTCCCGAAGTAAGAAACAGCAACGACGAACGTACTAAATTGACCCTCACATTTGGAGGCCAGTCTCTGACACTCGAGTCCTTTCTCCCAGTCTGCTGAGGGTATAACATATCTTCTTAGGAGTCAGATACAAAACCATAGCAAGTTGCCGGTAGCTGAAACACACGACCTACCAGTTAACGCATTACAACTCTTCCACGTTAACCTCGCACGATAACTCTACCGCAAACAGTATGAGCCAACTACAGTTACCAGCTAGGATGGCAGATCCAGTTTCAAATCACAGCTCCATGACTAGTTTTTTTTTTCTTTTTATGGCGCAAATCCCAGCTCCAACTCTGCCAGCACGTAACAAACAGAAGCTCCACATAAGCCCTGAAAAACCCATATGTCCTGCTCCTTACACGCTTTTTTTTCCCGTACTCTCATTCACCCAGGAGCTTGTTTGCACGTATCCCCGAACAGCTCACACGATTCCCAACCCTTACCAGGCAGAGGGTCACCAAGGCTATAGGAACCATTTTTGTGTTGATGGCAGTGAAGCTTTGCAGTCTTGGCTGCCTGAAAGACACTGGGCTAAAGCAGCCCTAAGAGGGAACAGGCCTTCATGGGTTACTGATGGTTATCAGCAAAATATTCAGCACAGTAGCTGCAAAAGGCTCATCCGAGGGCCAGGGTCTTGAATTAAAGCATGCTTTTGTCAGTACGTCTTTTTTTTTTGGAAGAGTGCTGAAGGTTTTCAGCTCAAAACTACGCTCATGAAAGGTAGAGGTGTATTTTGTTACGCTTAAAATCCGACTCACGTTTTGAGTTATGTGTGGAAATAAAGCTGGTACTTCATATGCAGACCTGCTTTAATTTGGTGTTGGGTTTTTTTTTTCATACAGAGCTCTGATTTTCAGTCCAATGCATTGTGTTTCCAGCACTGGCACAAAGTGAGGATTAGGAATTCAATCAGCAAAAAATTGTGCTGCATCACAGGGTGTGTCAGGGTCAGTTGCGTTTCAGTTTTTTCTCCTTTTATGAAACGGCTCAATGTTTGGGAACCTGTTTCGATAGAGCATCAGAATCACATCTTCCTTGCTACCATTTTGTTGTTTCTACTGATGTGCAGTGTAGCAATCCAATTAAGGCCAATTTATTTTCCTACCACACTTCCATTATTTGATAAAGAAGTAACTTTTTGCTTAATAAAGACTTGATTATTTTCTAGTGTTTGGGGATATGTCTTTTTAAATATACTGGCACGTTATGCAAGGCTTGGAAAGAAAACATTGCTCTGAGACACAATTTTACCCAAAGCCTGTAATTTTCTATATCCCTTTTCCCTCAATTCTCTTTAAAAAAGCAGCAAAAATGTTTACATTTAAATTTGATCTTCCTTTAGGATTTTTCCAACTCCACCTTGATTAACTCCCTCCTAAAATTAGTACACGGATGTCTTTAGGAAACCAAACAAGCCTTTTTGTAAGAGAACTGCAAAGTTAGGAAAGAACATTTGATATAGACCTAGGTATCATCTGTTTTCAAACAAACACCAGAGGAACAAAAGACGGAGTGGCACCTACAAATTGTAGCTGATGCAAAGCATCATCTGCTGCTTCAAGTTCTGATCCTGCAAACGGACGTGCACGCGCTCAACCACAACACCACGACGGTTTGGAGGGACCACAAAACCTCTCAAACGCCAGACGACTTAAAAAGAGTCTATTCCAAATCGCCTTAATGGCCAAAACCGATCAGAGGAACGGCACATTAGCGCCGCCTTCTTTCAGTTTACGCCTTTGAAACAATGAAGACGTTGCTCCTCACAGATAAAGGCTCAGAGGATGTGGTACAATTTAAGTACGTCTATTAACACCTCGGCAGCATGAGTGCTCATTTTCAAAATAATCTCCTACTGTTCTCATTTCCCAATATATTAAATAACCACAACTGCAATTTTTTAGATGCTAACATCTAAAAAAAAAAAAAATCTTAATCCGTATTTTTTAACTTACCATCATTGTGGCTCTCTGGCTTGTTATCAAATAGCGGAGACATCCTGACTAAAGCTGTGCATTTGCTTCCAACCAGCTGTAGCTTTCACGGCAAAAAAAAAAAAAATTAAAAAAATAAAATAAGAAAAAGCTTCTAAAACCAGTCGATTTAAATAAATTTGCAAAACCGACAGAAATCACACATCTTTTCTTAAACACCTCCTTGAAGTGGTAAACGCAGGACAGATTAATTTGGGGAATGAACATCTATTTAAAAAACGCAGCCTTCCGGGTCTCTGTTTTATCGCAGCTAAACAAGAATTCACCTGGAACACGTACAGCCGGTTTGGCATCCGACACTGATCTTGCAGGCTCTAGAGCAATCCAAAAAAAAAAACCAAACCCGGAATATACAGTAAATTAGGAAATACCTTTCCCATTCCATTTGTGCTTCCAGATATTGCATATTTTAATGTCATATTTATCAGTTTGCTTTTCTGATGCTGACATGGTTATAATAAATAACATAATGTATAGCGTAGATATATATACAAATATAGCGTGTGTATATATATGTAGTAAATATATACTATGTAGAGTAACTCTATAGTAAAATTACGAGTGGATTTCTGTGAACAAGCTGTATTTTTATCTGCAGAACTTTTAAAGACACAAACTGGGAGAAACGTCAGGGTTGAGGCTGAGTAATGCATAATTAGCATAAAGATGGCAACAGCTGCTAAAATCCCCAACAAAAACTTCTTACATACGAAAGCAGGATGCTGGAAGAGAACCCTATTGCTGGATCCACTGACTTTCTTATTTGCTTATTTTACGTACATGCCGTTGGCTGGGTTTCCAGCTGCCCGGCCAATGGTGCACGCAGAAGCATATAGAAACGTTCCAGAGCTCTTCCCACAGGTTGGCACCTTTGGAGTTCTGCCTTTGAGGAAACTCAAACCAGCGAACTGCAGTCAGACTTGACAGTCTTTGTCCGATGTGGGGACAAAAAAAAAAAAAGGAATTGTCAGATCTTTTTCCCTCCCAGCAGCGTGAAAATCCAAAAAACTAAGTAATGTTCTCCTCAACCTGGGGTCTCCAATGACAAGAAGTTTGAGCTGGGCTCCCATTCAGCATCAGGTGCATCTTCACATCAGTTTTTTTGCATGTAGCTACGCTGAGAAGGACCATCAGAAATGTTACCACAGTGAAAGGAGACCTTCTCCACGGTTTACACAACCGACTGCTTAGCAGAGCTAGCTCGGTTGGGAAATGCCTTCCAAAATCAGAAGCTAACCTGAAAGATCTCCAGGTTGCGGTATGATGGGCCCAGAAACGTCCTCTGCTGGGGTCCAGCTCCCCAGCACTGGAGCTCCTCACCAACTAGGCAGCCCCTGTGCATTACCCGCTCCACAAGGCTGGTTTGTGCACGACACGCAGACGGTGCTACCCCCCGCGTACTGCAACAGAAGTAGGATGGGGAGGGCAGTGGATGCTTCTAGGATTCAGAGGTGCTTCCTTGTTTAGATGACAGTGTTATTATATACAGTGACGGAAATACAATACTTCCGTAAATTATACATCAACGCCAGCCACTCTAAGGGCAAACGCCGACTGAGAGCAAGAGCCTCTGGAAAAGGTTTCAGGCTGCAAATTCAGGAACATCCTGTGGTGGTTTGGTTTCACGTCTCTGCCTCTCCGTGTCTTCCTGGGCACACGGTACCCATCCCGCACAGCACTGGTCCTGCAGAATTCCCACCCACCCCAGCCCTGGGAGCGCAGGAGAAAGAGAGCAAGCTAACCACCGGGCTAGAACACAGCGCGGAAGGAGTCCGAAACCAAACGACACGATACATCCCATGGGGGATTGTAGCACACACCAATTAGCTGTTGAGAACACCACAATGTTTACTCCTGCAGCGGAGCTCACATCTAAAAGGTGAACAAACATTTCACCTGAATAGTCCAGTAGATGTTCCTGCAAGCGCACCGGTAAGTCTGCAAACGGGTACTTTTTTACGAGTTTGTTCACTCTTGCCTGTGTATAACACCTTGGGTGAGCCTGCATGCCAAGCTAAAGTAGAGATGGGCCGAGAAATAAATCTGTGTATGCCAATGTTGGAAACAATCGTCTCCCGGCAAAGGACTGCCGAAGCATTCAAGCGCTCCATGAAGTAGTCCTGGCCTTTCATAGAAATGTTACTGGCCTTGCATAGAAACCATTTTGAGGCATCCAGGTTTCTCTCTGCTTTGCTCAATTTAACTAAATGTAGAGTTGAGCAATTTTGCTGGTACACTGCTTTTCTGGCAATGGGACACGCTTGCCATACCGTTAACCGAATTAAACTCCAAAGCAACACAGACTCCTCGGAGCAAAATGATTTCTACTTCCAAATTTCAAGAAAGCCGCGTGCTACAGCAAAACTGATACCTCATCACGCGCACAGGAATTGGGCAGAGAGGGCTGATGCACGCTAAGTCATGCTACACCAAAAAAAAATACTGGGATTATTTTATCAATGATGAATCCTGCCAGTTTGGTGTTGAATACCGTACTGATACAAAAATTCAACTCTCCCTGATTTTTGTAGGGGTTTTTTGCTTTGGGGTTTTTTTGGGTTTGTTTTTTTTTTGTGTGTGTGTGTGTAAGAGCTACCTATGTTTGCCCAGAACACAGAGTCTAGACAAATTCTTCTGCTGTGTTTGGCCATATCCACTGAAATTTTTGTATTTATTCCTGCTGAGGATTCTGTCATCCTTAACTCAATGAAGAAAAAAAATTTTATTGGATGGGCGGTACGTTTTCATGCTCTGCTCTCTGAGCAGTATCACAGGTTGTTCTGTAAATAGGATGTTCTCTGTAACCTCTACTTTCAACAGAGGACAGATTTTCATATTTCGTCTGATATTTGATTAGATTAGTCCTATTTATTCTTAAAAGGAACCTGAATAACGCTCATGATCACCTGTTTAAGTTACCCCCTTTAACCAAGAAACAAGTTCCACCAGGATCTTAAAAATCAGATCTCTGCTTCTGCCGCGGGAGAAGGTTACGGCTCCCAGTCCCTCGGCTGGGAACACAAACAACCGAAGCGAATGAAAGACTCTGTGTATGTGTGGGGAACACAAATGTGATATTAATTATTAATTTTGACAAGTCCGAATACCTTAATAATGTATTATTTTAAGCCGTAAGGCCTTTTAAAAACCCGTTGAGGCTAAACGAGCCAACTTTGCGGCTTGGACTCTCATTCCTCAGCATATCGCAAAACGCACTGTGACAACAAAATGGGCTGCGACAGACTTTGGCGAGTGCGGTCTTGTTTTGTATATTTAATAAAAGGCTGATAAATACGGTGTTTCAAGTGTGAGGGTGGAACACGTCAGCCAGTAAAACACGGCATTAAACCAATCCATCAAGACAGAAAAGACATTTCAATTAATACTTGCACAAACTGACCCGTAAGCCGATTCCCTCCTACTTCAGTACTCTTTAGTGGCATGATACAGGTGCGGGCAACATTATTTTCTTTAATAAAAATGTGATTATTCGTGCAGCAAAATGTGCCACGAACAAACCACACACTATTCTGCAAACTTATTGAGGTGGGAACGGCGTTAGATTTTTACCGTGCGTTTAAGAGTGACTTCCTGGGCAATTTATGGTAAGAATTTCAGAAGTACTCAGAGAAGCTTTACGTTTGGCACCGCCTGCAACACCATACCAAGCACCACTTTAAAAACCCCCATAAACCTTTAAAGCGCTCTCCTACCTGCGAGTCCCAGAGCATTTTACACCCGCTAATCAGAGAAAACCTCGCATCATTCCCACAAGTTACATATTACTGTCTTCATTAAGCAGATATCAGAAAAGAATGATTCATGAACTTGGACGCAAAAGAATTCTGAAATGCTTCCCTCTTGGTGCAGCTGAAGCTGTAGGCTTTATCTGAAACTGGCAGGGAGCTGGAAGTCAAAAATGAAATATAGCACAGGAGTAGTGATGGACATATTTTAAAAAGTGAATCCAAGTTATTTTTTTTCCTATCATCCTGTACAACTACAGAAGGTTTGCAAATCTCATTAATCACACCTTTTCGCATTATCATTTCTGGTACGACCACAGGTGAGCGAGGAAGTTCTCTTATTTCCAAAGACCTTCAAAATATTTCCTCTTATCTTTACCTCGGTGTCTCACGGTAATTAGGTTGGAGGTGTTTTTCCTTAGTTATGTATAAAAGAAGCTGAGGCTTTAAGTTTCTAACCCTCAGCGGTACAGAATGAACAGTAAGAGTACAGAGAAGCTTTAAAAAAAAAACAGCCCAAATGACTTAAAAATCACAAGAAAAACAATTACAGTTTCATTAAGCTTTGTGATTCTTTTCAAGCCAATCTCACTGTTCCTGGAGGCTTGACTCCTGATTTTGAGCTGGGATTGACAGTTTTACAACCAATGGGAAATACAAGCGGGCACCACATACCAAGTCCTGCCGCTCAGAAATTAAATCCCCGACACATAAAGATGTTTTCTTGAACGTGGTGTCCGACTGGAAACGGAGAGATGTCTGTGGGGGTTTGAGGAAACAGGAAGGAAAACAATTTCTCTCCCTTTTAATTCTACCATACGATACACACACCCAGGGAACCCTCAAGTTGGTCAACAACCCAATGAAATATGGTTTCCTGGAGGTCTTGTTTCCTCAGAAGCCAGGTTGAAAGATCAGAAATCGGCAATTTTCATTGCAAAAAACAGGGATTTTGTAAAGAAACTCCAGCTTTTGTCAAATTGCTTGTGGCCATATGCCAAAACCAGTCCTGCCTACAGACTAAATAACAACCTCAAAGACAAATGCCCCAGACTTTCACTTCCTTAATTCTTTGTTTTCAGAGTGCTTGCCCTTAAAATATTGACAGAAATGTAAGACTTATTAAGAAGATAAAGGCCCGTTTCTTCTGTGCATACAAGGAGTTTGAAGGTAAGGAGGCACCCAAATTCCACACCCTTTTTGTTCCAGTTAGAAAGCAATGGAGATCTTGCTCTACCCAGGTCCCTGACATAGCTGTATATGCTCTGCTCAGTCCATGCAGCTCCATGGCTTTTATCTTCTAACAACCTTCCTAACCCATCTGTATAGAATCATAGAATCTTCATGGTTGGAAAGGACCTTTAAGATCATCGAGTCCAACCAAACAACCTACAGACTCTGCCACTAGACCATGCCCTGAAGTGCCACATCCAGACGTTTCTTAAACACCTCTAGGCAAAGCTCCTTGAGTAGAAGCAACCTATCCACAGCAGGAGAGTTATGCACCATTTAGCATTTAGTCCTTTGTCATAGAATCATAGAATGTGTTGGGTTGGAAGGGACCTCTAAAGGCCATCTAGTCCAACCCCCTGCAGTGAGCAGGGGCATCTTCTACTAGATCAGGTCGCTCAGAGCCTCATCCAGCCTGGCCTTGGATGTCTCCAGGGATGGGGCCTCCACCCCCTCTCTGGGCAACCTGGGCCAGTGTCTCACCACACTCAGTGTAAAGAACTTCTTCCCAATGTCTAATCTAAACCCACCCTGCTCTAGTTTAAAACCATTGCCCCTTGTCCTATCGCTACCTGCCCTGGCAAACAGCCCCCTTTAACTTCTTAACTCCACTCTGGAGTAGCTAGACACTGGAGTAGCTGTCCACTCTGGTAGCTAGACAAGACCGTGTTTAAAACTGCCTCCCGCAATTCCACATTACACTTTGGTCTACAGCCTACACTGAGATTTAGCCTGAAATCTAGTGGAAACTCAGCTAAGCTATGTTTAGATGTAAGCACACTGGCTAACTGATGCCGATGCTGCTCTTTACCTGCTACATAAAAACCAAGAATTCTGCTCGGCAAAAACCCATACAAACACCACTTTATTTGCTGGGAGCTGCAGTCAACAGGTATCAACCTCTGCATTCTGGAAGACTTGTAAGGAAAAAAAAAAATCAACCCAAACGACCTAGCAGTATCAGAAGATCGACATATTTATGCCCCAAAAATCCTACTTGATATTTATGCCCCCAAAATCCTATTTGAATGCCCCAGATTTAGGTAGCAGACAGACCCATCATTTTTATGTTATGCAAATTATTCACCATTCTCTCCAACTTTGCAAATAGTTTGTTTCAAGGGAAAATTATGTGGAGTTTTGTCAGTCTAACTCCCAGAAGCTGGTAATAAAAATACATCAGTCAACTGGTGTGCACATGTACCTCTCGTGTTCTGTGCCTATTTTATAGTCCAACTGAATAAAGATAGCAGGAAATGAAAAGAACAGTTAAAACTCAAGCTGTTAAGACACGCAAATACCATTTCTGGAAGAAAATAAATGAAACTTTCCCAGTAGTTACAACAAATATTAACTCAAATTATCTCTGAAACAATAAGAAGAGCATTCCGTTGGGTACAATTATCAGAATCTCCTATAGGGCGGTTTTCATTAAGCTTAAGTCACACATATTACCCAACAGTTCTTTAATAAAGCAGTAAATCTCATCCTAAATTCTGTAAAGGCAAAAAGCTGGGTCATCTTCTACCCGCCACTGGTGGCCCCAGTTCCGTAAAAAACGTTCTTAAAATTTATTCGGCCGAGCTGTTAAGCGCATGCGTAATCCTCAGCCCTGCAGAAGGCCCAGAACTTTACAGTGTGCTTTTAAAATGGGATTTTTGCCAAAGTAAAGGCTGGGATTTAACCGGAACAAAGCAACCTAAACTTTAAGCAAATGCCTAAAAATAGCTGTTTCTTCTGCGAGGAACAGTATTGTCGTCTTTTTCCTGTGTGTTCAATTAATCAAAAGAAATCCTTTTAAGCAAGGATTAAATTGCAGTTACTACTAGGAAACCCTAGCAACATACTCTATTTAAATGGATTTTTTGACTGAATAAACTCTTGCCTCTGTTTTTATACCCAATTACGAACACAGGAATGTATTTCCCAGTCACATCTGAACGATGCATTGTAAGTGAGATAAACGTGTGTTCATCTTTCCCTGTATGATACAGCATTCTTCTGATGTTTTTAATCATGCTTCAAACGCTGGGGGAAACGGCTCACTCCATAAAGCGTGCTGCCAAAAGAAGAGGGAGTTTTCTTGTCCTTTAAATACACTACTAAAAAAAAAAAAAAAAAAAAAAATCGAAATCGCAAGAGTCTGTGGTAGACATTTAACGCCTCATGAATTAGGTTACGTCCCATACATGAGGTAAAATTGCGCCAACTCCCTCATAGCTCTCCAAACTCTAAGTATTTGCTCAGCTGGCAGGCAAGTGTATTATCCATTATTATAACGTACATGTATGCATATGGAGACGTGAAACAGAGTCACAAAGGCAAAACAGGCCCAGCCCCCTGTACCTAGCCTGCTGGACACCGGAGATGCCCATCCAGCTGATCTCCACATCCCAGCCTTCGACTGGACGGTCCTCACCGCTGCCACCTGCAAGCTGTTCCTAGATACCACCAGCCAGTTCCCTCTGACTCCACAGTATTCCAGCCAATGAGCATGGGAACGAGGAAGCTTCTCTATTTACAGAGAATTATATCCAGAGCAGTCAAAGCCAGCAACTTCTTTTTTGGATAATTACAATTTGATTCAATTACAACCTGCATTTTGGTCTTCGCCTCCCTTCCTGATGGCTTTGCCTTCCCAAGCTCATCCCAAGTAAAGCAATTAACAGGTGGGATGCAGATGGCTCAGCAGCAGCGCACACATAGCGAGCAGCACGTCTTTCCCACACAGGTGTTTCATTTTCCATTTGTCAGCTAGCCAGCACAAAATCCTCGTCTTCTGGGACCTGAGGTCTGCAACTCACTCCTGAAGGGCGAGAGGAGTTTGTTAATCCTCTTCATTTCTCTCTCCTTAGTAGGAAAAGGTACAGCTTTATTTAAAAAAAAAAAAAAAAAAAAAAAAAAAAGGCAAGCTTAGGCAGTGAAACGTAATAGAGAGCAGACAGATGGATAACCTAGGGAAGTTCCATGCCCTTGGATGCAGGAGCAATCCGTGCAACAAATGCCACGACAGACTGTGGAAGAGATGAAGATGTAGAAAAGACTGACATCCTCTACTTACTGATGAAATACAGGCGGCAGCAGCAGCACAACATTCTTGGCACCTCTCAGCCAAAGTGCCTTAGCCAAATCTTCAATTCCCAGCTGCAGCTGGTAGGGCAGCTTCTACCCTCATCCTTTCCAAGAGAGATGCTAACAAGGTTCCAGGTAGATCCGCATGGAATTCATTAGATGTGTGAATTAGGACACTTAGGCGGAGAATGCTCATTTTGCAAGAGTTTTCAGCCAGTCGCTCATAACCCGTGCAAGAACGACATCGGTGGTCTGAAAGCATCTCTTTACCAAACTCTTACACCATCTCCTCTCTAATTTTCTGCTGATACATTTTAAATTTTAAAGAACACTACCGTGTTGTTGAGTTGCGACAAAGGCCAAACTTCACGGTGAAATGACTACCTCATCCTTGAAAACCCTGGGTTTTGCTACTGTTCCTGCTTCATATAGTAGAAGATGGCCTCAGAAGTAGGGGGTGAATGTGTTAAGAATATTTAAGATAACCAAACTCCTGAAGTATTGTCAGAAGTCAAATTGTAGAATCATAGAATCTTCATGGTTGGAAAGGACCTTTGAGATCATCAAGTCCAACCATACACACACAAAAAAAAACCCCTACAATCTCTGCCACTAGAGCATGCCCTGAAGTGCCACATCCAGACGTTTCTTAAACACCTCCAGGGATGGTGACTCAACCCCCTCCCTGGGCAGGCTGTTCCAGTGCCTGACCACTCTTTCAGTAAAGTCATTCTTCCTAACATCTAATCTAAACCTCCCCTGCTGCAGCTTCAGACCTTCCGACCAAAAATCGCTAATACATTTTCTGTGTCTAGATGGGGTGAGGATACATCAAACTACCTAATTAATATTTATTTATTCCCCTTTTTCTAAAACACCATATTGAGTTATTTAAAAACCGCGCTATTTTAAAATTAACCTCTGAGAGCTGTCAATCGTTTTGCAAACAGATAAATCTGAGAAGCTAAATTAATAAAGACAGCGGTCGTAGCATATAACTTCTTCCTAAGCTCAGGAGGGCATCCAGTTATTACCACGTGAAAAGTTACGTGCTTAACGGAGACATTTGAACGAGCAGGTAGAAAACTCCATCAAAACAGACAAGAAACCAACAAAGCACTGAAGCTCATGATTGTCAACAGAAATCCCTTAAGACATTACATTTATATGTAATATATATGTAATACATAAAAACATTTACATGTTTATAGCCCTTGAAATATTTGAAACAGCTCTCAATAAATATGCAATGAGGTATGATACTATACCGTATTAGACACCAATAATAGCACGCAAATCAAAATGAGCCAATAGCGAATTATCACCCAGCTTAACTAAGAAAACACCACTTTAAAGCTGACAAGTGCTAAGTACTAACAATATGAAAAAGAAAGCTAAGTCTTAGATTTGGTGTTATTTGGTGTCTGGGAATAAGGACAAATAAGCTCTTGTTTGGTGTTTAGGAATAAGGACGGCAGCAACAGCCCCAGTAAGGAAGAACTAATTCTTCAACTGCCCTGTGGAACAAGTCTCTGGCTCTATTTCCAGCGGATAGACACGGCTTTCTGAAACCATCCTTAAAAGTGCCGTTTCAGTTGGGCAGCAGGAGAAGAGAGGGTGGGTAACACGGACATGGGAATGACATGGTCAGAGGTGACGAACACTGGCCAGGGCCCACGAGGAAGTTCAAGCCACCATGGCCTTGACGTTCTTGTTCCGTATCCAAGCAGACAACCTCTGCCTCCAAGGCTGCAAATCCCATATTTTTTCGTAAGTGCTGCATTCGTTTAAAAAATAAATAAATAAATAAAATGTAACTATTAAACGACAGGTTTCGGTTAAATGCTAACTAGTTGCGTCGCTAGTACTGAAAGCTCGCTGTGGCTCCCACTGCCAGAACTTCCAAATAAACTAAGCAAACTTGCTTATAATAGCAGGCAGAAATCTGATCTTTCCAAACGCTGGGGCTCAGCCAAACGCATCCCAGAGTCCTCCGTTGCCACGAACCAGCCAACCGTCGTCTGAACTGAGGCTGGAGCTGGTTTCCACATTGCTTTGTTTATATTGACTGCATTTATGATGCCTCAGAAGTTGCCAGTAAAATATTTATTTAGCAGTTAAAACGTTCTGCAAATGATTTTGCTGTCCCAAAAGATAAATATTTCTCAGCATGCTGAAATGATACATTGATGTTTTTGTTAAGGAAATTGCATGTTGATAAAATTTTCTCAGATTACACTTTGTCGTTCCTTTGTATTTGAAGTGGCCACATTAATTTTTTGTGATATTTATTGTAATTGTAAATTGTACTGAGATTAGAAACATTAAACCTACCATAAAATGAAACACATTTCAAGCATTTCCGAGTCATCTATTTAAGGGCTTGAGGACACTTTTGATCCTTCAGGTGGATTGGCATGCTCTAAGCTTACAGAACAAGGACCCAACACAAACCAGAATGCCACTTTAAACTCTCGGGGAGCCATTTTCTTCCCTTCCTCTTTTTTTTTTTTTTTTTTTTTCCCCTCTCTTCCCTTCTTTTTTAACATGCTAATATTCATCACCACTTCGGCGTGTCCCTGCGCTGCAAAATTTCAATCCGAATGTGAGTGTCGTGGTTTGGGCTGGATTGGCCACTGAGACAAACTCTCCCCCACCGCTCTCTCCAAGGAGAGGAAGGAGAGAGATAAAGAGATTTACAGGTTTAGAAGGAGCTAATTTACAGCAGATTGGAAATTTATGCAGGCCGTTAAATGAAAATAGGCACCGCACTGCAATCTTCACGCCTGCCTTTAACCTCCAAACAACATTCACTTACACGGTTTCGGTTGAGCTTACCAGCTTGAGGCAACAGTATTATTTCTCTGGACCAGGCCAGACACTGGCAAATAAGTGAAGGTTGTCAGTACCCGAAATCATCGAAACTTACATCAAACACTGGGGCCTTTGTGCCTGTTCCCAGGCATGCAGAAGTACACTGTATTGCTGTGAAAAAAATTTGCTACTGGATGCAAAAAAACATCTGGGTGCAACAGCACGTCTCCTAAATACAGCTTCTGCCATTGCTTCGCTGTTTATCAGCCTCAGCCTTGTTGGCCAAGGTCCCAAACCCAGCCCTCCCCATAGGAGACCTCCCTGCAAGGATGAAGACCAGCCTGTGGGTGCAAACCCTCTGCAGGTGAGGTCTTCATGTGGAGGTTGCAAATGGGCTGCAGAACAAGCCCATGCTTCTGCCACCTTCTGTAGTGGGATTACTCGGCCACGTCGTAGGTTTCAGCCTCCAGGTCAGCCCGTGCTATCAAAAATTCTCCCCGCAATTATAGTATACGTAGCATCCCTTTAGCCTACACCATAAGCCGTTGTGGGATTCTACTGCACGTGGTTAAAAATTAGCTGTACTTCCACCCAGAGTGACCCCACACTGAAATCTTCAGGTGCAACACGGGAACTCTTCTGGGTTTAGCATCTGCATTAATCAAGTAAACTTCGATTTTTGACCACTCCTGTATTAGGCATTAATAAAATGAGACATGTGAAGAGTAATAAAAAAAAAAACAACAGATGTCTTTCCTCTTTCTAATATGAAGGAAGCCAGCTTCGGCTCTTCCAAGTATCTGCTGAGGTAGTGTGGCTTACCGAGGAGAGGAGGTATGCGTGTTTGAACAGGCTCGATGCCTCGTCTGCTACAGAAATAGTCTCCAAGCAGCTTCATACAGGGCAAGTAAAGCTTTACCAGGAGAATAAGACATCTCGGGTAATGTATAAATATGCAGAGATCCGTAGATGCAATTCTGAAAAAGTCATAAGCGGGCAGAAACGTGTTCTTATTGAGTACGAACAAATATCCACATATTGCTAAATAAAACATCTGTAGTCTGCCTCTCAGATTGCTGGGGCAACTCTGCTGTTTCTACCTTGATTTTAACTTTTAATAGATACTCTTAAAAAGAATTTAGGAATTAAATTAGTTTTCAGTGTACTCAGTTGTTACATGCCCCTGCTGCTGCAAGCAGAACATTTTGTGTGTGTGTAGATGGAGGGTGTAGGGAAACTTATAGGAAAAGCATGCATAACATACAAGTAAGGAAAAACAAAACTATCCTCATATACTATTTCTTCACTTCTTGTTCCAAAGAATTTTGTCTGTCTTCCTACTTTGAAAAGAAACTACATTTATTTTGGAGAAGGGCTAAGATTTTTGTGTTGAGTTCTGGTAGTAAAATCTTAGCCTCATTAAACCCCATGGCAAAACTGGAATTAACTTCAGGGATGCTCGTACACTACCTGATAAAAAATTCTATGTCATAAGTCTTCAAGGGTTGTTTTTATTATAAAAAAAAAAAAAAAAAAAAAAAAAAAACAAAACTTGGGTTTCATAAACACATGTGACAGGAGACCACATCTGCTTCATTCTGTAAGCTTAAAAATTTTTTAAGGTTTTGCTACTATTATTTTAGGATTTCTTCCTGATTTTCTTTTAGATAGGTTTCTTTCTAGTTATTTTCAAACATTCAACTGTATTGCCCGTATTCCTGCCACAAGCCAGCAAGAAGCGTCTCTAAACAAATCATCGTATTATATAAAGTATCGGTGTCAATGGGAACTGATCCTCAGTTACATCTTCTGAAAAAAATCGACGGGAACATATTACCTGAATGCAATCAGAATGTATTTGCGGAGAGCACGGGACGCTGCCAGATGCCAGACACTCAAAACAGTGCCAGCCTAAGCAGTCAACAAGAGAAACATTCTACTTCCCTAAAATCTCCACCTTTCTCACCCGTCTTTTAATCAATCATATTACCTAGGTTTAAAATAAAAACATTTTTCCAGCATTCGGAGGGAGTGTTTTCATGTTTGCCTATGCAAGAAGCTTTTCCCCCATCTTTTCTCCCTTTTGGCTGGTTTCGGTGGGCGTTTTTTGTGCCATTTGACTTTAGAGAACATCTCTGAATTAATTGGGAACCTACAGGGGCAGAAAGAAACATTAGATACCTAGGAAAAAGTTCTCATTCCAGCTGTTTTCAGTGCAATTTCTTGAACAGCCAACACCAATTTTCCATAACTGACCTTGACATCAATGAATTCCAACTCTTAAAATGTACAGTTTAATTAAAAGAAGTCAGAAACAGCTTTATAAAGGAACAGGGTTAGAGCCATAACCTCTGAAGAGGCTTCCACCCTTTCCTCCGTGAAGCACAGCTCCACCGCCCAGCCAGCGCGTGAACCATAGTCTTGCAGAGTAATGCATTTGGGCCTCTTCCGCCAGGAATTAAAGGAAAAATTCCTCCGGTCATCAGCAAGCCTGAGAGCGCTCTGAATCAAAGCTAACCATTAGAGGGCAACCTGATTACATGAGCAGGGATTATTCTAGCGCAAGGACCGGGTTTCGCTCCGCAGACCCTGACACGGGGGATTTAAGATACCACAGACGGACACGGATTTACAGCCATAACTCTTAAAAAAGCTCTTGATAAAATATACGGAGGAACACAAGCCGGGATAGTCTATGCTGGCAGTTGATGCTTTAAGAAGTACTGCACATGCCTGCGTAGTCACTGACGCTCTTTGGTTAGAAATTAAACCCACCGCATCTTAGAACAGAGTGCGATGAACCCCAGCGCAGCCCAACGGGTACCACTGAGGTTCAGGAAAGGCAGAAAAAGGCGGAGGGAAACGGTGACAGGGGTGCATAAAGCAGCGAGTTTGCAGGGGGAAAGAGAAGAGAGTCCGTTGTCTTGGCGAAAACGCACCACTGAAGTATATCAAGGGAAATTATCAGGTGCCAAGTTAAAAAAGCAAACAACGGGAAGTAGTCCTTCACGTACCGCACAGATAACAGAACTTGTTGCCAGACAATCTGGCATATACCAAAGCCTACTTGGCTGAAGATGACAAATACACTTAAGAAACGCCTACTAGAGGCTAATAAATATATCCACTTTCTCCTCAGGAAATCCTTGAGCAACAAATGGCTGTGAAGTGCAACTGCAAGTCAGAGGAGCTTTGCTATTTGCTTACCTCTTTTGATACCTTTCTCTGCGTGCTGCCGACCGCTGTCACGCGCAGGGCATGGGTAAAGCTGAACTGCAATCCTCATCGGCTTAGGAAATCTGGCTTTCTCACTGCCACCCTTCTCTGTGGGTCAATATTGTTCTTGACAGAGACGTGGTGAGGGTGGGGGCACCAAAACTTGGTTGCTTCGGGTACACGCTGACATCATTAAGGACTGAAGCGAAGGAGGGGGAGTATAACCCAGAGGGCAAATTCCCTGGAGTTATCTCATTACTCATCTTCTAATCGTTAAAGTGGTTCTTCATCACACGTCAACTTTTAAGGGTGTGGCACCAGAGAAACTAGAGGGATCTGAGTAAAACAAATAGGATTCTGCCAGACCCAGATCAAGGACTTGGGCAGTGTAGTGGGAAACACTTCTGATTAGGAACGAACATGACGAAACCTGGGTTCGTGCCATTCTAGGCCAATCGTTATTTCTGACCACCTTTTTTTCTGTAAGAAATCAGTGAATATTAGGATCCTGGGAAGAGAAGTTGCATCTCCCAGGTACAGCAGCTCTATTTATAAAATCTTCGACCCTGGAAATTACACTTTGCCTCGAAACTTTCATCGGCGTTGACTGCAGTAACAGAATGTATATTGGACAGTATTTGTGGGACACTCAAGGACACATTTACCATGAATACACTAATAAAAATATCATCAGGGAAAACGCACCTGGAAAATGTGAGATATGTAAACGTACGGTCAAAGAAGAGAATTCTTGTAGAGTGCGTTTATGCAAGCCTAAGAAAACACAGTGGGGTTTTTCATTTTAATAGGGCAGAAAACACAAATATGTGCCACAGTCTTTGACCCAGTTTTGGGTACCGCCAATTATGGGCTCTCTGGTTATAAAGGTAGTATTTTCTTATCCAACCCAAACATAACTATTCCAAATTCATATAGGGATAACATCTCCTCTGGAATTTGTCTCATCTAAGAGAAGACACTGTGAGGGACTGTACAGAATCAAATACTTCAGTTACAAAGAAATACTTCTTCCTAACTATTTTTTTTTCTATGTCCAACCAATAGATCACATCACGATATGGTTACAAAACGTTCTCTTAGAATGTCAGTTACTTTTATAAATTGTTTCATAAAAAATAAAGCTTGAAACACAAGGAAAATAACACAATGGGGTGACGGTACCCGTATGACACGCAGCATCCAAAAACGTGGATGCTGGCCTATGACTGGAACTCCTAAGTACTAACACAGTTTAAATATACCCCCAAAATATGCTAGGAGTGCTTTAGTAACAAGAGTTCAAGACAATACAGAGGTTGGGTTTTTTTCCCCTGTAGATGTTTCTGAGCGGCATTTCCACGTGCATCCCTGTTGAGCGCAACACCATTGGGTTACATGGTTTTATAGACTGGAGGTTACCCGAGGCCCACAGCAAACCACAAAGATTTCTTCCTTACCTTCATGACAATCTGCTTTTCATTCTGAAAAGCATCCTCTTCTGCGGTAATAATTAACCATCATTTCAAAACCTAAAAAAAAAATATATCTTACCAAATAGGGAAAAGGGCTCTGCTGGAAGAATAAAGGTCAATGCGTAGAACGAAAACGCAGTCATTTCAAAATTAGGTATATATAAAGCTCCACTTGCATAATCGCGCAAAGCAAGGGAACAGGCAAATGTCTTTTATGTGTTTAGAGGCCTGGAAAACAGAAAACATCACTCTCTTTGAGAAGAGGAATCTGCGAGCCTGTGGAGGAGACAGTCGGTATGGCTTTCTGACCGCATGAAGGCCACGAACACACTTGCCAACGCTACAGCTTTTGGCGGCAGACCGTCACCCTTACACTTCATCTACAGCTTCTTTGGCCTTACATCCAGCATTTCTGGACACCCAAAAGCTGGGTGGAAGCCCGCAAGGTCACTCGTACAAAGGTCACTCGTACAACGCCCACTCGGTGGATCCGTCACCTCCGGCACCCCTCGGGTCGTCTTTGCGCTGTAAACACGGTGAAAGCACGAGGCAATTCTGGGAATCCAGAGCAGGAATTACAGCAGCGACTCTCTTGTTGAATTTTAAGCAGGAGAAATACTGGCACGAGACCCTCCTAGAAACCTATGGAAGTTTTGCCACCCCAATATTTCCTGTTCCATTAGGGGTAAGAGGGCAGCAAAACTAACCAGAAATTATCTGTGTCGAGGCAGCTGAAAGGTGGCTGACCGATGCCAGGCACTGTCCCCAGAGCACATCGCCCAACAGCACGTGTCCTGTTGAGCTTTCCAAGCCTTAACAACCTACATCCCGTTGTAGCGCAAAGAGTCCGGCTCACACGAAGCCTGATTTCCCACTGAAAATACCAAATCTGGCTAAAATGATGCTTTGCGGAAACTGCTACGAGTTCCTTAACCTCCACCAGGAGGACGAGTTCTTTGGAACGGTGGTGAGAGATCTTGACTTGCTGAGCTCATCCTGAGCGGTGGATCCCGGGCAACAGGCTTCTCCTTCAACCTTGGGATATTGCTTGTGCTTGCTGGAAACCGAGGAGTTAAACTATGCACTACTTACTTTCTACCCACAAGCCAGCGAAAGGCTACAGACCACTAATTTATGCATTTATCTAAAGCTTCTGATGTTCCATGTATTTTTTGAAGGGTTTTGTTTTGTTTTTTTTCAAACGAGTCTGTATTTTTCCCTTAAAACTAAGGATATAAAAGTTAAATCCGGTGGGCTTAGCTGCAATTTACACACTGGTAAGTGTAAAGCGCTGGCATTTACAAGCCTTCTGTCCCCCCCCCACATACATTACAGCTTAGCCAACAATCTGCAAATATTCATTAAAATTCAGAAGCAAATTCGGCCATATTTACAGCTGCTTCACGTTTGCTTTCTGCAAATATTTGAGCACTTGTACTTTACTAGTACAAATACTAGTGAATAATGAATTTTCATTTCAAATAACCGCCGGGCTTAACATGGTATGTTGGGTTATTGCAGGCACGGTCCGTACACGGACACTTACCCGGTGAGAAATGCCACCTGACCAGAGACAAGCAGCGCTCTGTGACTGCTACAATTAACAGTACAAAATCAGAATACGAAGTATTTCCACGCTCATTAACGTGGAAATTTCATGGCACACCACAGAATTCCAAAAAACCTTACAGCGCCCTTTAAACCTTACCGACGGCAGTAATCGCCCTCAAAGGGCTAGAACATGAGGAGGTGCTGAACATCTGCAAGGACCGGCACAAAAATCCCGCTTTTTGCACTGACCGAACAGTCCCTATGAGAATTGCTGTTTCAGAAATGCTAATACTCGACAACCCAACTCTCACTTTTACAGAAAGGAGGAGAGGACAAGACACACAAATTATTCTCTTCTTTTTTTTTTTTTCCAAACATCTCTTAAAAGCTATTTTGATTTAGACAAGACGTTATTCACTTCCATATTTCAGCAAATGATATAAATAAGAGAGAACGTCAATTAAAATTATTTGGGGTTTACATTAGATCCTTAAATACTTGTGTTTAATCTTTAGTAAACACCTCGGAGAGCGCGTCTAGTTGGGTGGAATCCCTCTAAGACCTTGCAGTCAGTCAAGCAGTAGAGAAGGAAAAAGCCCGCTGGCTCAAGCTGAACAGCCAGCTTCTCACTCAGACCTTACCGTGGTGAAAAAAAAAAAAAAAAAAAAAACCACACCATATTTTGGGAGTACCTTCCTTGCCAGCCGAAGTCAGACTCGCATTTTGCCAAGATCTCCTGCCATACGTAGCTTTATGCCCAGAACACTTCCTCCCCCCCCCCCGTCCCCAATATTCATACTACCCAAAGTGCAACTTTGGGAACTGGCGGAGTGTTGTGCTGTGATTCGGATAAGATTGCCCAAAATAGGGTTTGAGGGTCTTTTCTCCTCGTTATTGTGACGCTGTTTCTTCAGAAAGACATCAGAGTTCCTAAGACACGCGGTTTTCAGTGCGTGAAGAAATTCTGCACGTCTGCCTAGTCTCTTCTGGGCTCTGTTTACCCTTTAGTTTCTTTATCCTCGTGGAATGTCGCCGAAATCTAGGGATCCTGCACAAGCAAGTTTTCAGCTGGCAGTTACGAAATATCGGGCTGGAAACAGTTGTCATAAATTAATGGGTTTTGCATAATTTTTCACTGTGGGTCATGCCTGAGTAACTTGAGTAAGAATGGAAAAGGACATCACGCTTTACGCATATCTGTGCTCGAACTCCGCAGGCAATCCCAAGGGTTTCCTCCTTGAATAGAGCCCTCCATTTAAACATAATCCACTAACTCCAATATCTATTCAGGGAGTGAACGTACTCTTTAAATTAATTATCTGGGGGGGAGGAAATTGTGTTGAAAAAAAAAGAAAAAGAAATCTTCTCATTCCAGCTAATACTCAAACTTTAGACACCAATCAATCTTCTTTTATTCATTTGCCTCATACGCCAATTCAATTTCGGAAAGTTTCCACATTCCCAGCCTAAAAAAATACGCTTTAGAAACGCTACAGGCTTATTTTGCGGTTTGTTAATATAGGTGCAATATAAACAATGGCTTAGAGGATCTCGCAGAGGAAGAACCCATTTTGTACATAATCATGTTTTAATGGACTCTGTAAACTGATGCACCCATCCAAGACTGTGACTTTTTCCATCAACACAGAGCTGCATGGATAAGAGCATGTATTTTTAAAGTACGCTACAAAAACCGCTGCCTGCTGACGCAATGGTCATCATGAGCTTCATCGAAGGTAACCACCCCTATCCAGGAGCCTTGATTCTGGCAAATTCCCTAGAGATTTCATGGAAAAGTTTAGCCGAGCAGAGGTGATAGTATCAGCAGCCGTGCTAGCGTCTTTCATGCGAACTTGCCCTGAACTTCATTTACACGCTACTCGGCCAAGTCTCATGGAATTCAGCATTTAGATTTTATCTACCGTTACAAGTCAGCTGAAACACCCAAACGTTGGGTTACGACAAACGTCTAATAACAGTATTTCACACGTTGCTTAATGGTTTTTAAAGAATTTGACTGAGCTCAATAGGTCACATGGATCCCTTCCTTATTTTTTTATCCAAAACGGTGATAAGAAGTGCCAGATAGATGTTTTTTCTCCCCCCCTCCAAGGAGGCCTGACCCACCCCAGCTTCAGCTCAGCACACTCGTAGTATCAGGTGGTGTATTTCATCAGTATCCGAGGGGTGCAGGCTGCAGCCGCCTGCGCATCCCCCTCCATCCTACCCCCCAGTCTCCCATCCTCCCTGCATCCCCCTCCAGACTCCCCACATCCCTGCACACACCCCCGCTGCATCCCCACTCCCCCATCCTCCCCGCATCCCTCCCTATTCCCCCCAGGCACTCCGCATCCCCCTGCGCATACCCTCACGTCCCCCCACATCCCCCACCATCCTCCCCGCGTCCCCTCAAAACCCCCACATCCCACCCCCTGCTTCTCTCTCTTTCCTGCATGCCCCTCTGGCCTCCCCACCCATCATCCCTGCATCCCCCCCTCACAATCCTCCTCATCCCTTGATATTCCCCCCAAATCCACCCCTCATCACACACACACCCTTGCGACCTCCCCACATCCCTCCATGTTCCCCCCAGGCACTCTGCATCCCCCTCCACACACCCTTGCATCCTCCCACATCCCCCTCCGTCCTCCCCACACCCCCTCAAAACCCCCACATCCCACCCCCAACACCTCCATCCTCCCCGCGTACCCTTCAGCTTCCCCACCATCATTCCTGCATCCCCCCCGAAAAACCTTCCACATCCCTTTATATTCCCTGCCACCTACCCAGCATCCCCTTGCATCCCCCTCACGTCCCCTCGCAGCCCCCTACATCCCCGCTCCTCCACCCTCCCCCCATCCCTCCATACTCCCCGCACCCCCCTCCACCCTCCCATCACAACCCTCCGCACCCCTCCATACTCCCGCATCCACCCCACATCCTGCTCCATCCTCTCTGCAGCTCCCCCCTCCAAAACCCCCGGCGTGGAAAGGGCAGCACCAAGACTGTGCTTTGGGGTTGGTTTTTCGGGTGGGGAGTGCTCACAAGGCGTTGCTGTAGGAGCAATTTTTGCTTTCAGAAGGGCACGGCAGATCTCCATGCGCCCCACAGGTGTGGGGCAGACAACCGGCGCAAGGCCGCTGCTCTCCCCCCGCCGGCAGCAGGGCACCCCCTCACAACGCCGGCCCGGTGTCCGGTCCGCTCCTACCGGAGCAAGCACTCCTACACTTTTACCTCGGTATAAACTCCATGTCATTAATCTTAAAATCCTCTGGCTCCGTGAAGCTATTTTTAAATTGACATTGATGAAAAAGCAGAACCTTTCTCAGGTTTCCCCGCGATGCTTCATGTAAAGGGAATTTAGGATGTTTGAATTGGAAACTCACCTAAATGGATTTTTGTTAAGAAAACCGTCATAACGTTTGCCGATTAACTGCAACCCGATTAGCATTCAAACATGGGAAGAACCTACTTTCGGTGCTACTTTTCCAGCCTTCAATCTACGCCCTTCTACTTTGTTTACAGAGAAAACATACACTGTTTTACCTATACTGGTGTAATTAAAATGGTAGAGTTCCCTGGCACGGACGCATTTCTGCCAGAATAAATGTGTTCAGCCAATACAGCTTATTTATATACCGAAAAGAGAATAAACATCAGGTGTATTAGCTACAAGTATACTTTACTGGCCCCAGAATTATACAGCGCTGGCAAACGAACCTGGGGGCCGGGGGCAGCTTTTCTGGCAGCCGCGCTTTGGGGTGCTGCGGAGACAGACCATCCCCGCGGGCAGAACAGGGCTCCGAGGAGAAATCACAGCACCGAACAAAGCCACCCAGGTCTTCCCCAGGGCTCCTCTCCGACATCTCGGGGGGGCTGGGCTGCCGCGGCTCTTACCGCTCAAGTGTGAACGCAGGTATCGCCCATTGCAGCCTAACAACACCCATACTGCTTCGTTATAGCTGTAAAAAGTAATTTAAGAATGAAACAATTACGCTGCACTAACAATATCCACCGGCACCAAACGGACGTGGTGGTGAGGCCTGTTACGATTTCCTCACGGTGGCTCCCCAGCCAGCCAAGGTGGGTGATGCTGGTTCAGGGGAGGCCGAAGCACTTGGATATTACCAAAACGCTGTCACTCATCGCTGGTGGCACTTGCCTTTGCTTTTCTAAGCAGAAGGACCCCTCCACTCCCAGCTCTGAGCTGCCGTCGCTGAGGTGCAACGCCACGCCGGCCAGCCCAGCAGGGAGATTAAACACCGGGAGATTAAACTTCAACAGAAAACAGTATAGAAACTCATTAAAAGAGAAAATAACTTACATTAAAAAAAAAAAAGTATTTACAAGGAGGAAAAAAAAAAATCCAAACCACCAAACACTCCTCAGGTATATTGTCAGTGACTTCTAAGAGATTTCTCACGCGATGGAGAGGACTTTGGGGTTTATCAGCATCAGTGATGGCACGGTAAGGCCTCCCCAGCTCCACACGCGCCCTCCCTGCTGCAAATATCTCCTTCCAAAGCTAAAGTTTGTCGTGAATCTCCTTCCTACCAAAAAAAAAAAAAATGTTTCTAGGCGAGCGGTTCCACGCATGGAGCCCAGCAACTGGGGGGTCCCAGCCGGCTGCTGGGACAGCACAGCGTCTTCACTCACGCCGTGTTTCCACATCCAAGTGTGTGTCTCCCCCCTCCCTGCCCTTTGCTTCCAAACCCACCGCGTCCCGCTGCGGCGGGGGGAGCCCGGTCCTCTCCCACCCGCATCTCCCGGCGGGATGGCAGGAACCGGGCTGGAGAGCCCGGGCTGCGGAGATCCCCGCGAGCAGCCGCGGGCAGGAGGTTGCAGGGGGAAAGGCTCCCCCCGAGCGCCCCTCCGAGCTCTCGCCGCCGTCAAACGGCGGAGGAAAAATAAATTCCCTCCGGATGCTGCGGGAAGCGCGGCCGACACACACACACGCAAACCCTGGAGAGCCGCGGGTGTGCAGCCTGCGCTGTCTTGCGCGCCCGCGGGGTTCGGCGAGAGGTGCGGGGAACCTTCGGCCCCGGCGCGGCAAGAAAAGCCGCTCCGCCTAAACCCCCCACCCCCTCCCCTTGCTCTTCTCCATCGCTGTCCAGGGGAAAATACAATAAAATAACTTATTTAATGCCTTTATGGTCTGCGAAAAATAATCACTTGTCCGCCACTTACTCAGATGCGAAAATATTACCCTTCTCTCGTAAGCGCGATAGTAATAACTGAAGCCCCGCTCTTCCCAAATCTCTGTTTAACGTTGGTGATGGACACGGCTTGTCATTCCGTTAATTTAGGTTAATGCGCCGGTGAATCTACCTTTTAATTAAAACCGGCTGCCGTTTTCACGTCCACTGAAGTCGTTCCCCTGCAACCTCAACAGAAACGGTGGCCAGAAGCTGAAATAAAGAGGTGACAGAGTCAGACCCCCTCCCCCGAGCCCTGCCCGCGCCGGGGACCCCGGCGCCCGCCCTTTCCCAGCGCTAATCCCTGTCCCCAGGTTAAATAAAACATTTCGAACCAATTGTTTGTTTAAATACGTAAGTCATTTCAGTGTGAGAATACGAGCACGCTTCCTATTTACTCAGCGACGGCCGTATTCCGTGCTGACAAACGCTCCGCCGCTCATCCCGGGAGATGATTTTAACCCGGGATGGAAGAAGCCACCCCCAGGCACCCCCGGAGCCGGGCCGGAACCCCCCGGCCTCCGAACACCCCCTCCCTCAGCCCGGCGGACCCTCCCCCCCCGCCCCCGGAGCGGGGCGAAAGGAGGAAAACCAGGAGCGCCCGTGTCAGAGACGGGGGGGCTGGAGCGCCGGTTCCCCCCGGAGCCCGCCGGGGGCTTCACCGGCGGCCGACTCGAAGCGGGGGATGCTCGGGGCGGTGTTTAATTAAAGCCCGTAAATGCTGCCAGCGCCGCTCCTGTCTCCCGGGACGCTGCCGTCGTGCCGTGAGCGTTACCGGCAGCCGGCTCCGATGCGGGCTGTGTCGCGATAGAGACGGACCCGCTCCCCGGCGACTGCGACCGGCGGCGGGGAAGACACCGACAAAGCCCCCGAGCCCGCAGCTGTTAATTACCCCCTTTAATTGGGAGGCCGGCCTAATTAGCGCCCCCGCAGCAGGGGCTCAGCCCAGGGCCGCCCCGCCGCTCATCTGCCCACCGCGCAAACACCGCGCCCGCGCTGCCGCCGGCCCCGCTCCCCGTCCCGTCCTCGCCGCTTCCTGCGGTGCTTCTGTTTCTCGGCAGGACGGCGGTAATTGCACGTCTGGGTAGAGGCTCTATAATTTCCTATCTCGATGGAAAAAAAGCTCAGCAGGCACTCGGGGAAAACAAACAAACAAACAAACAAAAAATAAGTAAAGAAAAGAAAAAAAAAAAAAGCAAAGCGCCACGGTTTCGTGCTACGTCGCAGCAGCTCGATCAGAGCCCCGGGAGAGCGGCGGAGACCCGAACCGGCGGGCGATGGGGTTACCGGGCTCGGGGATGCGGCGGGTTGGGCAATGGTTTGCCCAGGCCACTCGCCCTCCTGTGCGACCAGCCCTCCTGCCCCGCTCTGCCCCAACCGCGGTTTAAAAAAAGCACACTTTAGGATGCTCAGAGCGGAATCTAATGAACTTATTTGACAGCAATTAACGGATCTTTAAAACGCGAAGGCATCCGAATTTGCCCGAGCAAAACCTGCGGGTCCTGCCTCTCCCGGGCCCGGGCCGAGCCGCAGGGAAAGCCCCGGGACCGGCCGGGGCAGCACCGCGCTTCGTTCCGTCTCGGTAGATCTGCCTGAGAACCTGGGGGTGGGGGGGAACCTCTAACCTGCCTCCGTAAAAAAAAAAATATATATAATTTAAAAAAAAATTGTTTCTTAAAAAGCATTACATTACTCAGAGCAATAGTTCATAAAATACTTTATTGAAATAAAGTAAATATCTTCGCATTAATAAAACTGATCATAAAATGCAGTTTTCGAATAACTAGGGGCACCACAGGGTTTTAGACAGCGAGTAGATGTGAAAGGTGGGATCCAGTGTCCTCCTGGCCCCTCCGGGCCGTCGCACAACACAGGCGTCCGTGGCGCAGCGCTCCGCGGGCGCGGAGAGGAACGGCGGGGCGGGGGAAGGGGATGGGGGTGGACACGACACACGACTGGGAAACGGGGACGCGACCGACCAAGACGCCCGATTCAGCGGAGACCGAAGGCGACCGTGACCACTGACCGTGCTGTCCCCCGTCCTGCCGCCGCGGCAGGCGGAGAGGTGCGGGGCCGGCGGCGGGCTGGGCGGGCAGCGCCCCGGGGGGGCGGCCGGGGCCGGCGGCGGTGGGGCCGGGCGGTCACCCTCACTCCTCCTGGCTGACCTCGGCCGGCGAGCCCAGGCTCTCGGGCGGCTTCTCGGCCTCCCGGGCCCGCTCCTGCTCCGAGAGCTGCTCGCTGCTGGGGATGGAGTTCTTCTTGGGGCGGCCCTTGGGCTTGGTGGGGGACTCCAGGCCGCCCCCCTGCAACACCTGCCAGGCGGGGAGGGGGTAGAGGAGGGGGAAGACCCCGGTCAAACCGTGCTGCCATCAGCCCGCGGCGGGAGGAGCCCCCCTCTGCCCCGTTCCCCGGTGCGGCTCCTCCCGACCTGCGCCGATCGCTCTCCGCACCCGCGCAACGAGCTGCAAAACCGGGAGGTCTCGGACCGGGGGGGGGGGGGGCGGGTCCGGCTGGCCTTAAAGATCGGGAGCATATATATATTTTTTAAATTATTATTAATTTTTTTTTTTTTTGGCCAGGGCCGGCATGCGGAAGGACGAGCCCGCGGTGCAGCGCTCCGTACCCCGGCGGGGCGCGGACCCGGCGCGGTGCGGCGCGCAGAAGGGGCGGCCTCGGATACTTACTATTTTCTTCCATTTCATACGCCTGTTCTGGTACCAGGTTTTCACCTGGAGCTGGCTGAGCCCCAGCGATTCGGCCAGGTCTATTCTGCGGGTGAGAGAGAGAGAGAGAGAGGGCGGTGAGGCCGGGCGGCTTTCGTCTCGGCTGGCAGCTTTCCTCCTTTTTCAGGAAAAATAAGCCCCCATCCCATCCAAATCCATCCTATCCCGTCCGGTTCCATCCCATCCCGTCCCGCCCGCGGTCCGGAGGGTCTTTCATCTCCTACCTGTCGGGCGTGGAGAGGTATTTCTGCTTCTCGAAGCGTTTCTCCAGCCCCATGAGCTGCAGCTCGGTGAACACGGTGCGGCTCCGGCGCCCCTTCTTGGCTTTGCCGCCCGGCTCCGGGGGGCCGGGGTCCAGCTTGCCGCGGAGGTGCAGCTCCAGCGGGAGATGGGGCGAGGCGGAGCCGCCCTGCAGCCCCGAGCCGGCGGCCAGCAGAGCCGAGCCCAGCCCCGAGCAGCCCAAGGGAGCCAGCGGGAACTTGAACACGGCGGCCGGCTCCGCCTTTAGCACCGCTGCGGGAAAGAAGGGCCGTCAGCGCCGGGTAACCCCCGGCCCGGGCCCCGGGGACCCCCGGGGCTGCAGGGTGCCTCGGTTCCCCCGGGGATCGGACTCTGCGGGGAGCCCCGGGCCCTTCGCCTCCTTTCTCGGAGACGACAAAAGAGCGGAGCCCCCCCCCGCCCCGGGATGCGGAGGCACCGGGATACGGGGATCCTTGGGATGCGGAGACCCCGGCTCTGCCGCCTCCGCGGTACAGGGTCACATCTTACCCTTCAACCGGCAGTTGCTAATTACGGAATGACTTGGGGGGTTATCAGCGAAAGTAGTTTAAATAAACCGAAAAGCCTTCCCCTCCAGTGCCACGCAACAACCGCCGGGCCCGCTGCAGCCGGCCGAGCCCCGGGTTTCCCTCCCGAGCAGCTTTCGGGACGTTTTCGGTCGGGGAAAGGTTTTATATCCCCACGATTTTCCGATGAAGACGCGCCGGGGGACAGGGAGAGTTTCGGAGCCCATCCCCGAGGATGCTGCTGCAGACGCCGCCGGGCTCTCGGCCCAGGCGGCGGCCGCTCCGCTCCCCGCCGGGCTGGGGCCGCTGCCCGCCCCGGCTCGGCTCGGCTCTGCCGGGGAACCCAGCGCCCGTCCCAAATTCAGGGCGCCCGGAGAGTGGAGAGGAGCTCCGGCCCTGCCTGCCCTCCCCTCCCCGCCGGCGAAAAGGGCTTGGAGGGGAGGCTATGCCGGCTCCGCCGCCGCGGCCTGGCCAAAAATCGTGGCGTCGAAGCAAATAACGCCTCGGCTCCCTTACAGGGCCCGATCCTGCTCCCGCTGAACCCGGCGGGAGCTGCACCGCGGGCGGCTATAAACAGCCTTTTATCTGGCCCAGTATTTCAAATAGTTCTGCCCATCTTGAAAACAATACTATTCTCCAGGTATTCTAATATGCGTTGCCCCCCTGCTCTGGGGTTTGACGCTTTCTTCTTTCTCTTTTAAAAAGAAAGCGAGAAATCGGGATCCTACTCTTCCGCTCGCTTCTGCGGATAAAGAGCAGCGTCTCCGCAGACTGAGACGGTTTGGGAAGCGAAAGCTTTCGCAATCTCACATTAAATACTGGCGTTTAAAATATACTAAATACTGGCGGATTTTTAAAAAAGCATCTCTTTTAAAAAGACACTGCATTTGTCTTAGATACTATATCAGACTGGATAGAGCACGCTGGTTCCCTCTTTAAGTAAGTATATATAAAAATATATTTTATATATATAAAAAAATAATATATGTATTATATATATATGTCGGGATTCCAGCTAAATCCGTGTCCGGAGAGCACCGTGCCGCCTCTCGCGGCCATACAGACATATACCCCGCTGCGTAGGTTCCAGCAATTCACACCTCGTCCAAAAAAACACGAGGAGAGAAAAAAAAAAATAACCCCCCAACCCCATCAACAACAACGGTCTCCCCCGTGAAATTCAATGGCCGTTTTGTGCAAGCGGCGACGGAGCCGTAAAACCGCTTTCTTCATTTTAGGCCCAAAATATTCGCCAGGCTCCAGGCGGGGAGCCTCCGGCGGCACGGCGAGGGGATGCGCACGGCCGGCAAAGCCCGGCGGCTATCTTTTTAGGTAAAAAATCATGAAGTTTTCCTCCAAAGTCTCTAAAACGCGCTCGGATGGATCAGCGGGAAATGCTTCCCCGCCTCGTCGCCCCGCTCCCCCCCCCCCCCCCCCCAGCCGCGGGACCCCCTCGGCTCGGGGGGCTCCCCCGGCCCCCCCACCCCCGGGGACGTACCGAGGTGGTTGTGGTAGGGGCGGGCGGAGAGCAGCGCTTGCACCCCGAACTTGAGCAGCTCCCCGGCCGGCGCGGCCCCCTTGGCGTCCGGGGGGTCGGTGAGGATCTCCTCGATCATGAAGCTGCGGTAGCGATGCGAGCGGTGGTCGGGGAAGGCTTCGGCCGGAAAATAGTGCGCGGCCCCCAGTTCCAGCGGGTGCTGCATCCTCGCCGGGGCGGAGGGGGCGGGGGGGGGGGGACGGACGGACGAACGGACGGACGACCCCCGGGGCCGCCGGGCCGCCCTAGCGCAGCCCCCCGGCCGGCGCTGCTGGCAGCCGGGCAGCGGGGCGCCCCGGGGGGGCTCTGCCCATCGCCCCGCCGCCCCCCTACCCTGCCCCTGCCCCTACGGGCCGGGCCCGGCGCGGCCCCGCCAGCGGCCCGGGACCGGCCTGAGCAGCGCGGCGGGACAGAGCCGTTACCGCCGCATGCACCCGGGGCGCGGCACCGGGGAGCGTCTCTCCGCCCCGGGACGGCGGGCAGCGGCCTATTATACCGCCGGCCCCGGCGGGGCTGTCAGCGCTGCGGGGGAGGGCGCGGGAGGGGCTGCGGAGGAAGGAAAGGGGCCGGGGCGGGCGAGTACCTGGAAGCGAGAGGTTACAGCAGAGCATTTGATCCCCTGCCATACAAAGCAAATCAGCCGTTCTGCTCGCCGCGGGAGAGCGGGCACCCAAACAAGCCACGGGCCCTGCGGAGCGCGGCCCCATCCCCGGCCCCATCACAATTCCTATCCCCGGCCCCGGCCCCATCTCTGGCCCCTTCCCCGTCCCCATACCCATCCTCGGCCCCATTCCCGTCCCCATTCCCACCCCCACCCCCACCCCCATCTCATCCCCATCCCTATCTCCGTCTCCATCCCTGGCCCCTTCCCGGTCCCCATCTCCGTCCCTGACCCCGGCCCCAAGCCCTGTCTCCAGCCCCGGCCCCATCCCCATCCTCGGCCCCATTCCCGTCCCCATTCCCATCTCATCCCCATCCCTATCCCTATCTCCGTCCCCATCCCTGGCCCCTTCCCGGTCCCCATCTCCGTCCCTGACCCCGGCCCCAAGCCCTGTCTCCAGCCCCGGCCCCATCCCCATCCTCGGCCCCATTCCCGTCCCCATTCCCATCTCATCCCCATCCCTATCCCTATCTCCGTCCCCATCCCTGGCCCCTTCCCGGTCCCCATCTCCGTCCCTGACCCGGGCCCCAGCCCCAGCCCTGTCTCCAGCCCCGGCTCCATTCCCGGGCCTGGCAGAGGACCCGCAGCCCCGGGGAGCGCCTGGCCGGGGCGGGGGGGACACACGGAGCCACCCCCGGGGACCGCCCCGCCACCTGCCCGGGCCACCCGCCCCCGGGGCCTGCTCCCCTCGGGGTGACCAGCCCCGCGGCCCCGGCCGTGGACACGCAGGTCCCCCCGGCGGGGAAAGGCCGCCGCCCCGCGGCATCGCCGGCGGCCCGGAGCCCTCGGGGCAGCCCCGGTGCGGGGGCCGGGGGCAGCCGGGGCCGGGGGGGATCCGGGACAGCCCGAGGGGAGGCGGGGACCGCGCTGCCGGTCAGGGCTGGGGTTGCCGGTCGAGAGGGCCCGGCCCGACGGCCCCAGCCCCGGGCTCCCTCCGGGCCTCGGGCAAATCGCTGTGAACAACCGAAAGGAGCCGGTCAGGGAACGAAACCAAACAGAGCGCGGAGCGGAGCGTTCCCCTCCGCTTTTATAGACTTTTCACGAATATTTCGCTCGGTACAAAGGGATTCGTTTAATTCCCCTGTCATGCCAGACAGCAGATAATTAATGAGTGATCCCGACTCATTACTGACGTACTTCGTGCGTGATTTAAGTGCGAGAGTCCCAACGCTCACAATCCCCATCAGAAAATGTAGGCACCAACGGATTAGCGGGGGCGGGGGGGTAATTTCGGCGAAGCCCGGGGAGCTGGGCTCACGCCCGGGGGAAGGAGGGGGTCAGCCTCCGTCTTTATGGTTTTCAGAGAAAAAAAAAAAAAAAAAAAAGGGGGTGGGGTGGATTTCGGCTCGTTTTCTCGGGGCTGGCGAGGGATCTGCGGGGGCGTGGGGAGCCGCCGGCGCGGTTTTGCGCGGCCCGGGGGTCACCCGTGGATGCCTTTTCCCACGGGGGGCGTCACCCCGCGGCCGTCGGGGCGGGGGGTTCGGCGGTCTCCCCCCACTGCTCCGACCCCGGGCTCCCCCCCGCGCTCTCCCGGCTTCTCGCCGGGCTCTACGCCGCGGTCCCCGCCCGGCAACACGCGTCGGGGGGACCCGCAGCCAGCGCTGCCCGCACAGCCAGCACCCGGCGGGAGATGCGCCGCTGGGACCCTCGGAGGATCGGAACACCCGGGCCGGTGTTTTTAATTAAATCATGAGGGAAGGGATACGTGGAGGCGTTTAAGGAGCCGTCGCGGACGCGAGACCGAGCTGCTCGCTCTCGTTAGCGTTATTTAAATCCTACTGTCCTGTCGTTTCACCGTCCCGCTCAACCATTGCATTCGACAAAAACGAGGTGTTTCTTGAATTAATTTATACTCTGTACCTCCCCTGCCTCCCCAGATAACCTGTTCCATATGTTTACTGCCACTTGTACAGAGCGGTTCCGCACGGATTTTTTTTTTTCTGTTTTCTCCACGTTTCTTCAGTTTAAAATTATACCCCTCGCTCTGTGAAACACCAACGAGCTGAAAAACACCTTATTAACCTTCCCCGGTCCTCCTGCTGCCCTGACTTCTGTTGGAGGGTTGTCACCGATTCAGACACCGCCCGCAGTGTTTGGACCGCCAACGAGTCAGCGACACAGGACAAAGCGGTGGCCGCAGCCGGGTGCCCGCCGTCCCCTCCCGCTCCCTGCGGACAGGGACGGGCAGGGCTGAGCCCACCGGGATGCTGCCTCCATCCCTGCCTCGCGTCTCCCGTCCCCCCTGCAGCAGCGTCTCCCCCAGCCGAGGTTAACGGAGCCCCAAAAATCAGGACAAAACCCCTCCCCAGCTCCCTTCCGCGGCTTTTTGTCCGCCCATCATTTTGTCCATCTTCTCTATTTAGAGCGCAAGGTATTTTCACGCCGAGGTACCGATTTCTAACGGCCGTGGCAAAAAAAGGCCTTTGGAGCTATTGTAATAAATAACAATAATTATGAGTAAAGCGAGAAGAATTTGGGCCACACTCAAGCGAGCAGAGAAATCCACGTCGGACTGTTTAAACAACCTCACCTCCCAGACTAGCGCACCCGTGAACAAATAGTACGCATAAAACAAATTACCAGCTCCTCCCCTCAAAGCACACACCTTGATTTATTTATTTTTTTCTTTAAAATAACACAAACCGCGTGAATGACTGTAAATATTTATCCCCACTGTCCCTATCTCCGAGCGGGTTAGGTTCAGAGACCGGGTATCATTTCCCAGCACACGGAATTACCTTCGATAATTTAAGGTTTGATGAATCTTGTGAAACATCTGCCCCGGGGCTGCTTATGTGAGCAGCCGCAGCCAGGCCGGCCTGAGGCTCACACATCCGAAACTCATCCCGGGAGCAGGCCTACAGCCTCCCAGGTCATGGGAAAAAAATTAACGTTTACGGAAAATGCTCCTATTGTAAGATTTCGATGCTGCACCGTAAGAAAGGAAGGAAGAACTTCACCGCCCGGCTGCGCTCACAGTCAACAATTCAAAATCGTTGCAAAGCAAATCCTACAGCTAAAAGTCCATCAGTGGATATTTGGGTTTTTTTAATTGTGACACTTACAATGCCTGAAATTGCCTATTTCCCCGTGCTCTTACAGAGCACCTAAACCCGCACTCTTATTTTGCATCCATCTGTCCAGTAGACACAATGCTGAGCAAATTCACGCAACCGCCCTTTTACAAATAGCATCATTTCAGAGTGGAAGTTCCACAAAATACGCGGGGCTTTAAGGAGCAACTGGACGAAAAAGCCGCAGGCCCTAAATGTTAATTTTTTTTTCCCAGCTACTAGAAGGGAATCACCTTTCTCTGCAAAAACGCTCCTCATTTAATGAGCGGGGCTTTTTTTTTTCGCTTGCACCAGCCACAGACTTTATAAAACTGTTAGACTATTTCTACAGTTGCCTATTTTAAAATAATTTTATACAAATGTTTGTAACTAGTTTCAGAAACTATCAATATATCTATCCCATTCAGAGGTTCTTCTAATCTTCCTTTTATATAAAAGTGGAACGCATTTTTAAAGGCTTCTTTTGCTTAATTTTACACTTCAGATATCTTGATAGATGCCTCTATTTTGGTCGGGTAACCGAGAAAAAGATGACAGTTCAACTAGTACAAATTTTGCCACGAGGAAGGAAACAAGTTCACCCGGGGATTTAAAATTCTTCACGGGGGCAGAACTTTCGCTTCGGCCGATTAATCCCCGTTTTGACGGGATGAAGAGTTTTGCCGAATTTTGCCCGTTCCCGGCCCCTCGGTGAAGTTCCCGTAGCGTTCTCCCAACTCCAACAACCGCAGCGCGAAAAATAATCGCATTAAACCTCTTTGCTTCCCTGGATCCCTCAGGAAACATCCCAACCGGGGAAATATTTCAACGTCCAAAAGGGCAGCGAACGAAGCCCAGGCTGGCAGGCAGAACTCAAAGGGGCTGAACAGGGCGCGGGGGCGGTTAAGGAGCGCGCAGCTCCCGCCGTAGGGCGCGGAGCCTCCGCGGGGCTCGGGGCACAGCCAAGGGCCGGCAAAGCCCAGGCTCGGCTTGTCCCGGGGCAGGAGGGTCCCCGCTGGCCGGGCCCGGGGGACCCGCGATGTCGCCCCGCAGCGCTGCTCCCGCACCCCGCCCTGGAGATTAATTAAATCAATTATCGACCGTTTTTGGTTTTGTTTTTGTTTTGTATCAAAACTCTCGATGCATTTTAAACCCAAACACTTCTTTGGTTTTCCAACGCCACCTTTGTAAAAAAATCTAATACTTTTTTTTTTTTTTTTTTTTTTGTTTTCCAGATTTTTACCCGGGGGGACCGGGCCCGCCGCTGCCCCCCCACCCCCCCGCCCCGGCCCCGGGAAAGGGAGGGCGGGGGGGGGGTGACCCTCAGGGCCGTTGCGGGAAGCCCATCCCCGCACCCTCTGGCCTTCCTGCGGCTGCAGGCTGTCCGAGGAGGGGAATTAGTCCCAGCCATCTCCGACTCGCTCACTTCTCATGGCACTTAATATTCAGGAAATCCACAAAGTGGTACGGAGAGAGTGGAAAACGTGACATCACAGGCTAATTGGGAAGGAGCATTAGGGCTGAGGGAATAGCTCGGTCCTGAGTAATGCGTTATGTTTAATGGCTGACTAAAGCTTCATCAGCCTTTAAACACGCATCCCTCTAAAAATTATTTTCTGCAAACACCTGGCCTCATCAGACAGTTTGGCTATTTAATTATCTCTGAAAGCCACGTTTAGAGGACGCAATTAGGTCTGAGCGAGGGCTGCAGGGAACTGCGCCCCAGCCCCTTTATTTCCCTGCCATAGGAGGTACCTCACCCGCCCTGCTGCCGCACACGCTCCAACAGCTCTCACGAACGAGGTGTCCCCCATTTCTTCCAGAGCTCTACAAGCATAAAGAAACCATCCCTAAAACTGGTATCGTCTGAATACATTTAATTTATATCCAATCGAATAGGACGCACACCCGAGGGTCACACACCTCCCCTGTCACAGGCGAGCACGTACCCATCCATTCGACTGTAACGCCTTTTCCCTGGCATCCTTCTATTTTGCAGAACACCAAACCAGCACAAGCAGCGAGTAAGGCACACACTCTGAACCCCCCATTCCCCCCCCTTTTCTTTTTTTTTTTTTCCACACAGAATTTTAAAATGTTATTAATTTATTAGTTTTCATTTTTCCCCGAGTTCACAGGCAAGGGATGCGATGTGATTAGGTTTCAGGCTGGACCGTATTTCTCGTGACAGCCGAGATTTCTAGTTATGAAGAGATCTGTCGGTTCAGAGGCTCCTTCACCAGCGCTGCTAAAAGCGGCGGCTGCGGCCCCTACAACCAGGGTCCCAGCTGACAGGTGAGTGCAATTAGACTTTCCCTTGTTGACAGCGTATGCAACCATCCTTCTCCACCCAGAGCCGCTATCAAAAAGCGACGGCACGCGCAGGCCTCGGGCTCCAGCCAGCCATCGGCATAAATCCCCCACTCCGGGGTTTCAGATCGAAACAGATCTTGCACAGCACGGCTACAACTGGCGTTACGGATGCACACGGGAAACTGCAGGTAACAAACGTGTTTTGCAAATAACAGTTGAGAGATCCATAAAAAGGGTAAGTTAAACGTAGGTTCAGTAAATAACGACACTCTGAACCAGCACCTACGGCCGTGCTGCCCCATTTCTAGATGCTAGACGAGTTCCAGACGGAAAACAACGAATCGTCCTTATCCCTCTTGCGTTACTTTGAATTCAAGCAACCCCTGCATCTGTTGCAAAACTAAGGATGCCCTTAATGATATCACATTAGCCCCCGTGCTGTAAACACCTAAGTGTGTGCTTAGGTTAGTCACCGTGAGCGGCGTCGGCTGACTGGAATAGGACTATTTATGGTTCATAAAATTAAGTTAATGACTACATCTGTGCGGAGCTGGGGCCTTCATTTTTTAAAAGTGAAGCGAAGAAACAGCACAAAATCCCTTCATTCTTCAGTTTTACAGTTAGCCTCCAGTCAGTTTTGGTTCCTAGTTCTCAAGTAGCACGTCAGATCTGGATGGTTTGGGTTTATAGATCAGCAGGGAGATGTTTAAGTCATTTAACACAATAATGGCTAATTGAAACACTTTTATTTAAAAAATAACAAGATGTTTTATACATATTAAAATCATATTGAAGCTGACTTCCCAGTCTCTCGCAAGCACCGCTACAGCCAGTTAAAACCCCCTAAGACAGAGAGCCAATTACACAAAATAGCTTTTGTTAAATGCCAAACAATATAAAACAATTAAGTGATGAAGAGTTTCTTTCTGTTGGGTTATTTCTAAAACACACTTTTGATTTGTACGCATATTTTGTTTTAAAATACGGGCACAAAAACATTAAAGCGCCCCCGCAATGGGGATCAGGAAGAGAATCTCTCCTCGTTTCCCCTAGAAATTAATGGCCCTGGCACAAGAGAAGGGCCTGCAGCCTGGGATCTCCAAAAAGAAAATCACGCCAACCAAAAATACTTGAGGAAAATGTTCTAAAAATGAACACCCAGGTGTCTGAAATCTCCTAAATGGCTCCTATTTTTAGAAGTTTCCCTTTGCCATGCCGACTGCTGCAGATATTCCACCTGACAGGCCCAGTGATCTGCTGCGGCTAAAACCTGCCATCATGGAAACATCGACTCCAACGGCGAGTGTTACCTGCTGCGAGGAGCGTTAATAACAGAGGGCAATTAAAGATACATGGGCTCCCAGACATCAGACACGCAGAAACTGAGTACGATTTACCACCTCAGGCTAGAACAATTGTTTCTTTAAATAAAATTGCGCCACACAGATGAGGATTTCCATATGCTGTTTACGTTCCTAAGAGTCTTCATCTGTTTTAATCTCCGTAGGTTGCCTGGAGGTTCAATGGATCCTTAAAAATGTAACTTTTTGTAAGAGTCTTCCTTATAAATCAGTAGACGAGGTTAAAAATACTGACCAGAGTTACCTGTGCTCGGGCCACATGCGGGAGGGACGCAGGCGACCGGGCAGGGGCTTGTTCTCCTCATCTTCATCTGAGCGGGGAGCCCTGGCCCAGGATGAAACCCGGGCGCCTCACGCCAATGTGCTAAATTTAACCAAACTGAAAACAAGGGTTGGCCCCGAACCGGCTGATGTTGGTGGCAGTTGTGTCCCTGCTTCAAGGGGAGCGGGATCTGCGTTTAAGGGAAGCTGGTTTTCATGAGAGATGGCGGGAAGGCAGCGGCACCAGTTCGCAGGTGCGTGTACCTGGGCTCAGGGGGCGGGTTTGGGGCCATTCCCTATCGCAGGCAGCTCCATAACTTGCCAGAATACAAGTGTCCTGGCCAAAATCCGGCCAAGCATAAGCGTTCTGGCCAAAATCCCTCCTTTCCCCCCGCCAATGCTGTAAGCCAACCTACGTGAAGATCCTGGGAACCTCTGTGCAACTCCTCAAGCCAGGGCTTTGCTTAGTGCACCCTGCTCTGGCAGCAAGCCGGGTGACCGAGGATTGCAAGTAAAAATCAAGCCTAATTTCCTCTCTGTGAACTTCAGGTGGGGACGACGGGCTCGTCCCCCCAGCTGTACCCACTCCAGCTGAGATCCCGCACCCTGCAGCGACCTCCCTGCCCCACCTCGGCCTTGGGGCACTAACAAACCCCACTGCATTGCGACACTGCTATCTACCTATGGAAAATCCATCCCATAGATTCACTTAGGTTGGGATGGAAGAGGGAGAGGGTGAATTTTTTCTACAGTTGTCAGCTTCCTCCTCCTGTATCCCACTTCGCTTGGAAGAAGCGTGCTTTTTCTTACGCCCGTTCAGGCACCAGCCTAATTCAGAATGAACCCGGGAATTAGGAAGGTCACGTTTTAATGAAATGCTTTAAAAGAAGCAATGTTAACAGAGGTCAGTCTGTATACAGAAAACTCCCCTTGAAGGTGTGAGATTCTAAGAGATTAACTCCTCCATCGTTCACGCAAAGACAACTACCTGTATGAAGAAATGAATTCCTCTAAGGGTACACCCTGAGCCCACCTACAGGCTTTACTACCACCCTGAAAGTTACAATGAACCTAGAGCACTGCAGGAGCAGATTTCCTTTCTCTCCTAAGAGGTGATAAACGAGGGTTTTAGGGCTTTCTAAAATTAGCCTTAAGAAAGACCAATGTTCTTACAACGGTAAAGAAAGTGTAATGGCTTCTGATTTCCAGCCTGACCTTTCTCAGGTAAAGCCTGGACCATGCTCTAGGTCTTTTTTCCGAGTGGATAAAAGCGCACATTTTTATCCGAGTGGATAAAAGTGGACTGGGATTCTCAGAAGGACTTAAGGCCCCCCCCCCCCCCCCCCCGATGCTGCAGCGGGTATTCTGAATTCTGTCTACGCGGGAAAACCTCGCTCACACTGAAGTCACCAGGAGAAGATCTGCTACCCGCCTCAGGCGAAACAGGAACCGATTTTCACACTGCCCACGCTACAATTCGTACATCTGATACGGCAAATTTCTATATACCGCGTGCAGAACTAAATTTCAAACCCATATATGGCCGTGACCGCTAAAGAAGTTTAAACAATTTTGCTTTCCGTATAGATATTGTGGCGCTTGCAAATTTCTGGACTCTAATACGAAATTCCACGACCCTGCTGACAGTTCCTGGCCTGAGCTACAGCCGGATCGATTCCACGCGGCTCCGTATCCTTCTTGCCTTGCTCAGCAGCACTTCCCCACCGGTCTTCTCCCTTCTTCTCCCTTCTTCTCCCTTCTTCTCCCTTCTTCTCCCTTCTTCTCCCTTCAGCACAGCCCAGTCTCTCCTGTTTTCCCCGAAACCCCCCACCCAAGGGCTCCACAGGGCGAATTTAAACCCCGCGGCCGCCGCTGCGGGCGGAGGGACGGGCGGGAGCGGCGCTGCCCGGGCGGCGGCTGCCCTCTGCCGGCACCGCCACCGGCCGCCACCGCACACGGGGACAGCACCAACCGCCCCCCCCGCCCCACCCCCGGCGACATCCCGCCCCCCGCGGGGCTGCCGGTGCGACGGGCGCTGGTGCGGGCAGGGCGGCCAGGGGCGTCCCCGCTCCCGTTCCATCCCGCCCCCGCAGCCAGGGCAGGCGGGGAGCTGCAGAGAGCGGGGAGGCGTTCGGGCACCGCTTTGTTGTTTTCGTGGTAAGAAGTACCAGTCGAGAACATCTCCTCCGATTGCAATTAAAACCTAAAAAAAAAAAAAAAAAAAAAAAAAAAAGGATACTGTTGAATAGAAAGAATATTAGAAAAATAAGAAAAATATTAGAAAAGGGAAAGAGGTAATAGAATCACAGAACGTGTTGGGTTGGAAGGGACCTCTAAAGGCCATCTAGTCCAACCCCATGCAGTGAGCAGGGGGATCTTCAACTAGATGAGGTCGCCCAGAGCCTCATCCAGCCTGGCCTTGGATGTCTCCAGGGATGGGGCCTCCACCCCCTCTCTGGGCAACCTGGGCCAGTGTCTCACCACACTCAGTGTAAAGAACTTCTTCCTCATGGGTCACCTAAACCCACCCTGCTCTAGTTTAAACCATTGCCCCTCGTCCTATCGCTACCTGCCCTTGCCAACAGCCCCTCCCCAGCCTTCCTGTAGGTCCCCTCCAGGGACTGGAAGGGGCTGGAAGGTCTCCCCGGAGCCTTCTCTTCTCCAGGCTGAACCCCTCCAGCTCTCTCAGCCTGTCCTCACAGCAGAGGGGCTCCAGCCCTCGGATCATCTTCATGGCCTCCTCTGGACCCGCTCCAACAGCTCCATGTCCCTCTTGTGCTGAGGGCTCCAGAGCTGGACACAGCACTCCAGGTGGGGTCTCACCAGAGCAGAGCAGAGGGGCAGAATCCCCTCTCTGGATCTGCTGGCCACGCTTCTTTTCATCCTGCAGCCCAGGATGCCATTGGCCTTCTGGGCTGCAAGTGCACACTGTTGGCTCATGTCCAGCTTTTCATCCACCAGTACCCCCAAGTCCTTTTCCTCAGGGCTGCTCTCTATCACATCATCCCCCAGCCTGTATTGATAACGAGGATCATGTAGTAATAGCTTAGCCTTTAATTACTAATCACAGAATCATAGAACCGTCCAGGTTGGAAGGGACCTTTAAGATCATCAAGTCCAACCATTAACCTTACGCTGCCAAAACCACCACCAAACCACGTCCCTCAGCACCACGTCTGCCCGGCTTTAAATACCGTTAAATACCGCCAGGGATGGTGATTCCACCACTTCCCTGGGCAGCCTGTTCCAATGGCTGACAACCCTTTCTCATATCCAATGTAAACCTCCCCTGGAACAACCCGAGACTGTTTCCTCTTGTCCTAAACTAAGTATTAGCCTGTGGAACAAGGGGAGATACACAGAAGAGCAAACTCAAAGCATGTTGCCAGGAAGGCAAGCGCAGAAATGCCAGCAGGTGACGGTTGCGCCCCAAAGCCACACAGTAGGGCAGCGGCAGGTGGGGACTGACCTTTTTGTCTCCCGTTCTACAGACGGTTTTACAGATTTGGTACGCTTCTTACCGAGAACCAGATCAGCCTAAAGCCTCCCAACTGCCGGGCGCTTGTACTCACACAATAGAGCTGAACACCAAAGTCACCAGGAAAAAAAGTACAAGCGCTTTAACATTAGCGACACATTCAGCGCTACAACACTACACCACTATTAACACAAACATTTCGACTAGTTTTAAGCGGGGAATTAGGCCCGTGGCTTACTCAGAAAAAGCAGCTGTAGATCCTGCTTATTCCCTTCACGTCCCAAATAAAGTTCTGGCAACAGGCTTTTTTGGTTTTTTTTATTAAGTCGATAACATCACAAGATTTTGGTTCAGAAAGGGAAAGCTCTACTTAACGTATTTCAATGAATGGCAACATGAACACACAAAGGCTGCGATTTTAGCAATGACAGCAAATAATAGAAATCATTGGTTTTGGGAAGGTTTTGTATGGTTTGGAAGGTTTTCAAACTGGAAGAGGGGAGATTTAGATGAGATCTGAGGAAGAAATTCTTGGCTGTGAGGGTGGTGAGCCCCTGGCCCAGGTTGCCCAGAGAAGCTGTGGCTGCCCCATCCCTGGAGGGGTTCAAGGCCAGGTTGGACGGGGCTTGGAGCAACCTGGGCTGGTGGGAGGTGTCCCTGCCCAGGGCAGGGGGTGGCACTGGGTGGGCTTTAAGGTCCCTTCCAACCCAAACCATTCTATGGTTCCATGTAACTGGCAATACCAATGAATCAGCACATCCAACAGTTCTGACATTGGCTCTGGCAGATCACCAACAGCCTTTGCAAAACAGCAGGTATGTGCCCGCACGGCCCCGCTCAGCAATGAACCTCCTGGTTGGCTCCACAGGCCTTGGTGTACGCGGGGATCGAGAGCTGATGCTTCAGCCCCGCAGCAAACAGGATGCCGTGAAGTCCATGGGAGCATCTCCTCAACCCCCCGCCAGACCCTGCTTCTGCTCCCTCTTTCTTACATAGGACCTGCACACCCCCTCACCCCCGTGAAGCTCCAGGTAGCATTACCACAGCACTGCCTTTCCAGTTCCGCCTCCCTCCCATCAACCATGACAAGTAATTTTGGTCCTCCTAACTGCTACCGAGATCTTCTGCCCAGGGAGATCACGTTTTGAATTAGGACAGTAGTTTTCAAAGTCTTTTGTTATTTTGAAGCTCCTACGTGAACCTCTGTTCTCCTAAATATCTCTGTAGATTTAGATATTGCTGATATTTTATTTGATTTCAAGGGAGGAAGCTGGTCAGTCACCGCTGGGATGGTGCCTGATGACTTTGAAAGCTCTCCCACCTCATCCTGTGACCGGGCATTGCCTTCCAGCACCTACTCAGAGCTGCCGGTAAACGGCAGAGACACACGACAACCCCACGACTTTTAATGAATTCTCATTTGTCATGTTGCCTGTGGAAGAGCTGAGCTTTTCAACACCCTGCCGCAACGGACCGCTGCATGACTGTCAGCTGCACCACGCTCAGAGCTGCTTCACACCGAGCTTCTAAGCCCAAACCAAACACGGGAGCGAGCAAGAGCTACGTGCTGGAGAACTCAATCATCCCACAGCCTGTTTTGCATCTTTTAAACCATGTCCAGATTTCTCTGGTCTTCCTTCAGCATGGCTGCTGCTGCTGCTCTGCTGAGAGATCACTCCAGTAACTCACGGGGGGAAACTCAGGATTAGCTTTTCTCTCTGGAGGACTTCTTGAATGACTGGCTTTTGAGTCTTAAATGATAGCAATCCTCTAACAAGTTATGGAAGAGCCTTTGAGTTTGACGTTTTTATAAACACCAACCTTTTTATCCTCAGTGTTTGTTGTTTAAGGAAATCCCTTCTAGTTCTTACGCATGTATAACACATAAAACAATTGAATTAATACCATATGAGGGTAGAGGGGTGAAAAATCACGTCTATAGCCAAAATAGTTCAGTAAAACCGTACAGCTGAGGTTTAAGATTGCCTATAGTGACTTTGTATTTTGTTTAGACATTGGTGTTAATACTTCATATAGATTATGTGCAGTACAGATTACAACAGTATGCGCTGTGTGCTGTGTAATTTATGAACTATTAAACTTAATTCTTAGGTTTTGGGGTTGTGAGTTACAACTAAACAGACTCTAAACTACCAGCAAATGAAGATTTTTTTTTTTTTTTTTTTGCATGTGGATTAAACTGTTCTGTGGGGCATGGGGGACATGGACCCAAAGCCAAATACTTGCACACTCGCCCTCAGCAAGCTGGAAAGCTCAAGCTTTATAAATTTAAATATCTTTTATGTTTTGCCCATGTATAAGCTACATTGGTGGAGTTCCAAAACAGGGGTCATCTAGCTGGCTTTGTGCTGAGAAGACGACCTCGGCAGCTGAGGAAGGCAGTGGGGAAACACTTCTGCTTCCTCTGAACTAGAGGGATGCCAGAGGAAGGGCTAATGGTTGCAGGACACAGGTAGCCCAGCAGCGTTGACTACAAGTCTGCACTGCCCTCAAAAATGGAGTTGCAGCTTCTTGACTGTTGTTTTGATTGCCTAGCTCCATTAGACACCAAGAAACTTGTGACAGCATGGAGCTCAGGGGGCGTAACGCTCGCCCCGCTCCTCTCACGGATTCGCAGCCCACGCTAAACTCCATCCACGCTGCCGCAGGTACCTACAGCTGCTGCCACCGTACCCCAGCTGTGAGTCCACAGCCCCACTGCTGTGTCTGTGGAAGTAGTGGGCAGCCTGGGAATACCAGAGGCAGCTGGGAAGAATATAAGGAAATAGCTGTGCAAGTAACTAGGGGAGGGAAGAAAGGATCTTACAAAGATTAACCTACTAATGCTGTTTTTCCTTGGTTCCCTATTGTCCTGGTTTCACCTGAGACAGAGTTAATTTTCATTCTAGTGGTTGCTGTCTTTTCAGATTTGGTATGAAAGGAATATCAATAATGCATATTGGTTTAGTTGTTGCTAAGCGATGTTTATACTAGTCAAGGACTTTTCTTCAGCTTCCCATAGAAGCTGAGAAGGAGCGTAGACAGAACAACAGAATGGCCAGTGGAATATTCTGTACCACAGACACCACGCTCAGTACGTAAATGAGAGTTGGCCGGCGGGGAGAAATCCACAATCTCTGCTCAGGTCAGGCTGGGCAACCAATTCACCAGGAGGTGAGAGTAACTTGTGCCTTGTATATTCTTTTACCATTGTTATTATTGTTGTTATTTTCCTTTTCCGTTATTGTCCTATTAAACTCTCTAGACCTAAACTCCTGAGGTTTTTTTCCCCCTGTTCCCTCCTTTTCTCTCTACCCTTCTGGGGTTGGGGGGGAAGGGGGACGAGCGAGAGGCTACGTGGTCCTCGTTGCTGGCTGGGGTTAAACCATCACACTTACGTAGTCAATGGAGATTCTCATGTGCAACCTGTAACCCCAAGAAAATGTCCTCCTCCAACTCAAATCCTGTCTTTTGGGCTCTCTCTCTCTCCCCCTTAGTGGCGACAGGCCTTAGTGATAAGCAGGTCCTAGTCAGAGATGCCACAGTGCAATTAGGTTTAGAAACAGACTTTTGCTGGCGGGCAGCTGAAGAGTAGTATTTATCAAGTGAAAAGGTCTTGTGGTGCCCTCATCTCAGCTCTCATATGTAAATACCACCTGCTGCTAGACTGCCCCACACAAAGTTTTGCAGGGAAACACTTGCAGCTATTTTAGTTAATGGCCAGTATAACCAGAACCTTGCCGTCAGTCACCGCTTTGCAACAGAGCGCCAGGGACAGCTGGCCGAGGGTCTCCACTGAAGATGCTCAAATGATACTGGAGAGCTGCGTTGTTTGACTTGGGCTCGCAAGGAGGAGCGATATTTCTCACTCCCGTGCCCGGAGTTTACACAGCAGCATTTAAACAAACAGCTTTACGGAGGCGGGGGAAGGAGGAACCCAAATAAAGAGCAAACCTGGAAACCCTGAGGAGCTAACAGAAGGCGAGCACCGCCCTCGGGGCACGTTGGAAACGATGGTGCTCGCCACTCCTCCTCCAGCTGCAGACAGCTGCTGAGGTAGCAGCCACTACCTTCTCCCCTGCTTAGAGCTCACTCGTCTATCGTCAGGGCTCCGGAAAAAACCAAAGTCTTGGCCAGATCAGTCTCTTATTCCTCATGGATACTCAGCATCTGGGGCTCTATCCAGCAGCTGAATCACCATAAGGATTTTTGCAAATTACACTTTTCAATAAATTCTATTTTACTTTGACGCGTTTTATTGTTTACAAGGTTTGCTCGGGAGATGAAACAAAAGTTAATTACATCAACCGATACGTCAAGAAAACGGATTGATTTGCTATCCCTTCCAGATGGGCTTCCTTTGCGTGGCAGTGCGCATACCACATCCTAAAGCCAGGAGACAGGAGACGCTGGGAAGGCACATTTGAGCCATCAGACTGACACGTCTTTATTACAGTGTATTTATTTTTTATCATGTGCTTTGACAGAAGTCTCATAAAGTGTTATGCTCCTTCTGTAGGGTCAAAGTCTTGTGACCTTCCATGATTTTAGAGAGAAGGAACATAATTTTAGAGGGCATGTTTATTATTTCTGTAAACAGTCTGTTTTCCATGCCAAGAGAACAGTTTTTCTGTATGTACTTAGATGACAGCTCAACTTTTCTGGCTCACTTTCCTGACCATGTCTTGCCTGCCAAATGTTTTTGATCATAGTCTGGCAAACAAAACAATATTAATAGGAGAGCTGAGCAAATAATCTCCAGAAAACTGCTGATTTTTTTTAAACCTCTTTTTATTGCTTCCATAATATCCCTGAATCAAATGCAGTTTCCTTGAATTCAATTACAATTTTAAAGCACCCGATTTTTAATTAAAAACAAAGTAGCTCAGCTGCATGGAATCAGAAAAGCTGCCTGCAGAACAGTTGTGACCGAGCAGGTCCATCACATTGTGTTGCTTACTTCCCCAAGAAACAAGTGTCCGTGTGGTTCCGGCATGAATCCACACCCTCGTCAATTTAAACTCCGGACAGACAGCTCCCAAATCTGTTGTTACTGGCACAAATGGTGGTAGACACGGTGGTAGACAAGACCACAGCCAAAACAGATTTGTTTTAAAATCTGAACAGTCCTCTTTTGCAATATATACTGATTTCCGATAAATGCACTTATTTTCCCTTCAAATGGTGAAGATGTTTTTCACATACACCTTTCTGAATGTCCTGCATTCATGCATGACCCGATGCTCTGTTAATGAGGTTTTCGTACAATGTATGCTCCAAGTCTTTGCTCTCCGATGGTCCATAGAAACTCCTGAAGCACCCTGCAGGTGTTGTGAGCCTGAAGCAAACGGATTCCTTACCTAAAGGTTTTGGGGCCTTTTGGGAGTGGCACAGAGCTCACAAAATCTCTCCATGAGTACTATGTCAAGAAAGGGAGAATTACGGTATGTACCTTTGGCTGTTATTTGTCAAACAGCCGTCTGGAAACCAGCACAGCTGAACACAAGACAAGCTTTAAGACAGGATGTCAGTACTGATGGCACCAAGCTAGACCATGCCCTGTTTTACTCCTGTTCCTGCACAGTGAACAATGGAAGAGAGACGAGGCTCACTACCTCCTCCACAAACACCACAAACATTCAATCTCCTCTTCTAGGGATGACTTTATTCAGGGACTTGGATGGGACTTAATGAAAAGCCTAATTAAACACATGCAAATCACCAGGCAGCTGTCGCTGGAAGGACCCTGCTTCTTAGACAATTTGCGATACAGCTCTCTAGCAATAATAATTCCATACCTACCAAGACCTGCCCCCTTCCCTCTGGCCACCCCGCTGCAGGCGTACCAATACATTCCTGTTCCAATATATACCTGCAATTCTCTTTGTCGAAGTCTGGCCCATCCTGAGGTCCCTTTGGGTTTTGCGCAGTGCCTTCATGGTCAGAAACCACAAGACATCACTTCCGCAGCTCAGTCTTCCTGATCTACATGTTTTGCCTTCTTCCTACAGCAGTCTGTTGGCGGGCAACCAAAAGGTTCACATTGACTCATTGCCTGACCCTGCTCCTTGGCCATTCCAAATGTCAAAAAGTAATTCATTTTCTTAGTCCTTATTCTTTCTTTCCTAACAAAAAAAAAAACCCCAAACCCAACTCACCACTTGGGTGAGTTGCTTCCATCCCTCTTCTTCCAGCATCTCCTTCAGGAAGCAGCCACTCCATTCTGCCAACGTATTCTTCTTTGATGGAAAGAAAACTATTATTTAGTCAATAATTGTTTCTAATCTGAGATACAGATAATACTGGCAGCACATCAGCTGCTTTAGTGCACACAGTGGCCCACGGCAGCCGTTCAGTTTAAGAAGTCGATCAAATTTTGTACAGATATGATTCTGAATTTTCACTGTCACTTATTACCTGTAGGTCAGAAACGCCAATCCAACCTAATGCAGAATTCACTGAAAATCCCCTTCAATTGAAGGCTTATGATGTAAAAAGAAAAAGCTATAGACTGATAAGCTTTAAATATAAAAAAAAAATTACCACTAGAATTATGACCACAATGAACTACATCTCACTTAAGATATTTCTTACTAATGCTCGAGGCAGACTGGTAAGAGTGTATGGTTTAAATTAGCTCCCTGCAAACTTACAGCTGCTATGTATGGTATTAAAATTTATTTTCCTCCATTGTGGCTCGTATTAATTTGCAGCTATAGAGCTGCACGTAACTTCAACCATTACAGGCTTTATAACATGAAAAATACATAAGCATTTGTTTTAGAAAGTAAAATGGTTACACACATTTTGTGTGTAATGACAAATGATGAAAAGAGATTATTGAAATAAACGCAGCAGGTTACACCTTCAGCTACTGCAAAGTTATTTCTTTAACATCTTTCTGGAAGAACACAGACCGCATGAGAGGGGAGAAGAGGGTCTCAATGTCCCTGTATTCCCTACCCTGATCTGGGAAAGAATTCACCATAGTCAAAGCTGTAGACTTTGGCTATCAAATTTCTTAATCATCATTTTAAAGTATAGCCACTCAAAGCCCAGGACACTCAGACCTTTCCCTTTACCTGTGCTGTTGTAAAACGGGGGGCAACTATTAACTCTATGCTGACGTATAGTTATTATTAAAAAAATTCCTTTAATGAAAAGCGTGGGTAAGGTAAACTACAGAAATACCTACCCTTTTGTGACAACAAATTTACTTGGAACAACTTCTCACTTGACTTACCAGGCTACCACAACTATAAAGGCCAAAGTACAGTTTTAAGGTCTTGAAGCTAAGAAATGTAAAGCACGGAAAAAATGAAAAGAGAAGTAGAAGGAAATCCAATACAAAATCCCATTAAAAAAGCCAATTAAAAAAAAAAAAGCAGTGAGAATAAGAAATCTCTACAGAACTGGGAAAAGACTGGTTACATGGCAGAGAAACACATCTTTTTAGAAGAAATAGGAACCAAATCCCCACAAAACCAAATGAAAGGACATGAAACGGGCATGGCAGGAAGCAGAAGAGTATCTGCTGTGCTTGTCCTGCTCTGAAACCAAACCCAGCTTGCAGTGAGGGGTTTCCAGCCTCACGCTGTTGTGTGCAGGTCAGGAGGGAAGAGCGGGAGGTGTCACCAACACAGCACCCAGGCAGAATGTCTTGGAAAACCTGCGGCAGTAGGCATCACTCAACTTTTCCCAGAAAAGGCAGAAAGTTAAAAAGATGAATGAGTTCCAGCAGAATACTCAGTATCTAGAAGATCCACCAGCTCCAGTGAATCTGCATATACCACATCCCACTGAGGACTCTTCTAACCCCAGAAGCTGCCTCTCCAGCTATTTTCTCTTGCCATTGGCATTGTTTCATTACATCTGCTGATTATCCCTCCTAGCCTTTTGTTCCCTTCCCATCACGCTGACGCTCATCGCCAACAAGACAGATATTGTACAACGCGTGATGTGCCTGCATAAACAATGCAAATGAAAGGCTCGTAGCGAACACCGAAATCATCTTTGTAAAGGCTGTGTTTATGCTGGAAAAGAACACTGCTATCCCCAGCGAGCAAGTGGGACGTCAGAAAGCAAAAAGAGGCATACAGCATTTCAATCCAGGGCTTTTGCAAGAGAGGTAAGCACCACGAACAATTTGGATGGAGAAACGAAGGTAAAAGGTTAAAGGTAAACGTTCCATATTCTTTACGATACCTTACTTTACGGATTATCCCCACACAGTTATTCTTCAGCCAGCTGCTCGCTTGGAATCGGAAAGCGCTGAGAGCACCTTGCTGAAATGGTTGGCCTAACATCCAGGTGCAAAACAGGACCGTGTTGAACAGGTAGGGGTTCCAACTAAGCAGGAACTTCGCAGATGAAACCCGTCTTGCCCCCACGGCAACCCAAGGAATATAAAAAGAGGGCAGAACCTTAATAAAGAAACCAGTCGTTTAGAGAGTTGGGAAAAAGAGCAGATGCACCATGTTAATTTTCCACAAGGTGGCATGTGCGGATCTAAAATAAGTTCCAGTCAGGTAAGATCTGTAAGGTCTAACCAGCAAAACTCAGATGTGGGGTAGGGAGGTTCAGCTTCACCGCAGTTACTCCATTTGCATCAGGTTTGAACTCGGCCCTACGGTATTAGAGAATCTCATCATATCCCTAGGATTATCACCGAACTTGATTTCACACTTCCTCCTGGAAAAGAAAAAAAGTTTCATTTTCTCCGTTTCGCCCCTTATATTCTAGAGTTGCTCTAAGCAAAACCAACCTTTTCCTGGCTGTATCTGGGCGCCCGTATCTCACGTTCAATCTCTGTGAGTTTTCTGCTGGTTCTGCTTCATTCTCTGAACCAAAAAAAAACCCCCATATCTTTCAAAATACGGTATTTCTGAGCACTCCTGCAGCACGGATTTCTCTGTGCTGCGGGACTGAGGGGGCCCTTCGTGGTCCAGCCTGCTGACAGGCACAGTGACGGAGGCAGACTCGTTCCCTCCACACCACCGTAGCGGCACAAGTGCTTACGTCGCTCCACCACGAGCCGGACTGCGGACGTGGTGTGGTGAAAACCTAACCTTTTTCCTTATTTCAGACAGAAAGGAGCAAAGCCAGCGCTTATTTTCAAGAAGTGCTGTATGCCTCTGTGGTTGTGTCTTTTCAACAAAACAAAGAAAACTTTAAGCTTTCCTCTATGAATTTTATAAATTCTTTCTGAAGTGCACAGGAAATTTGTTTATTCGTGTAATTATGTAATGATAAACACAACTTTTGGGAACAGATATCACATGGCGTGCTCACAGCTCAGCATTCCAGCCCTGAGCCAGCAAAACCCTGAACACATGAGAATGATAATCGATGGCAAAGGCACAAATCACACTCAGCGGGACTGAACACTAAATGTGTGTCCTGTAGTTAATTTAAAAAATGAAACTTGTAAACTGTAGCAATAGCTTCTGACAGGTAAACACAGGAAGGGAAACCGCATTCGAATCTTTTAAAGGGAGAGAGAGGTAAGAGTCACACAGCCATTTTTTTGCTTGTTTAGAAATCACCGTTATTGTAGGAAATGCGGTACGCTAATGCTGTCAAAAACCAAGACATGTTTAAGACACTTCAGTACGAATAAGACTGACAGGTTTTAAGAAGCAAGCCCTGTCTCTCCTACACTGACAGCTCCCTTAGCTTTGGAGAAAGAGAATAAGAGATCTCTTCAGCGCTTCCACCAACTTCCCGGAACAGTTTTTATCTTTAAAAAAACATAACTTAAAAATTATATATGATATACTACAGACACTAATTCTCCAAGCTAATTTACTAATGTGGCTAATGAGACAGACAGGTAATACTGTCAAAAATCTGCAAGTATTTTGATAACCACAACTTAACTTCACAAGTGTGTTACAAGGACACTCGCTCCAAAAATACCCTTATTTCCCAGCAGACAGATGTTTCGGCCTAGCAACACACAGGTTTACAGCTCTTATTACCCCTTTAATCAGGAACTGTGTATTCAACTCTAGTATTAAAATAAACCATTACAAAGCTATTCTACTCTGCGTCCAAGACCCAACCACCTTTTATGTCTGTTAAAAATGCTAAAAAAAACTAACTAAGCCTCTCAAAACCCTAACCGATGTCTGTTTGGCATCTCTTTACCAGCGACACTAAAACCTTTAATGAGTAAAATATAAAAAAAACGAGAGAGCAGTTAGCTGGAGCAGAAGCCCTCTGGGGTATAAATGTGGCTATCCCGCCCCCCCCCCCCCCCCCCCCCCCATCAGCTGTAGGCACAATTTACCTGAATGGAAAGAAACTTTTGCAAATTTTCAATGAAGTCCCCAAATTTTAACCGCTAAGAAGAATCCACGACTCACGATGACGCTAAACGCATTAAGCCATGTCAGTGCATTTATTCGCTATTGTTTTGCGTACTTCCCGGTGCGGGGCAGCTACAGGAGGCCCGAGGCCTGGCTGCCGGGCCGGGCTGGGCTGCAGGCGGCGGCGGCAGCCGAGGGGGACACCGACCCCTTGCCATCCCCGATCTGGAAGGAAACGAACAAGGAGACATCTCTGACAGCGCGGGTGCCACGCTGCAGCTGTCAGCGGGCGGCAAGTTCTCCCTCGGGCATCTCTCCTCTGCCAGAGGAGGCCTGTGCTCGCCCGGCTTGGTGCCACGCCGCCTCAGCGCCTCTGAGGCCGCCATGAAGAGGCGGCTGCTCGGGGAAGGCTAAGGACAGCAAGGGCGGCTGGGACCGGGGCAGCGGGGGAAGCCCCTGCCGAACTGCCGCCCTCCCCTCGGCCCGCCGCCATCGCCCGCCCCTCAGCCCGCTCCCTCACAACGGCGCATGCGCCCTCCCCCGCCGCCGCCTTCCCCCCATGTCGGGCGGCGGAGCGGCGGCCTGAGGCGGCGGGAGCCAGGTGGGTCCGGTGCCCTCCCCACGCCCCCTGCCCGCAGCGGTGGCGGCCGCCGGCGGGGAGCACCGCCCCGCTCATCCCTTTCTCCCCCGGGCCCGTCAGAGTCGCCCCGCTGCCGCCGTCCCTCGGGGCCCGCCCCCGTCGCCATGGCAGCGCGGCACGCCCGGCGGCGGCCCCTCGGCGGGGCGGCGGCCATTTCCCGGCCCCGAGGGTCCCGCTGCGCGGTGGGGGTCCGGCTGCTCGGGCGCTCCCTCTCCCCCAGGCCTCGCCCCCGGCCGCGGGGGGCTGCCCCCTCCCGCCCTCGCTGAGGTAAGCGACTGCAGTGTGCTCAGCACGGACAGAAAAGCTTTAAAATACACTTCCTTAGCTAGCGACTTTTAAGTTCTCCAGCAGCTCCACGTTCTCTGCTCGGTGACACCCAGAGCGGAAGCCCTCCGTTAAGGAGCCAAGACCCCCAGACGCCCCTCTCTGCCCCCCGAGGGGCTGGGAGCTGCCCTGCTCCCTCCGGGGGGGCTCGCCCGGCACCCGCAGCTCAGCGCAGCTCAGCGGCCTGTCCCCCCCCGTTGGTAGCACTGCAGGGTAATCCAGCCCTTCCTGCCAGCCTTTGCTCAATTCTGCGGGATTTAACCTCCGCCCAAGGCGTACGTCTGTCAGGGACTGGGAGGACTGCGGACGAGGGCGGGGGAGCGCGGCTTCTGTCGGCGATACCTGCGATGGAAAAGGGACTTGGGAGCAGCGTCTGCGTGTTTGGTGGCAGTTATACCCCGCCTCTAATGGTCACTTTGTCACCTTCGGAAAAGGCAGCTCAGCCAGTCCCCTTTGGAGTTGAAAAGGCAGACGTGCCTATGGCATAGTCTTCAAACACAGGAGACTAATTTTTAGATGTAGCTATTGCTGCTTTTGCCAACAGACTGTAACTATACTCTTCACTATCCCGAGAAACAATTACCTGCTATATTAGCAATCTAGACTTAAGTATTTCCTTCTTGCACAGCTCCCCTGCTTTTCTGTTCTTCGAAAGAGCCGTGTTTTCAGGAGGCCTGCACCTCAATTAGTAAAACGGAGCACCACATCTGTAGAGTAATTAATCCCAAAAGAACACGTACAGAATAAGTATTTGCAACTACATATCGCTTGAAAGCATCTTTCCATCTCTTGTTTTGATCAGTAGTTCGTGTAACGCATATGTGTTTACTTCCATGTAGGAGCCACACGTGCAAGACAACAAAGACAAAATAAATTAGGGAGACAGTCTTCAGGGCCAGATACTGTAAGAGTATAACCTCTGTGATATAATTAGCAATGTAATCCTCTCTCGTTATGCGATTGCTTGGGTGGCAGCATAAACGGATCTGGATAGATTTCTTCCACATGTTTGAGTAAATAATTTATTCATTGTAAATCCAGTTACACCGCTATGAGTATTTTTTGTAACAGTAGTAAAATCACAAATGAAAGCCACGAGTAGAAATTGTGAAATCTGACATATGAAGCTAGTGGCTGGGAAGGAATGTGCTACGAATACTATAAAAAATGGATTGCAAGTGCTCAGATAAGGTACAAGATTGCTTGTATCTTTTTGGATTTTGCTAGCTGGCAAATACATTCCCTGTTTCTGGCAGTATATTCCTGCTTTTCTGAATGGAGAATACAGTTTGCTGGCTTACTTTAATTTTTCTTTCTGCTAGTACGTAATTCAGAATTAAAGGCTGACTTGTTTAAAGAGGCTCAGTTCAACTAGGAGAGGTAAGTTTCTCATTTACTTCAGCGGGTGACTCAGAGGAGTCCCTGGTTGGGTATTTTTCTGTCTTGCTGCAGAGGCTGCTCAGCTGCTGCCTCCCGGAGCTGTTGCTGACTGCCACCCTCAGCCAGTTCACCTGTACAGGAAAATTAATACCTGCAACTCCTTAAAATAAGTACGTTTCAAAAGGCACTCAGTCTTTTCCTGTTACAGCCATGTACAGTTAAAGACCACCTGCCTACTCTAAGCAGTTCATTGACGGTCCTTTCCCTCTGTGTGAGGAAGGGTCCTGCCCGCAGCGAAGCCCTGTGGGAGTCCCGAGCAGCTCCGAGCTGCAGCGATCTGCCATCTGCAGGGACGCAGTGACGCCCTGCTCCTTTCCCAGACACGTTTCCTAGGCATAGGTTTTCTGTTTCTTTGTGAAACAAGGTTCAGGCTCCAGAACTGCTTGAGCAAATATACAACAAAACCCCAATTATGCCTAACCTTGTATCCTGTAGTTGTTTTTTCAAGAAAATACAGAAATTTGTAAACATTTTTACTCCTGATCTCCGGTAGCTTGTTATTGCTGAAAATGATAAAAACATAAAAACATATCCATTTCCTCCGTTTTCTCTCAGCTCTGGAGTTTTTCTTGGATTTAATTCTGTCACAGGAACATGAGGGAGATAGAGCCACCTGCAGCTCTTGATCTCTGGCCACTTGTATTAAATTCCTTTGACCTCTTTGGTTCTTCAACTCAAACAGTTCCCTGTGTTACAGAGCTTGACCATTTTGTTCCTTAGCAAAAAGCACATGATAAAATGCCTGAAAGGATTGTCTGCCTCAGTGCTGCTTATTTTTCTTAACATTTCCTCGTTTCTTTTACCTAGTCTGCCGGTTTTGAACAGCCAAGTTTTATTGTGCATAAACTCGACAACTGTTCTGCATACCCGCAGCAGGTCCAGTGTTTCTTAGAGACGGTATGTACGTTAAACAGTGCTTTTGCAAAGGTCACCACAAATGGCCTTAATATATGGTAGCTCTTCAGAAGTTCTAAAATTTGGGAAAGGATTTCTTCCTTACTTCTCTGTTTTCCATCAGCCTGATGTGTGACGGCTATTTCAAAGGCAGCGGTACCAACCCCAAGTAGACCGTTGCTGGACAAGGGCTTTGCAGCCGCACGGGTACCCACCCCTGTGTCATATATTGAGAGAATGAGCTCTCCCAAAGCAGAGCTAGGCAGGGTTGCAATAGCTCTCCTTTCCTTTTTATAGCTATATCTAGTTTAAGTTGTGAATTTTTCTTTCATTTTAAAGACTGTGGCTACAAAGAGGTTCTAGACTATTTTCCTAGCCTTGTAGTCACCTTCTGCGTTGCAAGTCCATTGAATGACCTGCAGGTAATACTTGATACAAGTCTTCAGTTTTGGAACTGTCTTTTGAATCGAAATCTTCGTATTACTATGCCGCCCTTACCTAACTTTTCACTACATTTCCATTTTACCATTTTTTGGCAATTTTAGCTAACAGTGGAGCAAACAGAGAGACTGTCAGAATTACAGATTATGAAAGAGGACAGGGATCATAGGTGGGCTGCTGCTCTGGGATCTCATTAAGCAGCTAAACATGCATATTTATCTCACAACTGTAACGCTGCCGGTGTAGTCGAGGTCTACCAAAGATAGGCTTTGACCCTGCTTTTATGTTTGCTTTGCAGTGGTACTGCATTATGCTTTAGGGGCAAAAATAAATACATATATATAAAATCTAAAAGCAAAACTTACAAAAAATCTTTAATAACATTTCATACAGTTTTAAAGTTACACAAAACTAAAGCATTGCCTGCAGTATTTCAATACAAGCTGAAAATAAAGCCACATGCAGTGATTTTTATTATCCAAACCATGAGAAGAGCAAAAAGCAAAAGGCAAAGCTGGAAATGTCCAAAGCCACCTGGGAATCTAAATACATAGTTTGTACTAAATTAAAAATAACCTTAATGTAAATTAGGTTTGAGTAAATTTTAAGTTTTAGAATAGTTTTGATGTTTTGATTCTGTCTGTGCACCAATGAAAACAGTGCAGTCTATGCAATGGTCAAACATTTTAATTGCATCCAGCCCCTTATGAGACAATTTAGAGAGTTTTCTACCTGCCTAATCTGATAAATTAGTACCTGAGGTCGCGGGACAGATGGATTTGCTAAGTCCGCTGTAAAGTAGCCATGAGGCAGCCCATGCAGTGCAAGAGGAATAAGCTGCCAGAAGCCTAGTGATCCTGTTCTACTTACCTAAAAAGCTTGTTAGTGTCTTTAAATGACAGTCACAGTTCAACAGAATTTTCCAGAGGATTTGGGATTCTTCGTTTTGTTTAAACAGAAAAATGCCAAGCCTAGCGAGATGAAGATTATTAGTTTAGTCACCAGCATCCCACCTACTGTGTGTATTCTTTCCTTGGAAATGGCAAATTATTTCAACCTAATGGTTAACTCCCCCAAAAAGTCATCTCAGTTAGCACAAAGCCTTGTCTTGACAAAAATATGATGTTTGAACAAACATGTTTGGCACCGGTTCCTGGAACTAGCTAAACTTTGCAGATCACTAGAAAAAATTAGTTCTTTAGCTGAATAAAGTGCCATTAATACCAAAGAGTACAAATGTAGGAACAGATAGAAGAGGCCACTCAGCAAACCTCTAACACCTACAAATTGGTACAGCAAATTGCACCGAGAATCCAAACCATCCAAAAATTACCCACCTCTGGAATCAAATAGGTAAATAGTGTTATTATATTATCCATATGAAAATAAACGCTAAGTATGTCAGTAACAGCTTCTCAAATGTGAGCATTTAGAACGCTCCCCAGAAGAGTACGCTTATATTAAGAATATAATTTAATTAATATTTCTTAATTATCCAAAGCTGCTTTTTGTTCTTTAGTCAACTAAAAAAAATAAAATGCTAACTTCCTCCATTTCCTCCTACAAAACGTTTTACCAGATGCTCCATTTGTTTGACACATTTTTTTGTGTGCTGAACACTTGAAAAATGCATGCGCCCCTTTACTCTCATTTCTTAGATTCTGATTTCTAGAACCACTTCTATAATGACTACGGACAATGCATGATGAAACCAAGGAGCGATGCCGCTGTCGGGGAGATCTTCAGAGAGGGAATCTGCCAGTGCTTGATCTGAGCTGGGAGTCAGCCCTGCTGTGAGCAGGATGTGGGACTAGCTGACCTCCAGTGCTTTCTGCCCTACATTTTCCGTGATGTTAATACAGGTTCCTACGGAATTAATTCCCAGGAAGCCAACACTGCGTTCTGCTGGGCCTCTAAAGCAGTGACTTTGGTTACTGCTTGGGGTCCACCCTCACAAATACCTAAGTGAACGCGTAATTCGGTGTGCTTACAGCCCGGGGTTGAGGCAGTGGGGCTGCTCACCGGTTCTTGTGACACTGGGAGCCGCGAGGACCAGTGTTGGGGAGGTTTTGAACCCTCCAATTCCACCTGTAGGCTGGGGGAGCTGCGGGTGCTTGGCACCTTTGGAACCACAACTTCTACCCCTGTACTAAAGAAAGATGCGCAACCGAGGATTTTAGGGTCCACAATCTGTTCAGGTTTTTAATTACCTAAGGCGTGTTGTTTTCCAAAATTGTGTACAAATCTTTTGAAGCCCCATTAAAGATTTTTTCTTTGTACAAACATCCATACATGTATCTAAAACTGATATTTGCTCCTTACTAAAATGACTGGGTGAAGTTTAGTTCATGCATGTGATTTTTTTTTTTTTTTGTCCCTGCAAGATTAGTAAGAAACTGGATGTGTAATTTTAAGGATTGCTTTGTTAATTTGTCTCTGTTCTCAGTAAATTACCTTTTTTATAGAAAAGAAGTTGGATTCTTCTTCCTTCCGATTTTTATTAGCAGTATACAGCAAAAACCTGACTACAAAATTGTTTCTGAAAATTAACAAAACAGTTTAGTCCTCTTATATGCTCCATCTCTCTATTAGACAAAATTAAGGCAAGTGTTTAGCCAAGATGATATTTCTGGAATTAATAAGGTTGAGTTGTCTCCTGTAGCTTGCTCTCCTTGCTTGTTTAAGTAATACACATCCACAGAAGCTGGCACAAATATTTTGTTTCTAAACAATTGGGAGACATTTTTAATGATGAGCAGTTGAGTACTGCTTAATTAATGCTAGGGATTTTTTAATAAGACGTGCAGGGAAAGTGATGGAAATAGTTGAAAGCCTTTTTTTTTATTTGTCAGCTAATATTTAGTGGTTGAGATTGATTTAGTAAGATAGAATAAAATATTGCATCCTGTTTTATTTAGCTTATTTTATTACTTTATCTGGTATTTACCTAAGTCATCAAGGTCTTTGCTTTGGTTTTTAGTAGATTACATCCTTTACGTTCAGATGAACTTATTTTTGTTACGGTTTTGAGATACTACTTTTACTGTAGTTAATTTCTACTCAATGTAAATACTTTGCTGATATTCTGTGCTTTATTGGGTGAGGAAAAACAATGTTTTGTTCAGGGTGTAACCACAGATAACAACGAAACGTTTATCTCTGATTTTCTTCTCATGGCATTTCAGAATTAATGTATTAGTGTAACTGTGAATAATGTACCTTCACAAAATTCTCTCTGTAGCTATGTGCTTAGTTGTCTGATGCATGTAGACACGCACATATCTATCTGTACTTGGGGTTGATAATAGGAAAATGAGGTGAACAGAAAAAAAGAGGCAGAAGATTCAGTTATTAAAACATCAGCTTGATGTGGCCTGTTTGCCTCAATCCCTTTCAAATCTAGGCACACCCAGAAAGCAGTTTATGGGATGATTATCTGCATAGTCCGTAAGGCACTCTTCATACAGTCTTAAGTTAAGAAAAGATGGTTACTGGCTCCTCCCAGATTACCATCACGAATCCAATTAACTACAGGCAATACTGGGGCACCATCATCCACCTTCTCCTCTGTGCAATGTGAACTCCCTGCAACGTACTTCTTGTGGGTGATACTGCAACAATGAAGGGATCAACAATCACTTATTCTTTTTGCAGGGTAACAGGTAAGGTATTCAATTGAAATTATTGAAGTTAAAACTCATGTAAAGTTGCTGTGGTTTTGACTATAGGAGATTTAAAAATAATTCCTCTTAACTCGCAGAGTTCTTTTTTAAACTTTTCCGCTTCTGAAAGCTGTTAAAATGCATTGTGGACAATAATGCTTCATTCTTTTGTATGTAGTCAGTCTTACAAGTCTGATAGCCTCTTAGTAAACGTGATATTCATGATCAAGAGTATCTGAGTCACCAGTTTTGTTTGTAGAACAGTTAATATATTCATTTTACACCATCTCCTTTATAATTCTCAATAATAATTACTGGCTGCCAGCCCGTTCAAGGTAGTCTAAAATAACTTCTGGTAACTATTGGGTTAACGCTACCAAGGAAAGCTGAATGGACTTAAATAACATGAATCAAGTCAATTGGTAGAGCTGTCCATCACTTTAGCTTGCCATTTCTTGCTATTTATGTCAAAAAAATCTATGAATAGCAAATACTGACTCACCGGAGCAACACCTACATAATCTTCTAATGAATTATATTCTTTTGTCTCTTTAGTACGTGAAAGCACTTACAGTCCTTCTTAAATATCAAACTTAATGATTAAATGACATTCACCTTTTACTAAAACAGATGGGGAATATTTTTTTCCCAAAGGGGGAAAAACACATGCAGAAATAAGCAATCAGTTCTGGTTGTGGTCCCAGTGCAATCACTGGAGTTTTGCAACAGCCGCAGTATTGTTCTGCTCGGTAAATTACATCTAACTAAACTACCTGGTCTTCTCTCTGTCCTGTATCTTTGTGTTTATTTTCTTTTTGCTGTTTTTTGGCGTTTGCTTCTAGGTAGCAAACATTTTACATTTCAAATAAGCCTTGGGAGTTGAGGTGTGTGCCTCCTGAAAGGTACCTTAACTGGAGCTTAAGTATTTGTGAAATATCTAGTATCAGCGAGCGTTTTTACTGATATATACATTAGAACAACAACCTTTGCATTTTGTTCCATTATTCATGATTTAACAAAAACCAGTGATCTACCATTTTTACAAAAATTTAGAAGTCAATTGTTGTTATTCCTGGCAATGTTAAAATTAGATAGTCTGTTGTAATTGAAAACACAGTTTCATTCACCAGTCCTTCCTGTAAAAGTGACTAACTGTCTCAGCAAATTTAGATTTTTCTTTTAAAAACTCCCGTGATCTGGCAATCTTAAAACATTGGTGTTAAAGCCTGAATTTCGAGACCACTTCTTTAAATATAAACAGTCCTCCTTACACGATCGTGTATTTGCTTAGTTGTAGTTATCTAAGTTATCTTTAGTGACGTATCTACAACGTTGTAATTAGTGCAGCTTACAGAACTTTGCGTTTTGGCAATGAAACGTTATCCCGTATGATCTTATCTTTAGGCGGGTACCCTGTGGACTTCTGTGGGGCTGCTCACAAAAGCAAAGCTGCTCAGGGAGATAAGCACCTGCAGAATCGGGCCACGGAATAAATTTTAGAGGTGTTACCTGAGTGCTTAGGTGCTAAGCTAACACAGTCCCTACCTGCCTCTGTAGTCAGCTACCTTCCTGTAAAAACTTGGCTACTGGGTAGTTACTTACACGTGGCTGCAACAGAGGGAAAACAAATTCACTTTAGAAGACAAGAAAACAGTGAAAATAACATCAAAATTCTATGTGACAGGCATCAGCATTTGCCTATTGTATGAATGTATTGGAGGTTTAAAATAGCGTTTCTTATACGCTGATATTTTAAAATGGAAAGCTGATCCAAGCTCTTTTTTCATGTTAACGCAGAAAAGTGATCTTTTGAAATGTGTGGTCGGCTGCCGTACCCTTGTTTACCGAATCCACACGCATCTGGCGAGGTGGGACCTCGCTATCAGTAGGCAATTCGGCAGAAGCGCAGGGGGGGCTTCGCCGAGGGCATTACTCTTCCTGCTGAACTGCCCCAGCTGGCACCGTGCTCTTCTCTCCGTTTCGAGAACGCGTTGTGAAGTAAAAGATAATAATTGCATCTCTTAAATAACCATCCTAACTGCTAAGGTGGAGCGAGTCCAGCATCTTCTTGTCTCATCGCTTTTTTGGCTGTATAATTGTTTTCTGGCTGCTAAAACACGAGACATTGCTCCTTTCTCTCATTTCAATTCTTGGGGCAACCTGTAACTTCCCAGGGAGGGGTGCTTTTGTTCCAGAGGAAAGGCACGTGGCCAAGAGGCTGCTTCCTTCCTTAAAAGAAGGTGGCTGAGCGAGTGGTGTCGCCTGTGAGGCGCGGTGTCCCTGTGCTGTTTCCTCGGCGAGAAGGTCACCTCTCTGCCCGTAGGAAGCAGTGAGTAGGCCTTGACAGCTGGCACGTCACCAAATGCAACACCTGAAAGATCAAGGGGGCAACTCAACGGGATGCAAAAAATGTTACGTCCTTTCTGTTAGGAACTGGTCTGCTCAATAGCGGGGAAAAAATAATCCACCTCAAAAATACACAGAGACGTCAAACCAAGTCTAAGATCCAGGAGCGGACCACCTGCAATGTCCCCCTTGGTGCTTGACATCTGACGACGTATCACGATTTCAGGAGACCCTTGTTCCCTTGGGTAGTGTGGTACTGCTATTTCCTTCAGTCAGCCAACAACTCAGACGTTATTTTTACTATGTTTTGCTTTCGTTGGCTGTGGTGTTTGTGCACGCTGGATGATATCGCTTCCGGTGATAAAGCATAAAGAGATGCAGCATCACCCGAGGCACCGTTCCACTTCTTGAATTGGGAAACGGGGATTAAAAGAGCAGCTTCTTTGCTGTCATGGCGATAGAAACGCGGGTCAGAGATAAGGGAGAGGATCTGATTAAGGTGGTATCGGGACTGCCACAAGGCACATGACTCGGCTCCCTTGCACCGCTAATGAGGACCATGACCTGGAATAACGCTCCAGGCTTGGGTTTTTCTCCAGCATCTATCAAGTGCTCACGTGATGAACAAAATGCCGATGAGGACCTTTTAAAAAACTAAGAATATCTGGTACATAGAAGAATCGGGAGAAAGTTGTTTCTTTTAGCCAAGCACTGTTTTGACTTTTAGCACTCTTTTTATCTGTGCAGGAATGTAATACCCCTCTCTAGTAACAGCAACACTGAAATAGTACTTCCTCTCCCAAATGACAACATTTTACATCTGTTTGAGGGAGCGCAGTACAACTCTGTGATTTGTCGCAATCTTACTTAACTTTTCTTTTTTTTTTCAGAAACCAATATAAGGGAGTTGGTCACGTTGATCACACTGTGCAATTTAAAACACCTGTCAGGGAGTACTTTGAGCAAACTGAAAGGCAGGCAGACAAAATATTTAAGTCAAATGGAACTGCCTGGTTATACAGACCAGGAAATACGGATTTGCTGTATCTTCTGAAATACAACTGAGGGAAGGCTGGTTTGTTACACGGCAAATAAACGCATTGGTTACTTCTGCCGTTTAGAACAATCTGTAGGTACATTATCTTCTGCGTGAATCTCCATCTCTTCCCTTTTCGGTTAAGAGGCCTTGTTTGCCTCAATTCTGATTTAAAAAAAAAAAAAGAAAGTAGTTTTAGATGATAGAAATGTCTCTGATATTTCATCTCATTTTTTCTAACACTTGAGTGCAAGGAAATAGAAAACCTAAAGAGTCATACTGGTGGGGATTCTGCTGCCCAGGTAATGAGACATGTCTTTTTCAAATGCTTGTCTATTATCCGGACAAGCTATTAATATTTTTTTTTCCAACTCTATTAATTCTAAAAAGAATTTCTGGGGATAAAATAAAGTTATTTCTCTAGCTACAAAATTTCCTCTGATCATGAAAGCCATCCCAAAGTCCGCTGGAAAAAAAATAAATAGAGGTTTTGGAGCTTCTCCAAATAGAATGCAATTATATGCAAGTATTCCTGCATATTTATTAAAGTATTGGCATTTGAAAGTGCAGAGTCAGATGGTCAAGTAGTTGAGTAGGAAATGCTCCAGATACTCTTTAATCTCTATTAAGATTCATCTTAATTCATCTTCTTCTTGATATGTTTATATTAGAAACGCATTTCTGAGCATCACTGAAGTTTCAAATGGCCTTTTGGCTGTCACAAACAGCTGTAATTCTCGTCTCTGAGGGGGCTGACAGGGCAGCACTAACGGGTTATTAACGTGATGTGTGCTCCCTTCCCACCTTTACGCATCTTGAACAGGGCAGAGCTGCGCGAGGTGACTTTGTGGAGTACAGCCCGCTAGCATTATTGGAAGACTAATTTATTCAAGTACGTGGTAGGTAATGTAACCTCTGAATGAATGAAATCCTATTTGACTCTATTTAAATATTTACTTTAAAAACCATTATGCAGAGTTATAGATAAAAGGTAGACAATGGGCAGCCAGCAGTTAACACCACACTTCAACACAGCCCGGGACTGTTACACTGCCTAATCCCCACAATGCTATTTTATTAATTTTTTTTTTTTTTTTGGCAAGTCTGTCTTTTAAAACATTATTTATGCTGCCGAATCCTAATACTGGTTTTGCAGAATTTGGGACCTAAGGTTTGTCTATTTAGTAAAGTTTCCATAGTTATACATACAGCAGCGACCTACTTAGTTTGGTATAAAAAATGCTTTTTTGTTATACTTGCAACTATTTTCCTACAGAGATAAGAGAAGCAGGATGGTGATCTTATACTGGGTAAGAATGTCCACTCAAGATCCATGTAAATGGTTTATTTAAACATCACCGTGACTGATTAATATGTTCACATTTTCAGCTTTCCTTTACCTTTCTTTTTGTCAGGTAGAAGGTCTTCAGAGCAGGACTTACCGTGTATTAGAAATTATATTAAAGCATGAGGAAAAAAAACATTTTCTGCTTAGACAGACTCTTGCGTTCAATTTTCTTGTTAGAGGAGAATCGTTACGTATTTGACTTCAAACTTGCCAACAGAGTGAAAACGAGGAGGGGAGGGAAGAGAGCAGAGAAGGCACAGAGCTTGTGGACAGCCTGCTTGGCAGGCGTCAGCGAAAATTATAAACGGGGTGATCTAGAAATCGTGCTGCCATGCCCCTTGCAAGATTTCAGTTTGAGATCTCTGGCTGTAGGTTTACTTTCAGGCATTTGAGAAAATCAAGATGGCATTACGTGAAACGCTTTTAGTTGAGTGATTCCTGTCCATCTGAAAGACGCAGTTCTGAAGCACGTAATCAGCCAAACTCTAGAGCGTGAAACACACAATCGACTAAACTTTTAATTGCCAGGACAGTCAGGGAGGCTGCTGAATTTTAAGATCACTGCGCACCAAAAAGAAAGCACAGTCCGCGTTGTAGAATCATAGAATACCGCGTTGGAAGGGACCTCAAGGGTCGTCTGGTCCGACCTTTCTTGGCAAAAGCACCGTCTAGACAAGGGGGCCCAGCACCCTGTCCAGCTGAGTCTTAAAAGTGTCCAGAGATGGGGAATCCACCACTTCCCTGGGGAGATTATTCCAATGGCTGATTCTTCTCATTGGGAAAAATTGTCCTCTTGCGTCCGATTGGAATCTCCCCTGGAGAAACTTCTACCCATTACCCATTGTCTTCTCCATGTGACTGCGTGTAAAAAGGGAGTCTCCATCTTCTTTATCTGCCCAAACCTTCAGCCTCGGGCAACTCTCTAACCGGGTGCCAGGTACTCAGCTTTATTTTGCATTTTTGAGCTTCCGTTGGAGATTTTCAGTGAACGTATTCCTGTTTCCCCAGGTACTGCAATGGCTGCAGGAGTTCTGCTGCAAAATGAGCTACCGTATTCTTCGTTGCTAGAGAGCAGTCTACATCTTGCAAATATGAGTTCAGGTAATACTTTTTCTCTGATACGCCATTCATAAAAAGTACTTAGAGAAATTCAGAAAAAAAAAAAATTAAATATATTTTCCATAGAAAATTAAAAACCCCGGAAACATTATCCCCAATTATAAACATAAAGTGTCTCAAACCAAACTGCATTACTTTATCATCACCACAACGTGTTAATATGTCTCTTTAACTTTCATGTTGTCAGATCTCTTAATTGGAGAAACTGTGATTTTTGTGTTCAGAAACTGCCTAGCTCTCTGAAAATAGAAACAGGCCTTCAACAATCTCCCCTTTCTAATAAAGCATTTAAACTCTTGTAGAATGTCATCCTTTCTTACTGTTTTGGGTGAGTACTTGCAAATCCTGCTAGATTCAGTCGGAAAATAATGATGTGCAGCATTTTATTTTGCTCATTTCTGGCTCCACTATCATTTGATATATCCTGAAGACAAGTTTCTGGGAAGAGAAGGAGAAAAAGAATTAAATATGAGAAAGCAATATAATTAATTAGAAAACATTTTTTCACGTTTCTTGGATATAGGTAGCACTTGAAATAGCCTTTTTCATCCCCTTTCTCTTCCACCCTACCCTCAAAATAAAAGCGTATTTAAATACCTCCTCACCTCTTGCTGCCAGCTTTGTTGTTGAATTAGAATAGTCAGAGTTTTGAGACAACAGCTAACAGAGTCAGCTTTAATGTGTTCCTTTTCTCATACGACATCACTGCTGATGTTTCAGGCCCGGTATCTCCAGCAAACCTTACCACGGCTCCGTAGGAGCTGGGGTGCAGTATTCGAAATTCAGTCACTCGGTTCCTGTTCAGTACCTCGAGGAAACAGTCGATTGTTGCCTGATGAATTTTTATCAGAAGAGAGCTTTCTCTCAGCACAGATTCCTCTGTAAAGTTACTGGGTTTGCAGCACAAAAAGAAACAGAGTGTATATAGCTTTAGGAAAAGCAATGTGATTCATTTGCTTATTGAACAAAGTTTTGGTGGGTTTTCTTCATTTCCTCAGTCTCTCTCTCTTAACGTGCAATCTCATGCGCAGACAATGGGGCGACAGAGGTTTTTTTAGCGTCCCTGTAGTCTGTTCTCCACATAGCTGCGTGAGAATTTTGTGCTCCTGAGAGCGTTGCGATCTTTCTGGCCAGCTCGTTCTCCTTCTTGGCACACCGGAAGCAAAGTGGGAGGCAATTTTGCCACCTAATATCTACCTTCAAAAGCCTGAAGCACTCAACTGATAGATCTTCTCCTCCCCGTAATCTGCTTTATCTGTAGGGCTAACAGCTTTGCTTAATAAAATAGCTGCGCCCTGAAAAAAGAAATAAAAATAAGCCTTTTGTTTTGAAGAACAAATTGTGTTTTGTTAGAAGATATGAATGGTCCAGAGCGAACAGGCTACAATTCATCGTGTACTGAACAATTTCAGTAGGAACACACTAATCCCAATCATTACAGAGCTAATGATGCATTTTGGAGCAACTAAGTGGAGGAGGAGAGGTGGTTATGGAATGTTAAACCAAGAGGTGGGGGAGTATAATGTACTTACAGATTCCTCAGGAAGCAGAGCCTCCAGCTACATGTTGATTGTTCTTTTGAATCTCGTATTTTGTGTCTTAGCGAGTTCTGAATGCGCGTTATTTACAACTAGCTCAATGCTCACATTGTTTACGGAAAATGTTTTGGTTGTTCTCAGTCCGTTTTCAAAATTATCTGCTTGAAATGCGACTATTTTCATCAAGCGGTGGTACAGTTTGTCCCAAACAGACTCGATTCCTATAGAATGGAGCGGTCCCGAGCTGGCAGCGGCGCCTGCACTGTTAGTTACTATGGAGACAGCTCAGCCCATGCTGACGAGCTGCTGGAGCGGGCGAAGGATGCTCAGCTCTCCCCAACTTCAGCGCCGAGCAACTTGAATTCCCCGTCAGTGCGTCCTCAGCAGCCTTCCCAGACAGTAGCTGGGGCTGCTCAGTCATGCAGGGTTCACCCCGAAGGCGGTCGGCAGTGAGTATTTTTAGCAACTTTTTCCAGGGTCGGAGGCATTCTTCCTCCGATCCCCTTCTTCGCATAATCCAGAGGCGCCGGAGCTCAGTCGTCGAGCTACTCTCGTCATCGACTCACCGGGTTATGGTGGCGGTATCGTCTCTGAGCCCTGAGGAGCTGGATGCAACTTTTCCTGAAAAAAAAAGTAAAGTACTTTTCCTTAAAGTTGGCAGTTCTGGGTATTTTCTTGTTATTAAATTAATATACTTTTGTTGTGTCAGCTATCTTTTATATAGATATGCATAAAATACCGAGTCTTAATTTTTTCCTTTGTGTTTTATATTTTGTTAACTGATTCTTTATTCAAGAATTAATATGCTTTTCACTCCACCAGCTCGGTTATAAAGAACAGATGAAACAGAAGCACGGGTTCACACATACACCAAGCATACGGCTAAGAATTTTCACTTTCAGGTGGAAGAGGACTGTGACCTTTTTTTTTGCTATTGCAAAGGATATCACACACCTCTAACTTCAGCGGAAAAAACGAACTTACTCTGCGAGAAAACAATTTCTGCAGTAACGCAAGGAATTTTTTCCCCTCAGAATCCTTACTTTAAGTCCGTGTTGAAAAATGAGCCTGAAGTGCATGTTCCATATATTTATGCTGTTTGTAGCTTCATCAATTTAAGGTTGAACCTTTTAAGGTGGAGACGAATTTCTAAGCTTCCTTACGAAGTGTGTGGATTTTTTTTTTCCCTGTGTTCTAGGGAGTTCGAGGCGTCCGACAGCAAAATACACGAAAGTAGGGGAGCGCCTTCGCCATGTCATTCCTGGCCACATGCAGTGCTCGATGGCGTGTGGTGGACGTGCTTGCAAGTACGAAAACCCGGCTCGATGGAGTGACCAGGAGCAAGCCATTAAAGGCCTCTACTCTTCTTGGTAACCAGCAGCATTTACTCTCACTAAATGTAGCCGCATTGATTGTGGTTATGTAAAAAGAGAATTCAAAGGAAAATAATGACTTTTTTTTTTTTTTTTTTAAATCAGCTACTGCTAAGTTAAGCATAAAACATAATGATAGCTTGATTCAGAATTACAACGTAGCAGTAAACCATAATGGCCATTGTACATAGCCCAGTAAAGATGATGAAAGATTTCTGTTGGCTTACAATAAGTCTGGCTCAGACCCAAAAGAGTAAATACCTGTCTGTCATGAATTATAAAAAAAAAAAAACAAACCAACAAAAACATCCCGGGTTATAGACAGTTCTTGCTAAGGTTTCAAATGCAAATTAATTAAAATGTGTTCGTATTAGGATTTAAAAGTAAAAACATCTACTGAAGATGAAATAACAGAAGGTGTGTGTTCCAAAACGTATTCCTGTGCAGTAATATTCCCATGAAATGTATCTTTACATTCTTAACTGATTTTTTTGTAACAGCAAAAGCATACAAAACCTTAAAGGGCCAAAGAGAGATTTCTAGTCAAAGGAATGTTTTAATATGTTCATTGGCCTGGCATTTAAACAGTTCTAGTAATGGTCTTTTGGCTTGTCATATTGGTATCAGGTTAAGAAGGTTTATCACTAATACTAACGAGAGTAGAATTTTTTGAAAGATTATTTCTAGTTGATCAGCAAGTTATTCGTGTCTTTCTTGAATACGACATAGTATTCTTATTTTGGTAGATTCATGCCCGGGAAATTATTAATAACAACATTGTTTTCTACTTTTCTAATTTCTCAGGATAACAGATAACATACTGGCTATGGCTCGACCCTCAACAGAATTAATTGAAAAGTACAACATTATTGAACAGTTTGAAAGGTAACAAATTCATTCATTATTTATTGTGGGTATTACCAGTGTAATTCCTCATCCATTTTCTCTTTCGACATAGATTCGGATTGTTGATAAAGATCCTTTCATTTTAACAATATACAGGTAAAGATTTATCCTCCACTGAGAATAAATGTGTGTTTCAGAAAATAAGGGATAATGAGATTTTGGCTGCATATAATACTTTGACTCATCTATTCCTTCCTTAAGATGTGGCATAAAAACCGTAATTAACCTTCAGCGTCCTGGGGAGCATGCGAGCTGTGGGAATCCGCTGGAACAAGAAAGCGGCTTCACCTACCTTCCCGAAGCTTTTATGGAGGCTGGAAGTAAGTTCACTCCTGCTGCTGCTCCTCGTTAATTATTGATGTTGGCACTTAAAGATACTCTGACTTGAATTCTTGTGTGTTAAAAGCAGCTGTGCAAGAAACGTTGCACAAAATGGGATGTAAACATGAAACTTGGCAAATATAATCAAGAGTGAGTAACATATTATTAAGGTCGTGTATATGTAGGGTGAGATGGAGGGTTTATGTTCAGGTGTTTAGAATAAAGAAAGGGCAACAGCTAGTTCAATGTTTCTTTTTCTTCTGAGTTCACAAATATATGAAACGTTAATGGTATTTCAAATTCTGGTACAATTCACGTTTTCTTATCTAGACCATAAAAGGTTATTTCATTTGAGGACATCTGTATCGACAGTATTTTTGTATTTTCATATGACGGTGAGATGAGAAAAAGCGCCTCTCTGTAAGAAACAGCTTTTGACTGCAGAAGTGCTTTCATTTCTAAAAGGAAAAAATTACCCTCTAGCTATATATAGCTCAGTAATTTCTGTGTGAATCACTCAGTTTTATTACACCTCTTACATTCTAGCTGAACTTTAGTTTGATAAATCTTTCCTAGCTTCAGGTATTTATCAAATTTCAACAGCAAGCGTACACTGGAATGGGAAAATCTCTTGCAAACAATATGTAGTCACATTCTAAGATCCCTCGTTCGATTTTATACTGTCGCTTATTATTAGTCATCTCTCCTCTGCATATAGTCCTGAAAAACTCCCATTCGGTATGGCAGAAGATAACTCTCTCTCTCTCTTTTTATTTTAGTTTATTTTTATAATTTTGGGTGGAAGGACTACGGAGTGGCGTCTCTCACTACTATACTTGACATGGTGAAAGTCATGGCTTTCGCCTTGCAGGAAGGGAGGGTAGCTGTTCATTGTCACGCAGGACTTGGTCGGACAGGTATGTGCTCTACTGCCTTTTGGTTTTCTAAAACGGCAAAACGGTCTCGGGTTATAAATTATTCATAATTGGTTTAGATTCTGTATCCTTGCAAGATGTACACGTATAAAATGGTTAAAAATGCTAAACAAATCTGTGAAAATCATCTGAATGTCTAGAGGGGATCAGCTTTAGTATATTAAAACCAGAAACCTGTTGGGTTAGAAAATTTTTGAATCTGTATAATAACTCCCTGTTACAAACAAATGGGACAGCTTCTTTTTGATGGGAAAAATTCCCCTAGTACACTTGCATCGTCCAGTATTTATGACACGTTTACAAATGTGCCACTTGGCGTTAGATCAGGTAGGTTTGGTCGAGCAGCTAAAATTTCATGTACTTCTTTCAAGACCTTTTTGGCTGTGCCTTCCTGTGGAAACCACCATTGCTCCCGCGTTCGTAAATGGCGCAACTCTTAGAGATGCTGTGGTGGGAAACCAGCTCCCACTGCAAGTGTAGTGAGAATGGGTTTGCTATCTTGTGGTCCAGCAAACACAGCTATACTTAGATAACAGCGTCACCTAATAGAGGGGGTGAAGCCTGTATCTTTGCCTATATTATTTTTTTATCCTATAGTTCCACTGAGTATTTGTTTTGGACCGATAGTTCTTCAACTAATGCTCGTCTTTATGTTTTCCAGGTGTTTTAATAGCTTGCTACTTAGTTTTTGCAACCAGAATGAGTGCTGATCAAGCGATTCTTTTTGTCAGAGCCAAAAGGCCTAATTCTATCCAGACTAGAGGGCAGTTGGTATGCATCAGAGAATTCACTCAGTTTTTGGTTCCTCTGAGAAACGTATTTGCGTGCTGTGAGCCCAAGGCACACACAGTGACGCTGTCCCAGTACCTGACCCGTCAGAGGCATCTGCTCCATGGCTATGAGAGCAGGCATCTCAAACACGTGCCAAAGCTTATCCACCTGGTTTGCAAATTGCTGCTAGACTTGGCTGAAAACCGACAAGTGATAGAGGCAGAGTTGTTAGACATCCCAGATCTCACCGCTGAAATTGAAAAGACTGTTTCTCAGCTGGTGTCCACCCAGCTAGACAGAGAACTCGCAAGGCAGGACAGCGATGCGTCGGACTCCTCTCACACCCACTTGTCCGCTTTTGAGACCCAGGATTCTCTTCTCTCCCTGGGACATGAATGTGACCCTCTTTGGAAAAGAAGGAATGCTGAATGCCTTCAGCCTCTTCCCCATCTGAAAAGGCGCCTAAGCTACAGTGATTCGGATTTAAGGAGAACTGAGTTTCTTTTAGAACAAGGAGAAACCGCGTGGACAGTACCTGCTCAGATATTGCTGTGCAGCAAACTTAAGCAGAACAGTGGTGAGGAAGGCGAACAAAAGCCACAGCTGGATTTCAACAAAGAAGCGTTAGTGCGTAATACATGTATGTTCTGGAGCCAAGGGAAATTTAATTTGGATGGGCGAAAAGATGGATCCTCACTTTATCACAGAAGGAATTCTTCCAAAGAAGTACAACGCAGCAGAACCTTTTCTTCAGGTCTAGCATCTATCCACAATACCAGGGAGCCTGGAACACCGAGGCACAACTTTGCCAATGAGACTGGTCATAGAAAAGACCGCAAGACTAACATGTATGGCAGAAGAGTCTATGTCTCCGAGGACTCTGATTCTTCTTCTTCTTCTAAAGTCAACTTTTCCATTGGATATGAAAGCCAAGGTAGCAAAGATGTGTCAGAGGCAATTCCACACATTGTTGTGCAGTCAGAATTAAGTTTGGAAGCCCGAAGAGTTTTGGCAGCGAAAGCACTTGCAGATATAAATGAATTTCTGGGAGAGGATGAAGTGAAGCAGAAGGTAGAAATGTGGCAGGTAATTTTTAACTCGATTCAATATTACGGGCTCTGCATATTTCACCTAGGCTAATTCCTAGAAGGGCAAAAATGCCACCATGTGCTTTGAAGTGGCACGTTGGGCCACCAGTGTATACTGTTGGTTCAGTAAATGATTATATTTGGCAGTTTTGGGCCAGTTCTTTCAAAAGCAAGCAAAACGCACCTACAAATTTTGGTCTCTATTAGGGGATTAGAACATTGTTTCTGGTTGTGTTCGTTCATTTTACTAACTAATGAAAATTGATGTAATTATCTGTGGCTGTAACTTGGCTACTGGTAGCATAAAAGTCCTACAGATTTTAAGGTAGAGCTGTGTTGGTTTTAATCAGAGCTGTCTCAGAAGTCATCAGAGGATTCCGCGTGTAAAAGTAAAATAATTTAGTAGAAACTTAACTGCTTATCCTCAAAACCAGATCCTCCTCACAATGTTTGCTTTGAAGTTGGAATCCAAAGCTGTTTTATGTGTTCTAGTAGATAATTGGGAGGTTCTGAGCAGCACTGTTTATGTCGTCCTTCTGTTTTAAAGAATCACGTGTATTACTGCTGATTCATGTTGATGCTTTGGAAAAAACTAGAAAATTTTTTTTTGTGACTCTTAAGTCTTGTTTTTTTGCGGAAGGGTAAACAGCCAGATACTGCTACAGTCAAAGAGAATGTTGGCAAAAGTAAATAGATGATGGATTTTCAGGTTTTTCCTTGTTTTGTTTTGTTTTTGTTTTTTTAAGAAAGAACTGAATTCTCGAGATGGAGCTTGGGATAAAATCTGTACCGAGAGAGATCCTTTTATCCTGTGTAGCTTGATGTGGTCCTGGATAGAGCAGCTGAAAGAACCCATTATATGCAAAGATGACATTGACATGCTGGCAAAAAATTGCACAGAATCACAGGATGCACTTTATTTACTGAGAAAGGTACATGCGTCAATTCATTCTTTAACTGCCCAGTACATTTTGTTAATGCGTGTTAAACTATTGATGTATGGCTTTTAGGCGAGGGAACTGAACTTTTAAAAGGCAACTTCAGTCTCTCTGAAAATCAGAATGAGGACTATTTTGGTATTGAACAGTATGAGTTGTAATCAATACTGTGATGATGAATATTAAAAGAGAAATACCAGATGCGACCTTTGACCACCGTTCAGTAGAAGCTCAACTTCAGCGTATTTCCCTGCAAATCCTGCAGTTTGAGACCCGGAGGCAAAGATGAGAAACTTTTTCTCTGTGACTCGATCTATGGCTGTCATTAATGTCACCTCTGGCAGCTGTGCTTAATGGTTGTGCTATTTGCTGTGCAAACATTTTAATCCATCAGCTTTGGAAGAGCTGGGGCAAGGGATAGGAAGAATTTACCAATGCAAGGAATCAGAAGCCAGGGCAAATTATTCTACCTAATTCAGAACTGTGGCCATCTGTATTCTGAAATTCCTGTGAGAAACAGGTACTTCTGATCCAAACTGTTTAATTGTGCTTTCCCCAAAGGGCTAGATGAGGGGTAAATTAAAAAAAAAAGAAAACACAAAACCACAAACCTCATTTCTTGATCTCTTAATTACACAAATTCATTTCCTAACTCTCTGGGAATTCTTTGTTTCCAAAGTATTTATGAAGAAAATAGGGCCCCTTTTAACAGCCTCCAGATATCCAAGAATACACCTTCAGAACTTTACGTGCAGTCACCATCTTCATGACCTGACATTCAGAATTCCCAAGTGCATCTAAAAATGTCATATCTCTTCCTGAAGCCTTCTTCCTCTCTGTCGGAGTTTTAACTTTCTAATTGTATTAAATAAAAAATAACTGCTGGACACCTGTTATAAATGAATGGGAAAGGAATAATAATTATGGGGTTTTTTTTTAATTTAATATGTTCATTTTATCTTACTTAACCTGTATGATTTCAGAATCACAGCGTAGTTGAGTTGGCAGGGGCCTCTGGATATCTTCTAGTCCAACCGCCCTGCTCCAAACAGAGTCAGCTAGAGCAGGATGCGTGTGTGACGGATGCTCCAGTCCCTTAATCATCTTTGTGGCCCCTCGCTGGACTAGTTCTAGTATGTCAATGTCCTTCGTGTACCAAGGAGCCCAGGGCTGTACCTGGCACTCCAGATGTGTCGCCTCAGTTGGCCTCTAATGCAGCAAGGGCCCGTTGCCGGCTCGTGTTCAACTTTGTGTGCACTGGGACACCCAGGTTCTCCCTGCCGATCTGCTCTCCAGCCAGTCAGCCCCCTCTACGTACGGGTGCATATTTAGCTGCCCTTCCCAGAAATCCCTCAAGTTTTCATTGAGTTTTCACTGATAAGCGAACTGCCAGTGCGGAGATCTGTCTCCCTTGGAAAAGGGCTGGGAACCAGCAGCCACAAAGATACCGTCGCTCACTTTATGCATCCTTGCTAGCACTGCCCAGGTGTCTTTCTGCAGGCTTCCTTTAATGGCGAAGGAGATCTGGTAGGACGGAGAGATGCAAATCATCCTATGTTAATTGGGGAAAGAGCCCTAAACATGCATAGCATCTTGGGCTGAAAAGATCAAATCTCACTTTTTCTATGCCAATTCACATGAATGCTACTGTTTGTGTAGGGCACCTTGAAAAAATAAGTCTCCAGATGCATGCCTGACCTCCTAGAAATTTCCAGAGCAGTTTGTGGTACGCTACAAGGGAAGAGTTTCTCCTATCACGATGGAAATAATTATGTAGAGGCTCTTTAGGCTTGTGAAAATTCCCTCCCCAACTCCTGCACCTCAAGGTTTCAACACAGGAAGGCGCAAGCCTGATATTTAAACAGCAGTTAACAAAAACTGAAAGCGAGATGTTTGTCAGGAAAATATTTCTTCTAATGAGCTGCTGTTCCTTTTACCCACCAGGAACAGTGTCAGACCATCCTTTGTATCTTACACTGTGTGGTGAACTTGCAGACGCTTCCAGCCGACGTGGAGGAGGCCTTACTTGCTCGTGCTATTAAAGCTTTCACTAAGGCAAGTAACCATTTGTCCCGGACATCGTGTTTAGTTGATTTAAATCACGAAGGGTGAATCAACAGAGCAGGCCTCTGTGAGAAAAGTTGCAGTAATTCCTTCACGCTTAGTGTCCTCCTGCTTATCTGTTTCAGAGTTTGCATTTTATAATGATCGGCCTACATAAAGGATAGGAAATATTCTCACCATAATTAAATTCTGCCACTACAGCCTTAATCTTTTAGCACCATTTTTTTTTCTGTTTCTGGATCACTGCCAATTCATGGACTTCTTCAAATTAGGGAAAAGATAATTTTTAAGCGGTGAGAATAATTAGTCACTGGGAGTAGTTTACCAAAGGCTTTGGTAGATTCTGTACTACTTGGAGTCTTTCCATCAGATTAAATCATTTTCTGAAGTTACACTGCAATTCAGTTATGTTTCGGGCCCTTAATATAGGATATGTATAAATAACTTCTGCTTTTGGAATCATTTAATCACAGGGACAGGTTAAGCTTGCTATTGCTCAGCTCCGAGCGGCTTTCTTCTCAGATTCCGCGGGTGAAATTATTTGAACAGAACGTTCATCCCGCTGCTTCCTAATCTCTGCCGAACCTGCAGACGTGTCGCCTGTTAAAACACCCATGACATTTCTCCTTCTACTAGTTTGTTTTAATGTCTGGTCAGCATAAAGTTGGAAATACTTAGCATTAAGTACTCCAATGTGACACGCATACTTTCTTTGATAAACCTTAAAACTTTTTTTTTTTAAATATTGGTTATCTACTTTGCATTTTGCCGTGTGACATCTATTTAACAACTGAACTTAAATTTCTCCCTTTTATTAGACAAGCTTCGATTCTGAAAATGGACCATATGTTTACAATACCTTGAAAAAAGTATTTAAACAAACGCTGGAAGAAAAAAGAAAAAAGCTTAAAGAAGGAACAGAGAATTCCTCCTGATACCTGCACAGCTATGCCGAAGAACTAGATGGGCCTACCAAATTATTTTGCATTTTCCAGCTACTGTATTTTGTGCTGTCTGGCATGATTTACCTGACTTTAGGTAATACTAGTTATTAACAAAGTATTTTATTTTTTTAGAGGGAGTTTTAGTGACAGTTGTTCTATATACACCGTTCTAAAGAAGAGCTCCTGTGTGACCGTACTGTAGCGTTTGGGTTCAGGTACTGTGCTTTTATGCTGTGAACCGCTCTTTTGGTTTCAAATGTATTTATTGATTTAGAGACCTCTGTCATTGGCAAGCAACGTTGTTTTCAAGTTACACAATTGCCATAAGTTCAGTGCCATGCTACACAAAGGTTTAATAGATTGAGTTAATATTTATGTATTAAGTGCGTTTACGATCATGTTACTTGATTTTACTTTGCAGAAAATAAACACTGACTGAACTTACTAAATTCCTCTTCCTTTTAGAAATTCTAAAATAAGACTAAGAGTAAAAATGAACAGATTTTGAGGTCTCCGATTGATGGCAGATAATTTTTTCTTTTAGATCTCTTAAATAATTGTCACCAATGTGTTTCTAAAAGGTGTTGCAGTAAAGAAATACATGAAGTGTATTCAGTTATCAAAAGGCCTTAATTTAGACTTTTTTGGCTGAGAAAGCTTTAAAGTGTTTCTGACAGAATATCGATTGTGGCATTTTAAGTGCTTTGAAGAAGAGTAAAATTTTACCTTATTAGCTAAACCTTTATACATTTTATTTCAAGGGAGAAAAACCACTTAATTATCAAACCTTAATAAGGTTCTAATTGTGTCCATACTTATGTGCAGCAAAAGCTTGCATAAATAAGAGTAACATAATACTACTAAAAAATAGAAAATTATTTCTGGAAAAACCGCTCATCCGCCGAGACGACGGAGGGGGATCTGTCACCGCCCCAAGCCCCACCCTGGTGTGGCTGGCTCCAGTCCTCACTGGTGGGACGGAGCCGGGGGCTGGCGGGGCGGGGGGGCCGTTGCGGCTTGCTGGAGGGACTGAGCAGGGGGCTCGTGGGGCGGGGGGGCCGTTGCGGTGTGCTCGGGGGCTGGAGGCCGCTGGGCTGGTCCTGCCGTCGGTGCAGGGTGGCTGGGGACGGGCTGCGGGGGCGCGGGGGCCCACGGGAGGACGTCCGTGATGGTGTTTCGAGCCGCAGCGGCGGTTGCTGGCGCTGGGTCCATCGCTGCGGGCTGCCGGGGCAGCTGGTCCGGCCTTCCGGGTGCAAGGGGCGTCCGCCGGTTCCCAGGTGGGCTCCTGAAGGTGCCGAGGACGATCTGTGGAGAGAGGAGGCTGCTGAGGCCTCAGCTGCAGACGCGACACGGGGACGCTCCTCCACGGCACGGCCCGGCCCAGCGCTGGCTTCGTGGCTACGAGCAGCCATCGAAGGAAGAAGTGTGGGGAAAAATCAATGACTCACTGCTTTTTCTTTCTCCGCCGCTTGATGATGACACAGCAGAGCAGTACTGTCAATGGCAGGGAAACCACGGCTGCTGCTGTGTCTATCATACAGCGCCTTCGCACGTCTTGGGGACAGACGACACTTGCCGTGCTCTGCATACTGTCAACACCAGGGATTCTCTGGCCGCCCCTATCTGGAGGAGCAATTCGGAACGTTAGTCCATCCTGTGCACCACGGGTGAGCTTGCAGCACGTTGGATATGGCCGGAAGGTCTCTGTGTGCCCAGTGCCGGCGCCTGGAGGCACGCTCCCACCCTTTGGGACAGGTTGTCCCACCAAACAGCACTCAGGAGAGCGTGGCGGGGAGCGCAGCTGCTTGACCAGTCGCTCCTTCGAGGGACACGGACAAAAGCCGTCCCTGCAGCAGGCAGTGACACCCCCAACTCTCCCTCCCCACGGACACGCTCCCACACCCCGAGGGCACGGAGTCAGGCCCTCTCAGGAGACGCTTCAGCCTTGCTCTCCCCTGCTGCCTTTTCTCCAGCACGGGAGCCGCCTGCAGCCGCTCCCAGGTTTCAGGACATGTCTCCCACTTAAGGACGCCAGCAAGTCTGCTCAGTACCTGAGTCTGATCGATAAAATTCATACACGCTGCCGTGGTGCTCCTCTGCGGCCTTCGACAGCGCTGCCAAAAAGCAGAGAGGACAGGGAAAGCCTCAGCAGGGCTCAGGCACAGGGGATGCAGGAGGACGGGGAGGTTCCCTCCAAGCCCCTGCCCAGGCTGGGAGTCAGGGCATCGCTGGGGCCCTCAGCTGACGGGAGGCCTCCCGCCCTGTGCTGCTCCTCCGCCTTGGGCCTCGAGGGACTCCCGGCCAGCTCTGGGATGCAGCTGCAGCGGGAGGGACCTTTGTGCAAGAGTCCCATTGCCCATCATCTGCAGAATGCGGTTCACATGCCTGGAACCCCAAAACACTTTCAGCTTTGGCTGCTGACGTGACGGGCAGGAGCGGGCCCTGGGGAAGAACCTGCTGACACACGGTCATCCTCATGGGTGACACCGGCTCACCACAGGACAGCAATTACCTGGCATCGCCTCTGTTTCTTCAGCAGAGACCGGCACAGAGACGCTGCTTCCTTCTGGAAACGCCACCTTCTGTGCAGCCTCTTGGTCCGTCTCTTGAGAAAGAATGTGGGACAGTTGGATCAGATGGAAGCGTTCCCCATCTGGGAGACGGCATCTTCAGGAGGCAATACTTCTCAAAGACATCGATGAGGGTTGGAAAGAATGCCTGGGCTTTTGGGGCTCCTGCACCATGCCCTCCTGCCCTGCCCTGGAAGCACCAGCAACGCACACTTCTGTCCCATCCCACCTATTGGTCTGCAGATGGGAAATGGAGGACAACCCCAAAAGCTGCCGAATCAGCATCTTCCCCCGACTTCCAGCACTAGGCAAGGGCATCTCCCCCTGACTTCCAGCACTAGGGAAGGGCAGCCAGCGTTGCCGGGGGCCTCGCTCCCCCTGGCAGTGGCCCAGTGGGCGAGCAGAGCTGCGTGGGAGCTGAACACAAGTTCAGCACGTGCCAGGCCCTCCAACCTGCCCACCCACCTCTGCGCAAACAGCTCTGAGCCGTAATGGCAAAACTGGGGCAGCAGCTGCCCCTGGCACCCGGCCTGAGCCACAACCGGCAGCGGTGGCCCTGGACCATCTCTGGGGCTCGGCAGCGCCTGCAAGGCCTGAGACCCAGCGCGGCCGCAGCCAGGCTCTGATGGAGCCCTTCCCGCTCTGCAGGCTACAGCCCGGCCAGACGGGGATCGAAAACCTCTGGTGTCCGAGTCTTGCGGCTACTGCAGAGTGAAATACACCCACCGTGTCCTCTCTCCAGTTCCTTCAGAATGTCCCTGAGGACATCACTTGGCTCCAGGGGCTTTTGTCCTCCTTCAGCTTGGTACTTTGCTCTCGGAGGACCTTAACAGAAAGCATTTGGATTGATTTCACGTGAATAAAAAAGAGAAAACCAGTGCACAGTCTGCGAGGTCAGCAGAGACAGACGACTCACCCCTGTGACGCCAGCCGGGCTGTAGCGCACGCTCCAGTCCAGGGGCTGGAACAGCCTTCCCTACAGACACATCTGTCAAATAAACACCCAGGAGAAGCCTCCGTCATCTCTTGGGATGTACATTGGCAGAACCCAATCGCAGATGGGGTAAGGGGATCGGGTGAGGAGAGGGCACACGCCTGCAGGTCTCTGTCCTCACACCTGCAGCGGCGCCCGCCTGGCCAAGCTTTGGCCTTTGAGCCGGCAGCTCCCCAAGGGAGGAAAAAGCCGTGATGTACCCACGGGGGCCAGCAAAGGGCTTTGCAAGGCAAAGCGCCCCAGGGCACATCACTGAGCCCGGCCCGTTCCCTCTCGGCTCTCCTCCATGTCCGCGCATCGGCCACGGAAGGAGCAACGTGCATTTCACAGGAAAACAAGATGGAAAGGTAGATGCTCCTTCCTCCCACCGACTTAGCTGTGGGATTGCTCTCAGGCTGGAGGACAGGAAGGGGGCAAGAAGTCAGGAAGCCGTCGACCCTGCGAGGGTCTTCAGGAAAACTGCACCGGAATAAACTCTTGCGGCATTGTCAATGTTTCTGCTTGCAAGGAAAGGACCATTGAGAACTTGCCTGCAGGATGCCCGAAGGGCTCCAAAGTAACATCCAGCTGAGACGCAGAATAATCATTGCCACCGTCCTCATCTAGAAGCAAGCACAGAGGAGAAATGTTTCCATTGCACGTTGGGATCCACTTCTGCCTTAGGCACCTGCCGGCACTGGAAGGAGCTCGGGTCACCAGGTGGGAGCCAGACGGAGGTGGAGACTACAGAAGCTTCAGAGGGGGCTGCTGAGCTCTTGGCTGGCTCCTGGCACCTCTCCAGACACTCCTTCCACTCCATGGGCAACAGCCCTTGAGGAGCCGGTGGACCAACATACGGCCCCTCGGGGTGTTCTTACTGGGAGAGCTCCTGCACACAGACGAAGCCCGTAATAAAGCGCGGGGGGACAAACCATCACCCACGCTTCTCGGGGAGAAAAGCCCACCGGCCCGTGGGTGAAAGCTTGCACCAGCACCATCTGCTTACCTGCTCCCCAAGCTGGCAACGGAGCAGCCCAGACCACCCTGATGTGCAGGGCCACCAGGAGGAACACTACAAGGAGGAGGCGTTGGGCAGGCGCCATGGCCTCTGTCTCTCTTGACTTGGAAAGAAATGGCTGATCCCTGAAGCTGTGGGTGGTGAATCTGTCTCTGTCCCAGGCTGTACCCTGGTGTGGCTGGCTGGAGGAACGGAGCAGGGGGCTCGTGGGGCAGGGGGGCTGTTGCGGTGTGCTCTGGGGCTGGAGGCTGCTGGGCTGGTGCTGCTCTTGGTGCGGGGTGGCCAGGGACGGGCTGCGGGGGCCCACGGGAGGGCGGCTGTGCTGGTGTTTTAGGCCGCAGTGATGGTTGCTGCCGTTGGGTCCATCTCTGCAGGGCGCCGGGGCGGCTGGTCCAGCCTTCCGGGCTCAAGGGGCATCCGCCAGTTCCCAGGTGGGCTCCTGAAGCTGCCGAGGACGATCTGTGGAGAGAGGAGGCTGCTGAGGCCTCAGCTGCAGATGGCACACGGGGACGCTCCTCCACGGCATGGCACAGCACGGCACGGCACGGCACGGCCCAGCGCTGGCAAGGCTCACCACGGCGGGCTGAGCTGCTGGCACCGCTTGGCCCAGGTTGACACCTGCACCTCCTGGCACCACCCAGCAGGGGCATTCCTGCGGGCGCTGGTGCGAGCCTGGCTTCATGGGGCCGTCTCATGCCCTGCTCTGTCTCCTCCTGACCGTGCTTGGCCTGTGCCCGTCCTCGTGGGGGCTGCTCTTGTCCAGGCCGAGTCTCCTTTCTGCTTTGGTCCCTGGCACAGAGGCAGGCTGGGTCTTTTCTCTTACATGGACCTTAGCTGAGGTTCTTGCCTGGTTTTTCTCCCGTGGGCTGTACGGGGCGGGACACAGGGATGCTCCTCCACAGCACAGCCCGGCACTCAGGACACAAGGTGGGAGCCAGACGTTGGTGGAGGCTGCAGAAGCTGCTGAGGGGCCTGGTGAGCTCTTGGCTGGCTGCTGGCGGCTCTCCAGACACTCTTTCCAGGCCATGGGCAACAGCCCTTGAGGAAACGGTGGACCAGCATACGGCCCCTCGGGGTTTCCTTACCAGGAAAGCTCCCACGCGCGCAGAGCAAGCCCTCGCTAAAGCCCTGCGGGGAAAACCATCACCCACGGTTCTCGGGGAGAAGCTTTAAAACGCTCTCCCCTCCATACTTTGACACCTTGCTGGGAATAGGAGCTGCCGTCTGAGCCAAGGCCTCAGAACTAACAACAGGCCCGGCCTCCCTTGACTCTCCAAAGCCATGTGCTCACTGTTGTAGCCCTCAGAAACTGCCTTCCCTGTACTAACGAACGGCCTTCCTTGTCAGCGTGGGTTTGGCTTCGGTGTCCTGGGAACAGTGGCCACAGCCATAGCACCACGTCTGCCCGGCTTTTAAACCCCTCCAGGGACGGCCATTCCACCACTGCCCTGGGCAGCCTCTTCCAATGCTTGATAACCCTTTCCACAAAAAATTTTTTCCTAATATCCATTCTAAACCTCCCCTGGCACAACTTGAGGCCGTTTCCTCTTGTGCCATCGCCTGTTCCTTGGGAGAAGAGACCGACCCCCCGTGGCTCCCCCCCTCCTTTCAGGGCGTTGCAGAGAGCGAGAAGGTCTCCCCTCAGCCTCCTCTTCTCCCGGCTGAACACCCCCAGCTCCCTCAGTCGCTCCTCACAGGACTTGTGCTCCAGACCCCTCACCAGCTCCGGTGCCCTTCTCTGGACATGCTCCAGCCCCTCAGTGTCTTTTTTGTGGTGAGGGGCCCAAAACTGGACACAGCACTCGAGGTGGGGCCTCACCAGTGCCCAGCACAGCGGGAGGGTCACTTCCACAGTCCTGCTGGCCACACTGTTCCTAACACAGGCCAGGATGCTGGTGGCCTTCTTGGCCACCTGGGCACACTGCTGGCTCTTATTCAGCCGCCATCGACCAACACCCCCAGGGCCTTTTCCGTCAGCAGCTCTGCAGCCGCTCTGCCCCAAGGCTGTAACGCTGCATGGGGTTCTTGTGACCCAAGTGCAGGACCCAGCACCTGGCCTTGCTGAACCTCACACCATTGGCCTCGGCCCATCCATCCAGCCTGTGCAGATCCCTCTGTAGAGCCTTCCGACCCTCCAGCAGATCAGCACTCCTGCCCAACTTGGCGTCCTCTGCAAACTGACTGGGGGTGCACTCGATCCCCTCGTCCAGGTCATTGGTCGTAGAATCACAGAATGTGCTGGGTTGGAAGGCACCTTTAAAGGTCATCTAGTCCAACCCCCCAAAAATCTTGATAAAGATATTAAACAGAACCGGCCCCAATACCGAGCCCTGGGGAACACCACTTGTGACCGGCCGCCAACTGGCTTGAACTCCATTCCCCACCACTCTTTGGGCCCAGCCATCCAGACAGTGTTTCACCCAAGCCATGAGCAGCCAGTTTCTCCAGGAGAACGCTGCAGGAAACAGTGTCAAAGGCTTTACTGATGTCCAGGTAAACAACATCCAGAGCCTTTCCCTCATCCACTAAGCGGGTCACCTTGTCATAGAAGGAGATCAGGTTTGTCAAGCAGGACCTGCCTTTCATGACCCCATGCTGACTGAGCCTGAACACCTGGTCCTGCATGTGCCATGTGGTGGCACTCAAGATGATCTTCTCCATGACCTTCCCAGGCACCAAGGTCAGACTGACAGGCCTGTAGTTCCCCGGATCCTCCTTCCAGCCCTTCTCGTGGATGGGCCTCACATTTGCTAGATGCCAGTCAACTGGGACCTCCCCGTTTTGTTTGCCACGACTGCTGGTAAATGATGGAAAGTGGCTCGGTGAGCACCTCCACCAGCTCCCTCACACCCTCGGGTGCATCCCATCTGGCCCCATAGACTTGTTTGTCTTAGTGGCGTAGCAGGTCCCTCACCATTTCCCCTTGGATTACGGGGGCTTCGTTCTGCTCCCCATCCCTGTCTCCTACCTCAGGGGGCTGGGTACTCAGGGAACAGCTGGCCCTACGGCTAAAGACTGAGGCAAAGGCGGCATGAAGTACCTCAGCCTTTTCCTCATCCTTGGTCGCCATGTTTCCCCTCCCCTCCCCACCTAATAAGGGATGGAGATTCTCCTTAGTTCTCCTTTTATTGCTAATGTCTTTATAGAAACATTTTGATTGTCCTTAACGGCACAGGACAGATTAAGTTCTCGTTGGGCTTTGGCCCTTCTCATTTTCTCCCTACGTAGACTCGTAGCAGCTTTGTGGTCCTCATGAGTGGCCTCCTTTTCTACCAAAGGCCACAAACTCTCCTTCTTCCCCTGAGTTGCAAGCAGAGCTCTCAGTTCAGGCAGGCCGGTCTTCTTCCCCGACAGCTCGTTTTTTCAGCACATGGGGACGGCCTGCTCCTGCGCCTTGAAGGCTTCCTTCCTGAAGTTCGTCCAGCCTTCCTGGACTCCTTTGCCCTTCAGGACTGCCTCCCAAGGGACTCTCTCAACCAGGCGCCTGAAAAGATCAAAGTCCCCCCTCCAGAAGTCCAAGGTGGCAGTTCTGCCGACCCCTGGCCTTGCTACTCCAGGAATCAGTGATGTCTATCATTTCACGATGGCTATGCCCAAGACGACCTGCAGCCCTCATATCCCCCAGGGGTCCTTCTCTGGTCACAAAGAACAGGTCCAGCAGGTCGCCTTCCCGAGTTGGCTCCCTCACGCTGAATGCTCCAGCCAGCCTTTCACCACGCTGCTCGAGCAGTGGGATGGGCTGGTCACCGCTTTGTTGCTCCCAGGGCAGTAAAAGCCTGGCTCAGGGAGTGTCTGAACAGGAGCCTCAGCCCCCCGCTGTGGAGATACTTTGCAGCACCCCCAACCGGTGATGGCCCACCCATGAGGGCCGGTTGAGAGCCCAGTCATTCTTGAAGGCCTTTGCTTTGCCGCCAGTACATTTGCTTGTCAGAATTCCCTCTTTTCCTGGGTGTCCCATTTGAGGACGTCCAAGGCCAGAGGATCCTGCTGCAATAACTGGCCCTGTAGCCCATGGACCCTCAGCAGTCTGTGTGAGCGGCCACGTCGGGCTGCTGTCACCACCTCCTGCACCCATCATCGGTCAGGTTGGTGTCGCTGTCGGTGTCTGGCCGTGGCCATGGGCTAACCCAGACCCTGGGGACCCACCGCTGGTTGGAGGAGCCCCGTGCCTGGCTCCTGCCTGCCAGCACAGTGGCCCTGCACGGCTGCGCCTGGGAGTGGAGCTCAGCCAGTGCTGGTGCCTCGCGGGGTTTGCTCTTGGTACCACCCAGACACTTGTGTGGCAGCTCTGTCCCTTTATTTCTGGAAAAACTGCTCATCCACTGAGAAGGCGGAGGGGGATCTGTCACCGCCCCAAGCCCCACCCTGGTGTGGCTGGCTCCAGTCCTCGCTGGTGGGACGGAGCCGGGGGCTGGCGGGGCGGGGGGGCCGTTGCGGCTTGCTGGAGGGACTGAGCAGGGGGCTCGTGGGGCGGGGGGGCCGTTGCGGTGTGCTCGGGGGCTGGAGGCCGCTGGGCTGGTCCTGCCGTCGGTGCGGGGTGGCTGGGGACGGGCTGCGGGGGCGCGGGGGCCCACGGGAGGACGTCCGTGATGGTGTTTCGAGCCGCAGCGGCGGTTGCTGGCGCTGGGTCCATCGCTGCGGGCTGCCGGGGCGGCTGGTCCGGCCTTCCGGGTGCAAGGGGCGTCCGCCGGTTCCCAGGTGGGCTCCTGAAGCTGCCAAGGAGGATCTGTGGAGAGAGGAGGCTGCTGAGGCCTCAGCTGCAGACGCGACGCGGGGACGCTCCTCCACGGCACGGCCCGGCCCAGCGCTGGCTTCGTGGCTACGAGCAGCCATCGAAGGAAGAAGTGTGGGGAAAAATCAATGACTCACTGCTTTTTCTTTCTCCGCCGCTTGATGATGACACAGCAGAGCAGTACTGTCAATGGCAGGGAAACCACGGCTGCTGCTGTGTCTATCATACAGCGCCTTCGCACGTCTTGGGGACAGACGACACTTGCCGTGCTCTGCATACTGTCAACACCAGGGATTCTCTGGCCGCCCCTATCTGGAGGAGCAATTCGGAACGTTAGTCCATCCTGTGCACCACGGGTGAGCTTGCAGCACGTTGGATATGGCCGGAAGGTCTCTGTGTGCCCAGTGCCGGCGCCTGGAGGCACGCTCCCACCCTTTGGGACAGGTTGTCCCACCAAACAGCACTCAGGAGAGCGTGGCGGGGAGCGCAGCTGCTTGACCAGTCGCTCCTTCGAGGGACACGGACAAAAGCCGTCCCTGCAGCAGGCAGTGACACCCCCAGCTCTCCCTCCCCACGGACACGCTCCCACACCCCAAGGGCACGGAGTCAGGCCCTCTCAGGAGACGCTTCAGCCTTGCTCTCCCCTGCTGCCTTTTCTCCAGCACGGGAGCCGCCTGCAGCCGCTCCCAGGTTTCAGGACATGTCTCCCACTTAAGGACGCCAGCAAGTCTGCTCAGTACCTGAGTCTGATCGATAAAATTCATACACGCTGCCGTGGTGCTCCTCTGCGGCCTTCGACAGCGCTGCCAAAAAGCAGAGAGGACAGGGAAAGCCTCAGCAGGGCTCAGGCACAGGGGATGCAGGAGGACGGGGAGGTTCCCTCCAAGCCCCTGCCCAGGCTGGGAGTCAGGGCATCGCTGGGGCCCTCAGCTGACGGGAGGCCTCCCGCCCTGTGCTGCTCCTCCGCCTTGGGCCTCGAGGGACTCCCGGCCAGCTCTGGGATGCAGCTGCAGCGGGAGGGACCTTTGTGCAAGAGTCCCATTGCCCATCATCTGCAGAATGCGGTTCACATGCCTGGAACCCCAAAACACTTTCAGCTTTGGCTGCTGACGTGACGGGCAGGAGCGGGCCCTGGGGAAGAACCTGCTGACACACGGTCATCCTCATGGGTGACACCGGCTCACCACAGGACAGCAATTACCTGGCATCGCCTCTGTTTCTTCAGCAGAGACCGGCACAGAGACGCTGCTTCCTTCTGGAAACGCCACCTTCTGCGCAGCCTCTTGGTCCGTCTCTTGAGAAAGAATGTGGGACAGTTGGATCAGATGGAAGCGTTCCCCATCTGGGAGACGGCATCTTCAGGAGGCAATACTTCTCAAAGACATCGATGAGGGTTGGAAAGAATGCCTGGGCTTTTGGGGCTCCTGCACCATGCCCTCCTGCCCTGCCCTGGAAGCACCAGCAACGCACACTTCTGTCCCATCCCACCTATTGGTCTGCAGATGGGAAATGGAGGACAACCCCAAAAGCTGCCGAATCAGCATCTTCCCCCGACTTCCAGCACTAGGCAAGGGCATCTCCCCCTGACTTCCAGCACTAGGGAAGGGCAGCCAGCGTTGCCGGGGGCCTCGCTCCCCCTGGCAGTGGCCCAGTGGGCGAGCAGAGCTGCGTGGGAGCTGAACACAAGTTCAGCACGTGCCAGGCCCTCCAACCTGCCCACCCACCTCTGCGCAAACAGCTCTGAGCCGTAATGGCAAAACTGGGGCAGCAGCTGCCCCTGGCACCCGGCCTGAGCCACAACCGGCAGCGGTGGCCCTGGACCATCTCTGGGGCTCGGCAGCGCCTGCAAGGCCTGAGACCCAGCGCGGCCGCAGCCAGGCTCTGATGGAGCCCTTCCCGCTCTGCAGGCTACAGCCCGGCCAGACGGGGATCGAAAACCTCTGGTGTCCGAGTCTTGCGGCTACTGCAGAGTGAAATACACCCACCGTGTCCTCTCTCCAGTTCCTTCAGAATGTCCCTGAGGACATCACTTGGCTCCAGGGGCTTTTGTCCTCCTTCAGCTTGGTACTTTGCTCTCGGAGGACCTTAACAGAAAGCATTTGGATTGATTTCACGTGAATAAAAAAGAGAAAACCAGTGCACAGTCTGCGAGGTCAGCAGAGACAGACGACTCACCCCTGTGACGCCAGCCGGGCTGTAGCACACGCTCCAGTCCAGGGGCTGGAACAGCCTTCCCTACAGACACATCTGTCAAATAAACACCCAGGAGAAGCCTCCGTCATCTCTTGGGATGTACATTGGCAGAACCCAATCGCAGATGGGGTAAGGGGATCGGGTGAGGAGAGGGCACACGCCTGCAGGTCTCTGTCCTCACACCTGCAGCGGCGCCCGCCTGGCCAAGCTTTGGCCTTTGAGCCGGCAGCTCCCCAAGGGAGGAAAAAGCCGTGATGTACCCACAGGGGCCAGCAAAGGGCTTTGCAAGGCAAAGCGCCCCAGGGCACATCACTGAGCCCGGCCCGTTCCCTCTCGGCTCTCCTCCATGTCCGCGCATCGGCCACGGAAGGAGCAACGTGCATTTCACAGGAAAACAAGATGGAAAGGTAGATGCTCCTTCCTCCCACCGACTTAGCTGTGGGATTGCTCTCAGGCTGGAGGACAGGAAGGGGGCAAGAAGTCAGGAAGCCGTCGACCCTGCGAGGGTCTTCAGGAAAACTGCACCGGAATAAACTCTTGCGGCATTGTCAATGTTTCTGCTTGCAAGGAAAGGACCATTGAGAACTTGCCTGCAGGATGCCCGAAGGGCTCCAAAGTAACATCCAGCTGAGACGCAGAATAATCATTGCCACCGTCCTCATCTAGAAGCAAGCACAGAGGAGAAATGTTTCCATTGCACGTTGGGATCCACTTCTGCCTTAGGCACCTGCCGGCACTGGAAGGAGCTCGGGTCACCAGGTGGGAGCCAGACGGAGGTGGAGACTACAGAAGCTTCAGAGGGGGCTGCTGAGCTCTTGGCTGGCTCCTGGCACCTCTCCAGACACTCCTTCCACTCCATGGGCAACAGCCCTTGAGGAGCCGGTGGACCAACATACGGCCCCTCAGGGTGTTCTTACTGGGAGAGCTCCTGCACACAGACGAAGCCCGTAATAAAGCGCTAGGGGACAAACCATCACCCACGCTTCTCGGGGAGAAAAGCCCACCGGCCCGTGGGTGAAAGCTTGCACCAGCACCATCTGCTTACCTGCTCCCCAAGCTGGCAACGGAGCAGCCCAGACCACCCTGATGTGCAGGGCCACCAGGAGGAACACTATGAGGAGGAAGCGTTGGGCAGGCGCCATGGCCCTCTGCACTCCCACCGTGCTGCTGCACTGGGGACCGTGGGCACAGCGGTCAGTACTTAGGGCATGGCGGGGCTCTGTGACCTCACAGCCGAGACGTGACCTCACAGCCGGGCCGAGGCTGCGTGAGAACGGCGCTCAGTGCACTCATGGAGAGCTGCTGGAGCTCGGCTGGGGGAGCTGCCCTCCCGGGGAGGGGAGCACGTCCCATCGGGCAGCTCCGTCCAAGCGCTGGGACACAGCCCCAGCCGGTGCTGGGCCCACAGCTCTGCCCGCTTTTATGGGCATTGGGGCAGCGAGGAGCTCACAGTCCCCTGGAACAACAGGAAACCACAGCCAAGGGATTTCTGACCTCCTCGGCTGCTGCCGTCATGAGGTTGAAGAGTGAGCAATTTCAGTCTGGAGACAAGTGCAGGATCCCCTCCTGTAGGCAGCTCCGTGGCTGGAGCTCACTTTTCTTCCTTGGGGGAGCCCAGGGCTAACGAGTCACTTTTGCTTTATGGGAAGGAAGGACAAAGCCTTTACTTTTCCACTTCTTCTTCATGTGAAATTGAAGGGACTACTTTCTGTCAGGGTCCTCAAAGAGCAAAGTCAATCAAAGAAACAGAAAAAAACATTCTCTTCAAGCATTTGGCATGCAAAAGGAAACCTTGAGAGAGCACACGTTGGCTGTATGCTTCCTGACAAGCCTAGTGGCCTTCTAGGACGCAGGGACTCCATCAGGGGACAAGGGCAGAGCTGTGGATGTCATCTCGCTGGACTTCTGTAAGGCCTTTGACACAGTCCCCACCAATATCCTTCTCTCTAAACCGGAGATGATTTGATAGGTGGACTCTTTGGCGGATGAGGAACTGGTTGGATGGTTGCATCCAGAAGCTATTGGTCAACGTCTCAATGTCTGCATGGGGACCAGTGAGGAGTGGTGTCCCTCAGGGTTCTGTAGTGGGACAGTGGGATTGAGTGCACCCTCAGCAAGCTTGTGGAGAACACTCACGGAGCCCAGGCCACCCTGATGTGCAGGGCCACCAGGAGGAACACTACGAGGAGGAGGCGTTGGGCAGGCGCCATGGCCTCTGTCCCTCTTGACTTGGAGAGAAATGGCTGATCCCTGAAGCTGTGGGTGGTGAATCTGTCTCTGTCCCAGGCTGTACCCTGGTGTGGCTGGCTCCAGTCCTCGCTGGAGGAACGGAGCAGGGGGCTCGTGGGGCAGGGGGGCTGTTGTGGTGTGCTCTGGGGCTGGAGGCTGCTGGGCTGGTCCTGCTGGTGGTGCGGGGTGGCCAGGGACAGGCTGCAGGGGCCCATGGGAGGGCGGCTGTGCTGGTGTTTTAGGCCGCAGCGGCGGTTGCTGCCGTTGGGTCCGTCTCTGCAGGGCGCCGGGGCGGCTGGTCCAGCCTTCCGGGCTCAAGGGGCATCCGCCGGTTCCCAGGTGGGCTCCTGAAGGTGCCGAGGACGATCTGTGGAGAGAGGAGGCTGCTGAGGCCTCAGCTGCAGATGGCACACGGGGACGCTCCTCCACGGCACGGCACGGCACGGCACGGCCCAGCGCTGGCAAGGCTCACCACGGCGGGCTGAGCTGCTGGCACCGCTTGGCCCAGGTTGACACCTGCACCTCCTGGCACCACCCAGCAGGGGCATTCCTGCGGGCGCTGGTGCGAGCCTGGCTTCATGGGGCCGTCTCATGCCCTGCTCTGTCTCCTCCTGACCGTGCTTGGCCTGTGCCCGTCCTCGTGGGGGCTGCTCTTGTCCAGGCCGAGTCTCCTTTCTGCTTTGGTCCCTGGCACAGAGGCAGGCTGGGTCTTTTCTCTTACATGGACCTTAGCTGAGGTTCTTGCCTGGTTTTTCTCCCGTGGGCTGTACGGGGCGGGACACAGGGATGCTCCTCCACAGCACAGCCCGGCACTCAGGACACAAGGTGGGAGCCAGACGTTGGTGGAGGCTGCAGAAGCTGCTGAGGGGCCTGGTGAGCTCTTGGCTGGCTGCTGGCGGCTCTCCAGACACTCTTTCCAGGCCATGGGCAACAGCCCTTGAGGAAACGGTGGACCAGCATACGGCCCCTCGGGGTTTCCTTACCAGGAAAGCTCCCACGCGCGCAGAGCAAGCCCTCGCTAAAGCCCTGCGGGGAAAACCATCACCCACGGTTCTCGGGGAGAAGCTTTAAAACGCTCTCCCCTCCATACTTTGACACCTTGCTGGGAATAGGAGCTGCCGTCTGAGCCAAGGCCTCAAACTAACAACAGGCCCAGCCTCCCATGTGATGGCACTCAAGATGATCTTCTCCATGACCTTCCCAGGCACCAAGGTCAGACTGACAGGCCTGTAGTTCCCCGGATCCTCCTTCCAGCCCTTCTCCAGTCTCTCACCAGTGAGAAGTTGTGTCCCTCAGGGTTTTGTATTGGGACAGCGGGATCAAGTGCACCCTCAGCAAGCGTGTGGACAACACCACGCTGTGTGGTGTGGCTGACATGCCTGAGGGATGGGATGCCATCCAGAGGGATCTGGACAAGCTTGAGAAGCGGGCCTCTGTGAACTTCTCGAGGCTCAAAAGGCCAAACGTAAGGTTCTGCATCTGGGTTGGGGCAACCCTCAGTAGCAGCACAACCTGGGGAAGAAGGGATGGAGAGCAGCCCTGCCGAGAAGGGTGCTCAGAGGGCTGCAGCACCTCTGCTATGGAGACAGGCTGAGAGAGTTGGGGGTGTTCAGTGTGGAGAAGAGAAGGCTCCGGCGAGATCTCATAGCGGCCTTTCAGTACTTGAAGGGGGCTTATAAGAAAGATGGGGACAGACTTTTTAGCAGGGCCTGTTTCCACAGGACAACGGTAATGCCTTTAAATTATAAGAGGGTAGACTCAGACTGGATATAAGAAAGAAATTGTTTACGCTGAGGGTGGTGAAGCATTGGCCCTGGCTGCCCAGAGAGGTGGCAGACGCCCCATCCCTGGAAACATTCAAGGCTAGGCTGGACGGGGCGCTGCGCAACATCATGTCGTTGAAGACGTCCCTGCTCATGGCAGGGGGGTTGGACTAGGTGGCCAGTGTGAGAAATAAGTCCCGGTCCGAATTAAATAGGCTCAGGCAGAATCCTCTGTGAAGCACATTTTTATTCACGTTCTTGCAAGAGCAGGTGACCTAGCAAGTAGGCACACTTTCAGTTCTTGAAACACACCTTTTTATTTCCTAATCCCGGCCGAATTTTTCCCTCCCCTGTTTCCCATTGGTTGGGTACTCCAGGGTTCACAGTCTGTCCCAGGCGCCTAAAATTCTTCCCGTATGTCCTGCCTGTTTACTTCTCTTTATGCTACACCTAAAGGGATTATCTGACTAGTTTATTTCTTTCCTTTTTGGTAAGAATTTGCTCAATGTGATTAGCCCTGGTTAAATGTTTGACTACCCTTCTAGACACTAATTCAGTATGGATCAGTTTGTCCTTTTGCCTGTGTGACAAGAGATGTTCTACAAGCCTTTGCTGGACCCTCTTTGTTTTAGTCATTCCCTTATCATGCCACCTCTGATGGAAACGGCTCTTCTCCTCTGCAAAAGCAATACCTGCCTTTCTTACACCTGTAAAGGTCCCTTCCAACCCAAACCCTTCTATGATTCTATGATTCAGGGCGCTGGGAGCATTGACTGCAAAGAGCCGGTCCATCTGAACGTGAAATGCCTGCTAGGATGAGTCGAATGGCTTTGGCCCCTGCAAGCACACGGCAGACAAAGAAGCGACTGGTCTGAGTGGTTTGTGGTGGGCTGGAGCAAAAGTCCCATTAACTTCAGTGCCCAGAAGCGTCGGGTCCCTCCGCAGCGACCATTTAAATTAAAAGGAAGGACTTTCACTTGCCGAGGCAAACAGCTCCGGTGCTGGCACGTGGGCAGCGGGGCCAGGCGATGGCGGCGAAAAGGGACTTTTCCTGAATTTTCCTGAGGCCGGAGCGAGGCCGGGCGGGGCCGGACCCGCCGGGAGCCCGCAGCTCACGCGACACGGGGCGGGGCCTGCAGCGGCGGCGGCCTCGCCCACCCCCTTCAGGGGCGGCCCCGGGGAGCTCGAGCGCTCCAGGCGGGCGGCAGTTCGCGCGGAAGGGCGCGGGAGGGTCGCGAGGGGAGCTCAGCCGTGGTCTCTACCCGAAGGGCGCAGCTTCCCACGTCTGCTGCACCTGCCAGAGCAGACGCGGCCCTACAAACCGAGCTCCCGTGGAAGCATGCAGCCCCCCAGGTCGCCGGCTGCAGGGGGTGCCTTCGCCTCTCGCGGCTGGTGGGTGGGAGGAGAGGTGACAGCTGCGTGAGGTGCCCCAGGGGGATGATCTACTCAGCCTGGCAGCAGAGCTGAAAGAGGAAGCAGAAAGGCTGCAGAGCGTCAGGGAGAGTGAGAAAGGAATGGACTGGTGGAAGCAGACTCTGACCTCCCTGAGTCAAAAACCAGAAGAGCCCCCAAAAAAAACCCGAGCTGAAGGAGATCTGGTCCCTTCCCCCTGCCACCGAAGGCAGTGGCCAAAGGAGGCCAGTGAATGGAGGCTAGTCCCTACGAGGGGAGGGAAGTGAACTCCCTCCTTGCCCACATCCCCCAGCCAGGTGCCTCTGCACAACAGGTATGAGGCTCTTGAGGAGGTAGGCCAGCCCATGGATGGCATGGAAGATGGTTTGGCTACACCAGAAGAGATGCCGGGACCAGCAAGGCCTACCCCCAGTTTAGAAACTGCCTCTGCAAGGGAGAAGAGGCGGGTTATAGCAGTAGGACGCTGCCTTCTGAGGGGGACAGAAGGCCCAATATGCCGCGCAGACCCTCTTGACAGGGAGGTATGTTGCCTCCCCGGGGCCCGGGCCAGGGACGTCACTCGAAAACTTCCCAGCCTGGTTCGGGCCGCAGACTACTGCCCGCTGTTGCTCTTTCACGTGGCTGTTGATGAGGTGGCAACACATAGCTCAAGAACAATCAAGAGAGACTTCAGGGCCTTGCGAAGGTTAATAAGGGAGTCTGGGGCACAGGTTATCTTTTCTTCTGTTCTCCCAGTTCCAGGCAGGGACACGTTGGCTCCATAAACGGGAAGCACCATGGGACTGTGATCCATCCCTGCCTGCTCCAGCCACGTGATTTGACCTTGGTGCCATCGTAAGGGTTTGCCCATGCCAGCTAAGAATTGATAAATTGCATACTGGACCTTGAAAAGATTACAGAAAAAATAGTGGGTGTGCTTATATTGCAATTTATGCTACCGGTTTCATTGATAATTGCAACAGCATTTGCATGGAGGTAGTAACTGGCTTCCAATGATTGAAGTGAAGACAACGCATGAAGAAATGCCTTAGTTTGAAACAGATAAATAGCTCTACTTCAGGAGAGAGAACATACTAAATACCAAACAATGCATATGTAACATTTTATTTCTGATATATTTCTAAGCTGTCTGCACTTAAGGAACTGAACGACATCCTCTATCTACATATCTTTTTGCTGACTTCAGACATCTTTTGATCAAAGTACTTGGATTATAACACATAGCCAAACACCTCAAATGCTACAACAGTTAAAGTAATAAGAAAACCACTTTTCAGTACATTATCACATTTACTCCCAAGGTGAATAAACTGAGGCCCGGTAACGTAAAATGCCTGCAAAACGACCCTCACAAATCATAACCAAAATGAACATGGAGCCAAGATGTCCTGTCCCCATGGCCTGAGCAGCCAGAGATCTCCCTGCAACCCTGGCTGCACGGCAGCCCCACTGAGCACCGAGAAAAGGGCTATACTGAGGGGAAAACAAACTTACTCTGTATCAAGATACTAATTTGGAGTGTAAAAAATTCAAAGTGAATGTTCTACACAATACCACAAAACCCAAAAAGCATTCAGGGTTTGCAGCGACACTGGCTGACTGCAACACACGTTGAAAACAACACCGTACTTCCCACGCAGGGTTTCCACGTTCTCCTATGGATACTCCTATTTTTGCACCCGTGCATCCCATCTCAGTTGCAGAGCACCCTTCCTTCCAGCATCCTCTGCTAGTCTGCACCACGTGTCGCAACTCGCAGGACACGAAGGTTATGGAAAAAGGAGAAGGACTAGAGAGCAGAACAGCGACAGGCTGCTAGCGCATTAGAAATTATTTTCTAAATGTACCGGTGACTAGAAAACTCCCTACACTACAGTCAGACTCAGCATTCAAGCAGACATTTTGTCTTCAATTCCCAGCGTAATGTCTCCCATTTATTCCTCCTGCTTTCTCTAGGAAAGGTCTTGAATCAGAAAGATGGGGGAAGAACAACACTCCTTAACTACTGGCCTGAAGCCCGATGGCTTCGCTCCTATTTTCTAGCTAATTGACAGAGGTTTGCTACGCACAAGAAAACCGATGTATGTCTGACACCTGAATGCCAAATCTTCATTCCCATGGAGTACGAATATCCCAGGTAAGCAGAGGACAGAACCAACCAGCTCTGCCCCAACCATGGTTGCAGTCGTGTCCACAGACAGCTGTGGGTGGGCTGGAGATAACAAAAGATGGAACATAATTGCTATGAAACCCAGGTATTAACATCCCTAAAGGGCAATGTCTGATCAGTGTGTGTGTGCACATGCACCCTGCTCATGATTATACTTGTCCGGTTACCTTGATTTCTTTCAGTCATTAATCTATTAACTCTAATTTCCTAGCTACTGGACAACACATGGCACATTTAAGGAATGTCTTACATGTTTTCTATATCCCTTTCTAAAAGCAGGGAACCAAATGCCTTGATAAATACGCACGCCTTGCTGACAGCAAGGGGTTGTGCCTGTGGGAGACTTTCAACAGCGGACCTTTAATATAGGTCCAGTCCATGGAAGCCTTTAATATACTTCAGTACCTGGCAAAAAGCAGTTACTTGAATGTTCCTCAAACAGATGCCATGTTAGCTTTCAATGTTGTTGTTATTCCATTCTCTAAAAAATGCATTTTAAAGATGTTAATGATAACAAAAGGATTATTGCTAACAAGGCGGAGGCTGACTTTTGGAAGAAGCTTTCATCACAAGGTAATGAAAATGTGAACTGAAATGAGTGAACAAAACCAAAAGATGCAATTCTGAATGAAAAATTTTAAGTCATAAAATAATTTACCACCACAGGGAACCTCCCTTGTGTTAAGATGCAAAACTCTTCTAATTAGAGATGCTGGATTGTTTCAACATCTCTGAGCGTTCAACACCCAAGAGAGCACTTAAATGGAGACCAAGGTGTTCCAGCAGAAAGGAGAATGTCCTGGTGTAACATAGTGGTATTGCACGCGCGCTGGGTGGGATCAGAGATGCAGGAGATCCCGTTAAACTGTCCTCATCTCGGAGAAGGGAACTGCCATTGCCATGGCGATGCTATGACAGAGACCGGGGCTGGTTCTAGAAGTCCGGTGCCAGGGCGAGGGGATGCTCTGGCAGCTGTCAGAAAAGGCTCTTCCTCCTGTGGCGACCCACCACCACCATGGAAGCTTGGAGACAGATGCTGTCATGCCCCGTGTGTCTGGAGCTGTTCACGCCCCCCATCCTGGTGCTGTCCTGCACACACAACTTCTGCAAGCAGTGCCTGGAGAAGATCACGCTACACCAGAACTGTCACCACGTCAATGGGTTTTTCCACTGCCCGCTGTGCAGGAAGGTAAGGAGGGATGATCCTGTCTGCTCTGTGGAAGCTGGGCAGATGCCACATCTCGGAGTTAGGAGACTTCTGCTTTAATGTGAAGTGGCAGGTATGCCCCATCTCTTCACTGGAGCACCACGGTTCTCTCAAGGATTAAGACGCCACGTCGGATTTGTCATGAACGGAACAGGTTATGCGCAATCACTCCCATGTTTTTCATAGCGTGGCATCTGTGTTTCTGCTCCCTGAACACACTGCTGCTGCACCAAAACCTGGCCGCGCAATCCTCGCATTCCTGCCGGAGGAAAAACGTGCAAGTGCTAAATCCCATCTTCTTTAAATGAGATATTTTCTAGGATTCAAACTAAACAAGATATTTGCTTACTGTTTTTTCCCCATTTGACAGGTTGCAGGTCTATTACAAAAATAAATCAGCAGATTTTCTTGAAATTTGGAACATCCTCATTTTAATACCTGTATTTTACAGACTTCTGTAAGTGTCGTCCACTGTGAAGGCTTTTCTTACACTTAGATTCTGCCACCAAATGCTAATATGCTGATACACAGCATTTTAAAACCTTCTCATAGGCTTTATGGAGACAAAACCTTAATTCAGGGAAAGATGAAGACATCTGTATTCCCTGTCTAACATGCAAGTAAATTTACTGACTTCAGGGAGTAAAAGGTTCAGGACTGGATTCTCATAATGCCTTCAGCACATGCCTCTGAATATTTAAAAAAAAAAAATACACTTTTTGCCTGTTAACAGAAACTATAAGATCTCTCTGCTTGATACGCTAAATTCTGTATTTCAGACTAAACAATGCAACTCCCATTGGTTTAGAGTAAACTCCCTACACTCAGAGGCAAAGTATGGGCAAGCGATAACTCAAAAGCCTTCAAGTTACAAAATAAATGTTTGAACCAACTGGTATTTCACCACGGTTCAAATCTTATTAATGTCAGTATCAACTAAATAAAAATGATGTATTTTTTTTCTGCATTATACTGAATTATCAGAGAAACAAAGCACTCCCGTATCACTCAAACTATTTTACCATTTTTTTCCTTTGCAGATGATTTATTTGAGGGGCAGAGGAATTGCCAGCCTGCTACGAAATAGTCTAGTTGAAAGTATACTGGAGAAATTTAAATATGACCTTGAAAAAAACCGTGCTCAGGAGAAAAGACAGTTGTCCCAAATCTGTGAAGAACATGGAGAAAACATAAATTTGGTATGCATTTTTATCCCTTTTCATTTTAGTAATCTGCATGCTTCCTGTCCTGTAAGTGCGAACTCAAAATCTTATTTATTGGAAATCCTAGTGGATGGTCGATACTTCATGAAATCCTTACATATAGCAAAGTTGTTATCATAACAAACTATATAATATTAAGATACAGAAATTTATTCCAAAATTATAACAACAATGATATAATACCGAATATTGATAAGGATTTCTTACCCAGAATATTTTGATCCATCCCACCAACAGGGAATTTTCTGCAGCCACTAGCAAGCAGCTTCATAAACTTCAAAAGAGCTGTAACCTTTTTAAAAGTCAAGCTCAAAGCTCAGCCTTTGAGTAACGGCAGAACTAACGCTGCTCTTATTGAACCCGATCAAGTGGTCTAAATACCTTCCTTGCCTTTTCTAAGCACTGCACTAAAATGACTAAAAGGGACCAGAGTTTCCTTCTCTTGTTCGTACTCAATACCCCACTTCCCAATAATCCCCCGATGAAGGTGGCTGCAAAAGCCACTGATGCCTGGCTAGAGGTAAGCACATGAGTAGTCCCATTGGAATCAAACTTCTGAGAGGTCCAAGCTCTCATTCCTCAAGGAGTTCAATCATCCTACTGCCATTCCTATACTACTACTAGAGAAAGCAACACCATAAACAATCATGAATAGCTCAAAAGACACAAACCCCCCTTCATTGATTCCAGGACTGGAAGACCTAGTGCCACAGATGGTGATTAGTCATTGGTTTTTAGACACATTGTGGATGCATATTGTCCATTTGTCTTTGAAAAATGCACCTCCTCTTTGAATTCTCCCACTGGCTCCCCATTTCGCTGCACCTCACTCAAGCTTCTCATTCACACGCTCCGAATATTTTTACAATACTACATCTGCCTTCTGGTCTGGCTCTTCTCTCTCACAATGCCATTTCAGTATCTGCTCCTGTTCCACCAGGGAAGCCGTTGCATCCCACACACGTGTGCCTTCATTAGTCAGGCACAGAAAGCCCTTCCTGGGCTAAGCCATAAATCAGAGTTCTCTCCCTCCTGTAAAACATTTTGGTTTGTGTATGCTAGTGTATGCGTGTGTGTGACTGCATTGTCTAAGGTGGTAACACAATTACAAATAGAGGAAAAAACCATGTATTTATCCTTCCTGCAGACAGCACTTACCTCCGTCATTCTTAAGTTTTCCAGGTATGGACTGTATCTTCATCTGCAGTTATGCATTGGTTTCCACTGTCTCCTGTCACCAGTGGGGTATCTGGCACTACTTATCACCAAGATGCAAAATACGTAATCCTGTGTGTGCTGTAAGGGCCAATAACGTGGTTTATGGCATGGGAAACGTCCCTATACCACCTGATAGCAAAATTCACAGGTTGTACAGGAAGCGAGTACGCTATTTTTACCAGCAACTAAAAGGCATGTGGTTTGGCAAAATTTGTATTATGTACTGCAAATGCCAAGAGAACAACCCCGGGGTAACAGCAACCTTGGTTTGGAAGACAAACACTACAGCTTCACCCACAGTACTCAGTTTTGGCGCTTCTAACAGTATGTAATGACAGACAGAACAACAAGTTACTTGGGTTATTTCACTTGTATGTAGATACTGACTCTCGTTGTGTATTTTTTTCTCTCTCAGATGTGTCTGCCTGACGATGAGCCAATATGCGCAACCTGTAAACTCTTTGGAAAACACAAGGACCACGATGTTGCAAAAGTATCAGATGTTTACAGTGCAAGGAAAAAAACATTCATGACAAAACTAAACTTAGTTCATAAGAAATCTGAAGAAGCTAGGAAGGTACAAACGACCTATCTGAGATGGTACTAACAAAATCACAGGACCCCTGGCTGTCCAATAGAAGATGAGAGTGCTGCATTTTGATTCCGATAGTAGGCAGCCAATTTGTAGGTTTTTGCAAAAGAGGGTTAGGATATACAAGACAAAATGGCTTAGCAGGAAGACAATAAGAATATATTTTAATCCTTACTTAGATTGTATTATAGCCCTGGCCAAACTGGCTCTTTGATTTTTGTTCACCGGGGTATAACATGAGTTTTGAATACCGAAGCTTTTCCCATGTCTTCACAATTTGTTAATGCTCATTAAGTAGATGAAGCAGCACACTAAGATATAGAACTGGATGTGGGCTTGCAAATCTTACCTTCTGGTCTCTGCAAAGAACCCGTGGTCCTTACAATCTGCCATCCCAAATACTCATGGTAACACATGTACAGAGCGCAAATATTCCTGGAGAATACCTTGCAACCGATGTCTTTACTAGGTAAGCGGGCTCGCAAGGCGGCACTCTGCTCACCCTGGTGCTATCTCCGCAAAGAAGGCTTGAGCTCAGCGCACTTTCCACAGCTTCCTAAAGAAAACACATCACAGACATTCTAAGATATCCATTTTATAAAGCTGCTGGCTTTCGGGTGACTTGCTAACCTAGACACAAAATAGCAAGGTGTTTTGAAATGCATGTAAAATTGTTTATATTTTCATTTGGTGTTGAGCACTAACGGCTGCCAGAATTGTAAAAAGCACACAGTCTATAATGTATATCTGCATATCATATTTTTTGGAAGTTAAAAGTGCACTTACCTATTCTAAACATTCCTTGGAGACATGCTTGTGGTGCAATACTGTCCTGGTCGGAGGTAGAGCAGAACCTAACTTTTTGTTGCTTTATTTCACACAGGAAACCAAAAAGCGGATTAATGAGCTAGCAGCTGGTGCTACAGACACCAAGGTAATGATTGACACAGTCGGAATGGGTTTGCTGAAGGGCATGCGGTACCGAATGGCTGAACTGCATTCCAGGTTACACCAGGACTATTCCACAAAACTGGAGAAACTGCAGGTAATCTCACACGAGGCCGAAGAGTCTGGACAGCTTTATCAGCAAATGGAAACCCTCCTGGAACAGCACCAAAGTTCTCTCCAGTTTCTACAGGAAGACCAAAAATTCAAGGAAAAGGTAGAAAAAGTGCTAGAAGGAAAAGCCTCCTATCAGCAGCAACCAAAGCATAACATTTCAATGCAACAGTATTTTGAAGAGCTCATCAGGGGAATTAATATCAAGGATTATCTCTCTACTGCAAGTGAGGAGATGCTTTCAAGTATCACGGACATACCTGAGACATGTCAGTCGGAATGTCCTGCCTTTGATTTTTCAGATGAGGGTCCTGATCGCAACTTCTGCAAAGAAGTACTGCAACTATTTGAGAAGTCGAACGACAGCAAGCAAGATCATTTTGAAAATGCAGCCCTCCCTGCACTGCAGCACTGATGCAAACGTCAGCAATAGTGAAAACTTAGTTTTTACAGCTTTGCTGATAGGCTAAATTAAAGCACTCTATCCTGACATTTAGCCTTCATTTCCCAGTCATATGTGCTGCCCTTATATTCCATCAAACAACTGAAAGTCACTTTGAAAGGTAAACAGAATGAGAGGTTTTTAGTATAAATTCTCACAGAATGGTTAAATTCTGCCTTAATTTAGTAGTTAGCAGTAAACTTTTTTAAAAGGCAGCGCTACGTATATCCTGAGAAATATGACATCAAGCAAACTGCGGTACATAAGCTTATATGAAATTTGAGGCTAGGTTACCTTTGTACTTAGTTCTCAATAGTCCGCTCAGAGAGAAGAGGTGACCAGCTGAGTATCTTGTCATCGTAGTACTCGTTTATTAGATCTTATGCATGTAGCCACCCTGTCACCACCACGAGGGATATCTGACCTCCTCCGCTGCTGCCGTCATGAGGTTGAAGAGTGAGCGATTTCAGTCTGGAGACAAGTGCAGGATCCCCTCCTGTAGACAGCTCCGTGGCTGGAGCTCACTTTTCTTCCTTGGGGGAGCCCAGGGCTAACGAGTCACTTTTGCTTTATGGGAAGGAAGGACAAGGCCTTTACTTTTCCACTTCTTCTTCATGTGAAATTGAAGGGACTACTTTCTGTCAGGGTCCTCAAAGAGCAAAGTCAATCAAAGAAAAAGAAAAAAACCATTCTCTTCAAGCATTTGGCATGTAAAAGGAAACCTTGAGAGAGCACACGTTGGCTGTATGCTTCCTGACGAGCCTAGTGGCCTTCTAGGACGCAGGGACTCCATCAGGGGACAAGGGCAGAGCTGTGGATGTCATCTCGCTGGACTTCTGTAAGGCCTTTGACACAGTCCCCACCAATATCCTTCTCTCTAAACCGGAGATGATTTGATAGGTGGACTCTTTGGCGGATGAGGAACTGGTTGGATGGTTGCATCCAGAAGCTATTGGTCAACGTCTCAATGTCTGCATGGGGACCAGTGAGAAGTGGTGTCCCTCAGGGTTCTGTAGTGGGACAGTGGGATTGAGTGCACCCTCAGCAAGCTTGTGGAGAACACTCACGGAGCCCAGGCCACCCTGATGTGCAGGGCCACCAGGAGGAACACTACAAGGAGGAGGCGTTGGGCAGGCGCCATGGCCTCTGTCCCTCTTGACTTGGAGAGAAATGGCTGATCCCTGAAGCTGTGGGTGGTGAATCTGTCTCTGTCCCAGGCTGTACCCTGGTGTGGCTGGCTCCAGTCCTCGCTGGAGGAACGGAGCAGGGGGCTCGTGGGGCAGGGGGGCTGTTGTGGTGTGCTCTGGGGCTGGAGGCTGCTGGGCTGGTCCTGCTCTTGGTGCGGGGTGGCCAGGGACGGGCTGCAGGGGCCCATGGGAGGGCGGCTGTGCTGGTGTTTTAGGCCGCAGCGGCGGTTGCTGCCGTTGGGTCCGTCTCTGCAGGGCGCCGGGGCGGCTGGTCCAGCCTTCCGGGCTCAAGGGGCATCCGCCAGTTCCCAGGTGGGCTCCTGAAGGTGCCGAGGACGATCTGTGGAGAGAGGAGGCTGCTGAGGCCTCAGCTGCAGATGGCACACGGGGACGCTCCTCCACGGCACGGCACGGCACGGCACGGCCCAGCGCTGGCAAGGCTCACCACGGCGGGCTGAGCTGCTGGCACCGCTTGGCCCAGGTTGACACCTGCACCTCCTGGCACCACCCAGCAGGGGCATTCCTGCGGGCGCTGGTGCGAGCCTGGCTTCATGGGGCCGTCTCATGCCCTGCTCTGTCTCCTCCTGACCGTGCTTGGCCTGTGCCCGTCCTCGTGGGGGCTGCTCTTGTCCAGGCCGAGTCTCCTTTCTGCTTTGGTCCCTGGCACAGAGGCAGGCTGGGTCTTTTCTCTTACATGGACCTTAGCTGAGGTTCTTGCCTGGTTTTTCTCCCGTGGGCTGTACGGGGCGGGACACAGGGATGCTCCTCCACAGCACAGCCCGGCACTCAGGACACAAGGTGGGAGCCAGACGTTGGTGGAGGCTGCAGAAGCTGCTGAGGGGCCTGGTGAGCTCTTGGCTGGCTGCTGGCGGCTCTCCAGACACTCTTTCCAGGCCATGGGCAACAGCCCTTGAGGAAACGGTGGACCAGCATACGGCCCCTCGGGGTTTCCTTACCAGGAAAGCTCCCACGCGCGCAGAGCAAGCCCTCGCTAAAGCCCTGCGGGGAAAACCATCACCCACGGTTCTCGGGGAGAAGCTTTAAAACGCTCTCCCCTCCATACTTTGACACCTTGCTGGGAATAGGAACTGCCGCCTGAGCCAAGGCCTCAGAACTAACAACAGGCCCGGCCTCCCTTGACTCTCCAAAGCCATGTGCTCACTGTTGTAGCCCTCAGAAACTGCCTTCCCTGTACTAACGAACGGCCTTGCTTGTCAGCGTGGGTTTGGCTTCGGTGTCCTGGGAACAGTGGCCACAGCCATAGCGCCACGTCTGCCCGGCTTTTAAACCCCTCCAGGGACGGCCATTCCACCACTGCCCTGGGCAGCCTCTTCCAATGCTTGATAACCCTTTCCACAAAAAATTTTTTCCTAATATCCATCCTAAACCTCCCCTGGCGCAACTTGAGGCCGTTTCCTCTTGTGCCATCGCCTGTTCCTTGGGAGAAGAGACCGACCCCCCCTTGCTGCCCCCTCCTTTCAGGGCGTTGCAGAGAGCGAGAAGGTCTCCCCTCAGCCTCCTCTTCTCCAGGCTGAACACCCCCAGCTCCCTCAGTCGCTCCTCACAGGACTTGTGCTCCAGACCCCTCACCAGCTCCGGTGCCCTTCCCTGGACACGCTCCAGCCCCTCAGTGTCTTTTTTGTGGTGAGGGGCCCAAAACTGGACACAGCACTCGAGGTGGGGCCTCACCAGTGCCCAGCACAGCGGGAGGGTCACTTCCACAGTCCTGCTGGCCACACTGTTCCTGACACAGGCCAGGATGCTGGTGGCCTTCTTGGCCACCTGGGCACACTGCTGGCTCATATTCAGCCGCCATCGACCAACACCCCCGGGGCCTTTTCCGTCAGCAGCTCTGCAGCCGCTCTGCCCCAAGGCTGTAACGCTGCATGGGGTTCTTGTGACCCAAGTGCAGGACCCAGCACCTGGCCTTGCTGAACCTCACACCATTGGCCTCGGCCCATCCATCCAGCCTGTGCAGATCCCTCTGTAGAGCCTTCCGACCCTCCAGCAGATCAGCACTCCTGCCCAACTTGGCGTCCTCTGCAAACTGACTGGGGGTGCACTCGATCCCCTCGTCCAGGTCATTGGTCGTAGAATCACAGAATGTGCTGGGTTGGAAGGCACCTTTAAAGGTCATCTAGTCCAACCCCCCAAAAATCTTGATAAAGATATTAAACAGAACCGGCCCCAATACCGAGCCCTGGGGAACACCACTTGTGACCGGCCGCCAACTGGCTTGAACTCCATTCCCCACCACTCTTTGGGCCCAGCCATCCAGACAGTGTTTCACCCAAGCCATGAGCAGCCAGTTTCTCCAGGAGAACGCTGCAGGAAACAGTGTCAAAGGCTTTACTGATGTCCAGGTAAACAACATCCAGAGCCTTTCCCTCATCCACTAAGCGGGTCACCTTGTCATAGAAGGAGATCAGGTTTGTCAAGCAGGACCTGCCTTTCATGACCCCATGCTGACTGAGCCTGAACACCTGGTCCTGCATGTGCCATGTGGTGGCACTCAAGATGATCTTCTCCATGACCTTCCCAGGCACCAAGGTCAGACTGACAGGCCTGTAGTTCCCCGGATCCTCCTTCCAGCCCTTCTCGTGGATGGGCCTCACATTTGCTAGATGCCAGTCAGCTGGGACCTCCCCGTTTTGTTTGCCACGACTGCTGGTAAATGATGGAAAGTGGCTCGGTGAGCACCTCCACCAGCTCCCTCACACCCTCGGGTGCATCCCATCTGGCCCCATAGACTTGTTTGTCTTAGTGGCGTAGCAGGTCCCTCACCATTTCCCCTTGGATTACGGGGGCTTCGTTCTGCTCCCCATCCCTGTCTCCTACCTCAGGGGGCTGGGTACTCAGGGAACAGCTGGTCCTACGGCTAAAGACTGAGGCAAAGGCGGCATGAAGTACCTCAGCCTTTTCCTCATCCTTGGTCACCATGTTTCCCCTCCCCTCCCCACCTAATAAGGGATGGAGATTCTCCTTAGTTCTCCTTTTATTGCTAATGTCTTTATAGAAACATTTTGATTGTCCTTAATGGCAGAGGACAGATTAAGTTCTCATTGGGCTTTGGCCCTTCTCATTTTCTCCCTACGTAGACTCGTAGCAGCTTTGTGGTCCTCATGAGTGGCCTCCTTTTCTACCAAAGGCCACAAACTCTCCTTCTTCCCCTGAGTTGCAAGCAGAGCTCTCAGTTCAGGCAGGCCGGTCTTCTTCCCCGACAGCTCGTTTTTTCAGCACATGGGGACGGCCTGCTCCTGCGCCTTGAAGGCTTCCTTCCTGAAGTTCGTCCAGCCTTCCTGGACTCCTTTGCCCTTCAGGACTGCCTCCCAAGGGACTCTCTCAACCAGGCGCCTGAAAAGATCAAAGTCCCCCCTCCAGAAGTCCAAGGTGGCAGTTCTGCCGACCCCTGGCCTTGCTACTCCAGGAATCAATGATGTCTATCGTTTCACGATGGCTATGCCCAAGACGACCTGCAGCCCTCATATCCCCCAGGGGTCCTTCTCTGGTCACAAAGAACAGGTCCAGCAGGTCGCCTTCCCGAGTTGGCTCCCTCACGCTGAATGCTCCAGCCAGCCTTTCACCACGCTGCTCGAGCAGTGGGATGGGCTGGTCACCGCTTTGTTGCTCCCAGGGCAGTAAAAGCCTGGCTCAGGGAGTGTCTGAACAGGAGCCTCAGCCCCCCGCTGTGGAGATACTTTGCAGCACCCCCAACCGGTGATGGCCCACCCATGAGGGCCGGTTGAGAGCCCAGTCATTCTTGAAGGCCTTTGCTTTGCCGCCAGTACATTTGCTTGTCAGAATTCCCTCTTTTCCTGGGTGTCCCATTTGAGGACGTCCAAGGCCAGAGGATCCTGCTGCAATAACTGGCCCTGTAGCCCATGGACCCTCAGCAGTCTGTGTGAGCGGCCACGTCGGGCTGCTGTCACCACCTCCTGCACCCATCAGGTTGGTGTCGCTGTCGGTGTCTGGCCGTGGCCATGGGCTAACCCAGACCCTGGGGACCCACTGCTGGTTGGAGGAGCCCCGTGCCTGGCTCCTGCCTGCCAGCACAGTGGCCCTGCATGGCTGCGCCTGGGAGTGGAGCTCAGCCAGTGCTGGTGCCTCGCGGGGTTTGCTCTTGGTACCACCCAGACACTTGTGTGGCAGCTCTGTCCCTTTATTTCTGGAAAAACTGCTCATCCACCGAGAAGGCGGAGGGGGATCTGTCACCGCCCCAAGCCCCACCCTGGTGTGGCTGGCTCCAGTCCTCACTGGTGGGACGGAGCCGGGGGCTGGCGGGGCGGGGGGGGCCGTTGCGGCTTGCTGGAGGGACTGAGCAGGGGGCTCGTGGGGCGGGGGGGCCGTTGCGGTGTGCTCGGGGGCTGGAGGCCGCTGGGCTGGTCCTGCCGTCGGTGCGGGGTGGCTGGGGACGGGCTGCGGGGGCGCGGGGGCCCACGGGAGGACGTCCGTGATGGTGTTTCGAGCCGCAGCGGCGGTTGCTGGCGCTGGGTCCATCGCTGCGGGCTGCCGGGGCGGCTGGTCCGGCCTTCCGGGTGCAAGGGGCGTCCGCCGGTTCCCAGGTGGGCTCCTGAAGCTGCCAAGGAGGATCTGTGGAGAGAGGAGGCTGCTGAGGCCTCAGCTGCAGACGCGACACGGGGACGCTCCTCCACGGCACGGCCCGGCCCAGCGCTGGCTTCGTGGCTACGAGCAGCCATCGAAGGAAGAAGTGTGGGGAAAAATCAATGACTCACTGCTTTTTCTTTCTCCGCCGCTTGATGATGACACAGCAGAGCAGTACTGTCAATGGCAGGGAAACCACGGCTGCTGCTGTGTCTATCATACAGCGCCTTCGCACGTCTTGGGGACAGACGACACTTGCCGTGCTCTGCATACTGTCAACACCAGGGATTCTCTGGCCGCCCCTATCTGGAGGAGCAATTCGGAACGTTAATCCATCCTGTGCACCACGGGTGAGCTTGCAGCACGTTGGATATGGCCGGAAGGTCTCTGTGTGCCCAGTGCCGGCGCCTGGAGGCACGCTCCCACCCTTTGGGACAGGTTGTCCCACCAAACAGCACTCAGGAGAGCGTGGCGGGGAGCGCAGCTGCTTGACCAGTCGCTCCTTCGAGGGACACGGACAAAAGCCGTCCCTGCAGCAGGCAGTGACACCCCCAGCTCTCCCTCCCCACGGACACGCTCCCACACCCCGAGGGCACGGAGTCAGGCCCTCTCAGGAGACGCTTCAGCCTTGCTCTCCCCTGCTGCCTTTTCTCCAGCACGGGAGCCGCCTGCAGCCGCTCCCAGGTTTCAGGACATGTCTCCCACTTAAGGACGCCAGCAAGTCTGCTCAGTACCTGAGTCTGATCGATAAAATTCATACACGCTGCCGTGGTGCTCCTCTGCGGCCTTCGACAGCGCTGCCAAAAAGCAGAGAGGACAGGGAAAGCCTCAGCAGGGCTCAGGCACAGGGGATGCAGGAGGACGGGGAGGTTCCCTCCAAGCCCCTGCCCAGGCTGGGAGTCAGGGCATCGCTGGGGCCCTCAGCTGACGGGAGGCCTCCCGCCCTGTGCTGCTCCTCCGCCTTGGGCCTCGAGGGACTCCCGGCCAGCTCTGGGATGCAGCTGCAGCGGGAGGGACCTTTGTGCAAGAGTCCCATTGCCCATCATCTGCAGAATGCGGTTCACATGCCTGGAACCCCAAAACACTTTCAGCTTTGGCTGCTGACGTGACGGGCAGGAGCGGGCCCTGGGGAAGAACCTGCTGACACACGGTCATCCTCATGGGTGACACCGGCTCACCACAGGACAGCAATTACCTGGCATCGCCTCTGTTTCTTCAGCAGAGACCGGCACAGAGACGCTGCTTCCTTCTGGAAACGCCACCTTCTGCGCAGCCTCTTGGTCCGTCTCTTGAGAAAGAATGTGGGACAGTTGGATCAGATGGAAGCGTTCCCCATCTGGGAGACGGCATCTTCAGGAGGCAATACTTCTCAAAGACATCGATGAGGGTTGGAAAGAATGCCTGGGCTTTTGGGGCTCCTGCACCATGCCCTCCTGCCCTGCCCTGGAAGCACCAGCAACGCACACTTCTGTCCCATCCCACCTATTGGTCTGCAGATGGGAAATGGAGGACAACCCCAAAAGCTGCCGAATCAGCATCTCCCCCCGACTTCCAGCACTAGGCAAGGGCATCTCCCCCTGACTTCCAGCACTAGGGAAGGGCAGCCAGCGTTGCCGGGGGCCTCGCTCCCCCTGGCAGTGGCCCAGTGGGCGAGCAGAGCTGCGTGGGAGCTGAACACAAGTTCAGCACGTGCCAGGCCCTCCAACCTGCCCACCCACCTCTGCGCAAACAGCTCTGAGCCGTAATGGCAAAACTGGGGCAGCAGCTGCCCCTGGCACCCGGCCTGAGCCACAACCGGCAGCGGTGGCCCTGGACCATCTCTGGGGCTCGGCAGCGCCTGCAAGGCCTGAGACCCAGCGCGGCCGCAGCCAGGCTCTGATGGAGCCCTTCCCGCTCTGCAGGCTACAGCCCGGCCAGACGGGGATCGAAAACCTCTGGTGTCCGAGTCTTGCGGCTACTGCAGAGTGAAATACACCCACCGTGTCCTCTCTCCAGTTCCTTCAGAATGTCCCTGAGGACATCACTTGGCTCCAGGGGCTTTTGTCCTCCTTCAGCTTGGTACTTTGCTCTCGGAGGACCTTAACAGAAAGCATTTGGATTGATTTCACGTGAATAAAAAAGAGAAAACCAGTGCACAGTCTGCGAGGTCAGCAGAGACAGACGACTCACCCCTGTGACGCCAGCCGGGCTGTAGCGCACGCTCCAGTCCAGGGGCTGGAACAGCCTTCCCTACAGACACATCTGTCAAATAAACACCCAGGAGAAGCCTCCGTCATCTCTTGGGATGTACATTGGCAGAACCCAATCGCAGATGGGGTAAGGGGATCGGGTGAGGAGAGGGCACACGCCTGCAGGTCTCTGTCCTCACACCTGCAGCGGCGCCCGCCTGGCCAAGCTTTGGCCTTTGAGCCGGCAGCTCCCCAAGGGAGGAAAAAGCCGTGATGTACCCACGGGGGCCAGCAAAGGGCTTTGCAAGGCAAAGCGCCCCAGGGCACATCACTGAGCCCGGCCCGTTCCCTCTCGGCTCTCCTCCATGTCCGCGCATCGGCCACGGAAGGAGCAACGTGCATTTCACAGGAAAACAAGATGGAAAGGTAGATGCTCCTTCCTCCCACCGACTTAGCTGTGGGATTGCTCTCAGGCTGGAGGACAGGAAGGGGGCAAGAAGTCAGGAAGCCGTCGACCCTGCGAGGGTCTTCAGGAAAACTGCACCGGAATAAACTCTTGCGGCATTGTCAATGTTTCTGCTTGCAAGGAAAGGACCATTGAGAACTTGCCTGCAGGATGCCCGAAGGGCTCCAAAGTAACATCCAGCTGAGACGCAGAATAATCATTGCCACCGTCCTCATCTAGAAGCAAGCACAGAGGAGAAATGTTTCCATTGCACGTTGGGATCCACTTCTGCCTTAGGCACCTGCCGGCACTGGAAGGAGCTCGGGTCACCAGGTGGGAGCCAGACGGAGGTGGAGACTACAGAAGCTTCAGAGGGGGCTGCTGAGCTCTTGGCTGGCTCCTGGCACCTCTCCAGACACTCCTTCCACTCCATGGGCAACAGCCCTTGAGGAGCCGGTGGACCAACATACGGCCCCTCGGGGTGTTCTTACTGGGAAAGCTCCCGCACACAGACGAAGCCCGTGATAAAGCGCAGGGGGACAAACCATCACCCACGCTTCTCGGGGAGAAAAGCCCACCGGCCCGTGGGTGAAAGCTTGCACCAGCACCATCTGCTTACCTGCTCCCCAAGCTGGCAACGGAGCAGCCCAGACCACCCTGATGTGCAGGGCCACCAGGAGGAACACTATGAGGAGGAAGCATTGGGCAGGCGCCATGGCCCTCTGCACTCCCACCGTGCTGCTGCACTGGGGACCGTGGGCACAGCGGTCAGTACTTAGGGCATGGCGGGGCTCTGTGACCTCACAGCCGAGACGTGACCTCACAGCCGGGCCGAGGCTGCGTGAGAACGGCGCTCAGTGCACTCATGGAGAGCTGCTGGAGCTCGGCTGGGGGAGCTGCCCTCCCGGGGAGGGGAGCACGTCCCATCGGGCAGCTCCGTCCAAGCGCTGGGACACAGCCCCAGCCGGCGCTGGGCCCACAGCTCTGCCCGCTTTTATGGGCATTGGGGCAGCGAGGAGCTCACAGTCCCCTGGAACAACAGGAAACCACAGCCAAGGGATTTCTGACCTCCTCGGCTGCTGCCGTCATGAGGTTGAAGAGTGAGCAATTTCAGTCTGGAGACAAGTGCAGGATCCCCTCCTGTAGGCAGCTCCGTGGCTGGAGCTCACTTTTCTTCCTTGGGGGAGCCCAGGGCTAACGAGTCACTTTTGCTTTATGGGAAGGAAGGACAAAGCCTTTACTTTTCCACTTCTTCTTCATGTGAAATTGAAGGGACTACTTTCTGTCAGGGTCCTCAAAGAGCAAAGTCAATCAAAGAAAAAGAAAAATACCATTCTCTTCAAGCATTTGGCATGTAAAAGGAAACCTTGAGAGAGCACACGTTGGCTGTATGCTTCCTGACGAGCCTAGTGGCCTTCTAGGACGCAGGGACTCCATCAGGGGACAAGGGCAGAGCTGTGGATGTCATCTCGCTGGACTTCTGTAAGGCCTTTGACGCAGTCCCCACCAATATCCTTCTCTCTAAACCGGAGATGATTTGATAGGTGGACTCTTTGGCGGATGAGGAACTGGTTGGATGGTTGCATCCAGAAGCTATTGGTCAACGTCTCAATGTCTGCATGGGGACCAGTGAGAAGTGGTGTCCCTCAGGGTTCTGTAGTGGGACAGTGGGATTGAGTGCACCCTCAGCAAGCTTGTGGAGAACACTCACGGAGCCCAGGCCACCCTGATGTGCAGGGCCACCAGGAGGAACACTACAAGGAGGAGGCATTGGGCAGGCGCCATGGCCTCTGTCCCTCTTGACTTGGAGAGAAATGGCTGATCCCTGAAGCTGTGGGTGGTGAATCTGTCTCTGTCCCAGGCTGTACCCTGGTGTGGCTGGCTCCAGTCCTCGCTGGAGGAACGGAGCAGGGGGCTCATGGAACAGGGGGGCTGTTGCGGTGTGCTCTGGGGCTGGAGGCTGCTGGGCTGGTGCTGCTCTTGGTGCGGGGTGGCCAGGGACGGGCTGCGGGGGCCCATGGGAGGGCGGCTGTGCTGGTGTTTTAGGCCGCAGCGGCGGTTGCTGGCGTTGGGTCCATCTCTGCAGGGCGCTGGGGCGGCTGGTCCAGCGTTCCGGGCGCAAGGGGCATCCGCCGGTTCCCAGGTGGGCTCCTGAAGCTGCCGAGGACGATCTGTGGAGAGAGGAGGCTGCTGAGGCCTCAGCTGCAGATGGCACACGGGGACGCTCCTCCACGGCATGGCACAGCACGGCACGGCACGGCACGGCCCAGCGCTGGCAAGGCTCACCACGGCGGGCTGAGCTGCTGGCACCGCTTGGCCCAGGTTGACACCTGCACCTCCTGGCACCACCCAGCAGGGGCATTCCTGCGGGCGCTGGTGCGAGCCTGGCTTCATGGGGCCGTCTCATGCCCTGCTCTGTCTCCTCCTGACCGTGCTTGGCCTGTGCCCGTCCTCGTGGGGGCTGCTCTTGTCCAGGCCGAGTCTCCTTTCTGCTTTGGTCCCTGGCACAGAGGCAGGCTGGGTCTTTTCTCTTACATGGACCTTAGCTGAGGTTCTTGCCTGGTTTTTCTCCCGTGGGCTGTACGGGGCGGGACACAGGGATGCTCCTCCACAGCACAGCCCGGCACTCAGGACACAAGGTGGGAGCCAGACGTTGGTGGAGGCTGCAGAAGCTGCTGAGGGGCCTGGTGAGCTCTTGGCTGGCTGCTGGCGGCTCTCCAGACACTCTTTCCAGGCCATGGGCAACAGCCCTTGAGGAAACGGTGGACCAGCATACGGCCCCTCGGGGTTTCCTTACCAGGAAAGCTCCCACGCGCGCAGAGCAAGCCCTCGCTAAAGCCCTGCGGGGAAAACCATCACCCACGGTTCTCGGGGAGAAGCTTTAAAACGCTCTCCCCTCCATACTTTGACACCTTGCTGGGAATAGGAACTGCCGCCTGAGCCAAGGCCTCAGAACTAACAACAGGCCCGGCCTCCCTTGACTCTCCAAAGCCATGTGCTCACTGTTGTAGCCCTCAGAAACTGCCTTCCCTGTACTAACGAACGGCCTTCCTTGTCAGCGTGGGTTTGGCTTCGGTGTCCTGGGAACAGTGGCCACAGCCATAGCACCACGTCTGCCCGGCTTTTAAACCCCTCCAGGGACGGCCATTCCACCACTGCCCTGGGCAGCCTCTTCCAATGCTTGATAACCCTTTCCACAAAAAATTTTTTCCTAATATCCATCCTAAACCTCCCCTGGCGCAACTTGAGGCCGTTTCCTCTTGTGCCATCGCCTGTTCCTTGGGAGAAGAGACCGACCCCCCCTTGCTGCCCCCTCCTTTCAGGGCGTTGCAGAGAGCGAGAAGGTCTCCCCTCAGCCTCCTCTTCTCCAGGCTGAACACCCCCAGCTCCCTCAGTCGCTCCTCACAGGACTTGTGCTCCAGACCCCTCACCAGCTCCGTTGCCCTTCTCTGGACATGCTCCAGCCCCTCAGTGTCTTTTTTGTGGTGAGGGGCCCAAAACTGGACACAGCACTCGAGGTGGGGCCTCACCAGTGCCCAGCACAGCGGGAGGGTCACTTCCACAGTCCTGCTGGCCACACTGTTCCTAACACAGGCCAGGATGCTGGTGGCCTTCTTGGCCACCTGGGCACACTGCTGGCTCTTATTCAGCCGCCATCGACCAACACCCCCAGGGCCTTTTCCGTCAGCAGCTCTGCAGCCGCTCTGCCCCAAGGCTGTAACGCTGCATGGGGTTCTTGTGACCCAAGTGCAGGACCCAGCACCTGGCCTTGCTGAACCTCACACCATTGGCCTCGGCCCATCCATCCAGCCTGTGCAGATCCCTCTGTAGAGCCTTCCGACCCTCCAGCAGATCAGCACTCCTGCCCAACTTGGCGTCCTCTGCAAACTGACTGGGGGTGCACTCGATCCCCTCGTCCAGGTCATTGGTCGTAGAATCACAGAATGTGCTGGGTTGGAAGGCACCTTTAAAGGTCATCTAGTCCAACCCCCCAAAAATCTTGATAAAGATATTAAACAGAACCGGCCCCAATACCGAGCCCTGGGGAACACCACTTGTGACCGGCCGCCAACTGGCTTGAACTCCATTCCCCACCACTCTTTGGGCCCAGCCATCCAGACAGTGTTTCACCCAAGCCATGAGCAGCCAGTTTCTCCAGGAGAACGCTGCAGGAAACAGTGTCAAAGGCTTTACTGATGTCCAGGTAAACAACATCCAGAGCCTTTCCCTCATCCACTAAGCGGGTCACCTTGTCATAGAAGGAGATCAGGTTTGTCAAGCAAGACCTGCCTTTCATGACCCCATGCTGACTGAGCCTGAACACCTGGTCCTGCATGTGCCATGTGGTGGCACTCAAGATGATCTTCTCCATGACCTTCCCAGGCACCAAGGTCAGACTGACAGGCCTGTAGTTCCCCGGATCCTCCTTCCAGCCCTTCTCGTGGATGGGCCTCACATTTGCTAGATGCCAGTCAACTGGGACCTCCCCGTTTTGTTTGCCACGACTGCTGGTAAATGATGGAAAGTGGCTCGGTGAGCACCTCCACCAGCTCCCTCACACCCTCGGGTGCATCCCATCTGGCCCCATAGACTTGTTTGTCTTAGTGGCGTAGCAGGTCCCTCACCATTTCCCCTTGGATTACGGGGGCTTCGTTCTGCTCCCCATCCCTGTCTCCTACCTCAGGGGGCTGGGTACTCAGGGAACAGCTGGTCCTACGGCTAAAGACTGAGGCAAAGGCGGCATGAAGTACCTCAGCCTTTTCCTCATCCTTGGTCAGCCATGTTTCCCCTCCCCTCCCCACCTAATAAGGGATGGAGATTCTCCTTAGTTCTCCTTTTATTGCTAATGTCTTTATAGAAACATTTTGATTGTCCTTAATGGCAGAGGACAGATTAAGTTCTCGTTGGGCTTTGGCCCTTCTCATTTTCTCCCTACGTAGACTCGTAGCAGCTTTGTGGTCCTCATGAGTGGCCTCCTTTTCTACCAAAGGCCACAAACTCTCCTTCTTCCCCTGAGTTGCAAGCAGAGCTCTCAGTTCAGGCAGGCCGGTCTTCTTCCCCGACAGCTCGTTTTTTCGGCACATGGGGACAGCCTGCTCCTGCGCCTTGAAGGCTTCCTTCCTGAAGTTCGTCCAGCCTTCCTGGACTCCTTTGCCCTTCAGGACTGCCTCCCAAGGGACTCTCTCAACCAGGCGCCTGAAAAGATCAAAGTCCCCCCTCCAGAAGTCCAAGGTGGCAGTTCTGCCGACCCCTGGCCTTGCTACTCCAGGAATCAGTGATGTCTATCATTTCACGATGGCTATGCCCAAGACGACCTGCAGCCCTCATATCCCCCAGGGGTCCTTCTCTGGTCACAAAGAACAGGTCCAGCAGGTCGCCTTCCCGAGTTGGCTCCCTCACGCTGAATGCTCCAGCCAGCCTTTCACCACGCTGCTCGAGCAGTGGGATGGGCTGGTCACCGCTTTGTTGCTCCCAGGGCAGTAAAAGCCTGGCTCAGGGAGTGTCTGAACAGGAGCCTCAGCCCCCCGCTGTGGAGATACTTTGCAGCACCCCCAACCGGTGATGGCCCACCCATGAGGGCCGGTTGAGAGCCCAGTCATTCTTGAAGGCCTTTGCTTTGCCGCCAGTACATTTGCTTGTCAGAATTCCCTCTTTTCCTGGGTGTCCCATTTGAGGACGTCCAAGGCCAGAGGATCCTGCTGCAATAACTGGCCCTGTAGCCCATGGACCCTCAGCAGTCTGTGTGAGCGGCCACGTCGGGCTGCTGTCACCACCTCCTGCACCCATCATCGGTCAGGTTGGTGTCGCTGTCGGTGTCTGGCCGTGGCCATGGGCTAACCCAGACCCTGGGGACCCACCGCTGGTTGGAGGAGCCCCGTGCCTGGCTCCTGCCTGCCAGCACAGTGGCCCTGCACGGCTGCGCCTGGGAGTGGAGCTCAGCCAGTGCTGGTGCCTCGCGGGGTTTGCTCTTGGTACCACCCAGACACTTGTGTGGCAGCTCTGTCCCTTTATTTCTGGAAAAACTGCTCATCCACTGAGAAGGCGGAGGGGGATCTGTCACCGCCCCAAGCCCCACCCTGGTGTGGCTGGCTCCAGTCCTCGCTGGTGGGACGGAGCCGGGGGCTGGCGGGGCGGGGGGGCCGTTGCGGCTTGCTGGAGGGACTGAGCAGGGGGCTCGTGGGGCGGGGGGGCCGTTGCGGTGTGCTCGGGGGCTGGAGGCCGCTGGGCTGGTCCTGCCGTCGGTGCGGGGTGGCTGGGGACGGGCTGCGGGGGCGCGGGGGCCCACGGGAGGACGTCCGTGATGGTGTTTCGAGCCGCAGCGGCGGTTGCTGGCGCTGGGTCCATCGCTGCGGGCTGCCGGGGCGGCTGGTCCGGCCTTCCGGGTGCAAGGGGCGTCCGCCGGTTCCCAGGTGGGCTCCTGAAGCTGCCAAGGAGGATCTGTGGAGAGAGGAGGCTGCTGAGGCCTCAGCTGCAGACGCGACGCGGGGACGCTCCTCCACGGCACGGCCCGGCCCAGCGCTGGCTTCGTGGCTACGAGCAGCCATCGAAGGAAGAAGTGTGGGGAAAAATCAATGACTCACTGCTTTTTCTTTCTCCGCCGCTTGATGATGACACAGCAGAGCAGTACTGTCAATGGCAGGGAAACCACGGCTGCTGCTGTGTCTATCATACAGCGCCTTCGCACGTCTTGGGGACAGACGACACTTGCCGTGCTCTGCATACTGTCAACACCAGGGATTCTCTGGCCGCCCCTATCTGGAGGAGCAATTCGGAACGTTAATCCATCCTGTGCACCACGGGTGAGCTTGCAGCACGTTGGATATGGCCGGAAGGTCTCTGTGTGCCCAGTGCCGGCGCCTGGAGGCACGCTCCCACCCTTTGGGACAGGTTGTCCCACCAAACAGCACTCAGGAGAGCGTGGCGGGGAGCGCAGCTGCTTGACCAGTCGCTCCTTCGAGGGACACGGACAAAAGCCGTCCCTGCAGCAGGCAGTGACACCCCCAGCTCTCCCTCCCCACGGACACGCTCCCACACCCCGAGGGCACGGAGTCAGGCCCTCTCAGGAGACGCTTCAGCCTTGCTCTCCCCTGCTGCCTTTTCTCCAGCATGGGAGCCGCCTGCAGCCGCTCCCAGGTTTCAGGACATGTCTCCCACTTAAGGACGCCAGCAAGTCTGCTCAGTACCTGAGTCTGATCGATAAAATTCATACACGCTGCCGTGGTGCTCCTCTGCGGCCTTCGACAGCGCTGCCAAAAAGCAGAGAGGACAGGGAAAGCCTCAGCAGGGCTCAGGCACAGGGGATGCAGGAGGACGGGGAGGTTCCCTCCAAGCCCCTGCCCAGGCTGGGAGTCAGGGCATCGCTGGGGCCCTCAGCTGACGGGAGGCCTCCCGCCCTGTGCTGCTCCTCCGCCTTGGGCCTCGAGGGACTCCCGGCCAGCTCTGGGATGCAGCTGCAGCGGGAGGGACCTTTGTGCAAGAGTCCCATTGCCCATCATCTGCAGAATGCGGTTCACATGCCTGGAACCCCAAAACACTTTCAGCTTTGGCTGCTGACGTGACGGGCAGGAGCGGGCCCTGGGGAAGAACCTGCTGACACACGGTCATCCTCATGGGTGACACCGGCTCACCACAGGACAGCAATTACCTGGCATCGCCTCTGTTTCTTCAGCAGAGACCGGCACAGAGACGCTGCTTCCTTCTGGAAACGCCACCTTCTGCGCAGCCTCTTGGTCCGTCTCTTGAGAAAGAAAGTGGGACAGTTGGATCAGATGGAAGCGTTCCCCATCCTGGGAGACGGCATCTTCAGGAGGCAATACTTCTCAAAGACATCGATGAGGGTTGGAAAGAATGCCTGGGCTTTTGGGGCTCCTGCACCATGCCCTCCTGCCCTGCCCTGGAAGCACCAGCAACGCACACTTCTGTCCCATCCCACCTATTGGTCTGCAGATGGGAAATGGAGGACAACCCCAAAAGCTGCCGAATCAGCATCTCCCCCCGACTTCCAGCACTAGGCAAGGGCATCTCCCCCTGACTTCCAGCACTAGGGAAGGGCAGCCAGCGTTGCCGGGGGCCTCGCTCCCCCTGGCAGTGGCCCAGTGGGCGAGCAGAGCTGCGTGGGAGCTGAACACAAGTTCAGCACGTGCCAGGCCCTCCAACCTGCCCACCCACCTCTGCGCAAACAGCTCTGAGCCGCAATGGCAAAACTGGGGCAGCAGCTGCCCCTGGCACCCGGCCTGAGCCACAACCGGCAGCGGTGGCCCTGGACCATCTCTGGGGCTCGGCAGCGCCTGCAAGGCCTGAGACCCAGCGCGGCCACAGCCTGGCTCTGATGGAGCCCTTCCCGCTCTGCAGGCTACAGCCTGGCCAGACGGGGATCGAAAACCTCTGGTGTCCGAGTCTCGCGGCTACTGCAGAGTGAAATACACCCACCGTGTCCTCTCTCCAGTTCCTTCAGAATGTCCCTGAGGACATCACTTGGCTGCAGGGGCTTTTGTCCTCCTTCAGCTTGGTACTTTGCTCTCGGAGGACCTTAACAGAAAGCATTTGGATTGATTTCACGTGAATAAAAAAGAGAAAACCAGTGCACAGTCTGTGAGGTCAGCAGAGACAGACGACTCACCCCTGTGACGCCAGCCGGGCTGTAGCGCACGCTCCAGTCCAGGGGCTGGAACAGCCTTCCCTACAGACACATCTGTCAAATAAACACCCAGGAGAAGCCTCCGTCATCTCTTGGGATGTACATTGGCAGAACCCAATCGCAGATGGGGTAAGGGGATCGGGTGAGGAGAGGGCACACGCCTGCAGGTCTCTGTCCTCACACCTGCAGCGGCGCCCGCCTGGCCAAGCTTTGGCCTTTGAGCCGGCAGCTCCCCAAGGGAGGAAAAAGCCGTGATGTACCCACGGGGGCCAGCAAAGGGCTTTGCAAGGCAAAGCGCCCCAGGGCACATCACTGAGCCCGGCCCGTTCCCTCTCGGCTCTCCTCCATGTCCGCGCATCGGCCACGGAAGGAGCAACGTGCATTTCACAGGAAAACAAGATGGAAAGGTAGATGCTCCTTCCTCCCACCGACTTAGCTGTGGGATTGCTCTCAGGCTGGAGGACAGGAAGGGGGCAAGAAGTCAGGAAGCCGTCGACCCTGCGAGGGTCTTCAGGAAAACTGCACCGGAATAAACTCTTGCGGCATTGTCAATGTTTCTGCTTGCAAGGAAAGGACCATTGAGAACTTGCCTGCAGGATGCCCGAAGGGCTCCAAAGTAACATCCAGCTGAGACGCAGAATAATCATTGCCACCGTCCTCATCTAGAAGCAAGCACAGAGGAGAAATGTTTCCATTGCACGTTGGGATCCACTTCTGCCTTAGGCACCTGCCGGCACTGGAAGGAGCTCGGGTCACCAGGTGGGAGCCAGATGGAGGTGGAGACTACAGAAGCTTCAGAGGGGGCTGCTGAGCTCTTGGCTGGCTCCTGGCACCTCTCCAGACACTCCTTCCACTCCATGGGCAACAGCCCTTGAGGAGCCGGTGGACCAACATACGGCCCCTCGGGGTGTTCTTACTGGGAGAGCTCCTGCACACAGACGAAGCCCGTAATAAAGCGCGGGGGGACAAACCATCACCCACGCTTCTCGGGGAGAAAAGCCCACCGGCCCGTGGGTGAAAGCTTGCACCAGCACCATCTGCTTACCTGCTCCCCAAGCTGGCAACGGAGCAGCCCAGACCACCCTGATGTGCAGGGCCACCAGGAGGAACACTATGAGGAGGAAGCGTTGGGCAGGCGCCATGGCCCTCTGCACTCCCACCGTGCTGCTGCACTGGGGACCGTGGGCACAGCGGTCAGTACTTAGGGCATGGCGGGGCTCTGTGACCTCACAGCCGAGACGTGACCTCACAGCCGGGCCGAGGCTGCGTGAGAACGGCGCTCAGTGCACTCATGGAGAGCTGCTGGAGCTCGGCTGGGGGAGCTGCCCTCCCGGGGAGGGGAGCACGTCCCATCGGGCAGCTCCGTCCAAGCGCTGGGACACAGCCCCAGCCGGCGCTGGGCCCACAGCTCTGCCCGCTTTTATGGGCATTGGGGCAGCGAGGAGCTCACAGTCCCCTGGAACAACAGGAAACCACAGCCAAGGGATTTCTGACCTCCTCGGCTGCTGCCGTCATGAGGTTGAAGAGTGAGCAATTTCAGTCTGGAGACAAGTGCAGGATCCCCTCCTGTAGACAGCTCCGTGGCTGGAGCTCACTTTTCTTCCTTGGGGGAGCCCAGGGCTAACGAGTCACTTTTGCTTTATGGGAAGGAAGGACAAAGCCTTTACTTTTCCACTTCTTCTTCATGTGAAATTGAAGGGACTACTTTCTGTCAGGGTCCTCAAAGAGCAAAGTCAATCAAAGAAAAAGAAAAATACCATTCTCTTCAAGCATTTGGCATGTAAAAGGAAACCTTGAGAGAGCACACGTTGGCTGTATGCTTCCTGACGAGCCTAGTGGCCTTCTAGGACGCAGGGACTCCATCAGGGGACAAGGGCAGAGCTGCGGATGTCATCTCGCTGGACTTCTGTAAGGCCTTTGACACAGTCCCCACCAATATCCTTCTCTCTAAACCGGAGATGATTTGATAGGTGGACTCTTTGGCGGATGAGGAACTGGTTGGATGGTTGCATCCAGAAGCTATTGGTCAACGTCTCAATGTCTGCATGGGGACCAGTGAGAAGTGGTGTCCCTCAGGGTTCTGTAGTGGGACAGTGGGATTGAGTGCACCCTCAGCAAGCTTGTGGAGAACACTCACGGAGCCCAGGCCACCCTGATGTGCAGGGCCACCAGGAGGAACACTACAAGGAGGAGGCGTTGGGCAGGCGCCATGGCCTCTGTCCCTCTTGACTTGGAGAGAAATGGCTGATCCCTGAAGCTGTGGGTGGTGAATCTGTCTCTGTCCCAGGCTGTACCCTGGTGTGGCTGGCTCCAGTCCTCGCTGGAGGAACGGAGCAGGGGGCTCGTGGAGCAGGGGGGCTGTTGTGGTGTGCTCTGGGGCTGGAGGCTGCTGGGCTGGTCCTGCTCTTGGTGCGGGGTGGCCAGGGACGGGCTGCAGGGGCCCATGGGAGGGCGGCTGTGCTGGTGTTTTAGGCCGCAGCGGCGGTTGCTGCCGTTGGGTCCGTCTCTGCAGGGCGCCGGGGCGGCTGGTCCAGCCTTCCGGGCGCAAGGGGCATCCGCCGGTTCCCAGGTGGGCTCCTGAAGGTGCCGAGGACGATCTGTGGAGAGAGGAGGCTGCTGAGGCCTCAGCTGCAGACGCGACACGGGGACGCTCCTCCACGGCACGGCACGGCACGGCACGGCACGGCCCAGCGCTGGCAAGGCTCACCACGGCGGGCTGAGCTGCTGGCACCGCTTGGCCCAGGTGGACACCTGCACCTCCTGGCACCACCCAGCAGGGGCATTCCTGCGGGCGCTGGTGCGAGCCTGGCTTCATGGGGCCGTCTCATGCCCTGCTCTGTCTCCTCCTGACCGTGCTTGGCCTGTGCCCGTCCTCGTGGGGGCTGCTCTTGTCCAGGCCGAGTCTCCTTTCTGCTTTGGTCCCTGGCACAGAGGCAGGCTGGGTCTTTTCTCTTACATGGACCTTAGCTGAGGTTCTTGCCTGGTTTTTCTCCCGTGGGCTGTACGGGGCGGGACACAGGGATGCTCCTCCACAGCACAGCCCGGCACTCAGGACACAAGGTGGGAGCCAGACGTTGGTGGAGGCTGCAGAAGCTGCTGAGGGGCCTGGTGAGCTCTTGGCTGGCTGCTGGCGGCTCTCCAGACACTCTTTCCAGGCCATGGGCAACAGCCCTTGAGGAAACGGTGGACCAGCATACGGCCCCTCGGGGTTTCCTTACCAGGAAAGCTCCCACGCGCGCAGAGCAAGCCCTCGCTAAAGCCCTGCGGGGAAAACCATCACCCACGGTTCTCGGGGAGAAGCTTTAAAACGCTCTCCCCTCCATACTTTGACACCTTGCTGGGAATAGGAACTGCCGCCTGAGCCAAGGCCTCAGAACTAACAACAGGCCCGGCCTCCCTTGACTCTCCAAAGCCATGTGCTCACTGTTGTAGCCCTCAGAAACTGCCTTCCCTGTACTAACGAACGGCCTTGCTTGTCAGCGTGGGTTTGGCTTCGGTGTCCTGGGAACAGTGGCCACAGCCATAGCGCCACGTCTGCCCGGCTTTTAAACCCCTCCAGGGACGGCCATTCCACCACTGCCCTGGGCAGCCTCTTCCAATGCTTGATAACCCTTTCCACAAAAAATTTTTTCCTAATATCCATCCTAAACCTCCCCTGGCGCAACTTGAGGCCGTTTCCTCTTGTGCCATCGCCTGTTCCTTGGGAGAAGAGACCGACCCCCCCTGGCTGCCCCCTCCTTTCAGGGCGTTGCAGAGAGCGAGAAGGTCTCCCCTCAGCCTCCTCTTCTCCAGGCTGAACACCCCCAGCTCCCTCAGTCGCTCCTCACAGGACTTGTGCTCCAGACCCCTCACCAGCTCCGGTGCCCTTCCCTGGACACGCTCCAGCCCCTCAGTGTCTTTTTTGTGGTGAGGGGCCCAAAACTGGACACAGCACTCGAGGTGGGGCCTCACCAGTGCCCAGCACAGCGGGAGGGTCACTTCCACAGTCCTGCTGGCCACACTGTTCCTGACACAGGCCAGGATGCTGGTGGCCTTCTTGGCCACCTGGGCACACTGCTGGCTCATATTCAGCCGCCATCGACCAACACCCCCGGGGCCTTTTCCGTCAGCAGCTCTGCAGCCGCTCTGCCCCAAGGCTGTAACGCTGCATGGGGTTCTTGTGACCCAAGTGCAGGACCCAGCACCTGGCCTTGCTGAACCTCACACCATTGGCCTCGGCCCATCCATCCAGCCTGTGCAGATCCCTCTGTAGAGCCTTCCGACCCTCCAGCAGATCAGCACTCCTGCCCAACTTGGCGTCCTCTGCAAACTGACTGGGGGTGCACTCGATCCCCTCGTCCAGGTCATTGGTCGTAGAATCACAGAATGTGCTGGGTTGGAAGGCACCTTTAAAGGTCATCTAGTCCAACCCCCCAAAAATCTTGATAAAGATATTAAACAGAACCGGCCCCAATACCGAGCCCTGGGGAACACCACTTGTGACCGGCCGCCAACTGGCTTGAACTCCATTCCCCACCACTCTTTGGGCCCAGCCATCCAGACAGTGTTTCACCCAAGCCATGAGCAGCCAGTTTCTCCAGGAGAACGCTGCAGGAAACAGTGTCAAAGGCTTTACTGATGTCCAGGTAAACAACATCCAGAGCCTTTCCCTCATCCACTAAGCGGGTCACCTTGTCATAGAAGGAGATCAGGTTTGTCAAGCAGGACCTGCCTTTCATGACCCCATGCTGACTGAGCCTGAACACCTGGTCCTGCATGTGCCATGTGGTGGCACTCAAGATGATCTTCTCCATGACCTTCCCAGGCACCAAGGTCAGACTGACAGGCCTGTAGTTCCCCGGATCCTCCTTCCAGCCCTTCTCGTGGATGGGCCTCACATTTGCTAGATGCCAGTCAACTGGGACCTCCCCGTTTTGTTTGCCACGACTGCTGGTAAATGATGGAAAGTGGCTCGGTGAGCACCTCCACCAGCTCCCTCACACCCTCGGGTGCATCCCATCTGGCCCCATAGACTTGTTTGTCTTAGTGGCGTAGCAGGTCCCTCACCATTTCCCCTTGGATTACGGGGGCTTCGTTCTGCTCCCCATCCCTGTCTCCTACCTCAGGGGGCTGGGTACTCAGGGAACAGCTGGTCCTACGGCTAAAGACTGAGGCAAAGGCGGCATGAAGTACCTCAGCCTTTTCCTCATCCTTGGTCGCCATGTTTCCCCTCCCCTCCCCACCTAATAAGGGATGGAGATTCTCCTTAGTTCTCCTTTTATTGCTAATGTCTTTATAGAAACATTTTGATTGTCCTTAATGGCAGAGGACAGATTAAGTTCTCGTTGGGCTTTGGCCCTTCTCATTTTCTCCCTACGTAGACTCGTAGCAGCTTTGTGGTCCTCATGAGTGGCCTCCTTTTCTACCAAAGGCCACAAACTCTCCTTCTTCCCCTGAGTTGCAAGCAGAGCTCTCAGTTCAGGCAGGCCGGTCTTCTTCCCCGACAGCTCGTTTTTTCAGCACATGGGGACGGCCTGCTCCTGCGCCTTGAAGGCTTCCTTCCTGAAGTTCGTCCAGCCTTCCTGGACTCCTTTGCCCTTCAGGACTGCCTCCCAAGGGACTCTCTCAACCAGGCGCCTGAAAAGATCAAAGTCCCCCCTCCAGAAGTCCAAGGTGGCAGTTCTGCCGACCCCTGGCCTTGCTACTCCAGGAATCAGTGATGTCTATCATTTCATGATGGCTATGCCCAAGACGACCTGCAGCCCTCATATCCCCCAGGGGTCCTTCTCTGGTCACAAAGAACAGGTCCAGCCTTCCCGAGTTGGCTCCCTCACGCTGAATGCTCCAGCCAGCCTTTCACCACGCTGCTCGAGCAGTGGGATGGGCTGGTCACCACTTTGTTGCTCCCAGGGCAGTAAAAGCCTGGCTCAGGGAGTGTCTGAACAGGAGCCTCAGCCCCCCGCTGTGGAGATACTTTGCAGCACCCCCAGCCGGTGATGGCCCACCCATGAGGGCCAGTTGAGAGCCCAGTCATTCTTGAAGGCCTTTGCTTTGCCGCCAGTACATTTGCTTGTCAGAATTCCCTCTTTTCCTGGGTGTCCCATTTGAGGACGTCCAAGGCCAGAGGATCCTGCTGCAATAACTGGCCCTGTAGCCCATGGACCCTCAGCAGTCTGTGTGAGCGGCCACGTCGGGCTGCTGTCACCACCTCCTGCACCCATCATCGGTCAGGTTGGTGTCGCTGTCGGTGTCTGGCCGTGGCCATGGGCTAACCCAGACCCTGGGGACCCACCGCTGGTTGGAGGAGCCCCGTGCCTGGCTCCTGCCTGCCAGCACAGTGGCCCTGCACGGCTGCGCCTGGGAGTGGAGCTCAGCCAGTGCTGGTGCCTCGCGGGGTTTGCTCTTGGTACCACCCAGACACTTGTGTGGCAGCTCTGTCCCTTTATTTCTGGAAAAACTGCTCATCCACCGAGAAGGCGGAGGGGGATCTGTCACCGCCCCAAGCCCCACCCTGGTGTGGCTGGCTCCAGTCCTCACTGGTGGGACGGAGCCGGGGGCTGGCGGGGCGGGGGGGCCGTTGCGGCTTGCTGGAGGGACTGAGCAGGGGGCTCGTGGGGCGGGGGGGCCGTTGCGGTGTGCTCGGGGGCTGGAGGCCGCTGGGCTGGTCCTGCCGTCGGTGCGGGGTGGCTGGGGACGGGCTGCGGGGGCGCGGGGGCCCACGGGAGGACGTCCGTGATGGTGTTTCGAGCCGCAGCGGCGGTTGCTGGCGCTGGGTCCATCGCTGCGGGCTGCCGGGGCGGCTGGTCCGGCCTTCCGGGTGCAAGGGGCGTCCGCCGGTTCCCAGGTGGGCTCCTGAAGCTGCCAAGGAGGATCTGTGGAGAGAGGAGGCTGCTGAGGCCTCAGCTGCAGACGCGACACGGGGACGCTCCTCCACGGCACGGCCCGGCCCAGCGCTGGCTTCGTGGCTACGAGCAGCCATCGAAGGAAGAAGTGTGGGGAAAAATCAATGACTCACTGCTTTTTCTTTCTCCGCCGCTTGATGATGACACAGCAGAGCAGTACTGTCAATGGCAGGGAAACCACGGCTGCTGCTGTGTCTATCATACAGCGCCTTCGCACGTCTTGGGGACAGACGACACTTGCCGTGCTCTGCATACTGTCAACACCAGGGATTCTCTGGCCGCCCCTATCTGGAGGAGCAATTCGGAACGTTAGTCCATCCTGTGCACCACGGGTGAGCTTGCAGCACGTTGGATATGGCCGGAAGGTCTCTGTGTGCCCAGTGCCGGCGCCTGGAGGCACGCTCCCACCCTTTGGGACAGGTTGTCCCACCAAACAGCACTCAGGAGAGCGTGGCGGGGAGCGCAGCTGCTTGACCAGTCGCTCCTTCGAGGGACACGGACAAAAGCCGTCCCTGCAGCAGGCAGTGACACCCCCAGCTCTCCCTCCCCACGGACACGCTCCCACACCCCGAGGGCACGGAGTCAGGCCCTCTCAGGAGACGCTTCAGCCTTGCTCTCCCCTGCTGCCTTTTCTCCAGCATGGGAGCCGCCTGCAGCTGCTCCCAGGTTTCAGGACATGTCTCCCACTTAAGGACGCCAGCAAGTCTGCTCAGTACCTGAGTCTGATCGATAAAATTCATACACGCTGCCGTGGTGCTCCTCTGCGGCCTTCGACAGCGCTGCCAAAAAGCAGAGAGGACAGGGAAAGCCTCAGCAGGGCTCAGGCACAGGGGATGCAGGAGGACGGGGAGGTTCCCTCCAAGCCCCTGCCCAGGCTGGGAGTCAGGGCATCGCTGGGGCCCTCAGCTGACGGGAGGCCTCCCGCCCTGTGCTGCTCCTCCGCCTTGGGCCTCGAGGGACTCCCGGCCAGCTCTGGGATGCAGCTGCAGCGGGAGGGACCTTTGTGCAAGAGTCCCATTGCCCATCATCTGCAGAATGCGGTTCACATGCCTGGAACCCCAAAACACTTTCAGCTTTGGCTGCTGACGTGACGGGCAGGAGCGGGCCCTGGGGAAGAACCTGCTGACACACGGTCATCCTCATGGGTGACACCGGCTCACCACAGGACAGCAATTACCTGGCATCGCCTCTGTTTCTTCAGCAGAGACCGGCACAGAGACGCTGCTTCCTTCTGGAAACGCCACCTTCTGCGCAGCCTCTTGGTCCGTCTCTTGAGAAAGAAAGTGGGACAGTTGGATCAGATGGAAGCGTTCCCCATCCAGGAGACGGCATCTTCAGGAGGCAATACTTCTCAAAGACATCGATGAGGGTTGGAAAGAATGCCTGGGCTTTTGGGGCTCCTGCACCATGCCCTCCTGCCCTGCCCTGGAAGCACCAGCAACGCACACTTCTGTCCCATCCCACCTATTGGTCTGCAGATGGGAAATGGAGGACAACCCCAAAAGCTGCCGAATCAGCATCTCCCCCCGACTTCCAGCACTAGGCAAGGGCATCTCCCCCTGACTTCCAGCACTAGGGAAGGGCAGCCAGCGTTGCCGGGGGCCTCGCTCCCCCTGGCAGTGGCCCAGTGGGCGAGCAGAGCTGCGTGGGAGCTGAACACAAGTTCAGCACGTGCCAGGCCCTCCAACCTGCCCACCCACCTCTGCGCAAACAGCTCTGAGCCGTAATGGCAAAACTGGGGCAGCAGCTGCCCCTGGCACCCGGCCTGAGCCACAACCGGCAGCGGTGGCCCTGGACCATCTCTGGGGCTCGGCAGCGCCTGCAAGGCCTGAGACCCAGCGCGGCCGCAGCCAGGCTCTGATGGAGCCCTTCCCGCTCTGCAGGCTACAGCCCGGCCAGACGGGGATCGAAAACCTCTGGTGTCCGAGTCTTGCGGCTACTGCAGAGTGAAATACACCCACCGTGTCCTCTCTCCAGTTCCTTCAGAATGTCCCTGAGGACATCACTTGGCTGCAGGGGCTTTTGTCCTCCTTCAGCTTGGTACTTTGCTCTCGGAGGACCTTAACAGAAAGCATTTGGATTGATTTCACGTGAATAAAAAAGAGAAAACCAGTGCACAGTCTGCGAGGTCAGCAGAGACAGACGACTCACCCCTGTGACGCCAGCCGGGCTGTAGCGCACGCTCCAGTCCAGGGGCTGGAACAGCCTTCCCTACAGACACATCTGTCAAATAAACACCCAGGAGAAGCCTCCGTCATCTCTTGGGATGTACATTGGCAGAACCCAATCGCAGATGGGGTAAGGGGATCGGGTGAGGAGAGGGCACACGCCTGCAGGTCTCTGTCCTCACACCTGCAGCGGCGCCCGCCTGGCCAAGCTTTGGCCTTTGAGCCGGCAGCTCCCCAAGGGAGGAAAAAGCCGTGATGTACCCACGGGGGCCAGCAAAGGGCTTTGCAAGGCAAAGCGCCCCAGGGCACATCACTGAGCCCGGCCCGTTCCCTCTCGGCTCTCCTCCATGTCCGCGCATCGGCCACGGAAGGAGCAACGTGCATTTCACAGGAAAACAAGATGGAAAGGTAGATGCTCCTTCCTCCCACCGACTTAGCTGTGGGATTGCTCTCAGGCTGGAGGACAGGAAGGGGGCAAGAAGTCAGGAAGCCGTCGACCCTGCGAGGGTCTTCAGGAAAACTGCACCGGAATAAACTCTTGCGGCATTGTCAATGTTTCTGCTTGCAAGGAAAGGACCATTGAGAACTTGCCTGCAGGATGCCCGAAGGGCTCCAAAGTAACATCCAGCTGAGACGCAGAATAATCATTGCCACCGTCCTCATCTAGAAGCAAGCACAGAGGAGAAATGTTTCCATTGCACGTTGGGATCCACTTCTGCCTTAGGCACCTGCCGGCACTGGAAGGAGCTCGGGTCACCAGGTGGGAGCCAGACGGAGGTGGAGACTACAGAAGCTTCAGAGGGGGCTGCTGAGCTCTTGGCTGGCTCCTGGCACCTCTCCAGACACTCCTTCCACTCCATGGGCAACAGCCCTTGAGGAGCCGGTGGACCAACATACGGCCCCTCGGGGTGTTCTTACTGGGAGAGCTCCTGCACACAGACGAAGCCCGTGATAAAGCGCAGGGGGACAAACCATCACCCACGCTTCTCGGGGAGAAAAGCCCACCGGCCCGTGGGTGAAAGCTTGCACCAGCACCATCTGCTTACCTGCTCCCCAAGCTGGCAACGGAGCAGCCCAGACCACCCTGATGTGCAGGGCCACCAGGAGGAACACTATGAGGAGGAAGCGTTGGGCAGGCGCCATGGCCCTCTGCACTCCCACCGTGCTGCTGCACTGGGGACCGTGGGCACAGCGGTCAGTACTTAGGGCATGGCGGGGCTCTGTGACCTCACAGCCGAGACGTGACCTCACAGCCGGGCCGAGGCTGCGTGAGAACGGCGCTCAGTGCACTCATGGAGAGCTGCTGGAGCTCGGCTGGGGGAGCTGCCCTCCCGGGGAGGGGAGCACGTCCCATCGGGCAGCTCCGTCCAAGCGCTGGGACACAGCCCCAGCCGGCGCTGGGCCCACAGCTCTGCCCGCTTTTATGGGCATTGGGGCAGCGAGGAGCTCACAGTCCCCTGGAACAACAGGAAACCACAGCCAAGGGATTTCTGACCTCCTCGGCTGCTGCCGTCATGAGGTTGAAGAGTGAGCAATTTCAGTCTGGAGACAAGTGCAGGATCCCCTCCTGTAGACAGCTCCGTGGCTGGAGCTCACTTTTCTTCCTTGGGGGAGCCCAGGGCTAACGAGTCACTTTTGCTTTATGGGAAGGAAGGACAAAGCCTTTACTTTTCCACTTCTTCTTCATGTGAAATTGAAGGGACTACTTTCTGTCAGGGTCCTCAAAGAGCAAAGTCAATCAAAGAAAAAGAAAAATACCATTCTCTTCAAGCATTTGGCATGTAAAAGGAAACCTTGAGAGAGCACACGTTGGCTGTATGCTTCCTGACGAGCCTAGTGGCCTTCTAGGACGCAGGGACTCCATCAGGGGACAAGGGCAGAGCTGTGGATGTCATCTCGCTGGACTTCTGTAAGGCCTTTGACACAGTCCCCACCAATATCCTTCTCTCTAAACCGGAGATGATTTGATAGGTGGACTCTTTGGCGGATGAGGAACTGGTTGGATGGTTGCATCCAGAAGCTATTGGTCAACGTCTCAATGTCTGCATGGGGACCAGTGAGAAGTGGTGTCCCTCAGGGTTCTGTAGTGGGACAGTGGGATTGAGTGCACCCTCAGCAAGCTTGTGGAGAACACTCACGGAGCCCAGGCCACCCTGATGTGCAGGGCCACCAGGAGGAACACTACAAGGAGGAGGCGTTGGGCAGGCGCCATGGCCTCTGTCCCTCTTGACTTGGAGAGAAATGGCTGATCCCTGAAGCTGTGGGTGGTGAATCTGTCTCTGTCCCAGGCTGTACCCTGGTGTGGCTGGCTCCAGTCCTCGCTGGAGGAACGGAGCAGGGGGCTCGTGGGGCAGGGGGGCTGTTGTGGTGTGCTCTGGGGCTGGAGGCTGCTGGGCTGGTGCTGCTCTTGGTGCGGGGTGGCCAGGGACGGGCTGCAGGGGCCCATGGGAGGGCGGCTGTGCTGGTGTTTTAGGCCGCAGCGGCGGTTGCTGCCGTTGGGTCCGTCTCTGCAGGGCGCCGGGGCGGCTGGTCCAGCCTTCCGGGCGCAAGGGGCATCCGCCGGTTCCCAGGTGGGCTCCTGAAGGTGCCGAGGACGATCTGTGGAGAGAGGAGGCTGCTGAGGCCTCAGCTGCAGACGCGACACGGGGACGCTCCTCCACGGCACGGCACGGCACGGCACGGCACGGCCCAGCGCTGGCAAGGCTCACCACGGCGGGCTGAGCTGCTGGCACCGCTTGGCCCAGGTGGACACCTGCACCTCCTGGCACCACCCAGCAGGGGCATTCCTGCGGGCGCTGGTGCGAGCCTGGCTTCATGGGGCCGTCTCATGCCCTGCTCTGTCTCCTCCTGACCGTGCTTGGCCTGTGCCCGTCCTCGTGGGGGCTGCTCTTGTCCAGGCCGAGTCTCCTTTCTGCTTTGGTCCCTGGCACAGAGGCAGGCTGGGTCTTTTCTCTTACATGGACCTTAGCTGAGGTTCTTGCCTGGTTTTTCTCCCGTGGGCTGTACGGGGCGGGACACAGGGATGCTCCTCCACAGCACAGCCCGGCACTCAGGACACAAGGTGGGAGCCAGACGTTGGTGGAGGCTGCAGAAGCTGCTGAGGGGCCTGGTGAGCTCTTGGCTGGCTGCTGGCGGCTCTCCAGACACTCTTTCCAGGCCATGGGCAACAGCCCTTGAGGAAACGGTGGACCAGCATACGGCCCCTCGGGGTTTCCTTACCAGGAAAGCTCCCACGCGCGCAGAGCAAGCCCTCGCTAAAGCCCTGCGGGGAAAACCATCACCCACGGTTCTCGGGGAGAAGCTTTAAAACGCTCTCCCCTCCATACTTTGACACCTTGCTGGGAATAGGAACTGCCGCCTGAGCCAAGGCCTCAGAACTAACAACAGGCCCGGACTCCCATGTGATGGCACTCAAGATGATCTTCTCCATGACCTTCCCAGGCACCAAGGTCAGACTGACAGGCCTGTAGTTCGCCGGATCCTCCTTCCAGCCCTTCTCCAATCTCTCATCAGAGAGAAGTGGTGTCCCTCAGGGTTTTGTATTGGGACAGCGGGATCAAGTGCACCCTCAGCAAGCGTGTGGACAACACCACGCTGTGTGGTGTGGCTGACATGCCTGAGGGATGGGATGCCATCCAGAGGGATCTGGACAAGCTTGAGAAGCGGGCCTCTGTGAACTTCTCGAGGCTCAAAAGGCCAAGCGTAAGGTTCTGCATCTGGGTTGGGGCAACCCCCAGTAGCAGCACAGCCTGGGGAAGAAGGGATGGAGAGCAGCCCTGCCGAGAAGGGTGCTCAGAGGGCTGCAGCACCTCTGCTATGGAGACAGGCTGAGAGAGTTGGGGGTGTTCAGTGTGGAGAAGAGAAGGCTCTGGCGAGATCTCATAGCGGCCTTTCAGTACTTGAAGGGGGCTTATAAGAAAGATGGGGACAGACTTTTTAGCAGGGCCTGTTTTCACAGGACAACGGTAATGCCTTTAAATTATAAGAGGGTAGACTCAGACTGGATATAAGAAAGAAATTGTTTACGCTGAGGGTGGTGAAGCATTGGCCCTGGCTGCCCAGAGAGGTGGCAGACGCCCCATCCCTGGAAACATTCAAGGCCAGGCTGGACGGGGCGCTGCGCAACATCATGTCGTTGAAGACGTCCCTGCTCATGGCAGGGGGGTTGGACTAGGTGGCCAGTGTGAGAAATAAGTCCCGGTCCGAATTAAATAGGCTCAGGCGGAATCCTCTGTGAAGCACATTTTTATTCACGTTCTTGCAAGAGCAGGTGACCTAGCAAGTAGGCACACTTTCAGTTCTTGAAACACACCTTTTTATTTCCTAATCCCGGCCGAATTTTTCCCTCCCCTGTTTCCCATTGGTTGGGTACTCCAGGGTTCACAGTCTGTCCCAGGCGCCTAAAATTCTTCCCGTATGTCCTGCCTGTTTACTTCTCTTTATGATACACCTAAAGGGATTATCTGACTAGTTTATTTCTTTCCTTTTTGGTAAGAATTTGCTCAATGTGATTAGCCCTGGTTAAATGTTTGACTACCCTTCTAGACACTAATCCGGTATGGATCAGTTTGTCCTTTTGCCTGTGTGACAAGAGATGTTCTACAAGCCTTTGCTGGACCCTCTTTGTTTTAGTCATTCCCTTATCATGCCACCTCTGATGGAAACGGCTCTTCTCCTCTGCAAAAGCAATACCTGCCTTTCTTACACCTGTAAAGGTCCCTTCCAACTCAAACCCTTCTATGATTCTATGATTCAGGGCGCTGGGAGCATTGACTGCAAAGAGCCGGTCCATCTGAACGTGAAATGCCTGCTAGGATGAGTCGAATGGCTTTGGCCCCTGCAAGCACACGGCAGACAAAGAAGCGACTGGTCTGAGTGGTTTGTGGTGGGCTGGAGCAAAAGTCCCATTAACTTCAGTGCCCAGGAGCGTCGGGTCCCTCCGCAGCGACCATTTAAATTAAAAGGAAGGACTTTCACTCGCCGAGGCAAACAGCTCCGGTGCTGGCACGTGGGCAGCGGGGCCAGGCGATGGCGGCGAAAAGGGGCTTTTCCTGAATTTTCCTGAGGCCGGAGCGAGGCCGGGCGGGGCCGGACCCGCCGGGAGCCCGCAGCTCACGCGACACGGGGCGGGGCCTGCAGCGGCAGCGGCCTCGCCCACCCCCTTCAGGGGCGGCCCCGGGGAGCTCGAGCGCTCCAGGCGGGCGGCAGTTCGCGCGGAAGGGCGCGGGAGGGTCGCGAGGGGAGCTCAGCCGTGGTCTCTACCCGAAGGGCGCAGCTTCCCGCGTCTGCTGCACCTGCCAGAGCAGACGCGGCCCTACAAACCGAGCTCCCGTGGAAGCACGCAGCCCCCCAGGTCGCCGGCTGCAGGGGGTGCCTTCGCCTCTCGCGGCTGGTGGGTGGGAGGAGAGGTGACAGCTGCGTGAGGTGCCCCAGGGGGATGATCTACTCAGCCTGGCAGCAGAGCTGAAAGAGGAAGCAGAAAGGCTGCGGAGCGTCAGGGAGAGTGAGAAAGGAATGGACTGGTGGAAGCAGACTCTGACCTCCCTGAGTCAAAAACCAGAAGAGCCCCAAAAAAAACCCGAGCTGAAGGAGACCTGGTCCCTTCCCCCTGCCACCGAAGGCAGTGGCCAAAGGAGGCCAGTGAATGGAGGCTAGTCCCTACGAGGGGAGGGAAGTGAACTCCCTCCTTGCCCACATCCCCCAGCCAGGTGCCTCTGCACAACAGGTATGAGGCTCTTGAGGAGGTAGGCCAGCCCATGGATGGCATGGAAGATGGTTTGGCTACACCAGAAGAGATGCCGGGACCAGCAAGGCCTACCCCCAGTTTAGAAACTGCCTCTGCAAGGGAGAAGAGGCGGGTTATAGCAGTAGGACGCTGCCTTCTGAGGGGGACAGAAGGCCCAATATGCCGCGCAGACCCTCTTGACAGGGAGGTATGTTGCCTCCCCGGGGCCCGGGCCAGGGACGTCACTCGAAAACTTCCCAGCCTGGTTCGGGCCGCAGACTACTGCCCGCTGTTGCTCTTTCACGTGGCTGTTGATGAGGTGGCAACACATAGCCCAAGAACAATCAAGAGAGACTTCAGGGCCTTGCGAAGGTTAATAAGGGAGTCTGGGGCACAGGTTATCTTTTCTTCTGTTCTCCCAGTTCCAGGCAGGGACACCGTAAGAAAAAGACGTGTGCAGTCTATCAACACGTGGCTCCGTGGGTGGTGTCACCGCCACAGTTTTGGGTTTTTCGACAATGGGATGGCCTACACGGCACCAGGCTTGTTGGCATCGGATGGGGCTCATCTTTCTGAAAGGGGGAAGAGGGTGTTTGCTCATGAGCTAGCGGGGCTCATTGACCAGGCTTTGAACTGGGCTTTTTGGGGGAGGGGGATGCTACCCGGCTTGTTCCGCTCTGGGGAGACCCCACCTGGAGTGCTGCCTCCAGCTCTGGAGTCCTCAACACGAGAAGGTCATGGACCTGTTGGAGCAGGGCCAGAGGAAGCCACAAAGATGATCCGAGGGCTGGAGCCCCTCTGCTGTGAGGACAGGCTGAGAGAGCTGGGGGGGTTCAGCCTGGAGAAGAGAAGGCTCCGGGGAGACCTTATAGAGGCCTTCCAGTCCCTAAAGGGGCTCCAGGAAGGATGGGGAGGGACTTTTTATCAGGGAGTGTAATGGCCTCAAACTGAAAGAGGGTAGATTTAGGTTGGATATCAGAAATAAATTCTTTTATTAGAATAGATTATCTCGTTATAATCTATTCTAATATATTATAATCTCATTTATTAGATCTTATGCATGTAGCCACCCTGTCACCACCGCGACTCTTCACTGTACCACCACAAATTAGTAAGTGTTGGGAAGCCGGCACTAAAAGAGTAGCCTAGGACGGGGTGAGACAGGCTGTCTAACCAGGATGGGTTTAGGGATGGCGGGGAAAAGGAGCCTGGTCACAGCCTGCGCTGCAAAGCCTCCCCACGACCCCGACAGCTTCACGTCCTTCAAGTTTATTGTCTGTGAGAAAATGTAATTCACATCCTGAGCACTGAATTTGAGCCTTAAACCACGACCACGCACAGTCAATTCCATATAAACCTCTGTACTAAGGTTAGGTGAATAACTTAATGGAATTACAAAAGAATTTATTTTACAATGATAAATGTTAGGCTCCAACACTTCACATATTTGGTAATCTGACGATTTTTCCACAACAGTCAACAATATGTTCATATGCGTGTACCTTTTAAATTTTTGGCAGGTACAGAGCTCACCTGACATGTTCTTTCCTTACATCCTTTCTCTACAATTCTTTGCTCATTAATACAAAAGCATTTCTGGTTTTCAGAGTAATGACTGCTCAATCTCTGCACATTTTAACTTTGGAAAACTTTAAAAGTTAACAGTTTAGGGGTTTTTTTGTTTGTTTTGTTCTTATAGTAGTATCAGAACTACCTTTTGGGAAATCTAACAAATTCAGGACATGTCAAATAGTACTCCTGGTACTATGTGAGAAGAGATCCATCCCTAGGATTCTGAGGGATTATTTTGTTCCAGGTGTAGAAGGTTTCTTTTTAAATTACCGTATCAGATCAGGCCTGGGGGTGGTAGTGAAGGCTTATAGGATCAGCCCCGCAGGCCCCCACTCCGTACCAAGCCTCCTCGTGCGAACACAGACGTCGCTAATGAGGGTAACAGATGGGACTGGGGCCAAAAGCTGCTATTTCCCCACAGCTCCCTGGTACCCCATGTGAAAGTGGGATGACAGGCATACCGGTGGAATGCAAAAATCAATTCCAAAGGGAGCAGATATTGCACCCCCAACTTGTTCTGCACAAAGCCAACCCCAAACTTGCTCTCTTAACTACTTGCAAGACGATTTTGAGAGAACATGCACCAGCAGCTCTATTGTCAATCTGTCTCGTTGCACGTGCTTAATGCAAGAGTGGGGGAGACAGTCCTTGTACCAAACTCCATTTGATGCTTTTAGTCTGGATCCCAAGGCAGGTGTTTGGGTCCACCATTCTTCCCCTCATTCCTTTTGAACCCACTGACCACTTTCAAGCCAATTTAACTGAAAAAAGTGCAAAAAGAGTTAAGTTCCCTCCAGCTTCATGATGGTTTTCTATTAGCAGTCTCTGTGAAAAAAGGGTGGAACATTAAGTTCAAAAATTTTTTTTTGAGATTACAGGATTCACATGGAAATGGTGGAGAAATATGAATGCCCTAATTGTGAGAAAAGCTCCAGCTGTCACTTGTACATTACTAATGGAAATCCAGAAAATGAAAAAAAAAAAATTACTAATGAAAACCCAGAAGCAAACAGAAAACAAGAATCCGGGTTTCACCAGTTCCAGTGCTATGTGACCACACACTTCCATATTCACCAGGCTGAGACACTCGCTCCAGTCCCAGTGTTGCCAGCTCTTTTCACACTTTTTTCGTCTTTACTATTTTGACCATCTTCTAATTTTGTATAATTTACAAAGGCACATGTACGTACGTTTTCACTGTTACACAAAACGGGTAGAACTGGGACCAACCACGAGTTTTATCGCCCTTATCTCTTGCTTCTCGCTTAGAGGTGCTGCCCTAAGATGCTGTTTAGGTGCCGTTTACTTGCCATGACCGCTGTGTTCGGAGGTAACCTGACCTCCACGGGGCTAAGGTTACAGCTTGTAAGCACTCGCTGCTGCAGCCAAGCATTGCTTAGCAAGTCAAATGCTCAGAATAACTTCACTGTCACTCCTGATCTTTTGCACTTGGAGCAACCGAAGCTCAAGTGCGGTACAAGGAAATCTGCAGCAGCCAGTGGCAACGTGCCACCTCTTTACTGCATCTACCAGTTCGGGTCAGAACTCGGGCATTCTACATCGCCCCTTTTTCAAAGAACTGAATTTGACAAATTTATCATAACAAGTGGTTTATACATCTGAATTTTTTTCTTCTGTACTGATACCAACTGCATTTGCCCACAGCGTTTGTTTTCAACATTGTCTACACTGTGATCCACTCTTAAATGAGGAAAAGGCCTTCCAGTATGTGAAGGGGGCCTACAAGACAGCTGGAGAGGGACTTTTTACAAGGGCATGTAGTGATAGGACAAGGGGTAATGGCTTCAAACTGGACGAGGGGAGATTTAGATTGGATATGAGGAAGAAATTCTTTGCTGTGAGGGTGGTGAGCCCCTGGCCCAGGTTGCCCAGAGAAGCTGTGGCTGCCCCATCCCTGGAGGGGTTCAAGGCCAGGTTGGACGGGGCTTGGAGCGACCTGGGCTGGTGGGAGGTGTCCCTGCCCAGGGCAGGGGGTGGGACTAGATGGTCTTTAAGGTCCCTTCCAACCCAAACCATTCTGTGATTCCTAACTTCCCCAAAGAAACAGAGTAACGCAAGCAGAACTATTTGTCACTACTTTGCAAGACCAAAGACTCTTGCTAGGATATTACACATAGTTTCAGCGTGCTTGATCTGCTTTTAAAATAATTGGTGCTATTGAAAATGTCCTGCTAATCCACAACTATGTGCATTTCCGTAAAACAGATGGGCTGGCACTTCTTATTAAAATACAAGACTTAAGTCAGGCAAAAAGTGATAAAAAAAATTCACTTTCTGAAGAAGAATTTGTCATGTTAACAACTGTCTGGTGCCTGATTGGACAAACTGTGGAATTGTTCTCTTCTCAAGCCAAAAACAATGTCACTTCCCAATTACGGGTAAAATGAGCAATGGCCACAAATGAATCAGTGTGCACCTGGCAAAGCGCAGGCCCAAAAGAACACCGTCACTCAATAAGTATTTCCTGCTCTGAAAATAAATGTGTCATCAATAGAATGCTTCATTTTTTTGAAAAATGCTTCTGTACCCCTCCTCGTTTACCTGCTAGCTGGGATTGACTTCCTTATTACGGCACTCCGCTTCTCCAGCAAATCCAGCCCTCCAGCAATCCTCACTATAGACAGCACAACCTTACTAAAAACGCGTCCTTGAGTTTACGCATACCTCCTACAACATTGCTGAATATGACTCCTGAAAAACAACATTGTCTAATTAACACTTCCAGTAAATTCTGGCTGTGTAGTAGCAAGAATCAGGACAGCGCCTAAGCACGTTTACGGTGGTATTTTGCTCCTGAATGTGTTACTTGGGCAGGCATCTTTCTGGGTGCTCATACCCCATCTTGTGACCTACAGTGGAAGTGCAGGAGCTCCCAAAGTGCTTCTCGGTTGTACCTGGCAGACACCTGACAAAAGCTTCTCACCCTAACACGGGCTGTAGCTTCTGTATTCATCAGAAAATGCGTCATATTACACCTGAAAGTAAAGGTTAAAAAGTCATTTAGCAGCCGGCCGAATTTTATTTGTCAAAGTTTTACCTGCACAAGGATGAAAACGGCATTTGGGTTCACCTTTTTTAGCTATTGAGGCATCATAACTTTGTTTGTTTGACATGCAAAATGTCTGCCTTCAGACAGGTCTCTGTTTAATCACAGAATGGCCTGGGTTAGCAGGGACCTTAAAGATCATCTAGTTCCAACCCGCTATCATGGGCAGGGACACCTCCCACCAGACCATAATCTCCTCGTTGGTCTCACCACTGAAAACAGGGCTCCATGTTCCCTTCTCACACTTGTGATAAAAACCGTTACTTGTGAAGTAAGACAGGACACCACACACATACGAGCTTCATCAAAGTTGTTCATACAAAATTGTTAAGAACTCACAAAAGTGTATTTATTTCTAAAATTTCTCAAAAGAAGAAAACAGAAAAGCTTACAAAGACTGTCACGAGTACTCTGCGTTCACAGATTTTTTTTAAGGTCTCTCTATCCCAATGATCTTGTGAAAATTAAGAGACACAGAAAACAGATCTGTGTTTGAAGTTTGTTTTTAAAAGATAGCATTTCCTTCCCTGAGCTTGTACTAGCCCTGATGAGTCTGATGTTGCAGACACACTGACAAGCCGAAGGAGCACCTCCCCTCCTCTGAAAGACTGTGATGTGCCTTGTAGCCCCTCTGCATCCCCAAAACATTAACAAATCAATCAGGAATATAATCAGGAAAGGTATTTTGATCAAGTAACAACACATTAACATAACACTTCCAAGTCAGATTACTTCTGAAGTAGAACAGGATAAAACTCAAAGGCAGCTGCAAAGTACAAACTCTGTCAAAAATACACAAATCGCAACATTGTGAACAGCGACCTAGAGATTTCTCTCACCCACCTGCAAAGGCCAGTAACTTAAAAACAGGAATTACTTACAAGGGTGGCTGGTAGAAAAGAGGCTCTTCTTCCCAACAAGGAACAGTAACAAACTCATTAGTTCAAGAGCTCATCGGGATTGCAGGGAAGGATGAAGAGAAGTGTGTCTGGGATTGCTCCCCAATTAAACAAGGTTATGATCTATCAGAGAATGCTATCAGCAAAGCATTTAAAACTCCAGTCGTGTTGCTCATTCAACCATCTACTTGAATAGACCATGAAAATATGATGAAAACAAAAGCAGTCAATGCCAAGGAGAAAAGCCACTCCTGCAAAGCTGAAAAGCCAAGGGCTCTGTATAGAAACTGCATGTACATGTAGGGTATTTATCGGGAAGTGTTTCTCCTCACCCGCTCCGGAGAGTTTCCTAAAGACGCCACAGTTGGCCACACCGGTTAAGTGCTTCTGGCTGCAGCTGGTGTTTGTGATTTACCTGGTGCCATACCACTTGGCAGCGGGCAATAGTTCAGATGGCCGCTGTTTGGAAAGGTGTACACACGACCACCGGTCTCTTATCTTTCAACCAATTTCCAGCCTGAGCAGCTTACAAGAAACAACCTGGAAGCAGGGAGAGGGGCAACGGCGATGGGCCAGAGGAATCCAAAGCCCCTAAGCCAGGCAACGGTGCTAATGAGAACCAGGGCTAGCGGCTGGCCTGGAAACTTGAGCCACCGCTGGCCCTAAGACCACAAACCCTCACATGAGTGACCACGGGCCGGAGGGACACGCACTCCGGCCTGACAAGGCAAGGCCAGCCGGGCCGGGCCGCGCAGACCCTTCCTGATGGCGGGAGGCCTGGTCGCGGGCCTGCGGGCAACTGCGACACCGGCAGGGCCGAGAGAGACGCCCCAAGGCGGGGGAGGACAAGAAGCGGCCCTAGAGAGGACGGGAGGGCCCGCGGCCCGCTCAGCCCCACCGGGCACCACCGCGCCAGGGCGGCCGCCGGGGGCGCCATTTCAGGGATGCCCCCGAGGACGCCTGAAATAAATGGCGGACGGGGGGGGGGGGGGAGGGAGGGGAGACTTTTCCCCGTTACCCAATGAGGAGAGAGAGTGCCGGGTGGAGGCGGTGCTGCACCGCCCCAGAGCCAATGGGCGTGAGAGGAGGCGGATGATAGACGGGTGGCGCCCTCCGCCTGGCGGCTCCGGGGGGCGGGGCCTGGCGCCCGCCGGCCAATGGGGAGGCCGGCGCGGGGCGCGTCGCACTTTCCCGTGGTGCCGTGCGGCGAGCGGCGGCAGGAGCGGCCGCGACTCCATCCGGGTCCCGGCACGGCTCCGGGTCACCCTGCGGCAGGTAACGGGGCGGCGGCGGGCGCGGTCCCGGTCTCGGTCTCTGCGGGGCGCCGCCATCGCCCGCCTGGCGGGCGGCGAGCTGGGGACAGCCGGCGGGAAACGGCACAGCAGGGCCGGGGCGGGGCGGCGGGCGGGACGGGCGGCCCCGGCCCTCTCCCGAGCGCGGAGACTTCGGCCCGGTCTCTCCACTGGGCGCCGGGGTGAGGGCTGCCCCTAGCAGGGAGGGGTGGTGGCGGCTGCGGCCTCCTGCTCCGGTGAGAGAGCAGCCGCCGGGCGGGGCCTCCCCGCCCCCGGGGCTGTGCGTTTATCGTCGTTATTTTCCTCATCGAGGCCTTCTTTTTTTAAAATTGTTTTATTATTATTTTTCCTTCCTTCCCTCTCTCCCTTCCCCCCCCCCCCCCCCCCCCCCCCCCCATAATCTCTCCTCCAGACTAACTTGAAGGCCCGGAAGTGCCGCCCCCGGGCGCTCCGGAGTGGTGGGTCGGCCCCGCCGCCCGATGGGGATAGGCCGTGGATGCCGTCAGCGCCTGGGTACGTCACTTCCGCTATCAAGTATGGGGGCAGGGGAGACCTTGGCCTGGGAGGGGGGAGACACCCCCCCTTCCCCGGGGGGGGACGACGGACGGACACGACTTGATTCCGTTAAAAATATACCTAGAAATCATCTTTTAATCGTAACAGCAGGTCACGTTTAACCCGTGACAGAATTTAGGGGGAAATTAATCCATCCCTTCGAAAGCAGTAGTGTTTCTCTAACTTAAACGATATTCAAGAAGCAGGGCACCCGCTTCCTAATTGTCGGAGCCGGGTGAAGCATCCTCAGCTTCCCGAAAAGAGTTGCTGACTGGTGTGGCTCCTCTTGGCAAACGTGACGTATTCTGAGCAGCAACATTCGGGTAAATTCAGGCTGAATTTACCCAGCGGGTTGTTTAAAGTGGTTATTCCAACTTGGCGGCAGTCTTTCCGATGTAGCCAGTGTGCGATAATAGATTTAATATTATTTTTTAGGCCATGTAGCAAGCAGGGCAATCCCTCACAAAGAGGGACTTGCTAAATAGCAGTATTGTGATATCTTTTCCGGATGAAATTGTTGATTGTAATGTTTTTAGCTGAGCTTTTCACCTAAGTTGTACTCCGTATATCTCAAAGGCAACCTCAATTCATACAGGCCACGCTAGGAAGTTATTTTGTGTAATAAGACTGGAGACTTGGCAAAAGGAAGCTTCGATAAAACATCAAATCACTTGCTTTGTTTTTCTACTACTACTAACAAGCTGTATCCTTATTTCAGTTTCATTTTGATAAATGCCTTCTGTATTTTTCTCTGTTGTTAGTAGCAGAAAACATCAGTTCATTTGCAAAATAGTGAAAGGCTCCCTGGTCTTACAAAGGGCAGCAGACGTTTGATTACGTTGCTAATTAATAACGTTAAATGGCATTCTTGAAAATGTTGTTTTCATCCACTAACGTCATTATTTGATGAATTTGTGTAATTATATTAACATGCAAACTTTATGCAGAAGAAGAAGTTAGCCCACGAGCTAGTAGCAGGTCCCAAGAGATAAAAATCGAGCAAATAAATACACATTTGTACATTTATAAGTATGCATCCCTGTTGGGAGCAGGAACAAGTAACCAAAACGATGGTTTCCTCTGAGAAGTGCGCTGAGACCTTTGTGCTGTTTGAAGCTGTAGCTGAAGTGAAGTGTGCTCATAACACGCGTTTCTTCTGCCAGTGCACTGACAGACGCGTATTCAAAAAGGATTTGTGAAAATCTGATAACGTTTTAGTGTAGACACTTTCCTTACATACAATGTTATCTAATCTCGCCGAGGTTTTTGCCAGCATTCTACAGTACGCATGCACCATTTATACATAGATAGTTTAATACTAATATTGGATCATCGAGCATGTCTACAGGAAGATGCTAGGATGTGTATTACTTTGGTTCTTTGTTCGTGTTAGAAATTATTATGCTCACTTAGTTTACTTTTCCGCAGGAGATACGCCTTCGTTTGGTGCATGAGTGGGCAGTACTGACTTCTAATTTCTTTCAGACTGTGATTTCTGTGTGTTTATATTCCATCTGTAACTAAATGGTTAGAGAACCAAGTCAAAATCAAACAGAAAAATTGAAAACGTGGCAAAACAGTAATGTTTTACAATTACTTAAAACCAGAATGCTTTGTGTTAAAGCAGTTAAATGTAAATGAATATAGATTTTGTTTTAAAAAAAAAAAAGGCCTTTCCTATTGATACACTGGATAAATACATTATTGGTGAGAATCAGCGGTATTACTCTTACGCTGTTGTGTGAAAATTTCCAAGAAATGCTGTAGCGGACGCATCCCTGTCTAGGTGCATGGACTTTGGTACTGTCACCCTTAGCGTTAAAGCACATCTATAAATTCGGCTAGCGTTGTGCGCTGAAACTGCTTGTACTCCTTTTCTCCTCTTTTTAAAATTTGCCAGTTCAAACAAGTATTCTGATGTGCTTGACACTCACTCTGGTGAATTGCTGCTAAATGGACTGCACGTCCAAATAATTTTAAGTTTTGGGCCATAAGCGGGGGACTCCTAAAAAGATGCCTGGACTTCAGCTGGCAAGTGTTACCTCCTGATTGAAAGAATTCTTGCTTTCTTGGTCTCTCCTGTTTTCAGTGCAGGTAAATTTGCTTGGCACAAAGCAAAAAAACCCAAAAAACAAAAAACCAACCAAACAAAAAACAAACTGAAAACCAACCCACCCTCTAATCTGTTTAGTCTTAATCTTCACACAGCTTTTTAATTTACAGGTTTGATTTTCTGTTATATTTAATTTTGCCCGCTGGGTTTCTAAAGCTGAATTTAAGCACTAGAGTAAAATAGTCTTTTCAGATAACGGGCTGTTTACAAATCTACAATTGCCCAATGATGTTTTCGCAGAAGGATGTACTACAGCGTTATATACCTCGCGTTAACGTATCTGTTTATCTCCACGCTGCATACGGCAGGTGTCAGAAAAGCACAGTTTGTGTAGGAACTGCTCCTTCTACAAACTCACTTTCAGCTTTAGGTGGTTTCGTCTCTGCTGCAAAGTGGACAAAATAACTGGGAGAATAAAGCATTTGTCTTTTAGGATCACCCTGAGAAGAAATGGGACTTTTGTTATTTCCACACATACACATTTTGTTTCTCCAGCAGAGTAATGAATGAAAATCATAATTATCATTTGAGCTATTTTTTCTCTTTCAAAGGCTGGAGAATAGCTTAAGAGTGCTCATGTTCGTCTTTGTGGTACTAAACAAGAACATGTAAATTCTTGAGACTCTTTTTTTGTGCAGTTTAGGGTCATTTTGGAGGTTTTAAACTTACAGGTAGCTCAAGAAAACCCTGAAAAGCATCCTTCAGAGCACCAGAGCCCACTTAGATCCTACTACTGTCACTTCTCTTGGACACAAATTTGGAGGAAGGCTCTAGCAAGATAAGCGCTTTATTTGTACAAAGGAGAAGGTACAGTACAAGACTGTGAATATAGAAGATGAAATACTTTTAATTGACAAAAACCTTAGTGTCAGTAACTATGTAATCTTACTGAGCCTCTTTTGGTGGTGATGGTAGGTGCGCATGAAGAAGGTGATGAGGTAGGTGCGCATGTAGCACGTGATGACAGACGTGCAGGGGCAGTTGAGTGAAGCGAGGGGAAGCAATACAAAGGGTAATTGTGTTAATCATGCCGCTCCCTTTTCCCCCCCTCCAATCCCCACCAGTCAAACAACAAACAAACAAAAAAAACACTGAAGGAACAAACCTGAGTTTGTAAGGCTGCATGTAGTCCCTGGGGACGCTGGGTGTGCAGGTTCGTGGCTGGAGAAGGTGGCAGGAATTCAGTTGCTGAAAGAGTCCATAGGAGTCTGGTAGCATGGCTTCAAGGCAGGGCGTGCTACTGAAATCATGGGGTAAAGCTGTGAGGAATTGGTGTTAGTGCTGGTATTGTAAACCCTGGAGCTCCATCGCGTGGCGAGAGCTGTGTGTGACCAGGCTGGAGCCTCAGCCCTGGGCTGCAGCTGGCAGCGAACGCGTTCATCTGTGCCACTGCTGCGTTAATGTTGTACAGTTACACAATTAGTGTCATTTTCTTCACTGCCGCTGCTTTGGGGATTTTAAAATACAAACACATGGTGACTGGAGAAATACTGCTTTGAACTCAGCTTTTAACAAGGAAAGCAAATTAACCATGTGTTTCTTAAAAGCTTACAGTCTCCGTAGCCAAGTGTTTGTTGCTGAAGGAGAGAATACGCCCTGAAGGAGAGGACAGCCCTGAAACTCTTGTGCCATGCTAAGGTGTGATATCATCAGCTCGGTGACCTCAGTAGCAGGGATGTATGCAATAGCAGATTCACTTGATGAGAACGTACCAAATCAGTAAAGGCTGTGCCAGAGCATAATTTATCAAGCGTGCTGTACATCAGGCTTCTCTGCCGCTGCGTGTGCCAGAAAGCCTCAGTGCATGCCATCAGAGAAGCAGCATACAGCAGGCCTCCAAGGAGACCTGGCGGAGCTCATTCTGTAAAAGGACACTGCAACTTGAGTGATACGCGGCTTCAAAACCATGAGAAATAACCCACAGGTTAGAAACCCTCAGAACCGCAGGATTAATATAAAGCGGAACACTTAATTTGCTAGGCCTTGCATGAATACGCAGTAAAAAAAAAAGCAAAAGGTAACCTGAACTTCCAAAGGAAGATTTTTTGACTAGAATTTTAATTCTTTTAACTCTGTACTAGAAGTATTAAACTGAATAAAAATGATACCCAAGTGATGCAACATCAATAAAACTGCTTTTCTGCAATAGGTAGAAGACAGGATACCTGATGAGCTTTCATAAGGTGTATTTGTTACAGAATGAGGTTTTCCTAACATCTTACGTGCACTTTATGATCTCAAGCCAGACCACTGTATATAACCACGGGATAACAATTGGAAGTAAGTAATACATTTTTTTCAAGGACTTCTTTTACCGTAAGTAACAGCCCACCCAGATCTGTATTAGATCTTTTTTTTTTTTTCCAGGAAGGTGAAAGGAGACAGATTCTTAAGGATTGAGGAGCTGCAGGTACTTAACAGGAATACTTGGTGGTGGCAGTAAAAAGTGATTTAGAATTGCCGATAATAGAACTGGATTGGGAAGTCCTGCTATTGGTGGAAATAAAAAATAAAAGCTGCTTGATGTATCTTCTCAAGTTGGTTAGGTTTATAGCTAACTTGCCTGAAGGTGGTGAAATGCAACACGGTTTCTAGGTTTATCACAATCCTTGTGTCCTCCAGGCTTAATTTTAAAAAAGGAAATTCGGAAGCGTTGCCTTATGTATTTGATACATTTTGCGTTTTTTGACTTCAGCTTTTTGTGTGGTAACACCTATTCAGTTTTTCAAAGCGCTTAAAACATTTTCAGTACCTCAGGGAACCATCAGCTTCATCTTAAAGATCCTTCTGAAACTAAACAGCTGGGACTTCAGTAAGCCCATGGCGTCCCTGAGTAACAGAGTCAAGACAGCGAGCTGGCTCTCTGCAGGTAGCCTCGCTGGCCAGGCCTCAGCAGGCTGCCTCTCGGGGAGAAATGGCATCTTTACGTGAATTCTGCTGGGCTGCTGAAGGTTTAGATGCAGGAACGGGGAGCTGAAAGGACTGTCGGCTTCCCTACTGACTGTCTGCTTGACAGCAGGACCTCTGCCTGAGCTCATTCAAAAGGATGTGGTGCGTGCCAGCGCTTCATAATGGTTTGACTTTGTCCCAGTGCTACTATTCTAATTTATTTCTGGTGTAGGCATTGGGACCAACTGCTCGTGTCCATCTGTGCATGCTAAAGTGTACGTTCTGGTAGGCGTGTAAGTTAGCAAAAACAAATAAAGGGGTTTATGCGAGTTACAAACAAGATTTTAAGAGTGATTCACCAAAAAATGTCATCAATATTTGTATAAAGGATTCTGGAGCAAGGGGTTGAGGGGGTTGTAAAGTACTTTTATTTTTTCTCCGTTCAAGGAATAACATCATCCCTTTGTATATTAATTGACTGGATCACGCATTGTGTTTTTTGGCAAGGACATTAACATGCATTAGGGCACTCTTGTTCTATCAAGGCTTTGTTTGAAGAGTGGTCTGAAAAACCTCAGCTTAGAATTGGGATGAAATACTAGTAAAACACGCATTTAATTTTTAAAAACTGAATTTCTGTAAACATTTTCAACTATCTTCTGAATTACATTGACAAACCAATCAGTTTTCCTCTCCAGCTCTGTTCTCAAGATGTCCTTGCTAAGAAGGGGACTGTAAGGCACACAGCTGGCTGGCAAGTATTTTGATTTCAATATTCTCCGACTTTTTACTTCAGGATCATGTTGAGCCGTATTAATGTGGAACTTGGCTTTAAGGTTACGTCTGTCAGGAGCAGTTACAGAAAGTCGCTTGTTTCTGATCTGAAACCAATGTATATTTTAAGTGGCCTTTTGGTAAGGGAGCTTAACAATTAAAATCAGGGTATAGGCTGTGATCTTAATGAGTTTCATTTATAACAAAAGAATCCCTGTGTGTGGGACTAATGTAACTTAAAACTAACAGAAGAAGCACAAAGTACTACTGACAGTACATGATTTTGAGCTATTAACTGTTATGATAGCTGAAAAAAGTTGCCGTATGTAATATATTTACTTCATCAGGATTCTAAGTATTAGGGCCTCATATTGAGCCGTGTAAATTGGCTGCATTGTTATGGTCCTAGATTTTATTATTTTTAAGTTCTAAAGAGGATGACATTTAGATCTGATGTTTCTGATAGACTTTTCTTCTAATTTCAGATTAGAGGCTACATCTGTGGAACACTAGTAGTACTTTAACAGACAAGTTTAATGACTGTGTGACTACTTGCTATGACTGCTACAACTTGCCACTGTCTAAAGATGAAACGTAGTAAGACCCAAGCAATTGGTAACATTTTGAAATTAGGGAATCTTACCTTTAAAATAACTTTATTGCACGACTGGGAGGAGTAAGGGGAATGTTTTTCCTACGTTCCGTATTTTATTCTGTAAATGCTGTCTGCAGCTAGCCTAACTTGTCTTTACTAAGGCGCCACTCTTCCCCCACCGGCTGTGAAGACGCCTGCGCTGTGGGATGAGGTAGTAGGTTGTATAGTTTTAGGGTCATACCCACAACTGGGAGATAACTATACAATCTACTGTCTTTCCTAAAGTAGCAGAAAGTCAACAACGGAAGCTTCTCAATTTTAAGCTCGCTGTCAGAGTCTGCTGAACTGCTGTACTTGCAATGCTTATAGGGGAAGATATTTCTGTAACGTCTGCGGGTAATCGTGTTTACACTTTTCTAATTCGTGGAGAAGCTAGGTTATCGTTCTACATTCATTTTTCTCCTCTAACAAGTGAAAAATGAAGAACAGACTGGTTCCTGTACGCGTATGGCGGGGTAATCAAATACAAACGAGTGCTGTTCTAATTGTTGTGTTGTTTAACATTGCTAACTGAAGTATCGAATGCCCTTTGGAATGAAACTGTGGTTAGCTATGTAAGCTCTTTGCAGAAGTATATGCTTCTCTGTCAGAGTGAGGTAGTAGATTGTATAGTTGTAGGGTAGTTATTTTACCCTGTTCAGGAGATAACTATACAATCTATTGCCTTCCCTGAGGAGTAAAACAAACCGCGGTCCTTTGCAGTCATTCATGTCCTTATTGAGTAAAAATATTGCTGTCAGAGAAATTCAGGGTTGTAAAGCATCAAATTAATCAGTGACGGAATTTGCAGGATTAACAGTCAGTGTGAACGGGGCAACCCCCAACTGATGTATTTGACTAATACGACTTTTCTTTCAAGGTGAGCGGCACGGTGCTGACTGGATACGGAAAATGCTTATGTTACTAGGTTTAGAGTGGAATACCCCATAGAGTGGAAATTATTCTAAACCAATTTGGGTTTGAATGTAAAAACACATGTAGCTCGAACTTACGTATTGTGACCTAAACTGTTTTGAGACCCCGGTTTCTATAATGCATTAAAATTCCATGACTCCAACTGCTTAGTAAAAGTTGGAGGAACAACTTAACAATTACACTTTACTAGTAAATCTGCTTATTTTTCTCCAGTTCTAGCAAGTGACACTTAAACAATGTAATACAAAATTAAAGTTGAATGGTAAAAATTGACCCCTCACCTTTTTGGGGGAGTGTAGAGCTATGAAGTTTGAGCACCCAAGATCCAGAACTGTAGTTTTTTATCCGAGTTGGTTACTGTTTTTATGTAAAAAGACGTTTTAAGCTTATTGCGTTCTTTTTCCTCCTGACGTCCTAGGTGTACCCTGTCTAACTGCTTCTGCGCTGCTGCGGCCAGCTCGCAGCTTTACTATAGTAAGAAAGAAAAGCACGAAAATGCTTTTTTGGGACCGAAAGTTTAGTGTAGTAGGCAAGAGTGAAAAACGGAGCCAATCATCAGTGTTTAAGCCCGGAGTGTTAGAACTGGTTAACCGCTTACCAGGCAGCGCTGACAGCCTCCGCTCGCAGTACGTGCAGAAGACCAAAAGCAGCTGGTAAACTAAGCTGCCTTCCCCGAGCAGCTGCTAAGCAAGAGGAGCTGCACAAAGGAAGCACTGGGCTCCTAGGAAGAGGTAGTAGGTTGCATAGTTTTAGGGCAGGGATTTTGCTCGCAAGGAGGTAACTATACAACCTGCTGCCTTTCTTAGGGCTTTATTATAACACCAGGACCATTTTGGCTCCATCCTAACCTCTGCAGCTTTGGTGCGCGAAGAGAAGTGACGCTATTTCTGAACATGCTGAGGCTTAATGAAACCGGTGTTATTGGCAGACTTGGTACCACACGCAAGCATAGTATCGCCAGCTGGAATTCAGTGTGGTGAAACGCTGCGTTTGAGGGTGCACGCTGCACTCCGGTGATTTTGGAAGGCAACCCCTTTGAGAGTAAGATCGAGTTCCCTGCGATGAGGACGGAAGTGGTATGTGCGTCCAGTTGGGGTACTAATGCTAAAACAGGTAGCTACAATACATCGTCCTTTGGCTTTGTGCGTTTCAGGTGAAAAAAAAATGAAGTTTTCCTTCCCCAGAAGGATCAGCTTACAGCTCACCTGAAAGCTGGTGGTTTCTCGACAGGTACGGGCACTCTATTCTAATAAAGCGAGCTCTCAATGATTTGCAGTCTTGCAGGAGGGAAGTTCTCAGTCAGTTAAAATGAATGATTGCATGGTTCGTCTCTCATGGAATTGTATGCTGAAAAGTACTCCGTAATTTTTTATGCTGCGCTACAGCAATAGTTCTGGTAGGGCTTCAGCCGGACACGCAGTATTACGGGGTACGGAGACGTTATTTTATCTGCTGAGCATCTTTTATTTTAGCATTAACATGTGATGCCTATGCCAGCCACTATTTAAACTTTTGACAATAAGACAGAATCGTAGATAACGATGAACATGTTAAGTGCCCTTATATTGAACATCCTGTGTGAATTTAATTGTACACATTTGATTTAATTAATAAAACACAGTGTTTTGTGCAGTTCTTAACGGTGAATGGACTTTACTTTCTCTGAAATAAGGAAGTGAGTTTTGCGGGAAAACAGTGCCCGCATTATTGAAATAAAAATCAAGACCACTTTGCAAAAATTACAGCGTTAACTAGAGTTAGTGTTAACAGATTATTCTGGTGTTAACTAAAAATTATTCTAGCGTTAACTATGACGTTTCTTAAAGAGCTTTGGTACAAGACTTCGTGGGGGAAGGTGGGAGGGTGGAATCCTTTCCACCATTGCTGATGAACATGCGGGAGCTCTGCTTTCTCCCGAGCCGCTTTCTGAGCACAAGTTGAAATTTCTGCCTGTAAATCTAGAGGGGAGGAGGGTGGGCTCCACCAGTCGCAGCTGCACCGGGGGGGTTGTGTAAGCGCGTCTGGTAAGGTGTCAACGGATAAGACTGAGGCGGAGAAACAGGTACCAATAAATTTGATTTCGGCAGTACAAAATGGCTTGAAAGCTTTAATATACTTAATATTTTGTTAAGTATAAGGAGTATGCTTATAAAAGACTTAAATCATCTCCCATTGCACCTGCCACGTTTGTAAAGCCCCTTTTGCGGGAGAAATTAACAGAGCTTGGATCCTAGATGAAAGCGAGGAGGTGTTTTATGTTGTTTGGAGTAATATTCAAGTTTTAGGCTTGATGTGCCTATTTCTGCCCTCGTGTTGCTGCAACACTTGATACTGGCCTCAGTGCTGCTGGGTTTCTTTAACAGTTTACTTCAGAAAACAAGAAGTAGGTGACGCTTTTATTTTTCAGTCTCTGACTGAAGTTCTGTACAGCTCAATGTTACTGTCAAAGCCACCTTATATATATATATTTTTTTTTTAAAGTGGTAAAACCAGAGCCCCGCTTAACAGAATCCTGAGGGTTCCTTAGGGAAAGGACCTGAGTTTGGGGCCGAGTGTCTGCAGGTGCTGTTAGCGTGCTGCGATGGCAGGTTCTGCGGAGCCGCTGCGCCAGCGGTGCTGCCGTCGGGCCTGGCCCGTCTCCTGCCGCGCCGTCAGGGGCCTGGTCGGGTCTCCTTAGAGCAGGGCAGTGCCGCTCAGTTAATTGTTTCAATGGTTAATTAGTTCTTCCCTTTATCTAAGGATGCTAACCCTTGACCTCCATCTTTCTCTGACTGACTCTGCCTTACCTGTAACAGGTACAGGCATTTATTTCCTTGTAATTGGAAGCGGCTTGATTAAGTGATAAGGCTCAACCTAGAAAGGAATTACGCTGTGGTTTAGCAGTCCCGTCTCATCAAATTATTTCTTACCTTGACTTATCTGTGGGCTCCACCTAGTAAACGGCATCTGCTCAGCCAAGCACAGGATTTGTTTGCTTTTTTTCCACGCGTATATTCGGAGAGGGGTCCAAGGATGAGGTGACAACACGGTGAGAATCCTTCCAATAAAGAAAAGGGTGGTTAAAGAATGCACAGCAAGCAGCGCAGAGGAGCTCGCAGTAACAGCAGAGACATGTTTACCACCCATCTTGAGGTGATTGTGTCATGGTGGTCTTGGAAACGTTCCAGTGGAGCTCCAAAAATAGACTCCAGCTTCTGCGCAGAGCCACATCCCAGGAGAATGATTTCTATGCTGTGCCTTTCCACGCAGGAAAGGTGGGCTCCGACATCTGCCTGGTGGCGTGAAGCTGGAGACCTGCTCGGCTTTTTTTCCGGAAGAGAAAATACTACTGGTAAACATTCTTACAACTTCCCAAGGGGACTCCGGGCGCTTGTGCCACGTTCGTGCTGGGAATTTTAGGTGTTGAAAATTCACACACACACACACACACCCACCCACCCCACCCCCCCCCCCCGTGCTGCCTTGTTTTGAGCGGATTGTGGCAGGTGAGAATTGCTGCTGTTATTTTCTGTGCCTTGCGCTACGCAAAAGGTGACAGAGACCAGCTGCCACCACAGGTACACACAGCAGAGGCTGACCCTCCCTCAAAAGGGTGTTCCCTGCTGGGGTTTCCCAGCTCGGGAAGGGGATTTCGTTCTTAACCATTGGCTTTACTTTGCGCTTCTGCACCCAGCCTCCCTCCAACCCTGAGAGCAGGCACAAGGAGATTAACCTTTAGCTGTCAAACGTATATACCGAGATGTCAGCAATACACACCCGGAATTTTCCTGTTACGTTTCCAGTCCTTCACTGCCAGCTCCAATACTGTGGTCATTTGGAATGCCCTGTCATCCTTGTGCCGAAAAAGCTCTTCTTGCTCTCTCCGGTGGTACCCAGCAGGCTGGACTTGGTAACAGATGCAGAAGGGTGGTTCGTCTTTCAGATTTACCAAACCAACCATAAAATACCTGATACGTGCAAGGGGAGGGGGGAAAAAAAAAAAACCCAAAACAAAAAAACAACCACAAACCACCAAAAAGAGAGGAAGGAAAGTCTCAGATACGCTGGGCAAAACAGGCACGTGTGACGAGTTCGGCTGAGTATCAGCGGTTTCAACCCAGGCTCCCGGAAGACAACCAAAGTCCCTCAATTCCAGAGGCGTCGGTGCACGGTGTGGCCCTCAGAGCTCCGCTAAGCTTGAAGGAGTCCCGCAGAAGGGAGACTCGGATTTAGTCAAGAAAGCAGATTTCACCTAACGAGCTTAGTTGTACAGTTAATGACATCGTTCTGTAAAGATGAGTCACGAGAGGAGCTACTGGAAGCATCAGGTGTCAATGTGTGTTTTGTTGCAACACAAGAAATCAGATTTGTTCTTCTTGCATAGATGGGCTTATTGGAATTTGGTTTTTCTACTGCTTTGTTTCAGACACTTAAAACCACTACAGTGAAGAGGGCTTACATGTGTTGGAAAAATAAGACACCGCTCTATTTCAGCCTGTTGTACTTAAGCGATCTTCAAAATAAAACTATTACAAGTCATTTAATGCTACTAAGGACTGTATTTTTGGTGGCTGAAAAGGTCTTTTCTGAAATTGGAGAATGTTACTGAAAAAAAAAAAAAGACTTCCTTTGACATTAAAACTCTCCTATATAGATGTTGTTGAGCTGATTAGTTAAACCCAGCACAGCGTAAAACCAGAGAGGAGGCTCAAATAATGGAATTGCAAGTCCCAGTTCCACGAGGGAGGTTAATACTCCCTTTATACATTACCGTATCTATTATACGTCCTTTACCACATTACCTTTGGAGATATCCATGGTCGCACTATTCCCAAAAGCCACCCACAAATTGCTGGGTGAAAGTAGTAGTACATCAGTCCCAGTATCCCGAAATGCTGTGGCACGTGAAACCTGATTCGCATCTGGAATAGTTGGTGTGTAAGCGGCTCCTCCTGCAGTAGCTCCCTAAAACCAACAGGGATGAGGAAGAAAGAAAGAAAAAAAGAAAAAAAAAAAAAAAAAAAGAGGGGGGAGAGGTGTAGTTTGAACTTCCCAACTCCTACAAAGAGAGATTTGTCCAATGTCAGAGCTAATATTGATGACCAGCATTCCGCCCGATTAAGCCGGGACTGATGCTGTTACGACCTGCTGCATAAGCTGAAGGGTATCTTGTGCCAAAACAAGCGCAGTCAGAGACTTTCCTCGATACATATTTTACAAAAAAAAAAAAAAGTAAGACTGAAGCTGTTTTTAGAGACTGATGTAATGCCATCCCCGCTTCTTCATCGGCTGGCACGTACTGCCCCAATTCCTTACCGTACATGCTGCAATGGCGCAGGTGGTGCAGAGCTGCAGAAGCCGACAGACAGACAGAACAAAGCCAATCTTCCTCCGTTATTCATGTTTTGAACAAACGCACTGCGTTTCCTTTTCCCTGTCACCGTTTCAAGTTAAATGCGGCTGCTGGGGGCAGGGGGGTGTGTGGGGGTGTGTGTGTGACACGCAGGAGAGCGGGCAGCGAGCGCTGCCAGCGCAGCGCAAACACGCAAAGTCACCTCGTCTGACTCATCTCCGCCCGTTCCTGCGGCGGCGGCGGGAGAACAGTATCGCTGCTGTGGCCCGCGCCATCCCGCTCCCGCCGGGCAGGAACGCCGGGATGCCCTCCCCGTACACCCCCCGGCCAGCGCCGGCTCCCACAAAGCATTTCTGGTGCTTGGACAGGTGCAAGAGGCAGGACAAACCTGATCAGACCAATGGCAAAAAACCGAGAGGTAATTAAAGCAGTTGGAGCATTACACATGAGAAGAACTAATGAAGAAATAAATACAGTCTAAAATAACTAGAGTATACGAGAGGATGCAAAGGGAAGGAACGTGATTCTTGTTAGCATGCCATTAAAACGTTGCAGCTGTCACAAAAATTTACAAGGAAGTATGTAAAACTCTATTGTGGAGATACTTTAAGTGGATAAATTGCCAACAAGCAGCTCGGGAAAGCTGTCCTTTGACAGGAACGGACACATTTGGACCCTGCTCCAGCTGAAGTCGATGGAAATCCTTCCCTTAATTGCGGGGCAGGATTTCAGTTTGAGCCCAAGATAAAAGATTAATAAGAATTAGTTTTTGGTTTTAGTTGTTTTTTTTTTTTTTTTTTTTTTTTTTTTTTTAATCTACCCACAGCTGGGAAGGGCTTGTTGATTACCGAGTGGGTAGCCGACCTGCCCATAGGTGGGGATGTGGCAAATTCGGGGAACTGCTCCCCAGGGTCACCCCGCCAGGCCTGGGGGGCTGCAGGGGCCATCGCTGCTCCCCGGGGCTGCGGGACCACCCCAAGTTCTCCTCCGAGGAGCTTGCCCACGTTCTGCTTACCCTAGCCCAGGCCAGGAAGGTGCCAGTTAGTTACCATCAACTGCGGAGATAATGATTACAAATATCGGTTTAGTCACACTGAAGCGAATTAGACCACGTGAAATTCTCAGAGAGATTTAAAAATGATTTCTCGGGTGCGAGATGAAGTTTTTACTCTTCATAAAAATACCTGTTTTCTGTTTCGCATTTCAACCCTGGTTGGACCCGTGTCCCCACTGGATTCCCATGACTCAGCGGGCTCCGTTGTGCTTCCGAAGTTCTGAAACGTGGCCAAGAAGTTCCTTCCAAAGAGTACCTTGTTAAAGAAAAAACATCCGCTGTGTTACTTGCCCTTCAAATCTCATCCAGCGACCGCAGACTGTTGTATTTCAAGGAGGGACAACGCAGGAGTTTGCGTGCCAGCTTCTCTTAAAATACAGAAACTAAGCTTCCCCCCCCCCAGCCCCCCTCCGCTCCCCTTCCTCTGGTTTCTGGAGCAGCACCGCGGTCCCATGGAATTCAGAGCCCATTTCTGGATCCGTGCGCAGCACCGCTGTACGCACCGCTTCCTGCCTTCCCCGCCAAGTCCTCTCACTCCTGACTCGCAGACGGATATCCCAGGTATTTTATGACCGCATTCATATGCGGCTGTGACAGCAGCCAGATCTCAGCTGCTCTCGAATACCAATTTATTAGTTTTAGGGTGACTTGTGTGAACGCCACTGTTCAGGAACTAACTTCCAAAAATAAGAAGTCCGAAGCTCCCATCGGCAAATTTGGTCCCGAGCAGCGTTTCGCTCGGTGGAGAGCGGCGTCGGGTTGATCGCTGCGGAGTCCCTCTCCAACCCAACCAGAGCTTCCTCCATCAACATCAGCAGCAGAAAATAACCAAATGCTGCTCTTGGATTCAGTACGAGCTCAGTGGCTGCTGACCAGGGGACCTCTCCTGTGCCCAGAGCCTTCAACAGCAAAAGAAAAAATGCTGATTGTCACACAACCTGCCACATCGCTTTGTTCCTGTCTGTCTGTATTTTGAGGCAGATGAAGAGGCAATGAAACACATCCTTGATGCGCAGGTTTCTCTCTACAGTGTTTTAAATTAGGCCCTGAAAAAAAAACCAAAAACCAAAACAGATAAAAAATGGTGTTCAGCAACCCAAATATCCAGAGATTTCTGTGTGAGAGAGAATATTTAATCGTGCAAAGACATTAGAAAACCTGAGTGACCGGTACCTTTACATGCTTTTATACAACTATCCCGTGCCATCCCTGTTTCTAGCGGAGTTCACTATGTCTGAATTGGAAAGAATTTAGTCCGGGAAATACTGTCTGCTGAAAGCTGATGTCTCAGATCACAATAGTCATTTAACTAAGCAGAGCAAGATTCTCTAAAACCCAAAAAGTAGGGGGCAGACATATTGCAGGACAGATTTGGGCCTAAACTTCATTTTAAAGAGAAGAGAAAAAAATATATGAACTCATGTTATTTTCCCCACTTCTTGCCCATCCCAGGCTGTAGCTGTGCCATCAGTAGGTGCAGCACAAGCGAGAGACCCTAACTTTTCCAGCTCCAAACGCGTTGTTCACGGTTGGACAGATAAGCCATGACAGCTGTTTTTCCTACAGTAAAATAAACGTTAGAAACCAAAACATCGTTAAAGAGAACGGAGAGGTTTGGTTCTCCGCAAGCTCTGTTCAACGAAGTGTTTAAAGACGTGGAGCTCACTACACCCGGAAAAATACCATGCCCTTTAGACGGCACGTCACTAAGTATTATTAAACGAGTGCACGTGGAAAATAGTTTTCCTTCTTAGAGTGTTATGTTAGGGATGATCAACAATTGAGATTTTACTGTAGGTTCAAGAAGCAGATTTGTGATATTAATAGGTAGGTAAGGGGCTGGGATGCTGATACGCACCTAAATATTTTCTCAAATTGCTTCATGGTCAGGGAAGATGGCGGAAAAAACTTTTAAAACTATGCCATTTCCTCACCACCACAGATGACCTAACGAGAAACGCTGATGAGATAACGGTTTTGCGTCTCCATCTTTGGTGTCAATTCTTTTTTAGGGTTGGTAAGGGAGTGTTGCAGTTAGCCGCTTCATAAAGGAAAACAAACGGCCAGAGCTCTATTTTTAGTCTTCTGAGAATATAATGCGCAAATGCCATTTTTCCAGAGGTGACTCGTTGAGTTTCCACATTTCTCATGCTCAGCAAAGCTTTTAAGAGAAACCCGATATGGATTCGCATCCTGAATTCATGCAACGGCCGCATACAAAAAAAAAAAAAAAAAAAAAAAATATCTTTCAGAGTGTTGCACCTGTATATCTAACATAAAATTAATAGGTGCCTTCTTTTAATAGGCATCTTCGAGAGCTTCATCAAAACCCAATTAATTCCACCTAAGCGTTTTGAAAACTTGGTACCTACCGTGAGACAAGTAACCAAACAAAATTCTGTTTTCTCTGCTGCTGAGCCCGACCCGGAGCGAGCACACCCCTCCGGCTCCCTTCCCTCGGGTTTTTAGATTCTTTACTTGACGTAACATTTACTGGATCCGTTATTCCTTGGGTAGTTCCTGGGCCTGTCCAGTCACCAGCCCACCATCAGGGACGGGCCTTGGGTATTTTCCTTGTAGAGCACTAAAACCCTAAGCAAATCTATACAAGATGTCCCCGTACAACACGAGGGGTTTCATTTTAGCACTGTACAACCAAATCAAACCCGATTTTGATAATTTGGGCATTGAAAGCAGCCTTACCTGCCCCAGGGAGCTGCTCTCTGAAGCGTTGCTCCAGAATTCCTGTGCCAAAGGGGACCAAAAGAAAAAAAAAAAAAAAAAAAAAAAGTATTTTAGACACACTGAAGCCAACTGAAAGCATTTAACATCTTTTGCTGTCAAGGAAGCGGTAACAGATTGAATCGCTGTTCTGCCACTAAAGCCCCAGTTCTTTGAACCGTTGGTGTTACACGTTGAAAGAAACCGTAAGTGAAAACGTAGCGTTTTGGGAGAATTTTTAAAACAAATCATTGTGGTCATTGTTTAGGTTAACTTTTTCAAGGAAGTGTGAGAATAAAAATCACTACAATCTACTTTTTTTAAAAAAAAATGAAAGAGGTCATAACCATATACCCTGCAATGAAGTAAGTAAGACTACTTCATCACCCTCTACAACTACTTGAAAGGACATTGTAGAGAGGTTGGTGCTGGTCTCTTCTCAGGTAATTAGCGATAGAACAAGAGGGAATGGGTTCAAGCTGCAGCAGGGGAGGTTTAGGTTGGACATTAGGAAAAAATTCTTCACGGAAAGAGTGGTCAGACACTGGAATAGGCTGCCCAGGGAGGTGGTGGAGTCACCATCCCTGAATGTGTTTAGGACTCGTTTAGATGTGGTGTTAAGGGATATGGTGTAGGGGAGAACTTTGTAGAGTGGAGTTGATGGTTGGACTCGATGATCCCGAGGGTCTTTTCCAACCTAAATGATTCTATGATTCTACTTAAGTAACTACTGTCTTTAGTAAGACTACTGTCACGCACAAAATTAATTTGGTATTGAAGATAGCGACATCATAGAATCTTCATGGTTGGAAAGGACCTTTGAGATCATCCAGTCCAACCAAACAACCTACAGACTCCGCCACTAGAGCATGCCCTGAAGTGCCACATCTAGATGTTTCTTAAACACCTCCAGGGATGGTGACTCAACCCCCTCCCTGGGCAGGCTGTTCCAGTGCCTGACCACTCGTTCAGTAAAGTCATTCTTCCTAATATCTAATCTAAACCTGCCCTGCCGCAACTTCAGGCCATTTCCTCTGGCCCTGTCATTATCCACCTGGGAGAAGAGGCCAACCCCCACCTCTCTACAACATCCCTTCAGGTAGTTGTAGAGGGCAATGAGGTCTCCCCTCAGCCTCCTCTTCTCCAAGCTAAACATGCCCAGCTCCCTCAGCCTCTCCTCATATGACCTGGTCTCCAGACCCCTCACCAGCCTGGTAGCTCTCCTCTGGACACGCTCCAGCACCTCAATGTCCCTCTTGTACAGCAGGGCCCAGAACTGAACACAGCACTCGAGGTGAGGCCTCACCAGTGCCGAGTACAGAGGCACCATCACCTCCCTGCTCCTGCTGGCCACGCTATTCCTGATACAGGCTAGGATGCCATTGGTCTTCTTGGCCACCTGGGCACATCAGTCACAAGGAACCACTCCTGGCCCACAAAGATCCCACAACCTGCCCACTGGTCACGAGGCGCAGCCTCACACAGCAGCGCGGGGTTTTCCGTACCTCCCACGAGTCACCGGCCGCAGGACAGGCACTCGGCCTCCCCGAGGAACGTGTCACCAGTTTGCTTTGGCAAACTTTGTGTGCGTGTGTCAACACTGGGTGTGCTGGTTGCCATTTCTTGATGCCGTGAGTTACACACCCCTCTTTGGAGGCGGGTGTCGCGCTCCACCTGCGTGCGAAAGGTTCGCAGGAAAAGTGTTCTGCTGCGTCAGTTTACTGATACGGTGACGTTCAAATACAATCCAAATTACCAGGGGAATTTGGCTAAAGGAGACGGCACAGGCACACGCTGAAGGCAACCAGCGCTCCGTGCTGCCGGAGCCACCCAGCAGTGAGTGCCCCGGTCCCAGGAGTGTGATGACTTTGCAGGTGCTCAGAGGCTGTAAGGAGCTCCCTGGTGCGGGCAGAGGCCAGCTCAGCTGGCCGGGTCACAAGGGCAGAAGAGGTGGCTTTGGTAAGACCACAGTTCCTCACTCTATTAGCAGGCACATCTCGCACCCCTCGAAAGGGCAGCGGGACCAGTTGCAACTGGTAGCTGGCAACTGCAAGTTGCCTCCATCTTACACGCTCAGCATACAAAGAAAATAAGTTTTTTTTCCCTCCCTTATTTCCGCTGTCCCCAGTGGGGCTTTACTCAAGACTCTGATTTCCTCTAAAGCACCTAAAGTTAAAAAAAAAAAAAAAAAAAAAAAGTCTTGAGTGAACTTGCTTGTAGCAGTTTGCCACCAAACTACCATCAGGTTCTGCTGGTCTTTGCTAAAAGGAACACTGCATAAAATTAGCCTACTAATAAGGATTTCCCATCCTACCTGGAAGTTACGGACCCAGAGCGGCCTTACCGACCTCACCCCAATTAGCGTGCTGTACCTCCCAGGTGCACTTGCGGGCAGAGTACTGCAGAGCCTTGGGGCGGCTGTTTACACATGGTGAGGGGGGGCAGCAAAGCTGGGGGGACCCTGAGCTGGGTCCAGCACTGGGGGTGTCGTGGTGTTTCCCAGCTCAGCAGCGAGGGCCAGCACTGGCCCCGGTCTGCTGGGAAAGGGCTGGTGCCGGTGGCCGTGCAAGGGGCAACACGGTGGAATCACCTGGTAGGGGTTTTCATCGAATGGTCCAGGTTGGAAGGGACCTTTCAGATCATCGAGTCCAGCCATCAACCCAACACTGCCAAACCCACCACTACCCCACGTCCCTCAGCACCACGTCTGCCTGGCTTTTAAACCCCTCCAGGGACGGCCATTCCACCACTGCCCTGGGCAGCCTCTTCCAATGCTTGATAACCCTTTCCACAAAAAATTTTTTCCTAATATCCATCCTAAACCTCCCCTGGCGCAACTTGAGGCCGTTTCCTCTTGTGCCATCACCTGTTCCTTGGGAGAAGAGACCGACCCCCCCTGGCTGCCCCCTCCTTTCAGGGCGTTGCAGAGAGCGAGAAGGTCTCCCCTCAGCCTCTTCTTCTCCAGGCTGAACACCCCCAGCTCCCTCAGTCGCTCCTCACAGGACTTGTGCTCCAGACCCCTCACCAGCTCCGGTGCCCTTCTCTGGACACGCTCCAGCCCCTCAGTGTCTTTTTTGTGGTGAGGGGCCCAAAACTGGACACAGCACTCGAGGTGGGGCCTCACCAGTGCCCAGCACAGCGGGACGGTCACTGCCCCAGTCCTACTGGCCACACTGTTCCTGACACAGGCCAGGATGCTGGTGGCCTTCTTGGCCACCTGGGCACACTGCTGGCTCATATTCAGCCGCCATCGACCAACACCCCCGGGGCCTTTTCCGTCAGCAGCTCTGCAGCCGCTCTGCCCCAAGGCTGTAACGCTGCATGGGGTTCTTGTGACCCAAGTGCAGGACCCAGCACCTGGCCTTGCTGAACCTCACACCATTGGCCTCGGCCCATCCATCCAGCCTGTGCAGATCCCTCTGTAGAGCCTTCCGACCCTCCAGCAGATCAGCACTCCTGCCCAACTTGGCGTCCTCTGCAAACTGACTGGGGGTGCACTCGATCCCCTCGTCCAGATTGTTGATAAAGATATCAAACAGAACCGGCCCCAACACCGAGCCCTGGGGAACACCACTTGTGACCGTCTGCCAACTGGATTTAGCTCCATTCACCACAACTTGTCTTGCCTCCTCCCTTCGATGGTGGTCCCCCCTTACTCTGCAGCACACCACGGCAGGGGGTCACCGAGCAAGCTGATGAGCTGTGAGCCCATTGCTGCAGCTCAAACGCCACAGTTAAGGCAGGGGGGGAGGCCAAACTCACACCAAGCTTCTGTCCTGCCTTTCTGGTGGCATTGCTGGGTTCCATCCAGCTTCTGTATCCTGAGAAGGAACCTGAGATTAGACAACTACAAGTGTTGGGTAACACGTGCCTGCTACAAACCGCAGTGGTTTGCGCCCAAAGAGGGAAGCACAGGATGTACGAACAGACCCTGACAAGCCGGTTGGCAGGAAAAGCAGAGCCCAGGTCTCCCGAGTGGTAATCCTGCCTGTTGGGCATATTCCCTTCCCCGTAGCCTCCGGGCCACGCAGAACTCATGTCAAAGCCTGCACAGGTTCTATTTTTCATGTTCAGTAAAATTTGACTCAATTTGTGCCAAAAACTTTCAGGATCCTCCCTCCCCTGTTCCCCCATGAGTTATGTTTCCTTGAAAAACCACAACCCTCTCTAAGTACCTTAGAAATGCACCATAAGCATTAAGCCAACGCTAGACAATAATAAATGAGGCAAAAAATTACATGCCAGGATGTGCTGGTGATAATGTTTTCCACTGAAGACAGGAGCAGTGAAATTTTTCCACCATAACAACAGTGGCACCGCTTCCCCCCGCCGCGAACGCCACCTCGCCGCCCTGCTCCCGCACGGCCCCACACACCGACACCCTCCGGTAACGTCCCGTGAGCCACACGCGACGCCGCCCGCGCAGCGCGCCGAGGTCGGCCAGCCCAGCCACGGCCGACCTTTCAATCCATCTTGCCTTGTCTGCGTGCCCGAGAGGAAGTCACATGTGTGGCACGAGCCTGACCCAGAAATATTGCAGGGAGTAGGATATTTTGTGCGAATAAGGAAGGGCAGGGTCTGCAAGATGAATCACCGAAACAATAATTATCCTGAGGAAAAACCTTGGAGGGTGGATTAACCGTGATAACTGCCCTTTCAAGGTAACAACAATGCGAGCCGTCAGCTCTTCTCAACAGCTAGGAACAGAAAATGCTTTAGCACAAAACATAAAAATAAAAAATTATGGAAGTGCATACGAAGAGATCGGCCAAGGAGGCATCCTTCACTTCCCAACCGCTCCGACTTCAGCCTGCGATTGTTATACAATCTGCCCCAAGAATTGCTCCAAACGTTATTTTTAGCACACCAGCAGCTTTCAGTGAAAATAAATAAAGGGACAGACAGTTGCTATAAAGGCAGGAAATAAACTTTAGAAACTATTTAGCTTTTGGCCAAGCAGGGCAACTGAATTACACAGTTCCTGAGTGTGCATGATAGTCTCAGATAAGATGAACTCCACGTGATAGTTTTCTTTTCTTTCCTCCGATCAGCCCAGTCGTAACGGAACGGCCAGTGCTTTGGGATGGCTCTGCACCTGGAGCAAACGCCAACGCCAGCTGTGGCAGGGCACCACGGGCTCTGCCTGCGTCTCCGCTGTGCGCTCCCCGCGGCTCTAGCAAACACGACTGACGTGCGGACACAGGGTTCGCAGCCAGAACTCCCGCTCACAGCGGCTGTAGTGCTATGCCTACTGCCTGTCCCTGGAGGCAGCCCCTCCTGGCCATGGCATGTCCCCGGAGCAGTGTCCCCCTCCATCCCCAGCCCCCGCTGCTCGGCTCAGGCGTAGGAGCATTGGTGCCTCCTGAAGGAGCTGGGACATCTCTGCTTGTGTGGCACTTCAACTGCTCGGAGGAGCTGCCAGCATCCCAAGGGCAGGCAGAGGCCCGGTGGTAGCGAGGGAAGCGGGACACCACACGTCACCCCGCCAGAGGTGGGAAGAGGCAGCAGCACCTCCGGCCGCTGCAGAGCCACGGCGCAGGGAGGGGGCAGGGAGACATGCCTGCCCAGGGAAACCATCAGTAATAACGATCTGATGCTAATCAAACACTCACTGCGCTGAAGGAGGGGAAAAAAAAAAGACTTAATTCTGCCTCTCAACTGAAAGAACATTCACATTTTTGTTAATGGGGTGACCTTGTGTTCAGCCTTGGCTACCTTCGCTAAATGCTCCCGGCTACCATGCCATCAGGGCCGATCCCCGAGAGGAGACAATATTTTGCCACCTTTCAGTTTTTCCGCCAGTTACCTCCCCCAAATCTGCTTTGACTTCCAGAGCTGCCACAGCCTCAGCTGTGCTTCGCCCCCATCCGCCTCCTGGGCTGGCGAAAGGGGTGGCTTTACTCCTGCAAACGCAGCCCGGCACCGACAGCTGGTGGGTGCTTCTCGGGGCAAAAAAAAAAAAAAAATGCATCTGGGGTCGCTCAAGCTCTGTCTGAGCTGTACCTGAACAGCAAAGCTTGCTGCGGTGGCACCACTTGGGGTGAATAAACCAGAATTTGGAAGACAAAACGGCAGGCGATTCAGAGGCAGAGGGAGCTGCGCGAGGCCGCACCTGCCCGCTCCGTGCCAGACACGAAGAGGTTCTACCTCGCGCGCAGCCTGTATTTACCAGGAATGTGCTGTCAGGTCGCGCCAGTGCACGCCGAGGAAAGGCTGGTCCCACTCTCCTGCGAGCCCCGCCGAACGGCTGCCAGCGGCCAACGCCGGCACAGCCACGGGAAGCGAAACCGCGGCCGAGGGGGAGAGAAAACCGGGAGACGGTGCTCCCTCAGGCGCTGCTCTTCCGCCCCGGTGTCGAGGACTCGGGCTTACAGCCACCACAGAATTCTTGAGCCCTTTGCAACAGAAAGCCAATTTGTGGAGCAGTTTTAATAATAAAATAAATAAAAGTATTTCCCTGTTCCAGTGTCACGTGGATGCCTTTCCATCTCACTGCTCCTGAATTATGAGAAAGAGTAAATACGATGGTTGCAACTCACCGTTACTAAAACTGTTAACAGTTTTATATACCTCTGCCACAACTTCCTTCAGAACTGGGCAGCAGCATCCTCCCGTTGCTCCCCACAAGCCTTCCCTGAACGTCTTGGATGTCTTTGGAGATGGGTCCATCAGCACTCGAAGGGTGGTCTGGGGGTAAGGTGAGGTCAAATTACTTAAACATCCTACCATCTTATTTGCTTGTTTAGCTGTACACGGAGCTCCCTTCTGGCCACAGTAATATCCCTCCCCTCTGTTTTTAATTTAAGGCCTGACAAAATGGTTTTCATATTTTTATGTCCCCAAAAATGTAAAAAACCCCACCTTCAGCCACGGCCCTTCAGTTTGGACTCAGTCATGCCTCTCAGCGACAGGACGAGAGCAAACCACGTTATCAATTTGAACAGATCGGTTTCCTTTATGGTGGAGCTGTTTTCAGCGTGCCGTGATGTGTGTTACAAAAGCCAAAGATATAAATGATCAACTGGAAGCCCGAATTAATTTTTCCTCATGTCTAAATTAGGAGAGTGAGTAATTGCCGCAGTAATCGCAAGCAGAGCCTGTTTATCAATGCCAGTGAATAATTGGCTATTAAACAATAGTGCACTTTGCCTTTGAAAATTCACAACACTCCAACAGGAAGCACACTGCCAGTTTTATATTAGCTTGATGATTGATGAGAGGAGTGGCAGGATTACAAACGCGGTGTGGGGAAAAGCTGTCCGACATCTCTCCCTCCAGAACCATCCCTGTGCCTAAAGAGTTATCCTCGCCGCGAGGATAAGCGGCGCAGTGGGCTGAGATTACGGCATCTGAAGTCACAGGGCCAAAATAGCACAAGTCTAATTCCGTAATCAATCACTTCTGATTGCAGGCAGCTGAACACCGTACCTCAAAACCACAGGCAGGAGCTGCCTCTTGTTTTCTGTTTTTGTACACGCGTCCGTCTGCCACCCGGCCATGGCTCTGACCTCACCCTTTGTTCACAGCGGCGTCTGGCCCTGTTATCTTCCTTATGCCCGCCCATTTTCCATGCCAAGCCTATCCTCTTCCCACCATGCTCCTCATCCCTTCCTTTGACAGCTCTGGATCGAGTCCTGTCCTCCTGGCGTACCACCCTCTCCACCCAGCGGCACCGATCCCCCACCTCCACCTGCTTTTCAGTGCCACCACTGCATTTCTTCGCCCTCCCGGCTGTTTCGGAGCTCTGCCCGCTCACCCGAGGCACCCGCAGCTCCTCCAGTGCTCAGCACCTCACCTGTGCTCTCTTCCAGGCATCCTCCTTTCTCTGAGCTTCTGAAGCAGGAGCAGACACGGTGCAAATGGTGCGGACCCCCTCCTGTTCCCGCTGCTTCCGAGCCCTTTCTATTGCCCGTCCTTTCTCCATCCTCCTCCTCCACATCCAAAGCTCTTCCTCCTCCTCCCAGATTCCCACCTCCACTCTTGGTGGTGTCAGGTTCTGACGTGACAACCCAACCAGTTTCTTACACTGGCATCTCCGTATTCTTGAGCCTTCAATTGATTGGCAGCTCGTTTGACTCTCAGCCACTCCGAAATGGTTAATTTGCTGTGGTTTTCACCTCGGGCTGCTCTTCCTCACCTCTCCCCTTTGCCAATTCCCCCTCTGGTCACTGCTCATCCAGATAATTCAATTAGTTTTTCTCTCCTCCTCTGTTTGCAGACCTCTCCTCCCTGTCCTTTTCTCAATTTGAAAATTGCTCATTTGCTTTCAAGCTTCATTTCAGTCCAGTCTAGACTACAGTCCCAGAGTCTGGCCTACTGACTTCATTCCACTTTTTTTTTTCCCTCTGAAGCTATTAACACAGCAGCAAATTCATTCTCTCTACCTCTCCGTACTGTCACCTTCCCAGTTACGCAGCTGTAAGATCCAGCTGAATCTGAAAAAGTATATCTGCAGCTCCGGCTGATGCAACTTCTCAACCACTTTCTTCTCCTTTTCTCACGGGAAATAGGAACTGGCTGGTTTTCTTCATCTTTGTGGCAGGACACTGGCCTATTCTCCCTTCCAATGGCATCTTCTTGCCATCTCAGTTTCCTTCACCCTTTTTAATTCTAATTATCCTTAACTCTTGTCATTTAACCCCGAATTCTTGGATTTCCCCTTCACTAACTTTCTTTAGCATCTCCTTTCTTTAAGATACACCAAGAAGTCCTCGATTCCCCTCTTGCCCTTCCAGACGCTGCTCCATCCCATAGCCCATTGCTGTTTGTAGTATCCTGATGTTCCTCCAACAGATTCTGCCCCTCACGTCTTACTGAAACGTCTCTGGTCAAGGTCTCTCATATCTTCTTCCTACCAAGATTTCAGTCAGACACTCTTCCCACTACCCTTTGTCATTTACCTTTAGCATTTTGACCACGCTCTTCCCAAGATCTTGTTCTCTGGATTCCGCACCCCTCATCCTCTGCCTCCCACCACTCATTCGGCGCGTTTGCTAAAGAGTCTTTTTCACCAGCCTCAAACAGATCTTGGTCTCTTTTCCCCTACCATCTCGTTTCCGGGAATAAAAACCCACTCATCAAACAAAACAAAACCCCAAACTCCTCTCCATGTACCAACTCAATGACCAGCTCTGAGAGATACCTCCTGTTTTACTGCTGAACTCCAGACTTGTCCCTTCTCTCCAAACAAAACGTATTAGTACCTTTCTGTAAGGTCACCTCTTTAGATCTGCTTTTAACTCAGGCTCTTCCTGGCTAAAGCAAAGCTCCTGCCCATGCCTCCAAATAACCCCGCTTTCCTTCACTCCTGACAGTACGACTACATGTGTCACTCACCCCGAACCCATCATGGTCTCTGATCTCTCCCCTAATGCCCAGTTTATGAATCCTCTCCTCCAAAGGAGGTTTAATTCTCTTGAAGCTTTTCCCTGCCTAGAGTCCTAAGGACTGGCAGCCTTTCCCAGCAATCCCCTTGGCTGGACTCTCCCCGTCTGACATCTTGGCTGGACTGCCAGCCTGCTCTTGCTTTGCTCGCAGCAATCCAACGCTCCACAGTGGAGTGAATTTCCTCACTGCCATTTTGACGTACCCTCCTCCTTTTGCATCCCTCTTCCGGCACGTGCTCTGCAGCATCAAGCATAAATCACTTAGTTTGCTTCCAAGGCCCTTCATTACATACATTCGTTCACTAATAAGAAGCTGCTCTATGGCTTGTCCACTAAAATGGTCTGTATCCCTCACTATCATACTTCCAAGGAAGTGTCTGTCTTCCTTCTGGGTGCTGAGCTCCTTATGAATACCCGTAAAAGCACTTCACTCTTCTCCTACAGCCTCCGCTGCCGCTCACCATACTGACAACCACAGTTTCCTTTTTACTTTCTTGTCTTTCACTCTCATCTTCTACTTAAATAGTCTTTTTTTTTCTTTTTTTGAGGATGAGACCTTTTTTCTTCTGCATTTGGAGATGGTACTGCAAAAAGGTGACCTGCTGAATAAATAGGTCTATGCGGAATCACAGAATGGTTTGGGTTGGAAGGGACCTCAAAGCCCACCCAGTGCCACCCCCTGCCCTGGGCAGGGACACCTCCCACCAGCCCAGGTCGCTCCAAGCCCTGTCCAACCTGGCCTTGAACCCCTCCAGGGATGGGGCAGCCACAGCTTCTCTGGGCAACCTGGGCCAGGGGCTCACCACCCTCACAGCAGAGAATTTCTTCCTCAGATCTCATCTAAATCTCCCCTCTTCCAGCTTAAAACTGTTACCCCTTGTCCTGTCGCTCCAGTCTCCGATCGAGAGTCCCTCCCCAGCTTTCCTGCAGGAAAAGATACTGGAAGGTCTCCCTGGAGCCTTCTCTTCTCCAGGCTGAACAACCCCTCCGGGATATCACTACCAAGAAGCCCTGGCTTGCAAAGCGCAGCGATCTGCGGCAGATGGAATTCTTAGTCTTCTCCTATCCCACATCCTTTATCAAAAGTATAAATCCTCCCAGGGATCCTGCCTGTGACCTCTGCTCGGTTTGAGCACCAAGCTGACGCTTTTCAAGCGGCTCTTACTCTCTGCTCCACAAGAAAGTAATTTCACAAGACCGTGTACTTCTGAGCTGTCGAAAGGGTTTGTGTGTGCACTTACACACCCCTTGGCCACGGCTCCCAGGCCCTTCCCAGGAATACTCCAGTAAAAGCCGAATTTGTTGGTGTCTTTTCAGGCTTTCCCTTCTGACCAGCAAACACCCTCAGTGACGAGGGCGCTCACTCCAACCAGACCAGCGAGAACACGGCTGGAAAGCTATTTTAGCCTGAACCACCAGCTAAAGTCACTCCTAGTTCAGAGGGCAAACGCGAAATACTTTGCTTGTCCTCTGTGACTGTATGAGTGGCTTGGACCAACACGTGAAGCTTATCAGAAAAATCAGCAGTTCTGGCAGATGGCCACTAGAACCAGTAATTAAGCTGCTGAGCGTCCTCACCTGGCCACCAGAGAGGTGACCCTACATCTAGCTCTGGTCTCGGTGGCATCACAGGGCTGCGGCAGGAGGGCAGGGAAACTTTGCCAATGCAGCATGAAAGAACTTGAGTTTCCTGACACCCAGTCTGCTCACCCGGCTGAAGCCAGCAAGCTCTGCTGAAGCCCACGGCCAGAAAAGCCCACGGCCACCAAAACCCTGGCCCAGCCCCCCCCCAGCCAACCCCTGGCCCTTGTGGCCTGCTGCTGATTTGCCTCCATTAACATCTTCTCAGCTGTACAAAGTACGTGCTCGGACTCGATCACGTTGTCTTCCGTATCATTAGACCCCCCAACAGTTCATAATTACATGTTTGATACCTTTAATTATTTACTCCCCAATTACCGTTTGGCAATGTATAACTGGAGGGCTGTGCGATGGCTGTGAAGATGTTACCAGGCCCGTGGGTAAACAGATGTGCCTCAAGTGTCTGCACAAGAAACCTTTCCAAAAACATGAATTAGCTTAGTCAAGCATTTTCCACGAACGCATTTTTGACAGATCAGTTAATATTGTTTACATAATTTTAAACTAAATATTGAACGGAGGCCTATTTTGCCTTACATCTTGACATAAAATATATCTCTACGTAGGTAGATAGGGAAGAGTTCCTGGCTTTGCAAGGAGATAGGAAATCATTGATAAGAGCCCTGATGTCTGCAATACAATACCCTCTCCCAGGGTTCACAGAATTCCCCCAAAGCTCTCCTACTAGCACAGGCTGTTTGAACAAACTTGGCTGGAAAACAAAAACCCAGTTCAGTGCTTTTCCTCTTTTTTTTATTTTTTTTAACCTGCAGTGCTATTTTAAGACCAGTTTTATGGTTACGGTTTAGGCAATGGCCATAACGGAAGGGGGGGAAAAAAAGTTACGCTATTTCATAAAGTTTATGTGCCTTGCTCATAGCTCTGCCTCACACCATGATATCACCGCGGCCTTGTGCATTTCTAGCGACACCTTGACATCAGCCTTGTAAAAGCGCATCTCAAATCTTTGAATAGAGGGAAAAAGGGAAGCTCATTTTGAAAGAGAGCGGTTTCATGTTCTATTGTCTAACTGCGGCTATAATTATAGCGATATTAATTTCATCACTAGTAGTAGCAATAGCGGTGGCAAAATGCTTTCTGCTGATTGTCAGATTTGTAAATAAATGTCAGTCCAAGGTCAATCTTCACCAGAACAAAACCTAGACCTGCGTCTTTCTGTGCCTTCCTCCCCATCATTCCACTTTCCCCACCCTTTCTCTCCTTCCTGCCATGAACGCGAGCTTGCTTCCCCTCATCTCCACATGATTTCCTCATGCTATTTGTTACCCCCTTCCCACACGCGATTTTGTGACTCCGCCCTGCGCGCACTCAGGGAATAGACACCACCCTTGTTGTCCACGCTGCTGTCCTCCACCCAGCCACGGCCGCTATCTGCTCGGCACATCACCCTGCTCCCAGCCGGGCTGTCCGACAACGAGCCCCCCAGTACTTTGGCAGCGACCGGTGTCAGGCTCAGCTCTGCTGCTGCTCCTCCTCGCTTGCTGCCCCGGCCCTGCGAGCGGCTGTCAGGGTGCAGCATGTTCTGGGGCGAATCGAGGGGATCCAGCAGGTTTTGTCACCCAAGGAACGCCAGCAGGACTCCGACGCTCAATGCCAGCTGGCCGTGGCTAACAGAGACACGTGTTTGGCATCCAGTTTTGCAACCCACCTCTCTCACCTCCGCGTGTGCTATTGACGCTCTATCTCTCCGTAGAGCTGGGGAGAATCCGATAGCTTTGGGAATACCTTCTTTTAATAGCATCTGCAGCTCTCTGGTTCTTCCACTGCCTGGAAGACTGTGTCATATTTGCTGGATCAGATCCACGGTGTTTAAGACCTTCCTTTGGCAACAAATAATCTGCGTTGACAGTTCATCTTTTCACCTCTGTGTCCATTAATATGCTTAAAGGAAATGTCAGGTTTGTTTGGTTTTTTTTTTTTTTTTTTATTTTAAAAAAGGCAAAAATAGTATTTGCCTAAGTGCATTTGTGATAACAGGAATATTATTTTTTGCAAATGCCACATATTCCCCAGTGTGTCTGTAATGACCAAGTTGTAATGGGGTGGAATCAGAAAAGACTCCAAAGAAACTGTGCAGGGGAAAAAAAAAAATAAATAAAAAAGCCTGGAAGAGGCAGCATCCCTGTGAACGAACAGCTGTGTTTATACCTGTCAGGGGACTACAGGGAAAAAGAGAAAATAAATGCGCCATTGTAGAACTGGAGGTCTCTATGTGATGTGCCACAGACACCGGGTGACGCTTGCCCATCGCTTGAGGGGAATAAGAAAAGCAGACCAGTGGGATTCGTTGTACTCGGCTCACAAATGGCAAAAAGAGGCCTGTTTCCCCGATTCCGCTACTGATGTTCAGGATTACTGTTCGAGAGAGCAATTTACTTCACGTATATTAACCATTAGCTCCTTCTCTGGCACGTGCAGCCACTGCGGGGTCCAAACTCCAAGCAGTGCGAGCGGTACCCGGGGGCACACGCTGCAACCGCAGGCAGGGTTAAGCCCGATCTCATTTTGGCACCCCTCCCCAACACCAGGGCTGGCACGGGCACACACATGCCAACAGGAGCGTGGGGACACCACTCGGAGCACAGCGACAGCGAGCTGCCGACTCCAGAGAGCACAGAAAAAAAGATCGAGGCAATTTCAAAACAGGACATGAACAACCTCCAAGTTCTCCCGCCTGCGGGGTTTTTTTAACGCTCAATAGAACTGATGGTCATCTCCTCATACAGGGAGACCCCCTCAACTCTGAGACCCAAAACCTACAGGTTTGCCCCAGAAACGGGGCCGGATGGAGCTCACCAGTTCAGGCTTAGAGCAGCTTTATCAACCCGTTGCTTTAGCTCCGACATAAAGTATTCCTTCATCTGTACTTAGATCAAAAAGTCTGAGCAAACCCAAAGGAACCCTGAACCTTGTTTCCAGGAGCTTCTCAGACTGCATCCAGCCAAGACACACGTTAGAGGCTACAGCAAAGGAACCCTCGCCTGGGTACTCACCCACAGACACAGTTCCACGCCAGACTGGCCCGAAACAGCTGCACCTTCCAATCACTAAATAGCCAGGAGACACCCAAAAATCACACAAATCAAACAGAGCAACTCTTTCCTTACCCCAAATCTCCCACCAGCTCCAGTCACCCAGCTCTCTCCTCGTCTAGCTCCTCTGACACTCCAAGCTCATCAGTTGCTAACTAGACGAAGCTGCAGGTAATTAGCTCCCAGGTGCACGTGCCTGTCTAAACTACTTCTGCCTGCTGAAGGTCACCATCTGCCTGGCCGGGATGGGCCCCACCTGGAGCACACCTCAGGGGTCCTGGGGATCTGAGCTTCCCTCTGACAGGGTGCAGACCTCCCCCGGGTTTCTCAGACCCCCGTCCAGAGCCTGCCAGATGCCCGTTCACGTCACCAAGTCCATCAATCACAAGGCGACTGATCCCAACAAGGCACGCGTCACCTTTACATCGCCACAAGCGTTCAAAACCAGACAAGACTTACTCTGGAAACCCGCCCTGGTCCGGTGGCGTGGTCAGCCCTGCCGGGACCGGCGGCTCTCGCCCTTCCTGAGGTCTGACCTGCCGCAGCCCCCTACGTAATTTACTCCTCGCGGAGAGAAACTCTGCGGCAGGCTATTTATTGCTCGTTTTGCAGCCCCGCGAATACGTCTGTAAACTGAGAAGGGACTGTGGTTGCTGATGATACGATACATTGCGGGAGAGGGCCAAGAAGAGCCAGGAAATTAACTGGCTTTGCCAATGTTAGTTATTATTATTGCAGGGTTTTTTTAAACGCCCTTTTAGGAGGTAGGAGATTCTTAATACAGGGAGCGTTGGTGTATTAACCTTGCGTTTTTGCTACTGAAAGGACTCTCTAGTCAGACTTCTCCAGGAGTTGTTTTGACAACAACCAGTGCAGCTATGATTAGCTGATGAAAGGGAGCCAGAGTTGGAGTATTGATGGTATGTGCATCATCCAGGATCTAGTTACAAAATGGGCTTTTAACCACATTCTCCCTTGTGAATTCTTGTTATCAGAGGCCATCTTAAAAAAAAAAAAAAAAAAAAAAGAAAAAGAAAAGACAGTCAACCTTTCTTTTTCATTTTATGTGGGTATGTTCTTGTATTTCTTTATGTTTATGAAAAATGAGACATTAATAATCTTGACCAGAGCCACACACCGCGCAGACAGGCGTTGTGCAAACTTCCTTACTTAGCGTCGGTAACCCCTGTCAGCGCAGGAGCAGGAGCAGCCGCGAATCTCTTCAACTAGAGGGAATGACTGCATCCAGTCGTGGGTTCCTGAGGGACTCCAGAAGGATTGTATCGAGACCAGCAGACTTTTCAAGCTTCTTTTTTTTTTTTTTTGATCTAACTTATTTTGAGAGTACATTTTCGGAGCTGATTAGCTAATGTACTAAATCATTGCACCGCCTAACCCCAAAAAGCAACCCTGACAAACAATTAACAATAGAAACACCATTGCGGCAACAAGTGATGGATGGCCCAAGGGTGTAGCTTGGGCCTAGTCTTTGTTCAGAAGAAAGTTGCTGCTGCCAAATAAAGAAATGGGTAGTAAAAGGTGAGAGCGAACAGACCGTATCTGGAATAAAACTATTCGCTCTGCTTGCGGATATGTTTCCTCATAGCAGCGAGCATCTCGGGAGAGACGGGCGAGCCCCATGGCTCAGGGCGGGCCACGAGTCAGAAACTGCCACGCACCAGCCCTCCTTCTGGGACGAAACACTCTCTCGAGGTTTCTCCTCTTCCACCGTGGGCAAGATACGGTGTCTGCTTGGATGTGCATTCACGTCGTGTCCGTAGGACTGCCAGCTGGCGCCCGGGCAGGAGCCGCATCCCAGTCCGGCCGGGCTCGGTGCCTGTTCCAAGGGCTGGGACACACGCAGCGGCGCGTCCCCCAGCAGCGGGGTGAGCCTGCCTCAGACCCTCTCTCTTGTGGAGCCAAGCGAAGGTGTTTGGAACAGGCCTGCCACTTCCCTGCGATGCCGGCAACTGCGCTTCATGGAGGAGCAGGAGCTGCCTCCTAAGTTCCTGCACAGAGACCACAGCGTTCTTCCCAGCGACGAATCCAGAGCGCTGGATTTTCACCTGCAGACATCGTCTTCTGAACCAGGAGCTCAGGGATTTCTCTTTAACCCTTTTAAGAGCACAGTTTCAAGTTCGCTTCTGTTGCCACAGGCAATTTCCCAATTCCTACTTTTCTGACGTGAATTTCTAATGATTGTTCAAAGTTTTGTGTTAGTTTCCCAACTTGCCTATAAACTTATTGCTGTACTCTGTTAAGAGAAATAGAATAATTTACCGTAACGCCGCATATTGTTTTTATTACGCAGAGATTCGAAAGTAATAAATATAAAGATGTAGTGTAAAAAAGGAAGCTGGATACACATGCACTGTAAAACAGGTGGTAGGTAAAGATCAGTTACTACAGACCACTGGAAAGCCCACATGGTTTGGAGGGACCATTTAAGGTCTACAGCATTTTAAATGCTGATTAAAACGTTTGAGAAACTTTGCCAAACAAGACAAACTACCCTTCTGTAATCTGCACAGGAATGTTATTTTATGTATGCTTCACATGCGCACGCATACGTGGGTGCACGCTCACATGTATCTAGGTCACAATTTTTTTAGGAACAAACAGAGTACGAGGAAAGTCATTGATTAGTCCAGTAACTTATTTATCTTCGTTTTCTGAGAAGGGCTTTGCATTTTTCCGCTCCTACTGAACCTTAAGACACAATTTACTCAGCCTTGACCGTCCCATACCCCCGTGCTGTGTTAAACAGCCGACTAGTTGAGGTAGAATTAGACAAAACATCTTTAGCTTCAGCATCAGAAATACCAAAAAAGAAAAAAAAAAAGAAAAAAAAAAAAAGAAGCCTAAAGAGCGCCTGGGTCGTGTTCCATGTGCCAGATCACCACAGCAGGGAATATGGGCTGAAACTCTAAAGCACATTTAGAACGACCTCCCAGCTGTTTCAGCATTCAGAGGTTCCCTTGGGGTAGATTTGTTCTTTGGAAAGCAGGTTTGGTTTCGGGATGAGGCTCCTGAGGCTGTTTGTGCCCATTTCTGCTCAAGGGACTATTGAACCAACGTGACCAATTGCACTAAGAGCAACAAAAAAGCAACAAACGCCACCTCCACAGTGTGGTCCCCGAGTCCTCTCCAGCGGCAGCTCTGATGCTCACCTGCAGTATTTTGGTGGTTGTTGTGAATCGCCCTCGCCCTTTGGAGCCCAGTAGTGGATGAGGACATCATTGTACTGAGCTATATACGGAGCAAAATATAAAACCCTTCATTCACAGACCTGCATGGGCAAAATGCGTACTTGGTGACTGGCTGCAACGACGGGGCACGTTCTGACACCTGGGAGACTTCTGCTTGATGTGCGAAGGGGACAGTGCGCTGAGCACATCCATGTTTCCCTACAGAACTGATAAAACTTACGCTATACCTAACGCTGCTTCATGCAGGACCATCCCACCTTGCCAAAACTACTGGCTGACATACCTCATGAGAGCTAGGTGAACGCAGAACCATAGAACCGTCTAGCTCGGAAGGGACCTAAAGATCATCGCGTCCAACCATCAACCCAACACTGCCAAACCCACCACTACCCCACGTCCCTCAGCGCCACATCTGCCCGGCTTTTAAACCCCTCCAGAGATGGCCATTCCACCCCTTCCCTGGGCAGCCTGTTCCAATGTTTGATAACCCTTTTGGTGACGAAATTTTTTCTAATATCCATCCTAAACCTCCCCTGGTGCAACTTGAGGCCGTTTCCTCTTGTCCCATCACTTGTCGCATCTCACTATGTGTTCGCTGTAGGAGCGTGTGTTGCGTGCAGGGTACTCCAGTTCTCCAAACCCCTCCGGTTGTCACACACCTGGTGCCGTGACTTCCCCCGCACACAGCCGGCAGTGGTGCTGGGGCACAGCGCAGGGCACCTGTCCTAGCATGATGCCTGGGGCTGGGCTCACTGTTAGCATCCAGAATGTTCCTCGCTGGTCTAGGACGATGACAGACAAGTGCAAATTGGAATAATGCCTTTCTGCCTATCTCTGCATGGCACTTTCCTTTCTGGGGGATTTCCCTCCCACCCAAAGCCTTGAATTTATTTCCCACAAACATTTGATAGGATGAGGGGTAATAGCTTCAAACTGGACGAGGGGAGATTGAGATGAGATCTCAGGCAGAAATTCTCTGCTGTGAGGGCGGCGAGCCCCTGGCCCAGGTTGCCCAGAGAAGCTGTGGCTGCCCCATCCCTGGAGGGGTTCAAGGCCAGGCTGGACGGGGCTTGGAGCGACCTGAGCTGGTGGGAGGTGTCCCTGCCCAGGGCAGGGGGTGGCACTGAGTGGGCTTTGAGGTCCCTTCCAACCCGAACCATTCTGTGACTCCATGAACACACTCTGCCTTTCTTTCACGCTGTGCGCTCTGGCCCGCTGGCTCCTGCCTGGCGCTGGGTGCGCTGCAGGGCTCGCCGCCTGCTCTCTCCCCCTTGAGGCTGCAAACCCTTGCGGCGGCTCCTCCCGCCGCCCCGCAACGCCCCGCAGGTGCCGGGGGCTACGGCCGCCGCCCGCCCGCCCTGCCCGCGGCTGCGCCGGCCGCGCCCGCCAGGTGGCGCCCTGACCAAGAGCTGCGGTGCCCGGCGGCGGCGGCGGCGGCGGCGGGGCCGGGCTCTGCCGCGGGGCGGGGGCGGCTCCGCACCCCGGCACCCCGCACCGCGGCCGGGCGCTGCCTCCGCCTGCCCGTGGGAAGCGCGGCCCGGCCGGCGGTGGGAGGGAAGGTGATGTGAAAGCATCGGTCCGCACCGGGAAACGCGGGGCGACGGCGAGGGAGGAGGAGGAGTAGAGGGGAGCCGGCTGCCACCACCGCTCGGACCCCTCCCCCCCCCTCCCCGCTTCTGGGGCGGTCGGGGGGGCGCCGTGCGGTGGCACCGGCGGCGGGGGGCCCGGGCCGCCGCTCCGTTCCGCTCGCTGCCCGGCGAGAGGGGCTTCACACCGGCGTCCCGGGCGGGATTCTGAGCGCCTTTCGCTGGGTGGGTTTTTTGGGTTTGTTTTTTTTTTTTTTGTTGTTTTCAGAAAAACACCATCAGCAGAACAATTCCCGCACCACACCCCTGTTATCATTTAGGTAACCTCCCTGTTTGAAATATTTTAAGCGGATAATAAGAGTCACCATATCCGCGTGAATTCCCGCAACGAGGAGCCGGGATACTCCTCCTCGGCCGGGCGGCCCCTCCGCCCTGCGGCAGGAGGGTGGCTGGGCTCCGCGCAGCGCCCCGGCAGCCGCCCGCTCCCCCCGCGGGGTCGGACCCGGCGCGGCCGAGTCCTGCGGACACCTGATGCCCACGCAGGGCCCGGCGGGACACCCGGCTGCGACCCGCCAACACCGTCCCTGTCTCTGTCGTTAGAATCAATAAAAAAAAAAAATAAGCGGCGAGGGCGCTGCAGGTACACAAGAAGATTTGGGCCATACAGGGCTTTTCCGTGTCCCGCGGGCGGCTGCCCCTCAGTCCCTGCCGGTACCAGGGCGGGACAAAGCGGCGGTGCCGGGGATGCTGCGGGTGCCCGGGGCTGGCCCCGGTGGCGGCTCGGCGCGGCAGCCGGCAGGGAGAGCGGCTGCACGTTACACGCGGGGAGGCAGAGCCGGGGGAGGAGCGTCGGGGCCGGGGCAAACGCATAAAACCGGCCCCAGGTGCTCGGCAGCCCCGGCGAACGGGCGGCTACCGCGGAGTACAAACTTCAGCCCCCCCCCCCGCCCCTCACCTTCCCCGGTGCGGAGCAGCGCGGGGTGCGGGCCGAGCGCGGCGGCCCCATGCCGCCCCGGCGGGCCGGGGCCAGCGCCGGGGGCATCCCCCGGTGACACCCCCCGAAGCCCCGGCCGCTTTCCCCCCGGGCCGTGCCCGCAGGAGGAGCCGCGCTCTCCGCCCCAGGAGGATCGCGGCGAGCCTCCTGGCAGGCAGGTGATCTGCCTGCCATTTCTGGTTACCCTTCTTCCCACCTCCCCGCCTTTCTTCCCCCCCGGCTGGACAACTCCCTCCTTTGGAGAACACGCCCAAGTAGCTGAAGAAGAGAGAAAGGGAGGAAAAAAAAAAAAAAAGAAAAAAGGAGAGAGAGAGAGGGAGATAGTTAACACTGAAGCTGGGGGGAGCGCCCGGAGCCGGCGGCGCTCAGGAGGACCCCGCAGCCCCATCCACTGCCAGCAATAACGTGCGACGTGTGACAGGCACAGGGGTCGGGGCGAGAGGGCCAGGCCGGCGGAGCGGGCCATGGTGAGTGGCGGCGGGGGCCGGCCCCGGTGCGGGGCGGTGCGGGGGCTGCCCGCTCGGCCCCGCTGCCCTGAGCGCGGCGGCAGCGCCGGCAGCGGGCCCCGCGCCCCAGCGCGGCCGGCACCGATTCGCATGCGGGGCTGAGACACGGCAAGCAAGGAATATGAAACAGGAAAACAAGGCGCTGGATCTTCCACATCTTCCTGAGCCTAGGGATTGTGTATATCAAGATCGGGTAAGTAACTTTTTTTTTTTTTTTCCCTTCTTTTATAACAATCGCGCTCTCTCTCGCTCTCAGTCTATAACCTGCCCAGACCTGTTACTATTTAACTCGGCAAGACTCAAAAAAAAAAAAAAAATGATGGTGGTGATCACGATTATTTCTTAAAAGACAGGTAGAGCCCCCGCAGCCTTCGAGCGACCCCCGGGGCGCAGCCTCCTGCGGGGCCGGGCGGCGGGGACACGGGCGACCCCCATCCCTCGGTGCCCGGCGCGGGGTGCCGCGGCCGCCCTCGCCCACCGCCCGGCTCCCGCCGCTACCTGCCGCCTCCCGCAGCTCGGGGCGGGCCTCCGCCCTCCCCGCGGGGAAACCCCCGGGCGGCTGCAGCCGGAGGAGAGCCCGCACCGAGAGGGGAAGGGGGCGGCCGGCCGCTCTCCGGCCCCGCAGCATCCCCGGCCCGGCCCGACCAGGTGCGCCCGGCTGCGGGGGTAGGCGGCGCAGCCCGGGGCAGAGAGCGTGGGTTATCCCTCTTCTCTCCCTCCCTCCCTCGAACTGTTCAACGGGAGAGGGAAAACCCTCCCAGCCCGTTGCCTGTGCGTGGCCCGGGCACGCAACGCCGCTGCATGAGCTTTAATTTACGAATGAGGAAGTTTGGTCCCTTTTTGGCAGGAGCCCACGTGCTCCTTATCTCTGCTTTGGCTGTGGAGAGAGGGAGAGGGAAGCGACAGGGAGAAAGACGGGTGCTTTCCGGGGGGACCTGCCAAAGCCGGGTCCTGCAGCGCGGGAAGGTGGCCGGGGTGTTGCATCTGCCTGCAGGACAAGCCTCCCCCCAGCCCACCCCTGGTGTCTTGTCGTTGCAGGGGTTTTTCCTCTGTGGTGGCCCTGGGAGCCAGCATCATCTGTAACAAGATCCCGGGTCTTGCCCCCCGGCAGCGGGCGATCTGCCAGAGCAGGCCCGACGCTATTATCGTCATCGGGGGAAGGGTCCCAGATGGCATCAACGAGTGCCAGTTCCAGTTTCGCAACGGGCGCTGGAACTGCTCTGCCCTGGGAGAGAGGACCGTCTTCGGGAAGGAGCTGAAAGTGGGTACGTTGCCTCTCTGCTCGCTACTGACCAGCTTCCACCTGCATGTCACCAGAAGGGGGACACACGGGGGGTGTCATGGTCACATGCGGTTGGCCTTGGGAAAGACCAGCCAGCTCACACAGCTTGTGCCAGCCAGGGCACGTCACCTTGAGCACGTTCACGTGGACGCTGTGGCTGTCCTTACCGATGTGACAGACAGCTGTGCTTCCCCCTAGCAGGGTACCTGCCCTTGCTGTGCTTCAGGAAAGGCAATTCCACGTGCTTTAGCTTCCACCACGGTATTTCACTGTCCTGCTCTCACAAACCCTTTCTGAAAGGTTTCCATTTGTGCGCGCAGGGCAGCATCAGGCGCTTAAGGATGCGAAGAAGTTGTTTGGTTCTGGTTAAAGGTAGTGGTCAGAGATCAAATACTGAGGTGGGGTTAGAATTACATTCTTGGGGTGCGGATGCCTCACCAGTGATACTGACGCCTGATGTTTCTACCTGTTGGGACTAAGGTCCAGCAATCGGTCTCATTGTAAGAGATTTCCACCACCTGAATTTGTTATTCTATAGCAACTATATCGAGTGCCCTCTCTCCCAGCAGAAAGAATGGGTGTGTTCTGGTTCGAGACGTCAGGGCATTTACAAAAATTCTTCCAATCCACAGGCAGAAGATCCAATTCAGTTTCCAATTTTTCAGTTATTGCAACTGTACAAAATATATTGAAATTCTTAACTAAAACAAGCATTAATAACGACAAAACACAAATACCTCAGGAAATAGAGCCGAGATCAAAAGTCTCGTTACACCTGTACTGCAAAACACGTAGCAGTGGAGCTTACTTGTTGTTGGATTCCACAGCACTTAAAATGAAAAGAGGGAGGAAAAGGCTTTTTCCAAATACAGGTATAGACATTTTTAAGAGCCATCATTGAAAGCTAAACACTCACGGTGCAGCATTCTGCATCCAGAAGCTGAAGCTGGGATCTGTGGTTTCCAGCCTTGAGGTCTCTCTGCCGCCTCCCCACCCGAAATGTAGATTGCAGAAAAGCAGTCAAACGACGCCTAGTGGGATAGAGAACACGGATGTTTCAGGAGAACGGAAGAAGTGAGTGAGGACAGAAGGTAGAAGAGCCCTGAGCAGTCGTACAGCAAGCTCTGCCCGGTTTCTCGCTTGTTGGGAAACCCTCTGGACTGGACGGCTCCAGGCACCGTTTAGTTACATACGGACAAATGGCAGGATACAGCCCTACTACCTCATTCCTTGCATTCTCACGGAACGCAGAGCTACAGCATTGCCACTCGCTCTGGAACTCACGTTAATGCCTGGCATTCGCTGAACCTATGTTTTATCACGTGTGTGCACGCCAAAATGTGTATTTTTCCAAAACTTAAGAGATATTTAAGGAAAGAGCAGAAGAGAACAGACGACTAAATTTGAAAGCTCTGTTTGAGTTCCCTGATCTTTCAACACCTTTGATACTCAAACACAGTGAGTCAAGTAGGGAATGTAAAAACCACCCTGCGCGACATTGTGAAACATCTGAAAATGGACCATTTATTCAGATTAGCTCATTGTTTCTGTTCCTGGAGCTGAGCTTGTTCCTGTCAGTGACCCATGCAAGTGTTTGCCACTTATGTCAGTGAAGAGTCCATTTGGATGGCTGACAGGTTTGGGCTCATTTAGTCTGAGAGTAACATTTCCTTAAACAGAAAATGTGAGAAGGATTCTTCTTCTCCAACAAATCATAAAACTGCGGAGTTATTGTGGTCTGTTGTACAAACACGCACTCAGTTCCTTCCCCCCCTCCCACAAATTGAATTATTTAGCTAGCGGGTTATATTTAGGTCCTTTAAAGAAGTCAATATTAAGGGAAGTAGACTTTGATCCGTCTTTGAGGTGATAACTCTTAATACGTTCTATCTATCCATTACGAGGCTAAGATGGATAGGGCAGATTCATCGCAGGTTTCAGGGCACAATCCAGGGTTGAATGGCATCCAAATTATACAACTCCTTTAAAGAATAACCGAAAACTTCACATTTAAACAGGTTTACATTTGAAAATAAACTTTGATTAAGAATCACACAGGTTCGAAATCTGCAGTGGTGAATTTTCCTGGCACACAAGACGTGCGTGGTGTCTCAAGGGTAAAAATACTCAGGCCCTCCAGCACCATGAAATATTATAACGTAACCGGTCCTGCTCAGGTTGTCTCCTTGTTCTTCCGCATCTTGCCTATCAGCATGTCTAGAAACCTTAAATATCTGACACAGCTCATCTTTCTACGGATATAAGAAAAAGCATCTGTTCCCTACATTTCTCTCTCTTTCCCTAAGATCTCCGTGCCGGGCTGTGCTCTAGGTGACCCTCCAGAGAAATAAAGGCTAATACTTTGCTCTGGTTAGAAAGGGTAAAACCTATGTGCCATAAAGCCGTAAGTCAAATTTAGTGCTCGCAAACAGGGGATGAGGCCTGTCTGCCTTACCCTGAACAGGACAGTGAGAGACACAGAGAAAAGGAGGCTGAGGGGAGACCTTCTCGCTCTCTGCAACCCCCTGAAAGGAGGGGGCAGCCAGGGGGGGTCGGTCTCTTCTCCCAAGGAACAGGCGATGGCACAAGAGGAAACGGCCTCAAGTTGCGCCAGGGGAGGTTTAGGATGGATACGAAGAAAAATTTTGACGCTGAAAGGGTTATTAAGCATTTGGAAGAGGCTGCCCAGGGAGGTGGTTGAGGCACCATCCCTGGAGGGATTTAAAAGCCGGGGGGACGCAGGGCTTAGAGATACGGTTCCGTGATGGGTTTTGTCAGAGTTCGGCTGATGGTTGGACTCGATGATCTGAAAATTCCCTTCCAACCTGGACAATTCTATGATTCTGTGAAAGACTGTATACCCTCTAAGACGTAATTTAAGGTTACTGTGCACAAGAACAACCCAGGTTACCATCAGGGCCAAGTATTCTGTACCCTTGTAGCTTTTTTATTACCAGCAACAGCTCTGGATCTCAGCCCTTTGACACGGTGTGTGTTACAAAATGCTATTCAAAGAGCAACTAATACATTAGTACCTTTTTATAGCATTCAAAGACTGATTATATTTCTCGGCCAATTGCATCCGTAGAGTTATTACCTCAGAAGTTTGGGGCACCTTTGTCTTGCTACTGGCAATGGATCAGTGGGCGACGCGTGCCCTCGTTCCGCTTTCTCTCCGAGAGGGCTCGGCTCCGCCTCGGGAGGGACAGGGCTCTGCTCGCGCTATGATTAGGGTATGACTTCACGGTGACAGTAATGTGGCTCGCCTGGCCGCCGCACTGCTGGATGCGTGCAGCGAGCAACGTCTAATATCAATTTGGGAGGATGTGCTTAAGTAACTCTTGTGCTAATAGGATTTGCCTGTGTTAGTCCATACAAATAAGTTCCCTTGGATACCACGGATTCTTGAGAACTACTTCCCAACCCATGATTTTGGTGGTGCACCAAGCTAAATCTCTTCAAAACCAGGTTTTCTTTCTTTCACCTTTACCGAGTAATCTGTTTCATGAGTGCTATTTATAATTTAATTAATTAAGTCATTAATTCATTGTTTAAATTCTCTTGTTGAAGCTTCAGGGTGACTCAGGAGGCTCCTGGTGGCTCTGCCGCTGTGTCACAGTGGGACCCTGGCGCGCTCCTCCGCTGGGCTTCTCTTTTCCTATTTTTAAAATGGCACCAGGGATACCAGCCTTGGAGATGCACTTTGAAATCTGTAGAAGGAAAGCATCAAACTAAACTTTCCTGTTCTAATCTGTAGCGTGTGCCTATCTGCTTTTTAACGAACTCACATCTAATCTGTCCTCCAGTGCTAATTTAGTTGTAGAGTTTTAGTTAGCAACCATTTAAATTCATCTGTGCTTCATATGGCGTCTTTGTGATCACAGACTTGAGCTCCAACCAGCATGCAGCATATACTCGCTGTTTCTTGTGTCATTTTTAGGTAGTTTGTCCTTCAAAAGAGAGATTCTTCCCTGCTGACACACTGTGGGTATCTTATGGTGACAGCTGGTGACAACAGCGCTGGTGACAACAGCGCCAATACCATGAGGAGAAATAACGGAGTAAAAGTGACACCCGTTTACTCCAGCTGAGGGCTCGGTCCAATTATGACAGGAAATGACAAAGTCGCAATCGAGACCAAAGCAAGGATTTTTTTCCTAGACAATTCTGTAGACACCTTATTAATAATGTAAAATCACAAAGAGAATTTTTAAATAACCGTGGAGGATGACGCAATGCTGCAATTATGGACACTTTTAAAAACAAACATATTTGTTACAGCGGTCAGCAGTTCTGCTCCTGAAGATGGCCACGATAAAAAACCCAAGGTTTTTAAAGTAGGATAGGCCAAAAAATCTCCTGCCCATCTCTCTTCAGGTGAAACGCGCTTCAAGCCTAAACATCTGAACAACCGGAGATGCCTTTGATAGAATCTGAAAATCAGGCTGGAGCTCTGATGGGTCACCGCAAGGGCAGGTGGCCAAGTGGCCCGTTTTACAGCGAGCCACCTTGTGAACAAGTAGCCAACAGAAACCGTGCTGGCTGGGATAAGCCCAAGCCAAGGAGTAACTATCTCAAATAACTGCCGTAGGGTATGCATACATTTCATGGTACCTAGAGGACAGCACCGTGTCAGCATCACAGGGCAAAAATAATACAAAATTATGGGGTTTTGTCATAACCGCGCGGCACTGCCGCTATTAAATGAGACTTCCCAAGTAAACATAATTACAAACTGTTTGACTGAATCCCTACAAAGTGACGCAGCAAACTGGAAACTCATTTCAGAGCAGATGTATGGAAAGAAAGGCAGTACGGCCGTGCGGAGCTGTCACGGACCCTGCACGGGAGAGGATGGAGGGAACCAGCCGGGGGCTATGAAGACGCGTGGGGTCCCTGAAGAGCATTACAGCAAAGCTGGTTTCCACCAAGTTGTCATCCTAGTCTTACTAAAATCCACCAGTTCCTTGGTTCCTTTCACGCTGAAAAACTTTTCAGTATAATCACCTCGATACCTTCAGCCATCCGACATTCCTCAGGTGAATAAGCCAAGCTGAAACCAAAACAAGGATCTACGTGGACAAACTGGTCTTAAAACTTGCGAGCGTGGCCGGCCCAGTCAGCACCCGCGGACATTGTGCAGGATGCCTGTGACTCAGGGATCATTACAGATGTGCCCAGCTGTACACAGCAAAGCAGGAGAGGCTGCTTTGTCTCTCCTTTATACAGTACAGTGTTAGCTCTACACTGCTCACTGGACTGAATTTAGCGGGGATTTGTTTTCCGTATCTTAAAATAAACTTTTCTTCTATGGCTTAGAGCATAAAGGAAGAGGGGACGTTCCCACTCTCGCCTATTGAAACAAATGACACCTGTTCTACAAGCCAAACTCTAACTAGCTTGTTCAGTGGCTATCCGAAACTTCTTCTTTTGCTAGTACGCGACAGAGAACACGATCTAGCTCCTTCTCCTCTCTGGGCTGGTAGAGTTCAGAGAAAAATAGAGGAAAACTTCATTTTGTCACTGCCTTAAAGACAAACATGTTTGAAAACATCCAGGTACAGGCGCGTTCAAGAAAGGCTCGATCATTTTCTAGAGCTTTTTGATTTTAAATACTGGCCTAGTCTCTTGTGTCGGGTTTTAAAGTGCGATTCTTTTGAATTCTAAAATAACAGACCAAGTAAACAACCACGAGCAGATTTTATATTGCGTGGAAGATGACCTGCCCAAGGCTGTGGGAAACGAGGTTCCAAGTGGTGCCGCACTCTTCAGCGCGGTCAATATTTAGAACGGAAGATGGAGAAGTACTCTGTTTTCTGAACCAGTGGCGTTACAAATCTCCTGAGATGTACAGGAAAGAAATATTGTTGTAATTAACAGGAGTCTTGCTATCTGCTCAAGCAGGGTCAGGATTTGCATTTCTGTGCTAAGTCTCCAGCCCTTACAACCAGTTTTTAACGTCAGTATCTTGCACGGGAACAGTTATTTGCAGGCAAAAGAGAGGCCAGGCTGAAATACGGCCTGAACATCCAAACCCCAGCACGCTGCTGTATGCCAAAAAGTCAATCTTTCTCAGGAGGGACTGTCACTGTAAGATAAAACATTGCCCCAAGGTCACTGCAGTTGGAATTCCCATCAGAAGGTTTTCATACCTGCCTTCAGATGTGTCTTGTGAGTACATGTTTCAGAGGAACAAAAAGATTACATTTCGTTAGGAAGGCAGAAGAGCTATCTGCTAGCGCGGGGTCAGTACGGGGGGTTTTCCTCAAGTAAGGCACCGGGGCGGGGGGATCCGAGCCGGCCGAAAAGGGGAAACTCTTTCTTGGACTCTAAAATAGCGGTTGTGATTTTTGTAACGCACACGCCTTGAGCAGTAACTTTCTAAGTTAAAGAAGGATATTTTCAAAAATAGTCGCTATACCTGGAGCGTTTCCCCCCCAAGAATGTCGTGTGTTGAAGAAAACAAACTTCAGTTTGTGAAAATGGGCTGTCACCAAACCTCCCAAAATCTCAAATACCTCTTAGAGCAGCCGTACGTATTTATTTGCCGGTGCTAATCTTTGCAAAGAACACCTTGCTGGTTTATAGGGAACTGCCATTTTCAGTTCAAGTCAGTACAATATTTTAAGGCACCAAAGCCCTCAAAAGTCTGAACCGCTATAGAAGGCGGAAGCAAAATAGGAGGGGGATACTTAAATGATTCTTTTTAAGCTACTATTTTTATTAATCACACATGCTGGGTTAAAGAAAGATAAAAATAAGAAAACCTGCAAGACCATCCATAGTCTACCAAGAAAGGAGGAGGCACACCCCAAAGCGGGCAGACGATGAGTTCTGCTCTTCGTTTTTCCTGGCTATGAGTTACGACCTCGATAGAGGTCTGTTAGAGTAATGTTAGCTATGGCGCATAATTGGCAAAGGTACGCTGTTATTTTCCATCTTTATATTTTCACAATCATATTTCAGCTCATGTCAGTGCAGATAACTCCCTCTCTGACCCTTTGGCTTTAAATAGCAGAAAATACAACCCATGTTTTCCAGTGAGATAAACAGAAATTTGTCTTTTTTATTTCACAGCTTAGGCAATTTATGAGGGGGACTGACAGGGCGGGCCGAGCTATTTAGGACCAAACGTAGATGCCGAGAGGTGAACTGCCGAGCACCTACCGACCTCCTGCCAGTAAATCCGCGCCGGATCTCGCAGGCTTAGCTCCTGCTTCCCGTGCAACACCAAGGTCTTGTGCTTCTTTTTAAAACTAAGTTCTCATGCCTCATCGGCATGAATGAAGCTTTCTACGAGCTGGTCAAATTTAAGATTCAACTTAAAAGATGTTGTTAGCTAAATTAAAAGCGGAACGCAGACCGTTCTTTGCAGCCGGTAGGCAGGCAGGCGACTTGCTCATGAGCCCAAGCCCAGTCCCACAAACATTTATACGCAAGAGCGAAGATAAGCATTATTTGGAGGATTTATGCTCCAAGGTTGTATTTAAGTATGTTCAGTGTTAGGAGAGCCACCTGTGCTGGTAATATTCGTGTTCTCACTTACTTGTGATAATCTTAGTGCTTCCTCTTATGACATCTGAGCCCCCGTGGTGGTGGTTGAGTGTGCAGAGATCACAAATAAAGACGGCTTGGGATTGTCCCGCACTACCCAGCGAAGGGTCTGAAGACAGGACTCTGGTGCTTTGGAGGATGATTTGCATTGACGGAGGGGAGCTGCAGAAATATTGGAAGCCACGGATGCCAAGCTATCTGCCATCAAAGCAAATGGAGCTGCAACAACCTTATTTAAGTCCAGAAAAAATAGGAAGAGCAAGGAGATATTTACATCCGGACACGTGAGGGGGGAAAAAGCCTCTGTGTCGATGCAGCGCTGAAGCACCTGTTTAGCCTGAGGGACAGCCCCAGGACTGGATGGGGGGAGCAGGACCGGGCAGACACCGATGCCCACACCCCACTTGCAAGCCGAGTGCTGGTGGTGGCACTGCTGGGGTCGGGCACGGGGTGTGTGTGGGGGGGTGTCTGCCCCCACCCCGCCACCCCCGGCGCATCTGCACTGAGCTCGAGCATCGCTTCTGGTACGACAGCGGCCGTGCCTGGAAACGCTGCCGTGGTGAGAGAGCCCCATCGGATGTAAATGACCAGAGCCACCCCCGAGAGACTGCCAGGTCCTTCTCTGAAGTTTCTAATGCTTGGAGATCACCCCCGGCGCGCGTTGAGCTTCCGCTTATTCGAGACAATACGAAGCACGTGTAATTCAGGAGCTGAAAGGAGGGCTTACGATTCTTGTAAGCATATAGCTAACCCTGCAGGTTTCTCCACGACTCCTGTAGGTCTCCGGCAGCCGTCATTCTTTCTTTTGCCAGTTTACTCATCACAAGTGCTTCTATGTGCACCCTTGCAAGTCACCGGCTGGAAAAGCCTCCACCAAAACCTCTTTTAAGTTGACCCAGCAGCTGGGAATCATGATTTGCACCAATCCTCCACAAAGATCAATCGATTTGTTCATTATATGCATTTTAAAATTAAACGTAATTTTTCTCCAAACTTTTTTTTTAAAAAAATCATCCATTTAAGTCTAGTTGCAGTTCAAGGATGGATTCAGTGGGAACTGACTGCAAGAAGATTTAATTCCTGGGCCTCCACCCCATGTGTCTAGGAAATGGGTCAGAAAATTGAGAGACAGCTTGAGGAGCTCATGCCAATAAGGACTTTTTATTTAAACCCTCTCCAAAGGTCTTTTTTGATCTCAGTGCTGAAAACGTGCTAGTTTACTCTTCCAGCGACTGTCTGATCTTTCTAGCCGTCTAGAGAAGGCAATGACTGCAGATTCGGGTTTTCGGCACTCTTGCAGTTACACAGGAGAGCGAAACCCTTGGTGTTACCATCGGCCTACCGACTAACTATCTGTTTTTGCTAGGGAAGAAGTGTTTTGCTGATTCTGGTCATGAGCCAAAGCGGGCTCTGTCTCTCACATGGGGTGATGCATTGCTGCCAGTTCTGTCCTTTCTTATGCTGTATTTTGTACCACACCTCCTGCTTTGCGAACTTTCTTTGTCCTCCTGAACCAGAAGCGCTGTTCCCACCTATGAAATATTTTGGGATGCCACAGTCACCATCACCTACAGCTTAAAGCAAATACAAGAGAGTCTCAGTACTGTGTTGATATCAAAGCCTGACCTTTTTCTAACACTAAGATGCTCAATTTTTTACTACTAAATTTTCAGAGGGAGAGTAAGGCACAGGTCTAACTTGGCTGTCAGATGCACATAAAAAGTGTAGGCTGAAAAGTAAACAAGAAAGCTAATAAAGTTCTGGGCTCCCCGGTTCAAGAGGGACAGGGAACTGCTGGAGAGGGGACAGCAAAGGGCTACCAAGATGCTGAGGGGACTGGAACATCTCTCTGATGAAGAAAGGCTGAGGGATTTGGGTCTCTTCAGTCTGGAAAAAAGACGACTGAGGGGGGACCTTATCAACACCTATAAATACTGAAAGGGGGGGGTGTCAGGAGGATGGGGCCAGGCTCTTCTCAATGGTGCCCGGGGACAGGACAAGGGGTAACGGGCACAAACTTGAGCATGGGAAGTTCCACCTAAACACGAGGAGGAACTTCTTTGCTGTGAGGGTGGCAGAGCCCTGGCACAGGCTGCCCAGAGAGGTGGTGGAGTCTCCGTCTCTGGAGACATTCCAAACCCGCCTGGACGCGTTCCTGTGCCACCTGCTCTGGGTGACCCTGCTCTGGCAGGGGCTTGGACGGGATCATCTCCAGAGGTGCCTTCCCACCCCGGCCATTCTGTGATTCTGTGATCCTGTAAAGGAGGATCATATCAGGTCATTTCCCAAATTGTTCGCCTTTGGGAATCCAGAAGTGATGAGGTTGCACCTTTCAACCTACCCATATTTTGAGATTAGACGGACCATGGAGCAGGACTCGCTTGGCCAGCCTGCTCTAGAGCATCAGCAGAGGCTCAGAGGAAACAAACGGAGCCTGCAAGGAGCAGCTGCCTGAGCGCGCCCTGTTCAAGCAGCGTCTCCCTCTGAGGTCCTCCAGGCATTTCAACCGTCTGCCGAAATCAGAAGTAGAGGAGTAGGATTCACTATTTAAAGGCGGCAGAAAACCCATGCGCTCCTGTCATCCCGTTTGGTTACAAACCCCCTGTTACGCTGTTCGGGTATCTAAAGCACTGCCACAGAAGAGGCTCAACATGAACCAAGCTCCCCCCTGGCCTGTGTGCTGATGTTTCTGTGAGCCAGACAAGGGTAATGAAGCTTAAAAAAGTGAATCATTTATGGAAAACAGGGATAGTTTGATGCAGACGTGACAAGCCTGTGCCACTTTATCAATGCTGCACAAGTGCCAAGGTACTTCCTACCTGGATCAATTCCTCCAGACACCTGCTTTGTTTACCTTGTAGTCGCTGTAGTCGCCTTGTAGTTTTAAAAAGCGGCTCAACTTTTCCCCCGAACAAGCCAAAGTTACAAAATAACTTAATTTGTGTAATATATTTTATGATCAGCTTGACATTGGATTCTGGTTCTGCCTGTGCTAGTTTTATACTCTCTGCATTGCGTTTTTTCTCCCTCTAAGAAGCAAAAGAGCTGCTTAGTCTTTACAACGTCGAGTATGTCAGACTAAAATGATCTCCTAGTGTTCTTTCTTCTAGATCTTGAAAACAACTTGTGCTAGATCAGAAATCACCCAACCAAAGGAAAAACAGAACCAGATACAAATTTCACATCAAAACAGTCTTTTGATGATGTCTCATTTGCTGCTTCATAACACAGAAATCTGGTGTAATGCATCGCTCCCCTCCGAGCGGAGGAACGGGGGTTCCTTATTGTACCTTCCGCTGTTCATCAGTGCGTTGTTCGTGGCGTCGGACTTAAAGTAGCGAGGATATTGTTGGGGATGAACTGGAGGCGGAACTAGAGGGGTGCCGTGGCTGGTGGATTCGCTCGGGAGTGGGACCCCGCTTCACCTGCCGCCTCTGGGCTCCCCAGGGGGCCGCAGAGGCTCTGAGAGCACAACTCCACACGCACCTGTACCCTGGGATTCCTATCCGACATTCAGATTTTTCATAGAAAGCCACCTGTTCTAAAAAGCCTCATCTGCAAAGTCCACAGTCATAACAATTCAACATACTACAATTTTTCTTTTTCGAAGCAAAGGAAAACCAGAAATCCTTTTGGGAAGCCTGACACTTGACTACAGGTTCCTCAATACACGCAGTGCGTAGCAGTACCGATGGGACTATTGCCTGCACTAATAAAAGGGCATGAAGCTGACTCTTAACAGATTTTGATTATGTCATCTTCCTTTCCATTCTACTTTCTTGCCATAAGGAAGCAAATATTTTTCGTTAAAAGAACCACTTAGTGACAAGTACAGAGATCTAGATCACGTACGTGAAAGGGATGCCGCTGAGAATGAAGTGCTTGTAAGATTTCTTCCCCGAGTGATTATTTTTTTGAGAAATCCAATAAACAGCAGAAATGTGCTTCTTTCGTGCATAATAAACCATTGCCAGCAGCTGAGGTCTGCCAGAACTTAACTGGCGAGTGTTTAGAGAAGGGAAGCTGATCTCCCCATCTGCCCTCTCCTAATTAAGAGCCTGATTCTGATCCGATTGATGCGAGGGTACATTTTGTCATTGGAGAAAGAAGAGCAGGGGGAAGTTCTCAGCTTGGGAGACCCAAGAATTTGTAAAGGGCTGTTCGACAGACATGGGCCACCTCTGCAAACCTCCCTGTGATTTGAAGGGACCTTCTCTCAGCAGAACTAGTTCCAAAAAGCCTCGCAGATCCCATAGGCTCCACGCGTGGGAAGCCCACGCGCCAGAACGCAAGAAAGCTTCAAGAAGATAAATTAAATCGTAGATCTAAAGTAAGAAACCCCCCCCAAAACAAACAGAAGCCTGTCATTATAGCCGCACTGCACAAACCAATATTGTCTTAGCCACTTCCTCACAGCCCCCCGGTGAGGCTGCACTTCGCCTTGCTTTTGTCACGGTACCTACAACAGGCCAGGGTTGGGGTTTTTTTTTCCCATCCAGTGAGAAATTTTGAAATTAAAACCAAAACTTATTTCATTGAGTTTGCACAAATGTCTGTGTTGGAAACTTTGTGACACCTGCAATGTGAAAAAAATACTCCAGTCCAGCTAAAATATTTTCAGAACAAGATTTCTAACAGATGGTTTTTTCCTGTAAAAAAATACCTTTCCGTGTGGAATTAAGTTCCTAAATAAAATTCCATTTCTGAGACGGTATTTCAGAAGTCGAATAAGGACACTTTAGCAATTTCACCCCCCATTCCACCTAATTTCTTTTTTTTTGTCTTTCTTTTTGAGCTAGAGCATTTGCCACCCCAGCCTTTTGCCGTAAAAAGTTTTGTTTGACTACCTCTAATACCATCTGGAAATTATATATATATGAAGTTGCCTGAATAATACTGTTATCTCCTACTACCTCATGGAGAGCGAACATTTTAGAGAGCGAACACCCACAAAATCAATACTGCGAAGAGAAGAGACCTGCTTATGCCTGCAGATTTACAGCACTTCTAATAATAGCCTTCTGATGTTTGCGCCGCAGGAGCTTGCTTATCTCTTTCTAACTCATGTCACCATGTTGTATCGTGTATTTACGGCACCGTTTTCATTGCAGGTAGCAGAGAAGCAGCATTCACGTATGCCATCATCGCTGCCGGAGTCGCGCATGCCATCACGGCTGCCTGTACACAGGGCAACCTGAGTGACTGCGGTTGTGACAAGGAAAAACAAGGACAGTACCACAAAGAGGAAGGATGGAAAATGGGGAGGCTGCTCTGCTGACATCAGATACGGAATAGGATTCGCCAAAGTGTTCGTGGACGCCCGGGAGATTAAGCAAAATGCAAGGACGCTCATGAACCTGCACAACAACGAGGCCGGGCGGAAGGTAAGCTGTGGCCATCTCTGGGCCAGGAGCGCAGACGGGGTTAGATCACGTACGGTGCCTGAGAACGACACCGCGCTTCCACGCTAACGTCATTTTACAGTAGACAAGTAGGCACCTTTGCACGTTACGCAAGCTTGTGGGACCATCTGTCTGTCAAATATCTGTCTAAATGTTACTCTTTTACAGTTGTAAAAAGAAAAAAAGCAAACAAACATTTTATCTGGAAAGTCAAATGGCACTGATGATCAAAAGCTCGCCTGCTACTGTGTGGGTGAACGGGATTCTCGTCAGGTTCAGACATGAACCTCTCGCTCATTTGAAAAGGGATCGTTTTCAACCCAGCCGTTTTAAACCTTGCTCTTTGTGTGAGGACTACCTCCTCAAGGAGAAAAACACCCGAGCAGAAAGACCACAGGCTGACTCCCTGTCACACCATTACGCGGGTTTGGTTTATCATTTTGCGCGGCAACATTCCCGCCCCCTCCCTGTTCTTTAGGGACAGGCAGCGGGAAGCAGCTACCGCAGCGCCAGCGCCGGGGAAGGCAGGAGCTCTTCAGCTCCCAACACACGCGTTTCCAGGCGATCCCGGGCACCGACTGCCCTGCATTTGCTGCTTTTGCCATTTGCTGCCCTCGGCCAGTTTTCCGACCGTCAATGGTGGCCCTTGTGGATGCGAGACCCAACCCGATGGGTCCTCGCGGGTCAGGCATTGCCGAGCACACCCGTGAGCAGTGCCAGTGGCGGAGCTGGTGATTCACACCAGCTGGGAACAGGCGGGGATGCCCATGTGCTCCCCACGCGGCCAACGCAGGTACCCTCCGGCCCCCTCTCCATATGGGAGTCACCGTTTTGCTGATCCCATCTTACAGAACGAATGTAAATCCTCTTGCTTTCTTCCTCTCTCTCTTGCCTTCTCCACCGTTTGCCCTCCCCTGCATTAGCACTGAGTTTAGCATCACGTTAGTGTGACTTGGAAGCAAACGGGAGACAGAAGTTAGGAACAGCAGTTCATTTGTGGATACTATTTTTGTTGGGGTAATTACCTGTAGGCTCCGAGACATCTCCGCTTACGCTGGAGCCAAGCAGATTGTGTTGAAGAAAAGCCATTTCCACCCCCAAAAAAAAGCCTAACTTTTCTTTTTTATTTAATGCTACTGTAGTAGTTTTATAGGCGAGATTGTGGTTTTACTCTGTCTAGTATCCCCAGCAGCCGTGTCTGGCTCTCTAGTGCAAACACGGTACGTCAGAACACAAGCAAAATTAACACCGAATTCTGAGAATAACTCAAGGACTAGCCATTATTATTTGCTAATCAATTGATTCAGTGTCTTTATTATTCGGCTTCTGGGTAGCATGAGGGCACATACTGAAAAGCCTGGTAAAACACCAAGGCTTTACCATGGTAAAACACCCACGGCCTGCCCCGCTGCACAAGCACAAATCCGCTGAAATAAAAAATAGCAGAGAAGTTTCACCTTGGTGGGAAAGCTACTTCCCTGAAAGGTCTGCTTTTATTCGGTGGCTGCCGGCAGTAAAATTCCCAAGAATTGACGCGCCGGCCTATAGAGGACTGCAAACACAGAGGGAACTGGCTGCTGTCTTAGAAAATTGTTTCAATGACCAAGCTCAAAGATATAGACCACAAAAAAAGAAGCTGTGTTTCTTGGATCTGTTATGGCCCAGGTATGGAACTAGGGTAGAGGCGGAGGGATGCTGGTCCTGGAGCTGGCCTCCGGGAAGGCAAAGCATTCAGCAGCCTCCCCTCGAGGACGTGAGCTCCTCGTGTTGCTCACCTGTATGTGCGCAATTTGCTCTCCTAAAAGATTCTGCCTGGAAGATCCAGCTCCGCTCATTGTTATCTGAGAGAACAGTGGTGTGCGCTATCTCTGGCGATCGGCCATTTCTCCAGCAGGCTCAGGAACTGTTCTGATCTAGAGATATTTCTACGCTTCTTCCTGCAGCCCTTACAGAGCAAAATTACTGATCTTTGTTCGAACAAATCTCTGTTTGAAATCTTCGGGGGAAAGAAAGAGTAACACAACTGGGAAGAGACATGTTACTCCACCATCCCGTAGAGAATGAATAAATGATGTTTTTGCTAGAGAGATTCCTTTCAGGCGTTGCTCTTCTGTGAAAGATCACAGTATTTAAAGACAATTGCAGAGGGAGGCCATTACGGGTATTTGGCAAGCTAGCTCTCTCACAACCTAACCCTTTCACAACAAAGGCCGTCTTGTTTTGAGGTGGTACTCTCCCTTTTGGAGCACTATGGATCTTATCAGCCTCCACACAATCTATTCTTGGTGGCTTTCCTCTGGGCTACAAATTCTTGTCTAGTTTTACTTGCCCGTGGCTGGGTTTTTGATGATATTTATGCACCTACGAGACAGACTGGCACCTACTGGGCTTCCAAAAATAAACTATAGACGTTCAGTTCTTATTGATTTGTTATCTGCACCTGTAGGCACCGCTACGCTGTTCAGAAGTCAGTTTCCCCCCGACTTCTTTGGTCTTGCAATGCGAAACTGCGCGGTGTGCTGTGCCCACTGCCCCGGGCGCTCAGGAACGGCCCGTGAAACCGTCCTTCTCTAGGGTGACACCAGCTGCAGGTGATTCGGGATGCACTCTGGCAAATCGTACATACGTTACTATCTAGTTGTCTTCTTAAGAATCACTGGTAAATTCATCTGCTGGGCTTACCAGGGGAACTGAGCATAGGTGGGACTGGATGGTATATAAACCAACAGAGAACCACCAGGAAAAGCACGATCCACACTTTTCGGAGATCTCAATTCAAGACTTTCCACCTTCTCACCGTCTTGTTTTACCTAGGCAGATGTCTGTCTGCTTCCTGCGGTGCCAACAACCGTCTCTCTGAACTTACTGAACGCATGACTCTGTCAGAGCAACAGTCAGCTCTTTCTAGAAGAAAATTAAAATTGACTGTGTCAAAAGTGGAGGATTGTAGAGGTCAGAGACGGAGAACATCCATGTTCCTTTTCCTCAACAGCCTTGCTAGCGCAGTCCTTGAAAAAACACCAGTGCGCACACCCAGGTGCAGTGAGAAGCGTTCCCACCGGAGATCGGCGTGTGTGAAACGGTCCCAATTCCAGCTGCTCCCACGCTGCAAAACCATGCCCATGGCACCCGCAGCGCGAGCAGCCGTGACGCCTCCGCGGCTGGGCTGGGGCGAGTAACGCTCTTCCTTAGTGTTAAAAGGAGAGGGCTCTCACTCTCTGTTTTCTCTGTCTTGGCGAGAAACCACCAGGACTCGCTTTTGCAGCACGTAGGCACAACTCCAAAGTTCCCAGGCTACTTGGGAGGGAAGGGGCAGAGTTCGAAAACAGGGGTCGCGTACACCCTACAAAACCGGCCCCAAGCAGCCCGAGAAGCCTCCCGTCATTTATCAAACCTATTGGAGAGCAGCTATTTCTGACCGCCAGAAACAGAGTTTAGGGTGTCTTTCCTCTTTGAATTAGTATTTCCTGAAATGCTGATTCACCGCAGGAAGAAGCAAGCAGTACAGGGAGAACAGGAGGAGAATTCCTAAACAACTGGGTCAGAAAAGAGAGATAAAGCTTGAATTAATTTAGAGGCGTGATCCCGATTTGCCCTGCAAACTTCCACGAGAGGGGTTATAATTGCAAGACGGAATTGTCTGTTAGCAAATTTGTCTTCTCAGGTACAAAGTTAATTAAATTGCTGTAAGTAACACAATAACGTATGTCTGAGAGATATTTATGCTCCAGGAAATAAAAATGTTATTCTCCCAGTTATTCTGCTAAAAAAATAGCAAAGTAGGTACTGAAGGGTTCTGCGTATTTTGGCTGTAAACTTCTCATTCTGACAGCGTGGCAAGGTACATGACCAGATTGCTCTCTCCTCTTTTTTTGCTCTGTGACATTGAAATTCCACGAATGGCATCTTGCATCAGCGTTACATCATATTAAGTATAATGCAATATTATGAGTCATTGTTATAAATCATGGGCACAGGCTGCATTAGAAGGCTTTCGCAATTCAAGAGCACATCAAGGTGGATTTTTCTTCAGCGTTTCTCTGTGGAGGCATACCTAGGTGCACTAACTTTGCAATGTCCCTTCATCCTCTGAATCAGTAGCGTTTCGGTTTTCCCTTTGGGCTCGCAGGCTGGCGGGAGGAGTGCGGTACGTGCACCTACCAGAGGTGCCGCAAACACCAAGCAAAGCCAGGAGAAACCAGAAGGTGTTTTGAAGTGGATCGTGCAATGATCATAATGGACCCTTTAGTATTTTATCCTTTAGGGAAAACTGTAATAATGTCGAAGTGCAACACCAGCATTTAGAAAGCCTGGAGTTCAGGAGTTCTCCCAAGCTATTCTGCAAAGCCCACACTTCTGCCACTCGCCCCTTTCCCTGCTAGCATCTCTGACCTCAGGAGGAGATTGCTGCCTTATAACTTTCCTGAAGTTCTTCCAGTTCTTGCATAGTGTGCAATCACCACACCACTGCAAGAATTTAACTATGCTCTAGGGGAGGCAGCTATTTCTGCTTCATTCAAGATACCTTTTACTTCAACTGGCCTATTAGCCCGACCGCAAGGAGCTGCACAGAACACAAGCTCTTGCAGATGAACACCTTGAAAGGCTGCAAGCATCCAGCGTGGTGTTAGAAAAGAGACAAGACTAAGAAAAGAGACTGCCAAACAATTTACATTTATAATTTTTCTGAATACAGGCACGAAATTCTGGAGATCTAATAGTTCTGCCTGCAGTGCAGAGGGGGTGCAGCTTGTGGGTTTGTGCCTGTACCCGAGTGGTCCGGCGGCTCCGGGTAGCAGCTCTGTTTCCAGAAGATGGTCAGAGCACCAGATGCGTACTGCCTGGCGAGCGCAGCGCTAGCAGCGTACGGCAGATGCGCCAGGAGGACACGGGACCCGTAGTGGAGCCAGAAGATTCCTTCCCACCTGCCGTCATCTGGCCCTAGGCAATCTCTGCGCACAGCGCAACTGGCTAGCAGGAACCAAAACCAGGTACTTCTGTATTCGGCTGTCTCTCAGCTCCATCAGAAAGAATGTCTCTAATGGCACACGCGCACCAGAATAAAGCTTGTCTGTGTCTGGAGCTGCTGAAAATTACCGTAGACTCCAGAGAGGTCTAGGAGACCCGCTTGGAGCAGAACAGAACTGGGTGAGGCTGCCCTGATACTCCTGGCACCAGCAATCAAGTGATATTATAGTATCAGCAGCACAGCCACACGCTTCTTGGAGTTCAGAACTTAACAGTGCCCTTGCAATTGCACTTAACATTTTCCAACTGTTTTTCAATTAATTTTTTTTTTTTTTTTTTGACACCGGCAGAGAAATATTCCTGCTTTTTGTATTCAGAAGCTTCTAGTTCTTAATGTTAGGGATGCTCCTTAAATACAAAGCTGCTGAATGACTTTCCTCTTTACTGGTAGATCCTAACTGCTGCTGAAACGATCACAGCCGTGGTCCGTTCCTCATTTAGAGTGGCTTGAAGTTGGAAAGCATTTTCCAGGAGTAACGTTCCACTTCTAGTTACAAATTCCTGTGCGGGATGCTGAAGAGAGGAGCACACTCAGGACTAGATGTGATGCCTCCTTGCTCAAGAGCTTGTTCACTTACACCCAGCTCCCCTCATTACTCCCTCAGTTGGGCCTCCGCTGTCGACAACGTGTTGAGTGCGTAAAAGCAACACGGCAAACGCTTAGCCCAACGCTGTGTCTGCAAAACAAAACTGACGGAGCCCCTCTCCGGGGCTTCTTGCCTGGTTGATAAGAGACGAGGAGAAGGCCTCCTATGCGTCCGTTCCCGCAGGAAGATGGGGAGCTCAGTCTGTCGGCAGGCAGGCGCCCCTTGTTGATAGGGGCAGTTGCAGTTCTGGCAGATGAGGTTACTAGACATGTCAACGGGGAGCCTGGCAGCGGAGAATGGGGCAGAGCAGGGCACAACTGAATAAAGCAGACAGTAACGGAGATAACCATTCTGAAAACACCAAGAGAACAATCTCCAGCCAAAGCAACACACAGCACTTCCACTCACAAAGCAATAGTAGTCTTAACAAATCAAAAATGCCTCTCCTTTCCTAAAATGTCATGTTACATCTAGAAAATCTGGTGTTAGGTGCACTAAATATGCCTATGTAGGATGTCCAGGCAGCTGGCTTGCTTAGTTAAGCTGTACAATATTTAGCCTAGATTAAACCAGGAAGACGGAGAAGGTTTAGGAGAACATTTGTGGCTTCTGTCTCACTGTGACTGGATGGAATATGTAAAAAACGCTTGTGACAAATCTCAAACTGACATGGCCGTCCAGGCAAAGAGAAGGAGTGTCCAGCCACAGTCCTGGGTGCAGTTACAGCACGTTGCCCGAGGTAAACCCAGTCCTGTCCCACCCTACAGCTCCTGTGTTCCACAGCCCTCTTGCTCGAAGAACCTCCCTTCTCCCCAAGCGCTCCAGCCTCAAGGGCTGGCACCGCAGCCGTAGTTCAATGCAATTAGAAAAGGAGCATTCGATGCCACAAATTCTTTCCTGGCAACTTCGTCTCCGCTGGTTTCTTGGGGGGTAGCAGGATTTCCAGAAAGGTCAAGCGCTGAATTTTGGGGGAAGTCCAATTCACTGAATAGGAAAGCTCCCACTGAGGTTGGTGGGACCACAGGGCGCAGCCGAGCGCTTCCCAAAACCCCGTCCCTGCTGCGTGTTCGCAGTGCACAACAAGGCTCTGCTGCGCAGTTTCCTAGGTGTGAAAAAATATATACATCCCATGCACTCATACAGTGTTTTGTTTGCATTTGAAAGGATCAAAGTTCTATTTTATGGCTTTCCTACTTTTTTTTAGATAATAGTCTTAAAGCAAGTCCAAACTTGACAGACAAGCTCTGCGTCTTCTCAACAGCCCACAGGAAAGATAAAGCGAGCATTAATGTTAGTCTAAATCATGAGAAGGAATTGGACTGCACAAGAACTGTAATCCGCAAGAATGAATTTTCATTCCACTCGTCCTCCACTTTCAGCTAATCAGAAATTGTGATACATGGTCCTACTTGTATTTTGGCTTTCAACTCCCTCCTATATCTTCTGTGGTTGAAAACTGAATTCCTGATTTACGCTGAAGATTAGGGAATGATAAATGCTATCACTTACCTGCAGTCGCAATTTTAGAGGATTCTGGCATTACGAGCAAAACATGCATTTCATGTATATGATTACTAGAGCTGACAATCTGTCATGCTGCTGACAAAGATAGCTGAGACTGAGGGCCAGGGTCTGTTAATAAATAACAAAGATCTCAAATTCCAAATTTAATATCATGCACCTTTTATAACTGAAATAATCAGACGCCTGCTATAACGATTAATTTGCTCAGCAAAGCCACTGGCTGGGTCACGCGTTTTTTGGACATTTTCTAATTTAATTTGGTCTTCCTCTCTGGACAGTTAGCAATGTTTCCCCCAGGCATACACTTGTCATTCAGTACTCGGAGGGGAACATCATCTAGAGGGAAATAGCTGCTGTCTAGATTATTCCGTTCCTCCAGTGTTCTCAGCACTTTGGATGGAACCTTCTGTAGAGTCTTCAGTGTCTCTTATGTTGCAGAACTAAAACCCTTATTTCTAAAAAAACTTCACTGATTTGAAACAAATGCAGTTATCGCAAAGCGTAATCACTTCAAAGCAAACGCGTGCTATGTTTGGGTATCGTAAAACTTATGCTGGTCATTCAATAAAAGTTGCAAGAAAGAAAAAACATGGCACTATTAGCCTTAGCACTGACCTGTGAGCATGGCTGGTTTGCCTTGTATTATTTCTATTAGCCTGTCCTTTTTGATGGTTTATTGAGAAATTAAATCAGAATCCAAATTTTTGAGCTTCCTACCTAAATTTAGGCCTAAGTTGTTGCAAAATTTTCAGAAATAGCTGACGACCACCGTTCTGCTTCTCCTGTATTCCCCAGATGACATTTGTCGCGCTCCAAATTCAGGTTTCCAAACCTAAGACTGATTTCCTTGCACAAAACTAGACACTTCTGTCTTCGTATTTTAGTGATTTTAGCAAAACCCAACAGAAGACAGGTGTTGGCCAAGTTAGCAGGAAACTAATAGTTAGGCCAGGGTATTCAGTGACAACATTTTTAATACGCACACGGGCAGTGTTTATACTCGACGTAAAATTTACGCTGCATTGTGCTGGAGCCCATGCACCGCGCAGTCTCATTACACCTCTGACAAAGCGCCCCCAGTCCTTGCGTAACTCCAGGTTCACGTGGTTGAATCCCTGCTACCACGCAGTTAGAACCCAAACCTCCGGAGTCGGAGCTGACAGTAACTCCAGGAACATTTCCAAGAGCCTGGCAATGACGAGTCAGTAACGTGAACTCAGTTACCTGGGCAAAGCAGGGACATAACAGGGGGGTCGGTAAAGACGAACGTTAAACCCAGGTTTAGTTCAAATGCTTTATTAGATACTTGGTGGCAGAAAACTCTGCAGTCATGAAGCCCTGAACACTCACCAAAAGCAATAATTGCTAGCATCTACTGTACAAATGGAACAGACTTTTGCTTTAATGGAAAGAATTTCCAGGTATTTTGAAGTAAACAATTAAAAAATCGATTAAGTGAAGAACAACCTTTCAGTCCAAGGACAGAACAAGGCCTGTTTTGGTACTGGAAGAACGTAGAGTGGATCTATTAAAGGATAAGGGTTTGAGGTAATTGCAGAGAGGACGCTTGGCTCTGCATACTCAATTAGTGCCAAAAGGCATCAGTATTAATTTGCACTAGAACTGGTTACTGAAGTGACCCTGAGCCTTCTGGTACTTAGAAGTGAGCTGCACCTAACGGACTGCGTTTGGTTCTCTGGACAAACTGAAGGAAGGTGTCGGTATTCACAGACCCTACCTCAGATCTCAGCCGACATCTGTGGCTAGTGCTCTGGCAATAGGTCCTCTCGGTGGCCACTCTGGTGGTGGCCTGCCCTAAGGACATTAGCCTTGCCTTAAGCATAGTAGATCGTACGCTAAATATAAGACCGCACCCAATTATGAGCCCAACCATGTACTCTCTTACGGGGCTATTTCCCACAGGAGATTTAACTGAGTCATAGCACAAACTGTTATCTTTGGGTACATAAATCCTGCAGTCATAAAACAATTAACTATTGAGATGGCACAATAGTTAGCATGTAAATAAAGAAGTTCAATGAGGAGTCAAGAATATGTGTCCAGAAGGCTTGGATTAAGACCTCAGTTGAAATACAAAAGCTCCAGGAAAGATAAAGAGTAGAGATGCTCTCCTGCAAAAGTATGTCTTACGGGCGTTGGCAAACTCTTTGTTCACAGTGCCACGTGGAGTATTCGTAGGACCTGTATCCTCCCTGTGGTCTTTTAGTTCACGGAAGTTTCTTCAAGATTTCTACCCTTTGTCATATTTGGTTGGAATTACGAAAAAGGCGCAGCCGTTACCAATGGGACACGAGAAGACAGGAAGGCAGAAGGGAGAGATACCAAGTGAGAACTTAGACTTTGTTTTCTCAGAAAATCAAGCTGAGAAGTCTGCCTTGATATAGTTGCAGCAAATTAGGTTAAAAGGTGTGATCAAAGTCTTAAAATATTTTCCAGAACGTTACAGATTTAAGTAACTATGATAAGGAACACCTTAGCATTAAGATTTTTTTTTGTAATTCTATTTAACAGAATTACACTGTAATATTAAGTTCCTCTTCAAGAGCGATTTATAAAATTAAGATCTGATTAATACATTAAACGCGCTGCAGACATGCACAGTTTCTTTTATTGATGGGTGTATATATACTGGTGAAACTGGTGTTTAGAAGTTATTGTTACAGGCAACCCATGACCTTCTGAACTAAAGACCTAGAGCAAGTGGTTAACCCTTTGTCAAAAACATCCATCGATATCGAGACTCCTTTATACATGGCTTATAAAGAGGAACTATCATTAATGGTACCGTTGGATGTTGCCACTTAGCTCGTCTGTAAGCAGTAAGTGGGTTGATCTGTAACAAAAAGCCACCGCTATGTCTGGTCTGGGGAGTGAGCTGGCCGAGGGGAATTATGTGCAGCAATATGGTGCACCTTAAAGGTGAATTCCTGTTAATACGTGATTGCTCACCTGTAGGACAAAAGCTTCAACTATTGCTTAAAATACCTGTTAGAATGAAAAGGAGAAAATCTAATAAGCCAGGTAAGCAAGCCAGAAAGCCAAAGAGGTTTGCTTAGGCTGCGCTAGGCATTATGCATCAAATTAGGAAATTCCACTTTCTTCTGTACAGGAGGAAATTTTCATTGACAACAGGCCAGAAGATCCTTGTTAAAATTCTTGGCCTGGATAGGGGCATGCTGATCTTGGCAGCTGCTAGGCTAGAGAGATAGGCTCTGCTGGTAGGATCTTATCTCCGATAAGTGGAAGCTATTTGAAAACATGGAAGCGTGGATCTATTGTCCCAACTGCAACTGGAGGGGGAAATCTCTTACGTATAAAACTTAATTTGAAAGTGATCTTTGTGGAATAATTATTCTCACAAGACCATTACCATTAACACCAAAATCACGTTACTTTACAGCAATGGGAATATTTTGAATTGCAAATGAAAAGTGTGCGGAAGTACGTTCACAAAACACAATGTGTTATTGTGGTCAAGCTTCTGCCTTATGATAACGAAAAGAATTGCATGCTGATTAGCTGGAGGAGTAATGGGAAACTTCTCTTCAAATGCCGAGAATAGATCTCACTTTCCTGAGCAGCTGCTGCCTGATGTGCCAGCGTGGGGATATCCCACCCGGCGAACAACCACCCTTCGCAATGGGCTTTGAAGCCTCTGCCACACTCTGTGTCTTGTTATCTTTGCAAAGTAGCGTGAGCGAAGGGAACGGAAGGGAGTTTGAGCTAGCTCAGGTGTTCTTTCGGGCTGAATAAACGCTAGGTAGGCAGAGCAGGCAACGGGTACGCCTCCGGTGTCCTTTACCAAGTTGGGAGAAGTATGTTAGGTATTAGGATTGAAGTGTAAAGATGTGTCTCCGTGAATCAAACGAAGATACCTGGTACTTCTTTCTAGACCAAAGGAGTTAAGGAAGAAGCTCTGCTAAGAAATATCGTGTTTTTATAAAGGCAGTACTGAAAAATTAGTGTAGAAGTACTTTGAAATCACCTGAAAGCTTGATAGAAAAGAAAAACATCCTTTGTTTACTAAAACTGCTGGCTTGGAGAACTAGAATTTACGTAAGTTTTTCAGCATGAGAAATATGCCTTGCTACTATTATTTGCCGAGTACCGAAGGGTTAACTCTCATAGTTTGGTATGCAACTAAATGAACCTATAATTAACTGTGTGTGGCTATTGGTTAAAAATGTTTGGAAGCAATATGAAGTGATATTATTTTGCAACTAGTGCTCCTGCCAGTACCTGGCTTTATTAGTTTAGCACAAGAGGTGTTTTCTGATGAGTTGTCTGGAACAAGCAAGACCGTTATTTTGGTTTCTATCACTCTTTGGAAACTTTTCTCTCGACAGCTTAAGCATTTGTCAAAATCCTCCACCTGGTTGCTCCCAATTCTTTTCTATACAATGCCAGCACCACTTCATTTGAGTGCTTCACTACCGGCGGGGAGAGTTACACGGAAGATGAAGTTAGTGGGAATGAATCAACCCTGCACCATTCCTCTCTCTGTGTACATTAGCTGTGACGAGGATGAATTCCAGTTGTGTCATTTCCTGTTTTTCCTAAGGTTTTTTACACGAAGAATGACTCAGGCTCCGTGACATAGCCCAAAGTGATGGGCAGCAATGATATCCCTGCCTGAATAACCCCCAAGACTTTAACTCGTTGTGTTTCTAAACCGAGCAGCGTAAATAAGTTTTAGTTTATCTAATCTGGGAGTACCTCCAGTTTCTTCAGAGAAGAGAAACTATAAGCACCATTTCTTTCTTTTTAAAAAAGAAACCACTCCATCCTACGTTTTAATAATAGCTTGATGCATTGACATTTAGAAGCCCAGAGAATGGATGAAGATCACTGTCCCAAGGTCAAAACTAAAACCAGACACGCTGGATGCAGGATGCTAGAAGAATTATATTGACTTCAAAGAGGTCCAGGCCGGCAGACATCGCTCACTTAAGATTTCATTGACTTCGTTACTCTGATCCGTACACTGACTGCAGGGCTGAGCTCCTAGACTGAGGTAGGGATTAGGGAAAATGGCGTTTTTAACAATGGACATTCCTCGTCTTTTTAATACACAGCGAAATACCGCACAGATCACTATTTTAGAGAGGCCTGTTTTAGAAGCATTGGCATTTTGGAGTGACTTTTAATTGTGACCAGAAGGAAAGTAGATACGATCTAAGAGCAAACGTTGTGTTGGTAACACGTCCAAATCCAGAAAAACTGCTGCCTCGTTTTCTTTGTAAATTGTCTCAGTGTCCGTGAACACCACGTTGTTGCTTCCTTTTCAAAACTCCTTGATCATCATCTTTTATTAGCTTCTGGCATGAACCTGCTATCCTGTACCTTTTTGGAGAGGAAGATATGTACTGTAGAAAACTTATGTAGTGATAGGAGGCTAAACTAGATAATACAACCAACAAGTCTGTCAGTAATTCTGTAACACCATCCCCCTTTCCAGTCTATTTTAGCTTCATTGTACAAAGCGCCCAGGTAGGCCAGACAACAAGACTATTCAGTATTTCACAAGCTAAAATCCATCATATCCACAGTGTCAGTTTTGCTTGGACAGCAGCAAATAACGATCCTAGATAAATTTTCCCTTAATCTCCCAATCCCATTTCAGTAAGGGGCTAGGAAATCACACTTCACTTAAACAAATATAGAATATAAAATAACACGTCAAATGGCTTTAAGACAATTCAGCTATATTCTGATAATATTGGATGAAAGCACATTAAAAGAAACCAGATTTTTTTCAGAACTATTTTTTCCGAGCTCTTTTTCATGACTGATCTCAAAACTTCCTATACGATGACACTTACTTGGCACTGCAGTGAGCCAGCCTAATCTAGGTGATAATGGGTCTCCCAAGAGTTATTTTTTTAAAAACAAGTAGTTCATCAAACACATTGACGGTTATGTTTTCAAATTATTTCCATTTTTTTTTTCTGTTAAAATATTTGCCTTACTTTCAAATAGAAAAATCCATAAAAAGAAAACCCATCTGCCTTACAGACAGACGGACCGAGAGGCCATCGCGGCAGTAACCCCCCAATAAACTCTCAAGCCAACTTTTATGTACTGAGCTTTTGTCACTAGCCACTCAGAAAACAGAAAGTCCCACACCAGGAACCCCCCGTCCCACAGCCTATTTGCCAACAGGCAGTGGGAACATCCTCCTTTCAGTCTATTTCCTGATACCAAATTTACCTAAGCATTTAGTTTGGTAATTTGTAGTTGAGAAAAACTTTTATAACAGGATTTCCTGCCAAGAGAAGGAAGGGTGGGTAAGAAGGCTGAGTATTGATATTACACAGAAAACTTTGTCACCAACCACATCCCTTAAGAGTATGGGAAACTCAACCTGAAGCTCACAGTTCCAGCTCGTGAATTAATGGTTTTGATTTACATTTTGATGACAGAGAGAGAGAGAGACAAGGGTGCAGGTACTTTCTTTCTGGGAAAAACTGGAATGTGTTCAGGAGAGACGTAAAAGGCAAGGAATCCCACAGACTAGCTTGCGGCTGTTATCAGATATGATGGAAAAGGGAGGGGGTGAGGAGAAGAGAATACCTGGCATGAGACCTGCTCCAGGGAGGGACGGTCTGACGTGGCAGTGTGGATTTCTGCGTGTATCATTCCTCTCAAATCCGTATCAGATTTTAGTGAGCTATTAGCATCAGGTGTTGCCACATCACGCCCACTATCTCTGCAAGCAGTATCTTGATGAAGATAAATAAAAACTTAAGAACCTTATTTGACTTTCACACGGCCCACGATTAGATTTGCAGAGCTGTCAGAGAAAAATAGTGAGGAATGAGCAAGCAAGATACAGACTCTGAGCCACATCCATGGAATCCATAGCTTTCAGAGCTACTTTGCAAAACTGAGAGGGTTTTTGGCAGAAGTTTATTCGAGGAGCAGCTACGCGGGATAGAAGGTGTTCTCCGAGAAGGATCCCTCGGTGACAGAAGGCTGAAGGATTATGACAACTTGTTTTATTTCACCGAGCAGTTCCTACAGTTGAAAAAGGCAAAGGCCATGCCTTATGGTTTGATTTGAGAAGCGCGTTACTAGGTTGTGTGAGAATCGGTCTCGTTAAATCTCTTTTTTTTTTTCAAAACAGCGATGTCTTTTTCATCCTAGTCCAACTATTCTTCAAAAGGTAACAATTATGAAAAATTCATCCTGTGACATTTATTTTCTACAGCTTTTTTGCTTTTTGGTCCCAGCAGTGGTGGTAAATTGATTTAGCACACGGCAAGTCATGAAGGTTATCAGAAGTGCAAGAAAAATATGTAGGAGAAAACATTTTTTGCTGCATTCCTCTCAGCTTTTACTGGCCTTGCTCTCAGACTTGTGTGTTCAGTTGCTATTCTGCACAGTGCTGGTCACTGAATGAAGGCACTAGGTCTTCTCTCCTCTAATTTAAACAATACAACTTACCGAGGGAAAGAGAAGAACACCTCATTCAGTTTGCGCGGCCTGACAACAGCGTGCGAGAACTGCAACCGTACTGAAAGACTGACTGATATTTTTTGCTTTATTCATTTGATAGATTGTGGAAATCGAAGCTGCATTTAGAAAGGAATCGCTGCATATGGTCAGCTTTGTTATAAAGCTGAAGTAAAGGGTACCTAATATTTCAGGGCAGAAAGTGGAAAAAGTATTATGGAACTCTGTGAAGCGTGTGTAAGAAATATCAGGAACCTCCTGCTTTGCGGTGACATACAGAAAAGTCAGAAATAGTACACAAAAGGTTAAACTCACGAGAGTGCAAAATCTCTGAAGTCCTCATTTTTAAGTGTAAAATGAGTTAGAACCTGGGAAAAGTGCTTCTGCTCTTTAAAATAAGATATCCACTGCTGAAGGTGGATGGTGGTATTGGGAAATACCACCCGTCTGTGATGTTTCCAGCATTATGTCATTTGTCCGCATTCTCTTGCCTGTCTTCATAATTAGCCCTCAGACCAGCATGTTGCCTGATTTTCTTTAGACATCTATTCCGAGCAAAGGGCAGCGGGGATTTGATTGATGTAGGTTACATGCTGTGGTGATTTCCCAGCCATTTTTTATTTGCAACAAAAAATTTCTTGTAAGGAGAAAAGTAGCTCAACCTGCCGGGAGTAGTAGGGGCTAGTCATTGCTCACAGTGTTCAGCGTACCGAATTCGTTCGGTACCGACTCCAGATACCACTCTTCTGCACGGATTTACCCATCAAAAACAGGAGGCAAAAAAATATCTTTTGGCCTAATAAGGTCTTCAAAATATGTTCAACTGAAATAAGAAGAGACTGCCTGGAACGAGTCACTCTTAATAGGGGACAGAATCAGTTCCAACCCATCCGCGGTCAGTTTGCCATAGGGTATCAATGCAAGAGATGTTACGTTTCTACAGAGCACGTTTCCAACAGCTCAGTTAGTGAACATCCAATGATGGGAAATAACCTTTTCTGTTTAAATATGCCTTTGCTAACTTTAAGCTTGCACTTGGGTACTTTTTATTACGCTCTTTCTCACAGTTCTTAAAGATTTCACAGGGTTTGTCTTTAACAGCGGTGTTTCTTCTTTTATGCTCTCTCCTGCTCGTTTTTGTTTTCCAATGAAGAAGCACCAAATATTATTGCCACTTCCCTCAAGTTCCAGAGCTCTGGTGTTAAGACAGTCCTACTAGTTACTTAAACAGTAGCGTCTTTTTGAGATCACTGTCGCACTTGAATAAAACAAGTGGCAGAGTCATTTCGTAGTCATTTTAATTAGATTGTAGTCCTTTAGCTGCTTGTCACATCCGTCTTATCCACATCCACTGCCCTCTGCAATGCCTGGCCTCACTCTGTGCCTTGCTGCCGGTTGCACTAGCTATGGTTTGGTTCTCAAACAAGTTAATTTGTTGAAAGACTAAATATGACATAGCTTTATTATATTAGCTTAAAACAATATTTTTACTTAATGAATCCTTCTTCTCAAGCAAACCCCACCATTCTAACACCATTCCTGAAGTTTGAGGAGCTTTGTCTTACAGCTACAATTGCCTCTGAAAGTAGCCGAAATCATAAATCCTCCTCTGCCGCAAGCTGAAAGGGGCAGGTTTGCATCTGTGCATTGGCCTCTCCAGCCCACAGAAATGCTGTGACCACCCTCCAAGCCCTGCCATGCTCTTCTCTGGAGTGAAAAAAAAAAATAATCACTCCTGTTTTGCCAATAGTTGTGTTTTCTTTGACCTATAGTGCAAGTATATGTGCAGGGCACTCATAGGAGACAGGTATTTTCTGACCCAGATGATCTGTTGTCAGACAAAATTAGGAGAGATTATGGCCTTGCTGGGGTAGGAATCAGTGTCTGTTGTCTCACTAATTGCATCTGCTTCGCAGGTAGGCTGGAGCCTGAGTTGTTGCTGGTGGTGCAGCCAAGGGTCCCTGGCCTCAGGCCGCACGGTGTTGCGAGAGTACTGACTGGGAGGCAGGACTGCCTTTCCATGGGAAATCCCACTGGTGAAAGGGAATGCACCGGAGGTTGCGATGGTCGCTGTATTTCATGTTGTAAGTCCTTCAGGACAGCTTTGGCATTGAGTGTTTTAGCGTTCTGGTGACCAACCCAGGGCTGTGCCGTACCTGACCCCACGTGAGTGGGCACGTGGGCTCCCAGACTGCGTTTGGAAAAGTCAGCTGGCTTCAGATGCTGGAAGCCCAGGGAGGTACAGACCACTGACTAACTCGGGTGACAGAGACACTGAGCCGAGACAAACCACTGCACTAGGGTGACCAGAGTTTCTGAGCACACCAGCCACACAACAACCTCTCCGTCTGCTCAGACCCGAGCACCCGTCCCACCTCCGACGCGCCTGCAGGGCAGCAACAGCCGCTCCAGTCGCACCAGCCAGCCCTTTCTGCTGGTTTCGGGGGAAACCAGGACTGTGGGCTCAGGCAGGGTCCCACCAGCAGGCACCCTGCCCGCTGCAGGACCCCAGTGCTGGTACCAGCCCATGCAGCTCCTGGGCTGCAGGGTTCTCCTGAGCTACAGCTTGCCACCCTTGCATGACGCACCCTACGCATTCTCTGCAAAACTAAAGGCGAAGAAAAAACATGTTAAGTTCCTTATGGCAGTGCCCAAAGGTACTATATCTGAAGATAACATCAATGGAGAGAGCCAGCGCAAGTTCGCTTCACACAAACTATTTCCCAGAGGCTAATGGCAAGGGGGAGAGGGAGAGAGAAAAACAAGTACTGACAGTTTACTGTAGGAGCTCAAAGAAAAAGTGGACAAAGCTAAAAGAACTCCAGCTCTTTGTTCGCATTTAATCCAGTTCAGAGCATTCACTGGTGCATACAGATTTACTTTCCATGACTGACGGAGCTGGATATGGTCATTTGGTAAGAAACAGAGGATCTAGGATTTAAATTTTGTGCCCTTCAGGCTCTTACGTTTTAGGAAAAGTCAGTCTATAACATACAGAAAGTTTTAATCTAATGTATAAAGTGTGAGCCGCTGGCTAATACCTTCAAAGAAACAAATCCTGATCTTGAAAGGTGAAGGACGCTTTCTGTTTTTAACACAGACCGAGTTTTTAAAGGGGTAGAGCACTTATTTCAGCTCGCGGAAACCAAGGGAAAGACCGAGGACTCCTGCCCCTACCCAGAGAACCCCTATTTTATTTTCTTCCTTCTCTTTTCGATTCTCGTCTTGAATTTATAAAGGCACTGATTTATCAGAGGCTACTAGAATAATGTAACGGTATTAAATACCACTGTCCACATATTTTGATGCAAAACAAATAGGCCAAGCACCTGATATCACAGTACAATAAACTATCAAATCACCATTGCAGGTTTTTGCTTTTGCCGAGGACAGACAGTTCAAGTTACACGTAGCCCATTTTCTAAAGCTCTAGAGTCAATTCGTCTCTGGCTGAATTTGCAGAACACCGCGCTGAAAGACAGCACCCGCGAGGAGGATATATATATACCAGGAGAGAACCAACAAAAGGGTTTGTGAGCGAACGGTGGAGAGGCTAGGTTAGAAAAGGCAGGACGGGAAGGGAAAGTTCAGTTGCAGTATGTGGTGGCCCAAATTAGGCAGACGTGTTGGAGCGATTTTAGCAGAGCGTATCGGAAACGCCACCCCCAACAAGTGCGAAGAGAAAAGGGAGGGTTAGCCAGTAAATCTTAGGAAGTGCTATCTATAGAAAAAACGAGACCGGCATTAAAAGACAAAGCTCTTTCTCATCCCTCTGCCTCCTCTGTCCCCCTCCAAGCAGTTTTGGTCATCTAAGAAGCACCCCTAGAACTTGGGCTCAACCAGGATTGCTCAAACTTCTCATGTTCAGACAAAACCAGACTTTTTTATCCTAACTGCTCCTGCCCAGCCTTAGCGGAGACCAGAAAACCAGAAGCTCGTTCTGGTTGGCATCGTGTCACCCGGGGCAGGAGACCAGCACGGGACATGAGGCCACCCTCTTGCCGAACTGCTCCAGCCACTTGCTCAGCTCTTTGCAGTGGAGCTACTCGCGCTCTCAGAGGTCGCTGGCTGCAAATGGGATGTTAATGAAATAAACCAAAGGGCAATTTAGGCTATTCAACTACACTGCAGGAAAAAAAAAAGCCCTACCTGGATAGATGACACTAAGCCATGATGTACTTTGTATAAATGTTTCAAGTCAATTTGGCGGATCCTGATGGAAGGCGAGTTAGAAAAATTTTGTTGCAAGTTTGAACATGGTACCAGGATATAAGGCCAGCTACTTGAACAAGGGCAGTGATTGAATTAAGGCTGAGAAATGTATCCCTGGCTAGTTTCAAATTAAAAAAGAGAGCTTTTAAAAAGGTACAAATGAGGCTAAAAGAATTTATGTTATTTTTCCGGTTCTGTGCTATAACTCCTTTTCAGTCTCCTCATCTATCTTCTAAGGGTACTACCTTATGAATGAGTGAGCAATAAAGAAGTATGCAGTGGCTGAGAGAGAAACTCAAGATAACAAGATAATGCCAAACGTAAGCCAAAGCTTGAGCAGAACTGCAAGTTAAGATGTAGATCTGAATATAAGTTTCTCACATCTGGGTTGTGAGGCAGTCATTAGATAGCGTGCCTGAAAACCTAGTTTAAAAACAGTAGCATATAAGGCGACCTAAAACATGCCGAATCAAAATCAAAATCTTGGACCTGTACTTTCTAGGGGTATTAATCCTGTTTTCAGACCACACGTGCTGACACTTCACTCGTAGACTAAAATAAAGATAAAGCTATTTCAATGCCTTTGAAATAACTGATTGAAAAGGGGCAGAGGAAGAACGCCGAGCAAAGATGCAGCTACAAACTATCCTGAGGTTGGGCAATAGCGATTACTGTGCCTGGGTGACACAGGAACAGCCTCAAGACCAAAAGGTATGAGAATAATAAGTTACTACGTGCAGTCTTTAAATTACTTGTTTTAAGGCTGCCAAGAAGAGGACGGAGCTATGCTGGCCAGTGTTAGTGCACTGCTTATCTGCTGGCTCCACAACTCAAGATGGGCTTTTCCGCCTTGCCACCCCCAGGTGACGCTGAGATTTTAGACTCCAGGTCCCAACACACACGTCTAGCCTTCCAGCTGGACTCGGTCCCTTCAGCGCATGCTGCCATCGTCAGCAGCAGGCAGTGATGGTGTCTGCGTGGTAAGTTTTCCAAACATCCAAAACCAAAGGGCCGAGGGCTGGGGGGGGAAGGTTATAGCAAAGAGTTAATTCAAATTTCCCTACCACTGACCTCCCTCCAGCCGTCCAGGCTGCCCAGGTTTGGAGCTGCACAGATCAGCTGGGGTTTCTCAGGGGAAAAATTATGTGGCCACTCCCTGAACCCAGATAATCCCTCTGGGCTGTGCCTTCCACTGCTGGTATCTGCCGGGTTAGGCAGAATTTAATCATCAAAATTATTCTGTTCTCTTTCAAGCAAAGACCAGGGGGAAATTAATTGCTGGAATTAGGTATGTTTTCTAGCATTAACCCAATGTAGCTGCTAAGCAAGGTCAGTTATAGGGCTCGGGACCGACAGCAGGGACTGAGCTGGTCTCCAGTTTTATTTGGCAAAGCCTGGGCTGGTAGACAAACAGCGGGAGGGAGAAGACACAAGGATAAAGTTTCAAGGGATGTGGAGGTTGAAGGGAAGATGAAGCTTGTTATCTTCAAAAGGAAAGTAGTGACAACTCAGGCGTAAGCAGGAGAGACCCCTACGAACAAGAGAACATGAGACAGGGTGGGGCAAGCCATGATGTTTGAGGTGTTGGAGACGCTTTTACGGTATTAAGGAAGCAGAAAATTTCTAGCAAGAATTTACAGCAAAACATGGAACCAATTCTTCATCTTTACTCTTATCTTTTATGCTCTAAGACAGACCTAGTTTTCTTGCAAAGTAGCTGGGCATTTTGCATGCTCCTTTATCCACATGAGAGGGGGCAAAACACTTCAAACCTTCCGGGAAGTGTGAAGAAATTAAGACTATGGTATATCAAAATAATACTTAGATTTCCAAATTGGGGCATTAACTCGCAACATTTAGAACAGGTGAGACCAATAGGAGGATAAGCGTTGACAGAGTTTATCTGCTTGTTCACATCTTGCACCAGCTGATGCCATTTTCAGGGCAAGAACTGAAATGCCGTTCATTTTTGAACCTCTGTTTACACAAATCAAGTTGTAGTACCTATAGTTGAACTTTCAAAGCGTTCCGCACGCGGCATTTCGTGTAAAGGTGTGAGTTTCTGCTGGGTCCTAATTTCACTGCCATATGCCAAAAAATTGCAACTGACACATCCGAAGCACGGATGTACGATCATATTGCAAACGAAAGCGGAGAGAAGCTGTGGTTAAGGAGGGTCCCGTTTTACCTTTGGGCCGTGGGCTGTGAAATTAGGCAAAGTTACCTTCCCCGCTTAACTCCAAGTGCAAGTGGGGAGCCAGCTTTGCAGGCGGAACTCGGTTGACACTGGTGAGCATCTGCTACCTGGGACAACAGCACCACCAGGCAAGCAAAGCCCACAGCTTGGGTGGGAACCGGGCTTACGTCTGGTGGCACCTCATGCTGGAGAGCAAACCCATCCGTGACTGTCATTCAGCATGTGTCAAATGACCCTGTTTTTTTGAAGAGACCAGCTTATATTAACGCATCATTCTTTGTTCTTCCAAATACAGATTCTGGAAGAAAACATGAAGTTAGAGTGCAAGTGCCACGGGGTCTCGGGATCCTGTACCACTAAAACGTGCTGGACAACCCTGCCTAAATTCCGGGAGCTGGGCTACATCCTTAAGGACAAATACAACGAAGCCGTTCAAGTCGAACCGGTGAGAGCGAGTCGTAACAAGCGTCCGACCTTCCTCAAAATAAAGAAGCCGCTTTCCTACCGCAAACCCATGGATACAGATTTAGTGTACATAGAAAAATCCCCCAATTATTGTGAAGAAGACCCTGTCACCGGCAGCGTGGGAACGCAGGGAAGGATGTGCAACAAGACAGCCCAGCAGTCCAACGGCTGCGACCTGATGTGCTGCGGTCGAGGTTACAACACGCACCAGTACTCGCGAGTGTGGCAGTGCAACTGCAAATTTCATTGGTGCTGCTACGTGAAATGCAACACGTGCAGCGAAAGAACAGAAGTATATACCTGTAAGTGAGGAGGTGGCTGGGCAGGGCGACACGTCCCTGGCCAGATATACATTTGCACATGCACCCAACGTACCTACGCCGGACTGTAGGAAAGACCTGCTCTCCCAGAAGAAATGCTGATGAATGGAGCCCTCTCTTGTCTTCTCGTGTTTCATTGCTTATGTGGATCCCCATTTCAGACTCTTAGGAAAATCAGCCAACAAACAAAAACAAACAAACCCCACCCCGAGCCACCTGACACCCAAAAAAAAACAGAGAGAAAAAGATCATCTCGGCTAATCTGCGCCTCTAAAGCGAGAAGCACTGACTGCCTTGTGAAGCGCCGCCCGCCAGAGAAGAAAGCTCTGAGCGCGGCAACTAACTCTCAGTTTGGAAAAAAGATGGTCAAAAACTTCAGCGGCATAAGGAGCGGGGAGGGGGAGGGGGGGAAATCCGCCAAAAAGGGCTTTGCACAGGACGGGATGGACAGTGCGCCCCGGGACTCGCCCGCGTCAGCGTGTGGATGACGCGGATTCAGGCTTCTCCGCTTGCGAAAAGCTTCTGCTGGTCTTGCCCATCTTTCCCCTTCCTTCATACCGTTCGCGACGGCGAGCAGAAACTGTTGGGAGTTTTCTGTAGACACCGCTTTACCTGCCTATTTTGTGTGTGTGTGTGTGCGCTGCAGATTTTAGCACAGGGATTTGGGACACTTGGGCATAATAATAGCAATATTTAACAATTTATTCAGATAAAACTAATATTAATTTATTTAATTAAAAAGAACTCTACCAACGGTTTTGGAACTATTCCACAATTAAAGTAGATAGCTGGCTTTCTTTGTGGAATAATTTTGTAGAAACAGCAAGGGAAAACTGGAGCTGTATATATATTCTTAACTAGGATGTTTCTATTAGTTGGACTTGCAGGATATGTTCTACAGTACTAGACGTTTAAGTACAAAAGCTGGCATCGTTATATATATGTACATACACAAAAACACACACTGTTGGTTTTGGGGGTTTTTTGGTTTTGTTTTGGTTGTTTTTTTTTTTTTTCGTTTTGTTTGTTTTGTGGTTTTTTTTCCTGTTTGCTGCTAGTTGTCTGGAACAAAAGTCAAGCGGTAGGGGTTGCAAATCTTTACCAGGTTGGTTTGTTGTGTTTTTTTCTTCCATTAAGAAAGAAGCGTTAATAAAATCTGTTTGGAATATGCCTAAAAATAAGAAAATCCAGACAAACTTCCATCTTTTGAAAAATCAACCATAGGATAAGAGAGTATATTTTGTAAGAGACTATTTTATATAAATATTTTATTTATACTACGTCTGCTTGTTCAACCTGTACTTTTTCTCAAAACAGGGCATACAATTTGTAATTCTTAGGCTATTTAACAGAGAAAGGGTAATTAGTTTGTGGACACAAGAGCAGCAAGCTGGACACATTCAGCTGCAATTGGTGGATGTGTCAGAAAGCGGAATGAACTTTCTCTCCGGATGTGTGTACAAACCGGCGCTTTGCCTGCAGCCCGATTTGCAGAATATGCAAAACAAGAGCAGGGTATGTAGCATCAATTTTGTCACATGGCTTGAATTCATGATTGGTATTAACTGGATGCTCATTTATCCCATTCAAGAAAAAAAAAAAAAATCCGAATTAGCTTCCCACATGCGTCAGTCATTAAACTGTGGCGTTACGACTAGCAAATGTGCTGTGTGTGCTGTCAGTTAAACCTCCATATTGTGTTACTGTCACATTTGATTTCAATCAGTGCAAGACTGTAGACTATGACTGTAAAAACTATCATGACACACATCGTCTGATTCTCATAGACAGGATACAAAGCTTACTTTTTGTCCAGCTCTTTTGGGCATTTACATTATTCTTTTCCCCCCAAAAGGCCAGAGAGCTCAAAAATCCAGAAAAACATCTAGGCAAACGTAAAGACCGCTCACTTGTTTTTCAGAGCCCGGCTAAGCCATTTTGTGTTCCCTTTTCGATATTTCCTTTTTATCGCTGCTACTTTCTTCAGCTATTTGAGTGGTAAATATTTCCCTGGTTTTAGAATCACTCTGTCCTCATGCTCAATTCATTCGTGACTGATAAAAAAAATAAAAATCCAGTTTTTATCTTGTTTTGCATTGGGTAAGGCACATGGCCCAGCGCTAGTGATGGTATTGCACGTTCTGCCTGGGACAGACCAGGTTCTTCCCTACTATGGGATCTCACGCCGTTGTCGAGGCTGAGAGGGGCACCAATAAAGGAAACAAACCACCATCCACAGGCTGTGCCTTTCCCTGACTCCTCTTGACAACAGCAAGCGTTACACGAAGTAGATGATACAGATATATCTTGCGGCCGTTGATATTTCCAAGGCCAAACTCCCCCCTAAGACGGCGAAAACAGAGAAAGTTTTACAAGAAAGTAACAGAAGTCTCACAAAAGATGTCGCAAAGTTTCGTTGTAACTTCACCTTTTAGAACTTGTCAGATCGTGGCAGGGTAATTTTTTTTTTAACTCACTTCTTGTGTAAGCGTTATTTCTGGAAGAACACAAGCCTGTGCAGTACCTGATCCTGGCCATGTATAATTAGGATTAAATGCACAGTTTCTCTGCAGACCCGCCACTTAACACAAAGTAGAATTTTTATGCAATTCAGACACCAGCACGAGATATCAAAGTAAACTCATTAACATAATTTACTTTCAAACTTATGACTTGTCAATATAAAAACAATTTTGGGGGGTAACTGCTTTTAGTTCTTCTAAATTCCACACACCACGAATTGATGAGACATAAAAAGCAACGAAGTGCACACAGTACAGACGTTAATTACAACACTATATTATGATTAAAAAATTCAGATCTAACATTTTATTTTGGACTTTCCTCCCCAGGTTTGTATTGGTTTTTTACTTAGTGGATACCATGTCATAGTCAAAAGTGTGTTCTCTTCACTGATTAGAGTTATTTTACAAATTATTACTTTTGCAGCATGTTTTTACCATAGAAAAGTAATCTGTAAGACTCCTGCTTCCGTGTATTTCAGTATGCAGTGATGGGCAATGTACAGCTAGCAGATTAAATATCGAAGGACAAATATCTTTAAACAGTTTTACTCACCATAATAAAGAACTGGATGCGCAATGAAATGAATTTGGTACACATTTTCCCTATATTTTACAATATCGCTGGTGATCAGTGCATTAATTAAAGTGCTGCTTTGTTCGACCACTGGAATATCAGTTCGGGAACTTTGAATTAAAGAGCAAGGAAAACCAAATGCTGCATTCAACTAGAGAGTATCTGGAAATTCAGCCGTGTCATTATAGATAGGAGAAATCTGGCCCAGCCGAATTTGCCATGAGTCTGGAGTTAATTGGTCGTTCTCTAAGTGGGCTTGAATGGCATTGACGAATAAACAGGAGAAAGAGAAAGATTTACGATTTTGTGGATATTCCTCCCCCCGCCCCCGACAACAGTTTGTTCTTTGTCCGCAGGGATAGGAGAGCTCTGTTTTTAGTTGGTGAAGAACCACGCAATGGGAGTGAAACGCACCCAAGTGCAGAACAATCCAGCTCTCAACAGCAAATACGTCTTTTCATCTCTGCTAACCAAGGGAAGCGCTCGACTGCTGTCCACGTTAATAACCTAGCTGAGGCGTTTAAAGAAAACATACATTCAAGAAGCAGGAAGAGGAGTAGGAAGCATAAGAGAACAAGCATTGCCAGTTGGGGAATTATTATTCATGAAATCTCACTTCCTTATTTGATAGCAGAGCCCTGATTCATGGAAACGAAGCAGTTCTGCCTTGGGGATTCCTAAGCAAGTTTGAAGGAGTTTACCTCTCCACCTTTTCAAAAGGACAACTATCCTGAATACAATTAGCTTGAATACTCAAAAGTACCTACATAAAACACGAATCGGTCAATGATTAAGTTTTCTTTGCCATGTATGCGCAAACTTAATGGAGATATGTCTTTCAACAGTGATAATTAAATTGAAAACATCCTTAAAATGTACTCTTAAGCGGCTTATTTGGTGAAGTTATTGTAAGGGTGCATAGTTACTTAGGAAAGGAAAATAGTGGGCACGTACCATATTACACAAGGCTCTTAATGAACTATCTTGGGGATTACAAAACTGTTTTTAACTGACCACACTTAAAAATCAGTTTGTTGAATACAGAAGTGTCACAGACTACCATCAGGGTGCACATATTCAAATTAAGATTCAGCATAAGTATTTCTGACAACCTTTTTACATTCATCACTGTAACAGATATCAGGAAATACGCACCGTGAAGGTCCAAAATGAGCGTATTAACTACACAGCCCAGTGCCCCCGGCTGTAACACCAACGAAAGCAGCAGCTCTCCAACTCCGCTGTGGGTGGGCCGACACCGCGGCCGCAGCGACTGACGCGCCTCGACAGGGCTGGCCAAATCTGACCGACACTGTTGCTGTCAACCGACACGGGTACAGTCCCAGTCAGGCCTGAGCATTCCAAAACTGTCCAAAATTGAACCAAGTACAGGAATTTTATCACACGGCAGCGCTTCAGATGATGAAGCTTGTTTCGATTCCAAAACACTCTCCCTTAATTCATGGTTATCTCAGATCGTTGTCACCATGGCAATGACCTAAATTTCTAACCCAATTCATGTTCTTCTGGTTAAAAATCATACCAATAATTCCTCAAAGGTGGGATTTTAATCTGGAACACAAATTAAGGGAATCCTTCCTCTGAAAACAAACACTTAATGACATACGATTAAGTCAAAGTGATGAAGAGATGCAGTTGGATGTAAAGGACTCCGGGTGTTTGAAGAAGGCTATCAGAGCTTTGTGATACCAGAGGGGATGCTATAAACCCCTAAAGGCTTCTTTTGATGCTTTGGAGTTGTATGAAATTACTGAATTTTCCATTTTGTTGCTATTATGCAATTATAGATTCATCAATAGCACATATCATGTACTTTTCAATTGCGAGGTCAGAAGCAAGTCCAGAGAAATCACATTTCTAAGTGTTAGCACACTGTACGTACTACCGGTGCTCTCAGCTTCCTATAATTCCTTACCTTGATCTCGTATTTTTGTTAGCAAAGTCACCGCATCACACTCTTGGTAGGAAAGATGCCTCCTTTGTAAACAGGTTTGACATCTCTGGGAGAAGATGAGGTTATATTTACCGGAGAGAAAAGTTTCCAGGATTGTGTGTGTACAAAAAACCCCCAAAAACGAGGTAAGGAGGATGATATCAAAATTGCATCACTTACCTACAAGTATTAAGACGTAGCCAAACTCTCGGCAGAAAATGTAACCCTCATTTTTGTGTTTCCTACACTAGTTTGCATCCTTTCCCTACACCCCCAAAACAGACGTTGTATGTATCATCCCACATCCACGGCTGATTTGGTGCTTGCTGATACAAAGAATTCCCTAGCAGTGCATCACATGCCCGATCCTACCAGCACAGGAAACCTTCTGCAACTCGAATTTATAAGAACGCACAGAAGCTTTTCTTGGGAACAACACATTATGCACAACCTTCTGTTACTGCAGTGCTTCTCTCTCCCATCTCCACCAGCAGGCCCGCCTGCAGCGTGTATGTGCTTGTTATTTTATTCTCTCCAAGAACTGGGAGTTTTAGCTCTCTACAGAGTGTTCATAAGCTCTCCGATCCATTCCCATTGATTTTCAGACAATGATCAAATCCATTGATTTTCGGTCCGTATGTGGGGCTACGATACAATAGCGGAGGAGGACACTCGACACAAAAAAACCTTCATCCTCTTTCCCAGCGTACCTTTCATTTTTCAGACCAATACAACAAATATGGGATGACTCCAGTCATCCACTACACCATGTTCTCCTAACTCACCTTTACAGTATCATTGAGGAATCTGTGCTGATGGTTATTTAAAGCAAAGTTAAAGAGAGGGGACCACAAGAGGCGTTCTCTAACTGCCTAAACTTGCATGAGAAATTGTAGCAAAAGCTGTAAAGAGAGAGTGCTGCGCTTTGCTCTTCACCAGGCAGACTCCTCCATTCAAACGGGACTTCACATGGCCTGTACCACAGACAGTGCTTAACGTTGCTGGTTGATCACGTTCACTTGTTGTTCACAACCCTCTCCCAGTCATTCATTTTTCTTATTATCTCAATGTTATCGAGCTTGCTTCACTCACACGATGTCAGCAAACACTGCTTCAACTATTAAGATTTTACAAATTAGTTTGACAGATTCACTACTGGATCCTTTACACCATTTCTTCTTTTATCCTGACATCTTTTTATTATTTACACAATAAGAGGCCATAAATGCCATAACACTTAACAACAACAAAACCCCCAAACTTATTTTTGGCCCCACAGAACTTACAGAATAAATTAAATCAAAATCCTTTAGAGAGGTTGCTGGGATTGTCCCAGGGGTTACGTTTTACTAGCACACACTTTGACTCATTCCAGCCGTGGAGGACGGAGATCCTTCCAGTGACGGCAACACCATCTTGCAGAAAATTCCTACCAAACTCCAACAGACTGCTTTTTAGCGTGGTCAGAGAAAAGCAGTTCTTCAGGCAAGAGCTAGCGTATCTAGGACACAGATAAAGAAAGTGATGGCCTATTACAGGTAGGGTGCAGCCCAGAAATGCTTTGGAAAACAGAAGAAAAAACACACGGGAAGGAAAACCATTGAAAAATGCAGAGCATGGAAGGCACTCTGCTGAGTCTACCAGGGAGCACGGAAAGGGCTTGGCTAAAGGGACGGAGGATTTTAGCTCAAGCTAAGGCTGCCTCGTTGTTACACAGCTCAGAGTGCAATTTCATTTGGCTCAAGCCAAATCCCAACATTTATTCCATTGAACCACCAAGAAACCTGTTCTGTGAGTTGTTTCTCGTGCTTGATTTCTTTCCTAGCAACTTTTCACATGGGGCCACAGAAAGATGCACTATAGGCACCACATCTGGCCACAACTAGGTTATTTTGAAACGATTGAAATTCGAACTGCGCTGTTTTAAACTACAGAGAATATTAAATATCTGGCACCTTGAGAAAGAAGTTGATGAAGGACAGAGAAGGTAGAGGTAGCATTAGACCATAACGCCATCACACAGGACCAGAAGACATATAATTTATCACCAAAAAAACAAAAAAAGGTTTTTTCATATACTTAAAAAAAAAAAAATCAGGATAATTCCTTTTGGTCTTCTATAATGCTCTGGTGTCAAGAAATGTTCTGGGCTGAGCCTGGCCTCAGCCAGCCACTATTATCCCCACACACAGACAGGAAATCAGGAGCCACAAAGCACAAGAGGGTTGGCCAGCGGGCACAAAGGAAGCCTGTGAAAGAATTAGGACTATGGCCCAGATCTCTCAGCTTTTGCCATCCTGTTTTAAGGAACTCAACCAGCGTCTGATTTGCCTCCATTTATAAAATACATCTCCAGATTTTAGCGTTCTGGAAATATATTTGCCGCGTGTAGCCAGTTCAGTGCATGTGACGTACAGCCGAAGCGCGGAGACTACTTCTCAGCCTCATTAAATGCTAAGCACACAGTAATTAATAATAGCCTCACATTAAATATGAGCCACGCACCAGGGGAATCACAGAAACTTGGTCACGTGTTTTGTCTCCCTAAGTCAAAGGATTAATAAAGATGTGAGACAAAGGAGGTAGTCCGAAGATGTGGAGAGCAGCTGGGCAGGGGGAACGAGCAGCCTCTGGCAAGTGGAAACTCAGCGCAAAGTCTGAGGGTCTCCATAAAGCGGGGGCAAGTTGCTGTGACGCTTCATCACTGAAGGCATATTAAAAAGTTAACAAATATTCTAATGGAAAGCGTCTAACAGGACGGTGCTAAACCACACCGTATTTTCTGCCACCAAAAGAGGGGGATGCGAGGTGACTCACTCGGGTCAATGAGTTGTACCAACTAAGTACAAATTGTGAGAGTTAGAATAGACGCTAAAAAAAATAATAAATGGATTAAAGCCCTTCTGAGAAGTTAGAAAGGCGATTTATCTGCTTCTGTCTCTCTTTTTGTACTCAGCTTGGGTACCAGTCAGAATATTGCCCATCTTCAGTCACAAGCCACGTGAGCTGAATTCAGATTAAACGGTAAAGAAAAAAAAACTTCCCAGAATATATATTGTGTTTATTTAGGCCAGACCAACTTGGACGAAAGCGCAAAATCAATCAAAGCCTAAAAGGAAGCTGGCAAACCGTGAGCGCCTCGGCACATCCTAGCTGCGCTTCCTCCAGGAGCGAGGCAACGGCGAGGGGCCGAGGAATTCCTCATGTTTATAACATAACATCGGTTTCTCTAAATATGAGACGAGATGAGGTGATACACAGACCTTAATTCATGACTGCACACCAAAGTTGTCATTTTGATGACTTCTTTGGGCAGGAGTGGTAGTGGCTGGGTGATAGATTATTCTCTCTTTATCCTGCCACAATGACATCTGCTTTATTCACAGATCAGCCACCAGTTGCTACAACAACGCCAGTGGGCTTTAGAAAATGTTGTTGAGCTGCTGAGAGAATCTTGGCGACCCATTAGCAAAATGTTAACTATGCAAAACCAAATAGCCTTTGGTTTTGTTGTAGGAAAGAAGTCAATGCTCCGCAATAAGTAAGAATGTCAAAAAGAATTTACATTCAAAAAGTAGAGAAGGGGTTTAACCCATGATATCACCATGATTCAAAAATCCCCCTGGAATTCATTAGTGAGACATTAGGCCTGAAGAATAGAGAAAATAAATAACGAGTTTTAAAAAGAAAGAACAAATACACTTTCCCCTGAGCAGCTTGTTGTCTGCAGCATTTTAACATGTCCGTTGCCCCTTCGCTTTTCCTCTTCATTGTCTTAGATTTTTACACAGTAATCCTTTGCTAATAGGGTTTTATTTATTTTTATTTATTTCTTTTCTTCCCACTTAGCACTTTGAGGAGACACTAGGTGTAGTTAAACCATGCTAGGAAACGGGTTTGGCTGCCAGTAAAGTCCCTTGCTCCCACTTCAGTGGAAGGAGAGAGAACCTCACGCTCCGGCATATTCCTTAGAAAGCCCACGATAGGAAAGCCTTTGCAGGAGCTTGGAAGAGGAATAGCCTTGTCCTCCAGCCAAAGACCGTGGCACCGCCCTCGAGAGCCAAACAGGGCATGCCATGCCCGAGGAAAAGGGAGCAACGCCGGGAGCAGGTGAACATCCCCCCGGTACGTTAAGTGCGGGTGGCAGAGTGACGAGATGTGGTCAAAAGCCCTGCAATCTCCAACTGCTAAAGTAGCTACTTTAGGGAAGCAGCATCCCAGGTGCGATGTTTAGAGTGAAATTCCTCCAATTTCTAGGAAAGCGCTGCTTGTCATCCCCCCAGTGATTCATGTCGGGCTGCCTGCCACCGACAGTGGTATTAATGTATGTTGGACGGCATCTAACAGGGAGAGGTTTCCCCCGCTCCCGCTCCCTGCTTTCTTTTGAAATAGGATGGGTCTATCTGTCTTGGTCATGATTTTTCATCCACCTCAAAGTTAAGTGAATATAATTCTTAATTTGTTTTCCACATGACTCAAACAATTTTCTTCCCTTTGTCTCCCCGGCAAGAGCAGATCGATTTTACAATGTGTTGTACTTCAAATTTAACTTCATTAAATGTTTATAACATTAAGAGACTAATGACATAAACCCTGTCTGTGGTATTTATAGGCTTTATGAAGAGACCAAAGACCTGACAGGACTGAAGTTCTGGTGAATTCCTTGAGAACTAATTTCAACACCTATTCTTATCTGTAAAACGCAAAACGCTGCTACTATTTCAGGGCTATCGTGTTAATTTAACTGCAAGTTCACCAACCACATTTGCCGTTGGAGTCTGAAACCTAAAACCAGCCCACAACAGATCATAGGTGCATTGTTTTTCTGTCACAGTAAAGAGATCCCAAATGTTAATGTTAATGATCTAGTTACGTAACCATGCTCAAGAAATGTTAAGCTACCGATTACTGGGAGAACAGACGTGGAAAATGGTCAGGAACCCTTTTTGCTCCATTCTAAACGCTTGTTACGCTCCCCTCCCCAAAGTGGCTTACTGGCTGGTATGTGCCCTCAGTTTGAGTATTTATAATAAGCATTTTCACATTATGATTGCAAAACCATTGTTTTTAAATGAAGACTGCACCTATATTTTGCTGCTCACCACCCAGCTACCATATGCCTGTTTTTCCTCCTCGGTCCTGAGCTTTCCGCTTCTTCCAGACATTCTTTCTAGAGCTGCTGATCTTCCGTCCATGGGAATTACAGGGAGATCGTGCTGACGCTGAATTATATTGAATTATATCCCAAGGCAATGTCAGTTTTCAAGGGGGTACAACTGGGGAGTGGTTTTGAGGGTTTTTTTGGTTGGTGTGGGTTTTTTGGCATGGTTTCTGTGGTTGTTTTCTTTTAGCCCATAGCACAACTGGAGCTTCAGAAACGCCGGTGGCAAACTGTGCTCAGAAACGGCTGGCCACAGGAAGCCAGACCCGATGCCCACATCTGAGCCCGCTTCCCTGAGCCTCGCCTGTCCCCATCGCCCGGCGAAGGCAATGCGGAGGCACGAGAGGAGATGTAGCCCTAGCACTGCAGCTGTAAGCACTCATCAGTAAGTGTAAAACAGGGCAGTAGGTGTCTAACAGGTAACTGACAGGTTGCATGAAGCTTTTTAACATGTCGGATCACACCTTCCCAACTTTACCCGGGAATACCAGCACACATTCTAGCGTAACTGAGCAGTAGATGAAATCCAGGTTTCAGCTGGTCTCACGTATATCTGGAACGAGCATGCGGGACTCGGTGCTGTTCTTTCAGACTTCATGCAATTCAAGACTAAGCTCGGCAGCCCGGCACACCAACCTAACGCACCGGCGATTCACTCAGGGTTTCATCTTTTCAGAGGCTAAAGTTCACTTTCAACTTTAAAGAAAAAGCATGGCACAAAAGGGAATTTTTAAAATACTGTGTCTATCGCAGGTACGGCAAGCGAAGAGAAAAGCAGTATTCGCCAGCATCGTTGTCATGACTACAAATTGAAATCGCTATCTTCCACTTGTACAGTATGTAATCTGGGAAAAGTCCAAAGAGCATCCTTAAAAAGCCACTGAGACCTGATGGCAGCCCAGCGCTGGTGCAAGAAGCGGGGGCGGCCGTGCCGGCTCAGCCCCCAGCCCATCCGCTGAGCCCAGCAGTGCTGGTGGGTGCCACCCTCTCTTGGCCACCGCCGGCCCACACCAACAGCCATTCCTCCGGCACGCGTAGGTGCAGCACTGGCAGGAAGGGCAGTCTCCTTCACAGCTATCCAGTTAAAAACCAGCACATACCCCTATGGACTGCCAATTTTAGCTAATTATACACTAGGAACTTTATTTCCTGAAAATGTGTATTGCCTTACCAAGAGGTACGGATAACATCTTCATCTGCCAGAAACAGGATTAGTTTTGACAGAGTTATGTTTACAAACATAAAATTTATCACTTTTTTTTTTTTTTTAAATACCACCTGTGTACACCTGGAACAAGACAGTAGCTAATGATTTATGTCGGACGGTAACAACGGCTGGTTTTGCTGGAACTATGCCATAACTTAGTGTCTGTTACTCTGCCCTATTGGGTCAGGACAACACATCAGTCAAGTAAATCACTTAAGTAAATTATTGAGAACTTAAATTGACTTTTTCTACATAATATGTAATTACTTCCTTGAACCAACATTCCCTTACATCACCGCTCTAAAAAGCTTTCTATTTATTTTTTAACTGAATATTGATTGAATTTAAATTACAGCCAGCATGTACAATTTATCTCCAGTTCAGATTCTAGGGAACAAACTTTCCAACAACTTGGTCAGCCTTTGCAGGCAGTTCCTTGCCACCGACGCGCCCACGTCACCCAGCACAGCGACCCTCGCAGATGCAGACTTGCCCATCGCGTTCGCAACACAAAACTGAGCCCGATGCGTCTGCTGAAACCTCCAGTGCCAAGACACTCGAAAGTAAGTTGCTGGGAGGCCTGGAGATGCTGAAGGTAGCGCAGCAGCACAGGGAAAGATGAAAGAGAAGTTTGCAACATCAAGTTCTCACTAAGACGTTGCGAAGCAGTGAGTATTTTTGCCATAGCCAGCAAGAGAGTTGAAGCCCAGAACTGAGAATTACAAGTGTAACATCTCCATGGGAACTACAGAGCCCTGGAGTCCCACAAGGCTGTACCTGCTACCGACTACGCCTATCCCAAGTCTAGAAGAAAACCCAAATACGCAGAGATTTCTCGTGTCGTTACAGAAAGACAGCAAGAGAGATTTTGGCAGAACACGTTCTGCTCCCGAGGCCTCGCCCTGACCTCAGATGCAGGGTGCGGGTCCGTGGCATCGCAATGGCATCAGAGCTCAGCAGCCCGGCGTCGGAGAAACCTGGCCAGGTCAGCTGCTCCGCACAGATTTTTGACCCGTGATCTATAGTGTGAAGACAATTCCATTAATAGGATGTGGGGCTCTATCACTGGAATCATCTCAGATGTTATGAAAAAGCCCCTCTGAGTGCAAATAACCTTCCCGTCAGATAGCTGTTGTGTCCTGGCCTCAACCACCCTCCCCAAAACTAGCCTTCAAAAACCTCTTGAAAAAATAATCACTCTGTAAAGTATTTTTCCTGCCTTAGGAGACAATCAAGTGGCAACGAATACCAACCATTTTCCAGAGTGTCTACGTGAGGTTTGGTGGAGGGGGGAAGCAGGAAGGAGACTCTGGACTTGAAGAAAGAAGTTTTCGAGTTGGAGGAGCCTCACAATAAAACCCCTCATGCAGACAGAGATCACGTACCCTGTGCTTGCTTTGGGCATAAATAAATAGCCCCTTAAATTTAAGTTTGAAACGGTGGTCAAGTGACCCTGGGCTGCAAAGTATGTCTGGCTTTAAGGAAAGGCCGGGGAGGTGGCTGCCGATCCTAGCAAGGGCTAGCAGGAGATCAAATCTGTCAATGTGCAACATTTAATATTCCTTAGTCAGAATCGTTTCCGGTTAAAACTGGCAGAAGTGGTGAATATAATTCTCTTAGTATTTTATTAGTGAGATGGGAAGTTAATGGGAAAGGGCAGCTAAAAGTACTTCTGCTAAGGCTAGAAAATACATTAAAGTCAGCGCTGTCATGGATTACACCCAAGGTCACGGGATTCAGTCACAGGAATTGATTAGTGATATTTACAACTCAACAAATTGCTTTAAGCAAGTGTGACATCATGCCCCACACTATTTACCCGAGGAACTACACACAGGGAGGCTATAAAACAGCTCATCAGTCCGGGAGCAGGTTAATGCAGTTGGTGTGATCTTCAGCTGCGAGAAGCATAACTCTGCTCTCCCCGTCTAACATTCCCTATGAAGCTGCAGCTGTGTGAACGCGGGAAAGCAAGAAGGGTGGTGTCAGTCAAGCTTACATACTCTGCTGACTAACATTTATAGCAATCCTTTTAATTCAAACGTGAGATTAGAGAAAGCCGCTTTCTATTTAATGTGTTTAATTGCATTTCAATTAAGAATAATTCAAAAAAGCAAGGTCCTACTTGTGTCTGTTGCAACAGCATCACGTGAACCCTCGCAGCACACCAGCAGACAAACCAGCACGCCGTGGCCGAGTCAGCTCACGCCTGGGTCCCGAGAGCTTGTCGTCAGCAGACAGTTAGGGACACTTGGACCGAATCTTTGTTCTCCTCTTTGCCACATACCCCCCTTCAAGTTTTACAACACAAAAGGTTAGTTTTATGCTGTTTTACATTAGTTGAATGTGTCAGTGCGGACAGACACTGGGGAATCCCAAACCAGGAGCCCTTTCACAGGTTGCCTCCGGTCTGTGAAGACAAGCAGGTGGAGGAGGAAATTCCCCACCTGCCGTGTTAGGGGGATGCGACGGGACGCTTCCTCCACACGAGCCCCAGAAGAAACCAGGAGATAGGAGCACTCCCAAACCCCGCAGACATCAGGGTGATGGAGCTGGCTCTGGCTCAGAGCACCAGCCGAGCCCGGTGGCCGAGGGACCCGTTCCTGTTGTGCCAACGTGTGCTCCGTCACTCCTGGCGCCGCGCAGCTCCTCTGCAGCCATGGGCTGTGCCCCCAGCACCCCGCGGGGGATGTGTCTCCTCAGCAGCATCAGTTTTTCACCATGAAGAGGGCAGTTTTCCCAACTGCCGAAGAAGGCAAATCCCTTTTTGTGTCACTGCATGTGCTTCAAGGTGCTCATGGACTTGGACCAACTGGTTTGTGCAATCAGACTTTTTCTCCTCCCTATTGGAATCTGTCATTTTCTAATGCATTACATTACATAGTAAATTGAATGTGGGTTTGTTGGGTTGTTTTTTTTTTTTACTAACCTTTATGAATCCTTTATGAGTGATCTGTGGATGGGATCAGCAAACAAATTTTGTTCTAGCTCTCCAAATCCTGACACATGAATTGATTTCAGCAGGACACATTAAGTGAATGATGGATCTCTGCCAAAAGGGCATGTAGGATTTTGCAAGGGGGAGGGGAAGAAGAAGGAGACTTTGCTTTCTCCCTTTTTTTCTCCTTCTTAGCCAGTCTTGTTAAGAAAGGGCAAAAGCACTTAAATTCATTGCTCTCAAAGTAAATTGGTTTCCTTTTCTAGCCTCTCAGAAGGCGTTTTTCTTCCGGGCTTATCCTGTTGTCGCCTTCCTCATCCTCAAAGCCAAAAGCGGGGCCATGTCTGCTCGCCCCCGGAGCTGCGTCGCGCTGCTCCGCCGAGATGAGTGCGGGTTCGGGTTCCCACTGCCCGCCTTGGCATCGCCACCCCTGCCCTTGGCTTTCCGAGGCTCAGCTGACAGTTTCTCAAGCACATTAAGGCTGGCAACAAGAGCGGGGCTGTTGTAATAAATGACAGTAAGATCACAAGCTTGAGGGAGCTTGTTCCTCTCCGCTTGCAGCTCTCTTGAGAAGTTTTCAGAGGCTGTAGTTATCGCCTGATTCTGTATGCCGGGCCAGAGCTTTGGATGCTAATTTGTTGGCACCACAAACGCCCACTGCAAACGATAGATCCCATGACCTTCTTCAGTTACAGATAACACAAACTACAGTTATATTTAAGTGGCGTATTGGTTAACCTCAGTGGCTTGCAATACTTTCCTTTGACTCAATTTCTATCATTAATAAAGGGTTACGTTACAAAGGCACCTTGGAGTTTCTCTCAGGGAAATCCAGCCAACAAGCTTGCTCTTGTGAGCAGTTTTCTGCACTGAGCTTCTGTTGTAGCCAGGCCGTGCATTACAAACGCTCTGAAACACCAGCAGCAATGAAGACATTAACACCGCATTAGGACAGGTATTCTGGCAAAACGCTTTCAAAATTAGATGCGCTCTTTCAAAATCAGCAGCAACTATTATTGCCGCTATCACTTTCAAATCCTCCGAAAGGATTTGTGGACAGAATCACCACATAAAATCTGGTCCGGCTCACCACATCCAGTGGGACTGTTGCATAAATAAAGACCACTAACAAGAGAATGAGACCAGGAGCATGATTTTTGTCGTCAAGAACACGAGATGCAGCTCCCTCGCTAAGAAATTCTGTGAAACCCAGCTCCTCTTGTATTTTTGGGGAGTCGTGTAGTGTTGCATTTCGTAGTCAGAATCCAATTTTCTCGCGCACAAACACAACACACACATACACACATTTCAACATTCAGTGCCTGAAACCAAGACAGCTTTGCCACAACCATTGAAAACTCGTTGCTCTCCATCACCCGTTAGCATGAACTCATTAGCTGCTCCCAGCCGCGTTAGCAGAGCATGCAGCAGCTCCCGGCAAGAACACCCTTAGGAACCCATATCATGGAGCAGGAACCAGCGACCGCATGTCAGGAAGCTCAGCGTACGTGCATTACTTCTGTGTTGGTTCAAGGGGAGAATGAATGCCCAGGGGTGACGAAGCCTCCCCGAGACCTGTCACAAGGTGGTGACAGCATTTCAGCTCCTGGGGAAAGCAGGGCAGGTTTAGATCAGACATTAGGATGAAGTTCTTTACACTGAGGGTGGTGAGCCCCTGGCCCAGGTTGCCCAGAGAGGGGGTGGAGGCCCCATCCCTGGAGACATTCAAGGCCAGGCTGGATGAGGCTCTGAGCGACCTGATCTAGTTGAAGATGTCCCTGCTCACTGCAGGGGGGTTGGACTAGATGGCTTTTAAAGGTCCCTTTCAACCCAACACATTCCACGATGCTATGAAAGCTGCAGACCAAACTTCCCGAGTCCAGAAGCAGCAATAGTGCCAACAAGGAGATAAAAACTCCTAACCTTTCTGGAAAGACCTGGACAAGGTCCTTTGGTAACTCTTCCACTCAAACCCAACACACTCGAGGAATATAATTTTCTTTCTTATTGAATAAAACCTGATATTTTTACGTTAATCTAGTTAAATAATAAGACAGCAACGAGGGTGCAGAGTTTGGGTCACTAGAAAGAAAGTCATGTCCCATTAGTGTCTTTTAATAAGCTGAAGAACCAAATATACCACACTTTCTTCTGGATTTTAGGCACATGGTTGACCCAACCAAAACTTGTGATACTTTCCACTGTAAGAGCCCAGGACACACCATTCTTCAGTACTACTCCAAAAAGCCTATTTCCTATTATCCCAAGCAGGTCTACAAAACATTGTTTTCACAAGAAACACAAATCACAATTTCTTCATCTCCTCTCCTTCCCAGCAACAGAGTAGTGACTTTCTTTGGCTACTGGAGCGAGGCCGCCACCACAGGCTGTGTATACTGCTTCTGCTTCAGCCCGAGATGTGAAACTGGATGAAGGGGTTAATCCAGGTGAGTTCTTGCTGTCATTGACATGTCAGTCAACTTTTTCTATGAATATTTCTTCAAAAATGACACTCTCAAGAGCAAAACTGGTAGCATCCACAGACTGTGCTTCTGTCCAGAGCTTTTATACTTGCATGGGCTTTTAGTCACCTTTGAAGGAGGGTTGGTTTCAACCAAAAGCAAAAGTCAAAATAGAGCTATACAGATTTTTCTGCTTCTTGGAAGGACATTCAATACCAGAACAAAATAGTCAGTAACTCTTAAATTTTACTTCATATGCTATATTGTATCTATAGCTACTTTTACCTATAACTATCTAAAAATCTACAAAAGATTTCAGTGTATAGTGAAATTTTTATCTTACTACTGATGGTGGTGTGCAGCCCTAGTAAATTTAGCCCTGTATGTTGTACACCCTTTAGCTTGTACGTTAAGCATGGTATCATCTCCACCACAGAAACCCTGTTCCACATCAGAATCCATGGCTCTAGATCCCAGGAAGTTATCGTTCTTCTAAGATACAGCACAGTATGTAGCGATAAAGTTTACGTCGAGCGCATGCAGAGCTGTCAGGTTACAACCGTGTTTCAGGACACCACCAATCTGTCCAAGCACACACTATACAGGCAATGAGAGAAGTTCAAAAATGGAAAAGTATGGAAAAACAGATGGGCTCCAAACTTGGAACAATTTTTTATATATATATATATTTTTTTTTTTTAAACAAGGGTGTTCTTTTATAGTTCAGTCAACATGGCACATAATTTAGAGCTGCCCTTCGCTCTGGTGAGTTGTTACTGAAGGGAAAGAAGGTGCAGACGGCTCCTCACTCCTTCTCAAGACAAACAAGGTCTAGATAATTTACCTTGTTTAAAGACACATCGAAGAGTCTAATGAGCAAAAAAGCTACTGAAAGTAAGCTTCTCCCTCTAAAAAACAGAGAGCAAAATGAACAGGTACCAAGCCATGCAGATAGGTTTCATTTACAGCTGTGATCCTTATCCATTCCCTTCTATTCTCTGTCCCAGTACCTCCGTCTTTCATGCACCAGTTCCTCTCCCCTTACTCTTATTTCTTTATTGTCACTAGTACCATCTCCCCATTCACTGCTCTGCATTATACAGAACCAGGAAAATTCAATCCAGTAATGCAAATCTGCTCCTTGTTTCCAATATATCGCATCGGAGTCAATTACGTGCCAAAATTGTCTTAGACCTTCTAAAAGCTGATGTAGTTACATAAACAAAAAGTCATTATTGAATTGGCTACAGATCTGCTCATTCATCTAATTCCTCAATAGTTTGTTCAAGAATGTTAATTATTAGAAGCTTATCACTAAACCAGCTTGCTTTTGTTACCAAGATTTTTCTTTGGTTTGCCAGGGACAAGACTGCCGAAACTCCGTTCTGCTGTCTGACTTGCATCCCGGTGAGAGTTATGAACCAGATTTATACAGCATGCAATGATGAATAGGGATTGAGTCATTTCATAGATTAGCATTTCATACTTGCTTAAATGAGACAATTAATTAAGATAATTTCTACAACATATGTAATTGTTCCTATACGTCTGAAGTAAAGAAATACTACAACTTCACTATGTCGTAGTAAGTCTGAGCATCCAAATACCTTTTAATCCTTTCAGCGAGATTTATGATCATGCAAATGACACATCTCCTTGTTACTAAAATAAGGCACTAGCAGATGATGGAGATGCCAGCTACCTGACGTATCTAGAACAAGACTTCAATCCACACAGCACTGCACCTACGCTGCAGCACGTGCGCACTCCTAAACAAGTGATTCTCCTGGAAAAGATTCTTCTCCTTTTTGTACTTCCTGGAAACTTTTATCATCAACTCAATGTAGTTAAGGAAAGCATTCCGCTTTTAAACATGCTAGGTCACTTTATGCTGCCAGTAAACGGGGTACTTGGGTGCACTAAGACCTGGAAGAGGTAAAGTCCACCTTTGGTCCCACGCTACAGTGCACACGAGTGCAGAATTGTGGCAGTTTAAGAAGGCAGGAACCATCCACTGGGGATGAGTTATCCAGCTCGCTTTCCCTTTTCTCCCAGTCGCTAATGGTGATGAGCAGGATACAGCAACCAGTAACATAGAGAGGTCTTAAAAAATGTCAATTAATAGAAAATCAGAGGGGCTTCCCAAATGCTCAGCGCCAAGCGTCACTCCATTTCTAAACCACAGCAAAGAGAGAGAAAAAACAAGAGAGCGCACGCTATCTGCTGGCTTCCGTGAACTGCATGCGCGTAGTGCAAGACTCATTCGATGGCACCCCCCTCAGTGACGCGGTGTAGGTACCGTCACTCCCCTTTCTATTTTATGCAGCTGCAAGCAATATCCCAACCACGTACTGCCCTGAAGCAATCCTTGAGCTCCAGGCCCCTTGCCTTAGCATTCATAATTCCTGCAGACCCCACCAGCTCCTCCTCCCGTGCACGTTGCTGCCCTTCTCCACCTTCTGGAATGCCGAAGCGCCTTGAGCTCTTTTCTAGACTAGCTCCGTTGCCTTTCCATAGCAGTCTCAGTAGGAAAGGTACCTTCTTGGTTTGATATTAGTAGCATAGTATTTCGTGGTAATTACATTACATTGACGCCCTCCTTTTTTGGTTATTGCTCTGGCAATCAAAAAGCATTAACTAACAAAGTCAAAGATGGGTAGGTTTACTGAATGACTGAATATTTACAAGTATATTGTACTTTAAATTATTCCTCAGCTTTCAAGAGTAACTATTATAATGTACATCAACGTATTACACTGAGCACTTCCTCCTATTAGATTCTAATGTAATGAGATAACTTTCTTCCTTCAAGAGTAGTATTCATATCAACATAGGAGAGAAAACACACTTATTCCTTTCTTCTGTGGGTTGTTTGGAATAACTCTGTAGTCCATTCTTACAACTGGTTGTCAAAGCACAGCCAGTTCAACTCAACTAAGCGGACTGAAATCACACGCACAAGTTTGAACAGCTAAGGAACGCAATCAAATGACGCTCTGCTACATTTAGTGACGCAACAATGGAAAAATAAACCCCAAAACCCCAGCTCCCGACAAAACACATTAAAAACTATATTACAACGTGAGACATCGGGGTGTGTCTTATTCAGGACAGCTGAATTCACATAGTCAAATATCATTACATGAAAATTATACTACTTAGCTTTGCATTTGGGGGGGGGCTTTTATTTCATAATTTAAAGCGCATTGTCACATTCTCTAAGGTAAAAAGCATTACAAATAGGATTTGTGGGGTGGGTGTTTCACTTTTTAATGGAAAACTTTGCTATAAAGCAAGTCAAATGGAGATCTGTACGTCTATGTGGGAAGAGTGGAGACACGTTCAGCATAACCATGATCAGCAGACTCCTATTAGGCTACTTATTCAGGTTGCAGCAGAAAGACACTCCCTGAAAATAAACAAACACCCCCCTATCTCTCCCCCAGTGAAATGCACCTCTAACATACAACCACATGGGACAATTATTAGTATTCCCTACAACGGCTGAGGCCATGCCTGATGGGCGCTGAGGAACCATGACTACACCACGACCGAGTGCAGAGCTTTCATTCTGCACGAGCCTTGTGTTCACCTAAACCTGGCTTGGCAATTGCTGGCAAGACGCTTGTAGCAGACTGCTTAATTCTGGTATGTTCTGTCATACGGACATGCCGGAGCCTCATTTTCTAATTAACGAATAGCGATCTGGACTGTGCTCTGGTGCGATGTAGACCCATGTATTTGATGTAGCCTCTCACTGAAGCCTAAACCACTTTCATTTAACTTTCCTTCTGTGCTGGCGAGTTTGAGCGTGGCAGACAAAATATTTCAACGGGATAAGCAGCTCTTTGAATTTTCCAACCCAATTTTTGCAGAGTAAATTGGCAGAGTCACGTCACAGTTATCATCTGTCCTGAAACTGAGCTTTCCAAGCCATTTCAGCACAAATTCTGAGGCTGTCCTTCGAAACACAGATAAAGTCCTTGACTAATGCTGTTGTGAACTAAAGTAAATTCAGATTCTGTCAGGGTGTTTTGAAATGCAGGATTTGGCTCAGAACAGATTATCTTCCAACATTTAAGCATTTCAGTCTTTTCTTAGATTTCATTACCTTTCATTTGTTGTGATTTAATCCAGGAACAGGGAATGACTGGGTCCTTTGGAACTGCCCCTTCCGATGGCTTCTTTGCCACATCACTCCCTATTCACTCTGTCACTTGTGAAACCATTAAAAACGCCTTTTGATCTCACTGGCCACATGCATTTCAATAACAGGGACCTCCTCCTGCTTGTTCCCCATACTGCAGCTTCCACCCGGACTTAAGCCGGTTGGCAGTTCAGAAGATTCTCAGAGACAGGAGGAACGGATACGTTCCGACTTCACACATCACACTGACAATTTTGACTTCCAGCAGAGTCAAAAAAACATTACCATTTGTGACAAAACAGAGGAGTCTTTCTTGAATTTCGTGAGTTGTATGGGTTGCTACCCCTTTTTCGAATTCCTTAAATATCTTCACATTTTCCCCGCAGCACATCCTGACTGGTTTCGCTGCCGTCTTTAACCAGTAACGAGTAACTCTGTCAAATCACAATTGCATTGGAGGGATGGCCGAGGTGCGGCTCACAGTCTCCACGGAAGTACTCTGTTGGTTTGTCACTTCTGTCTTGTCAGCGTTTAGGACCAAATTAAAGTGTGGAGACTAAATGGGCTGGGAAACCAAAACACTCTATCTAATCCCAGATATATACAATTTTATTAATTACAGCACTTCCCTTTCCTGTGGGAGAGGTAACGTGGTTGAGGAAGAGTCTGGCAGGTCAGTGGCAGCAGCAGTCCTGGTGCAGGGTTGTGGGGTACCTCAGGTTCTCCCTGTTCTCCTGCTCCTGAAAAGACCACCCCCAATCGCAGTGCAGGGTGTTGGGGGCCCCTCAGAGCCTCTCAGGTTCTCCCTGCTTTCTGCCTTCTCGCTGAACTTTCTCTCTTGGCACCTCTGCCCCCCAGACTCGCCTCAAAAATCCTGTAGTTTCCCCACTTAGAGGATTGGGCAGAAAATACCTCTTTGGTGACAGATCCGTTCAAATCACGCTGCTGTATTCTAACTGACTGTTGTTTGCCATTGATGTTCGCAGCTTGCTTGATCGGAACGCTTCTGGACAGGCTCGCGCTTCTTCCTGATGAACAGGGTTCTTTGATAGTTTGCGTATTTACTTTCTTGAGCATACAAACATTAATCGAGGTTCATTCTGTTTGGGACAAGGGTTTGGTCATACTTTGTATACTTCCATTAAAACATCCCGGTAAGATGGATAAATTTATTTTGTCAGTGAAGAATATATATATGCATCTCCTGTAAAATGAGCGGTGTATGAAGGCTTTGATTTAAGTGCTACGTTTCATGAAACCTACAGAAGCATGAATTGGGTGCTCAAGGACCCAACACTGCTCACTAGAAGAAGGGAAGCGCTCACACCAGGCAAGGCAAAGAAGTCCCACGGAAAATGGATTAATTGTCTCTGTAGAGTCCCATGGGTCAAAATTTCAGTGAAGTTAATTGCAAGTCATGACTGGAGTCAAAATGAGCCTGCTGAACCGCTTCTCACATATACTCACAATCTGTGCACCGGGATATCAAACTGTTCAGAGCTCTTCACGGGAGCAGTTGTTAACCAACTCAGATTTGTAAACACTTTAAAAAGTTCTTGGAACTTAAGGAAATCTTATTAAGATGGGGGAAAATTCCTATCCTTTCTCCTCATACTAGGCAGCCAGAAAACAAGGATGCTTTAAATTCCTCGAATTTAAAGGAGTTTGAGATGTACTTTGAAATGAGAATGCATTTCCTCTTTCTGTCTCAATTTCCATTTACTCGGAATGGCTGAATTACTCTAAAAATGGTTTTTATTTAACAGAAAAATTAACAGCAAACAGATGAAACACAGAGAATTTCAGAACTCAGTTTTTTTCCTTCCCTCCCCAGCTGCTTCTATGCCAGTTAAAAGGAAGGAAGCAGGGCCATCACGTTATGAAGAAAGTCCAAACCACATCCATCTTGCAGGTGTATGCATAGGGAAAAGGAGAAGGAACATACGAGAGGAAATATGGTTTTCATTCCTTCTTGGGATAAACCCAAGGATTTTTGGGTTTGATTTGCGTGTGACAGCACAGAGCCTTGGTGAACACAGTGACTGTCCCCAAGAAACTGAGACACCCACCTTCGTGGGGCCGTATGCTGGCCTTAGAGAACAAAGCCACAACCCTGGTCCTTCCACAGCCCTGCCTTTTGTCCCAAGTGTACGGTTAGTCAGAGCTGAACAGAATCACAGAATGGTTTGGGTTGGAAGGGACCTTACGGATCATCCCATTCCAACCCCCTGCCCTGGGCAGGGACACCTCCCACCAGCCCAGGTCGCTCCAAGCCCCGTCCAACCTGGCCTTGAACAGACCAGAAAAATCTTTCAGCACTTCAGTTTAAATTAGCACATCCTCACGAGAAATTTTCCCAAGTACTTTACAATCAAGTGACATACAGTGCAGGTACCTCCCAGCTCTTTAGGGCCCATGGGAAGCCTCGCCCCACGGCAGAGGGGAACAGCGGGCTCTGCCCCGGGCACGGCCGTGCCCACAGTCCGGCAGCCGAGCTCTTTGCTGAGGCCAAGATCGCAGTCCCTGGAGGAGCTCTCATTCCTTGCATTTTTAAGGGAAGAAATTCTGACACTTAACAGAAGCAGAACCAACAGGTGGCTGTTTCTCCTCCTCTCTTCTACCAACAGGTGACTTTGAGCTGAATTAAAATGGAACTTGGAATGAAAAATAGCCACTTTTGCTCTGCAGCCTCTAATTACTCAAAGCCATTAAGAAGCTCTTGTAGAATGGAAAAGCTGCAGTGTTATTTTCACTTCTCTCTTCCCTTGTTGGTAACCTGCGCAGCATCTGAGGCACTCTCTTTGTGCCCACTGAGCTGGATCTGTAAAACAAAATCTGTACAACACACTCCACCTAACGAAGCTGTTTGAGGCAAATAGCCCCTGATGCCCTTTGAGATTTTCTCTCTTATTTCTTCTCTTTTTTTAATGCCATCTCAGCAATCGCTAGCGCTCTGGCTGAATGTAAGGCCCTTCCTCTTCAGAAGCTGATTGTAGCAAGACTCCGATTGCTACCCCTTTCGAAGAAAAATGCCTCTTGACAGCTCTTTGGAACGAAGGGGGAGTTACGTGCAGGGGTGACACTGGCAGAAAGAGTTGGCTCTCACCGTTTCTTGAAACTGCATAATGAATGAAACGTTTAACAGAAGAGAGGATGTAGGGCTGGCAACACGTATTAGTTAAAGGGCTTTTTGAAGCCATCTGTCCACCAGCTTTAGCCACTACTGAATGAAAATTCATTTTGAAAGCAAAAGGGACAGACACTCTAATCTTCCAGCTCTTCATCCTCCGCTGCAAGCCGAGCAAAGGCCCTGGCGGTGCTCAGGGAAGGAATACGTTCCGCAGCTAAGGGAGGGCTGTTTGCAATCGTTTAAAATTGTGATGCTGACAATACTTAACATCAGCTAACAGTATTTATAAATGCCAAGTACCACTAAGGACTGAAACAATAAAAGTCAGCTGCATAAAAATCAGCCACCCTTTCTGTGCGCTTCAGAGTGCAAATTAACAGAATTTTAGATAAACCAAACAGAGCTTCAGTCTCTTCTCCAAAAATAAAACTGCAGTTTAATGCTTCAGTCCTGACTTTCAGCTCCTTTCTTTAATCACTGAACCAAAACTTCCCTGCGAAGGCTGGTCCTGCTGATGCTAGTTTTGGAGGTACCGTTCTTAATGAGTTATGCTCACCTCTATTTCTGCACAGACTGACGGACAGAACAATTCCCATACCGTGGGGATAATTTGTGGTGTTTGCTCCTCAAAGGACACGGACCAAATAAAAAGCTTGCTGGTTGGTCCGTGCAAAACTGAGATTTGCACACAAACATGCCATTTAAAAGATTATGAAGCTACCAAACAGGAGTACAAAGACTTAAGAACTCTCTCCCATCACACTTGTGAGCAAACCGCGAGAAACAGAGATTGTTTCACGCAGAACAGAACATGAAAACACAGGGACTCTCTGGTGACACTCATCCTACTCGAGAGCCGCTTCCTACCCAGCACTGTACGCTCTTGATTCAACACAAGCGCAAAAGAGAATGAAACCACAGTCAACCACTAACCCTGTATTACCAAATGTGGGAAAATGACGTGTTAATTTATGCAACAGGATCTGAAGAGCAATGTAAAAGGAAAGAAAACCATCCAGGCAAATGTCTTGGGTGCACCCTGGCCTACTGGATCCGTGCACCTGGCAAATCAGCAAACTAAAGCAAACAAATGTGGGAAGTAAGTTCATGTTTCTGAAGAAAAGAAAATAAGACAATTTCCCTCGCCCCCATTCTAAGTTTGCATTATTATACTTTCCCAGGGCTATTCCATGTTAGTTGTTACCATCCTTCACAGCCGTTGTTTAGACAGCTTGAGCAGCGGCAACAGAAGTGAAGTAGATATTTATGCAGTCGAAACTACAGCACACGAGTGCATCTTTGGTCCTGATTTCAGCAGGAAGAGATTATACGGAGAGAGTTAAACCGGATATAATGCAGAGGGAAAAATAAGTCCTTGAAAGCTTTGTCTCAAAATGTTAAAAGGCAGAATTTGAACAATATATTCTCTGAGTGGTACCTCCCTGTTTAGGTCTCATCGTTTGCCATCTGGAGCCCAAAGAGCTCACGCAAAATTACAGCCTGGAGAAAAGCCTGTGGAGCTCCAGCCCTGCTAAGAGAATATTTTACAATTGGCTTGCAAAGGGCTATTTGTTAGTTACAAAGTGTGTGTGTGTGTGCGGCAAGAAGAAATAAGGTGACATTTGGAAACGCTTGCTCTTCTCTGTTGGCAAAGCAGTGAGACGCTGTGCGTGAATGACGTACCCGAGAGACAGCTCTGGGACTCAGGGCCTGGAAGGGATTACGCTGAACCACCGACAGGGACCGACCTGCTCCCGCGCCGGTGGTACCAAAAGCCAGGGGCACAGCTGGTAGGAGACCCAGGGGGATCAAAATTGAGACTCTGTGGTGAACGACCAAATTGTCTGCCAGCGGCCTGGAAAGATGCGCTAAGGGACTGGCCAGTCTGAGTCCAGGCTTGGCTGGAAGAGCACAAACAGAGAGAAGGACTCGCAGATCTTTAGAGACCTGGAGGAAGCCATAGGGCTGCACGGCCCGGAGCGCAGCAAACGGGAACAGCTAACAGACACAGCAGCTTGCCATCACCGTGGCTGCATTTATTACCATCGATCAAAATATTTATCTGCAAAGCGCAAATTTATCGAAGAGCTTAGTCCTTTGATGTACTCAGAGTACCTAACAATTACCCGCCTTTTCAAAATAGCACACTGCAGAAAAACAAAGGAAAAACGCTGAAGGGAAAAGGTGCCATCTACCAATTCCACCAGGGACACTCTAGTCCGAGTAGGCGTGTGTGTAGCAGGCTGTAATTCGCCACTGGGCAAAATGGTCACTCTGACTTTCTGCTTTCTCCCCTGCGTTTAATTTAAGCAGGGCTGCACGGAACAGATTAAAGCATAATGTAATGAAAGAAAGAGAATGCGCTTTGTCCAAATGGAAATGGAGTTTGAATGAACAGTTGTATGAAATAGAATGTGTATTCTTGTTTATGCGAAACAAGTATCTACAGACTAAAATGACTGAAAAGTATCTATATAGGTCTATTTAAAACTGGAAAGAGAGAGGCAATTTGAAAAATAACTATTTTATCTGCTAGCAAGCCGATAAGGGAAGTGATGTGACTGAATGCTGCTTTTGTTTAAAGGCAACCGAAGAGATAAGAACCAGAATCCTTGCAGAGATGTGTGGCCAGGCTACATTACTAGCTGGACACAACTTAAAAAAAAAAAAAAAAACAAACCCAACCCCTAACTAAAATGGCAAATTACTTATTTGGCAAATACAGCAACATAGCCCCGGCTTGTGCCAGCTCCCGGTCCCAGCTCCAGCGAGGCACCTGAACAAAGGCCTCTCAGAGCAGTGTAATTGAGGCTACCCGAGGTAGTCAGGATGCTCAGGTGTATAGAGGGGCCTCACGGAGCGCCAGACAGAGACAAATTCACATGGAGTAAGCGAAGCACTTTGCTGGCATGTGGACGTGGGTTCCGGAGGCTATTCCCAACACAGAAGACAATCACTGGCAGGTAATAAAGGAGGCATTTATGCGATATGTCAGCGGTTAGTGCAAAGCTTAAAAGAAATGAGATCATGTGGCAAGATAGCATTCTCTGCCTTTCCCCCAGGGGAAGGAGCATTACTGTTATTACTATAAGCCATTGTTACCGCTACTTCTTTGAAATAAAACGTGACACAGTATCGTCAGCTGATACTTGTGCGATCGCAGCTATCATAAATTGTGGTTTCCAGAATATTAATCTCCAGTTACGCTACGCGACTACCACACAAGTGTGCAGCACAGAGACAGACAGATTCCAAGGAAAAAAAAAATCCCCTGACAACCTGCGAACAAGACCACCTCCCCCCAGATACTGCTTTACTTACTCTGAGCCTTCAAAAGTTAAAAATAAAAAGAACAAACCAAAGTAAGAACAGATTAACACAAGAAATTTCACTTGCCCTTTTGGCACAGACAGTGTAGCTACAGCAATTCAGCCCAAGAAGGCCAAAAGAGACCAAGATTATCCAGTTCTCCATGCCCCGTTTGCTAGACTTTATCAGACTAATTTTCCATTTATTTTCTATATTTCCTATAGAAAAAATAACTCTAAAAGATAATCTTTCATTTGAAATGCAAATCTAATCGCCTGTTGTAGTGGACATGACAGGTACAACGTGGCTCCTATTAAGATAGGAGCAAAACAGCTTCATTCCAATTGCTTAGTACATGGAGAAAACATAGTTTAATGAAATCATGTAAACATTGAAATATCTGAAATGATCTGAAACGTCAAATTAATTTTTACGGTATCCATAAAAACTACTTTTCTTTAGAAAAGACACAGGCACGCTATTCTTTTCTTTTTAAACGAAGCATATGCACCACAACTGTACTTTAAAAAATTAAACTAACAGGTAGCTGAAGAACATATGAACACCTTCTGAGATTTAATATGTTGTATGTTATTAAAACGCTTGTTAAACCACTAAACACAGGGGTTTAAAAGCTAACCCTGTCAGTACATCATATAATAGGTCACTTCAGCTCTGGCTTAGTTATGTCCAACTAACGCTAAGAAGGTTTAACCTGGCTAAAAAGTATTAAGCAAATTAGACAAAAGAAACCAGTGTGAATGTTTGTATTTATCCATCTGTGGCTTGCACCTAACTGCCATTTTTTTTGTGACTATCATTTTTTTTTTTTTTTGTGATAACTAAGTTACATCATTTATTGATTGGAAAAGTTTTTGCCCATGGATTCCAGGGTATGAATCAATGATGTAAGCACAGGAAGTACCAGATGAACCTAAATTTCCAAACTGTGAGAAAAGCATGCCGCTTCTTTTCAACGTAAGCATACAGAGTTGAAATAGCTGCGTATATAAAAGCATCAGAGCTACATAATAGCACCAGAACAGAGTTCATTAAAAGAAAGTTTCCCACAAGAACTTCTGACCAATTCAGTAAAGAGTTCACGTTTGGTTTCTCAAATACTTCTGCGAAGATGTTTCCAAAAACCTCCTTGACTTCCATTTAGCTACCTGCCAGGGCTGGTCCCAGTGCACTATTTGCCACTAATAACATCCAGGATCACTCCAGCTGCAACAGCTTCATGCTTTCATCTGTAAAGGTCACAAATGGAATAAAGGCAATGTGCACAGTCACAGTTTCATTTCTGTTCAAAATACTCCCTCGATTCCCTGAACTTTGCAGTTATGAGAGAGATCAGCAAAGAACATCCTGCAGTCCAACAGCTCCCGAGTTTATTTCCTTGCTCTCCAGGGAGCAATCTATCGCACGTGTAGAGAACATTTCATTGCGTATGAGATCCTACAGCTGACAGACTAGCACAGTGGCCCCAAACTGAACTAAAGCTGAAGGGAAAGCAGACTAAAGCATCTATTCCCATCTGCTTGTATGCTGTAAAATATTTCATACAATAAAACTCCACAGAATAAGCCAACGGGCTTTTAGGTATATCATAATGCAACCAACAGCCCCGTTTTTCTAAACACACACAGCCATAGGTTCCGCTCAGGACAGTTTAAGATCTCAAAGTCAGGTGTAAGTGCACGGAAGGACTGAACGGAATAGCTAGAGAAGAGTTTATGCCACATTTATGATTAACAGTGTAAATGTTCTTAATCAGCTATCTACCTAACTATCTTCAAATCAGCATTTTATTACAGATCTCCCTGGAAAAGGGGCTGGAAAGAAGGTCCTAGGAGACGACAAGCCGCGCCGCTTGCGCGTGTAATGTGTTTCCCAACCAAGAGCAGACACGCGCGGAGGGGCTTACTGAAGAAACAGGCAGGTTGGGGGTGGAAAACAACAGCGATGCCGGTCAAAAAGATGAGTTTTGTGGATCACGTCAGTTGTTACGTTACTAACTTGAAACTGAAGAACTGGAGAGAACTAGGGTAATGGAAGCACTTCAAAGCAAAAGGAAGTCAAAGGTGGATTGCTTTCCAGTGACAGAGAAAAGCGTATACTCCTGCAGCAAAATGGAGACAGGGAGCAGGGGAAATATAAAAGTTGAGCAGCGCAAAAGCGGGCAGGAAGAGACAGAATCAGCCGGTGCATCTGGAGATACGGAGAATATGAAATAGATAAGGAAGTTCAGATGGTAAAAAGCGAGGGCTTACCAACCAGCACAGTAAGGCTGTGATGTCGGACCCCGGCGAGGGAAAATTCACAAGAGCCAGCATGTCGATTGGGAGTGAGGGACGTGATTTGGCCGACTGGGGGGTGGGACCGGCTCGGCAGACAACTGGGAAGGTTTAAGGGGAAAGACAACCTGCCTGCCTTGGACAGGGGAAAGGAAGCAATCAGCAGAGCAGAGTCACTAACTCTTTCTGGTCATATAGCAGCAAAGGACGGAGATGCTGGAGATAAAGCAGAATTAGTGAGACAGGCTGTGAGAGATGAAAAGACGATGGCATAAAACTCAGAGTGGAGCAATTCCGTAACAGTAAGGGAAGCATAACCATGAGCCAAGAAATTCCTTATGTTCTGCATCTGCTGGGAAGGAAGAAAGTTGAAAATGCAGTAACGGACACACAATCCCAACTAAACTCCTCCTTTCCCTCTTAACTTGTCACAACTTACAATTCTGTTACATTCCTTAGCTCACTTTATTATGCTCGGGCTGCTTCATTTTGTTCGTAGCATCTTTAACACACTGGAAAAAACATACAGGACGTGTGACATGAGAGGTTTTAACTGTACATATTCCCTTAGGTATAGGGTGCCGCTCAGTACGGTCCTCTAATTAATCCTAAATGGATTAATGGCTCGGATGTTCATTCTTCTTGCTGCCCTGTCTATTAATCTGGGGGTTCTGCCGCTACCCGTGTGTGCTCCTTCTCTACCAGCCAGCACAAAACTGACATTACAAAGGCCAAGAGCTAACGAAGTCTCACCCACCCTCAATCCCGAGCGCAGGATGACGAAAGAATTGTCTTATGGCAGCACAGCAGAGGTGTTTCAAGAACCAGCGTTGCTACAATCCTTCAAGTTACCCGTCTTTCTGCTTCTGATTTTTCCTTTGTTAAAACAGCAGTGGCCGACACAGTCTTTTCCGGCAGGAACTAATGACGGTCTTCTTCCACCCCCAGAAGATGAGTTTCTGGGTTGTAGTTGCACGGAGCATTGGACTAAGAGAATATTTCAGCCTCTAAACAAAAAATTAATTTTGCCCAACCCCAAGCAAGATAATTGCTTCAGGTATTCTGGTGAGAGTTTTAGATCCCATCACTTGCCTTCATGAAGATAATGACCTGACCTACAGACAGGACTACCAATTTGGAAAACAATGTGTTCGTATATATTGGATTGCAACTATGTAGACGGTGGCTATTTTTTTTCCCTTTGGTGATATTAATGCAATGAGATCCAAAACATAATCCCTAACAAAACACAAATCAAAAGATCATGATCTGTAATTAAATGGAATTTTCTTGTTGATACAACAGGTACAGATACTTCTGATTTACCTCAAATCTCAAATACCATTGGACACAGCTTTCATTGTCCTCTGCTTTTGGCCAAAACCTGCAGACCTTACTTACAAGAAATCAAAGAAAGACCTTCTAGAACAGCAGCTCTGGCACTGCCCAAAGGTCCACTCCTTCAAAGCTGATTCCCATACATCGCGAAATTTGCCAGAAATTCCCTTTACCTCCCCAGAATCCTGGGAATAGGTCCCAATTGCTGGAATACTGTTGAGTAATGAATTAGAAGAATTTTCTTTCTTTTTCTGCAGCCTAGGTCCAGTGGGCTCTGAATAATTTTTAAAACATAGTGGATTAAAAATTAGCACGAAGACCACTCCTTACTTCATAATAAGCCAACAGACTGAAAACTTTCTTTTTAAAGATATAATTCTACTAAATATTAAAACCTGCAGTCTTAAAGAAAGTGGGAAGCGTAATACGGCCTCCCAAGCAGAAGACTCCTCCCAGTCTCCTACAACAGGGTAGCTGACCTTGATTTTCATTACGTTTTCAGCCTGGGACATATAACTCACTTTGTGGTTAATTATCTTGCACTGGAGCCCATGACAGTGGTTTGAGTGTGGAGCTATTGTGGGTATGACCAGATCCATTAGAGTCTCACTGAGGACGGGAGCAGACCGAAGCTTAAGAATTTACCAACTCACTCGGTGTAATTACTGTCAGCATGAGGCAGGCAGGTATGGAAGGAGGAAGAGAAGGATGTTTTATTTTTTTTTTTTCCTTCCCTGGAAAGTGCCTGATCACAAATGGATGGCAGTGCCGAGATGAGAACAACTTGAAATTCCTGTATAAGGCGATAGGGTTTTGTAGGTTCCCAGTCTTCAATTTCTCCTCCACGTTTGGCCACGTAGTAAATACTTGAGCTAACCTGCACGTAATTAGTGGACAGCTTAAGCAGGGTTTTTTTTGGAAAGAGGTGAAAAGTCAAGGATGTGCTGTTTCAGAAAGGTGATGAGCAAATACTAGGGAAAGTGGAAAGAAGGTGCAAAGGATACAATGGAAAGAACTGAAAGGTATTTATGAAGCAGCAATTGCAACACTGCAGACAAGTCTTGGCACAGAAGTCACAGCAATTAGAAATAATTCTAATTGCATTTCAAATATATTGAAAACATGCAGTTTAATATACATATTAGGTAGGGCTGAAGTGCACGCAATTCCCTGAAGAAAAGAGGCTACCTCTGCAGGATGGCAGGTTCCTTTGGCAAACGTGCTTTGCTGTCACCCGGGCAAAATTCAAAGGACCCAGGCAGAAGTGGCCCATTTCTAAGGCAAAGTTGTGTCGCGATACTGCTGCTTGATGAAAATGATTAGATATGCTCCAGCCAGGGTGCCAGTGAGCCCAAGAGTGGCAGCTTAGAGATCTTGGCCCCTCCACGGGCACCACTGCATAGAATCACAGAATGGTTTGGGTTGGAAGGGACCTCAAAGCCCACCCAGTGCCACCCCCTGCCCCGGACAGGGACACCTCCCACCAGCCCAGGTCGCTCCAAGCCCCGTTCAACCTGGCCTTGAACCCCTCCAGGGATGGGGCAGCCACTGCTTCCCTGGGCAACTTGCCGTAGGAGAGAGTCTGTGCCGGGAGGAGTTCCCGCGGAGGTCAGAGATGGTCGCGCGGCGCCGGGGCAGAGCTGCCCGTGGCGGAGCAGCAGCAGCGGGTCCCAGCTGCCCGCACGCCTTGGGCTGCTGAGCAGGAGCTACGGGCTTAGCTCCTCTCTCCAGCAACACCCCACTGCTTCCTCAAGCCCAGACAATAAATCCCAGAAAAGACGACCCCAGAAAACTTCTAGAAAAGCAGCGGCTGGTTCCACTCTGTAGTTCCCAATGAGAACAGGAGCCATCCTCCACCGTCTTCACTATCAGCCCACTGTCTCTCGTGCATCCCAGAAAGTACCTGGCTTCTGAAAATGACCAGGAGAATCATGCTGCTTAAAAGCGCTGATGTTATCAAAGACTATGAAAGTTCAAAACACATATTCCATTTAAAAAAAAAAAAACAAAACAACAAAAACCATCACCTTTTCACAGTGAAATGTTTGCCAGCCACTGCATAATCTGCAGATTCTCTTTAAAGAAAAGTGACAGAAACTGTTAGCTATTTATTTTCAAGCAGATGTGGTCATCAAAAGCGATTTGGGCAGATGTCACCCTTTCGGTTTGACAGCAAAGTTTCCCCCATTCCTTTAGGGTTTTGGCGCTGCCACCATCCACCACGGTTTGCAATCTTAGCAACTGTGGGCAGGAGGGAGGAGAGAAAAGACTGCACAAATCTTATCCTTCGGTAATTTTTTCCCCAGCAGGCGCTGAGCCGCCGTGGGGAGTGGGGGGGCAGTTCCTGGAGAGGCACCGTTTGCTGCGGCAGCGGGCTCCTCGCATTGTGTGCCACTTTGCCACTTCAGCTCACAGCCATGGGATAGCGGAGGCAGCCGGGCAAGCAGCTCCCAGCTCCTGCGAGCCCACCGAGCCCCAGTCTGCTGTCTCCCAGGAGACCGAATCCCTTATTTCCCAGTACCTACGGTTTACTCTGTAGCTTCAAGAAGGATTCGTTCAATGCTGTTCCACAAATACTTCAAATATTCACTTTGCAATAGCTTTATCGAAGTCTGTGATAAAGCTTTTCAACATTTAAACACTCGTCCTGTTATACTTGGAATTTACTTGAAGTATAAAAAAAAATAATTAGTACAAACATGACCTGTGCCTATATAAATATTTGCCCATATTTGGTAAATGGTTATACATATAATTTCTGAAAAGCTCCTCTTACTATGGCAATTGCAAGGTTTTTAAAAAGAAAAGAAGAGCTTTCCTCCCTGCTTTATTCACAATGTTACAGGAAATTTGTGGTTAAGCAAACTTTTTAAAAAAGGCTTAACAAAGCGCGTTTTGCAAGTTTGTTTAGTTTTGAATGAACTTGACAAATTTTGAAAGCAAACGTCATTGGAGTTTGACCAATTTTTGAGCGCCGAGGAAAGCCTTCTTTGCTATTTGAATGTTAAAGATTGGCCGAAGTCTTATGTCAGCTGCCTTGTTCCGCAGTCTGTCTTTGAATCCTCTTAGGAAAGTCAGGGATACCCACAAACAATAGAATTAAAATCTGTCTTTAGGACTGGCAAACCATTCAGAGTTCTGTCTAGCTGCTTAGCATAGACTGTGCTAGGCCTCAAGAAGAGAATAGGCCCCTAAAGAAGCAATAATTTTCAGATTGTTGTGTACAATGCAGTGATAAAGCTCCCTGTCACATTTTTCTTCCCAGTTACTGAAGTTCCCATTCAGATGAATTGTCACAGCTTCTTCAATCCAAACAAGCACCCTTCCGGCCTTGTTTGCATTAAAATGTGATAAAACTAAAGGTGACTTTAGCACAGCTGTGCAGAAAAGTGGATTAGGTCAAAGTGACAGCGTTTGTTAGGCCTTGCCACAAAGGTAGTTCAAGATTTGTCTAGAGCGCTAATGTGGGAGAAGCAGAAGTTTCTTAAACCCAGACATTTGTAATAAGGCCACAAACAAAAAATAGTATTTCTTTCATCCAAACCTAGTTTCCCAATGGCAGCAGGCCAGCCTGTTGACCTGTTGTCACAGAAAAATTTGGAATGGCACCGCAAAACAAAGTGCCTTGTATTTTCTGTCATTCTCAGCAGCCATCAGGCAGTCATCGCGCGCTGCTGTCAATACCCACAGCGCCGCAAAGGCAGCGCGGGGCGGCTCAGGCTCCTCCGGACGGACAGACACCGGCTCCAGAGCTCTGCCGTGACATCCCAAAATGCCCAAACGCTTTGTAACGCTATTTTGGAGGGAGAAGTACGGCAGGCCTGGCTTCCTTATTCGCGGCGAAGCAGTAACCACCGGTCTTTCAGCAAAGAGGGCACTTCTCACTTCACCATCTTTTAAGCTCCTATTTCTATTTTATGTTATTCTTAAGGGAAAACCCCACCAAAGCAAAAAGCCATGGGAAATAGCACCCTTTGCATGCCACCTGCTGGCAATGTTTTGTATTTGGCTAAGATGGGGCAGAGCATAATTTTCTCGGTGACAAGAAACACTTATTAATGTCAAAGGTTGGCAGAACAATCAGTGAAGGTCCCACGTACGAGCACATTGGGCCATCTGAGGAGAACCAGGAAGAGGCCACCAAAACTCACCTTCTCTCCCCAACTCAGCTATTTATTTCTTCAGCTCATTTACGGTTCCTAACCCTCGCAGAGAGAGAGATATGCCATTAATCTTCCCAGTGCACCAATAAAAACTCTGAAGAAATACACAGGAGCTATTGTAGAGCAACAGGATTTATACCTCAGGTTCTACCTGATGCACTTTTACTAGTTAAAGGTTAACAGAAAACTCCCATATTTATGGGATTTATTTTCAACCTCGATTTTACAGATAGTTGTCGTCATGCCCATGCCCTGCACGAGCATTACTTCCAGGAAATGTGGCCCCTCAACAGGGACAGTCTGTGCCACAGGACGCTGGACAACACACGGGACCAAGAACAACTACTGGGCGAGGGAGCTCCCAGTGACGCTAAACCGAAGGAAGAACAATAGGGGGCACTTTAAAGACTCTTGGATGAATTATAAAAGTAAAAAATGTCTGAAAGAGAAAACTCTGCATCAGGTCACTCTTGCTAGCAGAAGAAAACACTTATTTGATCTGCTCCAATAAAGGTCACTTTGTAGGTCACTCATTGTACAGCCCCAGTGAATGCGCAGCAGAACCATATTTTTATTTTTGCATGTCTAACCAAAGCTAATTGTACACGGTTCTCCTCAAAGGTTTCCTTCAGCCAGTAAAAGCAAGAGCTAAGCACATCCTATTGAAATAAACCCAATTCTTCATAGGAGAGTATGGACATGAGCTGCAGCGCCAGGCAGTGGACCATCAGGAAAGGGTACCGAGACCCCCAAGGTTTTGGTGAGGTACACTGATTTATTGGAAACGGTCTACTAGAGTGAAGAGGTCAGGCATTGTTCAAAGACAGCTATTTAATATGAACTTAGACAATCTCTTGCACCTGCAAGAGAATTACTGTCTTCTGTACCTGCAGAATGAGATCCCTGCAGTGAGAACAAGCCTCGCGGCCTTGGTACCAAAGTCCAGGAAGCCACTGGCTGACGGAGCTGGCTACCATCAGCGTAGGCTCAAAATGCAGAGGAAACAAAATCCACTCCTGGTTTACAACAGGGCTTCACTACCCCTTATGGAGAAAGGAGCCTAAAAGATAGGTCTGTCTGGGGTGGGGTTGGAATTTTTGGAAAGGGTTCAGGAATTCCAAAGGATAGGACCTCAAAACAGTGGGCAAAAAATCTGACTTTAGAAATTAATATACCCTGGAAGCAAGTGTGTCTGAAGCCTCGCCAGATAAGGAGCCAGCTGACATTTGAACAGCTCCGTAGCTTGGCAGATGCTCTCACAGCTAACTACGTACACAGTGCTCGTCTAAGGATGGAAAACCCTACACCCTCTGGTGTGGCACATGGAGAACGGAGCTCAGCACACGGGCCTCCTGTGTAAGAGGACAAAGCCAGATGAGACAGATTTTAATGACAAAATTGTCCACAATATAACACATAAATGTATTTTCCATGGAAACTAACCCCAAGACTACCAGCTACTCCGGGGACTGCATTTTTCTCTGAAGAGAGCACTACAGCAAAGATGTTTCTTCTACAGAGAAGTTTTAAGCTCTCAAACTTCATGATCCTCCTTCTCCTCCGGTGATATTTCTCCCCACAGAAGAGTCAAGACTTATTCCCCTTTCATCACTTCAAATGTATTGCTAGGCTTGAGTTTGAGCTCGTGTTAAATTACTATTAATTAACTTCAGCTCACTTATGCGTTTGTAAGCACTAACTAGGCAATCCACAAGTGCAAATGGGCAATCCACAAATGAAGATGTACCCGAGCTTTAACCCAGACAAAATATTTGTAGAGCGTCCAATTGGTATTTCTTTTATCCCTTTTGAAGCGGAGCTTGGTGAGGTCTCTGGAGATCCCCATGTCCGTAGACTGACTTCTCTACCCTGCACTCCATGTGCCCACACCTCTGCCTCTGGAACAAACGGGAGCGGATCCTGGTGAGGGAGGAGCAGCCAGGCTGGCAAATAACCTCACCCCAATTCGCGGCCAGCAACATTAACGGGTGTAGGCATTTTTTCCACATTGATCCTCCAGGACTAAGCATGGTGAAACCTTTTACTGCCACCCGTTTCGCTCCCAACAATGAAGTATATAAAGATATTTCCAATGGAAATTCACTAAGGCAATATCGCTAGGACAATAGTACAATAGTTTAAAAAGGGTTTCGAGCCTCAAATGTTCACTTGTTTTGGAAATTTTAGGTCTGGATTAGAAAGGATCAGCAATATTGTTCTCATTTGTTGCATCCTGTGAAGCTTTCTGCTTCGTCGTCATTCCTGCACTATTCCGGCTGCCACTGTTACAGTTTCACTGTCTGTTTTCCACACACAAAGAACAAACTGCAGAACTATCTATTTTACAACAAAAAAGCATTGGACTATCATCTTTACTGGCTTTACACAAACGTACCTGAAGGGGGGCCTATTCCAATTTGTTGAAAAGTAGGGATGTATACCATTGCAATAATTTTCTAAAAAAAAAAAAGTTATCCCCATTATTCTTCCGGTAGAAAGGCCAGCTCCTGAGTTTTTAAACAGCAGATCAAATGAGCAATGAGTTTCCTTAATCGCAAAGTTGTTGGTAAGACATCCTTAAATTGTGTTTAAGGAAGTTTTAGGATTTATAAACTGTACGTTCTCATTTATGGAGGCACCTCAAATTAAAAGGCCAATTCCTAATCACTGAGCATAAAACCATACCTGCGTTGGAGGCATTCTGCAGACTTGTTACTGTCTTTATACACGGAATTGTGCGGTCATTCCTCGGCTGTAACAGCGAGAATTGCATTCTTTCTGAATAGCACTTCTCAATCCCAAAACATATTCTAAAAGTGTTTGCTATAATGACTTAAGGAGTTTTTATCACATTGTACCCTTAAAAGAGCCCGAAGAGTTTAACCTGTGTTTGGCTAGGGACAACTCTTGGGCAGTCCCTGTTTCGAGGGAGTTTTGCAGGAGACACACTGAGAAACGTGGAGCTGCTTCACGTAAGCGATGGCGAGAGCGCTGCCAAGAGAGGCAGCCCCAGGCCTTGCAGACGTGATGCCTGCTAGTTGCCAAGTTCATGAAAGCAGGAGCAGCCTATGTTACAGGAGAAAAGGTCCCGCTGACACCTCCCATTGGCCCCAGTACCAGCCGCGGAGGGAAGGCAGCGCTGCGGTGGATTATGCAAGCTCTGCCGCGGCTTTTGAGCAGGTCCAGAACCTGCAGGTGCCTGAACTCCACCAGAGAGTCAGTCCCTCTGCTCCACCCCTCCGAACCCTCAAAGATTCCTGGCCACTTCTGTGCTTGAGGCACTCTTTAGAAAACGTCTCTGCGGACACAAGTGCGTTTCACTACAGCGTTCGCGATGGAGATCTACACACGCAAAATGGAAATGCGCCAACATACGCCCACAGAAACTAGACACAGGAAAATCAGAGTAAGTTTACACATGAAGTGCAGTATTTGCACGGGAGCTCGCTAGCCTGTGTAGCTGGTACAGTAGATATTTGAGAATCAAGGAGTCACTTCACCCTACTGATAGAAGAGAGACGCACTGTCACCCACCTCCAGCTGTCCTAGTGCTTGCTGGAAACTGCTGGGAAGGAAAGAAAGGGGAAGGAACAGAAACAGAATGAGAGTAGTACATTGGTATGTTTTCAGTGCGATCATGCAACCAGGCCTAGGAATGATTACAAGGATTCAGTTCTACTGGGGAAATAACAGTGTGTCATTACTTCACTAATTAGCCTGGCCAGGTAGATGGCCAAGGTGTTAACGCTACACAACCACAAGACAAAAAGATGGTCCCTCCTTGAAAGGTTGGTAAGTCTGAACTGACCAGCTTTAACAATTGGCCACGGATCTAGATTCTGCAGTTTAAAAGCCCGATTCTTCAGACTTTTATTGGTTAATTAAAGTGCAAACTCTGCAAGCCTATAAGCATAGTATCATTTCCTTAAACTGAGACTCACTCCTAAGGCTGACTTTGAATTTTGTATTGATTAAAAAGAATTTCTTTTTATGTCATTGCACACACCCCATGCTCTGAATACTGTAAGTACTGTAATGACACTCCCAAATATTTTATCCTTGGTTTCTTAATAATTATGACCTTTTTTATTCTTGTCGGAGGGGTTTTCACCTTGTTATAGCTGCATTCTCCAAAGCAAGAGAATGAATTTATTGTCTTTGCTGACTCCTGCCTGTTGATGCATGCCCCTAGGTCAGTAGTACATACGAGCTCTAATCATGCCGAGATGACGTTAGTTTAAGTTTTTCCCACCTGAAGGCAAATGCCTTCTTCATCACCAAAGTGTACTTTCATTTCAAGGCATCCAAAGTTAAACCTCCAGGCTTTGGATTCAAAGTAAATGCATTAAGCACATAAGAAACAATTTGGTGCAAGAGTTAGAGGATACACGCTATTTAACCTGCAATCAAGCCTCTCCTTCTGTTTTCTCCTAGGAAAAGAGAAAGAAAGAAAGAAATGTGATACACTTTCACAGATATGATAAACGAAACCAGTTCAGTTTAGCTTTCTGTTTCAAGAAGTGCATTTTTACAGAGTCAAGTGAGGCAACACTTCACTCTAGAATAAACACAGGGGTATTTTACATGCAATTTACTTAAACTTTTCCTTCAGTTGCAAGCTAACGCTTTAAAATGTCTTTAGTGCTAGTGATTCGAGAACCTAATGTATCCTATCTATTATGTATACCTTTCTGTGGTTCCCTTAATGTACCCCACTTGCCTCAAACAGAATACATACAAAAACCAAAACCCAGATAGCGGTATTTATAGCCAGTTTTCATGGCCCGTGCGCACACCGATACAGCTTTCTTTAGATACCAGATATCAGGGGGAGAGGATCGTTATTAGTTTTAAAGCTTTCAATTCATGCAGTGAATGTTTTCCATGACCTTTTCCCTTCCCCCTTCTACATCCCCACCAAAAATCTTCAGCTGGAGGACCTGGGATGAGTTGACGATAGCCAGTGTCCGATGGTAAAAGCAGGGAAGAATTTGGACAGTTGTCTCAGGGGGCAGAGTACCAGCCACAAAAGAAGTCCCTCCTCTCTGGGAGGCCCCCAGCAGGTTTTCTAGGAAGGCTGAAAAGACAACGCTGTGCTCAGCACGGTGTACAGGTGAACTGTAAAGTAAGGTCGCTCCATCTCCTCCCTGTACAGCACTTCAGCTCTCTGTCGGTCTCTTCGCTGCTAGGTGCTGCCTCACATACTTGCTAAATCAGTATAAACATACTCCAGCGCTGCCCAAGTACATCACTTTGAAGGGCTGGTATTTCAAGAGGAGCCCTGCTGCCTTCTGCCACATTGCAGAAAGCCGAGTTAAGAACAAACTGTTGTGTTTCATAAGCCTACGAGCTTGACCCCCAGACAGCTGGCAGTGCCTCGTGAACGCCCGTTCAGGCACACACCTAAACGCAGACACAGCGAGTTCTGCTCTTCATTTGGCGGGGGGCTTCTCTCCTCACTATTCTTTCTGTTCAGCAAGAGCAACTTCCAAGAATGATACTAAATTATATTCCTATGCCCTCCTTTCCGCCTATAAAACAAGAATAATTTGTACATGACAGTCAATAAAATCTGAACAACTGCTGAGAAGCTTTCCCCGACTCTGAATTTTGATATTTGTGTCAGAAGTATTGCTGCGGTTACAAACACACTGAAATATCCAGCCTTGAAGAACAACCTCTTAAATGGCAGCCCCAGATTCCACCTGCCTGTACCATCATTTAATTGAGACAGGAATATCACCTCTATGAAGAGCTTTAAAGTGACGCCTTATCATTTCCAACAAACCTCAAGGCATCTGGAACTTCACAGAGCACTTTAAGAAGTCGCTGCCACTACTGACCTACCGCTCGGATCCAAACACTTCAGCTGATAACAAAGTCTAACCTTGCAAGCTTAACTAGCTGAAACCTTTCTGCATTGCTTCATAATATTATTTCACCACTTGTTTGTCTGCTATTTAATTGGAAAAAATAATTAAGCAATAAAACAGGCACATACTAGCCCAAAACAGAGAAAATTGCTTATTTGTCTGGAGTCCTGGCAACTAACTTAGACATTATTTGACTACAACTTACGACAAGAAGTGCATAAAAGCAGAAACAGGATAGTCACAATTACTTTGTTCTAATAACAGATCAAAAAAAAAGCCACCCCAGCCTAATAAAAAAACCCCAAACATCTCACACATACAATGGCGACCTGGGAGACTACGTGGTCACATACAGAATGTCTCGGGAATCAGTTGTGTATTATGACCACTTTCTCGACAAGCAATTAGGTCAACATTTTCAGAACTGGCTTTAAATTTTAAAATTCCTCTGCGTTATAAAGAAAGTTTTTTATTTTATTTTTCTTTTTTCTCTGCCTCCCCTCCCCCTTTAATTTCTTGCCGGGGGTGCAGCATACCCCTCTGCCAGAGCCCGAAATTGTGTACCTAAAACCAAAGTCTTGCAAACACTTGGGGAAAATGTACGTGGAAAGTGACTGACCTGAAAAAGCGGCAAATGAGAGGCATTCGGGGAATTTAAGTTCTATTCTTAAGGAATCAAGTAACTGTTCAAAGACATTTCAGAGGTCAGTCCGACATCTGTCAAACCACCATTTTTCCATGCTACAATGCCTCTAAAGTTTAGTGAATATGTAAATGATGGGGGGGAAACCAAATCTTCACTGTGAAACCCACACTAGAAGTCCAGTATAGGCATTTTTACAGTAAACTAAGAAATTGTCAAAAGCCTAGCCAGATACAGAAAAATTTGAAGCAACCTCTTAACTCATGCACTCATACTGTGAAGAAATGCCATGGGCATAGAGCATCTTCCTCTTCAGCAGTATTGTTCACTTTAATCTCCATTTCAAATTAAAAAGGCTTCTCTCCGCCCTTACTTTATACTGAGTGTGGTATAACGCTTCCAACCCTGATCACAGATTCGCATAAGCTACATTAATAGTAGTTAGGTTGATGTTATACGCTTCATTTTAACACCTATAATTGATCCGAGAGTATCACTATTATGAACCATATTAATACATTCTCCCTTCTTTCTACATTGAATTTTACTGCCATGTACTTTGTACTATATAGTGAAGGCAAAGAGCTTGAAAGTAAACTAGGCGTACATTAAATTTTCTATATAAGGAGGTCACCCTATCTTTATTCTATAAGGGCCCCAACCCTAGAAGTTGTCCGGAGTTCAGGAAAAGTGCTCCATAGATGCCTCGAGGTACAGTTTCCCCTTCCCGTGATGGGTGTGGGACACGTACTGATCATTGGTCTGATCATTGGTCAGGCTGCTCTGGCAATTAAGGCATTCTTAACACATCACTTAAAAACAAACTAAAACCAACCAACCAACCAACCCCAAACCAACACTTCTTGCTTTTAATACAGGATATGATTTTTTTTGGTCTTCTGATTATTTTGGCTGAATCTTTCTGTTCCATTACGTAACGCGTTGACTAGGCACCACCGAGAGCAAGCAAAGCAACAATTGCAGGGACGTATAATCGTCTTCATTAAGTGACTTTTTCAGCTGGCCTAAAGCACTGAAAGCCTTCTCCAAGTTTGAAGACGTAGAAGCATCAATCTTTGCATCTAAATACAAGTTGAAAGCCATCGCTGCAGAGGCAGGCAGCTGAAACCCGCCCCGCGCTGAGCTGGAGAGCGAGAACACGCAGGCTATTCCGGCACACGTCCTTGGTAGGGCAGCGGGAGTGAGGAGAAGAAGTGACGGTTTTAGCGCTGTCATTGCCACCAGTGCCATAAGGCTATGCAGAAAAGCAAAGCAAAGACAACTTCAGAATTTCTCCAGACTTTTGAGAACAGTCCATATAAAAAGCACTATATAATAATTACTGAGAGACTTAGATAAAGGGAGTCTTACTTAAGATTGCTTGATTAGAAAATTAATCAGAAATTAAGATCAAATATGCCAGAATTTGTAACAGCTTTCCTGTGCATGTGTATTATTACAGGTTTAACAAAAGAGAAACATACTTTAAAAACCCAACAACCCAAAACAAAACACCAGAATCTTTTGTTTGTTTAGTCTATAGCATAGTTTATATTTATTCAACAAACTATTCTGCATTTTTAAAAATTTGCTTGCTCGGTGAACGGCTTTGCTAGAACTCTGTACAGACCCAACAGAGACATGTTACTCGTGTGTTTGCCAAACACAGCATTGTCGAGCCGGGCAAATATTTACACCAAAACTTTTCTTCCCCTTCACTTTCAAAAATCTCTTCCTCAAAGCTCAGAGGTGCTGAGGTGTCTCAATGTAAGCTTTTAAGATGGGCAGAAAGATCGAATTCTTCCCAGACAAGATTGAGGCATTTGTATGAAGATATTCTGGGAGGAAACGATAACAAAATAAAACACCGAATGGCACAAGAAATGCATTGTTATTTCCACCTTTGAGAGTTTCTAAGTTTGGTAAAATTTTGACAACTGAAAACATAACCTTAAACCAACGGCTGTACCGGCCACTGAGGATCAGTCCTCTTCACCCCCAGGGAGAACCTCTCATTCAAAGAACTCACAGCATTTCTCACACAACTAATTTAACTTCACCATTCCACTATTTGAAAAACAGTAAAGAGGTCAGAGAAATTTGTTCCTTTTCTTTTAAAAGGGCAATCGTCCCCAAGGCTCAGTTCTTACTTGCTATTGGGAAACAGGGAGGCGAGCGGGTTCCCTCCCCTCTGTGCCCAGGGGAAAACCTAGCTATGAAAACCAGGTCCCAAAAGTTACAGGGAATTTATATAAATACGAAAGTCAGTTGCTGGTGTTTAATGTGTTTGTAGGAGCACGCATGAAAATACGCCGGGGCAGGGTTTGGCCTGCTATTTATTGACACTGAGTGAGGCATTTTGTCATTCTTTTGGCCTAATATAAAGTGGCATCCACATTGTTGCTTTTACAGTTTGCTTTCTTATCATTACTGTGACTATTAAACACTTGTAGATTTTACTACAAAGTGATTACTCAGAGCAGAAAATAGATAAAAGTTGTTTGCAGGAGGGTTTCAAGAATTCACTTTCAAAACGCAGCTGAAACAAAGCCCATTAAATACTAGAAGAGAATCAAAGCGCGCTGAAATGCAATAATTTATTTCTATCTTATATGGTTCTGTAAATACAGTCCATCATTATATCCTTCCAAAAACGGGGGTTAGGCTTTCAAAGGACTAGGTAGGGGATTTAGCCACAAAGTTTTCCATTAACATCAAGGAGTCACTCAGCACCACTTTGAAAGGTTACCCGGGGCGGTTATCCTTCTCTTGTTGCACAGGGGTTTTATACCCCAGCTCCTCTTAATGTTAGGAAGAATTAAGTTTGTCTCTTTTCTGTTCCCTGATCAGAGAATAGTTTTTTGTAACTTCTGACTGATAATTTCTAAGTCCCAACTTAAATGGCTGTTTTGCTTTAGGGAAAGGAGGATCAACAGGCTCAAGATTTTCCACCCTTAATATCTCTCCTCTTAATACTAAAGAGTGCAGAACATATATTTTCAATATTGCTGTTGCTAAAAGTTTTGTTTAATTAACTATATGCACACACACACAAACCAATTCTGTTTTACAATCCTTAGCCAAAGCTGCACGTCAATCTAAAAATTAAATAATGGAAAACAGACATTTAGCTTAGTTTATATAACCTGACAGTGCTCCTATCCTTCCTCTGTTTCACCTAGTGTCATCTTTCAGTGTTCCCCTCTAATTTTATTTGGAACAAAATAAAAAGATTAAGATAAAATAATTCCCAAAAGATAATTGCAAAATGATTTATGTGCAGGTGTTAAATTATTTCTGGCATTGATGTTCCGTAGAGCGCAACATTACAACATTATGGCATTCAACAGAGCACCTACATTTGATAATCCTGCTAATCATCAAAAGGCACTGGATCTGAATCCCGAAGGCAATGTTACATTTTGATTAAATTTTATCATCGGTGATTCTGTTTACGGTTCACTAAGGTATGAATTTCTTTCACATTCCATTGGGTTTACCACTTATTGTGTTTGACTTGGAACACAGTCAGTTTGAGCTTTCTATGAGCCACCAGTTTTTCAGCTACCGCTTTCGCACCCTTCAGACATACCGAGTACTCCTCAGCAGGAACAACTGAGCACTTTTCCAGTGTCCCCGTTGGTGAGCTCTATTATGGTAATGATTAAAAGCCCCGGCCCCAGCCGAGAGCCACCGCGGGCAGCTCGGCGCGTCCTCCGAGCCACGTGGAGTTTGGTCTCGGCCGGCTCTTTCAGAGAGAGCGCAGTCAGTAAAACCTGTTCCTAAAACCGTATCGCCAAACAGTAGAACAACTCGTATCGCAGGCTGTTAGCATATATTAGCATTGTGTACGTTGCTGCCAGTTGTGTAGTAATGCTTGAGAGAGCTTGTTGTAATTAAACTCTACTCCTTCGGAATCTTAATCCCGAGGCTTTCTGATTTGTAATTCCAACTTCACGGCTGCACAACCAATTTTCTGTTCTCTGTTACTACAGCCCCCGGCTGTGGTATCTTTCCACCCAGCCGGGCAGCACCCAGGGCACAACACAGACGCTGCACCTTCAAAACGTGCGCCTGGCTGCCAGAGCTTCTGGCAGAGCTTCTGCAAAGCGGCTCGGCGCCTGGGGTTACTCTTCACACATTATTCCAGAATCAGCCTCCTGCAGTTTCACAAGTTTTTGAGCTTTTTTCTCGCTCCTCTTTCGTTGCTGCACTCGGCCTGATATGGCACCACCTCCTATCATGGATTTTACTTGCACCCGTGCTACCTCTGCGCTCACAGATGAGAATATACTTGGCAACTACATACGTAGATTCAAACGTAGTTCTTCTCATTTAGCTCGGCGGATTTGGGAGGCTAAAGAAAAGGAAGTCTTTTATCAGGAAGCTAGGATGCACAACTAGACACACGCACACACACTCGGAGAATATAGTTCATATTAACAATTAGCTACTTACAGCAGTAATTCTTGTAAGAACAACCACAGGAAAAAAAACCCCAACCACCAAAGCCCTCCTTGCCCTGGAGGGATTCTCCCATTATTTGTGCTAATAATAATAATAATAATACCACCACAAGAAACCCTACAGACCGTTGAGCTGGCTGCCAACCACGGATACCAAACTGCTATGGCAGTATTTGGACTGAAGCCACGTTACTGTCCCATCGTGTCTCCGCTTTGGACCACCATCACTGCGTACACACACCATTTATGCCACAACAAGTACCAAGAGGTGGCTCTGCAATTTACACCTCGGCAGAAGAGCTGATTTTTGTCGTGTCATGAGGCAGGAACAAAAGGTCTGGCTGGGAGAAGGCAAGAGGAAAACAGAAGGACGGCTGGTTCTTTATATTCTGAAGTTTATGCATCTCTCACGTTTTGAGGAAAAATTTCAAGTTGCTTTTTGATACAGTAGTAGTTTTGGTATCAAACAAAGAATATGAAGAAAGGAAAACGCTTAGAGAACAAAGAAAAATGCCTTTAGCACTACAGGTTAAAAAAATGAAAATATGACTATGAACGTTAACTTTATTTTCAACATTCCTCACATTTTTTTTGGTGATAAATGACTTCACATGTAGTTGCCTTCAGGCTTATATCCACAGCATCGTTTCGTGTTCTTCTAAATAAAATTTAAGGTGGACACTAGAACAGGCTTTGCTAAAACCTAACTCTGTACCGGTACATGCACACAATCTACACTTGATTCAGACAGGGGAGGAAAACAGAGTGAGAAGCAATTCATGAAACAGTTTTGTTGCAAACAAAGCTGGTATTTTCCTGTTGCCTACAAGTGCATTCTTACATGATTAGCCTTTCCTGTATGGTTAAGACAAACTTCAGTAATATATATTGAAAAGGTGAATGGTAAAAGGAATCAAGCTATTACGGGAGGACTAGAGTTTGTGAAGTAGCCTTGATTCTTCCCTGCACACAAATAAATAATGATTTCTTGCAATGAATGGGTAGCTTTAGTTACAAGAATAAGGCAGAGCTGAACAGAGGGAAAGGTAAGAGATTCTCATATTTCATCGCAACTAATGAAAAATACCAACTTAACGCCTGTAACATTCTCCAAGTCAATCAATGGGGGCACACAGCCAAGCAGTGCGGGGGACATGTCATTAGTCTTTGTTTTATGAACTTGTTCAGCTCCACTTAATTGTTTCAGGGGTTCAGTTTAAAATTCACACAAATATTTCTTTATTTATTTTCTTTTTCTTTGTGTAAACAAAGAGTTTGGCATTGACTAAACTTCATAGCTGGCACCTGACAACCAGCAGCTAATTATTTTACTTGTTATTTTGCTTACAGTTGCACATAGGTGGTGGGAGAGGACCTGAAATTACGTTCACTTTGCAATAAGTGCTTTCACCTTTAAGAAACGTTGGGGCAGCAGGGGCAAGAGCAGTCATCTTTATCCCCTCTGTGGGAAAGCTGGAGATTTCTATTACTGAAAGCAGCTGTAACTCACTCCAACCACCATCTTCTGACTTAAACGAGAAAGCTGGTTCCTACCAAATGGTTGGGTTTTACTTCCTGACCCCACTCGGGGTTACAAACAGTCAATGCCCACTGTACGACGAGGGTTGTGATCTCCAAACTTCAGGGGCCTGCAGTACCTTGTAGACAGTGGGCCTGCATATTCCTTCCTCACACGCAGGCAGAGCGCAGGTCGCTCTTTCTCACCAAGGTCTCACGGCAGCTTTAGTCCCATGAAGTACGCCGGCATTACTTTAAGCTGACGCTGCCCGCAGACAGGATTTTCCAGCTCAGGTGAAGTGGCGCTCTGAACCCTGGCCAGGTAACCCACTTTGGCAGTTGGAGCTGGTTAAAGCTCCAGGGCTGCCAGCATACCTAATCCCCAACCAGGACGCCGATGCTCACCGCTGGGAATTCCAGTCCTGCTGTACAGCTCTAGCCTTCCGCACTGGGACGTGAACCTTCCCGCTCGACTGCGTCTAACTGTAATGTGAATTGGCCCAAGAACGAAGCTACATGAGACATTTCTCTATTTTCTCAAATTTGCCATGTGCAAATAGCAGCACCGACCTTTACAGAAAGCTGACAGGAAAAATACCCAGCAAAAACGCGCGTGAGGAACATGTAATGCACGCAGGTGCATTATTTGCTACACAGGACTTTGTAAGAACAGTATCAAAAGACCAGCAGAGATGCACAGAATGTGTTAAGAAACACAATGGAAACAAAGGGCTAGAGAAGAATAAGGATGTTGAAGTAAGAGAATCCCTATCTCACTGAACTGCAGGGACCAAGACTAGACTGAACTTGGGAGAGCGAGAAAGCTTTTGGTTTTCAGTAGGGGAGCAGTAGACAGCCATAAGACAAGAACTCCAACCTGAGGTTATAAGGAGACTCCAACGTGAACGAAGATACTTATTTCTTATTATAGCTTCTTTGCGTATTAATGTTTATAAGGAAATATTCTTTTATGCCTAAAGGCATCTACTAATAACGCTACCCCTTAGGTGAACTAACACACAAGCACTCATTATCATAAAGTAAGGTACAATACAAAATATACCTAGGTTTTAACAGGGATGCACATTCTCAGTACGTGTATCCCAAGAAGCACATCTTGTTCCCCTAGGAACTGCGCAGGTTAGTTTTAAAAGCTAATAATGCAGAGATGAGGAAAGAAGACAGCATCTTTAAATGCCTATCAATAGCTAGGGAAGAGTATCAACACCTACAGGTCCTCTTTTGTAGAGAAGTAGTCGGTAGTACACCCAACTCTCGAGCCCCATTGCCCGTGCAACACCAACTCTACCATAACGAATTCAAGGACATTGACTCTGCAGTTCGGACAAGACACGAGGACCTGGGGACATTTCACAGAGCAGGCAGCCATTTCTGGTGTGAACTTCAGTATGTGATACCCAGAAGCAACAGCACAAAAGTGCCTGGACTCCGGCACCAGCAGTCTAGAAACCCTTCTTTTATCTCAGCAGCTTTCTCTACAGCTCCCACCCGCACCAATGGGTTTCTCATTGTGCTGCAAGTCATTCCATACACACGTTATTGGCATACACCAAATATCAGTTCCGGCCACCACAAAAGGATCGGGGTCATTCCAGAATTTGTCCTGGGATGTTGAAAGTAAAAGGGTACGAGTGGAAGACCTATGTGAAAGCAAGAGCAGAAAAACCCCAAAAACCAGCAAGGTCACCGGCATTTGAGAGCTGCTGTCTGCCTTGAGGCTTTCGGCATTGCTTTGTATTAGTTCTCTATCTGTAAAGTTAGCATTTTTCTCTTCCATTTCTCCCTAGAAACTTTCAGTGAACATGAACACTTTACCACCCAACTGAACTCAGCTGGGCAACAAGCATGAAGCATCCATTTCAGTTGGGAGACGCTTTTCCTTACACCACGGCAAGATTCGATTCATGCACTTCATTTTAAACAGCCACATTTATATTATCTCAGTTTCTGCTTGTACATCAGATGTGAAAACAGATTAAAAACACCTTCCCCCAGCTGGGTGTTAAAAAGACTTTCCCCTGTATTCCGTGTTGTCCTATAGATTTCTTAAAGATTTCCCTATTGTGTGACAATTAGCCAAACATTAACGATGGTATGTCAGAAGAGAGCTCCACCAGAGCATGTTTTATTTGGAGTAGCGTACCTGTAAGGCTTAAGCAAGAGCTGAAGAAAACGATGACATAAACTGTTGACTAGATTATTATCAAAGCACCTTCTCTATAAATACCTCTGCGTTATTTTTCTCCATGTAATGCAGCTTTTATATCAAAACAGGGAAAAAAAGAGAGAGACAGTACAAAACAAACAGTAACTAGAAGCTGACAGACAGTTCAATCTGAACTTGAATGAGCTGTAACCACTTGATTCTTTCTTTGAACTCTGCTGGCTCTTTCCACTCCCTTTCATGCTGTGTGCGCTGCCAAACGTTACTCCCAGGATTTCCCTGTCAAGCTGACTAGCTGTTAGGAGACACGCTCAGTGCAAGACCCTGCCGGTCAAGAACAACAACGGGCAATAATCTACTAACTGTAATCCCAAAGTTAGAGGGTGGAATGGGCCGATTTTTATAGGAGATAAACGTGTGGATATCCACAGAAGAGTGAAGGTCAGCATGTCATTAGGTGGAACTGAGGTTGCAGGCAGAACCGCTAGGCTGCTTGGTTTTGTTAGGTCACAAATAATTCAGAAGGAAAAAATTCTATACCAAAATGAACGCACTTGGAAGTGCGTTCCCATCTTCAAACGAGCCATTTCCCTGTTTGGAGAAACAAAGTATGACCTGTGGAGCAAAATAGCAAAATTTTATCTCTGCAGGCAACAGTACTCCAGAGGTGAGCGTTACTGCTGACAGTAGGCGAGCAAGTATAGATTGTTATCTTTGTGGTAATGCAAGGAATCGCATTCATAGCAAGAAGTTTGGCAATTCAGAAGAATAATATTCTTGGCTACTGTTTTTAATGACAAAAGAAAAAAAGGAAGAAATAGCCCTTGGAACAAAGATCCTGGTTCTCTACGAAAAGATTCGAGTCAGGTTATGGTCGTTTTGAGTCAGTTATCTAAGAACACCGGAGGGACAAAGATTATGGGGATGAAAGGTACACTATTATACTGTTTATATGATCTGTCTTCTAATTATCTAGATTGAATTCTGTAGGTAATTTTCTGAAAGATGATGCTTACTTATTTGAACAAATTTAGGGAGTCCTAAACTGCTTTCAGGCAGCTAAGATCCCCATGCTATTGGATATTAGAGTACAGTGGAGTCTCCATTGCCATACTTACGGGAAATCATATTTTTTAAGATGCCCAACACAACCATGTACTTCTCTGGGAATGGAGTCCCCCCTGAAAAGGAAAAGCCTTGCTGCTGGCTCATATAACAGGAGGTCTAATACCCCTCCTGGAAACAGCTGGCAGCTCCTGGCTTTGGACTCCTACCAGCCTGTTTGCCAACGTAAAGGTAAGCTAAGAGATTCAAACTGCAAATTAATTTGTGAATAAAAAAATCCCTTCTCTCTATTTTTATCTGCCACTTTGTGCAACTCGCATATGCTTTTTGTTTACTTTGCATAATTTATTTCAGATGCCACTGTGAAAAATCTTTTATTGGTAATAGATCTTTTCAGGAAAAAATGTCATGTAGTTGAGAGCCCACCTCATTCTTTACATTTTTTGGAAAGCTGATCTTTGTTTTAATGCTAGTATAATTCTGCATCTTGTTTAACAAGCTCTCCTGTATTAGCATTAGAAAACAGACTTGCTCATTTGCTTGTTCTGTAGAGTGAAAAAATACTTCAGAGGCTGACAGATGACACTTCTAGTTAAAAGACCATATTGGGATAAACCCAAGTCAATGGCAAAGTAGAAGACCGAAAATATCTATTCCTTTTCATTACATATTGTTATTACCAGCACATTCAAAAAAGGGAAGAAACTCATAACTGACCAATAGTATCCTTCAGATAAATCAGCCTGTATCCCTCATACCTGTTTTCTACATGGAGAAATGTAATGGCATTTGTTAGTCTTTAGTGGAAAGATTGCGCAACAGATGTAAAACAGACGAGATGATGGGAATAAATACAACAGGGAAGGCCGAATCTCCAACACGCATTGCAATCAGTGCTACAGACGGACATTTACAGAAGGAGTAGTACCATGCGATGCGGTTACAGCACCTGACAGGCAAACCTACCGGCTGCCAGCCTGGCAGAACACATAGGTGCTGTAACAGCTGGCTTCGGCTCCCAATCACAGCAGGTCAGGCATGAAATGCCGTGCTTGTTTTGTTCATCATCTCGCAGACAGACTGAAAATGAAGACCAATCCCATCCTGAAAGAAGAGAGCGAAGTAAACGGCCTCCTGAGGTCCCCTGCATTACCAGTTGTCTGTGGATCTACAAAGGTGAAAATTGACTTTTGCTCTAAATGTGCCATTGCTTGAGGTTTTTATTTATTTATTAACAAACAGTGTCATGTCATCCTCATGAAAAAGTGAGATGTTATTTCTGGGAAAGGAAGGAACTTGCTCTAAGAGTAATACAAAGGGAGGGTCCTTCTTCCTTTCAAAAGCCAGATTTCTAGTTTACAATGTAAACAGCGGCAGATTTTATAGTTTCAGTCACCTGGCTTTACCTAGGAAAGCTGCAGATGTCCTATGGTTAAGGTTTCAGATGCAGGCAAACAACATAGACTCTCACAAATATCCATTAATATTCCAATAACAGCACCAGTAGATGGTGCTCAAGAATACGCAGCACAGCTCAGGTGATTTGTAGCACTGACACAACCTGTGCACCAGAAATGGCTTCCTCTGACACCTTTTTCATGAACACCAGGAGAAGCATACAGTCATTGTTTCACCAGTATTAGAGCGGACAAAGTTGGGTCGGTAGCCCATCCTCCCCATTAACACCATCCAAGGCAGCAGGGTCACACCTGGGAGGGTCACACCTGCCCAGGCCATGGCACTATCTACCTACACGGGTCTCTACTGATTATTAAGATCAGGATTATTGAAACAGATCAAGTGGCAGTGACTGCAAACTACTAAAACAAAGTGCCACCAACAGAGCGTTTTGGGGGGAGGTGGAGGCTGCAGGCAATGTGCATGCAGAGGTGTCGCTGAAAGGCATGCACAACTCCTCACGCTTCAGCCGTTGCACGCTGACAGTACCGGATGAATTCAGGTGTGAACCCGGTGCATTTCAGGCCCATCTCTCATGGGCAACATTAGAAGAACTCCTCCAACAAGAAGCAAGAACCAACACCAAGCTGGTGCCAAGAACTCCAACATAAGCAAGCAGTAAGCCTGCCTGCTTACAACCGATGCCCATCAAGTACTCGGCAACTGGCAGCAATTTCCTCCAAAAGAATAAGAGTTCGTGCCAGGCTGTGTGCATGGGTTTTTTCAGAGGGAGGTATATTGACTCAAGGTTCTATCCAGTTCATCCCTGTCGCCAGTTCTAGCCCAGCAAAATGGTTATTCTTCCTGGGGACAGCAGTGAAGGTCTTTGCCCAGGAGTTGTATCATCTTTTGTCTTTTTAACCTGCAGATTTAATTTTGAAAATCCCATTACAGACAGGGTCCTAGACATAATGCTCAAACTTTATTGAAGTCAACAACCTGAACGCCCTGCATCGCTTTTACCCCAGCGTTTACAGATGGCTACAGACTGACAAATGCAATTGCTAAAGTTTTCAGTTCTTACGACATCTAGCCTGTAAAAATCAGGTACAAGGCTCCTTCTGCGTGTGTTTGTTCACACCAGGCTTCAAGACATTTCTTGTATGTTCAACGTCACCTGTCATTCAGGATTTCTTTTTTTAAGCAATGAAATATCTGCCGTCATGCAAATTATGGACTCTTTGGCTATGCATCAACTGGGTCCAGCGTCCTTCTACTTGAAATCTTGTTATATTTTTGCAGGAGGAATATTTCACTGGTAGTATTGCATCTTTAACCAAAGCATTTGGTAAGATGGCAAGAGATCAGAGAAAATGCTTTGTTTATACCAGCAAGAAAACTTGCAGTCTGAAGCCTGGTACTGCTTCCTTGTGACGTTCCCTCTACAGCACACAGACGAACCCCTAGGATGAAGTATTTCTTCCATCAGATCATGTTGTTTCCTATAGCACCACTGGAGTTCTCAAAAAATAACGTCTACATACAAAAAAATTAATAATTAAAATTGAAAGTTAAAGGACACCAAACAGGACTTTCAAAATTATCACAGGGTTTGGGTTTTTTTTTGAGCTTCTACTCATTCGCACCTTACAAGGTAGGAACTTCTCTCTCTGAATTACACGGCTAACAAGATCTTATTTTTTTTGTTAACTCATGGAATGCCATCTATAAACATGCTCACTGACTCAAACTACAGTACGGTGAGCCAAGAGCCAGGCACGTTTAAAGAATCCAATGAGGGGAAAAGGAGGATGGAAAAAAGTGAGACACAGAGAAACCTGCAATTATCAATAGGATGGATTTTCTTCCCTTTTTGACAGGGATAGAGTTTACCCAACCTATTATTACTGGCCCTAATTACATATCTCTGCAATAGATCACTCAGGTTAAGGAGAAATATCTACTGACTGGGAAACATCACTAATTGTTCCTTTTTTGTTGGCATACTATCTGATTGGAGTAATTATAGAGCTGCTTCCCCATTCTCTTTTGCTCTGAAGATTTTGAAGACATATTTCTTCACAGATGGCATAGAATGCAGCCCCTTGAATCTCTTGGTTTTGGCTTTCGTTTTCCTCTTTCCTACCTTTTCTTCACTTGGATAGAGTATTCTCTATATTGCTGCACGGGAAGAAACCTATCGCAGCAATTTCAGCGTCCCACCACGCTATGCATTGTATATGCTACAAAAAGCCCATGCTTTCAACCTTTATGAAGTTCTTCCACTAATTTTATAGATGGGGTTCCAGAATTATCACATGTAGCAAAAAGGGGAAAAAAAAAAATGTTTAGACCTATTAAGTGGCTTATCTCTTTATATATAAATAGTTAGCTAATTGGTTTTGATACACTGAAATCAAGCTTGAGCTGTCTGGGAGATATCTATCTATGCTACGTCAGCAAGTTATTTAACAAGAATCTGCAATCGCAGCTATAGCTGCCATAGCACACACTTTTAGGACAGGTCACGCCAACACAAAAGCTACAGCACAAAACCTAAATAGGAGCGTACAGTAATATAATAAGGCTTTAAATAGGCAGGACTTACAGATTTTTACTGATTTTTGCACTGAGTTTGCACTTGCCTTCTGAACAGAACTTACAGACAGACGTTGCCCCCATGACTGAAAGGTCCAGGGGTGCTGAAGACTTGCATCCCCTTTTGATAGCTCTTTCCTACCTAACTCGCCAGTTCTACGTCCGCCATTTGTTGCCACCTTGAATTAAGATAAATTAAACCTCTGACACGTAAGCTTCTCCAGCTGCAGCTCTTCTCCCCCTGACTTGAACAGACCATTTTATTCCAGCTATAGATGCTGATCTTTATTAACACTCTTCAGGTCAAATCTTCTGCTCTCCTGCTATCTTTTTGGCTTTCCTTTCCCTTCTAAAACAATCAAATAGCAAGGGAGAGTTTCATGCCAAGCTTCCGGATTTTGCTGTAGAAATGAATCAGAATTAAGTCTCCAGAATTTTTCAGGAGATTGTAATCTCCTGAACATGTACCTCTTGAAGCCACCATTCCGCTCTACAAGCGGATGCTTCAAAGGCAAGTAACTGAAGTTCACTTTTACTGGCATTGGAGTTCGTTTATTCCATGAAAAATCGCCATGAGAAGCCAAAATTGAGAAGTCCCTCTGTCTTTCCCCTCATCCTGTATCATGGGCTTTATAAAGGATTAAAAGAAAAAAAAAAATTAAAAGAAATCTTCATTTCATTCAGTCTGCCCATCCCATACAAAGTTGTCTTTTTCCTGGGTGCTTCTCTTCAGATAGACATGAACGGAAGCAGCAGAAAAGAAATTCAAGAGCTTGGTTTTATTAAGCAGATTTTAAAACTAGTTCCAAACTCCAGTCTAGTCAGGGGGAAGACTTCTTATACCACACACAGGTTGTGGCCAAGCCTTAAGTCTGGGACGATTTTGTTTATTTATTGGATCTATCTCCCGTCTAAGAAATGCTGTAAGTTTTCCAAGCGCCTACATAACCTGATGATATGAAGTTCCTTTATGAAGATGTGTATCTTTGGAGTAATGAATTTATCATACGATGGAACTGTTGCCCTGGTTACTCCAGAAATTATTCAATAACAGAACAAATTGGTATGTAAACAGTAACACTTATCTAACCTACTGGCACAAAAATAACTGCTGACGAGTGCATTCCACACACTCCAAAGGCCCTGTCCAGCTCCAAAGTACTTCCTTTTCCAGAGTCCTCCTTTATTCAGATCCTATTCCTTGTTTCAGTAGAAGGACTTCTCAGCATCCTAAAGATCCTGATCACACCAACATCAATAGCATTCAGCTGCTAACGGCGGCTTTTCCCCTTGGACTAGGGTTGAATGCCATCCAGACATCAAACACATGGAAATAATGTCGAGTAACACATCCCCTATCAATCCAATGTCAACAGTAGGCTATTCCTTATCAGATTAAATGCTAAGCTGAGAAGATGATTGCTCAGAAGGTCAAATAACCTAAGTTTATTGCCCCTCTTGCCTGGCATTTTTAATAAAGGATTCCCAGTGTTGAAAACAACAGTCAACAGAAACACAAATTCCTTCCCTCCCCCGATAAGACTGGAAGGGTCCCTGCATTAGAGGTTGGACCTTGTGTTCATAGAAGTTAATATGGTCCCACCATGTTCAGTGGGGTAACAGTCACCACAGAAAATAACGACGTTCAGTCGCAAATGCTTGAAACTCACTTTCACAGAATAAAGTCTATAAAGAAGCAACTACATAGTTTGAGACCCATCTTTTTCCACAACTCTCTGTGTAAACACTGGTACATGCTTCTAGCACTCTGCACGCTGGGTTGCCAGGCAGTGCTGAAGGTATGCGTACCTTGTTATTTTTTATTCAATTACATGGATTTTTTTTTAATTGTATGCAAAAGCATGGCCAACTACTACCTTGGTAGCTATCACATACATTACAGAGTGGGTTTTACCTTTAAGATTGCCTGCCTTTTCAGTAGAATTTATTAGCTTTCCTTTTAAGAAATTATCTCCAAAACCAACTCCTATTTTTTGTGGGTGCTAAGCTTCATCAAAAGACTGTTTAGTTTCATAGTCCGTTAATGGTTGGGCTTGATGATTTTAGAAGTCTTTCCCAACCTAAATGATTCCTATGATTCTATAAAGAAGCCTCTCTCAACTGCTCAAACCAGTGCTACATTACAGAATACTGTACCCAAATTCTTTATTAATGGACTCCAAAAGACAAAGTTTTCTTCAATAATGTACTTATCTGAATGCCCCGTTACTCCCAACTCAGTCCTTTCCGGGGACTTCCCTTCTACACTTCTTTCTAGGAAGGAGGATTCTCTCGTTTTGACCATTTCCCTCTGAGAACTTACCTATGTAGGAACTAGTTTTACACGAAGAGCTTGAGAAGATAACACGTTAACATCACGTCATGTTCTGTGATGACTACACTGAGCTGTACAAGGCAGATGTAGCCCCAACTGCCTGGCACGGGAAGCGACTATCTAGTCCCACGAACACGACATGAGGTACCATGCCAGCCAACGCGAAACCCATTCCAGCCGCTCTTCTATCCATACTCCTTTGAGAAGTCTGCACTTGATTTACAAACAGAAAAAGGTCCCTAAAAAACCAACTCGGCAGGAGATTTATTCTAATACACAGCATCAAAGACATAGTGACATTTTTCCAGTGCAAGCTCCGCAGAAAAACAAAACAAAAACACCCGAGGAAAATCTATCTGCTGCAGATATGTGTATATTCACAGTAGGAATTTCTACAAATTACTTGCTTGTAACAGCCATTTCCGTGCAGGGGCGTAACTACACCTACAAGCTGGGTATACACGCAGTTGAGACTATTATCTCTGCATGTTGTGGTGCACAGGATAAAATTATTATGAAAAGGTGGGCCTTGACTATGTTTTAACACCGTTGTGGCTACCTGGCTCTTGCTCTTGTTTTAAAATGAGACATCAAGAGAGTTGCTATCTTTTCAATCTGCTAGAGGACTTAAGAAACAGTATAACATAGCACGGCAGAGTTTATTAACTATTCTCCTGTGCACACAGAAGTAGCACAGAAAATTTAAAGGTGAAGCCCAAGTTCAGACAAACTAAGATGTTTATTTCAACTGGATAAATTTAGACTGATGGGGTAATGAAAGGGGCATTGACAACCACTTGTGAGCTCCTTTAACATATCTATTTTTCAGGAAATGTAACATCTGGTGTATACCACATCCATTATCCTATCTGTCCCAACTTAAGTGCACACAAATAATATATGTGCATGACTGATTTCCCTGCTGATGTCTTTATTATTACTTTGAGCAGATGAAATCTAGACCAGTCTTTTACTGTTACATTTGTTTTCTCTGCATTCCAATGTCAAATTGCTTAATTATGTGATATTTGGTCACACTCCGTAAACGTTTCTTGCTGTCATTCTAGTGCCCGGTAGTTAGAACAACAAACAGAAAACCAAGATAACGTGCAGAAACAAGCATTATTTCAATTCCAAACTATACCAGTTCATAACCGCATTACTTACAAAAACCAGAAGCAAAATCATTAATGATTTGTGAGGGGGACAGTAGCTAAAATGAGAAAACTGCTTTCCTGTGATTACTGGGCTAAGAGCAGGAGGGCCCGTTCTGATCTCACATCCCGACCTCTGGCTCCCCCGGGGCCCTGGACTCCACCCCACCGCGTCTGCCTCCAGCCCACCATTCCTGGCTGCGTTTTCGCAACTCATTTCAAAGCCATCCAAATTTGATTAAGTAACTTCACTTGCCATAGAAACTACTCCAGCCCAGCTGATAGACTGCTCCAGTGATGTAGTATCAGCATTGGGGAGCGTAAAGGCTTTCACATCAAGCTTGATGTATTAAAGAGTAGATGCTCCTGTAATTAGTAACAGAGAGAATACGTGATCCTCACTTTGTCCTCAGAGGTATTTTCCTGGGCTGGAGAGAAAACAGTCTCATGCGTAAGAACTATTGTTTTATCAAAACTGAAAAGAGCACTTTTTTAGAATTTTTATTTTTAGACTGTGTTGGACTGGAAGGGACCTTGAAAGGTCCAACCCCCCTGCAGTCAGCAGGGACATCTTCAACTAGATCAGGTCGCTCAGAGCCTCATCCAGCCTGGCCTTGGATGTCTCCAGGGATGGGGCCTCCACCACCTCAATGTCAAATTGTTTGGCTCTGTGGAACGTTACATTCAGAGCATCTGAACTTCCATAGGATGGCGTTCCATACACAAATAAGACCCTTATCACAAAACAAAAAAAGCCCTAAACTCATCTTGCTTCCCCAGTAGCTACATGTTTATATACTGACAGAAAACCAGCTCTTAGAAGGAGCAACTGCTTTCAAATTTTCTGATGTAAACTGTGGTTGTCTCAAGTTTTTCAAGCTGGCCAAACTCACATGTCAAAGCAACCCGTCTCACAACAGAACCCCAGAGCTCTCTTACGGCTTACGGGAAAAAAGAGCACTACCACAGATACTCGGTTTTTAAAGTTGGCTAAGCGAGAGCAGCAGCATGCCGCCAGTAGGATGCTGAGGACCTGCTGGCCAGCAGGAGGGGTGCAGGCAGCCTGCTGTCCTACCACCGGCACCCCCCGGCTGCAAACCACATTTCTGAGCGGCAGGTGAGGACCACAGCCCACCTCCTCCTCTTCTCAGCTTGCAGATGACACCAAGCTGCACACTTGCTGTCTGCTCGAGCACCACTAGGGACTCATGTGGCAGCCCTATCCCCCTCCCCCCCCCCCCAAAAAAAAAATAAAAAAAACCCCAAATTTACAGATTAAGAATACTACTTTAAAAGTGCCCTAAAGGCCACACACAAACTTGGAAGCAGTACAATGCAAATTAAACGAGTGGGAGATGAAAGATTTTAATAAGTACTGAGAGCAGTCTAATTTCGAATCAGTCACACCAGTCATTTCTTGGCCATGGGACTGAGTGCCAGAAAAAGCACCAGGAGCCTGAATCCCGAATGTCCATCAGACCTCTAGCATTTGCAAGTAAATGTCTGGAAGCACAGCACAGGTAGGGGGGCTGGTAACGGCAGTGGTGAAAGTGCACGTGGATGTAAGGTGCCAAAGGGCTACCGGATCTGAGCGTTGCCATCTTTTTGGTAAATCTTCACTCCCCAGACTGTTGCTTCTTCAGGACCGCGGGTAGGAAAAAGAGTACGCGTATGGAGGGGGTGAAGGAATCAAAAGCTAAGAATTGATGGATACAGCTCTGCCCCTTCACTTTTATCTGAGCTTTACCACATTCCTGCTCCTGGGAACATCCCTCGGTGCCTGTGTCCTCTGTCCAACTTTCAGCTTGTAGGAGTCCTCAGTAATTGCTTCCTTTTTGTTAGTGGGAAAAGGGAACTTACCCTTAAACAAGCAGAGAGAGACTGGAGACAGAAAGGATGCAAGCAGTGAAAGAACTCGCTACGCTGAGCCTCTCCTTTGAGGGATACGGGCATTGCCAAGGAACCACGGGAAGCAGAAGGAGAATACTGGGCCATATGGACACAGATGCTTTAAAATTAAGACAAGGCAAAAAGTCAATACCTAACACAATGTTCCAATGAGCTGACTAAAAATCCTCTGCCTTCCAAGTACTTTAGACACGGGAGCTCAGAGTCGGGTTCATGGCAGCATAGGAGAGAAGGACCACTAACACCTGGCCTGTCCTTACTGCAGGCTTACTGAAAGTCACTGCTTCCAAAAATCCCTCTAAAACATTCCCTTCACTTATCAGCTATTGGGCTAAAAGTTACAAACTCTATTTTGCCTTTCCTGAGACAGGCTACGAAAGTCAGTCCTGAAACAAGATACGCTTGATCTCCCAGGCTAGCTGCCTACCTCAAATCACATCTTTCTTTACAAGGTTGAGAGAGTGAAGAAACAAGGCAGAAAAGAAAAAAAACCTCTTAGAGTAAAGCAATTCCTGCAGTGCTGCCCCAATTCATCCCTCAACACAGCAAGTACATTGCTCATACTCTACCATCGACAATAGATGCTTCGGAACAGGACTCCGAAGCCCTGAAGGACCGGGTTGTCACTCCTCTAGCTAGAGTAGATTGCAATGACAAACCTACTTAACAAGAGCTACCCACATATGGTCCACATTCACTGACCGGTAAGATGATACCATTTATTACCTGCCCATCAGACTTATCATCCATGGCATTGTAACTCCCCCCCATTTAATCGGGAACGAGAGAAGGTATACCGTACCTCAGTACAAAAAGGGAAAGCCCTTCTCAGAGCAAGTGGGGAAAAAGCTCTTTCACCACCACCACCAAATCACTCCACCATGCAACGTGGTGTCAACTAAGGGCATCAAAAACCTGGAACCCACACGGACAAAATATTGGAATTCAGATTTTTGGAATGCTAAACAGTGTCGTCTTCTCAGTCCTTCCCTTCCTCACAAGTAGTTACTCTGACAGTTACTCTGCCCAAAGTGAACGAGCCCAGCTGACTATGCCCTCAGGACTTGAAGGACTTCCCATCTGTTTGCAAACTTGCCACGTACCTAAAAATCTATTATTCTAGTTTCTCCAAAACATAGGGTCTGTGTTACCTTAACCCTTCATTTGAGGAATTTGGGAACTTCAGTGAAGATATATTGATGTTTTGGAATACCATAAGTCCTCTTTATGATTTCATATAGCATAATCTTAACTGTATGAATTACTTTCATCATCTATTTAAACCATTAAAATGGCTGGTTTGTGTGTTATGTGACAAGAATAAAACCAAAGACTAGTTTTTGAAAACGGATCGCAAACATCCAGGTCACCTGGTATTCCTCAAAATATTATTTTTCATTTTAAAATAGTCTTAAAGGTGCTTTTGGAACAGTATCATCTCTGCATCGGTAAAAGGAATTAAGAAGAAATTAAAAAAAAAAAATAAAAATCAACACGCGCTGAATGTTGCAAGACGGTTTCGAAACAGCAAACACTGGCCAAATACGTAAATAAACGTACAGGTATGTCATTACCAAGGCATCTAGTAGAGATGCACAGCAAGCAAAACGTCAGCTACGTCCCCCCCACCCCCTTCATTAGTGATAAGCAGAGAATGTCATTTTGTCCACCCCGGTGAGACCACGGGCAGCACCTGCACAGAGATGCCACGCTGCGAACACAGACGGTTCAGACTCTGCGCTTCCAAACTCTAAATCAAAGAATGACCTGCATTAAAGCACAACTGCATTCACAAGTTGGACTTTTATGCTGCTGCAACATCCCCTGTTTCCTTACTTGATATGGAAGCCAAAACAAACGCGGAGAACGAACATTAATATTTCAAGACCCACAAAAACATACTAAATGAGCACGCTGAAGACTGCTCTCAAGGACCCATTCTACTCCGTCCCACCCCCATCACACTTTCCAGATGAAGTTGCTATGGTGATGATAATTATTCTTGATCGGCAGGATACAGTAATTATTGCAATAAAAAAATCACGTAAGGCTTGTCACTACATGTGTGAGACAGGGATCGTCTCTTCAATTATGCACCCTTCTCTGCCCTCCCCCACCTTTTCAGGTAGGGTGTTGGAGGTCTTTTTGTTGCAATTATGTAGTGAAAGATAGGAAATTCAATTATTTCTTGATAATATTACCTTTGCAAGAGATGATTGGCAGCTGCTAGCAGCTCTTTGGATGATTCCAATAAGGCAGTCTCTGATCATTTCCACAACAAAGGAGGTAAACAGGATTTGATTTGAGAGAATTTCTTGCAAAAAGTATTTGGTTTAGTATTTGAAACACACTCTGAAGTGTTTTAAATAGTGGCCTAAAGGTTTGCAACCAATGAGGTCCATTGCTTCTGTTTGATACTTGGTTGATGGATGCGGTATCTTAAACTCAACAGCAGAGCCCCCGCACTTCCAGCCCAGACGCTGGCAGCCTCCTGCTGGATGAGTTTGCCGTCAAGATGGTGCCAATACAGCAGAAATCCCAGTTCTAGAGCAGCACAATGGATCCAAACTGAGTGGTGGTTGCTCTTACCTGAGCAGCTCTACAGCAACTTCCCCTGTTTACCCCCTATTTGTCACTTTAATCACTAGACCTTCATTTTCCAAGTAGTTGCAAAAATGATATGATTGATGGAGAGAGTAACATGATATCAATATTCTGAAACCATCCATCACGAATGCTAATCTTATATATAACTACACATTGAAGCCTTTCTAGAAATCAGCCGTCTCTTGCGTGTGCCTAAGCGCACGTAGAATGTCACCGTATACATCTATACAAAACCACTCTGCTTTAGGATATCTGTTGTCTGTTAAGCTGGAATAACCACCGATCAGCTGAGTCATTCTTGACTAGGTTTTGGGTATTCGACGCTTTGGATAACGATTACAAACTGTGTCGGACACACTGCCCAAGTGTTCCTACCTCCCTGGAGACCGCAAACAGCCTCCCCTCCATTACCCGCAGATCAGGCAGAATCTATCTAAATTGCATTTTGCAATATTTTGTTTCATCTCTGCATTTTGTAACTACTTCAAAAGAAGTAGAGGGAAAAGAGCATCACACAATATTTTCAGAAGGTCATACATTGGACAACGGCGGAGCAGAAATCAATCAGCACTTCAGTAATGCAAACGTTTTAAAAAGCAGAAAGAGTTGTTTATGCTACTGTAAGATCTGCTGAACCAACAGGTTTTTGAACACTGCCTTAGGAAGGTAACCGTGGTTTTTTTAGTACCTATATGACACAATCTTTTGTTATATTTCTATATGACATAATGTTCTGTAGTCATTAATATGGGACTAATCTTACAGGCATCTCATCTGCTCTCAATGGAATGGGAGTGGGGCCAGATTCTTAAGTATGCAAAAATCCAAGAAAAAGATTTATCTGTCTATCAGCATGTATTCATTACACTAAAATTATTATTTGCTCACTACCAGCGTAACCAGGACTTCACAATGTGTAGAAATTAGACAACCGCTATCAAATAGGCATGGCAGGTTTAGGGGGAAAACATAAGAATTTTGCCTCCCTTGAACATAAGCCAAGAGGAGAAGCTTGCAGTCTAGAGCCTGCACGGGGAATCCAACCATGTTTTTTCCCATATTATGGGAGACAACAGAAAGGGAAGTTGGCAAATTGCCTGCTAAATGCTTTTGACAGGTCGGTCTGGTGCATGCAATCGGCCAGCTGCAATTTGAAAGTATGATAATTACAAGTCTCTCTCAAAGCAATGTAAACCAGCATTTTAGACGAGGATCCTGGAACCAGGATTCATGGTCTACTGCTGCTGACCGTGAGCTTTCTCTGTGACTTTGACCATACCGCTCAGGCTGAAATTTAAAGTCCAATAATTTGAAAGTTTTCAATTTCGGGAGGCTTTGACAAGACCCCAGATCTTAGTGCTGACGCCCCTGTCAGGTGAAACAATGTCTTTTTCCTTCTGGACATGTCACACGTCTTAAACATACAAACCACCCAAGTGTTCATAAAATACTTTGGAATCACTTAATACGTAAGCTATTACAGCACGAGTTCAGCATCATCAGATCAAACAGATGTTTGTCTTTTGGGCAGGCTGACCACCAGGAGCTTCTGCTCCAGTGACACTTCTCAATTAGTTACCTAAATCTAAATTTGTACCTACAGCACATTTCCAAAGTGAAGCCAAACATCACCTCGAGCTGAAGCCTTTCCATCATTCTGCTGTTTGCTGCCGTCTCAAGTTACACTCTGAATGCTCTATTTTCTCATACTCTAGTTCAAGATAAAACAATGTTTTTCCTGTCAAAGAAATCTATAGATTTTTTGCACACACACATATGCCAATACCCTGCACACTCACATGCACAGCCCAGGACTGGCTGGCCTATTAGTTAGCTTGGCTAACATGCCTTTTTTTTTTTTTTCCTTCCCCTAGCACATCTTATTTTCTAAATTTTCCGTCCAGCACACCATACAGAAGGTGATCAGCGTTTGCCTTTCTATGTGAAGCATGCAGACCTCTCTGCCCCAACAGGACAATGTTTCACTTGTTCACCTTCCGAAAGGGATGGCTGGAAGATGCACCAGCCTTCCGCAAGGAGATCAAAGAGCTGCTAAGACATGCTGGTCAAGTATTTCCCTTTCATCTGAATGTATTGTTTGTGACCGTATGCCATTCTTAAAGGGTGAAGAAGGTTTCTAATCATTGCAGGAAGAGCACTCAGAGACGACAGCAAGAGAAAAGGAAAGATTAAGAATTGCTTATAAGCAGGCGACTATACAGGAATAGCAGGTCACGTATTTGGAGTAAACTGAATACAGGCTCGAGCGGCAATAAAAAATTAGAAGTTCATGGAGCATAAAAGAAATAATCGTTAAGCATTCATACTTTATGATATTACAGACGTTGCTTTATTCCCAGTATGATACTGTTAGATACACAGTTTGCTTTGCGTTTCCAAGAATTACCACTGCACTACAATAAGAAGGACTTAAATTATTTGCAATACCCTTAATTAATTCTGCAGAGCCAGAGAATCACCAAATTCATAAAGCGAGGCAGTGCAAGGAAACTCGACTATGTTCTGAAAACATATTACAGAGAAATTGCAAATGACAGAACTTTCTAAACGGCAGAAAAGCAGACCACAGAACTTAAAGTGTCTTCTAGTATAGCTTTTCTTTTAGTTCAGCAATTTAATTTTAAAACAGTGAACCGATATGTATCCAAATTTCACTTTGTTGTTAAACCCTCTCTCTCATAACAAAGCAGGCCAAACCCCATCCACAACTCACTCGCTTTAAGGCTGTCACCTTTATCCCTAGAAGGGACGTAATAAGGTTTCTGTAATTTAAACAATCAAAAGAATACAGATTTTTTTTTTTTTTTTTGATTTTTGATTTCTGATTTTCTACACTGCGGCGCTAAGGGAACAACCAGCGAGGAGCAGCCAGAGGCTGGTAAGACAACTAGCAACAGGCTCTTGCCGCGGCACGGCCGGCGTGACCAGGCGAGAGCCGGAGCGAGCCCCAGCAGAGCTCGCTGCAGCACCACGAGGTGAGAGCCCAAGCCAAGCCGGGCCACTTCAGTCCCCATTTCGGGCTGCCCCGCAGTAAGGGACTGCAGAGCTGGGTGACATCACGAGGTATCCGGACTGAAATACGTTCGACCTCCAAGAATTCAAGCTCTTTCAAATCCATCAAGTGGCTCAAGAGCAACAAATGTCCTGAAGGAGGGCTCAGAGCGAGGGCTGCCGCACGCCTGACCCCCCCAGGAAGGGAAGAGGCACGATCCTGGCAGTCTTCTGGGTCCCCTGAGGCCAACCCTTTCCCACACCAACATTGTGCCAGTGGCCTAAAGCTACAAACTCCTCTAGATTGTTGCCATTAGTGAAGTTCTACAGTGAATAATCAGTGAAACATGTTAAATCGCAAGAAGCAGTGGGACCTGCTATGCGTAGATGAGCTGCATCATATTTCTGTCCTGGTCTATTTTAATAGTAATATTTTCACTAAACCAAAGTGAAAACAAGCAGTATTAAGTGCAAGTATCTCCTGTATAAATATTTATCTAAGGAAGAAAAAGTGTCCTTGTGTGTGACCGCAGGTGCACAGACAAACACTCAACACCAAATTCCATAAAATAGCCTTTGGACAAAAAGCTGAGCAATGTTTGGACAGATGGCTAGTTTTTCTATAAATGCTTCATTTTACTTCTATTGTTTTTTTCAGGGAATGGCGCAGTACTGGAAAAAAAATAATCTATAGCACCCTTTTCATTTAGTACTTACCGTGAATTATACAAGTAAGAGTTTACTAGAGTCCATGAATAAATTGCCAGGTCACTAAAACATTCAAGGTACCTGCCTTTCCACAGAACATACATAACGCTGAGACCAAGCTGTGGGAGTCTTGCTTGCAAAGAAGCAACTAGGAAAGCTGAAAGCCTCAGGGGTCCAAAACTGAAAGACTAAAAGTCTCCCATAAAAACTGAGAGAGGGGCATATTTAAAGGGAAAGAAGAAAAAAAAAAAAAAAAACACCACAAAAAACCTTCAGTGAAAAGTGTCAGTGAAATCTGAAATAGAAGAAAAAATTCTTTCAACTACTGTAGCTAGCTGAGGCAAGTTCCTTGGTATTTCTTAACTGAGCAGATTCTTCCCCTTGGCTATAGAGCAACTCATGCCTACAAGAGAGGAGAAAGCTGATAACCAGGATTAGGTGAACTGGTTTAGATAAAGAACTGACTTGAACCTCTGCCCAAGGTTTGAACCCAAGGCTGGCTTTTAAAAATCAGTATTAGGAGGTAGTTTTTCTCCTTTCCTTTTTTCCTTGCTCCCCTCTTCTCCAAAACCTGCTCTTTTCCTTTCCTGGTAAAATCAGAAGTTGTGCTAGGAAGCACATAAAAAATATTTATGTGCTTATAAATACTGAAAGGTGGGGGTGTCAGGAGGATGGGGCCAGGCTCTTCTCAGTGGTGCCCAGGGACAGGACAAGGGGTAACGGGCACAAACTTGAGCATGGGAAGTTCCACCTAAACATGAGGAGGAACTTCTTTGCTGTGAGGGTGGCAGAGCCCTGGCACAGGCTGCCCAGAGAGGTGGTGGAGTCTCCAACTCTGGAGACATTCCAAACCCGCCTGGAGGTGTTCCTGTGCCACCTGCTCTGGGTGACCCTGCTCTGGCAGGGGGCTGGACGGGATCATCTCCAGAGGTGCCTTCCAACCCCAGCCATTCTGTGATTCCATGATCCTGTGTCGCAAAGAACCCTTTGCTTTGATTTGACAGTCCTGTAAATCCTATAACTCCTTTCCAGACTCCCGATTTTCCAGATTTGAGGGATTTGGGTGAGAACAGGGCTCAGCCACGTTACTTGAAATTGCTGGTCCCAAATCTCAATGTCACCTCTATCTCATCTGCTACTGCTTCCGGAGCCAGCTGGTGATACTTCAGACTTTAACACCAAGGGATCTTTGGATGAGATTACTACATAACATAAAAAGTGGGAAGGAAAGAGAGGTTTTCAAAACATATTAAGGAGGAGATCCAGGCAATATCAGATAGGAAGTCAGTTTGACAGCAGCTGCCCCGTGTGTGCTCTCTCCAGGCAGCACGCGGTGACAAGCAACCCAGCTACGGCACGAATTGTTCCTCTTGTCGCACAGTTGCTGTTGCCAGCCATAGGCTTTTCCCTTTTTAAACTCTCCTTCCAGTATTTCGGACAAGCTGCCCATCCTTTAAGAAGCAAAACGCTTGTACACGTGGGAAGTCCAACTACCACCAGTTTTGTCATACTGAAGCACGTGCTCTTGGCAAAGTGAAAATGACATATTTTTCAGTACTTAAACGGCATAATTGTTCTCAGAATACGACGAACGTTTGTTCAGATATTTCCCCCCCAACGACTTAGAAAAGCATCACCTTTCTGCTGCAAATCTGTTCTCTCGGTTGCCGCAGTGCCATCCATAGACAAAGGGGATCTGTCTCTCCTCATACTCCTGTCACTTTTTGCCTGCACTTTGGCCCACCAGAACTCCACGTACCGCAATATTCAGTCTCCGAAAGTTGCCAGAAGCAGTTGTTAAGTACTTTCGGGAGAGGATGTATTAGGAACAAACAATTAGTTTAAGATCGTTATCTAATAGATCCTCATCTCTGGAACTCACATTTTTTGTGATGCCCTGTGTCAAAAGTGTCATCTATATTGCCCTGTTTAAACTACCCAAGGTGGACATGCCATTCAGGAGTTTATCTATGAGCTCTTTCAACTCTGCTTCCCAAGACACATCACCCGCCTGTCAGAAAAATACTATTGTCTCTTTATCATCTCGGATTTTCTGTGTTACAGGCCAGTCCCTCATAAAGGCTCCCCAGCCTCCTCCTGCTCCACGTCCCTCCGGCCAGACAATCCAGGACACCGGCAGCGCTACCACGCAGCTACAGCGGGGCTGGGGGACAAGAGAAGCAGCAGCGGTTGGGGCTACCCGCATCAGGTGATAAAGCTGCTGGGAGCGGTGAAGTGTCATCAGTGGGGACGTCACCATGAATCACAGACATTTTCCCAGGAGAAAAGAAATAATAAGAGCCCATTAAAATGGGAAAATGTTAATAGCGCATGTTGATTTTCAAAGGTTTATATCTCTGTTGTGCATCTTGGCTCAGAGTCATTATGGTAAAATGATGTTTTATGGTTTCTTGAAAGGTATTTGGTGAAATATTTCAAGCGTTGGCAACGAAACAATCCACTACCAGGGAAACTAATTTCCAATAGAATTTTGTCTGAGTAACATCTCCAGGAAAACAGCAGCCGCCTCACACTGACATTGCTTTATTTGGGGGGAAAAAAAAACCACCTCGTGTGTAAAAAGCAAATCACTGCATTTGATGAAGTTTCCCTTTTGATTCACCTGGTTTTCTTTAGCTGCTTTATAATGAATGCTATTAACAAGACAGAGCTGCTTTTTCAAAAGGTTTTGGGAGTACAAGAAGTTCAGCACTAACCTAAAAAGAGCAATTCCTTAAAAACATTTCTAGCACGCTAATTTTGAAACATGACGATTAAAGATGGATGAATGTTAAAGAAATTTAGGTAGGAAAAAGATACAATTGGAAGCCCTCTGCATAGTAAAGCATGCCTCAGGGAAAACGTACTATCTGCTGATCTAAGAAAGATTAAGGAACCAAATGGAAGTGGAACACGGCGTTGACAAGACTTTATTTGGCCACCTGAAGTCTCCCCAAGCAGTTTAGACACTTTGCAGACGCACAAAACAGCTCAGTAATACAGGAGCACGAAGGCTGGTCCTACATCCCAGGCACACTGATCTGCACCTCAGCCTTGGAAGCCATCTACAGCTTGCATCTTGTGCTGGCGCTCTCTCAACGCTCCAAATCCTAAAACCTCTGAAGAGGTTCTGGTATTCAAGGACCCTTAAATTATGATGATACACTTCATCCAAAAACGTTAAGTAATCTGACATTTTTAGGGGCTTCTGTAGCCACAACATTCTCTGAACCGCGCGTAGACTATGTATCAATGTGATACATGAAGCTATTGCACGTGTGAAAGCTTCCTTGGAAGCATTTAATGAAATAGTTAGCCCAAGCGCTGCTGATGGCCTCCAAAAGCACATGCTGAATGCAGGTTAAGAACTCTACAGGTCTTCTAAAGCTGCACTGGCTGCATTTTGAGAAGAGGAAAAGCTTGTGCAGTATGTGTACATACACTTCGAAAAATCCATAGAGACGCCAGTCAGGTATCAAATATCTATTTGCAGATAGTCTCTTTTCTAAAGCCAAGCGGATAGTATCAATAAATAAAAAAAAAAAATATCCTTAAATGAAGTAGCCATTCCTGCTCAATTATTCTTTAAATATTTAGCCAGTTTTGGAGAAAGGCAAGATCAAAATGCAGGATAATCAATATAAGCTATCACAAGGCTAAAATTTTATCTCTCTTTTCCTATTTCTCTTCCAAAATATCAGAAGATGATGAAATATGGTTTAAAAACGAGCATACTTAATATACTCTCAAGTGAACAATAAACAGCCAAAACGAGCTCTTCAGCCCATTCTTTTAAAATGCGACTAACGTGTAATCCCAGTAACACTTAACATTCATTTGAATATGAAAAGACTTCAGGCTGGAGGTGCTAATAAGAACACCCCACGCTTCAGATTTAAACAGACATGGCAATTTGTATTTCAATAAGGGGGAAAAAAAAAAAAATCACTGTTCGGTCTTGAGGAAAGAAATACCTTCACTCCTCCACTGTATCCACTTACAGTACTTACAAGCACACATTTAAGCATCACTAATGCAAACCAGGCTTCAGGAAGACAATTTAAATTGCCCTTCAAAAAGGCAGAAAAAGGAACATATCATTAGCATGACACCTCTACTCCTCTGAAATGCATGAAAGGTCCGTTGTGCTACATAAAGTTACAGGTAGGTGTAAATGAAAAAATACATTCTTTACTCGGTGATAAGGAAAATGCGGAAACAGAAACGCCAGCATGACAGACTGTCCTGCTTTTTCTCACTCTTGAGATCCGACAGCTCAAATTGAAGCTACATTATAATAAGGCTGGAATCCTTTACCTATTGGGTATGTAACACACGTATTTGCCGGTGCTTTAATAAAGAAAAAAAAAAAATAAACACACCAACAAAACCCACCTCATCACCAGCACTGCATCTTGTTCTTTCATTTCTTGCGAACCTCATCAACGTTTTCTGTCTTGTCAAAGCAAATTTTAATTGCTACACAATGAACATTTTTATGATGCTACCTTTTTTCAGCCAGGTCTAACTTCAGTTCCTGTACGTAGGAGCAGGTACTGTAAGAAACGTTGAATAACTTCTGAAAACAAAATCCTCAAGAAAATTCAGTTTTAACTCTCTTGATTTTTTTTTTATCTGATTAAACAATTACCTAAGTTTACCTAGAAGTAGAAAATTCTAGTAGAACTCATTCACTTTTTTTTTTTATGAACTGCTTCTCTCATTTTTAACTGATCAAATCCAGTTGAATTGACAAATAGCTATTTCTAAGAGAACACTAGCAAAGTTTACCCAGCAAAATCATATGTCAAATATATAAACACTTGCTTTGAATATTAGAAATTCTCACTACGAGATACTAGAAACTTGGGGAAAAAGTCAAGAGCATAAATTGCAACGAACCTATCAGCATTACTCATTTTCCTCATGACATAACCGATTGATCTGTCTTAATTGTTTTAGATTTGATCATTGTAGATTAAGGGCCCATTTTCGCCAAGGCTGTTTGTGGAAGTCACACATTCCACGTGTGTTCTTAGGAAAAGAGGCTGATATTTGCTGTATGAAAATCAGGGCAGGCTGTTAGGGGAACGCCTTAAGCAATTTCATGGAAAACCTCAGGAGCTGCCAAGCCAAGTTTTAGGCTACAAAGAGGCATGATAAAGATTAGTAGTTCTGAATATATGCTGTGGAAATACGAAAACTGCACAATCAACCCCGTACTTCTTCCTATAAGCTAAAATAAGGAAAAACTGAAGCTTGCAAATTGATTCTAGTATTAGGAGTATTAGGTTTGCTGATACAAAGTTCCAAAAGTACCTAAGTTGCTAAAACCTTGCCTCTTTTCCTAATGCATGCATGCTGATTTGATTAACTCCAAAAACCTCAGGTCTGCGACATTAGGAGATTGCTGCTTCTTTCCTTGTTTTTCGGTGAGCTTCCCCCCCCCCCCAACCCGCGACTTTTATGCTTTTGCCACTGTTCAAAAATATCTTCTAAAATCTGATGTAATAAAGACAGAATTACAACCCTAGGCCCTCAGAAAGATCAATAAGTAAGTTAATTTCCTGAGTGGCCGTACAGCTCCTGGCTTCTAAGAGAGGAAAAAGGACTAAAGGACACAGAAATAAATACGAGCCCAGAGAGAGCAAGCTCCAGCAGCAAATGTGATTCCCTGCAAGTACAGGCACCTGTGACATTCGTGCTAGGTACAGTCCCTCCTTCCTTCACACTAACACATACCCAAATCTCTCAGAAATAAGAAGCAAGTGTCCCGCTCCTGGGCTCGCATCCTTTGGGACCTACGGTGGGGAAGAAGAGAGAAGGGCAGCAAGTGAGGCAGAGACATCTGTGAGCGTTTTGCCTCCCACGTCCCCTCCTGACGCAGGGCAGAGGGGTAGCCCTCCGTGCCTTACTGATCGCAATGGTGGTAAAAAAGCTTTTACAGCTGAAGGGCTTTTACTGTCAGTCTTCAACGCGCCTACCCCATGGCTGCCGTCTTGCTAACCGAGCACAAGGCCTGCGCGCCCAGCTATCACTGGACAGAAGACATCGGTGGAGTAACTGCTGCCGTGACTAAAGGAGGTCTCACTATCCCATTTAATCAGCAAGGCTGCTTAAAATTTCCGTTAAAGTCAAGCCTAGTAAGATTGCTTTAGAAACCCATTCACTCGATTACTTCCTAGTTCACAGTCAAAGGTCTCATTTGAGCAGATTTTAATCCATCTTGAACGCGCAAATTCCTCCCATTGTTCCAATTTAACTCAGGAGCACCCTACCCAAAGTGAACTGGTATTTCCTACCAGACACCTGATTAACACAGCTGGTTACGGCATACAAAGCTGACGCCCAAGTGTTATCTTCCTTGAAGCCACATTGATTGGCTGACACAGAAACAATCACCTACTCACATACATAAATCATGTGTTTTGTGCGTGACATCCTCCACCTAGCAGGTCTACAGTGTCTTCTGCCATTCAGTTTGTGTATTTTAAATATAAGGTCCTGGTGGAACTCCAGAATTTCCCTGTTTTCCAAGAGCTGGGGAGGGTGTGAGAATGAGGACATCCCTTTCCCCAATAATAACAGCTCACAGACTTCCTTGCTTAACGCTTTGAAAGCTTTTGGATGTCTAGCGTCTAAAGACACTGCGTTACACTTGCTTTTTAGCACCACTGCTGTTTCCTGCTAGAAGCGCAAGCACCCCGCTGTCCCACTATATGAACACACCCGTCTATTTTTCCTGCTGGGAATTATGACCTACCTGTCTGGACTGTCAATGATTTGATAATGGTCCTGTAGTATCAGATAAAGTATCATCAGAATTCATTCTGTTCCTATTGCTTTCAGGAAAAGGGAACTGGCTTTATTTTCACGACCCTGTACTGCTCCTTGCCTCCTTTTGTCGCCCCAACAGCCACCCAAAGAGCTTCACTAACATCAGCCTCTTTGCAGCCACTTTCATTTCCCTTTCAGCTTAGGATTTCTCTTCACTTTGAAGGGAAAAAACCAGCTCATCACAGCCTTTTCGCTCAACAACAATTTAGTGGCTTTGTAAACATCTGTTAAAGTATCATTAAACAACTCCCTACTATTAATTGGGGGGGTTGTGTCAAATGCTTGCTTTCTGCCAGCGGATTTGGCTTGCAGTTACTACTTTTCATTTTGAGAAGTCAACCTCATTAAGGTTTTTGATGCAGGAGGGAAAATAGAAGACCAAGACTGTAGATAAATTAGAGTAACCCTGGGACCCCCAACGCAAGCACCTAACACAAGAGAATTTTAAACTCATTTTGTCTTGTTTGTAAAAAGGAGGCAGCTTGATCCTACAGCACTGCGGCAAGAAAGGGGGTGCGGGGAAGGGAAAGTGTTAGTAAAGGAAAGTTACTCACTCGTATGGCTGCTGGATATTAAGAAGGTTCATTTTTCCTGCACTGCAGTCACTAAAACTGGATACTCAGAGAAAGACTCCAGGCTTCCCGTAGCTTGCGTGACACCCAGAACCAGTGTGACAGGTACTGGCCTGGAGAAGTGGAAGAGTCTTGTCTACTATTGCACATCTAGTCTTACCAAAACCCAGGTCTAAGTTGAGAGCTGTCTGGAGCACCCAGCAGTCAGTTCAGCATATTTATCTGTGGAAGGGGCAGTTCTAGAAATCGCCACCTGTGTACGTTCCGAGCAGAGAACCTGGTGAGTCCTGACAAAAACCATCACGTTACATTTAAGGTAACACATGCAGCTTCTGCATTGTTGCCTTAATTTTCAGTTTTCAAGGTTCAAACGTAGTACATGAAAAGTTCTAAGAGTAAGCAAATCCACTTTAACGGGCCTTTAGTATAAAGGCTAACACATGCAAGCTTTCCTAAGCAGCCTGAAAAAGAGTTTACATTAAAAGATGTAACAGATACACAACTATGCTCAAATATTTTTATTTGTCTAACACACGAAATAAAACAAGTTACAGCAAAGCATGAAATCTGATGAGGATTCTACCTTAAGGAAAAAAAAAATTGTCTTTTGTAATAACAAATAGTTGGAACCAGCGCATTGCTTTAGCGACATTGTTCCCTTCAAGACAAGTCTAAACTGTTCAACATTATGAAAACTCTGCCTATTGCTTTGTACCAGAAAATTTATTACCCCCGAATCATTTACAACAGACAGCATGCATTCCAAAACTGATTTGTTACTTTAGGCCACAACAACTCACTTTCAAAGCTTAAAGAATCCATTATACTGTGCAAAGGGAAGAGCATGAACAAGACACATATTAGAGACCGAGTTTAAGTGGAATTCCATTAAAAAGTTTAGATGGAGGAAGCCTACAAACATGGCCACACAATTCATTTGAAGCATTCTTGGCACAGCAGACTGGGGAAAAAGATGGAATACAATTTTTATTTCATAAAGTGTGCAAGCATTTGTCAGAATTTCAGCAACCTGCTTTCTCGGGTGGAAGAAGGAAGCCAGTTAGAGAAGTCAAATATGATTAACACAGGAACTCTTCTCTTTGGGAGATGTTATTACCTGCTTACACAGTACGTGTCATTTATTTTACTTTGGCGCAGCGCAAACCATAATACATGTGTTCGGCAGAACTCTGTTTCTGTTGTTTTGTTGTAAGCAACAACAACAGGCACTTGGGGCAGTGGGAGCTATTTGATTTAAAATGCCTTATATATTTTCCAGCTATGGAGGCCACTGAAATGTAACAACTGCTTCCCCGGTCCAATTAGTTTTCCTAAGATCAGAGGGAAGTTTTCCATCTCAAGAGGCAAAAACCAACTCAAAGGCAGTAAGAAGGCACGGAAGTCCCGCAGAACCCCATAACCCCGCAGTGTTCCCAAGCCAGGTAGCGAAGGGGCCGCAGGAGGCTGGCGCGGGTACAGCGCCCGGTGCGGAGACCAGAGGCTGCAGGGCCCTGATCTGACATTAAAAAGGTGACGCAGGGGCTCAGGTGTCAGCTGACGCTGGACTCTCCTGTGGCACCGGCCTGAACATCTGCATTTAAAGATCAAAGAACTTACGCAGAAAGCCAAGATTTAAAAAGTTACCTACATGCTTGATTTATAGCCTCTTTAATCACAAGAGCCAATTCTCAGGATTTTTTTTTTTTTTTTTTTTTTTTTTTTTTTTAAATCACAAATTCACGTAATTAAGAGTCTTTTTCTACTAAGTTATCACAGAATTTGAAAGGTAGCACAGAAACAGCGTATGGAAGTGATAGGTATTTGGTTAGCATTTTAAAGCCCTGTATTTCTTTGAACTGCAGCATACCCAAACAGCTCAAGCGAGGCTTTAAATGGCGTGTAATTCTATATGACCAAAATACAGGGAACTGCTTTGAAAAGAAAACAGTAACACACAGCACAACTGTAAGCAACGGAGGGTAGGCGCTTCGCTGCCTGCTGGGGCGAGCCCGCACCCGGGGGTACCCACGGTCTGCGCGGGTGACAGCGTTGTTCCCAGTTGAACAGCCGGGCGTTTGGCGCTTCTCTGCCAGAGCCACAGGACAAAGCAGCCCCAGCACCACAGAGTCCAGCTTGGTGCTCTGGCAGAGAAGCTTCTCATGACCTGCTCAGGGACCGCTCAACTAAAATCCGTCGGAGTTCCCTTGCCACTGTCACTCTCTCCACCTGCACTCATGTTCTAGTGGTCCGTTCCATAACAGCTACTGCTGGAAATGGATTTTTTTTAATTTTTATTTTATTTTTAAAGATGTTAAATGTCTGTTCTTCCTTTAGCTTAAACAATTCTCTCTTTTTTTTTTTAATTTTATCCAAAACCCGCACTATTTTGTTTTTTTAGTTCTCACTTGAAACATTGACTGTAAAAAAAAAAAACCCAAAACAATCAAACCCAAACTGGTCAAAACCAACGCAAGCTGTTCTGAGCATACTAACTGCAGAATGAGGTACAGAGTAAAAGGGAGCACCATTATCTAACGTTTAAATGATTGTCGTAAAGCTACCACTTAAGACTTGGGTATTCTATGATCTTTGTCCAAGAAAAATCACCGGAATGAGATTTATCTAGGCATGCAGATTACAGGGGATTTTATACTACGTGGAACCAACTCTGTTACAGGTGAGCATTTACAACCAGTAAGAGCCAGAGGGGCTATGGAACGAGCTTGTATCCAGCTGATTTTTTCTTTCCTACAGTAATGCCCCTTCCCAGTGAAGATCATAGATCCTCAAAGAAAATGCCTTGTTTGTTCCTAACAACACATTAGTACTTTTGCATCTGGGTCAACTGCCCATGCGTATGTTCTAAAAACCATTTCTAAACAAGAGCAAGTTCTGAACTGTAAATTGAGTTAGAAACAGGAAAGCAGAATAGTCTAGGCCCAGAACACAGATTCCCTGAATTTTGGGAATCCAAACACTGCGATTCAAGCACTTGCAGCAACACAGAATACTACTAGAAAGCATCCAAACCCAAGGTAGCGTACGCCCCCGGCTCCTGCTTTCCAGCCAATCTCTGCAGAAAAACCTCCATGAGGTCAGACGAGGAAAATGCAGCAACGCTTCCAATGGAAATACAGCTTCCAGTTCTTACTTGCAATTTGGAGTGTCAAGTGTTCCACGTACCCCCTGTAACTCTGTGACTAATGCTGAGCCGCAGTTTGTAAACTAAAAGGCAGAAGAGCGCGTTTCTAGTTTCAAAACCAAGCGAGCCTGTAGAGCGTTTCTGCTTTCCCGAGAGCAGCACCTCGCTGCTGGGCAGGCGGCGATCAGCCCCGCGCAGGGCGGCAGCCCAAGGATCAGTCAGCAGCCTTTCTTCCACCAAAGCCTTCCTGAAGCCAAGTGTTGAAAATATGGGTTAAAAGGCCAACTTTTAAAGTCCTGAAGGGTGGTGGGGGGTTTTCTGCCCTGATTTTTCTTCATATTTCTGGTCACTTAGTACTGTAGCAGAATAATGAAAACAAGATGTTTTGATTACTACCTTGGAGAAATTATTTAATGAGACAAAAGAAAAATGTTTGTAGTTCATCGCAGTCAGCTCTGGGTACCAAAAGCTCTTGTACAGCAGGCTCTCCTGGCCCTCTGTGATAGTTTAGGGCCACATCCTCATAAAATACATATGCACAAAGCAAAACTTTCAACTGCCTGTACATTTGAGCACTGTGGTAGAAGAAGGGACCAATTTAGAGGATGCTGAAATATAATTACATCATATATCCATTAGAAGGATGGTCTCTGCAGCTCTCAGAGTTTGGCAGCGCATTAAAAGCCTGTCAAGGTTGACCACACAGTAACTCAAGGAGAGGAAGAAAAAAAAAAAAAAAAAACTCAAAACACTAAACCACAGCAAAAAAACCCCCAAAAACAACACCCACCTGAAAAAGGATTTCTAGTGTGCTTTTGCATTTTTCTTTGATCTAAAAATAGAAGTAGCATTCTGGAAGCATACCTAAGACAAAACAGTGAGGAAATACCCAGCACACCTCCCCCACCACTTTGCTTACCCCCAGAACCAGGGGGGTTCTTAGGAGAATCCTTTCCTCTCCAAGGACATCCCTATTATTAGACGTTTCACCGGACGGTGGGAGACAAAGGTTCAAGCTGTGAGTACAAGAGTGGAAAAGCTCTGCAGAACTGCCCCCAGAACCTTTGCTGATGGAAGTCTGAGCAACATTTTCCTTCACTCAAAACCTGCAAACTTTCAAACTCCTGTTCAGAGATTCTTTTAGGGGACAGGAAGGAGTCACACTTCTGACCAGCTTTAACTGCAACATTATAAATACAGGTTTTGATCAACTCATCTCCAAGCTGAGATGACAGACTGTACAAGCAAATAAAACCATCCTTGCCCTCCTCTTCCAATTCCCACCTCTCAGTAGCCTCCAACCCAGTTTTAGGAACCAGAGTTGAGATTTGGAAACCAAGTCTGACTTTTCCTTTGAGGATGCCAACAGCAACTTGTTAAGAGAAGCTCCTCACTTGTTCAACTTGATCACCAACAGGTTCGTCCAGCTTCATGCAGTCCGTTTACAGTGGTCTCCATTTACAGGACAGGCTTGTTTTCAACGTTGCTGTCCTGGAAATAAATAGGCTCATTTGTGTATTTGTCAAGTTCCCCTTCTCTTCAGTAAAGTGTCCCGTTTCTGCTCAGAGAGTGTGCTTTCTGCTTTTCTCAATACCATCCCTCCTGCTCTTCTGGTAAGAGCAAGTGGTGCTGGAGGAATAGACGGAGAGCGAAGGGAAAGTTCAAATCTAGGTCTCTCTGACATTTACAAGTTCTAGAGAGAGGTTTTTGGTTTAATGGAAGCGCGGGTTTTGTTCGATTTGGGGTTTACAGCTTCACAAGTGGCACACGGCTCTCGCGCTGGAAAGCCCAGCCTTTCTGCTCAAGTTTTGGCTGGTGCCAGTCTGCATTCTTCAGCTAACTTGGAACACACGGGCGCACGCCAGCACGGGCTCCGGCTCACACTTTGTGCTCTTCCTAAGGTTTGTTCTGAGCCTTCATCACCAGGTTTGACTCAAAGAATACTCCAACACTTTTTTCAACCCTTATGGCTCTGCAATGAACTTGAATAGATTTGATTTTCTAATCCCCTCTATTGATTTCTAGGCATGTTTTTGAAACGTTAAATGATTTAGATCCTTCATTTGGAACAAAGGGCCTGGCACAGGGCCTTCTCGCAGTGCAACCAAGCTGCCGCAAACACAGAGAAGACTGGAAAAAAGTTGCGCTGGTTACGTCAAATCCATGAACTGAAAATGATGTCTCGATAGCAGGACCTGCCAGCCAGAGAAACAGGCTGACAACTAAACACATTTGCGGCTGGGGCTTACAGCTGTTTAACAAGTTACCAAGGCTCTCACCTAACTTTCCTACGGATCCCCAGGGACAGGGAAGTTAGGGTAAGGCTTATTCTAGGGAATATTTCTTTTTCTGCATATTCTTGCCCGAAAAGAATTTATGAAATCTAGTATTGCCATCAGTCACCGGGACGTTTATGTGTGCAGGCAGCTACTCTTAGAAGAACAAAAGTCCTTAAAGAATTCAAAACTAGCTTTGAAATGTTAACGAATGTTTTGTCATAAGCATCAGAGGGAGAAGGGGCAGATCCTAAGTGTGTCACAGCTGTAGATGACACAATTAAGCACTTTTGTTTCTATTCCTTGATTTTACATTTTGATTCTTTATGGCATTTACTTAGATGTGCTAACTTCAGCCATATCCAGTACTTAACAAATTTGGCTTTTTCTATAAAGACTGCATCTCCAACAAGCACGCTTTTTCAAGCGGAGAGGCAAGTTTTATTTATAAATACACTTTTGAATAGGAATTATTTTATGATGGTTCACTGTCTTATTGTTATTTAAAGAGTTGCCACTGTCTTATTATTATTTAAGGCATTCCTTGCCAGATAAGCTGGTCCAAAGACTGTCCTCAAAAACCTATGTCCATCTCAATGTCATCAGGTACTTTGGAACACAGAAAACATACAACGTATGAAATAAAAGAGATTCCCTAAAGCCTCTCCATCGCTGTCATAGGATGAAAGTCCAAAGCTGCTTATTTATTGTGTCTATAATAGTTCTCTTTCTACAAGAGTGAAAAGGAAAGAATACCAGTCACTGCCTACCCTTCTGTTCCTCTTATTGTAGACAGGATCAGAGAAGAGCCAATTTGGATCTGAAATACCAGATGTTCTGGATGAAAAATCTTAAATTAATTTAATATATCTGTTGGTGACTCCCCTGCTTTCCGTGAAGTACGGGTATATCCCAAGAATTGCCACACCTTTGTTACAGAGCTGGCTTTCTTCAATGTGAAGAAGTGACCAGAAGAAACATGCATTAGCAGCAATATATTTTGAATTTCATCTCAATACAAGATATCTCAGCTCTTCTGTGACAACACAACACAGAAAAGTCAAGCAAGTTCCTCTCTGCATCATTAGTCTTAAAATAAAGAAAAACCAAAACACGCCCCCAAAACTCAAAGAAAAAGCTTCCAAGCCCCCCATCCAAACTCAGCTCTGCTCGCCCACTGCATCTTCCAGCCTAGGAAATCAGTTTCCTACCTCTGGGAAGGAATAAAAGACAAAGCCAGAGCATTCACATTTTCGTACTCCAAGTTGATAAGGATACTAATCCAGATACTGCGGCAAGTTCCTGATTCCCAGTCCCCACGGAAACAAAACCTACATATCATTTCACAGAGCCCAGCTATCTTTACGGAAACAGTATAATTAGTGTGCTGCAAATTAAAATGAAAATTAGCAAATGCATAACGAAGATGTCTCCATTTTCTCCTAAATTTTGTATTAGAGCTGAAGTCAATCGGTATTTGCACTGAAAAGATGGAGAAAGTAAAAAAAGAAACGAAGAGAAAAGAAAACGCATGCAAATAGTGTTTAAATCAGGGTTTTGCAGCCAGCGGAGCACTGAAACTGAACCAGCTCCACTAGGTGGCAATACGCCGCGTTATCACCCTCCTACTCCAGAACTAATACTGGGCATTTCGGACTTCACACGCACCCCCCCCGCTTCTGCTTACTGTCAAATGAATATTGATCTTTTCGATGAAACATGAAAAGACTTATTTAACTGTGTGGTTTTCACAGCTCAAAACATTGCCTGCAGCATCGTGGTATCCCGAGCTCGCCGCGCTCCAGATCTGCAGTTCTGCTTTGACTCAGAGATTCGCTTAGCTCTCATGCAAACGGTCAAAAGGGTGAGAAAGACTAATATATGAAGTAGGTAATTGTGCAAGAGTGGGCGTAGGCACAGAGCAAGAAAATCCACCAGGCAAAAGTTGCCATATTCACGCTCGTCACGCATCGCTTCAGGGATAATCATTTTGCGTACCCCGAGAATGCCAAATCGGTACCGTCTTACCCCTTATATCAGTATTTTAATCTCCCTGCACTCAGAACATGTAAACTTGCCTCGCTGTGCCAGCTGCGGTGCGAGTCAGCCACGAAGACCATTGCCAACAGCAAAACTCATAGCCAGGTTCTGATTCTTAACACCACAAGAATCTCAGCCGCACACTGGGACCTTGCCGTAGCAAAGTCTCCGTCAAAAATTTCAAAGCCAACTCTTCTTGTCAGAACTATAATCCATTTCCCTCCCATCATCACTTTAGAAAAACCAGAAATAAGGTTTGGTTATACTCCTAACATACTGGAAACAATTTAACGTAATTCAATAAAGCTCTCTTCTTTTATTGCAAACCAGTATGTTCTACAGGCAGGGAGAATCGCTTTATAGATTATACTGCTTTTGATGTCATCTTTGATCAGATTTACTCCTTTAACTTCAAGAGAGCTATTTCAGAGCAGCACCTGCCCAGATGACATCAGAATCAAGTCCAACACATTACCTTTTTTTTGAATTTGTGCATTGACGGCAAATATTTGTCCCTGATTGCAACAACTGTAAATGAGCAGAGAAATGTCTTCCTAAAAATAGCCAAAGTGCAGCATTAGCAGCACGTTGTTCCCACAAACTGCACTTTTGGTACTTAAATTTTTAAGAAGCAAACTCACACAGGACCATGCAAGACAAACCAAGACCCAGTCTCTGCCCCAAAGAGCCAACTTAGAGGATCTTTCACATGCAGTACCTACGAACAGTCACTTTATGTGACATTTCCCTGCTAGAGGAAAACACGTTAGAGAGAAAATGAACTGACGCAGATGCGAGACCTATACAGAGCATACGATTAGGAGAACAAGGAAGAGAACCAATAATTTTGGTTATCATGCTCCAGTATTAACCTTGTGATCCCCCAAAGGATGCGATATAGACAGTGTCACTCCCACAGAAAGTGACAGTCTTGGTCTGAGCTGTTCGTAGATGCAGATACCTGCCTTCCACTCGCCGTCAAAAGAGCATCTTGACCACGGTCCCATGAGTACACAATACCAGGAGAGAAACGCACCTGGCACAACGGGGACTGAGAGGCATACATTCAAACCCTCTCATTTAAACTCCAACTTCAATGCAAATTATCACCAAGCGATTATGGTTATATCAACGACATGCCATGGAACACTTATTTTAATTTTTTTTTTTTCTCCATTCTGAGGAGGTTTAGGATGTCCAAACGGACGAAACAATCCAATTACCATCAGAGACCCAGCAGCAGAAACTAGACTGAATCTGGCAGGGATCCTAATGCCAGGAGCTCCAGGATTTCTCGCAAGCTTTTAGGCGGGGGGTGTTTGCCACACACAGCGTAGCGCTCCCCGTGCCGCCACCACTCAATCCTGCAGAGTGCAACTTTATTACGGGCTGCATTTTGACTAATGGTACATCATATAACGTTAAAAACATTTTCTGGTTTTGCAATATTTTTAAGAGAAGCAAGATAATATATTACAACCCAGGCCCCACTGGTCATTAAACTTTTGATCTCTTCACAGTTCCAGTAGACTAGAAAATTCATCCAGCTGATAAAAGACTGGGTTAACTACCAAGGCTAGAAGGAACTTTTCATTTTTAAATCAAATTCCCTTGTGCCAATAAACCTTGTGTTGATCATATCTGTCTCTTTTTCAGACCAACTCAACAACAGCTGTCTTACGCAGAGCTGCGTATGGTCAGAATTCAGTAGCAAGAGAAAAGGATATTGCATAGCACAGACTGATATTTCGGAAGTCAGAAAAGATCAGCTACGTACAAGGTGAGACCGGGAAAAAAAAAAACAAACGCAAGAAATTTCCAAAACCCCAGCAAAACCCCAATGCGTTCCGCAGTAAGAAACTTGCTCAGAGAAGTGCAAAACCTGACAGAAACCCAGCGAACCGTTTGCCTGGCAACTGACTCAGACCGCTGCTTTTTTCCTGGGTGCCCGAGAAAGATTTTTAGCTGGTGACGCATTGTCATCTGCTGGCAAAGGAGAACAGGGATGCTCAGAACCCCAGGACGCCACTTTACTTCACAACCATCCAAATCCCCTGTGAAGAACCGGACTTCAGGCCAAACAAGTGCTGTTCTCTAAGTATCTGCAGTGGGAGATTTGTAGGGCAAGAAGCAAATTCTCCAAAGCTGGTAGGCACTAGCACGCTGAGATACGCTGTTAAAGCCCACAGAAGAGGTGTGGAAGAAAACAAGGTATAACTTCAACACATCCTGATGAAGGAGAGGGGCAGATAGATGCCCTTTACATAGCGGTTTCTGAAGTATTCTTCAAAACCAGGTGTAGGGGACGGGGCAGGGGTTTTGTCTGTATGGGTGACAGCACCCTTTTCGTTTAATCCACTTGCACAAGAAAAGCAAACAACATTTTTCACCACAACAGTTTGCTTTTCCTGTCTCTCATTTTTTCAGACCTCATTTGCTCCTGTTATACCTGGAGATGCACCTGGCGCTCCTGTACACATTGCCCTGAAAGCCCCTCAAACAGATTTGTTTTAACATCCTTTGGAGAAGGACAGAAGGAAAGAGTTCTACAATTTCTAGATAAGGAGAAATTAATTTGTTTGCAGAATGACTCCATGGACATGTAATAAGCTAAGGCACGACCAGGAAATACTGAGGCGGGATTTTGACTTGGGGCAGAACCTCCACTGGAAACCTGCCAGATAAAAGACTATCTGGAAGGGGGGAAAGGATGGGAGGAGGATTAATTTAAAAGAAAAAAAAAAAAAAAAAAAAAAAAAGAAGCTAAATCCAGGAAGCCTAATTTCGCTAGAGTTTTAAAATGGAGTGATGATACAGAAAAGACTGAGCTGCTGCTGGTTCCGTAAAGGATCAGGAGGTGCAGACACAGAACCTGGGAGGAAACACTCCACAGTTCTCTCCTCTAGAGGTTGCAAAACAGTGCTAAAACCCTGTTTACAAACACATTTCCTGAACGCGTCCATCTAAAACCACAAGTTTTAGAGCAATAAACTTCCCAGAGACAAGTGTCCTGACTGGGGGGGCACTGGTGCACACGCAGGTCCGGAGTGCCGAGCGAGAATGCCAGAGGAGAGCACGCAATGCAGCTGGCACACGATTACTTCGGCACATGTACAGGGAGGTGATAAATCATTTAGAGCTTCAGGGATTAGGGACTCCTGCCAAACCCTCAAAAATGCTTGAAACTTGATAAGAGAGAAGGAAACAAAGAAAGAGTCAATAAGTTCTATTTCCCTAACTTGGGAAATATTAATAAAAAAATTATCAGAGTATTTTATACAATTTATCCCATGCTTCGTTATTGTGCACAACCTGAAAAAACACTGAGTAAACCTGATATTAAATCCCAAGTTTGTGCATCCAATTATTTTATTGAAATCAGATGGTTTATATGTAGAAGTTGCCCTTTATGATTTTCCTGCTGTTATGGCAAGGGAAAGGGGATGCTTATTAGATACCCCTGGTATAAATTTTAATGCCATTAAGGTAATTTTCAAAAACTGCTTTCAAAATTGAAATAAACAAGGACTCCTGAGCTGGCCAAAGCAGCAACAACTTGTTTTGCTAGAAAAGCTTTGAAATTTTTTTCTACTAAAGCTGAAGAGTTACATTAGAGGGTAATCTGAGCAAATCAGCTTATTGCTGATCAAATTCATGTTATTCTGTTGGGTTAGCAGGAACGCTCTTGTCCTTCCACCTGCAAGCTTCTGTGAGAGCTTATAAATTCAGCGTGAACTCCCTGTTTGGCACCTGTTCACACCTGGTATTCGGGCACGTAGACAAGTCCTGTTGAGCCATATGCTCGGTTGATCCCATAGCACGCAAGTAACATTGCGGTGCTTGTTAGTCACCGAGTTTCGCGCTCTGTGAGGCAAACCACAGAAATTCAGGCTGGAGCTTGGCAGTCAGAGCCCCTAGCAGAAGGTGCGAAACGCCCGCTGGGTCTGGCCAACGTTCTGTTCGGTTCGGTATTCTCTCTCCAGTTGGGCAAAGGGAGGCGTTACTTAGACAACACGTGCAAGCCCAGCCACTTCCTGCAGCCCATTCCCCTCCTACATCCTGACCTCCACAACTGCTGTATGGAGGCTGTTAAGGAGACACCCCTGCCACGTCCCCAGTGGCTTGGCCGTGGATCTGTCTTTGCCTTTGTGAAACAGCTGATGCTCTTTGTCTCCACCGTTGCTTTGGGCAGCCAGTTCCAGAAGGTTGCTACCTGCTATGTAGAGAATTATTCCCCCTTTCAGTGGTTTTAAATTGGTCTTACAGCATTTTCTTCAGGTGTTTCCAACCACTGGCGTCGTAAGAGTTGGTTCATTCATCACAATTCAGGATATCCTCCTGGGACGATAAATTCCTCCCAAAAGAATGCACGGAAAGTGCAGCAGAACATGCAAGTGACAGGAGCTCCTATGATCCTTGACTAAGTCATAGACAATATTAATTCCACAAGATGTTCCAGCACAGGAAATAAACGTATTTAAGTTTTCCTGTGTCTGGTAATATGCAGCGGAAGCTGTGATCACAAACTACTGATATTTGACCAAGAGGTCAGTTCCCAAAAGTCATTGCTGCTGAGGGCAATATACCGAACATGAGAAAATTTCAGTTCCAAAAGTAGTACTCAACATGTAGTTTTACATATTCCAGCATTAAAGAAAATAAAGTCTAGCACTGCTGCAGCAGCTTGCAACCAAGTCTGTAATGCGGTATAAAGGGCTACCCTCTTACATGTAAAATACACATACCTTCCACGAATGCTGAACTACAGAGACAAGCACTAGGATTTTTTCCAGAGCCCTGTGATGTGTAACTGCGTATCTCAGCCGTCCATTGTGGCACTTGGCAGCACGTCAAGCAACCTGACGGAGGGGCTTGTCACACTACTGAACGGCGTGCCCCACTTCTCTGAGGAGGAACTGCTGCATTTTTTTTTCCCAAAGTAACGATTTGCTCCATCCCATAAAAGCAAAGAGAAAGCGAAGATGAAAACCAGTATTTAAAAAGTGGAAATTAGAACTGTAGTAAAGCAATTTCCTTTTGAAAACATGACAATTGCTCAAGGCATAGGAACAAAGTGGCAAATCCTATTCCCCAAAGTATTGGGATCACTAGCAAAACCAAAGTAATGTTGCGTTTCTGCACCTACGGAACAGCTGCCTGGCAAGTAAAGACAGCTCCCGTTTCATTCGCATCAAGCAGCGTTCAGGTGCTTGTCACCCTCGCTTCCCTCTTCAACTGCTGGAAACTGTAGAATGCAAACACCATAGCAAGAATCCACGCTCTTTTAAAGAAAAGACACATTTTAGGTAACAACGAGGCCTTAGGTCCTGACATAAAATGTCTTTATAACCTCGGTTTCCAATCCCAAACCAACTTCAGAGGCCAGAGCCCTGACTCACAGTGATAATTTGTTTTGCTTCCAAGAGATTTTGGTTTTTTCTGCTCTTTCCACACCCACACATACACTAAGGCTGACTGATTTGAGGCTGGTAACTAAACACTTATCTGGACTCTGCACTGGCCACGTAAGGTTGAGTGACCACATATCTTTATTCCTTTTAATCTAATAAAAGAATAAACTCCCTAGATTTCCTTCAACATCCTCTTCCTTAGAAGAGCACACTTCAGCAGCCGAGACTCTAAAGCAAAGGTCTGTTTAGCCTCAGGAAAGTGCGTACAATACCTGCCTGCCTCCCAACTTGCTCGAGCTTGTGCTGTTTTCCTCTGTGGTCATGAAATAAAATTAAAGATCAATTTAACCGCCTGGAAGAAACAAACCTATAAATAAGTAGTCATAAAACCTAGAAGACAAGACAGGAAGAAACAAAATCTAACGAACAAGAATAGAGGCTGAAAATCTAATTACAGAACTAACTAAAGAAAAAGCAAACTTATTATTGAACAGTTCTGGGAAAGAAAGTAATTCACATTTTTTTCTGGAAGCACTTGTCAGTCGTATGTATGCCCTGAAAAAGGCGGGTTCGTATGTCTTAGGCTACGGTTTGTTCATGTCTATGAAAACCAGGAGTCCCTGCCCTGAAGAGTTTACAGTCTCAGGGCGTGTTCACACTGATGCCGTAGGTGTGACGCTTTCTGGTCTAGACTTCTAAACAAACAACGTTTCATTAGTCAACCTTTACATAAATAATTAACCATTCTCCATCACCTCCTGAATGAGGATCACGTGGCCCAACAAATTATAACACAAACTCTGTATTTGCAAAAACACGTGCAACTGCTGGAAGTTCTTATTCAGCCTGTTCTAATTCAGATTGTAAAACCATCAGATAAAAGGTACAAATGAACTGACCTGTAACTCAAACATTTTGGGGGAAAAGTGCTGAATGGGGTATACTTAAATATTTTTTTCATTGTGTGTTATAAGAAAACATACATTGCCAAGCTAAAAGCATTGCTTCATGAAGTCAGTGACAAACTTCCTATCCCCTTTGCTAGAACCTGGATTCATTCCCATGAAAGTAGCATATGAATCTTGCCCAAAATTCAGGCTATTAATAAACACTGACGACTAATAAAAACAGAAAGGCAACTCATTGCTGCCAAAAAGAAAATATATAGCGGAACCCAAAGGCACCTACACACATATCCTTCTTCAGGACAGCAATTCTAGTCTCACGACAGATTAAGCAATATGTTCAAAGGGTGAGGAAGAGGGAAATCATAATATTACTCAATTCTTTTGCAGAGCAATTTCTTTTCTCTAGTTCTCAATGTTTGTTTTAGAGATTTAATATCAGATATCCCAAAACTGCAGTTCTGACGCTTCTTGAGCTTCATGGATAACTTATTAACCTGCTAGATAGAAAATTTTCTAACCTCAAATAAAAAACTGGATTGTCTGATTCCTTGATTGGCTGCCTGCCTGTATTCCAAGGCGAGCTAAACTTCTACACATAGACCTTGAAGTGTCTACTCATTTTGGGTGGGGAATTCTCTCCAGAGTACATATCCCAAGGGGTAAACATTTGTTGCTGTTTTTACTGCGTGCTGAGTGAGTTTTCTTCATTGCCGCTTTGCAACATGACAAAAAAACAAAGAATAACTCAGAATGAGAAGTACCAAGACAGAAACAACTTCTGCCTCTTTCCGTAGGGGAATAAAGTGTCTTGACTGTTCATTAAACACTGAAGCTGTAAAGCATCAAGACTTTGTATGTTAGATGCTCTGCTGCTTCAAAAGAATCTTTTAATGTCACTTTCAAGCAACACGGAAAAGTCTTCTGTCTGATAACACTGACGTTTATTTTTTCCCCAGGAAGAAATAATTAAATCCTCGCAAATAGACCCAGAGTTTTATCCTAAGTGTATTGTTTTGGAAGAAAAACAGACTCAGGAGGTTTCCTTCATCTTAAAGAGAATCCATACCCCTGGGTGGGTGGCACAGCGTAGTGGCAATAAGAAGAGACAATCTATTAGGGTTCCTTCAGGTGTTTCACCTGACAAAAACCCCCTAAAAAACAGCCTGTTCCCTCAAAGCTTGTCAAACAGCAAGAATTGCCTTTTGGCATTCTGTTATGAGATAACATCATCCATGGGGGGAAAAGGAAATAACCAAAAGATTTTAAGTGCAAGAAGAAATAGCTGTTCCCATTGGAGTAGAACCCTAGGGTTCTGCTATTGGTCACCAAAAAAGAAAAAGGAAATAGGAAACACAGCACCATTTGGCTTTTACGTTTAGATAATCCTGATTCCAGAAGACTCTTTCCATGCCAGACTCCTAAGCCAGCACAGGTACAACCTTCTCCCACAGTATTTAGCCATAAAAATAGATAGAAAAAAGTCACAAGTGTATTTTATGCTGCAGATGGGAGAATGGTCCTTAAAATAAGGTCCCCTGATAAAGGAACTAGGGAAAAAAAGATAAATCAGTGCACAACAGAAAGAACCCAAATCTACGCGTCTGACACACGAAACAGCAAAACCAGCTTTTTGATTATGGGATGAACTTTCACTTCTAGTTGTCGGCTCTGAGCAACATAGTCAGCATTTGAAATTGTACAAATAAAGGAACAATTATCACAGGATTCATCCATGGACAATGCCATCTTAAGGTCATTCTTCTCAAATCATCACGTCTACAGATTCTTGTATTTGAAGTACTCAGAGCCTGGTTTTATTCAACCACCAAACAGCTTTATCTTCACACAAAAGATTTTTGGTTGGTTTTTTTTAAACTTTTCCCCTTCACGCTCCGATCGCCCACCAGCCCTGCTGTGTCCTCTTGCCAACTCTCCAGGGGCGCACAGAGCTGAGCCACCGGAGCCTGCAGAGCCTTCCAGGGCTGTTGGGGAAGAGGCGCACCCCTGCACTGGGCTTCGCACTCCCTCAAATGCCGATTCTTCTGCCTGTGCAAAACTGCAATTTTACAAAGTCAGCTTAAGGTAGAACTTAAGTTACTTAAGACAGAAGAGTCTTAAGCAATGAACTTCTTTCAGACTGCGTATTCAACTATCTGTCTATATTTATGAAAGCAGAGGTGAGACTGAGGAGGGGCAGGGGAACTTCAAAGCTCCAAGCCACAGGTCTCTCTCAGATTTTTGCAAAAACCACCTGAGGAAATATGTCAAGCGGTGGGTGTTATGCAGTGATTTTTCATTAATTTTAATTACTGTCATTCTATAGGATAGTGAGCATCCTCAGTCCTTCGCCTCCAAATTGCACTGGGATTTATGCCAAATTTCTTCTCCCTCTTTGGTTCCCTCAAGCAGTATTTAGTAATGGAAGTGCTTTAACATGTTTAAATAAGAAGTGTAAATGCCAAACACTTCTGAATGAGAAGGAACCTGTATCTTAAATGGCATATGAAGCCTCTATTCATGATTCTATAAACTAAAAACCTGGACTATTTGGATCAAATAAAAGGCTTGATCAGGCTTGAGGAGAGAGTAGATGGAACATCCCCATTTAAATAAAAGCAAAACAAAACACAAAGCAACTCTTAACTTTTCATAACCATTACTAAAGCATACTGAGGGTGGAGGGGAAGGAAGAGACATAAACCCACAATCAATTCCCTTGACAATAGCTTATCGTTTTACTTTGAAATAAATAAAATATTGTCTGCACCAGATTTGCAATACAGGTGACCTAATAATAATCATCTGGTCCTGGCTTCCTTGAGCCATGATGACTCCAGATCCCATTCTCCTCTCACGTCCCCCAACAACTATATGAGAACCACTTTTCAAACTCTGGCATCTTTGTTGCAGCGCTCGTTTTCAGATAAACGAGTCTGATGGGGCAGAAGTCGCATGCCTGCACAGAGGACTCACCATGACCTGTGTCTGGAGCTAGCCAGGCATGAGCCATGGCCAATCCAGAAGTGGCACAGCCACATTAGCATGGTTTTGAGCCCAGATAAGGTGCCTACCACCTAGGAGGCGAGCGGAAAAAAAAGAAGTATCATCTTGGGAATGAGCATTAATGGCTTGAGAACAAGATCTTACTTGTTTGTGAAGTAAAGATTTCATTAAAGACGGCAACTCCATGCTAGTTAGAAGTATCCCATGATAGCTGTGGTGCGTTTGTCCAAATAGACACTTTCTTTTCCAAAAAAGCAGTATTTGTGAAGATTCATTTGAATGAGACTTTCATAGAGATTTGCTGCATCAAGCACTGCAACCAAAATTAATCCTCTACAAAAAGCAGTGACAAGTCAGACCGTATGCTTCCCCATGACAGTCAGTTTACCTTCAGAGACATTTCCCACTTCTAAAGGAGAACAGAGGTCCAAAGAACACACATCCACTAATTTTCCGTAGCTTTCCACCATTAACCGAACGGCAACTCACTGGTTTTTTTCCTGGTTTGTATTCTTCCACACCCACAAGTGGGGCTCACCCACAAGCTCAGCCATTTTTCCGCTAAAAGAGTGCCAGCTGAGGATCTTAAGTAAGTAGAGCCACCATTTCTTTCCAAACGCACCTACATCGCCTTCTCAAAGCTATTCCAGCCTGAAGAAGTCCTTCATCTATACCTCTGGGTGACCTTTGTAGCAAGGCTCCTTGTCACGCTTGCCTGGCCCCAGGCTCGCTTTGCCCCACCTTCCCCCGTTCTCCTGTTCGCTTTAGGTACAAGCCAGCTGTGTGCCAGACCCTGAGCTTTCACAGCACCTTTTACTCAGCGTCTCCTACAAAAAGCCTTCTGAAGAGCTCGCTCTCAATCTGAAGAGGAGGGTTTGGTTTGGGGTTGGTTGGGGTTTTTTTGGGGGGGTGGGTGTGTCTGTGCGTTTGGGGTTTAGTGTGTGTGTCCCATTCCCCCAGTCGCAAAGTTCTCCCTGCACCATCGCCAGCCCCAGGAAACCTGCCGTTGTGCAGTTAGATAGTCTCTTTGCGGTACAACTTTCCTGCAACTACTCAGGATATAGAAAGTGAAATTTTGGGAGCAAACGTGCTGGAGACTATTTAAAGACCTAAATTTAACAGAGATACATCGAAGGCTGAGTTACAACTAACTTACAGAAGCACCCTTCAGCGTTCAGAGTGAGGATATTAGAAAGAATTTTCTCGTTCACTCTCCAAGTCCTTTTTCACCTATAAAACATACCTAGTTGTCTTGAAACTAAATTCAGACATTTTAAATTCAATTTAAATTCATTAACTAGCACCGTACAGTGAAAGGAGTCAGTAAATGCACACCACCAATATCCTTCCACATTGTCCTTCCTTCTCAGATGGCAATTACTACTTTAAGTCACCCCAAATCTTGAGTTTCTGCTTGCCTTAGAACAGCGACATCAAGCCAAACTCCACCACATACCCCAGGGGTCTGTCACAGCTTCCAGGCTGGATCGTTCCTTGCGGCCAGGCCCTGGCTGTACACCTTCTAAGATGGAAGGCAACAAGTTGATGTGGGCAGTTTATGGACGGCGCAGAAAGGGAAGGTCCGCCTGCCCTGAAACAGCGGTCTGGGAGAAGCAATGAATGCTTTCATGCACTAGAGTTGTCCCTTCAGGTATTTAAACCGAAATCTGAATTAAATTTCTATCTTTAAATTGAAATCCCACCTAGAGGCAGAACTTACATCGCTTGGGGGGGGAAAACACAAAACACCAAAACCTGCCAAAACACCCCACATGTTTCCTGCCCCCCCCCCCCCAAATTTCAGCAGGAGTTTGGTGTGTGTGTGTCCCCCGCCCCCCCCCCCCCCCCCCAATTTTCTGGCCAAAAAATAGAGTGGAAAATGCGATTAAATGAACTGGAGATTAAAAAAAAATAAGGTGGGCAATTTAAAGAAAATAATTAAATAACTATTTTATTTCCAAACAAACTACAACATTTTACATTAAAAGCTTTAGGATTATTCTTTTTTGACCCTTCTAAAGGTTCTACTGGTGTCAGTTCTAGGCTGAAATATTTACCTAAAACTACTGAATCTAGCTGTGTGCTGAAGTGTCCCTTAGTGATTCATTTGATTCTGGTCACACCAGAATTTCAGCTTTGTTACTTGCTACGTCTGATTTTGGCCTTCAAGCATTTATGAAGCATTTGCAACGGCAAAGAGAAGGAAGACGGTAGAATAATCAGGAGGTGGGAAGAAGAGGAGGACTTTTTCAGTGGATAGAGGAAGAACAGAAGGTACCATCTGGGTTGCCTTCGGGTCACATTTGGTAACGCAGAGATCAGTTTTCTGCAGGGAGGGGATATTTCGCTATGCACGTATGAGTACCCGGCAGTCAGTGTAATTAAATTGCACAAGCTGGACCTGAAATCGCTCCGCATTCTCTACCTGTTGAGAAGGCAATGCAGGAGAAGCACAGAGAATACGATTACTGTCCCCCATTCCCATGCTGTACTCCCTTTTGTTACAGTTTCCACTTAGATCGACAGCTATAACACTTTAACAGCTTAAATCCTTGCACTAATAAGGGGTATGGAGCACTTTTTATATCAAGCCGTGGTGTTTGTTTACCTTTGCATGACACATTAGAGCCCAACCTCCAAGAACTATAACAAGGTCACTCCTTTACTGGTATTCTCCGTAGCTGTTTGGCACTGAGATTTGGACATGTGAAGAGACACATCTTTCAGCATCACTAGATTTAGGGAATACATGCTCTGCTTTGAAATACGGGAAAATTGATCCTGCAGGGCTGTTTACTTCATCAACACACCTTTAAGTGCTATCAGGGCACCTGCATGTTGCGTAATTGCTATTTTTCTCTCAACCAAACATCAGCAAAATTTGTAGTAGGTAAAGTTATAATCACAGGGAGTGCTACAGCCAATTTTCACAGTTCATATTTAAAAAAAAAAAAGAAAAAAGTTAATTAGCCACATCTATTGTGGAGCCTTCCTGCTCTCTTCCTTTATTACATGCCCCCTGAACCGGCATTAGCTTTGGAAAGGGAGCTTCTGTGAGCACATGGGATAATCTGGTGCATACATATACTTCCCGTTGTGTTAGGCTTTCACACCAACAAACTCTCAGGTTAACAATTATTCAGAAAGACTCAGTTTTCCACAGTATTTTGTGGAAGCTAGATTTGTCTGCGTTGTTTTGGTACAACAGAACAAAGCAAAGCAATCTGAGCGGTAGTATATTGCCCTTCATGAAATTTTTTTTTTTTTTTTACCAAGGTCTTTTCCTGGCTCAGTTGAGGAGGCCTTAAAGTCTCGCAGCTGTTTACAACAAAAACGCCCTCTTCCCCCACCGAAGGCAGCGCTGAGTTGAGTTTGTGACCATACAGTTAGGGCAGTGACCAGGCAGTTAAGCCACCACCAGTCGCCAGTGGCATCGAAACCAGGCCAGCCCTCATTAGCTGAGCGTCACAAGGCTGGAGGTGACCTGCACTGCAGCAAAGCTGCATTAGGTCAACACACACCACCGCCACTGGATAGAACGCATCTCCAAAAAGTTATACATTTAATAAGGACTAAAGTCAAAAACTAGTAACAGTTTGGAGACTACTCTACAATCAAGATCGCGGATTTTAAAGGAGGAATTATGCATTCCTATCCCCATTTACGGCTAAGCAAATCCGTAAGGCACAGACACATGGAAAGATTTCTCTGCACCTTACTGACTCATGGTAGGTTTTGAAGTAGCACCAGCTCTTCAGCCTCACGGCGTAACACAAGGCCCGAGAGGCACTACGTCACTTGATAGAGTTACTGATGGTAGGTATTCAATAAACATCTATTCAGTTTTCTTTTCCTGAGCTCCTTAAATAGGTTTTTGACATGATTCATTAGCATTATTTAAATTCTATACTTCCAAAGTTAAGACCGTCCTATTAATTTTGGTCTACTTCCTTGACCTTAATGAGGATAATCCTCTACACCCCCTCAGCTACAAACAGATCCTTCCCATTGCCACAAGTTCCAGCCTTTTCTCCAAGCAGCACTCAAAGCCGACACAGCAGCAGTCACTAGGAATGTCTCCTTTGCATGAAAGGCTACATTTTCACAGCAAAATTAAGCTCCACAGGCAAGATTAGAGCTTCCTTAGCTCTTTCAGCCCGCCCATCACCTCTCACATTTCTTTGCAATTCCACGCCGTGTTTTCTACTGTATTGATCTATACATAATGGAAACTAGTAGAGCTAATCTAAGAAGGTAAATGCAATGAGATTTCATCAAGTTAATTTTTTCTATAGATTCCCCAAAGAACTATGCAAACCTTGAAATTCCTTGACCTAACCTTGTCCTACTGTTCTTTTTAAAAACAACTGTGACAGACCACAACATGCAGCAGTGTTGTCTCTCCAAAAAAGGCCCTGATCTTCCTCTGCGGACAAGCCTATGCTGCATTTTCTGTACTCATAAGGAAAAGGCATGTCAGAATATTATTTTGGACCAAGAATATAAACATCTAGTAGATCTTTCACCACTTCCTTTTGTTCCTCATGAAATTATTTAAAAAAGACCAACCAAACAAAACAACAACAAACCCCCAAATTTTGAAAAGATGAAGAACCAACATAACTCCTCCCATCACCACGCTGAATGCTACGACCGAGTTCACCGGCCTCAGAATTTGGACTCAATGTCTGACTCCGGGTGTATCTTCAATTGCACATTGACAGGATGCTGCCTAACGACTAACATGATGAGCCACGGCTTAGCTCTGTACATAATATAATGGTGGAAAATATACAGCACTTGCCAGAATGAATGTATGGATGAATAAGGATGCTTAAGGGTATGCAACAGTAAATAGATATTTCTCATGTGACTGATCGGAGTGAAAACTGTATTCCAGTTTATTACATAGCCTGCAGACATAAAATTGAATGGTAATTGTTTGAACTAGATTCAGCAATACCTACCACAATCCACTAATGAGAGAGACCTGTGTTGTCTTGCACTTTTGGATTAAGATTGTTAAATACATTGTATTTTTAGAACAGCAATCAGGAGCTTTTACATAGCTCAATAAATACCCGACACAGAAGTTTAACCAGGTAGAACAACTAGTCTGGCTAGTAAAGAACTGCAACATGAGAAGAGCTGGGGCTAATTCAACTTCTGCGTGGCACCGGAGAGAAGTCTGCAGTCCAATTCAACACTATTCTGAGTTAATAGAGGACTTGCACTGGTTTCACTGGATTTCACTCAAGTTTATATTGAGGCCAATTAAGAATCACGGAATCACGGAATCTTCAGAGTTGGAAGGGACCTCTAGAGATCATCTAGTCCAACTCCCCTGCTAAAGCAGGATTTCCTAGAGCACATCACTCAGGACTGCATCATCCAGGCGAGTCTTGAAAATCTCCAGAGAAGGGGACTCCACAACCTCCCTGGGCAGCCTGTTCCAGTGCTCTGTCACCCTCACCGTAAAGAAGTTTTTCCGCGTGTTTGAACGGAACTTCCTATGTTCTAACTTGTGCCCATTGCCCCTTGTCCTGTCACTGGGAACCATTGAAAAGAGCCTGGCTCCATCCTCCTTAAGCCCACCCTTTAGATACTTATAAACATTAATCAAGTCCCCCCTCAACCTTCTCTTCTCCAGGCTAAAGAGTCTCAGCTCTCTCAGCCTTTCTTCATAAGGGAGATGCTCCAATCCCATAATCATCCTAGTTGCCCTGCGCTGGACTCGCTCCAGCAGTTCCCTGTCCCTCTTGAACTGGGGAGCCCAAAACTGGACGCAGTATTCCAGTTGTGGCCTCACCAGTGCCGAGTAGAGGGGGAGAATGACCTCCCTCGACCTACTGGCCACACTCTTCCCTATGCAGCCCAGGATCCCGTTGGCCTTCTTGGCAACAAGAGCACACTGCTGGCTGAAAAAGAAAGTTACCAAATTAGTCTATGGAGCAGTTCTGTGATTCTTTTTTGGGTTTTTTTTTTTCCTTTTTTTTTTTTTTAGAACTGGTCCTGCTTTGCAATGAAAGTCCTTTTAAAACAACAAAACTGTCCTATGTTTGTGTAACATATACGAGAACCAGATCAAAAAAAAGTACAGATCTTCACCCCATAAAAAGTTTTGGGAATGACTATAGGAAATCCGTACAACCTTAGACATCTAGCAAGAATGTATACAAAGACTGATAAACTTCTTCAGGAGTAACTGATGCAGAACACCACCTGATGAAGTTTCTGGCTTCACAATCTGCTATTAACACCAAAGCACAAGAACGTAAGCATGAGTGCCAACACACATCAGCTTCATTATTTTGAGAAAGCTGAACATACATTTATCACAGGCAGCACTGACACATCAAAGTGCTGATTATATGCCACTGCAGGGCTACCCAAACTTAATTGCTCCATAGCTGCTCAACATCAATATTGCAAAAAGTTGAATCCCTGTTGATTCAAAGGAAAGGACATAGCCTGTTACATCAAAGATGAAGCTGCCGGGCCAGAGAGAAGACAGCAAGCAATACATGGCAGACAAACAAACGATCTCAGCAGTTTTAATTGCGTCCCTGCCTATTCTGTCCAGGCCTTGTTCTTTCTAGCAAATAATGCCTTAGCGAAAGCTGGGAGTAAAGCCGACGCAGGGCACAGGGAAGGCACTAGAGTGTTACTGCGGAGTCACTGTGGTTACACCCAAACCACACTGAAGGAGAAAAAGCAGGAGCAAGCTAAAAAGATCTGAGCTACTCTATCATGCTGGGAGGTTGCTCAGTTTTCTTTTAACAGTTACCACTCAGACCATCATGAAGAGTAATTATGCTGGAGAGAAATAAATGAATGAAGGAAAATCCCAAACAACACCTATGACTTATATAGATTTATCACTTCCCAACCACCCAAAACACAGTACATATCCAGAAACCAGGAAAAGAGACACCATTATCCATAAAACAATTTCTAAAACAACAACAAAAAACCAAACTCAATGTCAAAAAAAGCAAGGTAGTGTGGAAAATCAACTCTTTTATGGCTAGAGCACTTCAGAAATTGTCCAAGTCTCCATAACTACGTAGCAGATGAGCAAAGAACAGCACTACAGTCTTCACATTACCTATTTCCCGAGCATCACTGCTTGACACAAGACCACAATCATAAGAACAGGCTCAGTACGGAGACATCCCTCCCTTCCCACACACTGTAACATACCATAATACCTCCTGCTTGGAGTCTTAGCCATGAATCTCACAACTGCTGTTTTTCCTCCTGAAGGACAGGAATCCTATGTTGCATAATCAGAGCTTTCAACATAGTCAGAGCAGAAAGCTTCCCAGAACAAAACACTGAATAACCCAATACCCCCACTTTATTTTCACTCTCAACAGGCTCAGGTGTAAGCGTTCAGATCCAGTCATCAGTTGGGTTTACACACAGCTGTGGGTAAATAAGGGTGGACTAGACTACAGAGAAGGCGAGCAACCATTTCTAACCCAAAAGAGCATCTGACTGTCAAAGCTCTTTCTCTAAAACATACAACAGCAGCTCAAAACCAGAGAGAAACCAACTGCAAGACACGTTTGCTCCACCACCACTGTGATGACTGGACCACAGGAAGACACGGGGCTGTTGGACCGAGCCTGCCCTGAGCAGGGAGGTGCCTGCCCAGCCCTGGAAATCCCGGTTTGGAAGCACAGCTGAGGCAGGCAAGAAGCACTGATTTCCACCTGCACCCAGCAGCGCCTGTGCCAAGAGCCCACCACAGCCCCAGGCCTCTCCAGGTGCTTTATTTACATCCTCTTGGCTTTCGTTTAAGGAGGCCGACAGAAATGTTCTTCTCATGACAGAAAACAAGTAAAAGTCAGGGAGCATAAAAAAATATGACACGCGGAGGCATTTTTGTTTTCTTTCTTTTCCAATACCAGTGGCTTCGCTGCAGTCACTCTTCACTCAACATGAGAGCGCTGGGGTTCTTGTTGAAAGTATTAGGAATATTTTGTGTTAAAACTCAAACTGATGCATAGCTCAAGGCTGCTCGCTGTTGGCCTCAGAGCCCTAGAAGGTAGCTTGCAAACTATGTATTTTTGTGATAAATGGAAAGAACATAAAAATGACCATTTTTCAAATAGTTTTTCATTATTGTGCTTTTATAGTTCAGTCCAGAGCCTGGACTGAACTATAATTTAGATTCTGCTCAGATTCTGGCATCTGTAAATGTACCAGATCTGACATTTACAGGGAATGCCTAACATTGGAGCGAGCCAATTATTTTTGGAAGAAGCATTGCTAGGAATTAATATGCATGGATGTTTTCTAAAGGAAAAGATGTGTTCAGATCTATCATCTTATTGTCACTTAGGCATAGCTTGCAGCAGTGCATGAGCTGCAGAGCGAAGTAATAGTGAAGGGAGGAAAATAACGGTGATAAGAGAATACAGAGTGTAACTGGACACTCTCCATCCCTACGGAATATCGCACCTGCGCAGTGTTGTGCTGTGTAGTATTCTTACACAGTACAGCACAATACTGCACCGGAGGCGTAACACCATGCTCAGGTTCTAGCTCTTTGCTATGGCTCCCGAGGGGCAGCAGGAACTTCCTTCACTGGAGTATATTTGTTGTAGTTGCCAATACCTGATTAAATGCTTGAAGAGAGTCTTATTACTTTATGCACGTAATCTATGTAAAATATATAAATGATACACTTCTATTTCCAAAAAACAGTTCAATCATGTAATTAAGGCTTAATCATCTAAAGCTTTAGTATCTAATGCCATAAATATTTTTACTGAAGTACAAGACTGACACCAATGAAGTCCTTGATAGGATTACCACAGGAGCAGTCATACAGTTCGTGTCTAATAAAACGGGATTAGGATGACTGATAATGAATCATGGCATTTGAAATACATTGTTGGCTGATGATTACATGTTATTTAGTCTTCAAGTGTGGTTTTGGATAAATCCATTATTATCCATATACTTTCGCAATGGTCAAGGAATGTTTTACAAACCAGTTACCTCTCCAAATTTATGACACCTTCTAAGTGCCCCAGAATGATATTTTCCAGTCTGATGAAGAGCTGCCTTAATTTTTTCCCTTGCTGATGGCACGTTTCCCAGTGATTTCCTTCCTATTGGCAACCCCTGCACTGGGGTACAGCAGCAGAACAGCAAAGGCCTTTTGCTCCTGACTCAAAGGCATAAATTTGAGCTTTGCAGTAAACTTGTCCTGAAAGTCAGACCTAGGCAAGTCCAATGCTTATGAGCACAGGACTGTTAGGTCTGGGGGTCCAGGCTGCCAGATACTCCCTTGGCTGCATTAGTTCCTTGCATTAAAGTAGCTAAAAAATCTGGTGTCTCTTAAGTTAGCCCGGTGGCTCACATAGGTGCTTGGCCCTGATCAACAACATTATCTCTCGAAGTTTAACAATCCACGGTTAACTTTTCACCTACCACAATTCTACTGGATTTTGTAGCACAAACAGAAGCATGTGGTATTTTCGAAGTGAAAATGCTTCAAGTTTTGGAGGATTTTTTGGGAAACTTTTGCTTCACAGAGGAAAATAAGAACATAAAGCAATGGGTATGATGTAAAATATGTGGTGTGGGAAATTTTCCCACAAGAAATGTGCCAATCAGAACACATTCTTGGTAATACATACAGGACAGATGGATATCTTAATAAGCTCAGGACATAAGTCTCCAGCAAAGGACTTGTTCATTTGCCTTGAGGATAAAAAAATACTTCTGTGGCAGCATTCTCCCAGATTTCTCCAAATTATTCAGACCATAAAGTTACTGGGGAGTAGACAACAAGAAAACCACAGCAAGTAGACCTGGAGTAGCCTGAAACTGGCCTGGTCAACTCGTGTGCTTCAGCACCGCTGCCAAGAGGAGCAGAGCTTGCGGTGCACCAGGGAGAGCAGCCGAAGCCACAATGTCACTACGATCTGGTGCCTGACCCTTGCGTGCAAATGAGCTACAGAAACTGTTGTCTGAAATCATCACATCTCCAACCTCAATTTCCTACAAGTATCCGAGGATTTGACAGTGTCCACATGAATTTCAAGAAGCGGGAAAGAACACTTGCATTTTCTATTTGCAGGAGCTGGATTCAGTCAGCCCTACTTAGTGAAAAATCGATGGAAAACACTGTGAGTTGAAATGTTATTTCTGAACTGACTGCTCTCCTGTGAGACTCTCATTCAGGGTAACTGCGCTTTAATACTATTTTTTTTCCAATTCATTAACTATCTCTTAATTGCAAACGCTGAGCCAAATTTCTGAGGCTGAACGGAGCTGCGTTGTTTGCATCAGTGCTTGAGAGCAGCGTTCACCTCAGACCTCACGTAATAGTAATAGCAGTTGCTAAGAGATCTCAAAGGGAAAACACCCTTTTGATTGCAGCAGGGGCTGTGGGGAAGCTGACAGGCAGACGAAGAGGCTGAGAAGGAAACACATTGAAGATGATATGGCTATGAAAAAGAGGTTCCCGCTCCTTTAGCACATTCGGATTTTCAATCATATCTCACTTTATTTGTAGGAAGCTAAAGAGCTACACACCCTGTTATAAATACGGACATGAAACTCCCAGTGACGTTGCATCAGGAGACGTTTGTCAATAGAAACAGGAGCCTTTTCTAAGGACAAAGGAGGCTGGAGCATAGTACAAAAGAATGGCTGCAGACTGGAAAGAGAGTGCTGGAGTACCGGAGAGGTGGGCTGTCATGCCACTGCATTAAACTGCTGTCTTTAGGAACGTAATTCCTAGCATTCTTATTCTCCCTCCTGTTAAGCCGGTTCTGTTATCAAGGAATAAAAGTATATATCAACTTCTTTTTTCTTTTGTTTGTTCTGGCTCTTGCACTTCCACGCCAGTGCCTGTCTCCTGGGTTAAACAGGCTGCTCCTCCCTGCCCAGCAACGCTCTTTCTTGCCACCTTTTCAGCTGCTGCTGGCACTCGTGCTAATAATACTTGTGCTAACGTAATCACACTCCAAACAAAGCAAGGGCAACACGCTGACACCCCTACCTAGTTTTTAAACTGACAGACTCCCACTAGGCCTGGGAACACGCAGATTACCAACAGCACGCTGCCAATGGCAGCAGGAGGGAGACACCCTCGATTTGCCCTGGTAGCCCAGGGTAGGACGAGTGAAGCCAATACCAGTGTCCCACCGGAGAAAAGTCTGGATAACCACAGTGACCAGTCGGGCTTACACAAAAAACCTGCCTCCCGCAGTCCAACTGAGGACATTTTCTGTCGCAAAGTAGGAAGTGGGTAAATAGAACAAAGCAAGGTGCGGGATCCAGCTGGCTTGCGTTCACTTGCAGCTCTGTGACCGATTTTCCATATGGCTTAGAGAAAGTTCGCTGCCGTTCAGCTTCTCCATCTGTAAGCCGGGTATAGCGATACTCATCTCTGTTTGTAGTAGAGTTGAGGGGCGTAGTTTCATAATCTGCACTGGAATTTTCACTAAAGGGCTATTAGTACGTCAGCTACAATCTTCCATTTACGTCTGGTTGTGAAGGATACAGAAAACATCCAAAAAAGCGTTAATCAAGTGCTAATCTTGCTGCTAATTATTTTAACTGCTTACGTTTGGAATTTCTGTATATGTTTCTTTTACTTTCCTTCTCTAAATGGGAGTAAAATGTACAAAAGGGCAGGTATTTCCTCCTTTCTGGTCCTACTCCACCTATTTATTGGGCCATACTACATGCCTGGGAGTTTCATAATGGGAATTGGAAATGGAATTAAAGAAAAGGAAATTGCTACAAATGAAGCAATTTCCTGGGTGTAAACAGCGCTTGTAATTTTGAAGAACAGATTTAACATGAAAACATATTTTGTTCTGTCAAACAAGTGTGATGATTTGTTGTTAGATACTATTTAGGCGAGAACACTAACAAATAACCTCATTATGACTGCTGATGACATAAAAGACCAAGAGCTGAACACTGAGGTCCTAATTTGGGCAAAACTCCAGAACTTCACTGATACTTTTGTCTAAGTAATTACCATTAGAATCTGGTCTTGGCAGGTTCCAACCCCAATGGATAACAATACACCCTGGATTAAGTTTTCAAAAATTTGGTAACTTGCTTTAAAAAAAATAAACTGAGACTGTAGGAGCTAAATCCCATCAACTTCCACCACAAGTCAAAAACTCAGCGCCTTGTTTCATGACACCATTTCGACACCTGAGTGTCTGCACTAAGGCATCTGGGATCTCAAATGCATGACTTGGATAGGCGCTGGGCATCCGCCTCATCCAGCCTCTGTGCAAGTCCCACTCTGGCTGCATCATCTTTTGAGACAGACCGATTGTGGTCTTTAGACCACAGGCACCATCTCGCTGTGGCAATGCCCTCCAAGAGCTCCTGTTCCCACGGGAGCTTCAAAAGCACTGAAGAATGCTGCCTCCTGGTGAGCGGCAGGGCACACGTGCCACTCATTGTGGCTCTAGTTACCCAAATCCCATTGAAAACCCATTCCCCGCTTCTTTTGGAAATAGCAATTTAAGCTTCTACTCACTTAAACCTCTTTAATAATTTCCTTCCTGCTTATTTCAGCATTGAGGGATGGACGTTGAGAATTGGTCCCCATATCTGTGAGTGGCTTTAAATGCAAAAGATTCAGTTAATTTGTCAAAACTAAACGCCACTGCTTGAAGTTGCCGGATAAACGAATAATTTCTGAACATCTTAGCAGGTAACGCGGTTGACCAGCCTACAGACAGATGTGTTGATAGTTACCTTGTTTTGAACAGTTCGGGCTAATTTTAGTCTTCTGAGAAGTCCACTGAAGTTACCTGGCTGCCATGAAGAATGAATTTGGTGGTGTTTATTTTCTGCACATTCTATGACTGAAAAGAATACGAGTACTACATCTGCAAACGCTGCTTCCTGCCAGTTCGCATAATTCTTTTTTTTGGAAACCCTTTGAAGACTTTGGATCAAATTTAAAGGTATTAAATTCCATTTTAGCCTTTACTCTTCCACATCATGTGGCCTGATGAATATGTACGACACAGGTGTAAAACAATGTCAAAAAACGTCAGAGAATATATCTGCTGCAATGTGTGAAATGAATTTCACTGCCACAGACTGATGTATCACTGAGGCATAACATTTGGTTAGTTGTCTATCACAGCAGCAAAAGTAAATTATACTTCAGCAATCCTGGATGTACTAGAGGTAAGAAAAATCATTCATCCAAGAATAATCAACTTCTGGAAATCATTCACAGCTGCTATAACTGAGCACAATGCACCAGCAATTAGTTGCGCATCGTTGCTTTCCAATTGCACAAAGCTGACTGCAGTGGGGGTGGTGAACATTTGTTAAACTAGGTTTTATATGAAATAAGAGATCACCTGGAGGAGGACTATTACTGGAATTTACATTTCAGGTCATATCTGGGAATTTACATTTCAGTTGTAGAATGTCTCCACTTGGCTTTCACAACTAATGATGTCATAGATCAAAGATACTGGGTATCTTAGAAAGCCCTGCTGGAGAGATACAATGAATAATTCAACGTTTGCAGACCAGCTCCTACTCTTATTTGTACAGGGATTAATAAGAAGCGATTCCATTGAAATCAAAAGAAAATTTTATTCCGGTATGAGTGATACCAGAAGGAGAGAAACAGACTGCACCCATGGTTTTACTGCCTTCACAGTCGGTGTCAGGCCCAGATTCAGTCCACCCAGGTTAAATGAAATACCTGAGGTTTAAAGCTATCTTTTACAGTGCACGAAGAGGGTGGCACTTTGAGAGGGAAAAGAACTCCAAACTATAGAGAAGATTAAGGCAGCTAAACTCCTACGTCAAGAATCTCATTGAAACATTTGATGATAGACCAGATGAATTCATTGCATACCCAGTGAAGACAGTGAAAGCAGAGATCTGAACGGTAATGAAGCGCCTGCGTTTGGATGAAGTACAAATGAGAACACTATTCTTTTTTATGAACGTTTTGCAATAGCAAGAGGGAGCGAGCCTGATAGTATTTTGTTATAGGCTTCTATGTACTCCTACGAAAAAAAAAAGAAATAAACAAACAAATCTATGAAGAAGTAGGTATTAAAGGCCCCAGTTATAGTCTCAAAAATTCTGCTGTTGGATTGTACTGAGTGTCGCCATTTGGCACTGTCCAAAGAGTGTACACAAACTCCATGCTCGGATGCACATGTCAGTCTTTACTGGTAAACCCATGAACCACTCTGTTCTCCCACTCGGCTTCCTCCTATACTCAGCTTCAGTCCCACAGAAAAGTTTCCAGTCGGTGCCCTTTCCATGCTTTCCCAATCACATTTGTCTCATGAGTTTAATGAAGAAGGGACAAAAGAGCCAGCAGGTCCCAAAGAACCGCTAGATGAAAACGCTATCTAGCAAGGTTATGTTGGATACAGAAGGCTGTATCTTCTAATATCAGAAGTCTAGTTACACGTTTCATACAAACGTAAACCGATTTTTTTTAAAATTTTTTTTTTTTTTAAGGAGAGACTCATACGTGACTTCTCATGTTTGTATGGACATAGTCATGTGCAAACATTCAATAATTTCACCAGTGCAGCCAGGGTTTGTGTACATTTTACACTGAGAAGCTGCATTACTAAAGGATGACAGAAGAAATCATATTGGAGCATGATAGGCCAAAGTAACTTAATTAATTATTTTCTGTTGTAAAACTGGAAGCCTCTTGGAAATATGTTTACACAAGTTACATAAAGACAGAGATTACAGGCTTTTAACACAACTCAAATGCAAAGTAATCATAATCATTGCCCTTTTTTTTTTTCAACTAAGTCAAAACATGGACAAAATTATTAGAAATGTCAAATGGCAATATTTGCTGCTCAACCTTGGAGTACCTCTTCAACATTTAGATTTATGACTCAATGAAATCAATAAGAGCAGCAATTGCAGCAGACAATAATCTGAGGGAATATACAATGGCCAAAATTAACTCCGAGTAGGAGATGACTGTAAGAGGATAATCCAAAATAAGGAAGCCTGAAGAAGAATAGCTCTTCCCACATAACCAGTAAAAAATAAAAAATAGCATGTTGTGCAGAATTTGAAAGACAGTACGAAGATTTCTTTTCTGGAAACTCTCTTTTCTGGCATTTCTTTTTTTCTGATAAACAGAGACAGCAATGCACAAGAAAAATGAAAATTTAACTGAAGTATATCACAAAGCCTCAGCTATCACGGTGGGCAGTTCCTGGGCACCCAGGCTCAAAAAGAAGCTTTCAGGTGCCTTACATTATACTTTCTGCTCTGATTCGGTGCCATGATTTGCGAAGACTGAAGTGTAACAATAAACTTCTGATGGAACTTAAACAAGAAGTAACCGATCTCTTTATAAAAACACAAAGCTCAATACAAAACCAGCTCCTATTCAACAGCCGAGAAAGAAAAAATAAAGTCCATGGTTACTCTCCCAGCCTCAGGTGATTTGTGGCTCAAGGCTTCCTTCCTCTACACTGATCTTCTCTCCGTAACTTTCCTTTTACAGTCTCCTCCTATTCTCGTCTTCACTACTTCTTCTATCCTAATACTCATCCTAGAGACAGCCTCCCCAGTCTTGAAGCCTCAGATGATTTTCTGATTTTTCATTTAAATCCTTCCTTCAAACACCTTTCTTCCCTGAAGCTAAGAATGCTTTACTGCAACTCCTGCAACCATGCTGAAATGATTCTCCGTCCTTGGTCTGCTGTTTCCTGTGTTGCTTGTATGAGTGGCTTATTCTGTTTTCATAAGAAATTTCTTCAGCAGTCTCTATATCTCTTTATGCTGCTGTGCAGGAGCTATTTCATTGACACTGCACAAGTGAGCCATACGTCTAGGAAAGTTAATAGAAAAGCCCCAAATTACAGCAGACCGTTCAGTAAAAGCAATAATCAGGAGCAGTAAATATCATTATCATTTACAATTAGAATATATACACTATCCACCAGTCTGGCAGTTCAAAAGCGAACTACATCAGTAGGCTATTTTGTTTCGAATAATTAGCTTTATAAGAGAACATTGATCAAAGGCATTGGTAGCGAGTTTAGTGAAGTGTTCGTCATGTACAAAGTACCTGGAAAATTGCTCAGACCTGAACTCAGCTCAGCCAAAATAAGGTAAACCATAAATAATCAAGGTTAAAGATGAACTGTCAGATCTGAACAAAGGAATTCCACAGACAGGAAAGCATGGCTTCAGTCTCGGCAGCAACGGATGGTTTTTTAATGAGGAACCCTTGCAGGCCTTCAGAACTTCGCTATCAAAATAGTTGGATCATACCTGCTCTGAACAGCTGCTTACCTCTTGGCTGCAGCGACCAGTAACGTGCTGTAGAAAACGCAGCCGATCGTGCTCCTTCTTCACACAGCAAAATAACTGTCAAGGGAGGGAGAGCAGGTCACCTGTGTGAAAGCTGTCCAGTGCCACAAGAAACCTACAATGACACAAATGCAAAGTTCTTGATGCCATCTACTTTAATGAAAAGACAGTGAAATGTTTGAGATGTGGGGAAAACATCATATTTTGTTGTGAACAGAGAAAACAATTCAGGCTTTTCTGCTCATCCTGCTGACACACGGGGCAAGGTCTCATCTGTTGCTCAGGGCCGCCCAAACAGCTTACTGTAGAAACTAAAGTTTAGTAAACACTTGCCTTCTATATTTTTTTGCACGTTTACAGCTAGCTAATGAAAGGTTCCCCTAAAGTGAGTGAAAACATTAATATTTCTCCTATGAAATCTCCTATATTTGTGAAAAAACCTGTCATAATAAGCCTTTCTGTTCTCCAGTATTGCTGGCAAAAGATCTGTTGTGGCCAACTTGCGATACTGCCCCGTGCTACACAGACACCTCTGGTAAGGAAAACCGGAAGCACTAATTGATTTAAGCGAGCACCTGTCTGAGGTCGGTGGTTTTTGACCCTCACCATTGGGACTGAAAGCACAGAAATTGTATCCCCCTGCCAAATCTTAGTCCGACTCATATGCAGACTCATAGGGATAGTTTTAAACCCTGTAGAACAGTTTACTTAATTACGTATAATAGCTTATAGCCTATATTTCTTGTACTCCTAATTAGATAGAGATAACTAGTTTTCCAAGCACATTAGACACGTTTTTTCCAATATAGAAACAAACCAAAATTTCAAGTAATTCACCATGCACCTGCTGAACTCACTGTAAGTTTATTAATTCCTTATTCCTGTTTCTGCGGAGCAGGGAGGGAACCGCATGTGATAACGTTAAAAATGTACTCTAACCAAATGGTTGTTTTAGTGATATAATCAATAAAAGTAAATTAGAGGAGGACAACGAGATGCTGCCTGAATTAGTTTCTAGTCCTAGGAACACTTAAAGTAACTGCAGTCACCTTCCCCCTCCCGGCAACGGAGCAAATGCCAGCATTATTCCTCTTGCTCTTTTAATGCCACCATCAACCTATTGGCTAATACGTGTCACTAAGAAAAAGTTACACTTTCTCATTCCTTGTTGAAGTTCACATTCAAGACAAAACTCCAAGGAACTGAATTTGACCTTGAAACCGATTCCAAAAATTTGGCTTGTGCACTCCCAGTTGAAAGAAAACCAGGGATCCTGGCTCAAGGGTGAAATGGAAGCCTTGTTTGAACTATAAAATTAGTGCAGTTTGAGAAAAATGACTGTATAGTACGGGAACATAAATTAAAGGTAAATCATGAAAACAATGAAGGTTTTTTTAAAAAAAATAAAATCACTTTCCGTTAAAAGTCAATTATTTTGCTAGAAGGTCAATGTATTTTCAGTAATAACACTGTTCACTAGTAGACCATGAAGACCTGTATGCGCCTGAAATATGTAGATCTTTTAATATGCACAACAGAAACTGAATGTTGGAACAGCGTCAAACAGTCTCTGCAAAATTACAATGCAAGTCGGACCACATGAAGTAATCAAAGTCTCAGTTTATTAAAATGTGTTATTTATGACTTACAGAAAATATTTCTTGTCTGAGAAAGAGAAATGAGTTAAGAATTAACCCTTTTAATATTAAAAAGGTTTCTTTTTTTTCATTAAACTTACAAATACTGAATTTTATTCATGAAGCAGGGAAAACAGAGATGCCAAGTCTCCCACATTATCATCGACTGGATTCATTCTCTCGCTAATAAATCTTCTGATTCACACGTTCTTTTTGCAGCATCGTAATGCCTTCCCCTACTCCCTACGGGGTAGGGTTCCTGACATCCTCCATGTCAAGAGTGCCGTGGCTGCTGGCAGTGTGTGCCATAACTACAACTAAGCAAACAGGGATTTGAAGGCTTGCTTGAAAATGGTTAATGGTTGTCTTACACCAATGGTTGTCGTGATACGTTGCCAAAAGTAAGATAAAATAGGTTGGGTCCTCCTGGATCAATCCAGTCAGGATGAATACTTTTTTTTTATCTTGTTTAAAAAAAAAAAGCTTTGACAGTCTTATTTTGTTTATTTTATGGTCTCATCCTTCTGTTCACAAGCATATCTTAGCCAAAAAAAAATTAAGGACCAGTATAATACTCCCCACCCCTGATGCTCCCTATAATAAATTTGAAAAGCTTGGATTTGTCTCATCTGACTTGAGAAACTCGTCGCCAAACTCTATCCCCACAACCACACGCAGCCTGCACCAGCTGCTCTGGCAGCTCACTATTCCAGCCTCAAGGCAGGATTGGGCTTTCAAGGTATACCCCGTAGTCCCCCGCGCCCGCTTGAGTAACACAGACGGGAGAAACTGAGCAACAAGTCAGTCATTGCTCGATACGGCTCTGCCGCCATGGACTCCAGTCCTTGAGGGAGCCTCAGGTTGTCGCTACTGCGTGCAGCGGTGCCTGCTTCAGGGAAGACATCTGCACCTCTCATACGTGGACACACTCTCACCTCCTTATTTCAGTTTTGATGCGTAATAGTTTTTAAGATTACTTAGATTTTGATGTGGAATGTCGTTATTTTGCGTGTCGCTTGGAACATTTGCCCTTTTCAGGCAATTTTGTGCTGTGTCTCTTATTCCAACTTCAGCTCTTCAGCAAAAGTTGAAAAAAAATACATTTTTACATAAAAGAAACGTAGAAAAAACATATTTTGACTTAAACATAATTCACAGGGCGAATCATTAGTTAATGATTTCCTAGGTTTTCCTAGTTAGGACTGCTTGGGTCAATATATCCCAACCAGCTCAGGTGACACCCGGGTGAGAACGCTTTAATATGATCAGCAAGTCCCAAATCCATCCAGAACAAATGTGGAAGACAGAGGAGATATCCGCTGCTCGCTGCATGTGCGTGCTAAATATACTGCTGTCAAAGCAATAGTCCTGAATATCGAGCAAGCCTTGAAGTAAGTATTAGCGTGTTACATTCCAACAAGACGGCAGTCATAACCGATTGTTCTGCTCTTGCCCATGTTAGCCCGAGTACGTATTTGAAAAGGCAAAGGCTGGTTTCAGGCGGGGGAAGGAAGAGACACATCAACAGGCATTGCTGGGTGGAGCACAGCAGCAGCAACCCGGCAACGCCGATGGTATGAAGGAAGACAACTCTTAGCACGTGGCCACACTTGTACGTGATTTCTAGAAGTGTCTTAAGTCAGACTTCTTACTCAAGTAGCGCAGTTATATTAAAGGGTTACATAAATATACAATTAGACAAAGAAATACCCTCGGTCTAGTGAGTTTTTTTGTTATAATACAGGAAAATGCCTTTAACAAATGACAATTACTTGCACTGCATCTGTTCAGTGAGGGTTTGTTGTTTTTTTTAAAGTCACAATATTGAAATGGTAGTGGGTTTAACACTTTGCAAATGCTTTTAAGTCTGAATACTTCAGACCTGAAGTAAGTCTTCCCTTAGGGATTTAATGTATTTAATTATCTCTGAAGTTTTATCCATCATAATAGCTAAGTGAAATCATTGCTCTTGTATAGAACAAAGGGGAGCCAAACATATAAATCAATATTTGATTTTTTAAAGTTATTTACTGGAGTAACGCATGACAGACACTGAAACAGTAAAAGAATTCCCAATAATTATTTTTTTACAAAAAATGAACAAAAGGGTATTTTAAAACAAGAAAATTCAAGGCTAATTACTCCAGAGAGATGGAAATATACTCAGCAGCATGGTGGGAAAGACAGAAAGATGAACAATGGAGACTTTTAATTACTTTCGCATTAATTCCAACCACAGGTTCAGGTAGGACTTGACTGGTCACTGTTTATATAAAAGTGATCTTGTAGTTGCCTCAAGTCACAAGACTTTCCCAAGAGCTCAGGGTAGCTAAGCCATTTTGTGAGTATCATTCCACTAGGAATGTCTCATTTCTTTTTTCTTTGTGGTCATGTACAAATGCAAGCTCTAGAGTTTTGAAAGGGCATGGGGAGATGGACTGTTTTCCCATTCTACTCCTTTAACCAGTCACAGCCTTCCATCACCAAGACACACAAAACTGTAGATCCCAATGCAACCAGAGGCTGAAACTACATTTAGAATCAGTTCCTGCCTTCTAGCAAAAGTGAGATTTTTCTTATTATTTCCTCCTGTCTGTGTAGGGGAAAAAGGACAGAGGAAAAGGTCAGATTTCCTCTTCTTTTCCAGAACTTTAACGTGGTCTGGAGCCCCCCTTGTGTGGTCCAGTCCTATGGTCTCTACCTCCTGCTCTCCTATCCAAAACCCCGATCTCTCTCCAAGCCAAGATCTCAGCCTTGGGTTTCTGTATCTCCTGCTTTTCCCAGTTGCACTTGTCCACATCATGCAAGGCATATGTACACCCCAGGTCTCGTTCTCCATGGACTCTGTGGCCTGAAGGTCATGAAACTTGTAGCCCTTACCTGTGATCTGCGTGTATGACCTCCCCTGCTTCAAAAGGCCAATTCCCCAGCTGCAGCTTGCTTCCCCTCTCCCCTGATAAACAACCTCTGTGTCTCCGTCCTTCTCTCCACCCTCATGAGACTTCTTGTGACCCCCTGACCTCCCTATGGCCCAACGTAGCCTGTCACCTCCTGACACATCAGATAAGATCAAATGAGAGAGGGCTGGGGCGTGCTGAGCTGCAACTTGCTATCTGTAATTTGGCCACCTCTGCCTGACATACATAAAACGTGTGAGGACAGCTTAATTCAGCCGGTGTATATTTTGCATTCCGATTTAGCATACAAACACCGCATCACATCTCGTTAAACTGTACACTAGTACATCCACACTTCTATAACATTTGAATGTAAATTGTGAACTGTAAATCCATACGGTATTTAGGGGATTACATAAAGGTTGCAGAACACGCCAATTTACTTTTACTTATATTCCTAAACTTTGTTTTACGTTACATATATTTCCTATCACATTACTAAATACACAATCTAAAGGGATATAATTTGAATCGTTTCCCAACCAGGCATAAAAAATTGATTAAATCTCAAGTACGTTAATCAATGCTTTGCCTCTTGGCATTAATTCCTCACCCCCCCTCCCCTGGTGAGTGGGGGTTCTTGGAGCTGGCTGTCACTGGCTGCCAGCTGAACTGCCACTGAAGCTGAGAGCCGGAGCAGCAGTCACAGAGGAAACGATTATATCAGCATTACCGTGCTGACACACCATTATTGGAGTCAATACCAGCGTAAAAGTGGAGTAACACAGTAGAGAATGAGAACCCGAATTCCGCCAAAATCTCGCATCTCTCCGGCAATACCTGTAATTCATGTGTTCTCCCTCCAGGATTTGAGACACTCGGAGATCAGCAGGGCCACTCCCTGTTCAGAGAGACAAAGGCAATGCCATCTCCTCTGATAAGGAAATTCAAAGCATTTCCTTGGATTTATCATCACCCAAAGTTTCCTGGCCCACGGAATTTCTGACCATGTAGGGTACGATCTGGCTCTCATCTCCTGTGCTATTGCAAAAGATACAAATGAAAATGCGTTACCCCACAAATACATTATGGAGAGATTTGACAGAAATCAGCAACCCGTGGTTTATTCTGCTGTATATTGCTATTGCTGACAACAGTGGAGTAAGAGCTTTCAAAGAGACAATCCTATGGAATGCCAATTAACAATGTAGAAAATTGAGGCATATGGAGGAAAACAACTTGCACACCTTCACAAAGGGAACCAGGACTTGTCCAGGGAATAGAATCCAAGAGTCCATGTCACAAATCACTGTTATGTGTCACACATTTGGTAAACATCACAGTCAATAACAAATGGTAAATGTAATCTGTTTCAGATACGCATTGGGAAACATCCTGATTAGCATTCTTGTTATTTCCCGTGAAGAAGATGCAGTGAAGGACCATAAAACTGTGCCACGTAATGCAGGATCAGTTCCAGATGAAAGCTGGAAGAAATAGAACCGTAAGTACAAACTGACCAAGAAAGCGGATGTTCTGTACCACCAATACCTGGACAGACATTCAATTAAAGCAAAATAAATTATCCCAACTGGGTTGTTAGAGAGTGAGTTACTGGGCTGTTTTGGTTTTTGTTTAAAGGTAACCCTCCAGCAATTAGATACCAATCACATCACCACCACCACGTTACAAACAGGAAAGGAGCTCCAGTCCAACATATGCACCCAGGTTTCTTTAATCCTTTTTCCTTTCAGGCAAATTCCAGACTATTCCCACCTGCCTGCCGAACCCTTGCTGATCAATGATCCTGTTGAACTGAAAGTGAACCCGCTGCAAAGGGTTAAGGTGGCTGCAGTGTCGCAGAGCCAACTGCATGGAAAACAAGATGTATAAAACACCCCTGAAGAGATAACAGTGGTAATACTACTAATGTCCGGCTTAGCAGGTGTCTAACATGGACTATTTCTTTCGTTTCATTAAATAAAAGGATCATAATAAAGCGTAAAAACTATAGGAGTTTTGAAAAGGACTGAGGTGTTACTTGTGAGAGACTACTACCCTTCTTTAACAAGCCCTAAAAATATCAAGAAGGGTGCCATGGGCACAATACCTTCTTGAGGCACCAGCTTATAGATTTATAGCATTTAGGGGAAAACAACAGCTATCTGACGAGAAATATGCCCGTTCTTCAGAAGGTGCAATAAGAGCCTTGAAGTGGCTTGAAGCTCTTTGGCTTATACCCTTAGAGGGGACATTGAGGACACCAGGAGAGGTAAAGTTTACCAAGCCGAGCTTCGGCTGTCCTGACACCGAACTGCAAGTGCCACACTGCACAGGCCACCAGTCACTCCTCAGGAGTCATCCTCTGCTTGGCTGCTTCGTTAACAGTGTCAGCAAAAGGGCCACTTGGCAATAATAGTAATGTTTATATTAGGGCATCTGTGCTTTGCAAACAGCATCCAGAATGACCTGCCTTACAGAATTCACTAAACTTCCTTTAGAACATAAAAAAATTCTGTCACTACCTACCTGGACTCATTTTGCATTGGCTGTCTGCTTGTATACGTGACATATTTTTCTGTAGAAGTCTGGAATATACGGATTAGGAGACTGCAAAATGGATATTGTTCAAAATTTTGCATGTTCTACTTCATATTCAGATTCTCTCCTCTGATTTAAGTTTCACAGTCTGCTCTTTCTTGCCCCCCTCCCCATTTATTTATTTTTTTAAAATGTTTTCCAGAAAAAAGATTAAGTTATATTTTTGCCACAGCACTTGGTTTTCAAGAATTCTGTCACTGGAATTTGTGAGGATTATCTCGATCTGGAAAAGATTCCCCCTTCCTTCATTCATACCTCGGGCACGTACTAACAAGTCATGGCATTTAATGAATGTCAGAGAACGAATCTTAGCAGCATGCTGACAGAGTACTGACATACAGCGGTGACACGTGTTATCTTCCGGGCCAGACTGATGGGCCATATGATTATGCATGCCACCCTGTACCAATCCGGCTTCAACAGAAGACAATGGCAACAGAAAATTTTAACGCTCATGATCTCATGAGAAAATGAACCTGCCATTTCACAACAAGGTAAAGCACTAACAAGTATTTGCACTGTCCTAGCTATAAACCTAAAAATTCTTTTCAACAGATATGATTAATTTGCTGCTTTTGCGGTACTGCCAGCCCCTCACGCTTTCAAAAGTCATGAGTCAATCCCCAAAAGCTCATCAGATAGGCTTAAAAGGGAGCTCTCTCTCTTTACATATAAATATATGTATATATATATAAACACACATACGGATTACTCTTTGCCTTTGGCATATCGAATCTTGAGGACTGAGGATTCATTTTCAAATTTTCAAACTTTTTTTGCTGCAAACTAAGGGAACTTAAGTAGCTGGTTTTAATAAGCAGGTGAAATTATAACATGAATGATTACATTCAGGAACTAACTCATTTTGAAAATAGAAAACAGTAGTGTTCTGTTGTTCAATATGATTTAGCAAAACCCTTAAAGACGCTATAGAATTCAAATTATTGCACTCAGACAACATTTCTGGATGGCAGTTTTTAAGGGGCAGCGTCAGAGGTTCTGGCATTCAGTGACGAGATCACAGCTGAAATCAGGATCCTTTAGACAAGATATGAAACTGCCCGATTGGGCAGAAATTACACTTTCAAAATTCTACTGGATTATAATTACAGTCCACATGTTTCCCATTTCAAAGATAAAAATTCTTGGACAGTAAGAGTTAAGTATAAATAACGGACAAATTCAAAAAGTGGACCAGTGGGGATCACTGTGAATTAAGTAAAACATGTACGTTTCTTTCATTTTCTATACAAAGTTTAGGATGACCAGTTTGCTCTGAGGAACATTTTGCTCATCAAGACTGTTCTAATGAAAGAGCATCTGATCATCTTTATTATTAAATAACTAAGTTAAAAGCCTCCAGAAGCCTCAGAGAATGAGGTTGGGTTCATCGTCATAACTTGTTCAAGAGCATACTACCCTCAACAAAGTAGGAATCAGACTGGAAACTTCCTGAAGTCAGACCCTCTGGAGATATGGAATACTTCCTCATTTGGATTAAGGCAAAATACAGTACTGGAATGGTTTTCTAAAGATATTTTTTTCAAGTTCAAAATTTTCCAGTAAACCAAAACATCAATAACCAAAAGAGTTAATGTAATCCTAAAGCCTAATCCAAACACCCCTGAAAACAAGGGAAGTCTTTGCTGATTTTAATCCAGGTCTGCCAAAGGGACATTGGACAGACAGCACCCAGGATGGCAATGCCCGGTTTCTGAAGTGTTTGTATGGATAGACCAGTCACACCGTGTGTTTGATTTGAATTGTTATTTTTTTTCCTAGAAGGGACATTACAATTTTTCACTGTGTTATTGCATCATCAATCAGATACTTAAAAATATTTGCAGGTATCAATGGCTACAATCTCTAACCTGTGTGAAGCGGCCAAAATTACTGTTCTATCTACGCTGAAAGTGAGACATAGAGGTCAAGTGATTGTCCGGGAGACTTGAGTCATCCTCTGAGCTCTGCACAAAGCAAAGGGAGAACTAGGATCAGAACAAAAGATCACAGGGCAGCAGGAGAGCACCTGGAGTGCAGCACAAAGGCATTCCAGCCACCCCAGGCAGTAAGTCAGCTAAAGCCCTCGTAGAATTCAATCTGGCCAGGGATGTCAAGGGCAACAAGAAAAGCTTCTACAGGTACGTCAGTGATAAAAGGAAGATTAAGGAAAATGCAAGCCCTCTCTGGAAGGAAACAGGAGACCTGGTCACCCAGGATATGGAGAAGGGAGGTCCTGCTTAACCAACCTGATCTCTTTCTATGACCATGTGACCCACCTTCTGGACATGGGGAAGGCTATGGACATTGTCTATCTGGACTTTGGTAAGGCCTTTGACACCGTTCCCCCACAGCATTCTCCTGGAGAAGCTGGCGAATCACGGCATAGACAAGTGTACTCTTCACTGGGTTAAAATCTGGCTGGAAGGCCGTGCCCAGAGAGTTGTGATTAATGGGGTGAAATCCTCTTGGCGGCCGGTCACCAGTGGTGTCCCTCAGGGCTCAGTTTTGGGGCCGGTTTTGTTAATATCTTTATCGATGATCTGGATGAGGGGGTTGAGTGCACCCTTAGTAAGTTTGCAGATGACACCAAACTAGATGGGAGTGTTGATCTGCTCGAGGGTAGGAAGGCTCTACAGAGGGACCTGGACAGGCTGGATCGATGGGCCAAGGCCAACTGTATGAGGTTTAATAAGGCCAAGTGCCGGCTCCTGCATTTCGGTCACAACAATCCCAAGCAACGCTACAGGCTTGGGGAAGAGTGGCTGGAAAGCTGCCCGGCAGAAAAGGACCTGGGGGTGCTGGTGGACGGCCAGTTTAACATGAGCCAGCAGTGTGCCCAGGTGGCCAAGGCCAACAGCATCCTAGCCAGTATCAGGAATAGCGCGGCCAGCAGGAGTAGGGAAGTGATGGTGCCTCTGTACTCGGCACTGGTGAGGCCTCACCTCGAGTGCTGTGTTCAGTTCTGGGCCCCGCTGTACAAGAGGGACATTGAGGTGCTGGAGCGTGTCCAGAGGAGAGCTACCAGGCTGGTGAAGGGCCTGGAGACCAGGTCATATGAGGAGAGGCTGAGGAAGCTGGGCATGTTTAGCTTGGAGAAGAGGAGGCTGAGGGGAGACCTCATTGCCCTCTACAACTACCTGAAGGGATGTTGTAGAGAGGTGGGGGTTGGCCTCTTCTCCCAGGTGGATAATGACAGGGCCAGAGGAAATGGCCTGAAGTTGCGGCAGGGCAGGTTTAGATTAGATATTAGGAAGAATTACTTTACTGCAAGAGTGGTCAGGCACTGGAACAGCCTGCCCAGGGAGGGGGTTGAGTCACCATCCCTGGAGGTGTTTAAGAAACGTCTAGATGTAGCACTTCAGGGCATGCTCTAGTGGCGGAGTCTGTAGGTTGTTTGGTTGGACTGGATGATCTCAAAGGTCCTTTCCAACCATGAAGATTCTATTATTCTAAGGCTGAGGTGCTCAACAACGTTTTTGCTCAGCCTTCACCAGCAAGTGCTCTAGCCACAATGCCCAAGTGGCAGTAGGCAAAGGCAGGGACTGGGAGAACAAAGAACTGCCCCCCGTAGGAGATCAGGTTTGAGACCATCTTGAGGGTGCACAAGTCATTGAATCATAGAATCATAGAATCCAAGTCCATGGAACCTGATGAGATACATCCATGGGTCCTGATAGAACTGGCGGATGAAGTTATTAAGCCACTATCCATCATATTTGAGGAGTCGTGGCAGTCCAGTGAAGTTCCCACTGTCTGGAACCAGTTTTAAAAGAGAATATTTAAAAGAGAATATTAAAATAACCATTTTAAAAAGGGAAAAAAGGAAGACCAGAGGAACTACAGGCCAGTCAGTCTCACCTCTATGCCTGGCAAGATCATGGAGCAGGTTGTTCTGCAAACCATACCAAGGCACATGGAAAATAAGGAGGTGATTGGTGACAGCCAACATGGCTTCACTACGGGAAAATTGTGTCTGACAAATTTGGTGGCCTTCTACAACAGGGTTACTGTGTTGGTGGGTAAGGGGAGAGCAAATGACATCATCTACCTGGACTTGTGCAAACCATTTGATACAGTCTGACATGACATCCTTGTCTCTAAATTGGAGAGACATGGATTTGATCAATGGACCACTTGGGGGATACGGAATTGCCTGTATGGTTGCACTCAAAGAGCTGCAATAAACAGCTCGATGTCCAAGTGGCAACCAGTGATGAGTAGTGCTCCTCAGGGGTCAGTGCTGGGACCGGTGCTGTTTAACATCTTTGTTGGTGACATGGACAGTGGGATTGAGCATACTCTCAGCATGTTTGCCAATGACACTAAGCTGTGTAGTGCAGTTTGACGTGCTGGAGGGGGAGGGATGCCATCCAGAGGGATGGGGACAGGCTTGAGAGGTGGGCCCATGTGAACCTCATGAAGTTCAACAAGGCCAAGTGCAAGGTCTTGCATGTGGGTTGGGGAAATCCCAGAGGCTGAGCGAAGAAGGGATTGAGAGCAGCCCTGAGGAAAAGGACCTGGGGGTCTTGGCTGATGAGAAACTCAACATGAGCTGGCAATGTATGCTCACAGCCCAGAAAGCCAACATCCTGGGCTGCACCAAAAGAAGCATGGCCAGCAGGTCAGGGGAGGTGATTCTGCCCCTGTGCTCTGCTCTCATGAGACCCCAACCTGGAGTACTGCGTCCAGGTCTGGGGCCCCCAATATAAGAACAACATGGACCTACTGGAACAGGTCCAGACGAGGGCCACAAAGATGCTCTGAGGGCTGGAGCACCTCTGCTATGAAGACAGGCTGAGAGAGTTGGGGCTGTTCAGCCTGGAAAAGAGAAGGCTCTGGGGAGACCTTATAGTAGCCTTCCAGTCCCTAAAGGGGCTCCAGGAAAGCTGGGGAGGGACTCTTGGTCAGGGAGGGGAGCCATAAGGTGAGGGGGAACGGTTTTTAAACTGAAAGAGGGGAGATTGAGATGAGATCTGAGGAAGAAATTCTTTGCTGTGAGGGTGGTGAGCCCCTGGCCCAGGTTGCCCAGAGAAGCTGTGGCTTGCCCCATCCCTGGAGGGGTTCAAGGCCAGGTTGGACGGGGCTTTTTGCAGCCTGGTCTGGTGGGAGGTGTCCCTGCCCAGGGCAGGTGGGTTGAATTACATTCTCTTTAAGGTCACTTCCAGCTCTAACAATTGTATGAATCTATGGACTAGAAGTTGGCACCTCCACTTCACAAGACTTTAGTGCTCTTCCCAGTGGAACTGAGCTCCTAGAGGACACACGGGGAAGTAAATTGCATTAGATTAAATCAGTGGGTTTGCACATACTTTTTACACTTGCTGAAGTGCAATAAATGCCCTGTTGCTCCTCTGGATTCAGTAGTAACAAAGTGTTAATTCTGTACAAGTGGCAATTCTGCTCATGGAATTTACACTTTGAGTTTCCCAGTTTGAACAAGCCATCAGATAACTTTGGATTTTTAAGGTATTTAGTATTTTTTATTTATATATATACACCTATTTTTAAGGTATGTTCTTATCTCCCCCTAATTTCATATATTCTCCCTTTTTGACAGGAACTGAGGGTACTTAGTGTCCCTTCCTGATCCACTTGATGCCTTACAAAATCAGGAAGATATCATTCAGATTCATGTGGTTCAGCATAGCAGCAAACAGGCACTACTGCTCTGTAACGTGCAGCAATATGTATCGATCCTGACGCTCCGAAAAGTAACTCAGGTGCTGCTTTTGCTTCTTTTTTATTTCCTTCCACATATGTCTTTAATGTGTTTCATTTTTCTCAGGGCCAAAGAGCTTTCATTTACAGTGCCACATTTGCACAGGAGGTACAGGGATTTCCTACACCCATTGTGCATAATAGAGATTCTGGCACTTGAGCATGCAAACTCCCACACTACTACTATATTTGTCTAAAACAAGCATAGACAGATCATAGAGACAACAAACTGTGATAATAGAACATTATGAATGTGCGATGCAGCTTCCAAGTATTTGGAAATGATCTCCTACAGCATCTCTGCCAACTGTGCCAGAAATGTTGCTTTTGGACTTTTGGGGCTTGATCCTCCATATCAAATTCTGCAGTGTCATATACATCTGAATAAAGGGGAACAAAGACAATTAAACAACTGATTCATTTAGAAAAATCTCTATTATTAACAGGGAACAGCACTGTGAGTCTCAAAGAGAAACATTGTGGGTCTGTTTGCAGCGCAAACACGTCATAGAATCATAGAATTGTCCAGGTTGGAAGGGACCTTCAAATCATCTAGTCCAACCATCAACCTAACTCTGACAAAAAACATCACTAATCGAAACTATGTCTCTAAGCACTATATCTACCCATCTTTTAAATACCTCCAGGGATGGTGCCTCAGCCACTTCCCTGGGCGGCCTGTTCCAATGCCTTAATAACGCTTTCAGTGTGAAAATTCTTCCTAATATCCAGTCTAAACCTCCACAAAGCTTTCCATCAAGAGACAAGAAGTAGGGGAAACAAATGCACATAGATTTACTAGATGGTAGCTGGGCAAAAGAGGTATTCCCCTAGAACATTAATTCCTTATATATGCTTCCCTTTTATTTAAAAGAAAAATAATCATGAAACTGCCATTGGTCTGTAATAACTTTTGTTCACATATGTATAGGACTAGATACAGGAACTAGCCTGGAAGTAACAGGCTCTGTGACTGTAAAGAGTTGGTTATTCTCTTAATTTTTCCTTGATCAGAATAGAACAATGAATATGCTGTTGCGTTTTGTGTTTGCTAGTGAAATCACTAGATTTATACATTAAGGACACACGTAAGAGGTTCGTATTTTGATATGACTTATCAGAACAGACGAAAGAAAGAAGCAGCTCCAGCAGCAGCAGACCTGATGCAGCTTCACTGGCCCCTGATTTCTGGTTGGACTCTATGTGGTCTCAAAATACAAAATTGTTTTCCAGTAGCTGGGGCATTCAGAACATTTTTCACGTGTCTGTCTAATAAGAGCTCACCCTCTACTACTGCCTTTTCCAATAATAGTAAAGTCTCTTACATTTGACCAGATATTTTTGTGAAACCTGAAGGAACTTTGAAAGTACTACACCTTGATCAAATCTAGCTGGAAATAAGTTTGGTGTCAGGGACTGGTGGGAGAATCGCACTAGTTCCTTAGAAAAGGAGCTAAAAAAATAAAGGCTGAAGAAATGAGGAAAATGACAACAAAAAGTCTTTTCAGCTATTAAACCTAACAGTCTACATACAGTTTAATTGCTTACTCTGTTTTCAATTTTGAGCATATGCTGCTGTAATCATCAAGTAAAAAGCAGAGTTTAGGTATGCAAGATAAGTTCGTGGATAATGTGAGAGAAAAAAATGTTGAGGTATACTATACCTTGAGTATTTACATTCCTGTTTTTATAATTATCTTAATTAAAGAGTAATTATTTCACTTACAGATAGGCTTATCTCTAACATGAAACTACCTGTCTACCATAAAAAAAAAACCTGAAAAACATCAAAATTGCATTTTTTCCTGTCTTTAATAGCTGTTCTGTACTTTAAATGCTGTCTTTGCCACAATGAAAATACATTGTTATACTCACTTGGTATTCACGGTTTGTAAAGAGCAGTCAGGTTGCTAATAATGGAAGCAGGATTTCCAGAAGCATAGAATTAGTTGGCTAATAAAAACATGCTTTCACCTTATGTGAAATCAAAAACAAAACCATCAACTGCTAACACGGGGTTCGTCATGAAAATTTAAGACTAGCCAACAGTGAAACATGGACTCACGGTCAAAATATGTGAGGTTCCTTCTGCTGACTGTCTCTCTCCGTTGCTGCTACATGCCTGGGGAGAGCCCCCAGAGAGACCAGGCCTCAGGCCTTCACCTGGGAGCTCCTGGAAGGTGGAGCCAGGCGCAGGCAGCTGGGGTGTTTCTGCAGCTGATGTGAGCTATCAAGCAAGCATATCATCAAGTTATCTTTTGGGCTGGCATCTGCACTCCAGATTCCCTTCGCAAGACAGAAGCAGAGCTCTTAAGACCCTTTATAAGAGCTGTCCTGTGACATAAAGGGGTGCTTATATTTGTAGATGATCAAAACCAGCCAAATAAGATGTAAGATAAATATAGGGTATGTATTTTCAGTAGGAACGACCTGTCTTCCAGCCACTTGACACCTCACCTGCACTAAGCCCTAGATCAAAGTGGGACAAAATAGTGGAACAATGTCACGGAAGCTGCTGGGTTACTATTCTGCACAGAGAGCTGGCAGGAAAAGTAGGTGGGACTTTAAAAAAGGTCAGTTCACAAAACTGAACTCACATATTTCAAATACTGCCTAGAATATAAATCAGGTAAGGTCTTAAAAAGCTGCCAGAAGTCTCAGCCAGCCTTACACACTACTCACTGGGACCAAGGGAAGTACTCACCAATAGGACCATCTTTGTCTCTAGTGTATGTGCTGTTTAAATACGTATTATTTAACTCGTCAGCTGACGTACCTACTAACCCCACATATTTTCCCAATCTAGACAGGTTGTCTTTTTTTTTGTTTATTTGATATAGGTAAATGGTGCACTGATTGTTACTCAAACGCTTTACAGCTTAGCTGAGCCTAAGCTTGTTTCTGCTTCAATCAAAATAACACGGGAGCAAGTGCAGAAGCTGGATTTTTAAGAGAGCTGTGCCTGCTGGCACCAGCTGTTTTATTGCTTGCTGAGAAGACGGCGAGGCGCTGCATAATAATATCGACAGCTTTTCTACTCACTGTTGTCCACTGTCGACCCACTGGCATCCACTGTTTTATACATCCCAATGGAAGGCACTGCGTTTGTGGCATTAAACCAAAACAAGAAGTAGAAGCTGTAACGCACCACCACAAATGTGGAAATCCCTGTGACTGGCGCAAAGCAAGACGCAGGGCACTGGCCTTTCCTTCCTGAGGAGCGACAAGCACAACACTGAATTAGTGGCACTTCACTAGTCTAAAACATGCTCTCTAAACGCTAACCCACTTCACCTCCACTGCTCCCGCCTGTTCCACCACGAGGACTTTTATGTTTAGTACATACTCTTCAAAGGCTGTTCCTTCTATGAGTCATTTTCAGGGTGGAGATCAATAACGTATCTTAGGGATATTCATTTAGAGTAGCAACCAACTCACTGCAGTGATATTAACGTTCATTAATTTGTGTCATTTTATGTCGCCAGACTGTTTGGGAGTGCTTGCAAGGTTTTGCTAAATGCTTTTAATTATATCACTGCGACTGCACAGAATATATTTCCCTTAAAGAAAAAAAAACAACAACAACAAAACACAAATCAATAGCCACCCCCCAACAACCCACAAAGATCGCTTCTATACAGCACCTAAATCTTTTTACTTTTAAATAACAGGAACGAGAAGACAGAAAAACTACCAATACAGTTCCTACAGCTGTACTGGAAACAATTGCATCAAAGATATGAAAGACATTTATAGCAAGATATACAATAGTGTTTTACTTATGCAAATAGAAAAATTAATGAATTTGTCCAGTTTATGTGTGAATATGTGCAAGTATAAAGTGAATTTCCAAACCAGACACCTATTTTGATTACCAAATTTGCCTGTGATGACACCATTCAGCTGGAGCCTATGCATATACTGGATTTGTTTCTTCTGCAGCATGTTTTGTGATATACCTGAGTGCTCAAGGCGGCTTCTTCCCTCAGACTTATCAAAAGAATTTGCTAAATATTGGCAAAAGGTTTTGACTTTTATTCAAAACAACTGGAGTTTTCGTCTAATTATTTGTGCCAAAATTTCACTGTATAAGGCCTTAATCACAGTGACTAGAAATGGAGATGCAGAATATTGAAAATCCACGTCCTGCACGCGTAAATCTCTGCAACACGCAGAAAGTCGAAAACAGGTTTCCTTTGTCTCTATTCTGCCCTCCAGTGGTTTAGTGACGGGATAGGTCAAGACAGATCAAAACAAAAGCACCAAGGAAAAACATACTAGCCTATTCCTGCCAGAAATAAGAGTGGTCAAATGCTGAAATTACCATATTTTTAAACAGAGCACAAAGATCATTTTTGTCTGATAAGTAATAAATTGTTAATAAAAGAGAATTCCTGAGATAAGTGCTTCTCAAACCTGATTAAGCTCATTAAGAAGCAAAATCACTTTGCAAGTATAATTTTCAAAGCCTCACATAGAAAACAGATTTTAATCGAATCTTTCTGAATTATATCAAAGTTGTGCGTGCCTACCAATACAGTAAAATAACTGTTGATGCCAGAGGAACCACAGCCCTTGGTCGTGGTTTATACTTATGAAACACAACCTCTTCTTACTGGAAGAAATTTCTGTTCTCATCTAAACCTTTTCAAAGCGATTGTAAAAGTGCATTTTCACAAAGCGTCTTTGTCTTGTACTCTATATTTGTGAACGTGCTTGGTGTTATTTGCTATGGCATCACGATGTGTAGAACACAGATGAGACGGCAGCAGGGAACTCTTTACGCATGATGTATACATTGTATATATAGTTCAGAAGCATCACTGACACATTTTTATTTAGAATAAAAATTCAGCTTTTGTCCTCTTCTGAACATTTCGTTTTCCCCTGCAAGTATGGCTTGGAGAAAAGAAAGAGAGCTCAGATTTTAACCAGGTGCAGATTTTTTGCAGCCAGCATGAAGGCCTGTCCCTGACCATCAGCAGTGCGTGGTGTGGTGCCGACCTGGTGGGCTTTGTGCTGCACGAGGCTGGCAAATACTGTCATTAGCAGTGAGCTCCCCGTGGGGCCCTCTCTGCAGAGCTGTCCTCAGGCACAAGCGTCTCACACTCCCAACTCTGCTTGGGCACTGAGTTTCCCCCCAGTTTCCCCTTAGTCTGCTGTCTATTACCCATGTAAGACCATACAGAGCCACGACTTGCTTGTTTTCTTCTCTCTGAGGCTACTCTACCTGACATAGGTGGGGTTTGTTCAGGATTTCCCAGATGCTGTTTTTCAACCTGTGGTTTGACCTTCTGATGTATTTTTCCCCTTGCGGCAATGTACTTTCTAATTGTTACAGCCTTCCTTGTTTTCTGTCTGTCTCTGTCACACACACACCCCCCACACACACCTCTACATCCTAACTGTGTGGAAGGATAGGTCCCATACTACACATCTTCCCTCACTGTTGGTTACTGGCTCAAGAAATGTTTCTGTGAGAGAGAGCTGGAAACACGGCACTGTGTAGGACCAGTCACAGAGCGGGGTACTGAACTGTATTTGCAGTCACAGCTAAAATGCCAGGAAACTGCACACCACTCTAGCAGCTTTTCAGGCATTACAATACCACAATTCAGCAGCAAATCACAGAGTGGCAGGAGACCATTTTCACAAACCCAGGGCCGAGGAACAGCCCTGCAGTCTCCTCCTTGCCCAATTCAGGCAACAGGTTACAATCAATGAGATTTTAAAATAATACCTCTTGTAGTCCTTTTACATCACTCTCAGTTTTGAGCCTTTAAACTTTTCTTGAAAACCAGGAAAGCCGCTGCCTTCTAAGTGTAAACTGAGATCCTCTCTTAGTAGCGGGAATCCATTTGTTATGACCCTCAGAAAATAAAGTATCTAGTGAGTTTCAGCCAGACCTGTGATTTTTCTTACTAAGCTGTGCAAAGTCTGCATTTAAACAGCAACTGCACTGCTTTGCCATATAGCTCTGCTATGAGAGCTTATTATGAGCCTGAATCGGACAGCATGTTAGGTCCCCCTTGAGTCCAGAAACCTATCAGGATATGGAGACAGCGCTCCTGCCCAGAGGACCAGCTTAAAAATTAACAAGTTGAACCTTCTTCCCCTGTCCCCAGCAATAACCCGTGTCATAAATCCATGAGCTGGATTTATCCATTATTTCTAAATAATAAAGATAGGTGACTTGAACTACTCTGTCATTTTTCAAACCTCCAAATCACATCTGCAAGTCTTTGTAACACCAAGAAATCTCTAATTCCCAAAATACCCAATTTCTTATAATTAAAAATATGTACGTGCAAAGAGTGCAGTCACGTTACTTTGTTCACTGCCATTATGGATAGTTTACCAGCTGAGAAGAGGTTTAAGAAAAGTAGAAAAAGTGCACCTTTCCCTCAGCCACAGCAAGGAGATGAATGGTAATTATTTCTACACCAGTAGCAGGGGACCTTTGTTCCGCTTTGACAAAGCCTGGGACAGTACTAGTTTTGTTCCACAGTATAGTGGGGGTGGAAGAGCCTTTTTCATTGGAAGCTTATGAGCTTCTTGCTCATGCTACCCAGCGCTGTGAACAGTAAAATGCCACAGAACACTCAGCCCACAGCAATACCTAAGTAGGATGTGGATACAAAACTGTTATTCCACTGACCGGGTGGCATTAGACACCCTCCACATCCGTATGTCCTTACTTAGTGCACAAAACAGACTGGTTTAGGGTGGAGGCTCCATGCCCCGGTTTTCCTTCCAGTTTCTGCCGCTCACTTTCCATCCAAAGCCTAAGCAAGTATCTTAGTGGAGTTTTAGTATTTAAGGCCAAAATGACGAGCCATTCCTCTCCCGTACGTATCAGCTGCCTCAATTCCATGGCTACTGCATTTTTTTCGCATTAAAGCTCCCTGGAGGTTCATACTTCTGCACACACCCAGAACCAACCCTGCATTGAGACCCGTGCCTAGTCAAGATCTACAACCCAGCTATTTCTCTGCCTGCGTCCTGCAAGAGACTTGTGACAGTAGGCATTATTAAAGAATGCATAACACACAAAGACAGGACTGCATTCCTTCCAAAATAAGTACCAAATTCAGTGAAGTTCTGATAAGCAGTAGTGGGTATTTTTTTTACAGTCGCCTGATTTTGAGAAGTGGGAGATTTTGCTCAGCTGTCTCCCCGAGAGGGGCTGAAGGCCATATCCCTCACCTTCCCAACAGTCACTGTCCAGTCTGCAGAAGATACGCCGAGCGGTACATAATTCAAGATTCACAGATGGGACAAGGTCTTTTTAGCATCCTCACTTCGGAGAGGTTAGGGCCCCTTGACGAAGCGCAGCTAGACTAAGTTCTGGTCACAACTTCCACGTCTGTTTACACCTGTTGGATTTTAGAAGTTAGTCGGTAAAAAGTGAAGTGACTACGACAAAGGGCCGTGACCAGGGCTTGCAGCTCAAATGCAGCAAGAGGAGACAGGATGAAGTTATGAGCTTGACTTTGAGAAGCAACAGACATAAAAATTCTTGTGCCCGGAGCTTATTCTAATGAAACAGACTGTCATTTCTGCTCACTGTACGGAAAACATGCATGCATGTAATGAATGTTTTGAATAGACAGCCTAGGTAATCCCCAAACAGTATTTCTGGTTCATAACGCAGCTTTTCCCTTCAAAAGGGAATGACCAACCCTTAGCACCCCTGCCTGCCCAGGAGGCCACAACTTTATGAAACATGTTCACAGTTCCACAGGTGAAGGTAAGATTTTTGAACAGGCAACAGATACCTGGAATGAGACTGATTTCACAGTCTCATTATAATTGATGTAACACGAAGAAGGAAGCACAAAGCACACATGAAGCATGACAGAGGCACAGCAACAGATACCGAAAAGGAGTTACCCTCCTATACACCTTTACAGTCTGGAGCATAACTGATGATACGTGGAGGGCACTCCATCACCTTGGTGATGGACAGTACTAAAAAAAGTAAAATAATATCTGAAAAGAGGTCAAAATCTGTTGTTTCACCTCCTATGTCTGAATACTTCACTTTCAGTCCACTGAATTACAATATTCAAGATTTCGTCCATGAGAGCACACTGAACTAGTCCAGTTGAAGTCTTGGTTAGGCCCACATCACACAGACTTGGAATCCATGAGCTAAGTTTTCCTCTCAGTGTCCCCAGAGTGACTGAAATAGTAAAGGGAAGTTCTCTGATCTCACACAACTAACTATAAAGGGAGGGTAGCATTTGGCTCTAGCTGAGAACATTAAAACATTTTGATTGATCCTTGTGAGCCCTTAGGAAATGCCATCAGTACCTGCGTACCAACACAATTGTTGTTTTGGGTAAACTTGTGTTGTGCCCGGAACCAAGATTATACAATATACAATAAGAAATGGAGAATAGGGCACCAGCTTCCCATTCCTGTCCCACCACATGACACGCTTTTTTTCCAAAGGGAATGTTTAAACATTTTCTATTTAATGTTTAATCACAGATGTGCAGAAAAGGGGAAGGAAAAAAGGGAATTAATGATTACGTTACTAAAATTAGTTATAACCACCTGCAAAATTATGCCCTTCATAATAAGTAAGCATGGAGAGAGAAATGAGAGCCATCTTTAATAATTTTTAATAATTGTTAGTAATATTCTCTATTACTATTATGACAAGCTCCAAAAAAAAACAGTGCTGATCTTTAATATTAGTTCCTCCAGATAATCAGAACACTAATTTTTTTCATATCATGGTAAAACCTATAATCTGTGCAGTTACCAGCAGGTATTCTGCAAGTGCCAGCTACTGTCCTGATGATTCTTTCCTAGCTCATTAGGGAATCTTCTCACCCATTCAATCAGAATGTCTCTGGTTCGTTTCCCATCACTTGGTATTACGAAAAACAGCCTGGCACTTAGTCAAACTAGGACAGCTTTACTGATAAAGCTAGTGGGGGAAGCAAATAATTTGTCAAATCTCGCTACTCCTAAACACAAAGAGCACTGCAAATCAATACACGGAAGTGTTCTCAGTTTGATTCCGACTGCTGAGAGGAAAGGGCCGCACCGTGTTCGCTGTCTCCACACTAACTGAGTGAGAGTGCATTCTCTACCGTATCTGCTTCTTACCAGAAAGGAAATGTGCGAGATACTGCGTAAAACTCAAGGAGGGAAAAAAAGAGAATTAAGAAAAGATTTCTTGAATTGCACCTTCTTTAGGTGAACATCCCCCATCCCTTCTTTATGCCCACACAGTTGACTGTGTATCATCTGATGGATGAAGTAGAATTCAACAGTTTCTCATCAACAAATCTTGGTGAACTTAAACTTCGTATTGAAGTATTTATAAGTAGGCTAGGAAAATACAAATCCATGGTGATACCTTTAGCTGCATTCATCTGTTTTCCATGTTATCATTTGACATGGCATTATTTTTTGGCATCTGTATTTTTGGAAACAAAAATTCAAACCATGCATGCAATCCGTTTGCCAAATTAACGTTCAAGACTCCAAATTTTTGCTAGTGCTATTCATCAAAAAATTTATTTTATTTTTTGTGAAAAAATATTTGTTATCTGTTACTATAATGTCTACCCTATCTGAACTTTAACCAACCTATGTGCTAACACTACAACCTGGAATGTTTACCCACCTCCCCAAGTTGAAGTGGTCTATTAAAATGCACCCAAAGACTATGCTGAGAGCCCTTGTGTTTCTGAAAGGACAGTGGAAGAGGTAAGCTCTTTGCAACTCAGTCACTAGCGGATTGTCACAACTTGTTTAGGTTTGTTGACAAGTCAGTAGTTATCCCAAAGAGTTCAACTTTATGTTGCTGGGGAATACTGACACCGAGACGACTACGGCAATGTTATGACAGTTGTATCTACATTTCTTTTTATCTAAAACTATGCACTGAAGAGTATGACTTTCACACACTTTTGCTTCCCCTCAATGTCTCAGGGCTGATACTCATCAAAAAAGAACGCAAGTACATTCTTTCGTGCGATGACGGCCTACAGAGAAAAAACAGCATATATTTTGCTCAACCACTCTGTGTATCTCACATCGGTTTCGTGCTTTCCAGGCATGTACAAATCCTGCGTACCTCTGTCTGGCAAAAGATTGAAGATGCTAATGTCTCCTCTTTGGGACTGGTTAACCTTTATACCAAAGCCTCATTTCTTAACTGCTTCAGATAGTTTGCCTCCCTCCCCTTAAGCAACCCAGGGCTTCTCTCCTATTTCTTTTCATCTTGGGCTGGCTCCTAAGTTGTAGGAAAGCAGCCACCAGACTCTGCTGCCGGCCCTGGCCTGGCTGAGGGCAGCACGCTGCATTCCCAGCACTCCATTCCCAGCACAGCACGTGGGCTTATATCACCAGATAGGTTCTGGAAGATAGAAGCAGGGTTAGGCGGGTTCGTATTCCTTTTGCATGAGTTCACCCAGCCCACAGCCGGCTCTGCGGACGCGGTTGTGTAAGCGGGAATGGGCAGCCTGCCTCAACAAGACAGTGCTTATCCAGAAGGTGCAGGATCTACACAATCTTTCAACATTGAGAATAAGCCAAATTAACATAAGCCCTTCAACTTTCATGTTTGTGGACTCTTCAGTTACCCTAAAGCTTCAGCAATAACAGTGTTACGTTTGTATTTTTTAGTACATGTTGAAAACATTTACACAAGCCAGGAAAGCAGCATGCATGTATAAAAACCATTTCACTGGTTCAAATGTTAAAACTACTGTGCAAACCACCATTTCTTTGCCCCAAATCCTTTGTTGTAGCAGTGTGCAATATATCAGAGCTTATCGCCTTTGACATGACAAAGAATCTCCTACTGCCAGATTCTCAGCCACAACCAGCCAATTAATTCTCATTCCTCCATCAGGGCAAGTACTCCAGAGTTAATAACACACTAAGGAACACCTTCTTAAGGACATTCTCCCTTTCTGGGATGTTTACACTCATATTCTGAGAAATAAACCTGAACACCTTTTTCTCTAAAAGAAAGCACATGAAATAATGAGACGAATCGGAGACATGTGGTTCTGTTCTTTTTAAAGTGGACATTAGGGCTATGAATTACAGCAATTCTTTAAGGATACTCTGGAGCTGCCTGAATGCGAGCTTCTGTTTAGGTGGTGTGTAAGTGTATTAGTACAGCGTGACGACTGAGCTAGCAAGTCCCGCATCTACACAGCTCTACAGCCAAGATGGCCGATCTTTCATCTGTTTGAAGAGCAGAACAGCTGTCTGCAGGTTCCTAGACATACCGTGAAAATTAAATGCCTGTTCAGGTGTTGTTTTTTTACTAGCCAACATGAGAACAAGAGACTGCAGACGAGTGTCTCTGAAGCTAGGAATAACTTAACTGGCTGTAGAACAGCACCTATGCTTTATTTCAGAGTAGACACTCAGCCCAACAGCAGCTGAGATCCAAACTAGATCCAAAAAGGATACAGCAGTGTAGAAACTTAGATCCCTAGAGTGAAAACTAAAACGCTAAATTGGGTTCATGGTTTCTGTATGTGGTACAGGAGCTTAAAAATTCACTCGACACTCAGCCAGCAATTGAGCGGGAAGCTGCCTAAAGTCACGCTTGGTTTATAGTTACTGATAGCAGTGCAATTAAAACTCATCTCAGCATGTCTCAAATCCCAGCTCTCCCACATGTGTAGCATTTGCACTGAAGTGAGGGTATCCACTTAGAAACACAGTCCAGAACTTTCTATGAATAAAAACTCCTACCCCTTTATTCTCAAAAACCTGAACGTGGCACTCTGTTGAAAGTGGAGGTAGAAATGCAAGAGGTTGTACCATTCACCCCAGCCATGATTCTGCTTCAGTCTCTGGTTCTCACTCAGTCGCATCATGTCCTAACCACCACCTGGCAGCTTATTCTGAGCGGTCACACTCTCTTCTGCTGGAGTCAGAGTATTATTCAACAAAACTTTACTGAGACAGCAAGGGAGTACGAGTGTATAGTGCAGGGATTAGAGCACTTACCTGCGAGGGAAGAGTCCTGTGATCTGAACTCTGTTTCCACCGCTCCTGCTATGTTTGATTCTCAACTTAGCACTATAAAAGGACAGAACTAGTCCTGGGAGCAGGGAACTGAAATGTCTCCTCCTAAATGACTTCCCTAAGAGTCACGCTCACTCCTTCCCCTCTGTCTGGCCTAATGAAAATTATTTACTACAGAGTTCAGCAGGAGTGGTGAGGATTGTCCGTGCCCAGACTAGTCTGGCTGTTTAAGCCTTCTCCTTCGAGGTGGGAGTTGAGGATGTTAATGCAACCAGACAGAGGAGGGAATTCTGTATCTCTCACTTCCTGATGAATCCCCTAGGACATTGAATAGCAGGTTGAAGAGCAACAAACTTTAAAAAAAAAACCAACAAAACAACCAAAAACCAAAACCCGTTGGCTCTTGTACTTCTGCAGGAAGCCTGATCCTGTCTGTGCCACAGAACACAAATTGTCCAGGTCATGTTTCCTACTTAACGTATTTTCTTTAATATGGCAACCACATTAGTAGTAACACTTAGTATAAATCCTGTTTTCTAGGACAGAAACAGATTGCAAGATCATTTAAATCATAGCTGAAAATGATTTTTTGGAACACAAAATCACTCAAGTTTCAGCTGCACAAGACTAATCTCTAAGACCGAATGCCTTCAGTCTTGAGCCAAAGGAACTTTTTGTTGCAGCATTGCACATTGGTGGAAATGTCTGGTAGGTGGAACTGAGACATCTAATGGCTATTTGGAGCTGCATAAAGACACTGAACATTGAAACTTACATTATAAGGCAAGAGAAAGAGAAGTGGTTTAGTGGGCACAGTGCAAATGAAGCTGCCAAAGAGCCATACTTCAGAGCACTTCATTAAATGTTTTTTCAGTATCATCTGTTCTATATTAATTGTACGCAATTGTATGTTTTGTATTTCAGATAGGCAATTCTTTTCCCCCAAGTTCAAGTCCTCCCAAGACATGAGAATGGTAAGGTTTACATTCAAGTAGGAATGAGTGATATGGATAAAGGTACCTAGATATATATATTTTTAAACAAGATAGATCAATTGATATGAAAGTATTTACTGCATTACGGTATTGATTTAACCAATGTATAACAGCATAGTGCAATATGGCATCAAGACACTTTACGTACCTTACAAAGCCATCTCCTTTCTGAAGCCATATACAATACAGCATCCCAAGCAGAGACTGTAAAGAAAAATGATGCCCATTTACCTTCTGTCAGTAAAATTATTAGCCATGTTATATTTAGCTAACAGAGAAAAAAGTTACAGAGCGTGAGCAGACTTTTGCAGGAACATCCTTTGGCAGCTGATTCACTGAGAGACATTGACTGTGGCCTTGGGAGGAGAAGGCTGCGAGATTAGCTTTTTCCTTCTGGTGGGAGGAAGGCCCATTGCTTTGCTGATTGCTACAGAGGCAGAATAAATGACGTTAGAAGAGGTGGGGGGGGGGCATTAATACATGCCAGAAGGTGTCATATTCACATACACCAGACAAGGATTGGGTAAGAGTCATGGATGGCTCATCATCTCTTCAGAACTATAAATCACCTCTTTTCTGCCTATTTGACCTCTTCTGTCCTACTTGGCATTCAGGAAGTACTAACACTACACTTCACGCACCCATGCCCAGTGTGTGAAGGGTACGCAGAAAACAGCTCCTACAACTTCGCTCTGGCAGTGCAAGCTAAGACCAGTCCTCAGCGGGATTGTTAACATTGTCTGCACTACACACGTACATCTGGGTTGGCATATATTGTGCAGAGGAAGGGAGCGGAGGAGAGATGATATGCAAGATGTAAACAAATGTCAATGGGTTGAGCAGTACTAATTACCTAACTGAAAGATACAATATTTTCCTATTCAGCTGCAATCAAAGAGAAATGATTCTTGGGGGGAAAAACTCGTTCTGGGCTTCTCTCTCATTTTTTTCTTTTTTAAATAGGTAATTTAAATGTGCCTCTCATGCTCTCAGATATTAGATTATTTCTGGCTGAGCATAATCACATCCAACTGCATTCCTATCTGATAAAGTGAGATAATGTATCCGCACCTCTAGTCAGCGTCTCTTTTCCTGGAGCACTGTAATGCAGCCCTTTGCCTTAATCAATAGATCACAAAGACACATCACAGCTCCACAGCTACTGAGGAATAACAGGTGACGTTTTTCATCTCCAGTTTATGTATGCAAGAGAGGACTAAATGACGCACACAACAGGCCAGACTGACTAGCTGCTGTTGCACAGCGTATGTGCACAGACTGATTATAGAACGGACTCGAGCCTCTGCAGCACAGCCTTACAGAATACCTGCCAAAGCAGCACAAGCAGGCAACAAAAAGCAATCATTCAAATGAAATGTAATCACTCCTTCGAACAGTATTTCACACGAGTATGTGTGTGTGACTGGAGTAATATATATACACACACATACACAGAGACTGAATTAGGGAAATATAATGGTTGCTAAAATAAAGAAAATTAGCCTTGCTTATGCAAAGCTGTGTTGAAGTCCCACATCTGCAAGAAAACTCCCTTCCTGTCCTTTTGCAATCCGCTGACAGGGTTGCTTTGCTGCTGTTTCAGCTAGTGAGAGCCATTCACAGGAGCCGGAATGTTTTCCTAATGCTCTTTCTTAAAAAAGAAGCGTGCACCTTAGTCTTTAGCAAAAAGGAGAAAAAGTGCTCGCACCTGAGATCTGGACCTTATGACACACGGGGCTGCTATCTTTGCTGTCAGATTTAAGGCTATAGTGCAGGGCACTCTTGGGGAACCAGTTATTCATGCCCCCAGGCAAGTCTCTCGAGTCCTAAAAATGGCTCAGGGTTAAGTAAAAGGATTGGGCAACATCCCAGTAACAATATACCCAGCTTCTCCAGGAGAATTTGGTTCCCATTGTTTCCTAGTGGTATTTTCCATTTGCTTCCTAAGTGTTTACATCTCTTGTACGCAGTAGGCTCTTCAGGATACCCAAGTAACAGAGAACGCTCATCAGGAAGTCTCGGAGCACGGAGGGTGAAAGACTACAATGGCTTTAAGAGACAAACTGGGCCAATGTACGCAGTGCCCAAACTCATAATCTGTCTGCAATTAAGATACTACCTAAGAAGCATGTCCAGTCTGGAGAACTTGAGCCGTAACTGCCTGAGAGGAGTCACCAAGGCAGGGTACCTTAAAGAAAGATTCTGGATGCAAGTGCTGCAGCTGAACCCGCACAGATGAAGAGCTGGAAAAGGGCTCTCTTGTCTCACGTTAAAACTACCCTGGATTAACACAGAGACAGATGCTTGCTTTGCTGGTAGAGATTTACATCCTGTGATGGAGCTGAACCCAGTGGTTTAATTTCTTTCCCTCCTTTCGGTGCAACTGAGGAATTTCTCAAAACACTAACTTTTCTCAGAACAGTCTGCAGCTTTACAATAGGGTAAATAATTTACAGCATTTCTCTCGTAACTACACGTGGGATATGCCTTCCTGTCCACACTTATGTCCAGTGATAACATTTGGGGAGCTCCTCAGGGTCGGAGTTTGTGGTTGAGAAAGGGAAGGATGAAAACTACTCTTACAATAATTGTAAAAGACATTCTGAAAAGCATAAATGGAGCCACTTGGCCCAGCTCTCTAACTGCCATGCTTCTGCGAGCTTTCCCCAGTGAAGATCGAGCTGCTCCTGGAAAACCAACGAGGAGAATTCACAGCAGGAGTGTTTGACAACGGCTTCCACTGCCAAGTGAACATGCTTCCAAGGGTGATGGCCGGGACTTAGGGAAAGGAAGGAAGGACTCAGGACACAGCAGCTCTCCGAGAGTCCAGCAGATCTGGCTTCACAAGACAGGTAGTCAGGGAAGTCAAATGCAGCCTGCCTTCTGCAGGCATTCGTGTCCCTCCCAGTGTCCCAAATTGGGAACTTGCCTCAGCGAGGGGGATAAATGCTTGCTGATCTGGTGACGCTGTCTGCCAGCTCATGCTAAACGCATCTTACATGTTGAACGAGCTGTAGAACAGAAAACCTTCAAGAGAGAGTAGATCAGTTAAAATTAAAACCAGCAGAGACTAGAGCAAATGAAATGGTATTTTTACCTGGGGACAACGTGCCAACGGGCAAGCCCATCTGTAAGCAGGCTTCGGCAATAAACAGATACCAGTGCTACCGTTTACAAGGGGATGGTCTGAAGTGTATTACTTCCAGTGAGAGAGGATCTTGGGGAGAGGGAGTAAACCAATGTATTATGAAGAGAGAGTAAAACAACAATATTATGGAAATGCATGGCAAGGAGAAATTAAATTACAGTGTAATAAAGGAAATTGAATTAATTGTTTACAACTAGTTATGATTTATTTTTAATGATACAAAAGACAATGATCTTGAATGGAACATACAATCCCATATATATATCAATGTCCAAGTCCTTTTCACACCCTTTCCTATATTTATAATTAAGAAGGAAGTCTTCTGATGACGTGCCTCGGGAAGAATGAGAAATTACTTAGGTAAGTTAAATAGCAGTTTCAAGTTCTTCTGGAAAATGAATTATGATCAGAGGTCACACTCATCAGTAAATCTGAAGAGAATGAGAGAAGTTCTTTGGACGTATTATCCATGTGTAAATCAACCATGTTTATGCGTAACCAACATAACGGCACATAAATAGTAGGTGACTTAAGATGGTGGGTTTCCTGTGAACCGCTTTTAGTCAGGTACTGAGAATTTGCGTTTAAAAGACAATGTCAGAGTGTTATTTTGGTTCCCTGATGAGCAGAGATCCTAAAATAAGAGTAGGGGCGCACAGAATGGTGGCTTTGAGTATGTTAATGAAATTAGAGAGTCTTTAGGCACTGAGCAGCACCTTCAAATATAAATAAAAAACTGGGGCTGGCCTGAGTGAGGTCAGCAGAATAACCGGCTGAGTGCTGTATGCATGCAAAGCTCCACCTGCTCTAAACACAACTTCGCTTAGCTAGGAGCATCCTACGACGGCTCATCACAGCTGCGTACACAGTGTAGGTAGGTGGAAGGCTAAATTGTCATTTAACTGAAACACTCCACAGCACTCTAACGCTGCCATAGTGGCACCCAGACTTCACTGTCACTGCTGCTGTGGGTGACTATAAGTCATTACAAGAAACTATATGATTAACTACTCTGTTTTCATCTCTTAACCTCGTACAAAGGCTTCGCAATCCAAACTCTTACAATCCGTTTTCATTTTACTTCTTGGATACTGAATCTTTTACCCGTATGAAGAATTTTCCTTGCTGCTCTTAAAGCGTGCTTAATTTTGTAAACTACTGAAAGTCTTTTGGAGGACTGCCCTTTTCTGAATGAGAGCACAACCACTGTGGGAAGGTTGTGTACCTCCATAATGAGTAGCTTTAATTCTCTAAACGTGTGTCGTCTTGGAAAAGATGACAAAACCAGATTGACCTTGACAGCGTACGTTCCTCACCTTCCCTTTTTCATACACAACTCTAAAGATCCATTCACTTTGTTTTCTAGCCTCTGAGATCTGCCTTTCTTCTGCAGCCACAAACTAATACCACATGGTACCATACACTAACGGTGCCAACTAATACCAATATGCTACCGATACTGTAGGATACGGTATCTGTACGATATGGTATCTCTGGTTTCCATGTATCATATAAATATTCAGTTCCATATTTCTCTAGAATTTTGTTCCTTGTGTAATCAGCTTGCATTTATCCATAAGAGATAACCACTTCCCTTATGTAATATGTCCTGCAACTCTCACTCTGGTAAAAGGCAACATGACAATATTTTGACAAACCAAGAAAACGCAGCTGAAAGAGCAAACTGCTGGGAACAGTTGGGCCAGAACTTCCCTCTGTTTTTAAACCTATATTGTAAGGTGCTGCTTTTGACTAGTCCAACCTGAAACAGCCTGGGACTGACCCACCTGAGTTACTGCTTTTCTCCTCGTGGCTTCTTGCCAGAGTTGCTAAACACTCTGATTATAAAAAAGCAAGGAATGGGTGTTCTCTGGGTGGACTCCGGGATGCTGGAAGTAGTTCTTTATCTTGGCCCACGCAGCTGAATTTGTTGCCCTGCTAGGCGTACTGGGAATAAAAAGGTTTGAAGCAGCTCCAGTTCTGCTTCCCCCAAAGATCCAAAGAAAAAAAGGCCTGAAGAGTCTTTGAGCTGTCATCATTCACTCACTCCAACCCAGGCTTAACAATACCATTTTGTAAGATAAGCACTAAGAGGGAAGGGCAGGCGCTGACAGGGTGGGTTCATGCAGCAGGGCACTGGCAGTCGGGAACAGAGCCCAGCACCTCTCCCAGGTCAATATGCTACTCATAAGATAGCAGGCATTAACGAACTGAGCAGAACCAATGAGTTTCTATTTGTGTTGTTATTGCTGAAGCCAGCACTCCGCGTTTGAAACCTGGAATAGCTTTGAACTTGTATCATTTTGAACAGACAGATTTTTACTTGATACGAATCTGAGCGGGTAAAGATTGCATAAACGCTGAAAGAACTGGGTACTTGCAACTGGCTGGGTGTCACCGAGACTGCGCAGCGTGTCTGGGTTTGCCTGTCTCGGGGCGACTTCTGAAACCTCTGACGTGACTAGATGTAATCTGGCTTGTTCTGGTGATGCATGCTCACAGGTCACATCTTGTGCGTAACACAAGGTGACAGCTTTAAGGAAGCAGGACATATCAGTTATCCCAAATCAGCAGATTTCATTTTTAAAGTTTACAGTGAAAGTTTCCTTTAGAAATACCTCCTTTTTCCACTCACTATTTTCATTTGTTACTGAAAAAAATTATGTGCTAGGGTCAGCAGTGCACTTGGCACATGCCTGTCCCAAGGAAAAGGATGAAGCAATTATACATGCAGCCTCGCAGCATGGAAAGTACCAGATTACAGCCCAATTGTGACAAGACCTGTGCGGCCATATTCCTCCGAGTCAAGCATCTCTATGGCCAGACTCGTTTATGCTAAAGTTATACTACCTATAATCAACACTAGAGCATCAAAAGCCTGGCTAAGGTTGAAAAGCACTCCAGAAATAGCAAATGCCTCTGTCCGAGTCAGCGTGTCATGGCAGCTGCTGCACAGGCCAAGGGGAAGAGATCCCACTGGTTTTGGTGGTGCAACAGCGTGTGACTCCCACTGGCTTTGCTCACTCCCATCAGGGCAGGACGGTGGACAGCAGCGTACCTTCCCTCAAATCTGTTAGCCTATAACCTCTTTTAACCATTCCAAAGATAAATTTATAGCACCTTTTCTCTAAGCTCTCGGCTGCCCGCAGCCGTCCCTCTCCCACCCTGCCATCATGCAGCCCTGGCACCCTCTCCTCAGCCCCACCAACCTTTGGTCATTACCTCATGTCCGCCCAGATGAGGCCTCTCATTTCGTGTCCCAGCTTCCCTCACAGCTGCTTTCCACAGCTCCGTGCCGGCCCCTGCCATGTCTCGTACTCCCCACCTGGGCCCTGTCTCTGGTGAACAGCCCAGAGGAGGCCTGTCCCCCACCGAGGGGGATGCACCCTGCTGAGGGGGACCCACTGCCCCACAATGGCGGGAAACACACCGTCCCCACTGAGACGAGCACCCCAAACTGAGGAGGGGACCCGCTGCCCCACACTGAGGGGGAATGCATCACCCCCCACTGAGGGGGACACCCCACACTGAGGAGGGGACCCGCTGCCCCCCACGGAAAGCAAACACCAGCCCCGCACCGAGGGCCCGGGCCTCGCCTGCCCCTTTCCACAGGGCCGCCATCCGGCACCTCTTTCAGCCAGGACACGGCCGAACATCCCAAGCCAGCCGGCACATCCCAGCCGCCGCCGGAGCTGCCTCAGCCCTTCCTCAGCCCACCCTTTCCCCCGTGCGGGGCTGCAGGCCCAGCCCGAGGCCGGCCGAGGCCAGGCCCCGCTTTCCCCTCCCCTCGCTTTCCCCTCCTGCCGCCATTTCTCGGTGCTGGTTCTTCAGCACCCCGGCTCCAGCCCCGGCCGGGGGGGCTATTTTGCTTCACCTTCCTCACAGAAAAGGTTAAAAACCCTAGAAGGCATCCAAGAAAAAAAAAAAAAATAAAAAAACCCAACCCACAACAAACCAAACAAGAAAAACCAACAAAAAGAATCAAAACAAACACCAAACCTCAAAAAAAAACAAACAAATCCTATTACAGAAACATATATTCTAATGGTTTAAAATCACAGACTTGGGATAAATGGGATATTCTCTGTTCCTTCCTCTTAAAAATCTACAAAAGATGGACGCGTGCATGGCGGGCAGGTTCACCGCCCTCACCGCCGGTAGGGAATTACAGAAAAACCTGTCAGGCCTTAAACTACTTTTGTGGAAAATAGAGAAAAAAAGCAGTGCCAGGCTTATGCAAGACCCTTAGAAACCACCAGGTGTCATTGTTGGTGCATAAAAAGCAAAAAATGGCCAGTTAGTATTTCAGCTGAAAATGCCCAGAGGTTTTAAGAAAAGATACTGCCCGTATGTGAGAGCGTTATTAGAGGCGAGAGGCTTAACGAGGACACCTCTCCCATCAAGGACACCTCTCTCACGAAGGACACCTCTCCCACCAAGGAGCCCTGAGCACGCGTAAGGCGATGTGACGCTTTTGCCACCTCTGCATCCCCACACGGGTCTGGGAGCGAAGGCAAAACACTTTTGAATGCTTCTGGACTGACTGAACGTGTTCTGGCGAGAGACTGAAATCATCACCCAGACTTTAGGTGGAGCTGGCCATCAAGTAAAAAAGAAACCTGTCTTCTTGGGCTTTGGAATCCCAAGTCTCGGGTGCTCGAGAGCAGGTTGCCTCCCCTTCCCTAGCTGGGGCCCTGAGCCACCTAACTCGCCCTGCCATCCCAATAAAACATTTGTTTCATTTGTGTAAATGAGGGTAAGCGCATTTCCCCCCAGGGATATATGTTACATCAGGGACGCTGAGGAAATTATTTTTGATTTCTTCTTTTTTAGAGTACAGCTGAGGAAGGGCACAACTTGCAGAAACAAGTTTTCATAAGAGAGCCCAAAACTAAACGGCACATCTGTGCCCCAAGGCGCAGAGAAGAAAAAAAAAAAAAAAAAGGAGGAAAAAAAAAAAGACACCAAGAGTTTCAGAGATAAAATGAGACATGGATACTGCTGAGCAGAGGAGGCAGGGGAAGGAGTGACAGCAGGCGAAGTAATATAGCTGGCAACTCCTCTGATGTTTTGACGTTGGAAGAAAGGATAAAGTAGCACTTGATGTACCTCATGACAGTGAAATGACCCAAGTAGTAAAGACTAAGATTGGCATCTCAGTGAGATAAGAATCTACCACCTGGGAGAGAGACCTGCATCTGAGGATAGATGTGCTTGGAAAGAGGAAGAGGGACAGGCTGATTCCGCTGTCTTCCTGATAAAGACTGTGAGGAAATGGCAGCAGTGGCGGTGAAGGGCAGCAGCAGAGCTTGTGGAGAGGGAGACCAAAGCACAGACCACAGGTCCAAAATAGAGAGAGTCTGGAGGAAACGGAGATGACCTCAGGACAGTCTATAGAGAGAAAAAAACGAGTCAAAATATGATGATGAGAAAAGCAGACTGGTGCTTTCCTTCACATACTGTCACCAAGGAGTGGAAAACGGGAGACGTGCCCACGAAAGGGGCATTTCCTACACAACTGAAGCGTTCACAGTTATAAGCGTCCCAAATGCTAAACTGGGACTGAATGTGAATATCTCCATCTAATAAAATGCACACTACCAGGTAACAGGTCTGCGTTTTTTACACAAGAAGGTCTCAAATTGGTTTTAGTTCTCAAGCACGGGGAGCATGTTTTAAAACAATTAGAGAACATGGGCATCGTCTGGAAGAGATTCTGTGAGTGATTAAAGCAGAGCTATTAAGTTCCTATTAAGAACTCAAAACAAAATATTGCTATTGATTGGAGAAGATATATTAAAATTCATAATACAGAGAGGGAGCAAAGACCTTTTCTATGCTCGTTTACACCAATAATTCACATTAGTGGAACTACACTGACATAAAACTTTTAAAGAGAGAATTGGCCTTGTATTTTGGCAGGTTTTTTTCTTTAAGTTAGACTTTTATGGCTTGGCTAATGGTTTCAGTTCCTATTCTCCCCTGAAGAATCCTGATGGGCTGCACGTTAATTTGCTGAAAGCCAGAAATCTAGTAAAAATGTAATTTTACCCTTTCTAACAGCTGGAGAACCAAAATCAATTTCAGCAGCTTGCTGAGTAATGAAATTAGAGGACTCACAACTGACAGAAACCTCACACGACCGAGCTGAAGGGCAGCGCCATCACTTTTATTTAACCCCCTGATGCAGACACCCTTCAGACAGAGCTCAGAAAGCAGCACTAAGCATCTCTTCTCAATCCGAAATGCTGTTTCTATTAAAAGAAGATGCAACGGTAGATCACAGAAAGCCTGGTTTAAACTAAACGATGAGCTAACACACAAAGGGAGATACTCGGGAAGCTCTAATACCTGTATAATACCTGTACAGGTACATCAGCCATCTGCACAGCTCAAACCTGCTCTAGGAGTAGGAAACGTTCACCATGAGAGTTAGTTGTACTCACCAGTGTCAACCATTAACCTGGGAAGCTGCCAAAGCTGTTAGCCATTTTTAAAGTTAATGCCCGGGCATTTCATTTTTACTCAGATTCTTTAAGAAGAAATTGGACCACTTGCACCATTGTTAGCCAGCGTTCAGTTCTGCTGTACATCTTCCTGGAGGAAGCTCCAAAGGGATGCTCCTCTACGAGACAACTGGCTTGAGTGAAACAACTTGCGTAGTCACCTCCCAGCTATTACTGGACTTCCCATGCTTGCTGACATACCACCCTCCATAAAGTTCATGAGAAAAAAATGCTGAATTTGCTATTCAGCAGGCATCACACAGTCTGAAGGTAAGGATTTGTCTGCAGTCACCCAGGGCTATAAACAGGCAGAGGATGAAAATAACCCACTGAGCAAAGACAGAGCTGTCTCCATTACTGGTTAAAGAGCCATTTTTTAAAAACAGACCTATGTTTTGCAGGTATTAGATTACTGATGTTGTCGCTACCACGTTCACGTATTTCTCTAAGAAAAGGGAAGGCTGATATTTAGACCTGTAATCTCTCTTTTGCAAAACTGTAAGCTAAGCCAAGGGCTCTTTAGGTGCGTGGCCTAGAAACTCAAGAAACGCCTTTGGATTTGTTATCGGACTGCTTATTTGGCACACCCCCTTTCACTCAGAGGGTCCTAAAGCCTTTGCAGGGATGAAGCGAGTGAAAGCCTCAGCTGTTTGAGACGGGCAGGTGGACACCGAACCTGGGGAGACCTGCAGGACTGAGAGGAAACCGGCAATGCCTCCAGCTCACGGGGAAACAACCCCGCCACGTGCTTCTCCTTTACTGGGTGATGCTAGCTATGTGGAAAGACAGAAGAATTCAAGAGATTTTACCCCTAATGAAACCCAGAAGCTGTGATTCTCTCCCCCTGCCCACCTCCCCTCCTCCTCTCTTGGGCACAGGTCGTACACAGCCCTGTGCACTGCTGCTCGCTTTCCAAGCGTGCTGGAAACAAGAGCAGTAAGATAGGCCAGTCAGAGGCACGAATGCCGTCTGGACTCAGCACAAGTAGAACAACTTCGTATTTTTCAGAGAGCGTGAGAATTATATTTCTGAGACGCTGCAGGTGCTGGGGGCATCCTGACTAGGCCTTGCTTACAAGGGAGCCGTGCTCATCATTTCTATGAAAGAGCCACTGCCTTTAAAAGCACCTCAAGCACAATTCACTGGAAAAAGGATGCTGAAAATACTTAGCGCCTTGAACTTTTATGCCTTGGGGATTAAAAAAGCACCGACATATTTAACATCTTAAAGAGAGAGTACACAAAATTGGCTGCTGTTAGGCTAAGGCCTATGTTACAAACATCTGCCCTTTGCCTTCATGATATCCTTCCACATAATAAGGAATAAAGGGACATCAAAATATCATTATTTTTTTTTCTTCAGCAAAAAAAACCTTTCTGGTGCATCAGTTCACACAGCGGTGCCCTCTTCTTGCCTCTGCTCTGCAACCACCAGAGCAGCTCGGCCAACACAGAGGACAAGGCGCGCTGCTGTGCCCTTGGTAACAGCAGGATTACCGCCGGAGGGGTTCTGGGGCTTTTTACTCCCCCCAAACATGATCTGCCACATACTTGCTAATATTGTTTTTACAGATGCTTTATTTTGTACTTCTTAAATCTGACTACAGTAAAATGTTATATTCTGGCTGGCAGCCTCTTGAGAAATAAAGAAGAAGGAACCGACGTTTTGTAAAAAAAAATATGAAGTGGTTTAGATGCAGAAAGGAACACTGAAAAATGATAGCTTTAATTAATTTTATTATTCTCCTGGTTGCATGGAGGTGCATAGAGGACACTTCAAAGACTGGTTTAGAGATGAGAAAATCTGATATTGGAAAATGGTTGATGAATTATTTTTATTTTTTTTTAAAGCAGGTCCTGAGTTTGAACTAGACTGATTTATATGGCAGAATATTCAGTTATCACCAACATACAGGAACCTCCTTTTACATCACCAATTAGTGATGCTGGCAAAGTGCGTACTGGGGGAACGTGCTTCCTTGCAGGATAAGTATTTTTTATGGATTGGAAAAAACCCACCACTTTGTCAGTGACTATCGCCTGAACTGACGGGCAGCAGCAATGTTACTTCCACACATCTGATTTATGTGGGCATGGAACTGCTCGTTAAAATCCATAATGTTTATTTGCACTGTGCAGCTGGCAGGGATTCCCCAAGACCCAGTTCTGCCAAGCAGGTATTGTTTTCTGCTGGGTAAGAACTGCCTGCCATCAGCAGACTAAACCCAGTCGTTTTTCCATGCAACTGAAAGGCAAGCGCTCAGTGTCTTTATAGGGAGGAAAAAAAAATATTAAAGATCAATCTATGCAGATATAAAGGCCTCACCACTTTTCCTCCACTCCCTTCCCTTTTGAGACAAAAAAAGAGCTGGGTTAGAACCAAACTCCTGACTTAGCATGCAGGCTTCAATATCACGTGAACTGGGTTCAGAACATGGCATCTACAGCGCAAGTACCCAAAAGGGCATTTCCAGCAGCAGCCCTATTCCTGGTTACGTGCTGGTCACACTAGTTCTCTTCTGCTTTTACTCCTTATACAGATACGTGAAATAAAGGGCAACACCCAGAGAGCTGGAAATCACCTTAATGACATATACCTGTATTTGAATTTCATTCAGGTCCTAACTTAACGGTGTGTTACCTTGGTCCCTGTCCCTAATTCTTGTCTAAATTATGTTTTCCTCTTCCGCAGAACAGATGGATTCCTAAATCCTCTGAGCTCATCTCTTGGCGCTCGTGCACACAAAGCGCGAGGAACAGCATGAGCTTTATACTGCTCCTCGGGGGTTCATTTTCCCCACACAAAATAACTTCAGACACAATATACCTGAGGTTAAACAAACCCAGAGAGACTGCAGAATGTGAGATTCAAACATCCGCTTTTTACTGCAGCACAGAATCTGATCAAGGAAAAAAGTCTGTGAGGTAGAACAACCCCTTTATCCCTAGGCAAAGGCATCGGAGGCATCAAGATATGACTTGCCTGCAAGAGACTAGACTGCCTGCGGTACTAACCATCCCCACCGCGAATGCCACTACGCGGTGACAAGCAGAACACAAACAAGCTGATTTCTCTGTACGAAACAGCATGAAGTTCTGTGCAGGCTCCAAAATCCTTCCAGGACTTTGTGAACGCAGACACGTGCGACTGACCTGCACAGGGCTCCGTGCTGCTCTGACTGCTCAGGCTACCCCATCCGAGGCTGGCTCAGGATTAGGTACCTATGTGGCAGTCACGCTTTTGATTGCGATTTACACTTAACTGAACTGTCCATACAGTGTTTAACATAAGAGAGGCTCAGTATTTGAGCTCTTGAAATAAAAACATTGCCAACAAGAACCCGCTTTCATATAAAAGAAGGAAGAGGATGAGTAGTTTTAAAGAAAACTGTTCTTAAAGCCACTCACTGTCTCAGCCTCCGTGCTTTCTCCAGCCCAGTTCCTGCCTGTCTCCTTACTCCGGCACCTTCACTCCTGCCCGTTCCCTGCCCACATCCATGGAAGGAGAACACTGCTCTCGGGCTATGCCACCAGCAACACCAGTCTCCTGGAGAAATCATAGAATTGCCTAGGTTGGAAGGGACCTTTCAGATCATCTAGTCCAACCAACAACCTCACGCTGACAAAAACCATCTCTAAGAAATGCCTCCTGCTCTTCTTGGAGCTTGTCCTGTTGCGGAGAGGAGACTGAAAACTAATTGAATAAAACCACCCCCACCTGGGCAGTGCACCTGGCCGAGTCTCATGCCCTGCCTCTACAGGGAGAAAAGAGGGGCTCAAAATGGATTTTTAACCTAAATGGTTTTAACCTAAGATAGAAAAGCACAGAAAGGCACTTTCACACTCCAATAAAAGCACTGAACTTGGTACACAGCAAAATCCTACTTGAAAAACTCTGGCTTCAAAGTCACGTGACTTTCAATACTTGATTTAAAAGTATTAGCAAGTGGTAGTTTACACTGGCATTAACTTCTGGTGCCTGGAAGAAGGAAAATAAAGATACCAAAAATCACTCTGAGGAGTATCGGAACAACCTTGCCATGACAACACAAGCCATTCTGCCTCAGCACCACCGACAGAAATCCCTGCCTTATGTAAGGAACTTGGTCTCTGGGGCATTTCACACACACGCCAAAATAAAACCAACCACCCACCAAACAAACCTGCCCCAACAACAACAAAACAAAATGAAAAATTCCACCCACCAAACAAACAAAAACCCCCAAAAGACAAAACAAAACCCCCTAAAGCCCCCTATCAACATGAAAAACGCACAACCAAAACCAAACACGCTACAAAAAACCCAAAACAACCTCCCCCCCTGCGCTCACCCTCCACAAAACCCCCACCCAAAACCCAAGAAACCCAGAAAAGTATCGTAGCAGATTGTAGGATTAGTCGCACAGGTGAGCGACTTAAGGCTAAGGGAAAAAAAACGAGTAGAATAGAGCAGAAGTGAGAAACAAGATCACAAGCAGCATGTAAGCGTTAATGACTTTTTAAAGGGGTACAACGCAGCCGTTTCCTACAGACACACCACCGTGCCCCTTTATTTATTTTTATGAAATTTTCATTCTTTGTGGGCAAGAGCACCCTACAAATTTTGGGACCTTTTCCCAGTCTCATCCAAACCACCTCAGCATTTATATTCTAAATGTTTTTTTTTCCAGGATTGATGCAGGGTTATTTATTTTTCGACGTTAAAAAAAAAAATAAAATCATGCAGGGTAGAAACTTGACGTTGTGGCTCTCAGCCCAGGAGCTCTTAAAAAAATGTTTAAAAATGAGAATCCCTTGACTCTGTAGGTTATAAGAGTGTACAAATGCAGAAGTTTACAAATGAAAATAGAAAGCTAAGAGGCCCCTTCAGGAAATTTTCTTCTTTTTTTAAAAAATTTTTCTTTACAGTAACAACCAAGTAACCAGCATCTCCCCAAGTGGCAGAGGCTTGTCTCTGAGGAGCTGGACTCTGAACAGGGGCAGCTGATCTCCCAAGGCAAAACCCCAGCTTTGCTATCCACATCGCGGAAGGAAGTTTTCCTTCCCAAACTTCCAAATATATTCCCACATCTAAGCATGCTAGGAATTAGGGGGAAAAGATACTCGGTATGAAGCAGCAGCTACTCTTTGGAGTCGTTTTAAGAGCTGGAAGAGGAGGGCACGGGGATCCGGAGGCACCTCAATGCCTGGGAGAGCCAGGCAAGGCACGGCAGAGCTCTGCTGCCGTTGCTACACGTACAAACTGACCTCGCGTGTGAACGAAGCCTTTCTAAAGCCGTCCTTCCCTAAGGGCTGAGGGAGTCTCTGTCCTGCCCAACAGGGCAGATCCTCTTGGAGGATCCTTTCAGCAAGACATCCTAGGGAGAAATACGGACTATCTTCTGGCATACATCAAATTCTCTTCGTTTCGAATTACTGTGGAGGTGGGTCTGCGTAAGATTTACATACCTTGTAAACTGTGGATTTATGGGGAACACAGGTTGTAAATGGGCATTGTGTTTTCATGAACATGACCTTTACATTCATTGTGATTTAAGCGTGTTTTAATATGCATATTTGAAAAGTTTCCAAGAGGAAGTTGGATTAATTTTGCTCCATTTATGATCCTCTGTGCATCACTCACTCTAGCAGCCCGTGTTTGCCAAATTTTAATCTGCCTGGGATTTTTAAAAATAAGTATCGAATAAATAAGTAACTCAATAATCAGATTGCTTGGCTAATGTCCCAAGGCATGATTAACCTGCCTAAACCACGAAGCCCAGCCGAAAGTGCCGAGCTGCGTTCTGTACTGGTCTGGTCTCCCCCCGGGGCTAAGGAAACCAAACTCCCTCAGCAAAATCTTTCAGCAATGAGACTGTTTAGGTGGCTCTTGTTTAATGAGTTAATATAAATTCCTTGTCATCTAAGCGTGAAAACAAGCGTGCCTTGTGCCTCCTTGTGTCTCAGCAGAGCACGTATCTCAGCCCATCATCCTCGCTCTTCAAAATACACTTTCAGTATAACTTTTGGTTGGAAACAAATGCCCAGGAATGTATGTCTGCAGCTAACCCACACCCAGCTCATACAGGCGTTAGGTAACTCACCTTGAAACATAGTTAAATTCATAAAGATTTCCAATTCCCAAACCAGGCTTTCCTACCTTGTTTTGCCACCGATTCACTCTGGCCCCGTGCAAATCACTTCAGCTGGGTGGCAGTTTCCCGTCAGACCCACCTACACAGATCTGCGGGTCTGTAGGACCACCACGGTCTCTAACCACTCTTTAGAGATGGGTAATAACCATGCCTAGTTGTTAACAAGTTTTAGTTGAGGATGAAGTTGTAATCCTAATAAAAAATAACCTTCCACTTGTTTCAAAGGAAAAAAAAAAAAAAAGAGGCCTTTCTAAACTGTTCTTAAGTATCTCAATAAAATATCTTCACTGAAGTCTGATTTCAGAAGCCTTTCATATGGATTTGTCAGCTTTGCAGCAGCTGAGGTCGATTCTGTTTTAGCAGCGTGCAGTAAATCATCGCTTTCCTCTCTGCCCCTTCTCATTTTTCAGCACTAACAATACCGACAGGATCACCGGACAGATAGTCCTTGCTAACCTGCTTCTGGTGCTAACACACCACGTGAAGCCAAAATCCATCCCCAGGGCCTGATTCTTCTCAGGGCTACGGAAACGGCTACAAACGTGTTAGCGGAGATAGGAGCACGCGTTTAGTGCTAAATGCCTCCTGTCTGGAAGTGTCCCTAAACGAGAGGGTTAGAGAGGTTTTATGGACACTTCTCAGGGCCAGCCCGCTTTAGGCCAGGTGTTTGTCCAAGTCTTCTCTGGGCTACTCACGACAATTGTGTGGTCATAGGACATTACTGTAATTTGTTTCTGGGTCTGGTTTCTGTTACCAGGATTTTTTTTTCCAAAGCATTTGAAACAACATGATGCCTTTCTCACAGGCCACAAGGGGGATAGGTTCTTTGGAATCAATCCAAACGTGTGCACTGCGTGCCTTGCATTTGGAGGCGCAAGTCTTTCTGCGATGGCAAGGACCGTACAGGACGGAGAAAGCTGGAGCCGGCCTGGTCTCCTGCCCTCGGCACGCTGCGGGGGGGTCCTGCAGTGAGGTACCCCAGGCCTGCACAGAGCCCACCTCAGGAAGAGCTACGTGGTTCACAACAGCAGCAGCACCCAATGGGGAATACACACACAAAGGGATAAGGACCTCGATAAACCCCAGAGGGTTAGGATGCTGCCTGTACACGCATTCCCCCAGTGGTTTCATGTTGATAGTCGCAGAAATACCACGCAAACATGCAAGAAGGTGCAGTACGCGTTCACTTGTGGTATTTATAATCTCTGCTGTAGTAACACTCACAGGTTTTGCACCATCTGTTTTCAAACAGTTAAAGGACTGATAAGAACAAAAAAAAAAAAAAAACCCCGACACTTGTCAACAAAAAACAGTTGCGATGGAAATATTATTTAGAGCACACTTCTACAAAGGTAAGTACAGACCTTCTGATAGATCTTGAAAAACCCCAACACACGTGCTGCTGCAGTTCTTAGGTCTGCTAAAATGCTGCTGCACACGCGACTTACTGCTGCAGGGAGGACTACATTTTTTTTGTCTTTACAATTCATTATGATCATATACAGCAAAACAAAAGCAATTCTGGTCTAAAGGACTGGAATTTTGAAAAGCCCCACAGTAAAGGGAGACCACCTGAACCTCCCTGTGCAAAGACTGCGCCTTTCCGAAGGCAGCAGCGAAGCAGAAGTGTTCACTAGGTGGTGGTCGTGAACCACCACAGAACAGTGGAGCTACGGGCTTGGTTAACGATGGGCTCCGAAACACAGCGCAGAGGGGAAAAAAGCTAAGTATTTAAAGTAATAACATTCAGCTGGAACATTTAGAGCTTTATTTCAAAATTCATTGGACATAGTGGTGAGTTTGTCCTCCCCACGCGCCTGTGTGGACACTACGCTCAGCCTGCCGTGATCCCCTGGGGCTCGTTGGCCAAGGAGGATCCCCAGGAGGGATCCCAGGCATGGTCCGGCGGTGCTCGCTGGAAGATGGGGAAGCATACGCTCTGTGCATCATCTTTAAACCAGCACCTTGAAGGTCCTCTCTGAGCATCACACTGGCGCTGACAGGTGGGGGTGAGGGGAAGAAGACAGGGCCTTCCTTCACCACTTCATGGCCATCCATCTACTGGACGTGATGATGAAAGAAAAGCCGGCATGGTGTCTGCATCTGAAGAGGGGTTACGCAGGGTGAAAGCCCTCTGTCTCCCACAACAACTGTACATAAGCTGTGTGTTAATGGTTTCCTAGAGGCCCTGGTTTGGGAGAGAATAGGCTCAGATTTTCACTGGATCCCTCAGCCTTTTGTTCAGTGTAGCAAACTGTGCTGCTTTGTCAGGTAGAAAATTATTTCTCCACCATTACCTTTTTCACACTGGAACTATATATATATTTTTTTTTTAAGCCTACCATATAAACCTTTTGTTCTTCAAAGAAAAAAATTCTAGACCATACTTGACAGCAAGCCGTTAAAAAAATCCTCTATTGTCTTCCTATTTCTAGAAGGAATGTGGTTTTAAAAAAATACTTCTGCCTAACTCCTTTGGGCAATCAGTCCAAGATGAAAAAAAATGAAGGCAGGGGTAGGAGCAATGCAGTGAGACTGCAGCGTGAAGTTAAATGACAAAAGCAATCTGTTTGGCTTGATTTAAATTTCAGGCCTCACATTGGAGACTACAACAAAGCTGAAGGTGAAGAGCTGATAAGCCTCTGTAAGGGCAACCCACAGCCGTCCATGACACCCAGCGGGGCTGGAACAGCCGAGTCATGTCGCAGCTGCTCCATCCCTCCCCGTACCAGCCAGCCTGCTTTAGTCATTACAGTGATAGAGGCAGAAACTACACCAAAATGGGAGATTCAGGTACTATCCTGAGTCCCCTACAATGGTGTATTTCAGCCTACTCTTCCCCCCCCCGCCTTTTCTTCCCTTCCCGTAGCCCGTGCACTGTCTTTCAACCTTATTGACTGCGCCCCCCTCTGCAGCAAGTTTCTCTTCCGAGCCATCTGCCCACTGAAGCCAGCTGAGAAGACAGCAGACATCTGGATGTCTCATAGCCCAGCAAGTATTTTCAGCAAAGCAGTTTTTCACACACTCCTAGCCCATCCTCTGATGAAAGGAATTCTGAAGCGGAGCCCATTTAACAGCAGGAGCAGTAACGGGAGTAACAGGGTAGTGCCGTGCTAACTGTGGCACTTGGGGACTGTGACACTGCCTGACATTGACTGATGAAGAGGCTGAAACTCTGACAGTGGCACTGGGCTGTTGAGAATAAAACGAACTTTCACTTCTCATTCGTACGCATCCATCACCAGCAGACAAGTTTTAGCTTTTGTAGTAACGGCTGCGGTTTCTTTTGTGCAAGAGAAATACAAGCATGAGATGTAAATGCCGTTTCTTCTGCGCTTTCAAAAGCGTTTTAATTCATCAACATTTTTTGAAAGGATCTTTAAGAACAAATAAAACCCTTCGGTAACACAGCTGGTTTTCAGCATGTTCAGCGTTTCAGCTACCAAAGGCTCTTCCCCGTTCGGCTGAGATCCTGGCTGGAGATCTGGAAGCGAATGGCTGCCTGCTGCTCGTCCCCGGAGGAGGCAGCGGGCAGTCCCGCCTGCAGGACACATGCCAGTGCCTGCCGAAACGCCAGGGCCTCGCCCGGGCCTTCAAAGCAAAGAATACGCTGAAGCGCTGCCTCGGACAGGGGACATGGCATATACGGCTGCCGTAAGGGACATCTCTGTGGGATCAGCTGGTGCGTTACGGGCTGCTCTCCTGTTTCCGTACTGCCCTATACGTACATCTCCAACTATTTTGGTTTCAGGATTGACTGTGATGGGAGCTGTGTAATTCCGAGCCCGGCTAATGGGAATGGTCTGTGTATTAGACATTGTCAGTTTACTCCCCCCCACTTTGACTTCTACCCTAGGGAACCCTCATGCTTGTAATTCTTCCTGTGACAAGACTGGCCGTGGGCTGTTGTGGGAAGATGCCGGAAAACTTCATGGAGGTAGGAAGTCACCACACTGAATCAATAGGAACAAGCCAAACCAAGCTTCTGGAATGTAAGGATTAGCTTCAGGAATAATGGCAATACCACAAATTTCTGAAGAGGTAGTTGCCCTCAGCAGACCCTCAGGAAGACGGTATTGCAAAGTCACTTAGTACTGCGATTTGGAAGTGTCACTAAATGGAGACAGTGAGTACGAAAGCCCAAAGACCAACTCAGCTAAACGTTTAAAGAAGCAAATAATCATCCGTTGAACCATATACTGCTTAGACTGGCTCATACGTAAGGGATTAGCTGAACCCTAATGCCACGCAGGAACCGCATTAGAGTTTCTAGCACTGATCTCTCTTGTTCAGATCATAAAATAACTCGGGGATTTGCAAATTAGTTTCACATTTTCCTCAGCTGCATTTGGCTCCGGTCTACTTTGATCGCTCTCTCTTTGTCCCTCTATCCCAACTTTGGCCTATCTTCAAAAAAAAATATGAATTTACATTATTGTCAAATTAAGGTACATTCAAACATTTGCCATTTTGAGATAAGGCTTATTTGCCTTTCCAAAAATAGCAAAAAAAAAAAAACCAAAAACCCAAAAAAAACCACCAAAAACCCCAAACTTCAACACAAGTTTCAGGAGAATTTCATCCATCCATCCAGGACATTTCAATTGTTTGAGACATGACACTTCCAAACTCTGTCACCCTCCTCACAGTGCTCCCACAGCATCCGAATAAGGCTACTGAAAAACCTTATTTGAGACTACCAGCAGCTGCAACGCCACTTTCTTAGTTCCCCCGCTCCATCCTCCTCAGTTCCTCTTTCAATCTGTCTCATCCACTTACTGTATCCTGTCATAACCTACACTCCAGCCGCTTCACAAACAGACAGCCTGTCACATCTTTGCACGTCAGCCCATATTACGGTGCTCAAAAATGCCGCAGCTGTACCAAAGAGTAGAGGATCTTCATGTGAAAAATGGAAGGTCCCAAAGGTTAAACGCTGTTTCATTCAAACCCTTATTAGCCTCAGATCGAGCACTATACGAACGTAGACCTCAACTAACAGCATTTGAACAATTAATTTATTTGCCAAGTTTTACTACTGTACTAATGAGCTACCCAAATAGGTAACAGCAGCTTTGATTATTCCCGTGACACAGACGTTGCTCTAGATCCCTAACAAGACGAGCATAACTTTTTATATTCTGGATCAAAATAGACCTCAAAAGCAAAATTAAAAGTCACCATGCTGGTGTCATGCTTCCAAGTTAAAATTAGCTTGCAGCACAGCAAAAAAAAAAAAAAAAAGCTCCTACTGCCTATATGTTCATACAAGGGGAAAACACAAAGGGAGCGTGAGCATAGCCAAAGCTAATCCATTCAAGAAGTTGAGCAGCTATCTGCGGAATGCTTCTCTGGAGCAGTCAGTCAGCGCCGACAGCTACGATGCTCTCCTCTTCAAAGAGCGCCGGCCTTTCATGTAGGCTGGCTTTGTGCATAAGGGAAGTATTTTTAGCAATGCATTGAATGATTTGACATTGAGAGAACTGAGGGACACTGTCAAACTGGGAAAACTTGGATTGTTAGTACTTGTCTTGTACTGAAGACTTTCCAGGCCTAGACAACAGCTTTCTCCTCCCATCCCAGTCTGGATGAGAGGAGACATAGACATGACAATTATTTACATTTCTACATCAAGCGTTTAAAAGAAACCCCCATACTCTCATATCATTGTCCAATCTTCCCAGAGACTACTAAAATATTCCCATGTGGACATCCCCGCTCCTATTTCAAATTCAGGATTTAGGTAGACACAAGGTCAAAGATGTTGGGACTGGAAACTGGCCTGGTGCTTTAGTAGGTACAAAACACCCAAAGAACAAAATTTGTCTGCAAACATAACCCAGCTCCCCAGGGAATACAGAGCCAGCGCAGCAGCTGCATCCTTGTGGCACTTGCAGCCTCCGGATCCTAAGATTTCACAAGTAAAGGTGGTTTCCATGGACAAACTCTGTTCCTTGGTCTTCCCTAAGGCAGGAAGCAAACCTTTGGAGCCACAGCACCCAGGCGCCTTGACCTAGTGTGGGCGAGAAACTGCTTGACGCCAGCAGCCTTGTGACGCGGAGCGGAGGGAGGTGGGGTGGGACGGTGTCCTCCCCTCGTGTTCCCCGCTGAGCCCCTCCCTCGACCAGAGACACCCGCGGCCCCGGACCCAGCAGATGCTGCAAGGGTAGCACCGCGTACCGCTGTCACCGCAGTCTTGAAAGGAGATATAAGGTAGACGCAGACAACACCTCCAGTTATAAAATTGCATTTTTTACCTTCACTACCAGAGGTTTTAGCTGTCACATTAATATTCTGCCACTGCAAATCCTGAATTTTGTACTTAGCTAATTAGGAGCCGAGTGTTATCTCTACCATATAAAACAGATCTGTGCCATTGCTTGCTATTACGTGATGAAAACTTACAGTCCTTAAAAAAAAACAAACCTACTCAAAGCATAACACTCTTAATGTCTAACTGAAAAATAAAAGAGAACTGATCAATACGCACAGCCTTTCACGAACCAGACGTCTTAAATTATGACTGGTATTAATTGTATATAACTGAAAATATAAACTCCCCAAGATAAATCTTATATCACTTGTAAATCTTACAAGTATCTTTTCCTAACATTTATAAATAAGTTCTCATTCATAAGCATTTACAGATTAACGCAGAGCTATGGAGGTAATTTCTTTGCAAATGAAGCTGTGTCAATGTCACTGTTACTTATAAATCTCTAGACTCCATATTTTTTTTTAACCAAGTGTAACAGGTTATGAATCACGGCATTTTTTATTGTTTGGTGGGTAGGCCTTGAGAAGCAGAATCGGGCTCTATAATCGCATTTCCCCAGAGATTACGTAACAAAAGTGATAAACTTATAGTTAGTACGGCGATGGTTTTGACAGCTATAATTTTTTCCCCAGAAGGAAGTAATTTGAATTTAGATTAAGACACATCACCATCGCTTTCCTTATAAACTGCTGGATTAAGTTTCTCGATGGCTCTGTATGCACGCTTGCCTGAGCGAGCCAAAGTGTGGAAATTAAAAATGTAGGAAGAGGGGAGCTTATGCGTTCCATTGACCTTTATATTAGTTAAGCATTTGAATTTTAATATATGTATGATACATGCTTTAATTAAAGTGTAAATCAGAACTCTGAGTTTCTCAGATTTATGAGCCATGTATCACCGAAGCTTCGCTCGAAAACCTTCCCGCCAGCAGGCTCCTTTATGGTAGAAGCACCGTCGCCGTACGACGCAGATAGTAAGAGATAGCATCTGAGTTAAAGGCGAGAACTTCTGGCCGTTCTTATTATATTTTATTTTTTAATTTCAACATGAAGGCAATCAGAAGAAAAGATTAGAGAGAAACAAAAATTCTGGCTGGCTGTGTGAATTAGTGGTGACAGAGGAACAGGAGTCTTCTCTTTTTTGCTTATACCTAATAATTTTATAGTGCAATCTGCCTGCGTTTCCCCCCAGCCGTAGGGTAATACGTACGTGGTGCCCCAAACCGAAAACACACAACTTCAGCACGACCTGCTGTGAAGAACGTGGCACTCGGAAGCCTGCCTATGTACAATTGTTTTATGTAAGTGGAACACAACAAGCACATCTTTCACAAATAACCACTCTGGAGGATGTTAAAAAAAAAATAATTCTTCCTCAGATTTGCTGTTTGTTACCTTCCCTCGCCGATCTTTTAAAGTCAGTCTTGTATTTATAGCAGCTGAAATCCCTTCGCCACAGTCACCATCACTCACTGCAGCGTTTACAGCGCGTTCCTTTTCTCTCTCCTACCTTTTGCTGTGCTGCAAAGCCGCACGACCCTACAAGATGCTAAAAATTAACTCTGGCCGAGGAGATCTCATTCTGCGTTTCCATGGACTTTAATTAGGTTACTCACATGAATACAGGAGTTCTAGAACACCAGTTTGGGTGGAAGACTTCCAACAAATTGGTTTCTTGTTCGGGTTGCTCCTGAAGAAGGGGTTGCATAGCCCCCAGGACCTGAAGTACCCCCAGTTTGAAAGCCCAGCTAGAAACTGTTACTATGCTGAGAAGCAGGATCACAACAGGAATTAATCTCTGGCTGGGAAGTTTCTGGAAGTTTGCTTAGTTCTGAAAGAAACCCTTGAGGTGTGGGGTTTGCTATTGCTTGTACTTCTCTTCCTGGGTGCGGTGGTGGTACCCATCATCTTCCTGACTATTTCTGCTGATGAACGTAATGCGGTGCTGTGGATTTTATCTACTTTTAGATCAGCTGATGCTCCTCTTTAAAAAAAGAGGCCTTTATTCCCCGAAGCCGAGAAACAGTTCTTGCAACAATTTATCACAGATGACAAAATCTTTACCAATACTGTCCTCATTCCAGCCTATCTATAATACTTAGATGTTGTTTCCACTCAGAACAACGTTCTCCGAGAAGCGCAGAGCCGTTTGGTTGCAGCGCTGTGAACGAGAACACGGAAACTGAGCCTCAGCTCCAAGACCATGGGAAGGGACAAAGGTCCCAAAGGCAGAACTTTAGGGATGAAGGAAACGTATGGAAGTGAGAGGCTACCAGTCACGCTACAGGTCAATGAAAACAAGCAGTCTGCACCGCCCGTCGCCTCTCAAAGCTATTCGTTGCCCCTTGTGCACCCTGTGATTTTTGGCTACTTGGTTCACAAAAGGATAGGGGCTCAGCACAACCCCGAGCTCGCACGTTGCTCCACCTCAGCAGTTTCCTGCCTTCCTCTGCAGCCAGGCTGCACCGATTGCGTACATTTATACCGTAACCGGTGGATGGTAGCCACCAGCCATACTTTTATTTTGACTTGAAAACCAAAAACGTTTGCACGGCCAGAAGGAATACGATGAAACCAAAATGGGAGCGACAGCTGTAACGTTGCCTTCTCCTGTCGTTGCGCAGTCCACGAGCACGTTGAATGTCACGCTAGAAACAAACAACACCTGCCTCGGCCGTTAGCGCAGCATCGGTCCCTTGGCAGAGTCTGGTTTAGCACCAATTAATGCAGCGCAGCGAGATAGTGAAGCGAGGTCATTGTGGGTATAACTCTGCCAAGAGCGCAGACGACATCAGGAGCGACTCGGGCCCTAGGTAAGCAGTACTGGTGCGCTCCGAGCCTGGCTGGGCGACGCACTGGGGCTGCAGCCAAGAAAGGGGAGAGGTGCAGGCGTGGGACGCGGTTCCTGGGGAAGTGCTGCGGTAAGAGAACTGCTAATTGATTCGATACCAAAATACTTGCTTAGGTAGAAGGCCGCTTCTGTAATCCATGCGGATTGAAACAGCCAAATCGCAGGTTCAAGGTTGCTCTGGGGTTTGCAGTACTTTGCTCAAAGACTCCAAGATTTTAATCTCAGTAAAGGAGCGCGATAACTGCAAATCAGCTCCTCACAGCCACCTGCGGGGGCTCCCCCCTTGGGCCCACGCAGCAGAGTTCCCACTCCTGCCCTCACGGCTCACATGGCTTTCGAAACCGTCCTGCTCCCCATCTTCCCCCTCCGCCTCCTTCACGAGAGCTCCTCCCGATTCCTGCTCTGAAGGGAGCATGAAACATTAGTTTCTGTTTGCGTTATCATCAACACTGGTCGGCCAATGGTAAGCCCCCAGGAAAGTTAAATAATTTGAGGAGCACTGGCATACACTGGCATCCTTAAAGCCCTGGAGAAGTTGCGTTTATTTTCTATAACAGATCTTAGTCGTCTCTGACATCCCAAGGGCAGAGTCCACTTTTCACCAAGGAAAGGCTGGTCAGTCCCCTCTCCTGCTGCCCTGCTCGCTCTGTCCTTCCTTCCTCACCCCCAGCCGAGCAGTCCCGTCTCCCTCCCGCTTACAGCTGCCTTTTCTTTCTTTCCAGTTACCATAATCCAGTTTTGTACTGGAAAACACTGGGTAGACATAGCTGCACCCCTCACCCCTTCAAGAGCTGAAACAAAACAAGAAAAGGGATTTCTTCCCAGGTCAATTCTTGTTTCTCCGTGTTACTGCAGAAGCGCGAGCAGTGTTCTAAAAGGGTTCAACTCTGGCACAATCGTTAATTCCTTTAACTTCTAATAGAAATGGAAGGAACTGCTGCAGCCTGGGGCCAGTCGGGAGCTCCCGGCTGAAGCTGACCATTCCAGCTCGGAGTTACCGCAGGACGCACAGGGAGCGCTGAAACCCAGAAGAGACGTGTCAGTTCTCCACCTGACTGGTATTAGTGCGTCCAAGATGGACTTCTGAGAAGTTAATGCGAAACATCCAGCAAGCACCCGTTTTTTTTTCCCTGTGAGTTTTTGAGAGACACCTGATTTAGAGAATCCCCACGGCTGTCATTTCAATCAATTACTTTGGGTATATATTTTTATTCCTTATTACTATTAATTCCACTTCTGTTCCATAGAAGATGGATAACATAATATTCAGATCTATTACAATTATATAATTCTCCAGCTTAACATACAGCCGGGATGTATTTTCACAGCACTTGTACGAGACACGACATTATTATATTTCACTGTATGTCTGAAATAGCGAGCCTGACGGACCTGACAGGCAATCAACACTTTTCAGTCTGCATGTTTTATCGAATTTCAGAGGAGAGAGGGAAAAAAAAAAAAAAAAAAAAAAAAAAAGAAGGAAGGAAAGAATCTCTCTTGAAAACATTCTACAACCATCAGCTGGTTGCCTAAGGTTAGATAAATAGGATGTCTTCTGCAAGAAGGAATTAAACCCAGGTCTCCCACACCTTGTGAGCATCTTGTAACCTATCTGGCCTGACAGTCCTCCACATAAAGAGCAAATAAACACATTTCTGCTGCAACGGTAACCATATGGCTAAGGGACAACATCTAAAGGAGAGAGGGGAAGGGAAAAAAGGTGGGGGGGGGGGGAGAAAAAAAAAAAAAGGCAATTCTGTTCTTTCCTTACTTATTCCTGGAAAGAAAAAAGCAGGATCTCCTTCGCTGTCCTTTCGCCCATGTGCTCCATGAAAGCTGATAATTGTCCTCGGTAGCATGAGTTTATTCTCAGTTTCAGCTTACGCTACCGCACAGGTCACACGGCGAGACCCGCGCCTGCTCTAACTTGGATAGTCTGGACATTGCACCTGACCGGGGACAACGGCGGTGGTCTGCGCAAACATCTGAAGCCAGCAGTATTTACTGTCTGTATTTCTGGTTTTACTTTATAAAGATTTCTTTCTAAAGACTCTGTATATTCGTCGCAGGAAAGACAAGTTATGCCAGAGCTGGAGACAGCCAACGATGTCTCCAAGAAAATACGTACACTTTCCGCATTCCTCCGTGCCAGAGCCGGGGGAGGCCGTTAGGATAAAGGCCAGGATTCAGGAGAAACTGGGGGGAAGTGAGGGACAACAATCCTAGAGAACCAGAAAAGCCCGACCCATCTCCTGATGAGACTCATGTCTTCCATCAGGAAACCGATGAAGGAAAAAGACTAAGCGTTCTTGTTCTTCAGATATATTACGTTACCGCGCACGATGATAAAGACGTGATAACAACTCCAATTTGTTCATTTGCAACTTAACGGTACCCAGCGCAGCCCTAACCCTGTTCTACCGACAGCCTTGGTAGGATTTAAAGACAAAAACGAAGGGGTGGGAGGAAGGCTGAACAGATTGCTCCTGCAAGGGCCCCAGTCGCTCCAGCAAGCCCAACACCACCCTGAAGACTCCAGCAAGCCTAAGCCTACTCTTAAAACTCCATTTTTGCACAACCTTATTTAGCCATCCCAACATACAGCTTACATGAAATGCATCTATTTAAGTTAGAGCTTGAGTGTTTTTCAATTCTTCTGCAAATAAGTTCGTTATATTGGTATCCATCCTTTACCATCCTATCTCTGCCTGTCCAAATCAGCGACACGTTGCATTTATCACCACCGTCTGTCATCGTTTATCATGGTGCAGCCCGTTATCATCCCTGGACAAACCTCTCCTCGGGACTCAGGAGCTGCAGGATTAGGCCCACTTAAATTTAATAATAGAGACAAATTCTTTCTGAAGTCTTTCCAATGTTAGTAACTCAAATGGTTTTCTTTTTTTAGATTTGGTTCTATTGCCTCGTATTTAAAGCTCAGATAATTAAGTGGTTTATATTGTCTTACTTATTTACTCATGCCTCTTACTTAAAGCCTAATAACAAACAATGAAATTATTACTCAAGTACTTCGGACACCCATAATCTAAATTAAGATCCAGTACAAATGCCTGCTTATTCTGCCTTGATGGATAAATAAACATTCAGCAGTAAAAACAACGAGGACAGCAAAACAAGCCCTTACTCTTCCACCCTCTGCCGAGTGTCAGGAGACAGAGCATGCCTGAAAGGTGGGTAGACATCGACATCACATATAGGAAAGCAAGTTAGAAAGTCAAATCCTACAAGTATAATTTTGGACATGAAGGTCTTGGGACACAAGGAAGACAAGGTTTGAGGGAAGAGAGAACATCCTTATGGCACGTAAACTTAAACTGGTAAGAAGAAATAAGCGTTGAGGCTCAAAACGCTTTTTCAGCCTGCGTGCTCTAAAGCTTGGCCGTTTCTTCCAAGTATATCATTCTATCTCAGAAATGATTTTATCTCTCCCTGCAGACTTTATAGTGCTTAAAATGTCAACTCTTCTTGAAGACGTCTGCTTTGCACTTCCCATCTGTTCCCAGAGCTGAAGCTGCTGCCCATCACTGCTTCTCACCCCTCCCACAGACACGTGGGAAAAAGGTACGCTTTCGTAGAGACGAGTTGCCAAATAAGTTATGGCTTTTGGATGAGCATTAACCTCATTTCCATACCTAAAACTAGTGGCAGAGACCACAGAGCATGGGTATTACATACTTGCCATGGGAAATTCTATTTATAGGACCCAGCTCTTAGAGTAAGCACAAGAAAGTTACCAGTTGTTTCAGTGCAATATGCGTACAGTAAAATCAGTCTAAAATTCTTAAGAAAAATCTTTTACTAGGGGGAAAAAAAAAAAAGAGAGAGCTAAGAGGTAAGTGCTGGTGGGTGTCGCAAAATTAGTTTCAGTTCTTCCCAAAAGAAATAAGAAAAGCTAAAGCAAAAAGGAAATACCTAAACTCATATTTTAGATCCTTATGTTGCATTTATTTTTATTGGAAATCATAATAATTTATAAAAAAAATTAAAGAATCAGTCTTTTGTGTTCATGCAATGGGGGTTAAAGGATGGAGAGGAAAGCAAGGTAGTCCTGGGCAAGCAGTTGCCCGCTCACACCGAGTCCGTAGCAGCACAGGGAATTAAAGCTTGGACTCTTCCCACGGAGGCCCCCGTCGCACAGCTGGTCTCTGTCCTTTGGACGCACCATCCCCACGAAGGGCCAAAGCCAAAACAGCACCCTCGGCTCAAGTCCCACCATGTTTTCACAGAAGGCAGAAGGGAAGAGAGGCCTTTTGGCCAACGAGGCATCTTTTACACTAAACCCACTTTGCATCGCTCTGCCAGGGCGAGGTGGCCTTACAGTGAATATAGGTACAACTTATGTCCACTGAAATTCATTTATACACTGCTAAGGCGGTGCGTGGTGGCCTCAGCATCAATGAAAACGAGACCCAAGAACTCAACTGCCATGTTGTGGGCTGGCCTCCACCTCAGCCGCACACAGGCAGGGCCACCATCCAAACGAAACGGGCCAAGGTCGCAGGCAGACGCAGCGACGCCGCATTCCCATGAAAGATGACAATGTTTCTGCCAGGCACAGATGGAAGAGACGCAGCCTCCTGGCCACGGCTTCTACCCAGGGCAGCCCAATCACGCCGCGCACCCCCATCACAAATGCCAGCCACGCTCACGTACTCAGGAGCGCCAGCAAGAAATCCACCCACTCTTCTGGCTCCTTTCTTCAACATTATGTCAGTCTGCTATAAACCAGCGAAGCCAGCTAGCTCCCCCGTCAAAGCCCTGCGCTCGTATAGTCAAAAATACTCCTCCCTTCTGTTCCTGCCAGCTTTCAGCAAGGGGGAGTTTTGCTTTGCTCCATTTTTTAATCCAGCCACATGCCATACTGCGATGACTTCATGGAAGTCTATAGACGAATCTTGTCCAGAACCCAGAACTGAACTGCATCCACTGAACCATGGTAAACCTCAGCACTTTTATGGTTTGATGGATGCAATTCCTGGCAGCGATGTCCTAGAAGGGTGCTTTCCAGCTCTTCACAGTGGAAAGCCTCCAAAAAGCATATCTGTCCCACCACTCAGTCTCCGACGTGTTCGCCACTGTGCAAGGAGCTGGTGCTCGCTGCCTGGGGAACAGCCCGTCCCTTCTTGTCCGCGGCTTCAGTGATGTGCATTTCTCCTCCCTTGGGCTGAGAAGACGTGGGCACGGCAGAATGAATGGAAATGCCAGGCGGTGTGCTGCTTCCCTGACTGGTACCAATTAAAAGTAGGTTATGAACCATCCGGTTGATTGTTTTAGGGTTCTTAAAATTTTATGCTGTTAAGGCTAGTTTTAAAAATTTATTACGCCTGTTAGCTGATCGTTAGCTGGCAGCACGGCTGGGATAACCGCAACTAGCTCAGTCGTTGCTTTTGCCGTTTGCACTTAAAAGAAAGTCTTAATTTTGTGGAACTGTCCATGGGTGACACCCCATATTTGTTCTCATTTTTATCTGGTTCTTCCATTCCATGATGGTCCTCTCAAACTGATAATGTTCAGATCAACCATCCCAGAGAGTAATTTTTCCAAGGAAAGCCAGGATTGAGAGTGCTCAGAGATCCAACTTATTCCCAGGTGTTTCTGCTTTTCCTCTTTTTGAAGTAGAAATGCCACATTGATTTCATCCCCGTCACAAGTTCATTGACTTTGGCAGTGTTTTATCAGACCCGAGTTCGGCCTTCTGCTCTCCCAGGCTTCCCACACAGGAATATTCTTGTTCATTCCTGCAAACGCAGATCGCAGACACGTACGCAGGGATGGCTGTCGGCCTCTGAACCCCTGCTGCCACTTGCAGGGGAAGGTGGAGCGGTTGTTCAGGCCACAGAAAAACCGTACCGCAACACCCCAAAGAACACAGGAGCCAACCGCGAGTGTGGGAGAGGGCAGGTAGAGCACGCTACAACAATCCCAACTGAAACGGAGTCAGGCCATCAAATCTAACTTCCTCCATATTAAAAAAAAAAAAACAACAAACAAACCACATTGTGCCATCCTGAATCATTAAGACATTCTTTTCTTACAATACGTATTATATTAATACATTTAGACTCTTTCCCCCTCCTGTTCTGAGTCAAGTAGTTGATTGTTTCTGAGATGGTCCTTCAATATACGAATGAAGGACAGTAGTGATTTCGCCAGGAAGCTCATAAAAATCCTCTTTTATACTATTCCACAACACTATTCCATGAGATAGAGCAAATCAGGGCATCTCCCACATTTCTGGGAGTCTTTACGTGTATCTTGAGATGATTAAATGCCACTGAAGTAAACAGGGAGGCTTCTACCAAAAAAGCCAAGCTCCATTTGAGATAAGAAGTTATCTTTCATCTTCAGCATCGAATTAAAACGTGAGGGTTATCAAAGATGCCAGCGTTGCTGTGAAAATGGTGTTCGTGAACTGACAGGGAAAGGGTCTGCACGCCTTCAGTCAGAGGCTGCACCGCGGCACTAATCGTCCCAGCCCAAACTTTCTCTGGGAACTTCAGCCCTCCAAGCGCCCGTGGGGAGCTGCTGGACCTTGGCCACTCAGCGCGGGAGGTTCTTGGCAGGAGCGATAAGGGCGCTTGAACCAAATAAGGAGAAATCTAGAAACTGGTTTGTCTCGGCACTCTTGCAGCCAAGCAAATCTGCCAAAACTCATGGAGCCGGACACGGGAGGGGGGTGGGGAAAACCAACCCACAAAAACCCCAATGAAGCAACAGAGTGAACTTAGGACTGTCTGTCTAGCCAGGACCAGCAATAGCTCATTACAGAGCAACGATGATGAAATGCAGCGACAGTAAGTGTAACGTGTCTGATGAAAGACCTGGAAATGTTTACACTAATACAAAAATTCAGTTTCACATTCCATACGAGCTTTGCAAACAAGAACAGTGCCAGAAAACACAGAAGAATGATCTTAAGTTTTACTTATTTTTTTAAAAAACAAAAAAACCAAAAAATCCCAAACACCAAACCCCCTGCTCCCCAGTTTTTCATTACAGCCTGTGTAGTTTGCAGGACAGGTGAAAAAAGGCTTTCACAGGTGGAAAAAAATGCTTCAGCTTGCTTGTGAGACAAACCTGCCTTAGAGCATCGCGCTCCTGCAGCTCCCAGCGCGGCCAAGACCTCCCTTCGAATTTGGGGAAAGGCGGTGGTCCCAAGGGAGCCGCTGGCAGGCGGCGCAGCTGCACGCCCTCCCTGGGCCCCAGGAGGGACGACCCTGCCACCGCCGCGGTCACTGCCACACACCGATTCCCCGGCAAGACACCCGCCTGCACAGAATGAATAATTCGGCACTTCGAAAACAAAACTAAACCCCCAAAGCAAGCTCTAGTCCTGCTTCTACTCCAAACACCCATTATTTAGTCTGACTGCCCCCACTCTATTTCCTCCACTTTGAACAACTGAAGACCAAGAAAAGCAATTACCAGCATAAGAAAAATATATTCCTGCTATCTTTGAACTGCTGTGGCGAGTGCAAACGGATTGCTTTCTGTGAGAACAGAGGAAGTTATTTCTTCAGTGGCTAACAGGAGAAACGAGGGGAAAAAAGGTAGGAGGAGGTGGGGGAGAAACTATTGTTTTATTAACGAATTAGATCAGTGTTAAAAGAAAATGAGCCTGCCTGCAAATCTCCACGTTATTGATTCTGAAGAAGCAGCTGTAGTATACAGTAGGCATCGTGAAAACACCTTGATTTGCATTTGAAAATGGCTAGCCCTGCCCGGCCAGGGAATGTAGCGATCTCCAAAATAATCTAATTATTGTAATGAGGCGGGGGGGGGGGGGGCAGAGGGGAAGGTGGGAAGGTGGGAAACCACCGCCAGCCAGCAGGTTTGGGAAAACAGCGACTGCAGGGACCAACTGGTCTTGGACTCTTTTTCAAAGCCTTCCAGTGCCAGCACATGAACGAAAAGAAGAAATCCTCCTGCCATTGCCTGAGTTGTTGTGACCAGCGTATGAGCCCACTATTACTACAGTGCTGCTTTCCAGGAGTGTCCCCGCTTCACTTCCACTGTTCTAGACAGTCAGCCATGCCACCACTGGGGGGAAAAAACCAACAACAACAAAAAACCAACCCAAAAAAACCCCAGAATAAACCCCAGGAGTTCTGCAGTCACAACAGAGCCAACACCGACTCAATGGCTTCAACACCAGCTGTGGGTCAGGCAGACGGTGCCCGGGCAATGCCCACTGCTCTGCCCCACGCAGCTCCTTGCTGCTGGCCCATAGTGAAGACGATGTGCAAGGATGTACACCGAAATCTCCAATACCCTCTATCTCGAAAAAAAAAAAGTACATGAAGAACATGTGGGAACAAATATTTAACATTAAACTCCACATTTGATTTCTCCTACAAAAACACTCCGAGAAAGAAGGAACCGTAATGCCTTAAAAAAAAAAAAAAAAAAAGCCCAACACCCAACCCAGAAATAATCAGTGGAATTTGGGAAAATATAAATCATCTTTTATTAGTGATTTCCCAGGGCGCTCATTCAACAACACACTCTGCGAAGCCCCAGAAGTGCACGGAACAGCTGCCTTCCAAACCTGCAACACTGCGCAGTTTAAAGCCATAGTGTAATTTAGAATAATATTATTCTTCGGATTCTGGACTGGCAGCTCAATGGTACTGCCAGCGGATTAGTGAGCTGCTAACGCTGGGGCAGTCTCTAAGGCATCAGTCAAAAAGGGTCGATGGATTTTTGGCTGCTTCTTTTTCTGACCTGTGCCCTTTTAAAAGGGAGAGAAGCGACGATACAAAAGCCTCGTGGCAACGGGGTAAAAGCAAGACAGCCTGCAGGTGGCAGCTACAGAAGAGGAGATGCTACAAGTGGGATTCACAAAAGGAAGAGATGAAGATTGTTGCCGGTCAGAAGTATCAAAGTTACCAAATACACTGCGAAGTCCAGGGATTTCTACAGACGGGGGAAGTTGGGAAGCGGGGTCAACGGGGGCTTTTGCAGTCCCCAGCAGGGGGGAAAAAAAAAAAAAAAAAAAAAAAAAACAACCACCACACATGGAAAAAGCAACTCTGCACCACATGCCAAAGGGCTTGGACTCCACCCAAGCGACGTGCAGATTACCTGCACAACATCCCATGTCCCAGGGCAGAGATGTGAACACCCACTCCCTCCCTCTCTGGAGACTCAGCAATCCAAACCACCAAACACGCAAACAGACTCCTCCAACACCCAACAGCTACTGACCAAAGGCCCCACGCGCCACCTCCATGCAGGGTGCAAGACAGACGGAAGGACGGGGGAGTCCCAGCGCACAGCCTGGCAGCTCTAATGTTCTCTGTTGGCTTTTGAGCGTCCTCCCGAACCGCAAGCCTGGCCTTCAACCTCTTCTGATCACTTGATATACAAGCGGAAAGATATGTTTTTTTGAACATATAGGTTATCTATATGGAGTAATCACATTCTTATCATTATATATGTCAGCCTTCCAGATGCGATGCAAGCAACATTACAAGCATCTGTCACGTGTGTCTTTGTTCCTCTCCCCGGAGGAAAATTAAGTTATGATTAAAGCTGTGAATTCACTTCACCTAGCCCGTTCACTTCAATGGAGCTCTGCGCCAACAGCTGTTGGGAAACTGCAGAAAACACTTTAAGAAAATTAAGTCTTCTTCTTAAGGAATCATTATTTTCAAGGTTACTGAGGCTGGGGGTTTTGTTAGTTAGTTGTTTTGGGCGGTGGTTTTATTTTTTTAGTGCTATCTGAGTTAGCAGAAGATGCCTCGTGGTACAGGGCAGAGCCCACAAGGGCTGTATGTTTGTGACACCCGAGAAGCACACTCGGCCCAGCCTCACCCCCGCCAGCCACCCGTCCCACCTCTGGTGCCTGCCATAGGAGGTCCTCGGGTGACAGGGAACAAAGAGTCAGTAGGATTTCTTCCAGCCTCTAACGCAGTAACAACAGACATCCGACCACAAAGCACCCCGCTGCCGGTACTCTTGCAGGGTGAAGTACAGGGTTTAGTTTATAACTCTTACACCGATGGAAGGACGCGTAGAGGTTGTAGCCACATGCATCACCATTGCTTTGCACCCAGTTATCCATCTGGACAGAGCCCAGAACAGGCTCCAGCTCTTCCAAATCCCAGTCGAGCACTCAAACCTTCCCAGTGAATGGGATTACTTGCATCAATAACTTATACTTTTGTATAAATGGAGAGCGCAGACTCTCGCCTACATGAGCCGTAGCTTGGAACAACACTGTCTAATATATGGGAAAATACAGAAGGGCATCTGCTCGACAGAAGTCTGTGAGCACCCGCACCTCCTGTCACAGCCTCCCCTGGTCTGCAAGCGCAATAATCCCTGAACTTTGTGACTGAACTCCACGCTCGTGCCCTCCCAGCTCCAGCCACCACCAAGCATGAGTCCTGACAGGACTAGCCTTTGCCCTCATCAACACCACAGCATCTGCACCTCCATTCACATGCCCTTAAGCATTACAATATATCAGTATATTATTGCACACTTACTCGAAATCCAAGCTAGTTAGACAAAATAGTTCAATTATCATGACACGTAGCTGGTGGTTACACTAATGGCCAGGCACGGTCCTTCCCCTACTCCTAGTATCAGTTCTAGACTATACTGTACCGTTACTCCAGAATTACACTTTTATATTAGTCACCCTCAAACTTTGTCTGAGACATTCCTGGTCAACGCGAAAGCTATTTCTCCAAGGTGCAACTGAAAAGATAACAGGATTCTATGATTCTATGATTAACTGTAACAGACCTTTGCAAAAAAATAGATTAACTGGGATTAATCTTTTATAAAACTACTGTGAAGAATGTCCATAAGAAAAGAAAATGATCATTTTACATTTCAATGGCTGCAGCACTGGTGAGGTACAAGCTGCACCATCATAGCTACAGGATGCTCTCAAGATTTCCAGTACCAGCACAGGAAGGTATGTTCTCGTCTACCCTGAGAGGAGTTTGGGAGCTGGGCTTCACCGTCCCCACAGCGGGAGGTCAGTGGGCACCTCCTCCCCTGTGCAGCTTGTGTGAGCTGCATCTGCCTGAAGTTCCAGCCGCGGCCAGACGTGGGAAGGGGCCTGCTCAGCCTCCCAGTCAGGCACACCACGGTCCTCTCACCGCTACGACCTCTAGCTCTTCACAGAGCTCTTCTTCACTTCTTTATTCTTCACGGAAAGAGTGGTCAGACACTGGAACGGGCTGCCCAGGGAGGTGGTGGGGTCACCATCCCTGAATGTGTTTAGGACTCGTTTAGACGTGGTGTTAAGGCATATGGTGCAAGGGAGAACTTTGTAGAGTGGAGCTGATGGTTGGACTCGATGATCCCAAGGGTCTTTTCCAACCTAAATGATTCTATGATTCTTGGTCAGAGCATTTGCTTTGCTACCATCAAAAATGCAAACTTTTCATCGTTACCGTCAGAAGAGCACTTTGTGTTTATCAGCCCTGCGTCGCTAGTTTACATAGTTTATTCAGACTGCCCAAAACACAATGCTCCGCTCCAGATGTGCCTCACGGAGGAGTATCAGTGTTTTTCCCAGATTGAAAGCATGCCACCTACGTTCTGCTCGTTGTCAATGCTGGGGAGGGTCTATCCTCTTCTACGGTGCATTTGGCTGCGCCCAGTAATTCTGTAATCCCAGTGAGCCAAAAGCCCTCTCTGGAGCGGAGCCCATGTTGCCATCGGGCGCCCTCATCGACACAGAGAAAGGCATCTCCACCCTCCCATTCTCTCAAGGCATTTAGGGCTCCATTTCGGATGCATTTTCCCTTAAATTGGATCAGCTATTGTTACATGTTTTGTAATTGCTTTCTAGAAACGATGGCACAGAGGAGAGTTTAGGACTCTGCACATTCTGCTATTATTCCAAAACAAAATTACATTTTAGGTATTGCTCCCCCCCTGCTCCCCCTCCCTCCCCCAAGGGTAGCATGCACCACTTGTTCGATTGGGAACAATTTGTTAAATTCTGACTCCTTCGGATGGCCCTTTCCATAGTCAGTGTTTCTCTTGAGAAACCTGGTGTTTCTCTGCGAGATTTGATTTAACGCTTTAGTTACAGACTGTTACCACAGAACTACTTTCCGTCTGCCTTCTCATACGTTACGTGTTGACTAACGTAGCCCCGCATCACTCGTAAGTACCAGGTATCTCGCCTGAGACCAATTCTTTCCCTGGGGCTCCTGTCCCACGGGGCTGCTCTCATTCTGTGGGATCAGACTGTCCTTCTTGCCGCAGCAGCTCCCCCAAGCCCTGCATCACCAGCTCAGTTCTGCCAACCCACCATTACCATTACACCATCCCAAGCTCCAAGCAATTAAAACATCCTGCTGTGAATTTATGCAGTTAGCACAATTCTTGGCTACCACGCAGAAGACGTGCTAATGTACAAAGGGTCTCCTCCTATCCCTCCCCTCACAGCACGTAGGGCACCACAATGGCAGCCTCTTCCTCTCCAAACCCAGCTATAAAAAGAAAATCCACAGCAGATGTTATGATTTTTAACCCCACCATACCAGGAGCCTCAGCTCGTGGGAAGTCAATGTCACTGTCTCGCCCTGAAAAAGCCCCCTGGGCCGAGCCAGCCTCTGCACTGGGGTGCAGCTGGCAGAATCCGCTCTTCCCACACCGCCAACGGCGATGGGAACTGCCCGCCGGGCAACCTCAGGCCAAGGGGTGACACCAAGCTGGCCTGCTGCTGCCAGCCAGCTCCTCCAGCAGCACGTGCCAGGGGACGTCAGGCAGGAGCCCTTGAAGGGTGAAGCTTATCTAAAGGGCTCCAAAGCTCCAGAATAGTCCTTCGCATTGACAGCTATTTATAGAGAACTGGCAAGACAAAGGATTGTGTTTCGGAAGACAAAAGGCTCAAGTTTGTGACTTCAGTTTCACAGCACTGAAACTGGATATAATTAAATCCTGGTTTTCAATAGCCACTTCAAAATGAATGTCTCTGTGATGCAGAGAACACTGAAAGTGGGAAGATAAGTTTTATTTAACCTCAAAATCTATTTTTGCTCAAGAATCCTAATTCTCCCTGGCTGGAACTTTCTCTTCCTCCTGGCATGGGTGGGAGCAATGGAAAGATGGAAAAAAAAAGAAAGAAAAATGAATGGGGAGGAACAGCCAGCGCCTCTCACATGAGCTATAGAGAATAAGGAGGAAGACAAAGAATCTGGAACAGATTCCCTGTATCCTGCAAACCAGGTGAAAGCACCTCCTCGCCCTGCAAAGGTCTGAGGGAAAGCACAAAGTTTACCCACCCACAAAGGGCACCAACTTCAATCACACATTAAAGACTCTACCCCAGGACCACACAAACCCCCACAGTCAGCCCCATAACTGCCTATCACAGTAGCAGAGAACCGCAAAATCTTACTTCATTTCTGTTGTTCGATTTCCTTGTTCTTCTCCTTTGCTTTCCATCCCATGCATGCAGTTTCCAGCACCCGCTCCTGGCCAGACTGCGAAGAGCAGCATTTTTCCAAGCCCTACAGCCCCCAAGGCCAGGGAAGCAAGCAAAGGTGCAACCACAAGCCATAAACCACCAGGTGCAGGGGAGAAATGGCTCCTCACCAGGGGCCCAGCTCCGCCCAAAAGCTGAGTGGTGCCAGGTGTGGAGCATCCACCCAAAGGTGCAAAACCCCCCCAGCTGGGAGCAGGCTCCTCCAGCAGCCCCCACAAAGGGGCGAGGAGGAGGCTCAGCTTTTCCCCTGCTCTCTGAAATACCAACACCTGTGCTGATACGGGCATTTTGAGTGGGACTTTTGCAAAAGAGACTGTCCTACGCTCCGATGTTAAAGCCATTGTTGTAGTATGCCCTTACTACCGCTTTAACCTCAAAGGATGATCCAAAGCATAAAATCTCCAAGTTTGAAATCTTCTGGCCTTAATCGCTACACTAAAGAATAACTGATATAAAGGAGAAGAAAAATAAACGTGAATGAAGGTCTGTTTGTGGGATCTTGGAGTTAATAGAAGAATTCTGGCCCGTTACAGTTAACAGCTTACTCTTCTGTGATGGGCGAGCCATGCTCTGGTCCTCCAGTGTGAGGAGCAAGACCCAGGCTGCCTTTTCTCTACGTCAGGATCACAGAGGAATTCTAGCACAGACCAGTCAGCACCTACAGCAATCCACATTTATGTATTTTTTACGTACAAAGAGATTGTAAAATCCTTCACCCCTGGTGCAGAAAGGAAACAATTCAAAGTATTACATAAAACCCTCTTTCTCATCTATCTACAGCTACTTCAAATACGTTACGTAAATTCCAGTCAAAAGAACACTTGGTGTTTTATTCTGTAATGGACCCATTCAAATTTCCAGCAAACATGCAGGCTTTAACTTCTTCCTCCTTCCAATGATACATTTGACGTTCCTCAGTCTCCGGGATGACTGGATCTCCCAAGAAACACAACAGCCAAGTACAGAGAGGTCAGATTTCATAGAGGCAGGAGTACGTAACCTGCAGAGCTAAGCAGAACATGCGTTGTTCAGACGGGCCACATAAAGGCTATTTCCAATTTTTGGAACATACTAATAATCTGAGTTTTTACACATAGATAATCACGTGCTCCAAGTACTCTATAATTATTCATGAAGTTTGCAGCTGTTGTCGTCCTCATGAATTGGTCAGCTCGCATAGTTCTCGGGTAGCTGTTCTTAATTCACCTCAAACAGGCAAGGGGTAGGGAGGGCCACAAAGAAGCCAAGAGAGAAAAAAAAAAAGCTACTTAACCAGAAAGTGTTAGAAATAGAGAAAGAAAAAAAAAAAGAGAACAAAAAATATGGCTGTACAAGAGAGAAATCAAGAAAGCTACCACTGTTTGAAGAAAGTATAGGAGGCCGTAACAGTACAGCCCAGGCCTGAATTCTTCTTCCTGAGACCTCTTGTGAGAGTGGATACAGACACACACTCTCTCCCTGGGTTACCAGCCAAATAAAGCAGAAGGAATATTACTGAAGATGGGAACTGGGCCTTGCAGGAGCTAGAGCACTTGAAGGAGACAAAAATTCCAGGCCAAAGCCATTGCCACCCAGTGGAAGAACATCCTCGGCTGTCAGTGAGTCTTTGGTGGATGTTGTCTGTTCAAGTTCCGTCATGAGCACCATGAGCACAGGACGCAGTGCTAACTGTCCCTGCACTGCGGCTCCTCCTACAACTGACGGGGCATACGCTTTGGGTTGGTAAGAGGTAAAAGATTCCTCTGGTTATTTTTGGAACAGACGAATGTGAAATTATCTACGATAAGCCTTTCCTTTGCTTTGACCAGTCGCACCAAGCAACAATTTCTAACCTTTTTGAATGCCTACTGGACACGGTGCTGACGAAGACGTGTCTTTTTGTAACATAGCATTTTACTTATAATAGTATGCAAAGCCTTTCCTAAAACTTTCCTCATCAATTACCTGTCTAGAAAATGAGAAGTTGGTGTTAGAAACTGCCAGATCCTTAATATGATTGACTATGTCTGGTTTTAGTCAGCAAAAGGTCTCCAAGTAACAAATGGCTTGTCCGTTTGTTCTCTGACAAGAAAGACTGTCGAGGCTTGAATATCATTTACGCTCAATCAAATACTAATGCTGATGGAAAACTCTGGGTTTCGGTGACTCTTGATGTGCCCCACTGGGGCATGGAGAAATGTATCGCCACTTAACATGTACAGCGCATAATGAATCTGAACGGCTCTCCTTCGCACCGCCGCGGCTGCCTCTTCATCTTGCCAGGCCTGTAGCTGTAAGATATGCATTAATTGAAATGACAAATTGCATAAACATGTGTTTCTCAGTTGGCAGTTCCCTGCTAAATGCTTATGAAACTGTTAACTATGGAAAACAAAAGATGGATGGAAGAAGATCACTTTTACAAAATGATTTTTTATAGAAAAAACAAAGAAAAGCTTGATGTATGCAAACTCACAGATATCCCATATTTCACAGCTGGGGAATAGCAATAATTTTTCCCCGGTAATGGGTCTTTATGATGTCAGATACAGAAAGATTTGCACTTTATTATCAATAAGAGAGTCCAAACTAAAGAAGTGACTTGAAGTGGCAAAAATTGGCCTTGGGATATAGTGAATAGGGTACAACTTCCCTCTCACCGTAGAGGTGGTGTTTACAAGATTTTAAGATGCAGTTCAAACAAATATTTTACCATATCATAAAATGGTTGGTTATGGCATAAAAAGCCATAAGATTTGATTTCTCCTTTTTTTTTTGTGTACGCGCTGGTCAAAAGAAGAGTGACGGTAGAGAAGAACAGATTATTAAACTGCAGTGTAGTAAACATCAATATATTGTAGCTATGTTTTTCCTTTAAACCATTTTGCAGAACAATTATAGCTGGAACAAAGGGAGCTCAGAAAATTTCAACACTGGAGCTTTTTTCCTTTTTGGAGAAGGAAAAAAAAAAAAGAAATCAGCGATAAAGAAGTCCTGATATTCATTTCTAAATTCTAACAAATACTTTGATTATACTACGCTTTTCTACATCTGCCCTTCAGCTTTGGACCTCATCCAGTTTCCTGTAGAACTAGAGGAAATCCAGCTCAAAACTTCGGTTATGTTATTTTCTCAACGGCATAACACAAACCACCAATTTAACTAGCATCTTCCTCTGCGTCATTTAGTAACACAACTGAAGCAATCTTCCTGAAGAAGAGAAGCATCTCCCCTTTTTGTTTATTTAAAATTGCAAGTGCTTCCTCAGTGGCACACCCAAGCTTTAAAATAAGGAGCAGCAATCGATTTCATTATTTCCGTGTTTCTCTTTGACATTCCTTTAAGAATTATAATGCATCTAATCTGCTCTTACAGTTGCCCAGACAGAACGAGTCTGTACAGACAGGAATCCCAGCAGCTCTAAAGACAACTACTAACAACGGCAATGGGAGCTTTTGCTCTAAACCATGACATTCTCTTAAGGCCTTGGTCTTGCAAATACTTAGCATATGAGTAGTTCTACTAAAGCAAGACTCAATCATAGGCTTTTTCACTGGTGGAGTTTTCTTTTATTTATATATATTTTTAGGCAACATATTATGAAAGTCGGAAAGAGGAAAATAAACCGGTAATATGAGGTGAGCTAATCGTCGGTGTACACGTACGGCCTTCGACACGGCATCTCAACACAGAAACCTCAGTGAAGTCAGCGGCTGAGCCAACCCTTAAGTTTGTGTAACAAAGAGAAATTGCTCAAGGTCTCTCTTAGTGGCAAAAACCAATACGCCCAAGTGAACATCTTTCCTCTCTAGTGCAATACCCTGCGGATGTGACTAAACCTAAAAATAATTGCTAAGAAAAGGTTCCAGCATTTAACACAATGTATGTACTGCATTTCTAACCCTTCCTTCGCTCATTGTCAAATGATGATGTAAAGAATTACATAAGAAAACAACAAAAAAAAGATAAAAATTAACTTAATTTACACAACCAATAAAAAAGTTTAAAGCAATGACAGAAAAATAATATAAAGGCTAGATACATTAAATGCCAGTTCAACAGTATTAAGCTTTGGTAGAACAGTTAAAGAGCATAGCACCAATAAAATCCAATGTCAATACATGCTTCAGTACGCATGAGCTGTGATGAAAATGTAAATTTTGGCAAGAAAAGTAGTGTATGTTCCCTGACGCCACAGTTTCATTTCAACATCTAACAAAAAGTCTTTAGGCTCTTTCACTTGTCGCTGAAGATAGACAATGCCCGTGTACGAGTTCAGCCTTCGAGTGCTGAAGTAGTTTTCTTCGTTTCCCTTGTTGATAGTAAGGATTATGTTGTCCCCAGCATAGGCAGGCGATGGTCCAATACGGAAAATATGAGCTGGGACCACAATATTGGTTTGGAAGTTCAGCTGGTAATAGGTAATGCGCACCGGGGTATTTTGGCAGTCCAGATAATTAAAACAACTGATTCGTTCACACCTCCTAAGAGATGAGAAATGAAGCACATTCAGCATCCATGTAATAGCAGGTAAAAATATGTATATTTCAGAATATTGCCAAGGTAAAAACAGGAGTCCCAAACTTCTGTTGGGTAATTACCAGCTGCTTGTTCTGCTTTTACAGTGCCCATAAAGCATTTGTAAACGATATAATTGTCAGAGAACAACACTAAGAAAAAGATCCTGGACACGGAGGGCTGTGTAGGGAAGCTCCACAATGAAGAAAGAGGCAGAGCCATGCTGCAAGCAGCACGGAGCTCGGAAGAAGAGTCTGCGTTTCATCACTGACAACACAAGCCTGGGCCAGTGCTCCAAGAAAATAAAAGCAATCGCACTTAAAAGGGAAGCTACGGCACGGGAATGGGAAACAAGCTCCTCAACTTGTAATGCTGCTCAATTCTACAAGGCAGGAAAAGTACGTTTTAAGTCGTGAAGCAACGAAATATGGCTTCCCAGAGCACTGCCAGCCATGGAGGCAGGAAATGGGTAGGGAGATTTCGGGGCTCCTGAACCTCAGCTGCTGAAGAGCTGTGGGGATGTGCCATTCCCAGAACCCCACGGCCTGGCAAGCTCGTTATCCTGCTCCCCCTCAACAACCTCTGAGGAACTGCAATCTGAACATTGTCTGAACATTGAACAGGGGCCCCAAAACCACTCTAAGTGGTGCAGCCCAGCAGCCACTGCAACAACAGAAGCAGCATAGAAGATCTTATTTTTTTAAAAACTTAATTCTAAGCAGAGCCCTTTTAGAGCTGCAGCAAGTAGAGCTGCAAGCTCTGATGACGGCAGAGTTGGAGGGCAAATGGGGGCTCTAGGGCTTGGAAAAAGGAAGAGGCAAAAAGGAACAGAAACTCTATAAAAGTTGGGGAAAGTCCATGTGCTCCAGGTACTGAAGCATCTTCTTAGAGCTCCGAGCACTTACACCCACCCACAAATTAAAGCACTGTGTAATATCCACAGCCACCGGACAGGGCTGCTGGCTTTGCTGCGGTGGCCATACTTACATGTCAGACACTTTTCTGTAGTTGGAAGGACACTCGAAGGACAGGCAGCGGAAACTGCCCTGGATGTTATAGCAAGTCTCCGCAGCTGAACAGTTATGAGTTCCTATGGCACATTCATCGATATCTAACGAGAAGAAACACAAAGGAAAAGACATGCTGAGTTCCAAAATAAGACATAATCACAGTTTAGGGGCTGTAATACTGTAGAATCAGCGAATGGTTTAGGTTGGAAGGGATCTTAAAGATCTTCTAGTTCCAACCCCTCTGCCCTGGGCAGGGACACCTCCCACCAGACCAGGCTGCTCAAATCCTACGCTTATGAGACTCTGTGGGCACGAGAAGCAAGAGGAGTCTGTGGGTTTGGCTCTGCGACCTGAGGGCTCTCGTTCTCACCACTCAGTCGCTGTGTGTTACCTCTCCGGTACCTGCGCCTGCTGCCTGCAGAGCAGGACTGCGAGAACCCCAGCGGAAACACCCGGGACACGTGTGAAATGCACAGTCAGGTGAGGGGTGTCAGGTTCATCTCTATGCACTGAAACTTTTTGACATTTGGTGTGATAGGGTAAATCACGTTAATTTCAATTCTGCTAAAATTCCTATGTCTTCTGCGGAAAAAAAATTCCTTCCTTGACATCATCAGTCAGTAAGACATGATAGTACCACTCGGCAGGGTGTGCAATGAAGAAGGGAGCCCGCTCTTCCCTACAAGCAGCTTATGATCCTTTCCATGCTGTTTGATAGTCCTTCCCCTGCTTGGCAGAGAGTGTGGCTGGCCTTCTACTGCAGGGGAGGTTTGTTTCTTTACCCACACTCTGCAAACATTGGCACGCGCCTGTGAACCCAGCAGCTCCCATTGCAGACACATCTGACGCGCCACAGGGTTTAACTTTCAGTGGAGAATAAACACGAGAAGGAATAAAAGTTCTCAAAGCCCAAGATCCTCCTTTCTTGCCGCTTCCCACTGCAATAAAAACCAAACGCGAACATGTTTGGTTCAAACCAAACATGAACATCTTGACGGAATCACCTGTGTGGCCACATTCTCCCTTGCTCCAGAGGTGTCAGAGATGTGTTGTAAGCACTATTGTAAGCTAGGCTGAAAGGAAACAGAATAAAATAACTAGATAGCCGTAGTCTAAGGCAGTGGGACTCTAAACTTCTCAGAGCAGCCAACCTGTCCATCCCTGCAGATGCTGTGTAAGCTTTCCACAGCTGTTCCGATTGAAGATAGTTTTTGAATAGTCTCCTGAAAGCGATGGGCCAATTTTTACAGCTTCACGGGTCACTGGTACTCCCTGAACCACAGGCTCGCTCTAAGCACAAAACTACGTCACGCGTTGTGTTTCTAAACAAGCCTGTGAGCGCAGTGCACGTGGGACAAGCTCAATAGCTGGGGGAAGCATCTCACTGGTTTCAAGCAGCAGAGCGTGTGCACAGACTTGTGCGTGGCGCGGACACTGGGTGCAAGCACTGGAGCAGGAGGGACAGTCCTTGATGAAAGGTGGCCACTGCTATAAATCGCTCGTACAATGCATAGCGTGTGTGTGTGATCGCAATGGCTCCTTCTTCATGGACAAGGCTGGAAAATGTCCACATAGCCCAAGCAAACAAACATTCCCCTATCACCCAGTCTGCAGAGACTCCCCCTCCCCAGAGCAAACACACGTCGTGGGTGGAGGGACAGCCCAGGGCTGCCTCCACAGCCTACTGTGAACAAGCTGTCCCTCAGGAATAAACAAATCCCATCAGAATATAACCAACCCATGCTAAAAGCCAACAGGACCTTCTCGGTGACTTCTTCAGAATCGGGACAGCTGGGCTATGTCAGGAGAAGAAATTATCTATGCATGAAGGTTGCTCTGGATTAAAGCAGGGGGCAAATACAAAGCAAAGCAATGACTGCTGTACAGCTGCGGGATCCAGGAGACGTAAGCTCCACCAGACTGTTAGGAAATATGGGAACTTAAGAACAACGCTTTAGAACAAGGCACACATTTTTGAAAATTTAAGTTACATATAAATATACCCTTGTAATGAGAATGTTGCAGAAGACAAAAAGGAACTCATTACTTAACTCTCATTACTTAGAGCTCAAAGACACTTTATGGCCTAGAGCATAAACGGGGTTACCTAAATAATACATATGCACAAGCCCAAGCCATGGACCTTTAAATGCTGAAAACCAGATGCAATAACAAGGATCCAGCTTGAGCAGAAAATATTGGCAAAGATCTTGCCGTCACATTGTGTACTCCCAAATGTCTAGACAACGCACGGAGGCTTTAAAATGAAATAAATGCTAACAGACAAACCACGTGGACTGTGTAGGGCTCTGCAGTTCTGCCAATTGTCACAAAGGAGAGAGACTCTTAGAGGAAAGCTATAACCTCCCACTCCCTCCATTCCCCTGGGATGAGAACTGATCTCATACACCGAACCGACGGGTTTAAAAGTCTTGCAAAGAAAAGTGTACAATAGGAAGTAGGAGAGAATCAAAGTAAATTAAATCCCTTGCCGATTCTCAGAAGTGCCCCTAGGTGAAAAGAAAATTTCTTCCACATTGCAATCATTGTCATGAAAGCACTCACTTCACCAGTTTGGCTGTGCTGGAAAATACCATAGGCAGTTTCTCCAAAAAGATCCATATGTTGAGATGCTATTACATGAGATACAACTCGGCTGTTTGGAAAAAAAAAAAAGGTACAAAGAATGTACCACCAGTAACTCTTAATAACTGGTCAGATGATGAGCCACTGGAGTCAGCTCTTTAGCTGGTGGAAACCAATATAGTCTTCTTGAGTTTAGTGCAGCCGACATCAATTCAGACAGTTTCTCTGATCATATTTTCAGAGACTTCAATATAAGGCTGCCCAAACTTGTAACTACAAACTTGGAGAGCTCAAAGAAAGGGCATGTACCCAGAGGTTACTTCCAACACCTGACTAAATGCCAGCTTACCCAGCCGTGCACACAGCTGCCAACACGCGCTAAGTTTTGCAAGTAGCCCAACCTCACCCTCTAAGGAGGGTGCGTGTACCAGGTGGCACTGGTACTTTGAAAAGCTTATAGAACCATAGAACCATAGAATGGTTTGTGTTAGAAGGGACCTTAAAGATCATCTAGTTCCAACTCCCCCCTGCCCTGGGCAGGGACACCTCCCACCAGACCAGGTCGCTCCAAGCCCCGTCCAACCTGGCCTTGAACCCCTCCAGGGATGGGGCACCCACAGCTTCTCTGGGCAACCTGGGCCAGGGGCTCACCACCCTCACAGCAAAGAATTTCTTCCTCAGATCTCATCTAAATCTCCCCTCTTTCAGTTTAAAACTGTTCCCCCTCGTCCCATGGCTCCCTTCCCTGATCCAGAGTCCCTCCCCAGCTGTCCTGGAGCCCCTTCAGGTACTAGAAGGGGCTCCAAGGTCTCCCTGGAGCCTTCTCTTCTCCAGGCTGAACACCCCCAGCTCTCTCAGCCTGTCCTCACAGCAGAGGGGCTCCAGCCCTCTGAAGGGCTAAGTGACACTCGTCCAAGTGTCACTTAGCAGGGCCAGTCTATCCAACAGGAACCCTCTCCACACGGGGTAAGTGTGCAGGGAGGATTTCATGCCACACAAACAATGCAAGTGAGATCCACAGGTCCATGTGGCAAACCTCTTTCCTCCACCTCCAGCGCCTGGAGCACGCTGGGTGCCTCCGGCTTGGGGGAGCTGCGCCGGCCAATTAACGCAGTGACTCACACGACTGATTCTGGAAGACGTCCCCAGCTCAAATCGCACTGCTGGCAGAGGTGGCAACCAACACGCCAGCGCTCAAAGCAGGGGGGGGAAAAAAAGCCCAAGGAGAGTAAAAAGCCCGAGGAAAGTTGTAGCTGCAGTTTTCTAAAGGTTACTTTTACATAAGAATTTAAATGCACATGGATATAACTGCATGAAGTCATACTTAAAAACACATTATTGAAAAAAAAATAAAGCTTTTAAAACCTTTAAAAATTATTTTACTTTTCATTTAGTCTGTTTCTCTGCTCCAAAGTCAGGATCAAGTATGCTCATGCCATTCATGATTTACACAGTGTAAATTCACTGCCATTAGCACTGAGAAGGGAATTTAAGCATAGGAGATACATAACCGAAAGTTATGTGAGGGGTTCCTGGAAAACTAAGAGCAGGAAATGCCTGGTAGTTTGTGTAAGCGACTGCGGGAATGCACGTAGAGTACGTAAAGGTAATCAGCTCTTCAATCATCATTACACGGTCAGTGCATCCTTTGGAAATGGGGGATTTTGACTTCAAAATCAGACAGCTGTGCACCAGATGAAAACCACCAGACCCCCAGAAGACACTTCTGTGATTCTGGAGAAAAGCGGGGTGTGTGAGGAGGATACATGTCATTTACGCTAACATTTACTAATGCCAACATATTTAAGCTTAGGTGGCAGACTTCCGGATGTCCACGTCCCCATTCCAGCTCCCACATTCTCACTCCCAGTTTTCTGTGGCAGGAAAGCACAACTCCTAATGAAGCCACAGATTTCGACATCTGGCATCTCTAAAAAGCCCAGATCATTTACTGCTGTGCCAAGGTGCACATACAGCTCATGTAAGTAATCAGTGCCCTCATTTGAACGATGAAGTGGGCTCCCTTAGGAATTGATTTAAACAATTAGCTCACATGGACAGCTGAGTTGCCCCAGTACATTTTCTAACACAGGCTAAAGCTGACATTGCAGATACCAATATTCGGCAACTTTGTCAAATACTGGCTTTTTCACAGTGACTAATGTAAAAAACAGAGACTTGACTGAATAACCGTAACGGCTTAGATCATTCCAAGGATTAAAGCTTCATGATATAATCCTTTCGGTTTCTAAACTCCTCATTACCTCGACAGGTTCTTCCATTTGCTGCCATGGTATATCCCTGCTCAGGACAAGCACACTGATAACTACCAGGAACATTCACGCAGCGGAAAGTACAAAGAATGCCTGCACTTTGTGTGCACTCATCGATATCTGGGGAAAAAAAAGCACAATTACAAACATATGAAAAAAACAGAAATGTGAAAAGGGAGGCTGTAAAACACAAGGAAATTCTAATCTGACACATTTATAATGTATTCTTAAACAAGAATGCAACCATGAAAATTTGACGTTGCTCTAGGACAGTTGTGCTTTCTGAAATGCTGAACACCAGATTGCTCCAAAAAAACCTGGTTGCAAGTAGTATGGACTTATGGAAAAGAACAGTAAGACTAGGGCACATCTGGGTTTGAAAAACTCTCTCTGGTACCTTTGTAACTCTTTTAGGATTGCTTTGGGGGCTTGCTTGTGCTAGGAAGAACCTAGGTTTCTTCACCATTTCTTAAACAGAGACTCTCCAAAATATGTGTCAGTATTGGTAACTTCAAGAAAACAGGTAAAACCCTTCCTTTCTCCATTCCGATCACTCCACTCCTCATTCACCCACCACCAGCAGAAGTTAGAGCAAGCCTTCACGCAGCCGTGGCCGAGGGGAGGCTTCATTGATGCAATATAGGTAAACATATCTTCCCTCCCCATTTTTTCAGCCATAAGCTCTAGCCCTGTGAAACAACAACCTCCCCGGTTCTATGATCAGACAAGTACATTCCAGCCCCAAGTAGGAGACATGAAAATAAACTGAGTTTTCCAATAGCTGGAGTAACCTTTTGCAGCTTCTGCAGCAGGCTGTAACTCAGAATCATCCTTCGGCATCCCCTGCAGCATTAGGTGCTGTTGAGAGTTCGATGGCACTGACTGTTACAGAGTATACACGTATTTACCTTGCCCTGAGTGAGCAAGCAGCAGCCTTACCTTTACAAGAATGCCCATCTTCTGCTAGCTGGAAACCTTGCCTGCAGTAACACTGGTAGGAACCATAAACGTTGGCACACTCCTGGCTGCAGGGACTGGTATCGCACTCATTCACATCTGTATTCAAAAACAAACCCACAGACATTGCCGCAAGGGTTCAGAACAGTATCTTCCACCATTTCTTGCCTCCAAGAACAGCTACCGGCCCCTTCTGGTCAGAGTGAATAAGGATGGACTAATTTGTCCCAAGAAGATGCTTCTGCTCCAGAGGCAGAATGCCAAGAAGCGTGAGGATGTCTGTTGCACCTGAATTTCATGTCTATATATGCCAATGAAAACACATACACATGGACACATGTGTTTCAGACCTTCTACGTTAGGTAATCTTTGCCTTAAAAAAAATCATGGAGAACTTAAAAAATATCCATTCAATTCAAAAACCATTTTTTCAAGTTTTGTCACTACCAAGTTTCATCTTTATTAAAATTTGAATGAAAAGTCTCCTATTCTAACTTTGTTACGTTCTCCTTTTCTTTCATCTGGAAGGAAAGGAAAAAGTATGTGAGGGAAAGGAAGAAAGAGGAGAAACCTGTCGGCTCTCATCTGACAGTTTGAGTGTTTGATTAAAAATCTGCAAATTTGAGCACACATGGGTTTACTGTATTTATCTTTCACTTCAGCCTCTTCTCTAAAGTCCCTTAATTCACACTGCAATTTCTTCTTCACGGAAAAAATGTCCGGTACCTTCACAGTGCTTCCCATCGTAAGACAAGCGGAAACCAGAAGAACAAGTGCAATGGTAGGACCCAGGGGTGTTCTCACACGTGTGCTGACACAGGCGTCCAGGGTAATTCCAGCACTCATTTATATCTGCCAGCATGAAAAGCAAATATACAATCAACTTAGAAACAAAAAGCATCAAACAAGACGCAGGAGGATATTTTTTAAAGTGTCAGAGACTGATTTGCAGAGCATGAAATGCTGCAACCTCAGGTTTTATGCTGACTTTGGGCTCCAGTTGGTGTGCGGTAGTGATAAAAACCAAAATGCTGCATCATAGCCTCTTATGAAGAAAGTTGTGAAATCTTCAGAAAGATAAATTTCTACGGCAGCAGAAGCGTAACCCGTAGGGAAGTACTTTGCAGATGACTTTCACTGATAACCTGCAGCTAAACCAAACCAAGGGCACCTGGCCGAAATCTCAGCGCGGAGCAGCAGAGCTCTAAACAGCCGGTCACACCGAACAACAGCTGCTTTGGAGGTGATTCCATTATCTTCTGAGGCACTGCATTGCAGAACTAATAACTGCACACTACAATGGTGCTAAATACCGCCTTGAGGTCCAAGGCTCAATCAATCAGTCGTTTCATCTCATCTCGCGCCTTACATACCAATGCAGCTTCTGCTGAACGCATCGTACTGATATCCCATCTTGCAGTCACAGCGATAGGCCCCAGGAAGATTATGACAAATCTGCCCTTCGCCACAACGGTGTACACCAGTTTGACATTCATCCACATCTGCAGAACCAGAGAAAGCAAACAGTTTACATACAGTTTGCTGAAAATCAATGTTTACGACGAGAGCAAAATAAATTAATTAAATAACAGGAACAGAAACTATCAGGGTTGTCCCCTGGGCAGAACAAGGAATATCAGCTTTTCCCACTGTGCATCAGGGTTGTCCCCTGGACAGAACAAGGAATATCAGCTTTTCCCACTGTGCTCTTCACAGTTAGCTTTACAAATCTCAAAGTCAAACTCTTCAAAAGCAATACATTATCTTAAAAGTGAACACGGTAACTGTAACTGCAGCAGAGTTTTCCCAGCACATTCTGCATTTCAATGTAAACACATTTTGATTCTGATCAAAGCTTGACATTTAAACAACCTATTCTGATGTTCTGCCATTACGTGAGTCACGGCAAGCCATTTAAAGCAAAACAAGAACTAGCCAGAAATTCTGCTCATCCCTTCAATTAAAGCAATTGCTATTTTCATCTCGAGGTGCCCTTTCAGTCTCGCTTCTGCTGTCTACCTTTTGCTCTTTCCCAATGTTGATCTTTTTTTTCTTTTCTCAAGCAACTCACATTTTGATATTCCTCGCGGCCTCTCATCCGAAATCCAATACCAACAAATTAGTTGCTTCTACACTCACTTGCATCACTTCCAACCTCATTTAAAAATCCTCAGATGAAGATGAGAGTTTTCAATACGCGCTGATTTATAAGACTTGCAACGTGACTAAATAGCTCATCAGTATCTAACAAATCCCTGTTACCATCTGTGACAAGAAGCATCAAAAAGTCTGATTAACCCTCCGAAACTTGTATTTCTTCAAGTATTCTGAGTTCTGCCATTTCCTAAGCCATCACAGCCTGCTTCCTTCCTACTATTCACATCTTCAACTACTTTTACAACTCAAATCCCTGTTCATGTGATATTAATTAGAACGACAGTCTAAGGCTGGGGGCTCTCCATACTGCCCTATTTGAAGTCATAAATTTGAGCACTATTTCATTTCAAAGGGTTCCCGGGCAGTTCTTCATCAGACAAGGGCCTTGGAGGGAGCTCCGAAAAGCAGTCGCTCGCTGAGAAAATGATAGGGAAGTGAGAGAAAGTTACTTATCAAAGAAACTTGGATTTGGAAAAGCGGAGATTATATGAACCCTGATGAGAGGCACAAGCAAATGCTTTGTTCAATATTTCAGCGGCAGATTCCCACCTACACAGTCCCTGCTGGCATCAGGGTTAGGGATGGCAGGAAACGCCACTCGCCAAGCAAAGAATTCCCGACAGGCTCACAGATTTCTGCTGAAACACCAGCTCCTCATTGTCTTTTAAGATCAGAGGTAGTAATCACACCAAGGAAGTTTCTAATGCAGATACAATTTTGTAAAGTAGCAGGTTTATTTGCAATGAATTCTTGTGTGCAACCATTTCATTAGTTTGTCCAAAATTACATATTCCATTGCATTCAGGCTTTAATTAGTGCTAGGGCATTATACCATCAGAAGTGTGCTACATTTCACGACAGTTACAGTACTTTTCAGTTAAATGGAAGAGGTAGTTTTTAATAACTCATTTACTAAATCAGAAAATATGAACATTTTAAAGAGAGATGAAGCCCCTAAACAGAGAAGATGACCCTGTAAGTGTAGTTCTGCTGGAGAAACATGTGCAGATGATGTATTTACTACTGTGAATAAATCTGAATCAGGAATCTAATTAGCTATCGTAATGCCTTAAAGAAACGAGTCTTTATCAGAGAGAGGGGAAATGAGGACCATATGCTTTTCTTCTTTCTTCTCCGTGCTCTCTGCCTACTTAAAGAAAGTCAGACCAAAAGAATACCAAAAGATACAGACTGCAAACAGAGTGCATCCAGCAAAGGCAGACAAATCACCAATTAACATCAAACCCTTGTTCTCCCAAAATCAAACTAAAGAAGCTTCCTTATACCTGCTCCTTAAAAGCATTGTCAATCATATACAGTAGAGACAAAGTATCATCAGTAACTGCAGTACATTGTGTTATCTCATCATGCTTTAAAGATATAAATGCTGTATGAATAATGGCAATTTCCTCCTCTGGCACATGTTTACACACAGTCATCCTCTTTTAGGAACAACTTGGGGAAAAAAAGCTGGATTCTTTCTGTAAATCATCAGTTTGAAATTTAGGAATATAATCTGCCCTAGCCATTAGCAGGGCTTGAAAACAAAGGCCGTTAGCGCTACGGCCCGGACTTCTGAGCTGCTCAGTGATGCCTGCTGACTTGCGGAAAAAAAAATGCCATTCGTGGAGATGTTGGCGTGGCAGTAATCCTAAAAACAATTTCAGGGTCACCCCACTTCAGGTGGTGCAAACGTACCTAGCCTGCTTGACTTTGCTGAAACAGGACTGATCAAAACCAGCTGAAGAATTGTGTCCTCATAGCAAGTGGCACGGACAGGGTTTTTGGACCTTCTCTTTCTAACAGCCAAAATATTTCAGGCTGCTGTATAATAAGAGAGCAAATGACACCGCACTGCTTTGCCCTGAGTTTTCAAACACAACCCCCAAGAGCTGCATTAGGAAGCTTTCTCAATTTCCTCAATTACACACATAAACTGTCCCCATCTTCTGCTGCTTCCAAATCTTCCTCACCTTCTCCCTGGCCAAGCATAATTTGGATAGTCCTGGGGGTAAAGTCATGAAGGGAGATACAGCATAAAGAAAAGCAAAAAGGAGAATGCAGAAATTTATGCAGAAATGGGATCTTCTAGCTATACTGCTATTTTTTGCTACAAGTTGCTAGTCGTGACCAACTCGCCTTCCACCCACCTGTAACATCACAAAAGCAGATTTTGTTTATTTTTTCATCCTTCCTTTTATTCAAAGGGAACACAAGCAGGAATTATTCGGATATCATCACTAACCAAAATACTGATTTGTCATTTCTTTTTTTTTTCCCTCTGCCATTGTTTTATAATTTCCTACTTTATGAAACAGAGATCGTAGGGAACTCAAAAATACATAGCCAGCCTTGCCTTGGGCACCAAGGACCAAGCTTTCAGTTCCTTTCTTCTGAGTGTGCTCATTTACAGAACAACTACTACTAAGAGATGAAATCTGCTCTTCTGAGTCAGTAACTCATAAACACATTGGAACAAACACAAATCAGTATCAAGCTGCGTGCCAGCCATACAAATATTTCAACTTTCTTTTCACAAAGAAAGTAAGAATTTATCCTAAACATACACACAACTGGATGTAAACGGGGAACGCTCTTCCTAGCGCTACAAAGAACATCCACTTAGTGCTACTCTCCTGAGTCCACACGCTCGGTGTTTCTCGTTTGCTGCGTCCCATGGCTTCCAAACCTATCGCTTACAGTGAGACACTGCAAAAAATAGCGAAGGAGCATGGTTTTGACTGACAGCGTGAGTTTAAAAATAACTAATTCACATTCACTCCAGAGCAGAAGTCAGCAAATCCCATATGCAGTCAAACCCAATGGCACCCGGCGTACCCAGAGGAACTCCAGGCAGCAGTCGGACATCAGTGCAGCATCCTGTAGCGCAAACAAATCACGGAGCTGCTTGGACAGCAAATGCATACAGCAAATTCCCATTCCTCAAATAAATTTAGGAATCTGGAGGTAACTCAAAACCTCTTTTTAGTACTGAAATGTACTTTTTCTTCTGAGACGGCAGAGGACCAGACACGGGAGTCCGACCTTACCGATGCATCGCGTTCCCTCCTCGTTGGAGTGGTAGCCTCTGCTGCACGTCAGCGTGTTCCTTTGGCAGGTGTAAGACCCAACGGTGTTGATGCAGTTGAATCCTGGTTTACATGGCTCAGGGAGAGATGTGCATTCATTAATATCTGGTGAAGACAACGAATTAGAATAATGAGAGAAGCTATTTAACCTTTCTGGTCTGTCTTCTTCCAGCTGTCACTTCTTTTCCTTCATTTCAATTTATTGTGCTACAAAGATAAGGCTGATGAAAGTCTGCTGTGCTTTCAAATTCAATATGCAAGTACGCTTATCTTTAAAAGGACATCAATTTTTAAATTTAATTCAAAGCAGGATTTGAGGAAAACTACATGTGGTCAATACACACCCCTTGGACAGGCTGAAAGGAAGAGGAGTTGCCCAGTGCTGCCGCACATACTACAGACACATTGCTGGTCACACTCACCAACACAGTTTCCCTCCGGGTCTTGTAAAAATCCATCCATGCAGCGTTGCTTCGACTCACAGTAGAATGATCCTTCGGTATTCTGACAAACGAAGTTTACTTTACAACTATGAGTTCCTCTCTTGCATTCATCAATATCTGTTAATCAGGGCAAAGCACCAAATTGTGACTAGTTAAGCTGTAATTTTCAATGGTCTTCCTGACTAGCTTATAACTTCTTTTCTCAGAAAGGAAGTTAGGAAGCATCATTTAAACCAGCCGCTCAACATTGCCGTTGGGAAATCTGAGGATTAGGTGTGTTTGCTATGGGACACCCACTTCTGCATAGGCTTCAGAACTTGTCAGGTCCTGCAGCAGATGCGATTCAGATCCCTACTGTCTTGTTCACAGCATCTCTTGTAGACCACAAATACTGAAATATCTGCAGTTTTAAAATCCTAAAGACCTGAATTAGAACTAGGAAAAAGGATGCATAAAACGAGTAACACTATTGCAAAATCAAAATGGTCTCATTCCTTATATACCTCAGGAATTCTAAGTGGAAACCCACCTCCACTGAATTCAATACTAAAAAGGCACCTCACTTGAACAGGGCTTCACTTTGTACGCAGGCACATGTGTATACATGTATGTACCTAAGTACAAAGAAAAAAACACTTATCTAACTCTGAAAAGTATTCTGAAAAAAATTTGAATGAAAGGTAGCAATATTAGTAACAAGTTTTGCTTTTTTCTCTTACTCTGCAGCCAAAGTTCAACACAGCCTTCTCATTTTTTATTATGTATATGAAATTATTTCGTGGGTTATTACGCTCACCAACTTAAAGCTTGCTTTCTAGGCACATTGAAAATGCTTCCTGCAACTTTCAAACTATAAATTTACACTCAACTGATCTGTGTGGAGTGACTGTGTGGAGCAGCTGGTACAGTGGCATTGCTTCCATTTTGCTTCCAGTTGAAGAAACCCCACCCAGGAACAGACATCAGCTATAAATACGTTCAAAATTCAGTTCCTGTAAATATTTTCAAAGGCTACTTTAACATACACTGGTTCTTGAGAACAATTGCTCTGATGAATATCTTTACTAGAAGATAAAGACAAATGAAGGATAACTCCACGATGAGGAGTCCCCACTCCTCCAGGCAGACAAGGGGAGAACTGCTGGCGCTTCTCTTTCTCTCCTGGCTCCTCAGTTACATTTTAAGGTCACAAGGGAATATCACAAGGGTCCCAGGAGGTACTATATTAATAAGTCTTCCTACCGTATTTATTGACTTACAAATAAAAACCGTGGAATTCGGTGTTTCATAATCCTCTGCAAATTCAATAGTAGGCAATTTTACACAGAGCAGTTCTGGAATTCTTGTCTTTCTTAGAAGTCATTGATTTAAAGGCTACTTTGAAACGATTTGTAAATTTTATAATCTGTTATAATCTAACTTTAAGATGAGAAAGCAATGTAGATTAGCAATAAATTTTAGAAATGCTATAGAATCAGACAAAGACATTCACAAACAGCCTCCTCAAGTAAACCAAGGTTTACTCATGACAGCTGTATATAAAGCGAGATTTCCCATCATTTCCATTTTACAACCTTATGTTATATGTCAAGAGCTAAGTTCTTTCCTTAGGCATCTCTCTTACTCCAGCTGTCAGTAAACTCTTTGTGTAAAAAATTTAGGAGTAAATAACATGGACTTTTGCCCTGGGAGGCAGGGCACACGTGTCTCTTGCGTACTCCTGTGCTGCAGAGCAACTTCTGCCACGCTACAGCTCCCGACGTTACCTTCTCCATTAGCCCTCTACACAGCCCAAGAGGAGGGAGATGAAGAGTAACTTCTTAACCCCATGACCATTCAAAATGTAAATAAATGCAGACAGACTTCCTAAATACAGGAAAGACCGGACTGAGTCAGCCCCATGATCCATTCAGGCTGTGATTCAGTATTCAACAGCAAACAGCATCCGCCCCTTCAGAGAAAAGCAGAGCTAGCCAGGGAGGAATGTAACAGGAATTCCTCCAGCAGCGAGATCTCTCTCCAACCCTTTAAAAGCAGGGTAAACCCTCATACATAAGGTTTCATGCATTTTATAAATTAGTTATAGTTACCACTGGAATCTATTTCAAATAAATGAATGTACAGAAGGGGCTTACGAAGCCAAACATTTCCATGATGATCAGCCTTTTTTAGTTACAACCCTGATAGCACGGACCAGCAACAATAAAATGCTTTGCAGCCCCTTTCCTTTCTTTTTTCGGTAACAGCAATCGCATCAGCTGAAAAACACTCGTCTTACCAACACATTCTCCATCCTTAAGTTCATAACCTGGCTGACAGCTCAATTCCTGGAGACATTTGAATGATCCCATCGTGTTGACGCAGTGCTCTCTCCTCTGGCAGGTGTGAGTATCCGTTACGCATTCATTAATGTCTACAAGAAATAGTTAAAACAATTCAGTGCCTCGTATTTACCAAGAGATCTGCCTCTTCCTGCTCTTTTGGAAGGAGTCAAAAGCTCAAGTGAAACCATTTCTTACAAAAGACAGTCAATATCCACTTTGCTACAGTGTTCTGATGAAAGATGTTTTATTCCAGGATCTTTTGTTAACAGAAAAACTCAAGAAACACAAATCACAGGGCAATTTCCTTCTCCCCTCTTCCCAAATGTGCAGTGGATGGTGGAGGCGTCGAGGACAAGGGATGAACAGAACTGGTTAAATGCAGGGTGGGCAGAGGACTGATAATCAGCTTCTGGTTTACTGGAGAGAAACCTCCTGGACAACTGAATGAGAAAGCGGTTAATGCTTACTGCTCACTGCCAGGTTTCCATAGCTCAGGCTATGTATCAGTCCCGCTGCTTCAGGCCGGATAGACAGGAGCTGCCAGTGTGGAACTGCTGCAAGAGATACATACTGAAACGGCCTCTCTCGTGGCGCCTGGAGTCATGTAACATACTTATTTCGCAGAATCACAGAATGGTTCGGGTTGGAAGGGACCTTAAAGATCATCGAGTTCCAACCCCCCTGCCCTGGGCAGGGACACCTCCCACCAGCCCAGGTCGCTCCAAGCCTCATCCAGCCTGGCCTTGAACCCCTCCAGGGATGGGGCATTGACAACTTCTCTGGGCAACCTGGGCCAGGGGCTCACCACCCTCACAGGAAACAATTTCTTGCTAATATCCAATCTGAATCTACCCTCTTTCAGTTTAAGGCCCTTGCCCTGTGTCCTATCATTACACTCCCTGATCCAGAGTCCCTCCCCATCCTTTCTGTAGGCCCTCTTTAGGTACTGGAAGGGGCTCCAAGGTCTCCTGGGAGCCTTCTCTTCTCCAGGCTGAACAACGCCAGCTCTCTCAGCCTGTCCTCACAGCAGAGGGGCTCCAGCCCTTTGATCATCTTCGTGGCCCTCTGCTGGACCCGTTCCAACAGGTCCATGTCCTTCTTGTGGTGAGGACTCCAGAGCTGGACGCAGTACTCCAGGTGGGTTCTCACCAGTGTGGAGTAGAGGGGCTGAATCACCTCCCTCCACCTGCTGGCCACAGTTCTTTTGATGCAGCCCAGGATGCAGCTGGCTTTCTAGGCTGCAAGCGTGCATTGCCAGATCATGCTGAGGTTCTCATCAACCAGCACCCCCAAGTCCTTCTCCTCAGGGCTGCTCTCAAGCCATTCTCCACCCAACCTGGATCTGTGCCTGGGATTGCCATGACCTAGGTGCAGGACCTTGCACTTGACCTTGTTGAGTTTCATGAGGTTCGCACAGGCCCACCTCTCAAGCCTGTCAAGGTCCCTCTGGATGGCACCCCTTCCCTCCAGTGTGTCAACTGCGCCACACAGCTTGGTGTCGTCGGCAGACTTGCTGAGGGTGTGTTCAATCCCACTGTCCATGTCACCAACAAAGATGTTAAACAGCGCCAGTCCCAGCACTGAACCCTGAGGAACGCCACTCATCACTAGTTTCCATGTGGACGTTGAGCCATTGACTGCCGCCCTTTGAGAGCAGCCATCTGGCCAGTTCCTTATCCACCCAATGGTCTACCCATCAAATCCATGCTTTTCCAATTTAGACACCAGGATGTCGTGCAGGACAGTGTCAAACGCTTTGCATAAGTCCAGGCAGATGATGTCAGTTGCTCTCCCCTTATCTACCAATGCTGTGGCAACATCATAGAAGGCCACCAAATCTGTCAGGCACGATTTGCCTTTGGTGAAGCCATGTTGGCTGTCACCAATCACCTCCTTATTTTCCATGTGCCTTAGCAGAGATTCCAGGAGGATCTGCTCCATGATCTTGCCAGGCACAAAGGTGAGACTGATTGGTCTGTAGTTCCCCAGGTCTTCCTTTTTTTCCTTTAAAAACGGGGGTTCTGTTTCCCCTTTTCCAATCAGCGGGAACTTCACCAGACTGCCACGACTTCTCAAATATAATGGAAAGCGGCTTGGCGACATCATCTGCCAGCTCCCTCAGGACCCATGGATGGATTTCATCCGGTCCCATGGACTTATGCACCTTCAGGTTCCTCAGATGGTCCCAAACCTGATCTTCTCCCAGAGTGGGCGCTTCTTCATTCTCATAGACCCTGCCTTTGCATCCTGCAACTTGGGTGGTGTGGTTGGGGCCCTTGCCGATGAAGAGCGAGGCAAAAAAGTAATTCAGCACCTCAGCCTTCTCCATGTCCTGGGTGACCAGGTCTCCCATCTCCTTCCTGAGAGGGCCCACATCTTCCCTAGTTTTACCTTTACCCCTGATATACTTATAGAAGTTCTTCTTGTTATCCTTGATGCCCTTAACCAGATTTAATTCTCTCTGGGCTTTAGCTTGCCTAATCTGGTGCCTGGTCACTCGGACAGTTTCTCTGTATTCCACCCAGTCAACCCCTCCTTGCTTCCATCCTCTGCAGGCCTCCTTTTTGCTTTTGAGCTTGTCCAGGAGCTCTTTGTTAATCCACACAGGCCTCCTGGCATTTTTGCCTGACTTCTTCATTCTTGGGATGCACCGCTCCTGAGCTTGGAGGAGGTGATCTTTGAATGCTAACCAGCTCTCTTGGGCCCCTCTTCCCCCCAGTACTTTTTCCCATGTTACCCTGCCAAGCAGGTCCCTCAAGAGGCCAAAGTCTGCTCTCTTGAAGTCCAGAGTAGTGAGCTTGCTGCGTGCTCTCCTCGCTGCCCGAAGGATCTTGAATTCTACCATTTCATGATCACTGCAGCTGAGGCTACCCTTGAGCTTGACACTCGCCACCAGCCCCTCCTTGTGGGTAAGGACAAGGTCCAGCATAGTTCCTCTCCTTGTTGGCTCCTCTACCATTTGAAGAAGAAAGTTGTCAATGACACATTCCAAGACCTTCCTGGATTTCTTGTGCCTCGCTGTGTTGTCCTTCCAACAGATATCGGGGTGGTTGAAGTCCCCCATGATGACCAGGGTCTGTGAACGTGATGCTGTTCCTATCTGTCTATGGAGGGCCTCATCTGCTCTGTCATCCTGATCAGGTTGCCTCTAGCAGACCCCTACCGTAATGTCCCCTGCCTCTGCGTTCCCTTTAATCTTGACCCATAAGCTCTCTATTGGGTCTTCATCCATCCCCAGCTCTACGGACTCCAACTGTTCATTGACATAGAGGGCAAGACCCCCTCCTCATCTTCCCAGCCCGTCCTTCCTGAAGAGTCAGTATCCATCCATTCCAACGCTCCAATCATAAGAGCCATCCCACCACGTGTCTGTGATGCCAATAAGATTGCAGCCCTGGAGGCGTGCGCACATCTCCAAGTCCTCTTGCATATTTCCCATGCTGTGTGCATTTGCATAAAGGCATTTCAGCTGGGTGCCCAATGAAGCTGTCTCACTGGCTGGAGCGTTTGCTTTTCCCTTCTGCTGCTCTTCAGGCGGTCTTCCTCTGGGGTGTTTTACCTGTGACTCCCTGGTTCTGATCTCCTCAGGAGCCCCTGGCTCGTCCCCATAAGACTTTGAGTGTGCTGCAGCATACCCAGCACACCTCGGAGCAACAGGTTGAGGGCCTTCACTAGTGACCTGCCCCTCAGAGCATCGTCCCTTGGCTTGTCACGAGCAAGCCGGGTAGCATCCCCCTCCCCCAAAAAGCCCAGTTCAAAGCCTGGTCAATGAGCCCCGCTAGCTCATGAGCAAACACCCTCTTCCCCCTTTCAGAAAGATGAGCCCCATCCGATGCCAACAAGCCTGGTGCCGTGTAAGCCATCCCATTGTCGAAAAACCCAAAACTGTGGTGGTGACACCACCCACGGAGCCACGTGTTGGTAGACTGCACACGTCTTTTTCTTACAGTGTCCCTGCCTGGAACTGGGAGAACAGAAGAAAAGGTTTCCCAAGGAATGCATCATTAGAACCGGATACACAAGAAAATATGGAGAGAGGAGTCCTGAAAACTCAACCAAGTCTGTAAATTTGTAGTTACATCTTGAAAGAGATCTGATTTCAGCACGTGGAATAGTAGAGAAGTTCTTTTTAAAAAATCACTTAAATACCAGATTGCAGAATGTAGGACACAATTTGGAAAGGAATATGGCACACCTTTAAAATTATGTGTTTTGATAGGCTTGGACAAAATAATCTCAAATTCAGGTTTTGCTTATTTTAATAATGAAAGCTAGGAATACTATGATGAGCAAATACTTACACGCAACAAAAAGGGGTAGAGATGGGAAGAGAAACTTTCTTGCCATTCTCCACAAAATCTTAGATGTTCACAGTTCTATATAAAGCTAAGAAGTATTTCTAGAGCTAACAAAAGCCAAATGTGACCATAACTATTACCAATCATCCGGTTTCTCTGCACATGAAGCTGTTTTCATACTACACAATAAAGCAAGTATTGTTTAAGTCAGATTTTCATTTTGGCTGTAGAACTTCATTCGCAGATAAGTCCAACATCAGATATATTACTTCCCCTCGTGGAGCATGAAAACAGGAAAAGCCATTTTAAAAGCCTTTTGTCTTAGAAAATGTGCCAGCTTGTTTTCTACCAAACAGACCCAGGCAAGCACCAAGAAATTTCAGTTCCCACTGAAATCAGCTAACTGGTGATGTGCACTGAGTTTTGCAAGACCAGTATGTTACCTTGGTGCCATTTCACTTGTCATTTACTTGTGTGTTCTTTTTGTTTGCCATTGCCGTTCTTCACATGGCTGTGTACTTGCGTTCCAAAGCCAGCTGATTAATCCACAGCAAGGTCACTACCAGCAGCTAGATCTTTCTGCCCGTCCCACTCGATGTTTGTGTACTTCCGCCGAGTGCCAGGGACTTGCCTACCCCAAAGTTTTGACAGGGTCACGTCCCCTAATGCTTGTACAGTTTCCCAGGTTCTACACATCAGAATGAAGAGTAAGCAGCACCATTCTCAGAAGTGGTCTTGGGTGGGGGGAAACACACCCAAAATCAAAAAACCCAAACCCTCACATGCTGAGAGAAGAATATGAGCTGCCGTGGCAGACCTCTCCCACCTAACTAGACTTTAGTTCTTAAATAAATTTGAGGTTTGGGCTTTTTTTTTTTAATTTTAGAGAAAAATAGCTATGGACAGCCACTTAACAGCATCTAAACCAGCCCAAGACTTTCTAGTGGCTATAGAACAGATCTGAGATTATCCTTTCTTGCAAACCTTCTCATATCAACAAATTGTCAACACTACACTGGATCACGTGAACTTAAGTCAGTTCAGCGTGATGTCAAAAGAGACACTAGGAGGAAAGCATGGTTGTCTGAAATACTACCCAAATAACGTAGGAAGTATTCCACCTACTTGGGAGGCGAAACAGGTAAAAAGAAGGCTAAGATTTCACAGAGAAAAAAAAAAAAAGATCTAATATAGTTTCATGTTTTGTCTATAATTTTTGATTCAACTTTCAAATTTCTGAGTACTTGAGAAAGTAAGTAGAATTAGCCAGAACACATTTGAGAAAATTAAAATTGTGGAAACTGGACGACCACACACAGCATTTTTGCTTTCAATGAAACTTTTGTGCACAAGTGACACAATGACGATCTATAAAGCCTAATGACTGTGACCTGGGCTGAGACACAAGGCTTAAACTATGAACCATGCAATATGCAAGGCTCTGTTAGGGCATGAATCTCCACCTCTGACATCAGCCCAGTTGCCAGCCCACCAAAGTTCCCTTTTCGTTATTATTTAACAGACATGCCATTTGTTGTTCACTTTTCCAAACAAAACCCTAAATGGTCATGCCACAGAGTGAGTTCTCGGACGACTCGCAGCATCATTCTCATGAGTTCCCATCGGTCCCTGTCGTTGCTCTCACTGTCAATGCCTATCGCAAAATCGTGTCCCTTAGGCATGAGTGTGAGGGTGGGAAAAGGCATCTTTGGGAATAGGGTCCCAGTTTGTGCTGGGGCAGCACACGAGCGCCTGCAGTAGCTCTGTGCAGCCCAGGCGGTACCTAGTATCATTTTGCTCTACCGTTATGGCATAAGGTAGAGGGGAGTGCGGACTGAATGCATTTTTATAAAACAGGACAATATCTCTCTCCTTTTTTTCCTCACTGTTGTTTATCCATAAAATTAAGAGGGCCCATGACCCGTCTCTCTTCAGTACTGGAAACTAACTCAAAAAAGGATGCTTGACAGAGCACTAGGAAAAATACGAGTAAGGTTTCCAGTTTGAAACAAAGTTAAATCCCAGCATTGGACTGGCTGTAGTCTTCATCCAACACAATTGAGACCGTGAGGTAGGGCAAGATTATAGTTATAAAAAAACAGAAATAAGAGGAAATATGCTTCAGTAATATATTAAAAACAAGCCACATAGTTAATTTTAGTGAAATCTACTAGGTCCACGTGTGTGGCAACAACATTCCTCATTTTATGTCAGTTAAAACCACAATGAAATGTAATCATGTAACATCTCATTTTTGTCCCCTGGAATTGTTGTTGAAAACTGCAACATACACATGATCCCTGAGCATATCTATTGCATCTAAGAAGCTGATGTTTTTGCAAAGCAGTATCAGCGTTTACCTACTGCTGGTTTTTTCAATGCATGCTTCGACTTTAACATTATTTTTTGGTGTGTTTTATAAAACTGTGAAATGCTGAATTTTTTTGCCCTGCATCTGTAGTTTCTCATGACTTTTTTCCCCTCTTCAAATTACTTCATCTCAATTCCCTTTTACAGAATACATCTGTTTTATTGAGACCTGTTGTTATTTTGCAACCACCCATCCTGTGCTCTCGCGCCGTCCGGATGGTTCAGCAATAAAACAACCACTTACTGCTCACTCTGGCAGGAGGGAAAATTTAAAATGGGGGTCGCAAAGAAAGTGGCAAAGTATCCTCCCATCAGCGTGCGTGTGGGTGGTGGTAATGACTTTGCCTGAAAGTCACCAGGAAAAGCAATCCACGTTAAAAAGATCCAACCCGGCTCTTATCTCTGGAGAACACGGAGCTTTCAAGCCTAAAGACATTTTAATGTCTATTCACAAAGTTACACAAAGCTGGTGTGTGCAAGGTATTTAAACAGCTGGTGACTCCTCATTGTGCAGGGTTGGCTTTCAGGAATTCTGGATATCTGCTCTTGAATGCACCTGGAATTATAATCTTCCACAGTTTGACTAAAGGGAATTCAACAGATAAAAGGTTATCAGCTGTTTTGTTGCTGTGCAAAGATTGTTCCTCCTGGCCCTAAAATATGCAAAGAGTAACATCGTTAAAACAACAATAATGTGCAAACAAATTGCTAAAGCTTTCCTCACGCTGTTTGAGACAGCTCAAGATGGAGCACAAAAGCAGTTAAGCTGGAAAAGGATACCTTAGGTGAATATGGCTGCAATGAGGAATTCAACAAAACAGAAACCACAGTATGCTTGTGGCTTTCCCCTTTGACTAGAAAAGTAGGAAAAATGTTAAATACAGCAAATGTTCTCCCGGCACCACACACAGAGCAGAGCAGCAGACGAGTAGCAAGAACTCAAGGTAGAGCTATCCAAAAAGAAAGAGGAACGTCAAAGTTATCTGGATTATTTACAAGGATACCTGTAAATACCTGACTTGCATTAGAGAAATACAGAGGTTTGTTATTTGGTGAGGGAGAAGAGGATCTTTTAGCTCTACAAATGAGAGTTGTATCTTTCATTTTACTAGTGATGCCTGAGGTTTATCTTATATCCGTCACAGTAAAACTCTGTTATAATGTCATGAGGCAGAGGACAGGAGGGGAAGAAAGTGAATACAAGGAAGCGTTTGGCACCTTCTATAGCACCTTCTGCCAAAGCTGCTGACAAACATGCGCTAATTTAGTTTCAAAACACTCCTGGGAGACGTAGAAAAGGACAGATAGAAACCTACTGCATAGTCCAGCAAAAACATCAGGGGATTAAATGGCAAGATTTTCAGGAGCAGAAAGCAAGGTGAAGCAGTTGCGTCCGCCGCTCACCTGCCGTTACATTCAGAGGTGAGGTACGTGCAGCAGGCTCTGGGATAGCCATGAAACGCCCCATGCAGACTGTGGCCAACTACAAACACCATCTTCCACCTCACAACCTGGTATTTTCTCTAAAAGCATCCTTCCTTCCAGTGGCGTTCTCTCAGCCATTTAATTTAAACTTAATAATTCCATTAGTTTTCCCTGCTTACCAGTATCTCTAATTTCAAAATAAATAATAAAAAAACCTCCAATTTTGACAATTCAAGGAATCGCATTTCTGCTCTAAATTATGACACCGTATAAACTTTCCTGCTCGTGCCACATGATGCTCATTAATGAGATGAGATCACAGAGCTTTAAAAGACCAAAATCAAAGCTGTGATGGTCAGAAAAACAATGTTATAAATGTAGGGAGAAGGGCAGGAGTGGAAGAAAGCGAATGTATTCACACATGACATTACAGTCCCAGGCACTGCTGCTTTCATTAAAGACTAGCGGTCTCCAGGGGGTCCATTTTTCCAGGTGTTACCACACAACACGGCGGCAGCTCAGGTGCCTCCTAGACCAGCCTCTAGAAAAGTACCCCAAATAGAAACTATCTCCGAAGCTCCGGCCTTGGCTTTTTGAAGCAAATTAAACCCCCATAAATAGACTTGTAAAAAAAGATTGGTTTCTTATATGAACTTAAATAGCAGGGATGATACAGCAGAATTATGATGCATCTTTGACTTTTGTACAAATAAATTTGTGCCAGAATCCACAAAGGACTAATCTGAATTTTTAAATTCCATCACTTTGGAATGAATCTTTTCCACTGCCTGGACGCCTGCAGATTTTTTGATCTACATTTCTGAAGTTTTGCTGTTTCACGATGTCTGGGGGTTTGGCAGTATTGACACCGTCCAGAGAGATCGACTGCTATGTTTTCTTACTCCAGTTTAATAGTCATCAGTACTGCTGTGGTCATCATACCTACGAACTTTTATGACTTTTGCGCAAAGTTATATGCATCCTGAGAATGTATTGCTCGGGAAAAAGCCAAATAGCATACAACTCATGATGTTAAGTGGCTGAGCAAATGGTGCACATGTGTTTTTACTAACTCATATTGAAATGTCATATGCAAAGATGGCCAGAGAGCCCTTTAGCACAAATGGTTTAAATGCATTGCAGAGCACGAAGAATTACGATGCTGTGGTGAACGGCTTATACCTATCATCTTACCAACACATTTTCTATGCCTGCTGAGTATAAAGCCCTCTGCACAGATCACTCTGTGGTTGACACAGTAGAATGATCCCAATGTGTTCACACATAATTGTCCTCTGGAACAAGCGTGAGCACCTGTGAGGCACTCATCCAAATCTACATCAACATGTTGCAACCAAAAGGGAAAAACAGAATTCTATTAGAACAATTTCTGAAATGAAACAACGCTGCTTTCACGCTGGAGATCTCTAAATGAAGTGCCTTGGAGCTACCACATCAGCACCATTCGATAATATATACAGTGTTACACGGAAAATAGGGCTGGAATAAACCCTCGGAGATCATCTAGTCCTTGCTCACACCCCTACGCTTTTGTCATTCCAGAAAGAGCCATTCTTAAAAACAGGCAGTCGCACAGAGTGACGCACACTCTTTGCAGGAAACCTGTTCCAGTGCACCACCGCCTTCGCCATCAAATACTTACTTTACTATAGATTATAAATGACCCTTGCTACAATTTAAACTCAGTACTTCTACTGATGTTTCTGAATTTTTTCACCTCCTGTCGGAAAATGATTGCCTTGAAATGCCCCTTTTTATTCCGACATTAATTAATCAAATTAGCTTCCACCACACTTGAGTAAGCAATGCACAGTGAATATTTTATGCGGTGATGTTAAATTCCCACTTTCTTCACAGACTATCTGGAATTTCATAAAAAATGATTTATTATTCAATAAGATCTGAGATTAAGAGGGATGTGGATCACTTGTGAGCAATTCTGAGCATCAGAACCTTCAACTTGCATTTCACTGCTGGCTGTTACTGCTCCCGTACGTACAGATTTATAACTAAAGTATGTCACAGGGCACTGCTTCTGACCCCCAAATCTTTCCTGGGCAAATATATCCTTTGTCACTACCCAAACACGTCCATTTAAAATTTATATAATGTGAAAGATCACAATGCAGTTTGGAATTCCCTGTTCATCATTGTGCAGGCCTGAGCTTCAGTGTCAAGTGAAACCCCTGGAGCTGGACAAGCTCACAATGGCACGTTCTTCGCAGCTGTAAAGCTTCATTGAATTCAGGTTTTCAAGGCAAGCAGAAATAAAACCAAACCAAACAGGTGACAGGGCAGAGCAGTAGCTCTGAGGGGGCTCCTCAGGACAATAAATATGCCCGCATCCTGCGAGCTGCTCCCATTCTCAGGAAGAAAAGCTGCACGTCCACAGCTGAGCAGACAGACCCTGGGGAGGAATGGTAGTCAGAAGAGAAACCCAGAGGGCTGAAAAAAAAGCCTGGAATGTGAGAGGAAAAGAGCACAAATCCAGGCTTGCCTTCACCTGAAGTTCCCAGATAACAGGCACACCGGACAGACGTGCTTCAGGAGGCATCTGTGAAGCAGGTCTGGTATTCCTTCTGGCAAATGGTCTCTGTGCTGCCCCTTGCAATTCACAACGCTGAAAATAAGGAACCCTTAGAGAAACACCTAGGGGTATGAGATCAACGACGTCTATAAAAAGCGTCCATAGAAACCATGTCTCTGTGGTGAACCCGTACCGCTTACCTTCACAAGAAACCCCATCAGCCATGATAGTGTATCCAGACAAACAAGAGCATACAACGTTTCCTTCCACAATACTGCAGATGTGCTTGCAGGGGCCATTATCTATACAAAGCAAAATTGCAAAATACATTAGCATTCACAACACGGATCAGCTGAAGTTACAAACCTCCAAGTCATCCAAATATAATCCCAGTTTAGGCAATGGGGGAGCACAGTTTGTAAACAATCTGCCCAGACAGCCCTAATCACTACTTACAGCCCTCCTATTACACACAAACACACCCCTGCCACTCCTACCTGTATTGTTCCCATTACGCCGCACAGCTGCACTGCTTACCTTAAACTAAATAGCAGGTGTGTAACAACCCCGAAACCAGAGTATAGCCTCAAATTGCTTCCTCAGGCTTCCCCTGACAATTGCTCAGCCTTATGCCAGAGGTAACAAATCAAGGATGTGCGCTCAAATCAGATGGGGGAGGGACGTGTGGAATTTTATTCAGGCTCTCTAAACGCTCCTCACTCGTCTGCAGTTTATACCTCCAACATACCTTTACACTTATCCTGCTCTTCTTGTAAGGACATGATGAGAAGAGGTTGGGAAGGAGAGGCTGCTGGAGGGATGGTGGCTTCTGCTTCCAGCCTTGTCACCTGTCCCCTGTCAGGATCTGTAAGGCAAGGGAGGCAGAGGTGGATCAGAGACAGCACCATCTCCACCAGGCACCCCATGGCAAGCGTCCTGGTCCCATTCATCCCACTCCATCTTGGTTCAAGCAGGAAACGTTTTGGTGACCTGGACAAATGTCTATGCACAGAGGTGAATAATCGGTTTTGGAAGCCGCCATCTGTTTGTCATGAACAACTGACCGAGAGCACACACACAGAGCGCTGCATGCGCAGGGAGGTGCTCACAAACCTCACGGATACAGATCAGGGCTTGGCTGAAAATCACTTCTGTGGAGTAAAATACTGCAACACCTAATGAACCAAACAGAAAATGTTCATTTTCTTTTATAAAATGCTGCTATATTGTAAAGACAGTGGCTGTCTTTCATTTGGTGTGTGATGAAAAAGAAAAAGCAGAACCCAAACCAAGCCTTTACGCTTATTCTGTACATCCTGTTCCAACACAGATGAAAAGCAGGCGCTCACCTTTACAAGCATAGGATACTCTGGAATGATTTTTACACAGCCAAGGGGAAAACATGACAGCTGCTATCTGTCATTAAGATTTTCACCAAACAGTAATGTTAAAGGTATCAGAATAGTTAAAAAAAAAGCTCTATTACATCCATAAGAGTAATCCAGTTTATCAGTATTATCAAAACAGAAGCCTAAATCCTTCCTTAAGAGGGATGTGTGCTATTCCTATTGATTTAAGCGTCACCTGGAGCAAAGTGTGAGCCACCAAACAATGACAACGTTAAATGACAAAGTGTGATTGCAATACAGGCTTGGGGAAGAGTGATTTCATTAAAAAAAAAACAAAACAAGAAAATGAAATCACAAACAGACAATGGGCTATGACACAGAGGCAAATACAAGACACCTGTTGCTGCGTATCCTGAATGATTTCCCCAGAAAGAGAGCAGAGACGCGAGAAACAGCTTTTGAAGTTTCATCAATGTATGCGTTCTCCTTGCCTCACAGAGCCACAGCAAGAATATTACTACTTCCCAGCCTCATGAAAAAATGTTTAAAAAAAAAAACCAACTTAAATACAAAAACATTCACAGTCCAGCAAAGAGCAGGAAATGTACTGGGACAGGTACAAAACCAAAAGCATTACGTCTAATCGCAGGAGTAAAAATTGCCAACAGCATGAGACTTCAACCTGAGTGGTGCGGGTCTCTGTGCCCAGACGACATGACAGAGATGTGCACATGCACAGAGGAAAAATGAGGAATAAAAGGCCACTGTGCTACGGTGTTAGGTAGAGCACCTACGGTTTATGGCCAAGGCCAGCAAGCGAGGTGCCCTGCCCCACTGGCTCCCTCGCCCAGCCTGTCAGTTGAGCCAGGACTCCGGAATGACAGTAGCGACCCTTCCTCGCCTCGCTCTCCGTGTGTCTCAGATGTCTCACTCGCAATCCCCTACCCTCGTCGCAATCCTCTACCTCAGCTGACCTCCGTAAATCCCTCTATGCTCTTGGCACAGCCGTAAGCACTGCAGTCTTGCAGATCTGCCAGGAATACTGACTACCCAGGTACAAGAGGTATTGACCCCAAATCTGCACCAACAGAGTTGGTGGTGGGAGAAGCAAAGCAAAGCAAAACAAAACTACATATATGCTCCAGGTGAGCCATCAAGCCAAATTTTGCAGTGTTAAAATAAGAACCATTTTCTTTGCCTCTTTTGGATTAGGTTCCTTCCCCAGAATTTTAATATAAACACCAGAGCAGACAGCTGCCGCAGAAACACTGTCAAACACATTACTGATGTAAGCGCTGTAACATCATGTTGAGAAGAATGACATAATGAATGTTCATTGTTTGGCTTGGGCAGAAAGTATTTGAAGTTTAAGGAATTTTGTCATTGGATGGCAACAGTTATTTTGCTTGTTAAATAACTGAAAGCACTTGTAACTAATATAAAGTTTCAGCTTTTCGGTTTATCTGATTTGAAATCTTGCCATTAGAGAACTCCAGACATCAAAACAATTACAACACAATAGACTTTCTTTTCAAGACTTCCACCACACTAGATATATTTAGATTTTGTATGACTGAAAGATGTTAATGATTTTAGATAAAAATCAAAGTTCAGGAAGCAATGCTGTCTGTCTGAACTGATTAAAGTTTATCTAAAGGAAAGCCAACTGTGAAATACAAATTGACTCTAAGAAAAGGTATTTCATTAACAGTCCTTACAAATCCTCTTCTGAAAAGTGAAACAGTCTTGATTTGAACCTATTAAATACCACCCTGACCTCATGCCACCAATACACATAAATCAAGTTTCCTAAATGGTTCTTTTTCTTTACATTATGAACCTGTCCAATTTCTATAGAAAATGTCCATGTGTTAACACCCATAAAAAACCTCACATAAATTACGGAGAAACTAAAGAAAAGCTTGGAAGATCAATGCAGGTGGCACAAAGACACTGCCATTCATGGTGGTTTGTGTCCGTTTTCTCACCTGGAGAGCAGCTGGTCCCGTCATCTTGCAAAGTGAATTCTGGAAAACACGAACACTTGTAGGACCCCACAGTGTTTATACACAAATGCTGACAGAGTTCCCCACCATAGATAAGACATTCATCCAGGTCATCTCCAGGCAGGTTATTTGACAGCTCAGCTTCGTTACTGATGGACAAAGCTTCGTTGTGATCTTCCGTCTCTGAAACTGCAACAAAACAACACTTGCTGGTTCTCTAAGAGGTGTTTTAGTATTAAGACTATACAATGAGCAACCTGATCTAGTGGGAGATGTCCCTGCCCACGGCAGGGGGCTTGGAACTAGATGATCTTCAAGGTCCCTTCCAACCCTAACAATTTTATGATTCTATGATTCTACGAATATTGAGCATTTGGTCACACAAAGTCCAGATACAGTCAAATCTACCCAAAACAGCTACTCCAAGGACAAGAGTAAGTGAACTCATCCTGATGAAAAGACATTTGTGTTGAAGGTCCACCAGCTCCTTCTGTAAGGCTGGAGGGACAGACATTTTACAGGAGCCACTGAGAAACAGATGTCCTCAAACCAGGACAGCCCGGCAGGTCACAAGCTCACCTTTCACAGTGACTAACACCATTGCTACTGTTCTTTGAACTAAGGTATCACTCTGATGCCTCATCTGAAACTGGCCGCACTGAAGAACCACACTGAATTTCTAATTTCAGGAGAAACACTTGTCCAGTAGGTTTGGAAACTCTCTTCAACACCACTGTTGATTGATCAGCGGCTTCTGTGGCTAGCATTACAAACGTTCTAGGACCCACTTCATCGTGCCGTGGCTATCCTACCTACTGCTTTTAAACACTGGCAAAAGCACTATCCTTTTCATTTCCTAACCAAGTCTGACAGGCCTTTCTGCAATACTAAAATGAATTGTTCAGCGAGTTTCTCAGCCAGCTTTTCTTAAACACATAGGTGCAAACTTCCTTCTCAGTGAGGTCTCAGCTAGGTCAAAATAAACCCTGACATTTGCTGGCGAGAGAAAATACACATTTAGGTCTTGAGAAGAGAACGGACAAAATTTGAACCCTAGCATATGGAGAAGGCTACCACGCAGCTCACACGTGACAGGTGGCTACAGAACGATGCTGGAAGGAGCGGGACCTTGGGCCAAGGGAGGAAGCATAGCCGTCCAAGCTCCAGATTTGTCGTGCTCCCTTTGTCGTGCCTCTTTGGCCGCAGGGATTTGACTTAGCTCTTCGGCATCACTGCATTCATACGTTGAAAGAGTAAAAACAAACTTGCAGTGCTCTGGGCCTTCTCCGGAGTGTGCTGTGAGAAAGCTGCTCTGATGTTCAGCAGTACAATAGGAAATCTATTCCCAGGATGTTTCATTGGTATCCCCATAATCCATGGGACTGCTTTGGCTGGAAAGTACTCATAATTTGCTTTATGCAGAATCTTTCAGCCTTGCTTCTGCTAAAATGACCAGCTTCACCTGTGCTTCTTGGTAAGCAGGGCTAACAGCAGGTCTCTGTACTATGTGACTCGGGGGCGGAGGAAAACACCAAAACCCTAAACTACTAAAGAAGGTATGTTTTGAGGATCAGAAACGCCTATGTATTTTTTTCTTTTTCAAAACTGTTTTAAGAACAAGGGAGTCTACATTTGAACCAAGAAGGAAGGCAAGTGTGCTCCTGTAACATTACTCCTTCCAGGACCTGCCTGCATGACTCTGTGAGACAGAGATCTTATCTGCATTGCCTTCACGTCACAAACGGACACTTACCCTTCTCAGGTGTCACTGTTGGCAAAGGTTCAGGATGCCTTTTTATTTCTGGATGGATAAAGTGATCTCCCCCTTCGCAGCAGGACAGCATCACATGACTGCAGGGGTAGCCCAGATTTATGTTGGACTCGCAGGTTTTCCCCTCGCTCCTTAATCGCAGGCCCAGATTACAGCAATCACAGCATTGCTGCAAAAGAAGGAGACTATCAGTAACAAGGATTTAATACAGTCCGCTTCAGGGATGAGCCCCCCACACACACCTGGAACTGATCTGCACTTTCTTTAAGAGTGGAGCATCTGGAAAAGCACTTAGGGTTTAGACAGTTGCAAACATCAAAGCTTTACTTGTGCTTGGTTTTGCCATCCTGCCCAAATGGGTCAACTGCAACCAGGCTAAACGCCAAGTCTCGCTGTGCCAATGATTTCGGCAGCTTCACATGCAAGGAAGCAGTGGTGCCACAGACCACCTCTTTCTAGCTCTTGCACGCAGCCATTATAGTATATTATAAACAAAATAATATAGTACATTATACAGTATATTATAAACAAGATAATACTAATCTGTATCTCTTCACATTAGAGCTTTAAAAATGGTTAGTTTAGAAGCAATGTGAAAGAAATTGTAAATATCTTGCATGGACATGAGGATGAGCAGCAGCATCTGAGCTCTGTCAGCATGTCATGGGGAGGGACTCTGGATCAGGGAGTGTAATGATAGGACACGGGGCAAGGGCCTCAAACTGAAAGAGGGTAGATTTAGGTTGGATATCAGGAGGAAATTCTTTCCTGCGAGGGTGGTGAGCCCCTGGCCCAGGTTGCCCAGAGAAGCTGCCGATGCCCCAGCCCTGGAGGGGTTCAAGGCCAGGCTGGATGAGGCTTGGAGCAACCTGGGCTGGTGGGAGGTGTCCCTGCCCAGGGCAGGGGGGTTGGAACTAGATGATGTTTAAGGTCCCTTCCAACCCGAACCATTCTGTGATTCCGTGTGTGATTCTGTCAGTAACGACTCTTTCCTCTCTGCACCGCTGCCCTGCAAACCCTGCCCGTGACCTTCAATTACCTGACTGTCCTGGACAGCATCCCGCCAAGACAGTGGTTAGAGAAAGGCCAGGGTGTATTTTATGAGCTATTTGCCTTCCTTTTCTTCCTGAGTGTATCTAAGCAGCAGGTTCGCTGACAGGTCGATGCAATGGGGCACCCCAGAAATGTAGTCTCTCTTGCAGTTCCCTCTGCTGCAGGTGGCAGACAACAACTCTCTTGAGCTTTACCCAGTCACATACAAATCTATTGCAGAGTCAGCCCACAAAAATACATCAGATAAATTATATCAAATTCAAAAAGTCCATACTGCACATGCACAGCGGGTACCTAATCAAGCAAGGAAGGGAGGAGTTGTGAGTCTCTGCTACAGAGACATACAGGGGCCACATGTGAATTGAAGATGCCTGTCTGGATTTAAATGTAACTGTCCTGACATCCCTAATAATATAGATATAGTTAGATGCTTTCACTGACAGAATAGTTATAAAATGCAGAGTCTTTTTCCCTCTGCAACTCCTTCGATAATGAAGACATCCAGCCCAGCAGCACTCATTTATAGTTTGCAGCTACATGGAAAGAGCCTCCCTGAACCAAGGGAAGAGATTTCAGTCTAGTCAAATACTCGGTCTATGAAAGGCGTCAGACATATAATGAAGGTCATAATTCAAACTGGCACCAGTTAGCTATGTCAACAGAAAGTCCAAGGACGGAACAGAAGAAAACTGAACTAAGCTCCCACTTCCCAGGAGAGAGATCTCTGACCCGAGGAGAGCAAATAAGAGCAGCAGCGTTGTAAGGGTTGGACGCAGTATGGAAATGGAAAGAAATCACGTTTCATGATTAGCAATCCTAGACGGGCATTAAACCAGAGTCTGTCTCCACTGGGGAGACAGGGAAATTGTCTGCTAACATCTCAACCTGCAGAAAATTCCGCTGAGTCATTTTTTTTCAAGATTCAAACGCTGTAGCTTTAGGGTTTCCTGAGCATTTTACATGCAATATGTATCCCTTGCATGTTCAGCCCAGTACCTATAACTACAGCTCGCAGTTCATGTCCCTGCTTTCTAATCTGAAAAATCCCCAAACATCAAAAATAGTAGACGTTACTCACATCTGCAGATATACATAGCCATAAAGAGTTGCCTTTATGTCCCCAAATACATGTTTGTGAAAAATTTACAGTACACGTCCTGAAGATACTGAATTATTTTTGACACTAAATGGGCTAAATCATCTTAAAAAAAAAAAAGTGATTATCTAACTATAAGGGATTGCGGTCATGTTAGAAAACGAAAAATCCTTTTTCATCCTCCCCAAATACAGAATTCCCAAATTCAAAATTTTATGAACGGAAAATTCTTTCTGTAAATATTTTTTTGGTTTGGTACAATTTTTTCAGCTTCAATTTGCAAAATAAAAGAAGTTAAGGATAATACATGTTTTTAATGAAGTGTTGTAAAACATCGGAATATTTGCTGTGAAGGATATGGCTTTTTTCAGTCATAGTTTTGATTCACAAATTATCCCCTGTGCAGGCATCACAGAGAGTATTAAATCAGTCATACACTTTTGGGTTCACATATTTTCCAGATGAATACAAGTTCTCATTTTCCAGTGAAAAAACTTGTTCGTTAAAAAGTTCCTTCTAAAATGCAAAAACTTGAATGTCTTGATCTTCTATTAGCTACCTTTTGAACTTGAGTAGAATTCTACAACTGATACAATAACAAATACGACTTTTTTTACATTGCAACCGAGGAACACACCTTGAGAACCACTGCTTGATTCCCAACATTCTATGTTACTCTCAAAAACATCTTTGCTGGAATCCAGCATAACTGGATTTGCCACGGTGGCATCTCCATCCACTAGAAAAAAGTCCCTAAGCATGTGCTTTTTGTATTAGAGCAAATAACAATTAAAAGTAGCCTAAGATTGAGTTGTATTGAACACAAGCTGAATACCTGGATCTAAAAAACTGGCACTGCTGTGTCCATCTTGAAGCAAAAGTTAAGGACTCTACATCTAAAATGCCTGAAGACGTACCCGTGTTTGGTACCTGGAAGTAAACCCCCTGGCTTTTGGCAGGACAGCCTAAACATCTTGCAAAGTCTTTGGGGCGACGAATTTATCCTTCCACATTCCAGACAAACCCCTGTGATTTATGACACCCAGACACAGCAGTCAGCAGTAGCGGAGTAGATCAAGGGAAACACTGCTATACGCTTGTCAGCATTTTCTGCGAGGTCACCTCCGAAAGAACGTTTAACTATAATAGAACTAGAAAGCTTTTCTTAAAGTCTCAACAGTTTCAATCTTTATTCATTTTTATTATTTTTTTTTCAAGCAGTAGCGGCAATGACTAAAGAGCTAAAGGAGCTAAAGCGGAGGGCAATGCCGTTCCTTCGATAATTTTACCATTTCAGGTGGCTTCTCTTGAAGGAAAACATTACATTGGAACTGGCACGAGGAGCTATTCCAAGACAGTATTTTGTAACTTGTTTCAGTTCAGGCAGGAATGGTGAAGTTTTCCCTCTCCACTTCTTTCTGAGGAATGGCTCGTGTGACAAGCCTTACTCTAGGGCATGTGCTCTCTCTGGCATGTAAAAGACCCATGGTGAAAACCTAAGAATAATAATTCTATCACACTTCAGAAATATTAATGTCTTCTCCCAAGTGCACAAATTCCCTTTTTATTCTAATGCTGGACTCCAGACCCACGTAGATAATATTTCTGAAAATGACAAATTGGCATAGCTAATTAAACTTTAAACTCTGCAGTAGACGTCCATGTATTTTGCTTTTCCAGTGAACAATTATCTGCAAGAATCACCGATGTATAAGAAGAGACAGAACTAATCAGTTTCCTGCTGAGACAAGGGAAGCTGCACTTAAGCTTAGATATAGCTATGTAAATTATTATCAGAGTGAAATGAATTCTGAAATGCACCCTTCTGGTAAAAACAAGGCAAGCGAGCAAGCAAGATGCTGAATCTTCAAACTGGTTTAAATTGGTTTGGCTCCACTGATTCTCATAAAGCAAATCTCATTTATATAAGCTGAGGCTGTGGCTCGTGATTTGTGATTTGAACCATTCGTTAATAGTCTACCTTTATTTATGAACAAAAGCTTCCATCATCATCTAAAATGCTGGTTCCTCTTGTCCATCATTTTGTTTAACTGAGAAATGAGGCTGCAATTCAACACTGTAGCCAAGCGAACTCTTCAGTAATGCGTTTTCCATTATATCTTCGATTAAGTTTTACCCTATCATTTTCTAAATTCTACTACACCATAGATATAAAACCTAAAATGGTCTTTTCAGCTACTTCCAAAGTGAGGAAGCAAAAGAACACAGCAAGTTAAATCTCAAAAACGGAGATGGAAATAATTCAAAACAAAATTACTGAGAAGTTTTAAAAGGAGCTGCATCACCAGGCAATTGAAACCTAAATGCAAACGGTGTCATTTCCCTGCCACATTCCTGCAACTTTCTAATTTTCTGTGCTCCATAATAATGTATGAAGAAATTACTGCTAAATGCAAGAAATGAGGACACCTCATATTCGGAACAAAAACCTATAAAAGCATCAGAGCAACTTACCTTATACGATGATCCTCCGCAAGGATCACTTTCCTCTGGGCCGCAGGCATCTCCCTCCTTGGCAGCGATCATGCCAGCCAGGCAGCTGTTCTCCTTCACGGCGGAGACGCAGCACTGCTTCTGAGCAATCCTGCAAAGGATCACGGAGGTCAAGTGATCACTGACACTGAGAAGACGTCAAGATGGGATGCAAAAAAACCCCCAGACCTATTGCATTCACAATACATTCTCCAGGTTGGGTCTCTCTCTGACGTGTGTGACAATACTAATATAATACAGACGGTACCACTGACTTTTGCAGGATATATTTTTTTCCTCATGTCTAATAAAAAGATGTGCTGATGTGCTAATAAAAAGATGTGCTCAAGAAGTCTTGTGTTTAGATCACTGTCTCTTGAATTCTGGTCACCAATATCTCTTACAGGATTTGTGCAACAGTTCTTCTGCCCCGTGTTTTGCTTCTTGGAAGTCTTCAGAATGTTTCACAAACAGAAAACAGACAGAAACCTTCTTCCCTGGAAAGTGGGAAAAGGCAAACGCACCCGTACACACTTCTTCACCAACCAGAGGACTGAAGCTCTGGACAGGACTTAAGCAAATGTCACATCACAAAACCCCTATAAACTCTTTATAGCCCTGCAGGTTGTAACCCAAAATTTAAGCTTTCCTCTTACTTTGGCTATCAAAGAAAAGTTATGGGTGACTTGATCACTGTATATGAAGTATTTTGGGAACGTACATTTCCTATATATGGCTCTTCAAATCAAACATTTTAATGAGATGCACCGAAGGTTAAAATGAAACAGATTAAAAATCTAAATGGCAAATTCCTAAATGAAATTTAATAGATGTTTATTGAAATAATAAAATACTCTTCCCTACTTTTTAAAGTTCATAGTGGATTTCTCCCCCTGCCCCTTCAAATGCTTCTTTCGTTCATACGCAAAAGGGCAGACAAAATCCCGTAGCCCCTTTGGCTTTACTCCGGGAGCCCAGCTCTCGCTCCACGCAGCGCGGAGACGACCAGCACCCCAGGATGGGTGCGTGTCTGGGCACGCGAGAGGGACGGGCCCCTGCGGTGGGGAAGGGTGAGGGCTGAGAGCTGCAGGCCACAAAACCTTCCCGAGGGGGTTATGTTGAATACGGGGCCTGTAGATTGGGCATATGTGACACAGATGAACATGTTAAAACTCAGGTGTAATAATATATTATGTTACGAGTAAGGGGAAATTTCTGTTGGGGACAGACTTGGTGGCAGAAAGGAATTAAGCAAAGTTTATCTTAACAAATTTTGTCAGTCAGATACCATTGTTACTGCAAGAAAATACAGTTCTCCTAGGAAACAAAACCTTTTCTTTCCTGAGAAGAATGTATTTCCAGTTCACAGCTTTCACCCTAACGTTTCAATGGAAAATCAAAAAATAAAAAAGAAAAAAGATAAGGGATGTCTCTTATTCCAGTAGAAACCAGGCAGTGACAGCCACTTGGCCACTTTCCCTATCCCAATGGCTTGTTGTGTCAGCTTTACAGCAATATTTTTAATCTGGATAGCATAAGAGAGGTGTAACCAGGAAGCAGTGCTCTGAGTTTGATTACAGGAAGGGGATTACCAGCTCCATGTGCTTTGCTTTCAAGGAAGTTACTTTTCTAATCCAGGATTAATTGCCAACTGGAGAAATACAATTTTTTGAGCAATGAATGGTTATTACCCAAATATATTCAAGTACCAGTAACTTAAAAAAATAAAAAACCCTAAGTGAAAGTTATTGTTGTTTGCAGAAATGACAAAATGCTACTAGAAGCATTTTTATATATGCAAAGTGTTTACCGTATTAAAAGACTGAAATCTCTACACATTCATGTTCTTGTTAAATGTGACGTTTAGGCATGAGAAATTCCTCTCATGTCTCAGATACATAGTAGAAACTGTATTGTCTGGAGCACGGGAGCATCACTGGCCATTTTTGATTTCAGTCTTTTGCTAACTATCAGCACAGCTCAGTTTCAGCTCCTCTATTACCCAAAAATGAATTGGGAACGAACAGCGTTAACCATATTCTCTTGTTTCTTCTTCACAAACCTGCTCTTAGCAGACCAGATAAACGGGTTGTTGGTTCAAAGAAGATTCAGAACATTTCTGCTTTAGGCAAAGAGTGTATGAGTTAAGATCAGTGAAATGACGTCAATGTATTAAACTGATTAGTGTCTATTAGGACACAGTGTCAGCAAAAAGCAGGATTCATACTGGTACAGCTGATATAAATACCACCCAGATAAACTTTGCTCTATTATAATAAACCACATTTCAATTATGAGATAAAAACTACTACACTGGATCAGATGAGATTTAATCTAGCTTAACATCCTATTTCTGACACAGCCAGTGGTACAAGCTCAGGGGGTACTTTTACATTTGACTATCAATCCCCTATCAAAAGACTTCCTGTAACTTGCTTTATTTTAAGTTAATTCATCTAGTTGCTACACGTGATCTCTTTTAGGTAGTCCCAGTTGCAGCACACTCCTCTGTTGGAGAAGTCATTTCTAGGTAACTTGCTATTGTGTCTTACCAGTACCATTGTGTCTGTACCTTCAAAGTAACCGAACAAATCGCATTTTAAAAAGACTTCAGATAAGCAAGACTTGTTTTACTCTATGACATTTGAGAGGGCTGCAGAAATGGGAAAGATGGGAAAATTCATATTGCAATGTGGTGGGGTTTAGCATATAACCCTTGAGCAGATCAAAAAAGCATCATCGTGTCCCTGGCAGAGCAAGACATTACGTCTGTTCAAAGAGTGGGACATTGGATTTCACACATCGCTCACCACTGTCTGTCTGTATCCAAGCCCTGGGTGAACCCTAATCTGTTTATTTCTAAAGGCTCGTCCTGACCGTGATCATCTCAATTAATACATTTCCCATCCTGCAGTTAGCGTTGTTGGTCATTACACAGAGATACAGCAAGTTGGTACATGAATATAGAATGTCCGGAGACATCAAGACACATCAACAAGTAGCTTTAACATTTACGTTTTTGCCACTTGAAAACCCCAAAATGGCACTTGGAAACAACAGAGATCTCAATCTGCAACCTCTTATATAAAAAATCTATAGCCTCAGCAGCCACAGGGGAGGCTTCACTCATTTGCCTAAGCTGAAAAAAATTATCATAGAATCACAGAATGGTTTGGGTTGGAAGGGACCTTAAAGCTCACCCAGTGCCACCCCCTGCCCTGGGCAGGGACACCTCCCACCAGCCCAGGTCGCTCCAAGCCCCGTCCAACCCGGCCTTGAACCCCTCCAGGGATGGGGCAGCCACAGCTTCTCTGGGCAACCTGGGCCAGGGGCTCACCGCCCTCACAGCAAAGAATTTCTGCCTGAGATCTCATCTCAATCTAAATCTACCCTCTTCAGGATCCTTCAGTGCACTGATGGTCACTTGTAAAACCCAACTATTTATGGACAACTATCCTGGCAGAAGAGTAACTCATTTTTGCAATCAAACTCTATCTTACATTTTTTAAAATCCGTAGCTACTGAGTCGAGTTAGTAGCAGACTCTTTGGAGCTTGCATGACCTGCAGGCATTCTCACGCAAAAGATGCACCTGAGGTTTGGATATGTGCACGGTGACCAGCTCGGCACACCGGCACAGCACCCAGTGGGAGCAGGAAGGTTTTGTCTGTGCTTTCAAGGCTCTGAGGCCACTTTTTTTTTCTTGAACGCTTTTTTTACATGGACTGTTTTCTTTAAAACACAATCGAAATTTTGAAAGTAAAACAACTGAACTCCTCATCTCTTAGTCTCTTAAATCCCAACAGATTCACGGGGACTGAAACATTTAGGATCTGGCTTTTTCATCTAAGCCCAGCCTCAGATGTGCAGGTGCAACTCATTAATGTATTGGATTTGCACCTACTTAGGCCAAGGCTGGAATTTTTTAATCTGTCTTTACTTCATAGACAGTTGGTATGTGTCAGTTATGTCATGCCAGATCCCGGGCGGGGGGGGATTTTAATCTCCCAGTAACTTCAAAAAGGTGCAAGGATACTAACTTTGATAAAAACTATTATGCCAAACTTTTTTAATGCTGAAAATGTTGGGATCTCTCTTAGAGAAATCCATCTGGCTTATGTTGCACCGTGCCAGTCTCAGATAACTGTGCCTTCATCCCTCCCTAAAGCCTGTTTCAGACTAGGGGGGAGAAGAATTGCAGTGAGCACAATACGTTGTCCTCGTTACTCTGCACCCATTCTTCTTGTCTTGCTGTGCAGTTTGAATCTGGCACCCTCACTCAGACCAGATGCTATTGATACCAGCAGCATTATCAAGGCATATGGTCCACCCCTCCAGCTGAACACAGACAGCAGAACCAGCAGCCATTCACATTGGACAATAAACACATCATTTAATGATACGGATAATCATCGCGTTTAGCACTTGCCAAATGGAAGACCAACTCTGCCCTTCTATTTATCTGCAACTCCACAGATGTGCATGAAACTGGGAAACAAAAATTTGTGCTCTGCTCATGTGAGAGAGGAAAAAAAACTCTTACAAGGCTGCTGTTTAGATTAGATTTTGGGGAAAGGGAGGGAGAAATCCCGCTTTCTAATTTGCCATGGCATGTTGCCACTCTACCAATAATTTATACAATGAACGAAACAGTTCCCAGTCTCCTGCACATCCCATGGTTTGTACAATTGTTTGATTTCTTCTAAAGGACTGCTCTCTATGTTTATCTAAAATGCTTGGTTTTGCCTTACGTACCTGCAAATATCACCATCCATTCCACTTACAGGGATTTCTGTGCACTCCCCGTTGTCCACAGCCCACTGTTGTCCAGCTCCACAGCAGCTCTCAATCAATTCCTTTGTGGAACCTGTACAAAACACACACCGTCAATTTTTTGTATGGAATGGACTGGGTTTAGCACTGTTTGTTTAATTGAGAAGCTCTTTGAAATAACAATAGTTCAGCTTTTTCTTCTTTTTTTTTCTTTCTTTCTCCATTTCATTTGGTTATACGCACATACAGAAAAAAGCAACTGATACCTGCAGTATCTTGACATAATCGATGACTCGGTAATATCTTTCAGACAGGAACTGTAGAAGCAAATTAGTTTCATTTACAATAAAAGACAACTGGTTTGAAGAGAACTCTACCTTTGACATCTCTGAACAAAAAAACCCGAAGAGTCATGCTTGGCCACATAACGCAAGTTAATTTAATAAGTCATCATGCTATTGTAACAGTGCCTTCACTCCCACTCGCTGGGCTGGCATGATGGTGTCCAAGTACACCTTCACAACAACTGAAATTCAGCACACGGAGCGTACACAAGCTTGGCACATGGCACGCACAAGCCTCAGTAGTTCTCTTACACCAAATTGTAAATATGAAGTTTCACTGATGAGTAACAACAAACTGAAACACCTTCCTCGTCACAGTCCCTCAAAGTTCTTCGTATTTAGCATGAGTGCTTTCAGTAGGTCTGACAAACATAGCATTAAGAAATTGTTTCCACACGATAAAGAACTTTCACTCCTCAGAATTACCTAGAGTACATATACCTAGAGTGTCCTACAGCTGAATTTGAGGGTTCAGCTGGTTTAAAGCCATAATTGAAAAGGGTTTGAGAGACATAACGCTGAGTCTGCTAATGAGCTCATGTAAAACACTGGCACTAAGACATAGGAAAAGAGACGGACACGTAGAATGCTCCACTACTTTTTATATTTCTCCTTGTGGGTTTCCACTTAAGATGTAAATTTTCAGGTTACAAGTGAAATACGACTTAAAGCAGGGGACTTTCAATATACTACACATCTACTGTATATAACAGACGCAGGTGCCATCAGACTGGGCAGAAACAGTATTTTTTGGAGCCTGTACAGAAGTTTACTTCATGATGGGATATCTGCCATGCTACTGGGGTGCAAATACCAAACATCCACTAACATAAATCAACTAAACTGATACTGGAGTGCAAGGAGCCCGCTCCGTGGCAGCAGCTGGCAGGCGCTGTGCTGTGTCATTAGGAAGATTTCTCCTGCGACTGCCTACGCAGTGGGTGGACTCCATCGCACAAAGCACATGGTCTCCCCATCACCAGCTAACGGGTCCACGGCAGGAGCTTTCTGCTTTGGGAACAGTTACACAGGTATCAGGTATGAAAATGATGAAGAGATGCCTTTTATAGAGATACGAGGTGCATTACAAATGTCTGGGGGCTGTGATTTCACAGTATTGATATACACGTCGATGCACATAATAAAGATGGTATATCAGACCACAGGGCTCTGCTTTCTCCACAGAGTCAATGGCCCTGTGCTGATGAGTTGGAGCAGCGCCTGCTCTCTCCATTGGCTCATCAGAAGTGCTCCAGTTCCTTTTAAAGCCATTTATATGGATATAAGGAACAGTTCGTGCATTTTATTCATCCTCCCAGGCCAGTCTCTGTCATGGTTTGGCATTACCATTAAAAGGAAACAAGAGAAAGCCACCCCAAAGTTGAGCTGCAGGAGATGTGTGGGTCAATGGACCTTGGGTAGCTCCACGTTGGAGCACTCACTGACCAACTCCCAGCAACCCACACTGCAGAACAATGTATTTTCAAGAATCCTCAGCCAGTTTTCAAGTGAATGTCTCCTGAATTAATTGTGCTTAAAGTGGGAGGGGGGGACTTTCTCTACAAGGGTTTTAGGAAAAATGCCATTGCTGCAGAATGGCACTGCTGAAGGTACAGTGCTCTCCTGTCGACACTTGGCAACAAACCTAAACATTTGGAAGCCAGTCTTGCACAATTCTCATCTATTAGGGAACTGCATTCGGGTTGATTGCAGTCATTCCGTGTGAACTGAGAACCCTCTCCCCCTGCATGTGACAACAGTGTTAGATGGCAGCTTCTCCGATAGACTAGATTTGATTAAAAAGTTAACAGAATCCTTTCTTTTGTCTGCATTTGGTACATGGTATATCAAGCCAAATAATTTTTCTTTGCAAAACTGTAACACTTAACTATAAGTGGGACATTTATAGAAATGGCGACAATTCAAAACATCTGGGTATCCATGCTGCACAATTCAGAAGATACAGAGACAGCCTATGTTAGCAGCACGTTTCTGCTGTCATGTATTTACAGCAGTTATTCTATGTTTCAAACAATAGTAGAAGAACTTTACATAGTGTCTTGTAGAGCAAAATCGTGATTGGATACCAAGGGCGAGAAGTTTAAGCGTAGTGCTATCTTCAATGTGGCACTTACACAAATAATACAAACCTCAGCAGAAGACTGTTCCTCTGTACTTGTTACAGTTAATTTAGGAGATAATATTACATTTTGGAAACTGGCAAGTTCTCACCGCCAGCATGGCTTGCTCTATGAAGAGCAACTAGAAAAATTAACGAAGATACTAAACAGTACTGGTCCCAATAAGGACCCCTGAGGGGCACCACTCATCAGTGATTTCCATGCAGACATTGAGCCGTTGACCGCTACCCTCTGGATGTGACCATCCAACCGATTCCTTATCCACTGAACAGTCCACCCATCAAATTCATATCTCTCCAATTTAGAGAGAAGGACGTTGCGGGGACTGCGTCCAAGGCCTTACAGAAATCTAGATAGACGACATCCGTAGTTCTTCCCTTGTCCACTGATGTAGTCACTCCACCAAAGAAGGCCACTAGGCTGGTCAGGCAGGACTTGCCCTTGGTGAAGCCATACTGGCTGTCTCGAATCACCTCCCTGCCCTCTGTGTGCCTTAGCCTAGGTTCTAGGAGGATCTGTTCCATGATCTTCCCAGGCACAGGGGTGAGGTTGACAGGTCGGTAGTTGCCAGGGTCCTCCTTTCTACCTTTTTTAAAAATGTGTGCGATGTTTCCCCTTTTCCAGTCACCAGGGTCTTCACCTGACTGCCATGACTTTTCAAATATCATGGAGAGAAACACTGGCCCAGGTTGTCCAGAGAGGTAGGAGATGCCCCATCCCTGGAAACATTCAAGGTCAGGTTGGACAGTTGCGCTGAGCAACCTGATCTAGTTAAAGATGTCCCTGCTCACTGCAGGGGGTTGGACTAGATGGCTTTTAAAGGTCCCTTTCAACCCAAACCATTCTATGATTAAACACATACAAAACATAGTGCCTGCAATCATGAAATGTCTGCTCATGAGAAAAAAAAACTTTAAAAAAAACTGTATTTAACAGGAGGGAAGAAAAGGGGGAGAAAGAAAGAATACATGTCTCATTTCTGACTGAGATGTCATAGGAGAAAAAATACCAAATTTCATTTCCCTCTGTGTTCTTTGATCCCCAAAAGGGTTCATTACACACACTTTATAGCAATGTCTTAACAGACCTGAGTTTGATTTCGCTGAGCAATGTTGCCCGCTCCAGTTCCCAGATGAAACACAGTTTGAGGACAGTCTTGCAATAGATTTAAGCCATGGTAGCAAGGACAGGTAGGATTGCCCCCGCTCCTCCCGTGGAGGTTGAGGGGGGCTCCCCGGGGGCTGCTGCCTCACGCTCTACTCCTGGCTGCATAGTGCTGCTGCGGGAACTTAGTTCCCAACACAGAGCCCACGCTCGTGGGCAGATGGGAACATCAAGCATTTCCAAACCACACTTCTTGGTGAAAATATTTCAACTTTTTAATTACATTTTTAATTGACAAGAGAAAGTGCTCTGTGGAAAAACACCTTCTTCATCACTAACTTGGACGGACGGGGGAGGGGAGGAGACTACAGCAAGCGACAAGACACTGCTCCTCACAGCTGCAGCCACGTGTGCCCAAACCAGCAGCAACCTTGTGGCCCGGACCATCAAACCCTGCCCCACCTGCCCCCCGACCGCCGTTCTGCCCCAGCCCAGACGCATTTTCTGTTAGTGCATCGATCAACAGCAACTCCAGAAAAGTAGTAACAGTTTTGACAGTTGACACTAAGATGGACATTTGGGCTTCCAGGACAAAAACCATCCTTTTTGTGCCCACCACAAACTCCAGTTGTGTGACTCCATTAGGTTACAAAGAGAAGGGGAGAGGCATTATGGCAAGAGAATGCCGCAGAAAAATCACTTGCACAGCAAGGTCTACAGATAAGATCATGGGACAGAGAGCTTCATCTCTATCCCAAGTCCTTATTTATATGTTGAAAAAAAAAAAAAAAAAGCAGCGAGTGGGGAAAGAAAATGCACTTCACACTTCTGTAAATTTAACTTTGTTTTCTTTAAGGCTTCGGCGAGAGACAACCCAAAACAGCCCTGAAGGCACTGCACCCTCACCCTGTGCAGCCCAGCTCAGAGGGGCTTTGATGACCGAAGCCATTTCTGCCCTCCCACGTTGCCCCTTCATGCTCACACGCAAGGGCACACAGCCCCGTCACAAACTGCAACGGGACCTCAGTCTACGCAACGCTGTCATTTTATGCGGCATATTAACAACATGAAAACCATACTTGAGTCTTGAAAGCTGTATTATGTGTAAGAGATCATATATGACATGAGATGGATGATATATGCCGTTAAACTAGGCAGGAAATACACCTGGTACCAGATAATTACGAAACATTGCTATAAAACAGTTTTTCAACATAGTTTTAATTCAGTCCCTTGGCAGAAACGCCATTCATTTTACCAAACGCAATTTGTTGCTACGGTATTATATTGCTAGGTTTAAAACACAAGGATACAGCAGAATTTACTAATCTATATTGCAGTAATGTACATGAGTTATAATTCAAATAAAAATTAATTACTCATTCCTCACTAAAGAGTCAGTATCAGATTGCTATAGTGAAGTGCCACACTATTAGAGCAGTCACATTTACCAAATATATTGCTTTTTGTTATGATCTTATGAATAATTAAATCTAGAATGCAGTTAAAATGAACAAACTATTGCATTTTATCTCAATCAGGAATTAGAAAAACTGAATAATTCATAACAGGACTTACAGTCATTAGCATGGATTTATGATATTTTTATTATACATTAGTACAAACAAATATATACAATTAGATACACGCACAAGACTGAAGATCACACAGCTTCTACACTGGATGGAGACTTTAAGCTATACATATAATAGACTTTGAAATACTTAAACATTCAAACAGAGCTTTGTTTATTTGGAGCTTTCATGATATTAGCAGATTTAGAAGTCGATTTGCATCTGCTCACAGAAAACAAGGCCATTTTATTTGAGAACACCATAATCCTGACTATTTGTATACTGTGTGCATCTTTGATATTTCATAGAGTCATTTAACAAGACACCTGTTAACAGATAATTTGCTATTTATGAATTTCTTCACTAGGAAAAAAGAAGTCATTTATTTCAGGCTGTACTATAAAACAGCATCACGTCTCCTCACTTGTTTTCAATTTAGTAACTTATCTCCTACAATTATCACTCTACATCACTCTGAAGATATGAGCTAAAGTACATTTTGGCCTAGTCTCAAAAGTTTGTGTATTGTCTTTTAGAGACATTTATAATTTAATTCAAATATTTAGAGAAACATTTTCCCCTCCTGAGAACGTTAACTCTTCCTTGACCGCGCTTTAAGATGTCATGGTGCCTCAGCACCTGGGCCATGCTATCCAGGACATGCCGCTATCCAAGAATTTCATCTGTCAGACAGAAAAATCTGGTATGGGGGTAGATGTGGGGTGTATTTTTAAAAGTTTAGCTGAAGCTCAAACATTAAACTGAGCAAAACACACGGTTAAAGGCTACTAAATTACTCGCCCCCACCCATCCAGTGAACTGTAAACTCGTTAGAATAGCAAAGGAGACGAAAGGGATTTTCAAAAACCATCCTCCCCTGTTTTCCTCACAGCGTTCACAAATTATGTTTCAAGAGCGATAAAACATCAGCCAGCTCTATGACAGGTCAAGGAGGGGCAGAACATTTCGGTTTCTTGCCAGAGCTTTTTTGACACCACAGTTTCACTGATTTCAGCTTCACCCGAACTGCCACTCACAACACGGGAGCGGTTTAACGCCCCGGATCTCGTTGTTTCCTTCCATTCTCACTTCAGTTCTGCAGCTCCGCAGAACATTCCCATCGATCGACTAACTCCTATTGTGCAAACATCCACTCTTCCAGCAAATGCATTGACTCGGTGACTGAGCTATTAGGGACGTCTTATCCACTGTTCTCCTCTTCTAAACATTCCTTCCATCCTAGCAGAACACAGACAGACCAGCCTTAAGAGTTCAGCTTGCCAGCAGTGAGCACTGACCCATCCATCCCACCCTTCCACCCACGAGTGGCAAGTGATGGGTTAAATCTGGGCCATCAGCTTTAACAGTATCAAGATTTCATTCAGTTAAAATAAACTATTAGTTTCCTTTCTACTAAAATTATTATAGGAGCCATGACACATTAAAGAGTCTTAGTTATTTTTATCTACAGAGAGACCCATGTAGGCAGACATAGTGCAGGGACTTTGATATAACCATTTGATCCAAGATGTAGATAAAGTTCAAAACTGATATTACTCCCAATAAAATTACCCGTTAGCCAGGGAAAGTCAGTGCAGTGTATTCCAGATGAAGCACAAATCACCGGGAAGATTGGCATTTCAGGGACAGTGTGACACCGCCAACCCCAGGCAGCTATATCTCTTCACTGGTGGCTTTAATTTAAGCTGCTAATTGCTGGATGAGCACTCGCATGCGAAAGAGGTGACGCTCAGACCTGAGCTGAGCTCTTGTTCTTACGATGAAGCATGCTATTCAGTAGCTATACCCGAGGAAAATAATTTATCTTCCCCAAAACTGTAGTACTTACATTTAGGGTAGGGGAGAGAACTAAAACCCAACAAACACCACAGGATTTCACACGGAGATGAGTTTAATTTTGATTTGGAACCTTCTAGAAATGAGGCACTCCATTAAGACGCGTCTTCATGTGGAGGCCCTCATTGCTCATCCCCATGGGAAGCCGACAGCCATGAATCTCGAGCTAAACATCATTTTGAAAAAAAAAGCAACTGCACAAACTGCCCGAGTCCGAGCCCAGCATAAACCAGCCACCCCCCGGAGCTCGGTGGAGCGGGCTCCCAGCGCCAGGTTAACGAACCGGCCTCTGAGAGCAGCTAATGAGTCTCCCCAGCAACACCCCTGGCGGATAACGAGTTCCCGAGTAGCAAAGCCTCCTGAGGTACCAGAGAGCACTAGCACCTTCTCACTTCTTAAAAACAAGCTGTTATTTGGTATAAAATCGGGTCCAGTGGGATGGGTTGCTTTTACCTGCTGCAACCATCCTCACCCACCAGAAATGAGCGGAGAAAGAACAGAAATGGTACTGGAGCAGAACAGGAGGAGTTTTCATCACCTTTCCATGAGCACACGGGTGAAGGAAGGGATCAAAGCAGAGTGCTGCTTTTCCTGCCTAGTCAGTGCTCATGACTTGTCTCCCACTCCCTTACAAAAAAGCCTCCTTTGAAATTTGTTTATAGTTTTATATATGTCCATCTTTCCTTTTAAAGGAAAGGCTATCTAGACCTGCAAGGCACCCAGCACATAACAAGAATTGTTTGCTCACGCTGGAGAAAAAGGTATTGTATTTCCTTCTCAAATACCTGCCTGAGAACATAAAACCATATTCTATGGCAAATAATGAAAGAGAAAGTCACAGAACAACGATTAACTTGACGGGGTTCTTCAAATACTGAAAAATACCTGTTTCCAGTGGGTCTTTTTTCTGCTTCAATCTCTTCATCATTTAAAGCTTTAAAAAATAATAAAAAAAAGTACTGTAGCTTTACACCTTAATAGGTTGTCATTTCTTATCTGATCAGCAGTCTGAGGGGCTTTATTAAATTCCCTCACTGAATTTCACCATTTGGTTGTGCAGTGTAACATGTTCTTAAATTGATTTATCTGAGATGGCTGGAAAGACATTTTAATGAGTAAAGGTAAAGGGGAGAAGAACATTTACCTTGGCAAAGATAGGGGAGGGGAGAGTGACAACGCAGCCCCCCCGCCAGCTGCTTTCACTTGAAACTGCACTATCACTTACGTCATTAGGACCGGTTAAGCTTTCTTCAGGACCTGGTCCCAGATAAATTAGCGTAGGGTTTATTCTGTGCAGGTTCCTGCAGGCTCCTCAAAGCGCCTCAGTGTTCAGGAGCATATTTGACTCTAAATCTTCCTGAAACGAGAGTGGTGCTCGAGTGTTTCCATGATCAAATCCTCAGTTAGCTCACTGCTGGGGAAGGGGCTTTAACCCACGGGCGCTCATTAGACTTTTAGGCTCCTCTCATTGGAAATAACGAAAAAGCAGATTGCAAGAGAAATATAGACTGAGCTGAGAGTTCAACGCACATCTCATGGCTTCAATCCAGCACCTAGTCCTTCCCTCCTCTTTCCAATCATCCTCTTCCATTCCTACTGGACTCAATTTGCCATGCTGTTACCACAGTAATGTAAGCGAGGTCCATCACACTTGTAGCAACCTGCCTTCATTTTAAACTTCATACAGAAAAGCTTTTCCTACGCTCTCCTACTTCCTCTGAAGTCACCTGCGTCTCTTTAGAAATCAATCCCACCATTCATCCAGGACAAGTTCCTGTTATAACGCCTTCACTCCTTGGGAGGCATCTGATTTCCATTTCAACCCGAAAACGCTCTGTTGCCTACATTATTCTTTTTTCATAAATTCCTTATGCTGGCTTGCCTGGCAAAATATAGAGAGTTGTGTCTGCCCAAAGGCACAATGAAAAACTGAATAAAACAAACTGTATGTTCTCATTTTACTATGCACGGTACAATAGAGACATACATCAACATAACCTCAGCCAGGACTGTCTGGCAGATTTTGCTCAAAGTGTGAATGAATAGCAACCTTATATTCCCTCCGGCCTTAGTTCTGGATAATCCTTGTAAGTCAAAACTTGTATTACCTGTGCCAGAGGTCAGATAATTTAGACTATGTTTGGTCTTTAACGTTTCCATGACAGCACCCTTTATTAGATCCAGGTTGAAAGAAGGGGGGGCGGGGAGGGAAACAAGTAAATAAGTTCTTTAACCTTTTTCACCGGCTAAAAACCTAAGCAATTTCTCTTCCTGCCTTTTAAAAATTTGGCTTATTCTGTCACTGAGTTTGAAGTGAAACAGTTCATACACAACCATCCCTCTATCGGCTACAATAATAACTCAAAGTAGGCATAGTGTTTCTTGCCCTTCAGCATAGTCTTGGCTGTATTTTCCTCCTCAACTTTCCTTCCCCAGCTAGTGCACAGAGTATATTTACACTGTCTATTAACTTTCAAAAGAGCTGAGGCTTTGGAAGGCCTGGTTCCGATTACCCTCATAATTCCTGTCTGAAGAATTTTATCTTGGGGGTGAGCATGCTCTTTGCGTACTCCTTTTTTGCGGCTAGGTAGGCTCCTTTCTTCAAAGCCGGCATTTCCACCAGCTCTGTTTAATTTTAAAGTTGAAATTAAGAGGAACAGTGTTTACTGGGGGATGTAGTCAGGGCCTGTGTCAGAGCATTTGGGAAATTTAGGCAGCATCACTGAATCTGCTGCAACTCAAGCAACGCAAGCACTTTCAGTATGTTCTTAGCCAGTTACAAATTGAGCTGAGGTTGTAACGATAATTAAATTACAGAAATAATATTCCCTTAAAAAAAAGGCAAACAAACATAAAGAAGCAAATGGATGTGTGCCTAAGGCCTTAATTTAGCTTATGTGCTCTTCCTACTTCTGTGTGTTTATCTACAGAAAAAAATTTCACCATGTAACTATTCAAAGCCACATACTGCAATATTAGGGACAGCCATCCATCAAGACTCGTTCCTGCTTAAAATTTTAAGAGTATAGCAGTGAAAAAGGTCTTTGTTTTGGTCTGGGAATGTCGATCAAGGACAAGCCAAGCTATTGTGCCATTTTGCAGTTCAATTGCTTAGCAACGCTAGACGCACCTTAATCGTGCAACCCATGTAAATACATAATTTGATCTCACACCAATCACAGTAGAAATTGTACTTTTGTTTAAAGTCACAAAGGAGGACTGTACATTTGCATCCAAATTGTATCTTCTTCACTGGGGCTGAGATGACAGGTTTAGGCACCGCGTGAGAGGGAACTGGTTAGGAATAGCCGTATGAAGCCAATCCCAAAGTTCACTCATCTCTCAGGTTGCAGTTGTGAGCTTCTAGGTGTCTGAGTTTTGCAACTTTGGTAACTGCAAATAAACGCCAAGCAGATGACCAGTGCTTGATCTGCTTCGATCAGTACAACCGCATGCAGCACAGACTAAAACTATGCACCCTTAGCTGCACTCCAGGAGAGCCCATCCAGAAATCGTTCACAGAAAAATTCTTGAACCATTTTCTGGGGGGGAGAGGGAAAAAAGGCCAACGTTTTCTTTCTCTTCATGACCAATTCACGCAAAGTAGAAAAACAGTAAAAATCATGAGAGAAGTTATTCACTGTGAACTGAATGCTCATCTCTATTCAGAACATTACTAAAACAAACTGGGAAAATTTACTCCCTGACTCATCCCCAGCTGCTGGTGTCAGCTCGTTTTCTCTGCTACATTGCTCAACACGACTTTCAAAGTAACTTAATAGGGTGCGTTAACAACAGCAGCAGCAGCCCCAGCCAAATAGTCTTGCACACCTTGGAAAGGTAAGAAAAGATAAGATTGCACGGATAGCATCAGTCAGCGACCCACAGCAGCCCCAGGAGCCTGACCTGCTCCTGGTGAAATGCGTGCCCTCCAGCTCCATTTGGAAAAGGCTGAGGACTGTTGAGCAAACAATTCTGAACATCAGAGGCAGGAAACCTCTGAGTTTCACTGCGTTTCTAGTTAATGCACAGGGATGCTTAAAATGAACAGAAAAGCAACAGACTCCAGCTTTCCTTATTTGGGTACCCTACTGTACTTGCTAGTCCTTGTCAGGTTTATAATCATAAATTACATTGTTTATTTATTTTATGATGTTCCGACGAGCTCTCTCATTTCCTTTGGCTTTCTTTATGAAGTTCTGCCATCAGCATTTGTGCAAGAATTTCAGCAATAATGATTGTGGCCCAGGGCATTTCCTGGATTAATGACAGCCTGGAAGAGTTGATGGCCCACGGTTCTGCCTTGACACATTAACCCCAAGGAGGTTTAAATTCTCCAGGAAGCACCCAGTGCCAGAGCAGTTATTGTGAAGGAAATTCAGTGGGATACTTTAGTCAACAGCAACAGAACAAACTTCCTTTTATCCCTCACAAATGTAGGAGGAAATATTAATTTGAATGGGCTGATAATGATGTTTGGAGTGTTCCAGGGGAATTTAGCGGCCACTATCAGGAAGCACAGCAGGAAATTTCTCTTTTGCCATGCAGTGTGCATCCGAACCAGAGCTGTTTGGAAACAGGGTTTTTCAATTCCCTAAGAAATTAATGATTTGGGGTGGAAATAAGGAAAATAGAGTTTTTAACTTCTAAATGAATCGCCTTGTTTGACACTCTTACTGTGGTTTCACATAGGAGCTACTGGGTGACTCATTTTGCTCATTTCCACTTCAGATTTTATCTCCAGCTCAAATTATCTGGTCTCCCATGGTGCAGCTCAGCGTAACCCCACTGGAGCCTTTGGCCACAATAAACCACGAGAAATACAATGCCATGAAGTGTTTTAATTCCCTAATTCCCCCCGTCAAAAATCTACACCACTCAGATCACACACAAAACTCAGGCTGTGTTTCAACTCATTGCTCCTAATTAAAAGAAGCAAGTCATGCTTGTATGTGTTCATCAAGATTAACGATACCATTGTATACTTGCAAGCACTGAAGTTACCTTCACATAAGGTATACAATTTGCACATTATTGTAAACTACGGCAAAAGTGGATGCTTTAGTGAAAAAGCCAGGGTTTGAACCAGCACCCACGGAAGCCTACAGGCCCTGTGTGCTCCTTCACTAAAAATTAAGGAAAAAGGGCCTTGAATATGTAGAATAACCATGAACGTGTGTCTATTAAAGCAAGTCCTTAGCTCAGCAGCATTGATGAAACTTAGGCATGTGCTGAAGTCCTTTTCTGATTCAAGTCCTGTATGAGGCGCAGTGAGATCAAGTATGACAGTGCTTCCTACAGGGAGCATTCAACAAGTAACATCTGTCTCCTACAAAGTATGAAATAATCATAAGGATGTTGTGAAAAGATTAGCATTTCATTAGCTGACAGCTCGTATCTGTCTCTACAGAAACTATTTCTTCAGCAATCTCAGCATTTCATGCTTTTTGTAAGCCGCAGAGATAGTCGCAGTACTTTTCCTTCTCAAGCTCGTACATATACACCCCTGGAAACAAGCACAAACACGGCCAGAAAGACAGAGCACGGTCCAGCTTCGCCATGAACCCCATGCCCAGCTAGGAAGGAGCTTTCTCTTTCTGGTCCTGCCCAGCCGGAGGAGAGGACTCTGTGCCGCAGCAGCACCAGGGCAGGCTCCACCACCCCACATGCAGCACCTGAACCAGGCGCGAGTTAAATCTCAGCTGGAATTCGATCTCCTGCAATGGACTCTGGCTACACTTCCCACTTGGAAACTACAGACTGCAGCCAATTTTAAAGGAATTTACATTCCTGAACATATTTTACTTTGGAACCAGAGATGAAGAGAGAGAAAAGGGACTGGGTTGTGAAAAGCTCCAACTCTGTGCTTTAAATGTGTTTTGGAGCATTTGGGATAAGGCGGTAAATACTAATGAAGGGTGGAGGAGTCTCTACATCTTTCCCACAAAGGCTCATTACAGTAACTGACTGCAGGAGACATCTGAAACAAGTGAAAGAAAATATTAAAAGAGGCAGAACTTTACATACCACTCCATCAATACATTTCCAAAAACTAGGTTTTATTATTTGCATGTAAATAAATAAGGAGTCTACTGCTAATTTTCTTTGTTTTTTAATATTCAACCATGAGCTGGGAAAGCAACGTCCCTTTACACACGGCACCTGTTTGGGCTGAGGAAACAGGACCTAGATAAGAGAGGAGATGACGGAGAACAGAAGTCACTGAAAAACAGAGCAGGGAAGTGGGTTTAGAGTTTGGTATTTAAAGATCAAATTATAATTGAATGATGAAGGTATCAGGATGGTTCAATTTTGAAATTTCTTATCCATGTTTCTAGTTCAAGTTACGTACTAATAGCTAGTGATAGGTGAACAGTCTGAGTTCTGTCCTGAACACTGTTGATAACAAGATCCGTGATAGAAACCTCTTGGGGGAGTACATAAGAGAGGAACTAAGTGTCTATACACTTAAAGCCACGAAAGTCTGGACATAGCTGCAAAAAGAAAATAACTTGCTGAGTCATCATCCATGAAGTAGGGATCCAAGAGGATGAAACAGCAGGCTCTCGGTGGCTGAGAGGTTTTGGAGCACCACCAAATTGTACAGGCCCACGTAGACAAGGCCAGTGCTTCGGAAAGCCAAGGTCCTTCACGTTATTCTCTGAATTTTAGTTGTTAGCTTAAAAACTGTGCTCCATTAGCCAAGTTAGCCAATAGCTTCAAATGGGACAGTGTTTGTTTATACTCTCAGCCTACAAAATGCTGACACAGAGTCAAGCTTTTTAATGTTTGCACATGTTTAAAATAAAAGTTTTCCCCTCAACCCTCTTGAGTTCTCAGTGGCCTATTAACTTCTAAGGAAAATGAGCACAATCCTTGCATCTTCACTTACAAGGGATCTGCCCATTTTTTCTGGAGAAAGGAAAAAAACATTCACAGCCCAATAAGGCATAAATTTTATCTTCACATAGGAGGTAATTACTTCATCCCAAGCTGCTTGCATGCCGAAGAGCAACAAACACAAGCACAATTCTGGTAAGTACTGACACGTCATTAAAAGCAGGGGTTACCTCGTCTGCACTCAGCCCAGAGGGGGCTTCACAGCCCGATCTCCGTTGGAGGCCTGCCGTTACCACCTCAGCTGTGTTTCAATAAGCCAGCCGCGTTCCCGCCCTTGAAATCAAAGCGATATATTTATAACCTGCGCGGAGACCAAAATCACTAGGCAGATTTTTTTTTCAGTGCTTTTCTCCTTCCTGCGTCACTATACCTCATGAAAAACAGATTCGATTCTTCAAATAAAGTCAGAGAGCACCAAGAAGACGAGTGAAAGATAAACTCACCCCCTCTTGGTTTTTCAATAGATCCAGGCCAAGAGGAGAAATAGCTTGGTGCTGACTTGTCATATGCTATCTATGCCCACTGATTGGCAATACTACTTATAAACACTCACGTGTAGATTTTTAATCAAGTAGATGATTTAATCTAATTTGTTATTTATGTACACCAAGGTAAATCAGCAAAAAACCATGTTTTTTATAAACTACTCCACAGAAGCAGGACTCTATGCATAATATTTGGTCTCTCCAGCACTTTTAAAATGATGACTTCTGTCTGAGATCAAATTTGTTTTTATTTGGATTTGCCAATTACACCTTTCCATGCTGTACCTGCAATCTCAAATGGACGTGAAATGGAAAAGCAAAACACAACACCAGGGAGCATCCACAGGGAACTCGTAGATCTCAGTAAAGTGCCAGCGGTATCCCCTTATTTTCTTCCCCGCATTTTCCTCCTTGGGTGCAACTTCTTCCTATTAACCTCCAAAAAAACCCTTCTCTTCCTGAGAAACGCCTCAGATGAACCAAGTGGCACATCCCACACATCCCAAGCGGGATCTTGGAGGCAGGAAAGGAGGCAAATTCCTCTGGGAAGGCCCCTCCTTACCTCTGCCAGGCTCCAGGTCTCATTTAAACCCGGCAACCTCAATACTAACTCACGCAAGGGGAAAAATCCTCTCTCTTACAGCGCTAAACCTCAGCATTTTAAGACATCAGAGATGAAATGTGATGTAATACACACATAAACTCCAGAATAATGTGCTTTCTGATGACACCTATGAGACGAGAGCTTCTGTGCTTAGCACTAGCTGCATTTCCACAAGGTCTAGAAGCTGCTGCTCCGCTTTCCACCCTCCACTGCCCCCATCACCGATAAGCTGATCTAGACCTCAGTGGGAAGGAGAAAGGGAGCAACGTGCAGGACAACACGGAATGGTACAGCACGTTCTTGGCAGTAGCCGGGCACCAGCCAGATCCCTCCCCCAGTAAGGAATGCATCTTTCTTAATCAAGGGAGAGGTTCAACTTTGAACTTGCTGCTTCTCCCAGTCAACAAACACTCTTTGTTAACTGCCAGCTGTTTCCTCATCACTGCAAGACATCAGCTTTCACGTAGGACAAGGGCCGCGCAGGGGTGAGAGGCAAACAATTGTTCCCCTCTACCGTACAGCTGGAAATATGGGGTCGAATCTGACTTCTGCTGCGGCTTTGCCACTCCGTATAAACCTGCAATGAAAAGGAAGAGGGGTGGAGGGAAGATGAGGTCTTTATGGCTACACCAGAGCACCAGCCCATATTTTTGTGGTGTCCGCAAACCAAAATGAAAACCAGAAATTCTTATCGTATCAGATATGTGAGTCCTTATAAAAAATTTGAAGAAAATGTACCTGTTTCCAACACAGGAGTGCTCTGGATGGCTAGCAACCCAACTGGTCCAAGCTGCAGGTACCTAAGATGCATTTTGCTTTGAAGGATTTTCCAGTCCTTTCTGCAGTTGAGACAGAAAGCTTTCTGAGGCCTAACACTGTCCCCAGGACTCTGATGTTCAGTACACGGGCACGGGAAAATGCTTTTCTGTAATGGCAGTCCAATTAAAGGTTAAAGCTGCCATGCCAGGGGGAGCTCCAAAGCTGCTGGGGGAAGCACCCGCTCGGAGCCACGCTCCCTTCGGCAAGGGTTAGGACCACCAACAGAGTTTATTGGCAAGGCTGCTTTTAAGGAGGAGTTGTTTGTTTTTAAATTCAAGTTAAATGCACTGCAACCACATTATAATGAAAGATTGGCTATCTGGCAAAAGACAATATAAAGCCTCTTGGGATCACAAGCTTTCTAGGCAATTTGTTACAAAAACTTTCATATAAAATCTGAATATTCAGCTTTCAACAACAGGAAAGTACCATCCACATGTTTCAGGTTAGGACCACTCTCTTTCATCTTCTTGTCTCACCCAAATCGCACGGCGCAAAGGCAGTGCTGTGCAAGCAGCTGTGACCACGAGCTGAGTCTGCTGCTCGTGTAACACTGTGCCATACCGATAAAAGCATCAGGAACCCAGCTGCCGGGGCGGACAGAAGCAGCGACAGCCCCCTACAACACTAAGCACCGTCATCTGTGTCCAGCTGCCTTCCTGTAGTTCTTACATTGGAAGGTTTCTCTGTTTTGCTACTGGTTTTCATCTCTGAGCCTCTTAGTCTTCTCCCTTTGCACACATTACACCTAATTTTCTTGACCCTTTTTCCTTATCTCCCCCCAAATGCCATTTCTTTTCCCACATCTTTTGGGAAACTCTCTAGCAGAAAAAAACCCTATCCCTTTCCCTCTATGTTCAGACACAAACCAACCATCCACCATTCCCACAGATACTGACGCTGCGGTTACTGGCCACGGCACTGCTCCTACGGCACACGTGTTTCCCCGTGCCCTTCATCAGTCTTAAGCCTTTTTGCACGTTCGCTCGCTGACTCAGCAAAGCTGCTGGTTCCAGTCAGGACTCCCAGTGCTCAGTGTATTCAAAGTGCTATTAGCCCCGAGCTCATATTCAGCAGGTATTAAAGGTCTGAGAAGAGGAGATCCATTACACTGCTGGCAGCACCAGCACGTGCTGCGTCTGCGCTACACAGTTCCTGTTTGCAACCACCTCAAGCCAACGGATGAAATCAAAGTAATATGATATTGGGTTGGAAAAGATTTTATTCCTGTGCAGTGGTTCATTGACTTTTATATGACTTTTAATCTCCAGTGTCTGCACATGAACTGACTAGCACTATAAGCGAATTAATAATATTTCAAGAACTTGAGAGAACATGGAAACCTCAGTTAACATTTTCATGAATTCATAATGATATTAGGATGACTTACATTTACAGCATGTGAAATATAAAGCAAAACTGTCTGGCATAGCGTAACAATTTGTTATTTAAGGCTAATTACTTTTCCACACCATCATCTGTTAAAGTAATGATTAGTGCAACTCTATGCACTTGATTTGTGGATTAAAGTTATTTAGTGAGGAAGTAATACTGAATACTGAAAGAAGTGAAAAGAAGCCTTCTACATAAAATTTTGCTTTCCACATTCTCTTCCTCTCTAGAAAACTTCCCATATTATAGTTTCTTAATTTCTTAGGAGTGGGGAAATCGTTTCGCCACTTCCAGCTTTCCAAGGCTTCGTGTCAATTTACATCTATGACACAAAAAGTTCTATGACATCGATTGTCACTGAGAATCTGCGATTAAAAAAAAATAAAGGCTATTTTACAAACATCTGTACAGTGGGGTTGGCACATAAAAAACAAAAGCAAATGAGGAAAATACATTGGCATTTAAACACAGAAGATTACATTAATTCCCAAGAGTCAACATCTGGCTTCAAACAAACTCACCCCAAGACCAGCAAGCCCAAATCGCCCGGTTCCCTGCCAGCAACATATAGATCCAACTTGAACAGAAACACCACCGACAGGTAAGACTTTCTAAATGCTATTTCCATGGAATAGTTCCAAAACACTTCATATGTTTAAGAAGCCAATTAAATTTGATATGTTTGCTTGACATCCAGTGATATTTGCTACAAAGAAAGACTCAACATTTTTAACTCTTGATGTAATATTTTCACAACCCAGTCCAGTATAAGAAAAGAAGTTACAAGCTGAACTTAAGAACTATGTATCCACCACCATCCATTACCGACTCTGTTGAAGGAACGCGAGGGATCTGAAACGTCACAAAGGTGTACCTACAATCGGCAATTACAAAAATTATTATTGATTATAACTACAGCCACAGGTCCACAAATGCTCAGCCTCTCACGATTTTTCCCCACTGCAATGCGCCCACTTTTTTAGCAACTATCTTGTTACTTTAAATTCTGAGGACAGACTGACCTGACACTAATTAGAATGACTTCAAGCTGAGGATACTTTCCCTTCGATATGGCCATAAATTTAAATCCCAGCAGTCTAACTCACAATAATCTCTCTTTATGCACGTCTTGAAAATCTTCTCAATGCGTTAAGAACTGTTTTGGCTGCTAGCATGAGGTGGTGTTCCCATCTACAGAGTTCTGCACAGCACGGCTGAGGTCATCTTTATTTCATACAGAGCTCTTGCTCAGATGACTTTTTCCTTCCTTTGTCACCTCAGATAAACAAATGGGACTATCACACGTCACCTTTACAGAATGATTTTTTTTTTAAGTAGGATCCAAGCTAGCATGCCATTTTAATGTATTTTTTAAACCATCTTATCAAGGTACTTTTCCTATAATAGCAGTAATCTTGGTGCTATACACCCCCCCCCCCCCAATCCTTCTTCCCCCATAAAATAAAAGATTGTGTAATTTTTCATGTTTCATGAAAAAATATATTAGTTTTCTTTTTGTAACTGTCAGGATTTGAGGAAACGAGAGTAGAGGGATAATGACAAAAGATAAAAAGGCGGTGGGGCTAACGTCCCCTGGGCTCCTGACAACAGCAGGGAGGGACAGGCTCCTCCAGACAAAAAGGCAAAACATTTAAATTGAATTCCTGCTCCACGTCACTCTCTCAAGTGAAGGTTGCCAATTCTCGTGCCAAAAGCCTGCGCAGGTGCCAAGTCACATCCGCGACTGAGCCAAAGGGAGGGGATGCCGCAGGCATGTCTCCTGCACAGGAGGTGCCAGCAAATTCCCTGAAGCTGGCTGGCTGGGGCGGCACACCCGGGTCCTGCGATGACCCCCCGGCTCTGAACGGGAGCCCTGTGTGCTGCTCCCGGGGGCCACGACCCCCGCGGCTCGTGCTTGGTTGCAGTCCCAGTGGCAGAGCCCTGCGCCAGCGTGGGGCTGCGGGGGACTCCGGGGCCACTGGCTGGCTCTGCAGCCCACGTTCCTCCTTCACCCCAGGGTAGGAGCCAACACATCAACCTCTCTAGGCTGAAGTTACCCTTTGCGAGCAATCCCCAGCTCTGCTGACACCGAGGAGTTCATGCAAACCGTGGGCATTGTTCGCTTGATTTACTACAACTGCGGAACGCATTCCAGCCTCCCCCCAGGAGACTTGGCTCAACTAGCTCCAGCTCACAGGTATAAGCATTATGTTAGTTATGATTTACTTCCACATAGTTACAAGTTTATTTCAGCAGACAAAAAAAAAAAAAAAGAAAAAAAGAAAAAAAAAGGCCAGCCGTATCGCCTATTAGATCCAGAGGATCACACTTTCTACAGCTTAATCTGACATTGTGAAAAATGAAGATCTGCCTTGTCTCATAGTATATGGCTTTTGAATGACATTCCCCAGCATTACATTTGTAAATAAGTCAGAACTGGAGTAAACTGAAGGCCACAGGTCAAAAAAAGCGATGCCCTGGCAAGAAGCCAACAAAAAGTAAGAACCACATGCACTGCTAAGTTTCTTCTGACTTCCTTAAAAATGGATAAGGATATTCACCAAAAATCCCCCACACTTCACTTACTATTCTGTGTTTCTTTACAAATATGTGAGAACTTGCAGTGGCAAATATACCCATGTCTGTAAAACTGAGATGAAGCAGCAATTACTCTCCTGTTTCTGTTACCCTGACTCCTTTGTCTTCTTTCTTTTTTTCATAGGATTTCACAAACTGCACGACAGAAGTGGACCTTTTACCTGCAGGGATTGATGCTGCTTATCACAACACAGTACCCAAGTTCAGTCATTTTGTGTACGTTAATTGTTCGTAGGAAGACCAGCCTGACCACTGTCCTGACAGCTGAAGTAGGGAAGCCCAGTACATCTTCAGTCACCCCAGGCTCTACCCCATAAGCCTCAGGGCAGCTTTAAGCCCTGTGTGATGCAAAGCTGTTTGCTTTGCCAGACTGTAAGAAGCCAGAGTTGGCTTCTGCTTTTTCTTTCCTGACGGAGGAGCCTGGGTGAATGACCTTACATTTGACCATGCTAAAGTGCAAGCAATCCACGACGCCCTGCGCAGGCCTCCTTGCTACTCATCGCTCAGCCTACATGTCATCGACAGGCTTCGTCAGCAGCACCTTTTTATTTTAAATTTCTGAGAAAGAAAATCCCTAAATGCCGTTATTGGACCTCACTAGAACAGCATGCAGATTCTCCTCTGCTCTTTTGGCTTTTTCACTTCCATACCTCATGTCAAAAAGAAATGCCCCCCAGAACTACACATTACATGTCTCTATAACAAGTGCCAATCTCATACATTTTTTAAGTTGTTAGCCAGACTTCCAGTCGAACTTGCCAGAAAGACAGGGATATCAAAGCTGTGGAGCTCCTGGAAAGGCCGGAGGCTGGCTGGCCCAGGCGGCGAGAGGCAGCCCCACTGCGGTGCCCCAGGGGGGACCTCGCTGCAGGCACACACAAACTTTTTGAAATAGCTGCCCTCCCGAGACTCAGCTTGCCCAACCAGTATTTAGGACAGCTAGCACCATATTTAAGTGCAAAATAGGCTTTGATCTTTTTAAAATTGGTAGATCCACACCATGCCTTCTCACACACACACATTTTTTTCGATTTAGGGACTGGGAGAGGAAAACCAGGTTCGCTCGACTTTGAAATCCCCTCCCCCAGAGCAGTTTCCAAGCTCTGATGGGAGGAATGGCTGAACTAAACTGGTTTGGCCAGAACAGAGATGATCCTCTCTGGATCTGCAGCAGAACTTGCATTGCCAGACACTGATTTACTGCTTGGCGAGGTCAGGCACCGAGCGCCCAGGCGAGGCCTCGGTCACCCCTTGCAATTCAGGGCAGTTCCATTCCTTCCTTCCTTCCAGAAAACTTCAGCTGCACATAAATTGTTTCAGCAGCATTAAGTTAAATAACAGACAGTTTGTTAGTTAACTAAAACTATTTTTATTTTCCACATGGACGCACCATATTGCTCATCCTCTGTTTCAGTCGCAGAAACCCTTATCACATAGGAACTATCTCCGTTTTGCTTTGCCCTCCCAAAACCAGGTATGACAACATCGCAAGCCATCTTCTCCTCTCCTCCCAGTGGGAGGATTCTGTATCAAACCTCTCTCAGCCTGGAAGAAGCCCAGGGCAGAGTCACCCCTGTACATCAGTGGAGCCAACCCTGCGTAAACCCTTCTTTACATGGGCACAGATGTGGTGCACCCACAAAACTTTCATGTCCCTTAGCAAAGCAGCCCCATATTTACTTATGTCATATTTCTCTCAATACACCTTCAAGTGCTCTTTTTGATTGCGACACGGTGACATTTCACTGGTGACGCTGCAGGACCAGGATTCACACTGCATTGGAGCTCTGCTGTGTGAGAGCTTTTCTTGGACCACAGACTGCTGCTCAAGCCATAAGTACAGATCCAGTGATGAACAAGTTCAAAATCATTATGATAAATGTAACTCCTTAAAAAAAAAAAAAAGATATTCTTAAATTTTCTTATGTGACCATTTCTGCAAGTGGCAAAAACAATGACAAAAATAACATACAGATAGTCATAGAGCTGGGAATCATTTAGGGGGTCATTCTGGCTGTACCAGTTCCATCAAGTATCAAATATACAGTAAAAGAAATGTCTCTGAAGTCAAAGAGAAGGTTTCATATTCTTCTTTTAGCTAATGGGGGTATTTAAAATTAAGTTCCAGTAAAACCAATAAAAACTACCACAACAGCCTGCTACCTATCCAAGAGATAACAATTTCCATTTGTAAAAACACAGCCCTGAAGTGACAACCCAGAGTTTCAAAGTGATAAAGAAACCTGCTTATCTGGCTCATTAAAAGACAATTCAAAAAGAAATTTCTCATTCTGTTGAACCAAATTACTAGCAAACAGATAGCTATTAAATGCTACTAAATAAATCTTTGCAAGCCTCAGACTCTTAATTTCTTGATTGTATGCGTAATAAATACCAAGATCTTGAGGCAATACAATACACAAGAGGACTGAATCATTTTTTGGCCATACAAAGAGGAAATAATTCAAAAAACTTTACGTAATCTTAACAAACTGACAGCTGAGGTAACCACCTCAAATGACAGATATATCTAAAGAACCATATGAAGCATGGCACTATCCCAAAACTCCTCTCTCTATCATCATTCATTGAGTGATAGCTATTGTCAGCGTGCAACTTTTAACACTGGAATGTGTTTTCAGCATGTAAAGAAAACCTTTACCCAGATATGACCTAAGAAGCTTAAATAACCGCCAGTAACACAAAGAGTGGAAAAGTCGATTAAAAGTGAAGATGATCTGCTCTCACAAATCGGATGTACATCTTGCAGTACAAGTGAGAAGAGGATAACTCCAAGTAATACAACGGGAGCGCCAATTCAGAGTGCATAACTTCAGTAATGAAAGGCCTAGAAAAGCATAACAAATTATTAATTCACTCCAGTGCACTGTATATTAAACAGCAGATTCCATTTTTCTCATAGGAGGATGGGGATGACTTAAAAAAGGAGAAGAAAGCTCACCTGTACAACTCAGTGCTACTCCTGAGTTGGACAATGACCCTCCGGGCCAGTACCCCCGACCAACACGCAGGGGAAATGCTGAGAGAAGGAAAGACTCACTTGTGCAAGAGGCTTGAACTTCCTCCTCGCACACATCCCCATCACCCACAGGACTCCTGCCAGAAACTTTTGGTGTTGCTTCAGGATCAAAAATTTCTTATAGCCTTGAAGTAACTGCAGATCTAAGTCTTAAATGCCAGGTAATTCTAAGAGGGGTTATCATAGAATCACAGAATGGTGCTCTGGAGTCCTCGGGCACAAGAAGGACATGGACCTGTTGGAACGGGTCCAGCGGAGGGCCACGAAGATGCTCAGAGAGCTGGAGCACCTCTGCTACGAGGACAGGCTGAGAGAGCTGGGGTTGTTCAGCCTGGAGAAGAGGAGGCTCCGGGAAGACCTTATGGCGGCCTTCTAGTACCTAATGGGGGCCTACAGGAAGGATGGGGAGGGACCTTGGATCAGGGAGTGTAATGATAGGACATGGGGCAAGGGCCTCAAACTGAAAGAGGGGAGATTTGAATTAAATATTAGCAAGAAATTGTTTCCTGTGAGGGTGGTGAGCCCCTGGCCCAGGTTGCCCAGAGAAGCTGTGGCTGCCCCATCCCTGGAGGGGTTCAAGGCCAGGTTGGACGGGACTTGGAGCAACCTGGTCTAGCGGGAGGTGTCCCTGCCCAGGGCAGGGGGTGGCACTGGATGATCTTTAAGGTCCCTTCCCTTATGACACCTGCACCCTCCACTGCTTTAGCCCAAATTGCAAAGTGAGAGTCACAGAAGGTTCTGCTGTGCACCCCAGAGCTGACAAACATGTCACACTAGCAACACAAACGTCACCCAAGACTTGCCCGCGGCTGTACCACAGTTCTGAGGGTCTGAATTTAAATGTGCTAGAACATACTGCGTGGAGGCATACGACACTTCAGCGTATTGTACCCCTCTAAGCCATATATTCAACAAGGATTTCTTGTGGTTTTGCTGCACACCATCCACCAATTAGCTTTCCTAAAACTTTATATTTACCTATAAACTCCAGTAACAGAATATGAAACCGTGTAACAAAGGTGGTAGCTGACAGGCACAGAACTCCAAACAGACCCATGCGCCACCCATCTCTTTTAACTCCTTGAGGTAAAGTTTAATTGAAGCTCTAGGATGCACAGATCACGTTGGGGATTTATTATACCGGCAAACCACTCGCAGAAAATCTGAAAGGAAGCAAGATTCGTTCCCATTATAGACAGAGATAAGGACTCAGAGACGCACATTTTTGCAATCTGGGCTTCTCAGCTGCAGATTCAAGACTTGAGACAGCCTGAAAACATGAAATACGAATTTTTAACCTAAAACTTTCTGAAAACTTGACTTAAATTTAAAAGTATAGCCAGCAGTGCCAGTCATTTTTAAGCTGGAAGGGGAATGAAGTCCCTAGCGAGGCATACACTTCCACAGAACAACAGCAACAAGAGAAGATGCTGATGATAAAGAAGCTGAGTCAGATCAGGAATAGACAGCTTGAGAGCATCTGCAAAGCAGAATGGATGCGAACTCTGCTGTGATGAGTCACCAGAGATGTGCAGGAAATGAGGAGTATTCAGAACAAGAACAATTATCAGAGCAACATAATGTTTTTTAATGGGAAATTAATGTTTTATTCAAGTAATGTTTGCTAGATGTAATTCCTCATATCCAAGCAAGTCTAGAACTCCAGCTCCACCTTTAAGACTTGGATCTGATTTTCTGCTCAGTTATGAACTCCCGCAGTTGCACAAGCCTCTCCAACGACAGACCGTGCCTTTTCACAAGCTGGGAAGCTGAATGGTATAAATCGGATTTATCATACATAATGTGATATAGACATGGATGAATGTGGATATGTTTTTTAATAGATAAAAGCTCTTTGGGAACAAACATTTGTCCCAGTATACGGTATAAGAGATAAACAAGCACTATAAAGTCTTCCATAGATTTTGAGAAAGACTGAACCACAAAGAACATTCAGCTCCAGCCTTCTTCAGAAATGTAAACAGTGCGAGGCGGCTGGTTGTTGTCCCCAGCCTGCAAGTAATTACGCACTAATTCTCTACCGCCTACTGAGCAAGAAATTGGAGAGGAAATATGACACAACGTTAAGCATGCACTTTTCAGGCCAGACTCAACCGAAGTGTTCTGTGTATCTTCATCATCTTCACCGGATCAGTACTGATTTGCACTCCCCGTCTCAAGAAGGAGAGATGAAATGAGAAATCTCCCAAGGCAGAGCCATAGATGTTTCCCTAGGAGTGAGGGATTTCCAGTGCTGGCTGCAATTGGCCGGATACATCCAGTGCCACCCACAAAGCAGCAGGACAGGGCAAAACATTTCCCGTTCCCCTAAGTGGGACCCACTTGTGATAACCAAATCCTTGAAAAGACTTTCAGACATTTCACCAAAACATTTTCCACTTTATTTGCAGATTCTTTTTCACTGAAAGAAGATGAAAGGCTTAGTTGCCTTGTCTGTAATTAGACACACATTTGCCACACATTCCTGGGACAAGTAAACTGAATTTACCTTCATAGGATGCTTTTATCCAGTTGAACTACTTTAAATTTGCTGCTGCTTTGTTGCACAGTAACATTTAAAAAACAAAAATCAAATCCAGTCCCAGGAAAGCAGCATTCCATGGCATTTTTCAGAGCTCTACAGACCTCCTGGGGCAAAAAAAAAGGAGGAAAACCTTTGAAGCATGAAGGATTTTTCCCTTCCCAGAGTCCCTGGGCCCATGTGAACCCTTGCTGGAGCTGCCTGGTGACGTCAAACACATCCACATCCTCTGGAGCACGCCTGAATCACTGACTGTGGCAACGCAAGCTCCGGCATGACTTCTCAAACCCACTCAGGTTTCATCACTCGGGTCCAAGTTTTGCTTTGGCGGACAGACTAAAAGCTTGGTCCAGACCTCTATTTTCAATTTAGACAAGTATCTATGGCAACTACGATACTATTTTAAACCATTCCTATTTAGCCGCCTCCAGGTTGAAAGTAAAATAGAAAAATACCAAGCCCACCCCACCACCCACTCCTCTAACAGCTCAGAGCGTGCGACAAAGTAGGACATACCTGTCTGCTCATCTCCCCTCCCTTCCTGAAAATTTCAGCAGGCTCCATCTTCTCTCTTTAGCAATTTCTGTGGGTCTGAGCAAGAGAAATGCCTTAATTTGGCTCGCATACTCCGAATTTGACTGGCTCCTCTTTGGTTCCTCCTTGCTGTAGTGACCTTCCTAGGAAGGTGCTCCAGGTGCACAGGAGGAGAGGTGCTCGGAAAGACGGCTGCCCCCAGGCTCACGGTTACCCCACCACGGTCCTGCCACCACACTGCCCACAGCGCCTGATGGCTGGGGAAGGAGCCACAGGGGCTGAGCGCATCTTTCTCAAAATCTATGAAAGAAGTTATGGTGCTTGTTTATCTTTTATACCATACACTGGGATAAATGTTTGTTCCCAGAGAGCTTTTATCTATTAAAAAAAAAACAACAAACCAAACATTCAAACATGTATACATTTGAATTCTTTTAATTTTCTATATATTTACAAGGTGGGGTGAGTTTTGTTTGTTTGTTTCTAAACACTTGAGATTTAGTTTTTGTTTTTAAGGAAGGCTGTGTGGCTCTCCTACTTTTTTTTTTTTTTTTTTTTTTAAATCTTTTAAATGAAAAGCGATGTTTTTGGGCAGCTACATGACTCCAGGAGATGGAACCTTACAAATAACCTCAAATATCAGATTATTTGAAACATGTTGTAGGATTTGGCATTCCTTCCTTAATTGTGTAGGTGATGTCCAAGGCATACTGGAAAGTGTTTATTAGTCTCCTTTACAAGCATGCGTGGCACAACACTTAACGAGCAACTTCGCCACATACTAGATTTTCACCCTTCCTTGCCCTGAACACGACTTGCTACAAAAGGCAGAAATTTGTCAGATTAATCAATTTGCATAACTGGCAGTTATGGAAGAAAAAGCCCGGCGAGTCTGAGCTGCGAGAAATGTTGCAGTTAAATAAGAAACCAGGTGAAGCCTGGGTAGATATTCTTGTTAACAAGCAGCAGTTAGAAATGCATTTGCTGTGTTGTGTTGGTTCTGCAAACCAGGACCTGCTTTGCACTACTTTGCAGATTTTCTGAGCCTTGGGGCTCAGCTCAGTTACCCAGCAAAAGCTCCTTCGTTCCCTAAGGATACCTTCCAGTACGGCTTGACCTCCATCTACCAAACCCATGGCTTTTAAGGGACATGAATAAAGTTTCCACCCGTCCGTATGTTGAGTCTCTACATTGAGCTAGCAAGCAGTCCTACACCACCATCCAAACCTGGGGAGTAATTTTGCCACTTAGAAACTCCTGCTTACAAAACTTCTGCTTTCAATTACATAAATTGCAGCAGTGGCCAGCACTTACTGCAGAGCTGAACTCTCCCCTGCTTGACAGACTGATCCAGGGAACGTCTTAGGAAGTATTTTAGTGTCAAACTGAGGTGGGTTTTTTGAGTATACACAAGTAGTGAAAAGTTGCTCAGCAGTTTGAAAGTGAGTAACCAAGTCTTACTACCAGGGAAGAAGAAAAGAAGAGGGCAAACAAGATAAAGGCATTTTCCAGTCTTATCACACAGCTCCCCAGCACAGCTGGAAGTTACTCTGCAACTGTTTTAAGGCCATTTGATACCCAACAGAGTCACACACAATCTGTAACTAGTGTTGGCTGGATTTAGACTGGATTCCTCCTGTATGCTCTCTGTGTGCAACTTCTGTAAATGAACACCAACTTTAAATTCTATACTATACTCTAATATAGTATACTATAGATACTATTCTATACTATAGCTCAGCCTGCACACCTGTGCATGCAGGTACAGCCGTCTCCTTACTCTCCACCTTTGCACGCACAGACAAACCCTGAAACTGGTCCACAGGAGCCCACATGTATCATCTCCTAATTAGATGAAGACAGGGCATAGATAAAGCCTGAAATTTGCCTTTTCAGTCCCATGAGAGGCACTGCTGAACAAACCTGTCCTGTTCCACTAGCGCTACCAGAGCGGCAGAGAGGAGACGGGTTATGAAAGCAGATAATCTGCTTCTCCTTCTTGGGAGAATGCACAGATAGACAGACCTGGACAGGTTGGAGATTTGGGCAAAGAGGAACCTTACGAAATTCAATAAGGGCAAGTGTAGGGTGCTGCACCTGGGGAGGAATAACCCCCCGCACCAGGACAGGTTGGGGGTGACCTGCTGGAGAGCAGCTCTGTGGAAAGAGAGCTGGGAGTCCTGCTGGACAACGGGATGACCATGAGCCAGCAATGGGCCCTCGTGGCCAAGAAGGCCAACGGCGTCCTGGGGGGCATCAAGAAGAGTGTGGCCAGCAGGTGGAGGGAGGTCATCCTCCCCCTCTGCTCTGCCCTGGTGAGGCCGCGTCTGGAGTGCTGGGTCCAGTTCTGGGCTCCCCGGGTCAAGAGGGACAGGGAACTGCTGGAGACAGCAAAGGGCTACCAAGATGATGAGGGGACTGGAACATCTCTCTGATGAAGAAAGGCTGAGGGATTTGGGTCTCTTCAGTCTGGAAAAAAGATGGCTGAGGGGGGACCTTATCAACACTTATAAATACTGAAAGGGGGGGTGTCAGGAGGATGGGGCCAGGCTCTTCTCAGTGGTGCCCGGGGACAGGACAAGGGGTAACGGGCACAAACTTGAGCATGGGAAGTTCTACCTAAACATGAGGAGGAACTTCTTTCCTTTGAGGGTGGCAGAGCCCTGGCACAGGCTGCCCAGAGAGGTGGGGGAGTCTCCAACTCTGGAGACATTCCAAACCCACCTGGACGCGTTCCTGTGCCACCTGCTCTGGGTGACCCTGCTCTGGCAGGGGCTTGGACTAGATGATCTCCAGAGGTGCCTTCCAACCCTATGATTCTATGATTCTATAGGGCAACACATACCCTCGTTACTGAGTGTGCCACGGGCTATGACACCAGAAATATCGGTCCTCTTAAGACCCGTTGCTAACTTGCATTCTTCTTCCACTGCACCAACACTTCCTCCTTCTTATTTGTCATCAGCGTTGGCAATTTTCAGGTTCTGAAGTCTGGAGCAGATTCAAGCAGCAAAAGAAAAATCCCAGCAAGGTGGCAGCAAACAGCCAGCCAAAACAAACAAGTCGGCTTTAGAAAACCTCTCTAGTTCACCTTCCAGAATAGAAACAATCACCATTTCAGCAGTGTAGTCCTCTGGCCTTCCGGGAAATGGATTTATTCTTTAATCTTGCAGCATTTATATATTTTTGTGTCTTGCCATTAAAGAATACAAAATATGAAAGTGCTGTGAAGATTTCTTCACTCGTACCAGGACCTACCTGTGTTACAATTGCACTAAAGTAAGCCAAGACTTACTCCAAGAACCGCGGTATTCCGACCTAGTATGAAGGCAGTACACAAGAATGATTCTCATACTAACATATTTATAAGAGACTGCAATTACTCGGAGTTTATAGAGCAGCAAAATCATTAATTGGTCTCTAATACCTGAAAGACAGAGCTATATTCATCTACAAAACTGACCATAATCCAGATGCTTGTGGTCAGATGCACGATTAACTCCCTGGGGGAGTCTGGACTTTTCTGTGTCAGATTTGAAAGACAGAAGCATAAGTTAAACCAGCACGGATGAGGCAAGAGTATTCATCTATCGACACGACGTTCTTTCTTCCCAAAGGAACGTGGTTTGTGACACCGGATCAGTAGGCATCAAGCCCTTTCCTGCCGGTCACGGGAAGAGGGGCTCCTTCCTGACCCTCAGCACCGCATCGTGCTGTGGGCTCCGTCAGTGCTATCGACTGCATCTCCATAAACATCCACTACCCGGACATTCAATCTGTGGAGTTTACAAACAAAAAGACAAATGGCTACAACAATGTATTTGTATAATGATCACACGTTTTATGAGGTATTTGTTTACTATACATTAACTGTAAGCTCTAGGAGAGGAATTTGTGTCTGACCAAAAAATATAACAGACAAACAAAGTTTTTTGTGACTGCAAAGGAAGCCTTGTGAAGTGAGACCAACTGTTGTATGTTCATGTGAGATGAAGGGAATTCTTTCTTAAAGACAGCATTTAATTTTTAGAATTTCTAATGCTTAACAGTTGTCCTTTACGATTTTATAGTAATATAGGAGGAAGCAATACAGCTAAAATGAGCATATACCTTACCGTAACTAATGGGGTTACTGTGGCACTGACAGGACAGGATTTGACCTTCAAAGTCTTTTTTCAAGATATATTACTACTCCATTTAAAAACCGAATAACAGCGAGCAATCTCTCTGAAATATCAGGGTCAGATTTCAAGACTGTGTAAAGCTGTTCACCATACCAAAATGGGACTTTAATATTACCTAATAAAGGTCAGATCCCATAGTTTAAAGGAGTCCAGACAAACAGCAGTGCTGATGAAACGTTCCACCTTTGAAGTCACGGACGTTACCTTTCACATGAGCTTCTTGCTCTGCCAGACTGCGCTGCCATACTGCAAGGTCAGCACTCACCAAAGTGAGAACGGGGACTCAGGACTGAAGCTGAAAGGATGCTTAGTTTAAGGCCCAAAGTGTAAAACTCATTTATCCTTAGTACAGGAGTGCGAAGATAAATAGTAAACCTAAGCCGGCCTTTCTGCCACATGCCCGAATTTTTCAGCATACCAAACTATTCCCACTGAAAAGCAAATATAACTGGTTGACTCCAAAAGCTCCTATTCATTTTAACTGGTTGGTTAAATTCATCAAGAATAAGAAATCCAGAAGTATAAACCTTTTATCATCTAAACCAGTTAGTTTTCACCTAATGCCAAGGCAGCGGGAGTCCCTGCCTGTCCCACAATGGATTCTCAGTCATGCCACAGTATAAACCTGCTCCTCTTGTCGCCGGGGCCAAGTACAAAGGAGAAAGAGTGCAGACACTACCGGGAAAATTGTGTCCCATGGCCATAGGCCGAGCAAGGCAAAAGTCCATATTTCAAGAACATATGTAAAGCACATTCGTTAGTTTAATGCAACAACCCGAACTTCTGAGAGCAGTGCACAAGATTTTGGAAAGTTTCCATACTTATCTTCCACCTCACTTAGAAGATACAAGGAAAAACACAAATTGCTTGTGACCGCAGTCAATCCATGCGGATTGAAACTGAACATTTATGTAACCTTCTAATGTAAAACCAAGTCATCGCCGCTGTTTACTATACTTTTCTTTTGATTTCAATGCTATGAGTTAAGCTAATGCTTATCAACTTTGATCCAGCACCAGTAAAAGTACAACTTTTATCATTAATACACGAGACGTTACTTAAGTGTATGTTATCTTCAATTAAAACAGTTCCTCAGAGTAAATCTCTTACAAAATCATTTGGCTAGAATACTGTAGTTTTGAATCTGGAAATGAACACTACTAGTAGTTTCATGCAAGGCAATTCCAACAAAAGGAAAATTAATGCACATTGCAGGGGAAGAATTCTTGGATAAGAGGGAGAACTATGCTAATCCGCAGCTGCTTATAGGCTATAAACAAGATGTTTTATAGAGGTAGCTGAAGAATTACAATTGGGTCTACTTGAGCAGTAGAGAGAAATAGCCATCAACTGAAAGCTTGATAGCCAAACACTGACAGCATTTGGCAGAGTTGGTGGGTGGGTGTAAGGCTTTCCATGCCACCGAGCAGATAATGGATTGACCTAATACTCTTATCTAAGAGTCCTCCTCCTAGCGATTTCTCAGAATCATTATTTAAAAACACCAAAAAAAAAGACTCCTTAATATAGCCGAAAGTTTTCCATTCTACTTGCTCCATGCAAAAGAGCTCTTTAACCTTACAGAAAGAGTCATAAGAAATGACCATTATCTACAGTAAGATGAATTTTCCTTAAACAGATATGTTTTCATTAATGAACTTTATTTTTTTAACGACAAACTAGACAAGTTTGAACATGAGTCTTCTACAACACCCATCCTCCCAAGACACAACACATGTACCAGGCACCCAAGGCTATCCGCTTTCACTGCTAAGCTAGCAAGAGAAGACGACACACTTTTCATTTCAGTGTTTGCTTTTCAGGAAATTCTCTTCCCCGCTGAAGCAAGGTTTGCGTTTCTGGAATTTCTTTTGCATGTGCCATGTGCTATTGGCTCACTGTAGGTTTGATATTAAGAATAACAAATTCTATGTTACAAACAACTGACAGCAAAATACAATTGTTTCCTAAGTCCCTGTAGAATGTCTCAATCAGAACACGAATGCTTCACTTCATACAAGATGTATAACTCTGTAATATTAATCAATTTAACTTGTGCTCAGAAAATGATTCCAGTAAGTAGCACATACAATGTCTTTCAAAACTCAGACAGAAACTAACATAAATAGTGAGAGGTGAGAAGAAAAGGAAACTGAAGTATAGCCAGATGTTCTTGTTGCAAGAGCTCATTCATTTTCTTCTCAATTCTGTTCCCTGCGTATGAGCCAGCTCCAGTCAAACTCCAGCTCCCTGCTCCAAACACAGCTGATGCTGTTGCCCACAACGAATATAAGGAGGTGAGTGCTACCACAGCTCCATGCCTGACTGTAGCCCTCACACAGTGCTATTGAGCTCATTACTCAAAAAAATACACCAAAAGTACCTCAGTGACATACTAAGACCGGAATATATTGTGTAAAATTGGCTTAAAATTTCTTGGACTATGTATGATATCCATGGCAAATGCCATTTTTTCCCATCTGGTACTCTTCTGTCCCTTTTCGATAGTCCTCACTGATGATCCTGTACTGAGCGCTTACTTGCCTTTTCGGTTTATTTGGGTTTCGGTAACTTGTTGACTTCCCTGACACCACTGGAGGCACATCTTCCTCCATTTCTTTCCCACAGCTCTCCCAGAAGAGTTCCTGGGAGTTCTGGTGGCCAACACCAGACTGAAAAGTCCCTGTGCTGGGCCACAAGGACCCCGTGCTGGCCTGCAAAGTCCTCATGCTGGGCTGCAGCCACTGCAGCAGTCAGGGGCTGCCACTCCATCTCCAACCTGCAGCTATCAGCGTGCCTCAGAGTGCTGACTTCAGAAGAAAGGACACATTGCCCTCTACAACTCCCTGAAAGGAGGGTGTAGGGAGGTGGGGGTTGGCCTCTTCTCCCAGATGGATAATGACAGGACCAGAGGAAACGGCCTGAAGTTGCGGCAGGGCAGGTTTAGATTAGATATTAGGAAGAATGACTTTACTGAACGAGTGGTCAGGCACTGGAACCGCCTGCCCAGGGAGGGGGTTGAGTCACCGTCCCTAGAGGTGTTTAAGAAACGTCTAGATGTGGCACTTCAGGGCATGCTCTAGTGGCAGAGATTGTAGGGGGGGGTGTTTTGGGGTTTTTTTTTGGATGGACTCGATGATCTCAAAGGTCCTTTCCAACCAGAAGATTCTATGATTCTATCATTTCCTTGATTGTAAAGCCACAGAAGTTGGCTCCTCAAGGGCTATGGGGAGGGGAGGAGGGAGACATGCAGCAAACGAGGAGGGGGAAAATCCATAATGAGGTCCAGCAACAGCCAAAGAAAGCACGGAAGGTAACGGTGCAGCACAGATAGCTAACACAGGAGAGAAAATGCAAATTCTCCTTCTTGAAATAAAATTTCTACACAGTGACTTCATACAAAACAAGGCTTATCCTAAGGACTTACCTTACGTATCCTTGAGAGATGTGCCCAATCGAAATAACCTAACTGGAAATGCGAACAACACGGTATGAAAACTTGTTACTGGTGTGGTACAGGTTACTGGAGATGCAAGCAACAATGTGTCCTGGGAATGGTAACAGTAAGGCCACAAGGTTTCATTTGTTGATTTTCAATATTTTTAAGATGTGTATTACACACGGAGCAAGAGTTCACAAGAGCAGCAACTTTCATAACATCTTTTAAAAGTTACTGATGCAAACCCTCCCTTTTCACGCAACTGTTTATACTATTAAAAAGTTTTAAACCCAGAGTTGTTGGAGCCATAAACATTTATTTTAGTACTTGGTAAATCAAACAACTCTGAGCCCTTTTTGAATGCAATCAGCATCCCAACACTTCACAAAAGCCACACAAAAGCACCCAGCACTCATAGCAACGAGGAAGAAGGAATTCTTGCTCTGTGTTTTCATAAATTGGTTCTTTTTTGGGGTATGAAGGGGCTGAATAGGTTGCAGCCAGAACTGCGTGCAGCATGAGGAGGCTGTAGAGGAGCAGGCAAGGCAGCTCTGCAGGTGTAACCTCAGCGTGCTGCCCATGCACCCGCCTCTCCCCCGGCTGTCTGCAGGGAGCAGCTGCCTCCCCGTAACACCCCGGAGCACCCGCGTTAGCAACTGCCACCACCTAATCGGGTACTCCATCACCATCACCGCGTCCCAGCGATGGAGTAAAAGCCAGTAATTCCACCGGGCAGTGAACAATTGCAGACCCAGAGGCTCTGTAATGTCACTGCTCACAAATGCATTCACGGCGATGCGCTTGGTCGAGTCGCAGCCACTCCAGGTGTAGTGTCAGCGCAAACACAAGTGACTCCAGGGTTTCACTGCAGCTCCCTGCCCCCCCAGGCAAAGGCAGGAAAGGGAAAAACGCTCAGTGGAGGTTTGCTGGCCCTAAAGATTACACACTTAACTTTTTCCCCCTCTCCCTCCCTCAGACTTTGGCTCAGGACCAACACCACCAGCGCTTTGGGATGGCGGTTTAGGACTTTTTGGTAGCTTTGGAAGAGTATTGGTCATCTCAGGCACAGTACAAAGACTGAGAGCAGTCAATAAAACATAAAACCTGCTCACACATAAAGGTATCTTTATGAAATTCCAATTACTGCTGGCTTGTTACCTAAGAATCCCTAAGAGGTAAGAGATACTGCTTGCTTTGAGGCCCGGGGTAATGAAATTACAAATCCTTTCGTGAGTAAGCATATGCTAGAAAGCTACGTTTATTTGGCCTACATATTTGAAACTGTTCAAAAGGTTATTGTCTCACAAAATTTGGATCAGAAATTACTACTTATATTTGCCTTTCTCTAACAAGGAGCTATATTCAGGGTCATTTGTAATTCCTCAGTGATCGATGAGAATACTACAAACACTACTGCAAAGAAGTCTCATTTAAATTCTGTTTTCTGAAGAAGTATCAAACATGCATACCAAGAAAATACTCTCAGATACATACTATAAATAACCAGCAAATGCAGTCCCCTTGAGAAAGCTGGTGAGCCCAACAGTCCTGTCTTTTCAAGTGGTTAATTAATTTGTACAAGAAAACTCCCATCTTATTCCCATAGTTTGTCTCCAGCATGTTTTAATTTCAGAACTGAGATCAAATGTTCTTGTTGCAAACCATGGATGGAGCTAACTTTTCACAAATTAGGATGTTTACCTCTACAAAATAGGTACACGGGATGGGTTTCCAAAAATAGTAAGATTTGAACTATCTCGGTAACTAAAATCCCATGAAGTTAAGGATATCTGAAAACCTTAGTTGGTGTTCAGCGTCCCTGTGGAAAACCTGTCCCATGCAGACATTGCCTTTTGGGCTTGTGCCAGCACCAGCAGTGCCAGCTCCTCCAGGGCAGGATGGGACACTGATACCGCTGACACACACGCCCCAGCCAGGTGTGAATGTTTTAGCCTGTTTCCCTTTTTCTTCAGACATTCTCTGCACCTCCCCTTGGTGCCAACACTTAACACAATGGATTTCCTTATAAAAACCTCCTCCAGCCAACTGCGTGAGTAATAGTCCTTGTGCTGCAGCAAAAAGAACTCAGTGTTTAAAATGCGCTATCAGCAGCTGGGAAATCTGACTACACCACATCATCGCACCAGATGCTGGGAGAAAGACCTTGCTCTTCAGAGTGTATTTCATGAAGGCAAAACTAGCAAGATCTGAAGGAACACAGATGTTTGTCCCGCCTCGTACTGCACATTGTACCTGCTTGCCATGGCTGCCAGTGATTCATAGCCTTATCTGTAAGATCACACTGAAGTGAGGGGCTTCGTTTCATGGGCAACCCAGGAAGACAGAGCGCCACGTTCTCAAACATCTCTAATTATTAGATTGGCAGATACTAGAGTTTAAAAAGAAAAGACCTTGGGACCTGAGCATTTCTGCAAGTTGTTTAGGCTCTTAAAAATCCACATGCATCTGACTATGACAGGTTTTGCAGACAGTTTTTAGTAAGGCATGGCACTGAAGCTTGGCATTCTGCATATCAGGCTTGTGCTTGCACCGCTTCACGCATCTTCAAAAAAAGATCCTCTAAACTATTTTCTCTAACTAAAGATCATGAGATCCTGGTTCAATATACAGCTACCACTTAAAATACGCTTACTATAAGAGCTAAGGACCAAAATATCACCATAAAAGCCAGACAAATAAGTACTGCTAGCCAGGAGCCCATGACCTTTGGTTACCATCTCCATTTTAGCAAGGAGATGCACACGTTGAATGAAAGAAGGTCTGCAGCAAGGAGGGCTTGGGCTCACCAGGGAGATTATTGCAAAGAAAGAATAATGCTCCAAATTCAGAGCCCGCAGCTTTGAGAGGCACATTGAAGCCCAGCCAGCTGGAAAACCAGGAGCAGTGGTCTGACCCGTAGCAGTTCCCAAAACACAAACAGGCAAGCAGCAGTCATGCAGCAACGTGTCCAGAGACATCATCTAGACACAAACACCAAAACATCAACACTGACCCCAAAAGTATGCTCCTGGGTAGGGCAAGGCTGGATACACAAAACCCAGCTGCTGCCTGCATGCCCGGGCCGGCAGGTTAGATGAGCCCTCCTGAGCTGTGCTCACATTCCGACTATTCAAAGCACTTCATACAGGCCTAATGTTGCATCCACTGAAAGAAAGGGCTTTGGAAACAGAAAGCCAGGCCACATCTGGTAGTCCAGTGCCTGGAGATTTGAGACCTTTGGCTACTGTTTATTTCAGAGTCTGCAAACTATTAGTCTGAATGTACTCCTCCATGTTCTTGAGGCAGGCTTTTGTTTCCTTTGCACCCGTTGCTCACAAATTCATGCCACAAGCAGTGTTCAGCGCACGCACACTCAAAATTTCTGGTCTTGTTAAGATGGAAAGCGCCAAGAGGACTCATGCCAGCACAAGTGGTTCCCTTCACCTTGCTGTCCAACCTCAGCCCTTACTTGTCCTTTTAGATATTGGAAGGAAGACAAAAAGACAGGGATACACAACTGCGATGACTACTGCACCTTGGGCAGGTTTCCTTCCAAATCTTGCATGCAGGGGAGAGACCCAACCGTGCTTCATCCTGCAATGCTCCACTCAAGCACAAACTCAAAATGACAGGTCCACTGTCAGCAGGGCCGGCTGGCGGTGGCCCAGCAGCCCAAACCTGCCAGCGCGTCCCAGGGAGGTCCCTGCACAAGCTGCACCCAGCTTCACCACCAGCTGGGCCAGTAGAGCTGGGCACCGGGGTCACAGCACTGAGGTGAGCAAGCGATGGCATCTAGGAAGAGCCTGTGCACCAGAAGCCGCAAGAGGATCCGGCCCTCACGTACCGTACATGGTATTTTTTAATTAGGAAAGAAACTTCCATTTTTTCTTTTTCCTCCTAAACTGCATCCAGCTACCTAGTGATGTATAAATGCCATTTGTGGCAAAACAGCTACATCTATTCTGTGTTTCTCCCTTAAAATGCTTCTTCGTTTTTTAGTATTTTAGTCCTCCTCTTTCTTCAAGTATCCCGTTCATGCTACCTTCCTCTGTAATCTTACTCCAAACTATACCTACCAAACAACTGAATGCTGTCACCTGGGGCTGGAATTCATGCTGATTCACACTTACTGGCCCAGAGGCTTTTTCTCCACACACTTCACTCTCCTGACGTTTATTTTTATTCCCAAGTTATCCTAGTTTGAGGGCTCAAAGCGGATTTCTTCCTGTTGCAGAGAGAACAGGCACGAAGTAGACAGCACAGGATTAAGCCTGAGGTAATTGAAGTAAATGTGAAAGAACACTTCACCTGATACCAAAAACTATGAAAACTGCAAATAGAGTTTGTGTTTCTGAAGCACAGTCCGCAGAATTCTCTCACCTCCAGTGCATTTCAGGGTGGCAGGAGGAGGGAAGAAGGGTCAGTGTGCACAGGGAAAGCCTTGGAAACCCTCAGTGCAGCTCCGCTTTACGGATCTCTTGTTTCCTGTTTGTTCCCAGTTAGGAAATTCAAGGCTGTCTTTCTTCATGAGCCTCAATATCAGCAAACATGCGGTAGATGGGATGTTTGAAATCTTAACTACATCCTTAGAAGTTACACGAGAGCCTCCCAGGGCCTTCTGACTATCAGGATTCATATGCAATAAATGCCATTCTCACATCCACTGATCTTGGCTGGCAAATATTTACTTCAGTTGGAGAGCAATTATCCTTATCTCTAAAAATGACCATGATAAACTCATCCACAATTGGGGAAAAATACCTCTATTCTGAAACACAATGGTTCCAGTTAGGCGTAAATTGCTATTCAGCCTGCCAAAACCGGAACACAAATCATAAAACGTTCACAACGAAGCTGTTTGCTACCTCAGTTACATTTATCCAAGAAGCAGAACTCTACTGCCAGAGCATAGGAAAAAGGAAAAAAGTGGGAAAATCATCACAAAACTTGACAGGAAGATCATTAAAGATGTTTTATTCAACCCTCCCCTGTTCGGGGCATTTTTAGGTTGAGCAAATAGCAAATAAAGAAATTAAAACTCTCTCTGTTTGTTGCTCTTGCAGTAAGTGACAGGATAAGATCAATGTTTGGAAAGAGACTGTATAAAGAGAATAGTCTCAATCAATCTCATCCCTTCCCTTGGTGAATGTACTTAATTTACACTTTTTCAGCTGAGTAATTACCTCTACTTTACACTTACAGTTCCTTTAGGAATGGAGTAATTAGCATTTGCCACAGAAACTTCGATAGGTCTGTATTTTGCTGAAGAAAGGTGCTCTTTAGTCTATATTCAGGACCTACGACAAGTGCACTCGCACACGGAGCAGAAGACAAACGTTTCCACAGCAGGGACTGCCGGGGCTGGTCCAGAGCAGAGGGGGGCAGAGACCCCTGAGCGGCAGCAGCCGCCCCCATCGGAGACAGAAGAGCATCCCCTGGGCTCACACAGCCCTGCCGAGCTGGAGCCGTGCTTCCCACCTTGCAAATGGAGAAACCAGCTCCCCACAGTCACTATCTTACCAGTGGGTTTGCAGCAGGGTCCATGTCTGTGACTGCAGCAGCACCCATGTCCTCCCTGGGGGCCGCACTGCCCCCGAAGAGCCACCAGCGTGGGCCTGGCCTCACACGGCACCCGGATAATCAGCAAAATGTCTGCTTCAGAAAAGCTCAGAGCGGCCAAAAAAGGAGAGAGGGGAAAAAATTGCCAAAACAAATGCCAATTCACTGGAGACCACAAGCAAAGATGCTAAATAGATCATCTTAGCTGGCTGCTGCGAAATACAGTACAGTATTACATCTCCTTGTATACGCTTGTGTCTAACAGCGGCTGCTTTTTAGGTGCCGAGTTATTTCCGTCCCTGGGCCGGGCACAGCTCAGCGCATACCCCAGGGCAGCCTCCTCTCCCGCGGCTCAGCCCACGCCTAGGCGAGAAGGGAAGCAGCATGTCCCAGCCTCACAGGGTCGTCCTGAGACACAGACAAAAAACAAAGCGCAACAGGAGAAAGAGAATCGAAACACAAAATTAACCTCTCCTGAGTACCAAAGTACTCCACGTTGTTCCCACCATTAGATTACATATGAGGCATCAGAGATTTGGGAGATGAAAACTCAGCTACACATAAAACCAAAGTGAGATACATAAAATATAAGTAATGAAGCCAAGTTTTTAACCAAAGGCATCAGGGATCCAACCACAGCTGAGTCCTGGTGCCAGGATATAGCTAATAGGAAGAACAAATGCAATAGCCATCTAACTTGGGCTGAATTTTTAGTGGCAGCAAATGTTTCTGTGAAGCCTCCTATACTTTTCTAAACTCTGGAAAAAGATTAAAAAAAAAAAATATCTAGAATGTCCCTACAGTCACAAAAACGTATCTCTTAGTGACTCAGGGACCTAGATAATTTTATATTTCCAGAAAAAAAAGCAATTAAGATGAAATGTAAACAACCGCATTGATGATTTCAAGGAAGGAAAAACCCAAAATAAAGGAAATACATCCACATACACAGACTGATGAGAAAACCAGGAAAATTCACTTAAGTGCAAAACCCCCAAACAATCCCCTAACCCAGTCCTCCTCTCCGAGGCAGCTGGAAAGGCACAGCCACTTCCAGCCCCCGGGGCTGCATCCCCCTTCCCCGCACACCGTGACCCTCTGCAATCACACAGTGCTCCCAGCGGCCAAAACACCCTCCCCGAGCTGTAAGCAACCACCTCAGCACCCCACAGCACCCTGCTGAGAGCCGGGCGGACAAAATCTGGGCTTCTAGGAGCCCACGGGCAGGGCAGGGTGCAGCCAGTGGTGTGGGAGCACCTACTTGTTTTGGGACAGGAGCAACTAGGTGCCTGCTCGAGGGCCGGCTCACATGGCACCCCGAAGAGCTGGACGGGACCTGAACGCTGTTTCGGGGCTGCCCATGTGCAGCCTCAGGCTCAGAAAAGCCCAGCCTCGTCCAGAAGTGCGGCATCACGCTGCTGCGAGAGTGGCAGCCTCATCAGGAAACAACGAAACGGCCCCGCAGGTTTCAAAAATTAAGGGATTGATGCAGTTTATATCATGTTGCTGATTCTTGAGGCGAGAAAAGAAGTTATATGGCAATTCTGGTAGATTCTGCCATTTTATTGTTAGAAATACATGTACAAAATTTATGTTTTCATTCTATAGCCGAAGGCAAAATTAATTTTTCTTTCAAGTCTGACTAATACCTTCACTCACTCTCTTATCACCGCCTCAGGAGTCACCAAACAGACAGAAGATGTATGTGTTTTATTACTTGAAACATACGGATCTACTCACATGAGTCACAACCACATCGATTAAAACAACAACAACACAACACAAGTGAAAAACCAGCAGTCCCTAGGCATGAGTGCTGGTGCCAGTCATGTCAAGGGAGATGTCTGATTTTTGGATAAGGTTCTGTAATTCCTTTACGGCCTGTACAGATCTGCTCCCACCCACTATTCCTAATGGGAATGATGGAGCGGACTGGGGCTGCCTGGCCAGGCCACGCTTGCCGGCGGCTGTGGGGTGATTAACATGGTGCAATGACACCGGCACTCACTCCCAGGACATGCAGCAACTCCGTGGGCCAGAGAACCTCAGAGCTGCATTGTCTACAGCCAGAGAGTCCTGTGCTCCCCAGAGCTACTTACTTTCATTTCTACTTCTATACTATTTAAAGGAAATTATTTATACGTATACATCTCAGCTAAGGCAAAAACGGCATCCAGTGATTTCCAAGCCTGCTTCTGTAGGCTAGACAATTCATGCCTGACATGACATCCATCCATGACATTTTCCTCCTATCCAACAGGCATCCTGACCTAATCCAGACCCCAACCAGACCTGTCTCAGCCAAACAGTTCCCAGGAATCACAGACTGGAAATCACCCAAGGAGACTCTAAAACGTAGTAGTTACCTCTGCTGCTAAACACTTTCACCCCAATAGGCTTTCTTAAAACCTCTCATTGAAAATTTCAGGATGGTTCAGTCACCTTTCCTTTTGGAGAAAAAAAAAATATATAAAAAGGCAATTTAATTTTAAACAGATTGTTTTTAAGTTCCATCAGAAAACAGGTTATTGCATATTAGTCCTAACTCAGACCCATGTATTGCACAGCCTCAATGCACGGCTCAGATCAGATTTTGTGGCAGGCTGCCAACAAATATAAGGGAAGAGCTTCGTGCTTAAGCTGCATGGCAATACTAAGCAGCGTAAAATCAGGCTACAGATGAACTCAGTGCACCATGTAGGCAGATGCTTTTTGCCACTTGCATTTGCACAGAGCAGATGAAGATATTATGGACAGATCCTCTTATTCAGGTTACACAAACTGGAAGGCTGGAATCAGTTCATTGCTTCCCTAGGATAATCAGCCAGCCACCCCTGTTTGATTCATCTTTCACTTTCAAGTAAGGAAAGGAGCTAGAAGTAAAATACAACAGGCATCGGTGAAGAGAAGGTGGCACAGAGGTAAGGCTTGGAGCACGTTAACTATCTACAATACTTTTGAAAGTCTACACTTCCTAATGGCATGGCCCCGGATGGTATGCGTGCTCAGCTAACATTTTCTCATTTCCAAGCATTGCGTTCAAACACTGCTACCTGCCTTACTCCTACAATGCAGTGATATTCTTCAGGTAAGACTGGTTTCTAGAGCATTGTTTTGATGAAATCGAGAAGTCAAGGTCTGACTCAGATTGTAGCTCCTATCGCTAATCGTGAGGTCAACATTTACAATAAAAACATAAGTGGAAGACAAAGACTACCATCTCCATTCATGGATCTCATACATCTTTTGGTTGGTGAACAGTCTTGAGGTGCTGTTTGTGTTGGGACCTAGAGTCTCAGCTCCAAATCTGCTCTCCTCCTATCTCCCTTAAACTTCTTGAGTTGATAGCCTAGGCAGCTCAAGATGTTTAAGGGTTACCTAGATAACCCAGGAAGAAATATCACCATCTAGGGAGTAATCAGTATTTCTCTACTCAGACTGCAAGTATTATACGTCTGACTCTCACGAGAACATTTTGTGCCACATCTTGAAAAAGGAGATATTACTCTTGATTTGATGAAAAATGAATTGGAAATATGAGCTGTGCATGTGCTAATTTATAGCGATGAAGTTTGCATTCATTACAGTAATGAGCATTGCATAAAGCGTATAATCAACATTCATTGCAGATGTCAAGAGGAATCCAGAGGCAGAGAGGAATTACGTACACTTGCCACAGTTGATCATAAACATCATAAACTTCCAGCCCCCAAAAAACACAAAGCAAGAGGCAGTCCTTTTTCTCCCTACTAGTCCTCAGGGCTATTTGAGTGTATCTATCAAATTCTTGTACTAACGAGCTTAGACAGCCTTTCAACCGTAGGATAAATATTACAACAAGTGCTGTAAATATTTTTGTAGTAGAAGCACAACTGTTTCACTTCCTCCCCAGCAAAAGACAAAAGCTACAAATGTGATTACATTCAGTTGGTAACTGGAGGATCCAAGCAGATAACTAATTAAATCCTTTTGTGTAGAGCAAGATGTTTCTCTAACGTCACATTAGAAATTAGAAGCAAGTAATGGAAGGAAAAGGTCGGAGTTTAAAAAAACCTCATCTGAAATAAAGTTAAAACACCAGAAAGCACCATCCACAGTTTGCAAAATCAAAGCAAGGCAGGCAATAGTGAAATGGTATCTATTACGTCAAAAGAAACACAAACCATCTCATGAAAGGGATGAAAGAAGGTAAGTGGAGGTTTGCTTGACTTCATGCCCATGTGGAGCAGTAAGAAGGAAAGAAGAGTGGATATGCACCAACGTTACTATGAGTAAATGTTCTCTAGACATCTACACTGGAAGTAGTTCTTACCTTCCGGTAACCTGGGGTTAGCGTGAATAGAGTTGGGGTCCCCATCTTCTTCGGGATGGTAGCGATAAAGCGTCTGTGACTGCTTTTGGGATGACTGACTACGGTCTTCCTTTAGAGCAACAGGAGGAGAGGTAGTTGCGCTGAACTTTACCTTGGGGAAAGCATTTCCCTCGTGCGTTTCATGGGAAGATTTTGACCAACTTGGCTCCGTTAAATTCACCTCTTTAAAGCCTACATACATGCTGTTCCCTGGGTCTTCTTTTCTGGCATGCTTTTTTATTTTAGAGTGGGGGACTCTTTCTTGCTCGTGCCTCTCTTTGTCCCCTTGCATCCCCTTTGGTCTCCTCTCCAATTCCTCCAGGTGCTTGGGTGTCTCAGTGGTGGCTGTTGTGTGCTCTGGAGGAGCACTGGTGGTTACCGGTGCTTCCTTATGCGTCACTTGCTGGAGGGATGCTGCAGTGGTGCGAGGCACCCTCTTTCGCTCACTTCTTTCTGTGGCACTGCGCATTTCAGAGGGGATCATAGCCACTGGTGTGGTGAGTGGCGCAGCCGTTTCCTCGGTGTATGGATCAGCTGAAGCCAAAGCTGAAGGAGCAATGCTGGCTGGTAGGTAGTCATAATCCTCGCTTTGCTCTTGGCTGATACTCTCTTGTTCTAGGTGGGATGAATAACTCCTGTATTTTTTTGGAGACTCCACCTGGGTGTTGTCTCCTTCTGGTGCCTCCTGGTCGTAGCTGTACGGATCATCGTAGTGCCTCTCTGGTTCGCTGTCTTCAGCATCTATTGGACTTGCGGTGTTTAAGGCGAAAGCGTTACAGTCTGGAAGCTGGTAGCACATCAGTTCACCACCAGCATTTGGGCAATGGCAAACCTTGCAGGGGGGCATGTGGAAAGTGTGCCCCGCTACGTACTTCTGGCCCTCGTGGAGGCAACCTATTCTCCCACACTGAGGACAGCCATCAGCTGGCACCACCGCATCAATGCAGTTTGGGGGCAGCTCCGGGCACAGCATGAACTGGCAGCTGATCTTGCCTCCTCCCTTAGGGCACGAGCACTCAGTGCTTCCGAAGTCCACAAAGTAAGACTGCCCTTCGGGTACTTTGCCATTGATAAAGCCCACGTTGACGCAGTCATAGTACTGGTAGCCTTCGCACGTGCAGCCGTGCTGCAGACATGTGGCACAGCACTCGCCAGGCTCCAGCACGTCCTCGATGCAGTTGTCCAGGGGCTGGCACTCCGCACCCGTGCAGTCCCTCTGCGCACAGGAAATGCCGGTCCACAGCAGCACAAGGAGGATGGCATTCAAACAGCTCAGCTGCCAGCTCTGGTATCTATCCATAATCTTCCCAAACAAATATAGCTTCACTCCAAACTTGCACGTTTAATGTTTGGGGTTTCTTTCCTAGAAGGCTGTAGATTCAGCTCTGAATCTTCAGTGTTTTCCCGAGTTACCTTTTCTCATAGATCCTAGAGTTATGAAAGAAAACTCTGTTAAAGACTATACTCGGCACATATCCTGTTAAACATTAGAGGTCTTTAAAAGTTGGGACAAAATCCAACATCTGGAAACCTAAGTATGAAATGAATCATAATGTCTTCCAAGCATTGTAGGCACTAAGTTTGGAGTTGCATGCTTCCCTCCACCCCCCGCCCCCCACCCCGTTCTGAAAAAGAAAGACAGAAAGAAAAAGAAAATAAGGTTGTGACTGCTCTCTTCAATCTGTTCACAAAATGTACATATATTTCAATTTAAAAAAGACCTTTATACTTCAATGGCTTTTTGTTAATCTTTCTAGCTAAAAAGAGAAAGATTTTTTGGCAGATAAGAAGTAAATGCACAGTTCTTCCTCTGCAGATGTAAGTTTAAGATAATTATTCTTTTTGTTTTAATTACAAAGACCCAAACCTTAAAGATCTATCTTAGACAAAACTTAGCCTTGAGACGTGAGAAATTGTCTGTACACATGTTAACTCAAAATAAGGAGTGTTTTTCTGCCTCCTTCCCTCACGTAGCAATCTTTTGCACTTCGGTCTTCGGCATTGTCTTTTTTTTGACCCAGCAGTGCTAAAATAGAACTTCTTTGTATATTGCGGTTACTGTGTGGTTAAACATCATATTAGCTATCCTGTAATACATATTAGAGGCCGGATCCTCAGCTCACAGAAGTTGGCACAGCTCCACAGCAGGCCTGTAGCGCACAGAGGGATCCACTCTGACTTCACTAGAGTTACAGCTGTATATCCAGTGGAGGTTTACACCAACTGAAGATACGCCACTACGAGTTTATAGTGAATTACTACGCTATGAACAGAATATATAGGTATATATACAAAAGAATTCGCGTAATAACACTTTGTTAAAATGCACTGAGGAAAATAAAAGTTGCTTGCTTTTTAATTACGAAACCCCTTGACCACAGAAAAGTTTAAAAGTAAATCAGCTGTTGTCCTTTAGATCAAAAGCATGCTCAAAGAGCTACACAATCAACATGGAAAAGTAGTTAAAACAGAAAAATGTTTGCCTATAGAATTTTATAGAATTAGCAATCTGATGGTTTTTCCAGAACCCCTCCCATCATCAAAAAAATAAAGACCCTAACACATTTGTCTAGGGGGTAAAATGTAGTCACATCACCAAGAACAATAAACCACACACGCAACAGGAATCCTGCCAGAGAATTCATTCAGAAAGATTACTTCTCCCATTCAAACTGGGCTTCCAACGAGTCTGCTTCGGCACTGCTGGAAAGCAGCCAGGCCGTGGGAAAAGCGTGCCTGTTCTGATAAGATACGGACAAACTGTGCTAAGAATTTCCACAGTTCTGCCCTGGAATTTGAATTACTTCAGTACGTTATACAGAGACATAATTCTTACAAACGTAGGTTTTCTACTACTAATTTGAGTACATTAGTTGAGTGTGCTAAAGGATACAAACTGAAGGAAAAATAAAATTGTCAGAAAGTGTAATAATGGCTCGGAAGAATCTCACTTTTTCAGAACCTCAAAACTGAGGTATTTTGTATGAAGGAGAATTTTCAATATGTGATGCTGAAATTAATTCTGCAGAATCCAGCCTGGGAATTAATCATTTATCCTACTTTCAGCAGCTTTTCCAGGTAATCCAAATTTGTAATTATTACACAGCATTAGCTGGGAAATAATGAAAGGAAGGACAATTAAAGATAAGCTGCTTCTGTAAGGGTCCCACAGCAGGATTTTGTTACCGTCCCCTCCCATTGGTACCTCCTGGCTTTAATGCTTCGGCACATGTAAGGCCCTTGGTCAAACTCTGTGCTTGCCAGGGCACTGCTGGTGGCCGCTGAGCACTGCCCTTGCCCGCGCCTCCCTCTTCCACTTCGGTGCCTCCCAGGCTCAGAAAGCCCCGGGACACCGATACGGGCTGTTTGGGTGTCACAGGTCTGCCAGCCTCTGTGTGCACAGCATTGCCTTGGTAATCAGCACCTGTGGGCCATGTAAAGGGGACCCACTTCATAGCCAAACAGCAGCTGCCCACAGTCAAGCCCTGCTGCCCTGGTGCAGCACAGCCCATCGGGTAAACGTGACAACGGGAAGAGGACACCCCGTGAACAGTGTTTGCCTGCCCTGCTTGTGCATTCAGGTTTCCCAAAACAAGAACTCGCTTCTCAGGCATCAACTTGAACTCCCAGCAAGAAACCCCCAAATTACCTCGTATTGCGAAGCAAGAAGCAGAAAGGCAGTCACCCTTTATAACTAGCATGTCTAGGAGTTCATGCACAGCTGAGAGTTTATCATGGGACAGTCCTGTTTTCATGAAAGGAGCTGCTCGACTGCCTTGCTCCGTAGGGTTACCTCCTCCCCTCCTCGTCTGCCCGCCCTTTCTGTCCAAGGGTTTGTTTGCTCATCCAGGTCACCTCCAGTTTTTCCTCTGTTCCTCTCCTTGCTCCTTTGCCTCTCGCCCACGGAGAGCTCGTGGCCCCTGTCCCACGAGCCCTGCCCCTGCCCCCCGCCTCTCACACTTTCTGCTCAATGCCTTACTCAGTCCCTCTGTAGCCTTTCTCTTTTGATCGTTTCCACATCCCTCAACATTTGGCTTCTCAAGCTACCAACCTCAAACTGATAAGGCTGAAATCCTTATAAACCCTTTTTCTGTCAGTAACACTGCAGTCTTCCCTATCCTCAGGCTCACTTTCCTTCATCAGAGGCACCTTGTTTCTGGTGTAATGATTCCAACAAAAGTATCTCTTTTTATTCCTTTAAAACATTGCATTTTCCCCGTGCTTTTCTCCATCTGTTCCCCACACCCATCGCTCCCCCCGCCCCCCCCCAACCCATAAACTTGCATATCAAAGAAACAAGCTCTACTTCAGGCACACAGGAAAAACAGCTTTGAGTGAAGCACACAGACACGACTATTGAGCCCCACTGAGAAAACGCATCCCTCCAAACAGAGTGTGTGTGCTCTTGCCAGCCCACGCAGCTGATGTGCAACTGCCTCTGGATCTATGCCCTTCCCCAGGGCTGAAACGATGCTCTGGAGACAGCCACTAATTACTTGGTAATGGCATCAAAAGCCGGAGCTGTGAAATAAAGGTGTCTATACCAAGAGGGTAAAAAATGCACTCTCTCTGGAGGATAGGGGAATTTAATATCAGTAGATATTATTGCAATAATTTGTTTCCATTAACTATTTTAATGCTTTCTTTAATGTCCTTTTACACAACTGGGACAATACGCAAGGGCTTCAGCTAGATGAGAATTGTGTCTTTTTACTCTCAACTCTGTCCTTTCCCCACTCTTACCAATGTCATTGACTTTTGCTGCTCAGTTGGGTGAGATGTCACAGCAAATTAAGCCCTTCGCACCTAAAATAAAGGTCTTTCAAAGTCTCCGTTGAAAGCTTTACAGAGCTCTACAGCAAGGTAAGCCCATTGTCAGCCCAGTCCTGGTGCATTGCTTCATGACCCAGAAGGCTTCAATCTGTGTCCTTTGTGGAGTTTCCAAACCTGCTGTGCTGCACCTCCCGCTCTCCTCTGGTTCAGCTCCTGACCCTGTTGGCTTTAGTGGGTCGTACTGGGCCACTATTAAAGTAGCTGTTGCCAGTCGCGTGCGCACAGTGCATCCTGAGAAAGCACAAGCGCCTCTGCAAGGGAGGGTCAATGCCCTGGATTAGGACTAAGTCCCTCAAAGTCAACAGAAGTAAACCTGAGAGGTAAATCAGCAGTAAATAGAGGATGGTCAGACCACAAAAGAGTTCATTATTCCTCAGTTCCTTCTTTAAAAACAATTCCTAGGCAAGGCAAAGCAAAGACACTTTACGGAAAACCAGCTTAAAAAAAGTCAAAGTCCAAATGAACATGAACTACAGGCACACGTCTTCAAGGAAAAGGAAAGGAGAATGGTTCACACTGCAGATGAAACCAGTATCTGTGTGACAGGACATCCAAGGCTAACAGCGGCAACCATCAAAATTATAACTAGTGCTGGCTGAAAAACATCATATTCCTGTCTCCTAGCAGGGGAAGTGGGTAGAACAAAACAAGATTTCAAAATGCTTACTTCAATTCAGTTTGGGGCCAAAATGTTATAAATTCTGACATTTTTGCAAAACAATATACTCTGAGTAATTTACTTCAATCAAAGCCATAACATAAAGTCAAAAGGAAGAATGTTGACTTGATTAAAACAGTTCAGCTGTATTACTTGAAAATGTTGATGAAACCAGTGTGTTCCCACAGAAGATCTACACATTTTAAATGTGCAACTTCTTTAAATTAAGAGGCATATTTTATTGGGAGATTCTTTTTCCAGATGTTTTCATTTCAGTGCTGAACCAGAAAGCTTATTCTAGGTAAGCAGAGGTGACAGGAGGCACTTTCCTTCAAAGACTTCACACAAACACCGTCTTTCTGTGCGAAGGTTGCCCCAGAGACGGCAGAAGAACTGCAGAAGGTGTGCACGTGTGGAAGAGATACTGCAGGATCAAGAGCATTCTTTCAAATGTTCACTGAATAAAAAGAGGCAGCCATTTATAAACAAAAAGCAATAAATAGAATAAATTCAGCCCGCTGCAGAGGACGACACCTGCATGAGAACCCACTGCCTTCCAGCTTTGAAGACGTACCTGTGGTTTAACCAGCTGCAGATCCCTGCAAACAGGTTTAGATAGAACAATTCTTTTCCCTATCCTACCTCTCAGTTCCTCACTAAATTGCCTTTTGCAAGGACGGTAAAAATAGAAAAGCTGTTTTGATATACGTCTTCTCCTTGAGAACAGTGTGCAGGGCCAGATGCAAGCCTGATCTGAAACTGGAAGGCGGCAGACAGCTGTGCGATCCCTCCCATGCCAGGTACTGGGAGCACACTCCCTGCGGGGTTCGTCACTTAGTTTGTCCAGCAGCCTACACCCAGGTTTCACGCATACAAAGACCGAAGTCTGTCCACGCACTGGAAAGCAAATGCAGCAGCGGCGCCCACCACCTGCGCACAAAGCAAGTTCACCAAGCCACGGAGCTGCTATGAGTGGTTCTCCTGGTCTCCCAGTGGTACCCAGTCCAACCTGGCTCTCTGGGCTCAGGCTGTGCATGACCAGGGACCAAACCCAGCCCTGGCCTGCCATGTTGAATCTCCACCACGTTGGTGAAAGCATTGCAAAAAGCACAGCAGTAGGCTGAAGTGCATGTGCACAGCCACGCTGAGCAACAAGGCTAACAGATTTCAGCAGTCTGTGTATTTTAGCACTTCTCCGCAGCCAGCCCTCTCTGGTCCGCTACAGCTGCCAGCCGCTCTTAAATGGCTGCGGTCATAGTTTAGACTAAGGGAGGAAGAAGGGAGGGGATGGAAGGAAATATCAATTTAAAAACAATCCCTTTTAAATGCAAGAGAAAATGGAAATTTGTGAGAGATCCTTTTTGTATGAAAAACACAAAACCCCCTAAGCCGGGTAACTCCTGACTCGGCTCTGCCAGCCAGTGGATTAGCTCTTCCTTTCACACCCTCTCACTCCGGAAACTTGTGATCTCACCAGCCGCTGGAAGGGATTGCAGCTGGCTGCTCCCAGCCCATCTCGCGAGCAGAGGTAACCAGACAGATGAATGAAAAGTGGAGAAGGGTTTCCTTTCCTGCTCTTATGCAACATGCAGCGCACAGAGCCAGTCATTGCTGCCTCCTAATTAATGAAAGTGGAGATGAGCTGAAGCCAGCCTTCTCGTTCGGGGCACCTGGGTTGGGAAGAAAGAGAAGAGGGGCAGGATAAACCCCAGCATAAATCCAAATTCAATGAGCTGCTTTTTCTTATCGAAAGTAAAGCACGAGATGCTTAGTCACTTCAGTGTTGTCAACACTCCAGTTCTTGGCAAAATCAGCCTGTTTTCAGAAGGCATAGCTTTTGCAGACGGTTTTCCTCAGCTTTATTTTCAGTAAGAAATCAGTCACCGTTAACCCCCTTTTCAGGGAAAAGCTTAAAAAATGGATATTTGGGAGTCTGGAGGATCACTACTTAACTCAACAGAGAACTCAAGAGTGGGACAAACAAGGAGCAAGAAGCACGGGATCAAAACTCACGCGGTTTCCCAAGAGCAGCTCCAGTAAGACCTCCCTTCCCAGCAGAAGCGCCCCTGGGCAGAGATGCTCCCGACGCTCTCCAGGACATTCCCCACACTCAAATCCAAACAGGAACCTGACACGCTGCAGTAATGGAAAAGCATCACCCGAGGTATTTCAGCTGAAGTAGCCAAGCATTAGCAATAGTGACCAGGCAGCTCTGGGACATATTCTTCCAGAATATGCAGCTTTTGAAGCCATTTTTGAAGTCCTGGAGAGTGAAGGCAGCCTTTTTCCAAGTGAATGACAGGGCAGAGCTGAGGAGGGGAGAATCATGTCTTGGGTCTATTGTGTCGGTCCTCCCCCTCGCCCCAGACCAGCCCAAAACATCAGGGCAGGTACTTGGCTCACTGAAGACTGAAATTCTGTGTCATCGGGAGTCACCACTGCAGCAGAAACAAAGTGACTCAGTGGGAGGACGGCAGCTGCAGAGGAGCGAGAGAAACGACTCACATGGGAGAAGGGAGGTGAAGAGAAACGCCGTCCCACCCAGTGCACGTGGCTGGTCCTCGTCCCAGCTCTGAGACGCTGGCGAGCTCAGCAAAGGGGCTGTGCGTGGACAGGGGGACTAGAGCAGCTGAAACACGCCAGGTTCTCTGCCATAGAGACTGATAAACCAACTAAGATTCCGTTTCCCTCAGGGCGATGCCAGTACGGTGTCCACGCACAGGAGGCTCAGCTTGTACTTGCAGCGGGGCCAAGGTCATGCAGCTCTCCTGCAGAAAGAGCCTAACTCTTTCTTTTTAGTGAAAATAAACGTGTTTGTTATTGATACACTTTTTTTTTTTTTTTTTTTTTTTTTGACATCACCAAGTTTCAGGTGACTATATACATACCTCAAAAACACAATTAAATAATCCGGCTATTTCCACGACAGCCAAAAAAATCTGGGAAAAGATTAAAGCAAACTCAGCAACAGCCATTCAAAAACGTTTCCCAAGGTACAGCCAACAAAAACTTGTCAAAGCTCATAAGTTATGAACTAATTTGCGCAGAGAGCTCTTTTGGCAGCAGACGTGTCCCTCAGCCCCACAGAACCTCAAGCAGCCGCGCACACGTGGAGACAGCCTCAGGAGATGTGGCAGCACAGCTCCAGGGACGGCCCTGCCCCAGGTGCCATCGCCAGCACCAGTTCAACGGTCTGGGCTCAGACAAACACTGTAAACACCAGAAGCTGCTCTGATGAGTGAAGGCAAGAATTTTTTTCTCATTTAATTGAAGAGCTGCACTCCTCCCTTCTTCTCAGGAAGAAACAAATCCCAAGTTTCCACGATGCTCCTCATTATTTAGGTACTTTTTGTGGGAAACCGTAAGCAACTCAAGCAGAACACACCCCTGTACAGTCTCAGAACCACACTCCTCAAAAAGCATCCTTTCAAGGTCCTGGATTACATTTCTCTCTCTCCTCCTTTATTTCCCTAATCTTCCTCCAGGATACTCCAGGATACTCTGCCCCTTTCCCAGGGTTTCACTGAGCTTGCATATTTGCAGGGCTGGTGCTGGCTCTCACCAAGGGAAAAACCAGCTGCCACCTCAAGGACAGCGGCATGCAAAATCTGAGCATCTCATTCCCACTCCCTCTGCGATCCCCTCTCCCCATTCCTTCTCTCCTCAATGAAATGACTACAGTACTACTTAGAACTTTCTGTAAGCAGCAGATTCAAGCTTTGGGTTGGTTTGTTTTCTTAATCCAGTCTTCTATTATGCACGAGTCCTGCCAGCACTTTGAACCCCGCTGCCCTAAGCAGATCTTCTCCTGTTGTTGGGAAACATGTTGGTTGGAGCACCTGGGCATTAAATAGAAGCACATCTGGATACTATCTACCTATTTCAGGCAGCACTTATGGAACCGCTGAAAATGAAAATTTCCCCACCCCCACTCTAAAATACAAATTAGGCAAAATAAAGCCTACTATTAACAGACTGCTTAGCAAGTGGCCTTTCCTGCCCTGTGCACTGCCATGTGCCAATTTAGAAATAATTAACAACTGTTTTCATTGAGGGAAGACTGAAGGGAACCGCAACACATTTTTCCAGGGTCTACCTGTGAGGCAAAACAGCTCACCAGCCAGAGGAGCAGCGGTTCCTCCATCACCTGAACTTCAACCTCAGAACAGAAGAATCTGATTTGAGACTCTCCGGAGAGACTCAGAGGGGTTTGCTTCAGTCTGCTAATTAATTCCAAATGAGTGTCAAAACAAAATGTCACTACAGTAATTTTGTAGTAAATAATTTTTCAGTAAATCTGTCCTGGCCTTGTCATTGTCATGATTAACAGTGAAATTCTATCTGCTGATGAGGCGAGAATAACACGTATTGTACAGTGAACATTTTATAGCCTCTTACTAATTTGGTTCACAGTTTCTCCATGACTTTTATACAGAGCTCTGTCAATGTAACCTTTTTGATCCACAACACATAGAGCTGCTGCCTACAATCAGGATTTCCCTAGGAGCAAGCTGTGAACCTTGACGTGTTCCCCTCAAAAGGCACAATGATTTTTCACAACATAGCGAAATCCCCAGAAGGACCGAAGATCAAACTCTTCTCCTTTATGACTCAATAGGATGCAAATCTGTCCCTCAAGAGAGTAAACGTGCTCTCAGTAACCAACTGTAGCAACAAACCAGCTCCTTTCATTAGCTGTACTCTGCTCCACAGCTGAGAAAATACATCTTTCGCTCTCCCAGCTGCAGAACGCACCTAGCTGAGACTCGCATGACAGTAGGTGAACTTCTGCACACCCACTGTCCTGCATGTGCTCTGGCTCTTAAATAAATAACACTTAGAGACAGCACACAAGGCCACTGCTGTCACTGTTCCATAAAGAGAACGCATTCTCTGCCCTGTCCCTCTGGATCAAGCCAGGGGGGAAAACCGGAGAAGGAAGACTCCATAGCTCATTATATCTGGTGGATAAAATGCTAGCTCAAATTTACCCGTCACAAGCACACCATAGCTCCACCTTATACTTAAGGAAGTACCTCTGTCTTGAGTCACTGGCATTGCATTTTCTTCGTTACAGTAACTGTTCTCCGAATTTTTCATTTACAAAATTTTCAGCCCTCTGTGTAGCCCTGAGCATGTTATTACTGCAGGAATCATCCCAGATTTCCTAGTTCTGCCCTTGACAGTGATCCTGAGTTTGCCATGTTCTAATCTGAACAGTCTTCCTGTTAGAAAGAAGGGACAAGAATAAGCAGCACAAGAAGAAACAACTTTCCTGACCGCTACTTCTACCTATGAGGCTTATCTGGAGTAAGCCTGGCATGAACCAAAACCTTTGAGCTTCACTGCGGGACAGGGTGCGTAGGATCTCTGCTGCCAGAGGTCAGTCTGTGCCTGAACCTGCACACAAAAGCCACGGATACAGGAAGAAATGGACATGTAAAAAATACAAGGGTGGATGCATCTCCCAACCGAAACTGGTACCAGCATCACCAAATAGTCACCTCCTTTGCTCTGCCACCGCTTAGCCCCATTTCTTGATTTCCCAATCCTATGGTTTCTACAAGCCGTGGAGGAGGAGACAGGGTTTAGAAATCAACTCCACAAAGACAGGCTGAGTTAAGGATCCAGCCTTGTAATTTTGCATTGAGAAGTGTTCAGCTAATTAATCTGGTTGAGTATCTGCCCAGATATTCTTTGGTAGGAAGAAGAGGAACTCGAATTTATTTCAGCACTCGCATGCATGTCCTCTCTCCACCCACACTGTGAGACAATGGACTGCAGACCGAGCATATCTGTAGGAAGTGGACTGGATGTACCATAAGGCGTATTGCCAATTATAAATTAATGAAGTCCAGAAAAAGCAACAATGATCAATCCTCAGGAAACAGTTTCCTCTCATATGGTGACAAAAGAAATCCTGTATCAGGGTTATTACATATACCAATTAAATTCTTTAGCTAAAGCAAAAAATTATTATTTTAATGGAGGAGAAACTAGAACATTTGGTTAAAATGTTCTCACAGAAATGTTAATTACCACAGGCATTAAACAAACGGAAATCAAAGCCTACCATTTGTTGAGCACTTTGAGAAGTTTTAATGCAAAAAACGTGCTGGAAAGAAACCTTCAATTTTTCCTCATGAATGAAAGCAAATCCCTGTAAATGAAGATACATCTATCACGCTGCTAATCAGTCAGCAGCCGCAGATGTAATCCATCAATCAAAACTGTTCCTGCACAAACTTCCCATAAAAGATAATGGAATTAATTTGGTTTGTTGGATACCAAAATGTGAAAAGATGCCTGCTCTGCTATTTCATCTCAGAGCCTATCATTCAGAGACAACAATAATGCCAGATGTAACTAATAGAAGTTACCCTTGCAACACCTCCCATCTTCCACCCCGTGTTTATTCTTCACTGATCCTCAAAGACTGTGGAGAGTTGTGAAAGAGAAGTTGAGAGCTGCTGTTTCCAGTTTTGGAAAGTAAACTATCCTGAGCCTCACTGGCTGGGGATGAGGCTGGGGAAGGCTTTGCCTCTCGGAGGCCAGTAAGTCCTTGAGGTGATGGGACAAGTAGGTCGGAGTCCGGCACACGCCCCCTACCCAGGACCTTTCATTGTACCTCCTGTAGCACACAATTATATGAACCAAACTTGATGCTGCCCAGGAAGATGTCTAGCTCCTACAGGCAGACAGATTCAGTACTCTCCCACAGAGGATCTGGATCAATCGTGCTTCGAGACCTGTTTTTCCTTCAAAAGATGCCAAGGGCAGTAAAGCTACCTCATTTACTGAAGATTAATATCTAGAGAAGCGTTTCAGAGGAGGCATCGTACTACATGTTGGCGACAGTCTGGTTCGTTTCTTCAGTGATGAGACCTGTTCTCTTCTGAGCAGCAAATTCATTTATAATCAACTTGAAATAGATTTAAAGCTATTTAAAGACTGTCATAAAATGAAGGCACTGACTGGTACTTTGAAACTTATAAAAACAAAGTATCTAGAATTAATTCTTGCTGACAGGTTTCAACATAAACAGATACAGAAACATAAATACACATATTTCTTGTACTCTCCCCTGGCATGTTTTTGCTTTCTAAGGAAGGTGAAAGTAGCACACAACCCTTTTGTCTGCTGCACATGCGGAACCCTGGCTCCTGGACTCCTTCCATTGATTTCAGTAGCTTTGGACCAGATCCAACTTGTCCAAGGTGTAACCTTAATTTGGAGAATAATTTCCTGGAGATAGGAGACGTGGGGTTTTTTTCTGTGTATTGTACAGAATCTCAAACTGACACACTCGGCGATCACAAACAGAGCACTTGCTGTATGTCTAAATACATATGCCCTCAGATGCACGCATGTAGTGCTTGTGTTCCTAACGATTTGTGGTTCCGTACCATGCTTACCCTACAAACTAGGATGATATTAGAAGAGCAAGTCTTGTTTACTTTGCAAGTTATACATTACATTTTCTGTTACCACAGGAAGCTAGTCTGGTCTGCTGTGTAAATACGCAACCCATACTCCTGAAAATTTTAAGCTACTGATCATCAGCAAATACAAGTAAACCCATGATAACTTGCAACTAAAGGCAGAACATTCAAAATTAGAAATCTCGTCAATCCAGAAACACTGATTCTACAAAATTTGGTTTTGTTCTAATGGGGAAACATGCTGTGTTTTTTTAAGATATCTAACATAATGGAAATTTTACTTTAACCGCTGCCCAGAAAAGAACAGGTCTCATCACTGAAGAAACCAACCAGACTTCTCCAACATTTACAAGAAAAAGGCAGCCCCTTTCAAGTATACTGACAAGTAAGCTAGCCCCATATCCTTGAGTAAAATTTGGGGGAATTGAAAAGATTGATGTAAACTTTGCTCTTCATGTCAGGCAACACCCAGGTATTCCTCCAGTGCCGGAGAGAGGATCCAGAGCAATCAATTGAGGAGCACACTATTTTTGCATTAAACTATGTATACGCAGGTACTCCCACTAACATAAAATGCTGATTGAATATATTTTATATGTTACATTATAGAGGTGCATATAATTTAAACAACAAGAATACTTCTTTTCCTTTCACAGCATTTTGGTTTTGTTGAACACACTAACGAAGCACTAAATTAAGTCTGATTTTCTTTACAATGACCAATACTCCAAGAAGGCGGTATTGACTAGTGAGCACAGTTTGTTTGGTCTTGGTACGTTAAAATATGCATATATGTGTTTTGGTCAATTTTCTCCTGGAAGGGAAGGAAGCTATTTTCTTTTCCAGCTGAAGAAATCCTACAACTGTAAAGATGATTTATGCAATGAGAAAGAAATCATTAATATAACGGAAGAAGAATGAGCTGATACTCCCTCCACGCTCGTTATACACAGTCCAGCACATGACTGGCAAGAAAAATTAAGATGACAAAGTCAGTAATATGCAAAAGACAAAGTATTAAAAAACAAACAAAACCAAACCAACAAACAAACCACCAAGGAAAGTAAACCCAAATGATCAGGACCAAAACACATCCTTCACAGTGAAAGGAGAGGTACTCCTGCTTTCCAGTCTGCTCTCAAATTCCTCTGTTAGTGCTTCCATGAATGCAGCCTCCGAGGCCAGGCTAACGTGCAGCCGTCCGGCAGAAAGGGGCGCCTGCAGAGAGCCTTCCTGTGGCATGACCCTGCCTCACCCCAGAATGATTTTACACACTTTGGCAGCCCAGTCAGACGCTCACACCCAGCTGACTGGTTTCGGAGGCTGGGAGAGGGAAGACTTTCACCAGATTTCCAATAATATAAAGGTACTACAACTTTGCAGAATCACTTCTAAAAGCAAGTTGCTAATACAGTGATCTTGGGTATTCAAAGGACAAAGAACAAGAACGGAACAAAGGGAACCATGAATATCAATTCTCTGAAAATCACAGGTTCCGTTTAACTTCAGTTTTCTACAAGTTAACGTCATTGATGAAGCTTCCTCTACAGTCAATGGAGAGGTGGGTAAAATTTCATAGGACAACTAATATCACTTATAATCTGGTTTAGGATGGATGGATTGGCCCATAGGCATGAGCTTGTCTCTATGCACCATATGGAGACCTTACATGATTAACTGCCTGTGATTTTTCAATTTGCAAAGGAAAACTCTATGGCGAACATGAATAAAATTTAGAGAATTGTCAGAAAGACAGATAAACTGAAGGGGACATTCATTCACCAAATGCGGACCACGGAAGTTCAAAGGCCAATGAGGAGAAAGCAATCATTCCCCAGGAGGCCAACTGGAAGAATCACAGCAGAGCTCTGAAAAATGATGGCTTCCATCATCCTAGCAGTTCCTGGTCATTTAGAAGAATGAAGAAGGAAAGTGGTGCAACTTCTTACAATTCTGCCACTCCTGTTTGACTTGTAAGACTAACTTTTATGGAGGGTGCAAGATGTGCATCACGATGGAGATATTCCACTCAGTTCTGTAGGGTTGGCTACATTATACATTAATGCGATAAGGACTGTCAGGATCTGGGTCTTCATTGTTTCCACACTGTTCTTATAGACCCAAAACTCTATAAATCAAATAAAACAGAACTTTGTTGCATGGAGACAAGACGAAGACACAGCCAATCTGTCTGATTATAAATGTAACATACTCTTATTATACACAGGCTACTGTCAGTATAGATTGACCATGTTATATACTGACCACTGCCTTCCATGTCCTGATAGATAAGATTTCCCATTTGGCTGCTTAACAAAAATAAATGTTCACCCTTAAAATAATGTTAAGTGATAACTTTCCCTGTTACCTTCCACTGCGTACTACCACCTCAGCCTCGAGGCACTGGTTTTCCTTCAGCAGGGGATTTCAAGTTGTTTGACTCTACCCTGTTTATTTTGCACAAATGCTATTCCTTTCTTACAGATGGATATGATCTGCTGAAGACTTGGAACATTTTATCCCATAGCAAAACTCATTCAAAAGTACCATCTGTTCTTCCTGCAGGGGCACAGTAACGCCAGAAACTGTTTAACATTCCATAAATTAAGCCCATATAATGGATAGCTCATTGTTAAAGTGAATCAAGGAATCGTTTGGAACCTGATGACAGATATTTTGCTGGGATTTTGCCTTAAAAATAGTATCCAATATATTATTTTTGGTTTGCTTCTTTAAAAACTTCACATACAACATTACACAGCAAAGGCGCGTCACAATTAGACCATCTTAATGCCTGGCTTTATCCCCACTTCCATCAGTGTCAGCAGGGTCCCTTCTACTAACTTCAGCAGGGCTTGGACTGGGCCAATGGTTTAGAACAGACTCACTGAAAAACCAAATTCTGTTCTTATTTACCCTGGTATGTGTCTGTTGTATCTGTACTATATATTTCCTAAGAGAACAGAATTCAATCTTCAAGTTTAAGAGCCATTAAAATATGTCCTATTTTATAGATGTTACACTAATATATTACACTCACACACACAACATACACACACACACACCCCCCTGCTTCACTTACTGGTAAGAAACCCTAGCGAGAAATGAACGGCCATTTGCTGTTCCCTTCTACGTCCAAATGCTAAGACATGCAGAAGTTTAATCAATAAAAATGACATAAAATCCTGCTATGAGTATGTATCATTTGAGTCAACATTAAAGCAGCCTTCAGTTGCCATTCATACAGAGAAACCACAGATTAAAAAAGAAAAAAAAAAAAGAAAAAAGTCTACAACAAACAAGTAAAACACGCACAAAAGAAATCAATATTCCTTAATTGGAAAAAAATGGCACTATAAAATCCTCCACCCAATCCTGGGACTCAAGTGGCACTCTGCCCGGTTCTCTGGGCTTCCTGGGGACAAGCAGCCCTCCCTAACATGCAACTCTTGTCACACGCGCCGGGAGCTGCGTGTGAGCTGTGCTCCGGCGGCTCAATGCGAAACTTACACTTCTTCACTCAGAAAACTACTATATACTGGAGCGTTTCAAAACCTGTTAGTGAAACAGAGAAGCAGATGACAGTTACACACTCTAAGTGATAAGAATTACCATCTAAAAATTGAGCTACTTAAGCCCACAAAGTCGTTATTTAAGACTACGTATGTAAGCGTATACAATTATTATCATCTCTTCGTGAAGCTCTCATATTGCTATAATAAAATTCGCAGAAGGAAAGCACTTTTAGCCCAAGCATTACTATTCCCAGAGACAATGCAGATATTTTTCCATCACATCAGATCCTGGATGGTGGGGGAAGGGCAGGAGTGGCGGGGAGGGGGAAATGCAACTTGAGAAGTGGTAAGTGTGTCAAAATCTAAATTACTTGGAGATATTTTGCAGCACAATCATCCTTTATGCTTGTGCAGCTCGGCTCATATGGCTCACATTCAGCCTGTCACACTGAATCATTGCTACTTCTTGACTTACATTAACAAAAACAAACCTAACTTTTCGCTTCAGCATGTGAGGTAAAACGCTCTCTGAATTCTCAGTCAAAAGGCCAGAAGCGGCATTAAAAAATAATTGTTTTTTTAAGAAGCTCACTTCTGAGGAGCAGAGGAAAAAAAAAAAAGTCCGCGAACAACTGACTAACAGCACAAACACATGTGTTGCTTATGGAGTATTTTGCAAAAAAATCCGTACTGCAAAAAGCTTTGTCCACGAGCAGAGTAGACACAGCTCCAGCAGTCTTAACTAACAAAGCAAATCTGCCCCTATCTGCAAAAGCCTTTAAACTGCAACAAACAAGATATTTAACATGAGTTTTAGAGCCTGATCAGCAGATAGAAAGTAAACCTAGAAAACAAAGTACAAAATCAAAGAGAAACACAGAATCTTTGCAACCAGCAGAACACAAGGCACAAAGCAAAGCCAGCACTCAAACAAAGTTATTTTACGCTTCTCCCAGTAAATTTGCAACAAGCATCCAGTTAGGAAGGATTTCTGCTGACCTGTGGATGTGCAGCAATGTAGATGCAGTGAGTTTTCCTATCACCTTTTGTTCCCAGCCATGTCAGCTGTGCTCTGCTCCAAGTACTGCTCACACTCCCAAATCCCCACTTCCAGCTCTATCTTAGGAACTGCCCAGATTTTGTAGTGTAATCTGAGCAGGGAAGGACCATGTGCCTATGATATGGTTAATTCACTTTTTACCCCCTGCAATGCCTAAGGAAGCTGCTTCGCATTTCAAAGCTGTGCCTGCCACCCCCTGACCCAGGTACAGGCAGCGCAGCACTGGGGCTGCCTCCTCCACCCAAACGGGGCGGTTAATCAGCTCGTTCCACCTACCAAACCCTGGGATGGGGGATTCACTGGGCTGCTGAGACCCTTGCTCCCTTTCCCTGGAGTGCCCAGTGCAGAGGGGACCACAGCCCCCAGACCAAAGAGAGCCAGCTCCCCTTGCTCACAGCAACCACCACGGTGCTGGGGCCATTGCCATCCCCATGGCCAATACCAAGGCTCTCCACAGAGATGGCTCTGGGAAGGCCCAGTGAGGCCCCCTGAGACCCAACGAAGCCCCCTGAGACCCAACGAAGCCCAGGCATCTGGTCTGGATCTTTGGTACCGAAGACATTACATGGGGTGTGCTGCAAGACTCTCATCCATTCCTTTCCAATGTTGCCATCAGCTAAGCAAGAAACAATCTCAGTTTCTTCTGTTAACAGAAGAAAGCTTTCTACTACAAAGGAAAAAAAAAAAAGCACCTCCAAACTTTCTTCTATTAATTCTTCTGTTAATATTATTCTATTGTTATTGAACTATTTCTACTTTGTATTTGCAATCACCATCGTGCTTAATGGTGAAAATACTACACTTCAGAGAGGAAGGAAATGCCTCTTCTTCACAAATTCTGCACAGGGAAGAGTTAAACCAGTTGTGAAGCTGCCAAACACGCATACACCAGAGAAGGCACAGAGAAGGAGGGGTAGAGTAGTCCTCAAGTCGTGTCACTCCTGCTCCTCCAGCCCCAACCACATCATCAGGTCCTAAGTGTCACACACCAAAACCCAGGTGATGAACAACTAGCCCTGGGCTGGCATAGGCTTTTTGTGAGCGTTTAGGTCTTGAAAAGGGTAAAGTGCAAACCATCAATGGTTGCGCTATTCTCCAACTTTCTTGAAAACAAATTCGATGTAATCCCAATGTCAACACTGTCACTGTCTCAAACGCTGCTAAATCAAATTGCACAGAGGGGCTGAAGGAGCCCCACTTGGCAAAGAAAAGGGAGGTTTCCGTTCCTCTCTCTGCCAGCCCTGGGCAGATGGCAGGAGCAGCTTTTAACCAGCTGAGAAAGAGCCCCTAAAAGAGATTAAAGGGGAGCAACAGCCAGAAATCTTGGAAAAGGATCTTAGACACAAAAATGGCAGAAAATAGAAAAGCTTTGGGGGAACTTTAACTCCTGGCCAGAAGGCGGCAAAGCAATTTCCTGTAAGGAGACTGCTTTTTAAATTGTTGGTCTTCTGAGTAACACCTGCAAATATCTTGTGTGGGATTTCTAATGATTGTATTATGCATCTGTGGAGTTTTCCTTTCTTCAAACACTAGACCTTTGGATAAACCAGCTTATTCTAAAGCAAAGGTGCTAGCTGTATCTCCCTTGTTGCGTAATTAGCTAAAACCCATTATGTTTGAAATCAGCACATGCGTAAGGTAAAACTAGAAATAACTAGAAATATATAGGACTGTTTCAGAGAAAAAGACACATTCCTCAATGATGAATTCAAGATCTCAGCCTGGAAATTTGATCTTGATCAGTTATAATCATGATTGCTTGCAAAAAAAAGTAACAAAAAGGAAGTGAAGTGATCTCAAAGGTTAGGAATTATGGCCAACAGACGTCTGGCTGTCTGCCTTTATGTCCACAACTTGTACCTCTGCCAGGCACAGGCATCATCTCCACTGAACCCTGGGCAGTGGTCCGTGGTCCTCACCCCATTGACACAGGACTCTACGCTCCCCCATCCCTGATTCCTGCCGGTGACCCTCTGATTTCCATGCACCCCAAGCCTCCCAGGTCAGGGCCAGGCGGCGAGGGCTACGCAGCCAGGGCAGGTCACAGCTCCCTGCAGGAAGCCAGCTCTTCACTGCTTAATTTCATTAGCCTGTAGAACAGGCTGTAATTTGCTGAAATGATGATTAATCAAATCTTATTTTTCTCTAAGGCAGTTAATGAACAGCCAATTAAGTGTCTCAGTAATTCTGAAATAACAAAGGAATACAAAAGTGACAACTAGCAGCTACTTAACAGCGCAAGCTAGCACCACAGTAAAAGCCAGTCCGGCCGAAAGGGCAAAAGATACGTGACTAGAAGGTCCTTTCACCCACATCATCCCAAAGCCAACATTTTTTTTATGCTTCAGACAGTCCCTTTGAGCTCAGAGGCCCTGTACTGAGCACTGCACAGGCGCTGAGTGTGCCAAGCGTGGGTGCATCACCACCCCCGCTGCTTGCTCCCAGGGCTTTGCCTTTTTTATCCTGCACCCCGGGCTGCAGACACCCCCCTTCCCACCTGCAGCTCTGCAAAGGCAACTGACCACTGCCTCCAGCCCGTCCCCTGTGCCCATTGCTGCTCCTCAGGCCTGCAAACGGTGAGGAGGGGCAGGGAGCACAGGCAGGGGACAGGCAGCTCGGGAAAAGAGGGCAGCATGCTGCTGCGGCAGCCCAACATCCTGCTGGAAGAGCCCGGGCATCCGCAGCCTCCAAGTTCAGAAGGACAGTGACTCTCTATCTTGCGGTTCAGTTCGTATCTTTTCCAGACTCCAAACAAATCCATGAAAGCTTAATTTTGATCATATAAATCAGGATAAGATGAAGATATATAAACACAACTTAGTACAGTACCCAAAAAGCAAGGAATGACAGTTTTACAAGAATCCATAATCTTGTTTTTTTGAAGTATTTCTTCAGTGGGAATTGTGCTGGAGCAAAGAATGCAAAACTTACAAGCTTCCAAGAGGGGGTCATGTGAAATTACTCTATTTCGAGATTTTTCCAAATCACTAGCATTTCGATTCTAAATGCATTTGTAAGAATCTGCCAACAAACAATTTTTCACCATCAAAAGAGGCAATTTTTTGCAGTTTGTAACTGTCAGGCTTAAAAAAAAAAGATTTTGTAGAGAACTTACGCCATGTCTGCAGAAACTTCTGCAATCAACAGTGACATTGCAGATTTTTTCAAATAAAAACCGAATCCCTCAGAAAAGAACAAAGAACATCCTTTGTTTCAGACAAAGAATTTCAGGAGAAACCACAAAATGTTCAAGCAAAACATTAAACATTTGATTTTCCACCCATTTTGCCAGGAGTCTAAGTTTTCCCATAGTTCTAGTATCAGTGTCAGTAAGGAGGGGAGGTAGGTCAGATGGCCTACACTCTGCAACTTAAAATCTGTGCTAATTGAATGAGGACAAAAACAGGATGCGATTTGCAGAATGCATTTTTCTTCGTTAACATAGCTTTTCTTTTAATGAGGAAACAAGACCTACTCAATTTATCCATCAGGAAAAAAAAACACCATTGAAAAAACCCAAGAAGTTGTTACTAGCATTATTACACAAATCCTGGGCTCCGCTCCTGCCACCGTGCTTGCTGCAAACACCTAGCTCTGCTTCCCATCCCCGTGACGAACATGACCATCACGCGCTTTGCGCTCCCAGGGCTAGGGCCCGAACATAAGGATGCTGCTGATGGCAGATGTTACTTAGTCTCTTGAAATGAGCTTTAGAAAAGCGGACTTAAAAAGAAATGGAAAACATTTCATTTTAAACCCAGTGGAGACTACTTCATTTTCAAACACACACATGCTTGCCTGACATGCTTCACTGCCTAATTTTAGTGCTTTTTTTTCCAGCGCAAAGTTGTATCACAATCGTGGCAGCACCTGGAACCTTAGTTGCACGTTTAAGAGTACCACAGTGCCCAGCACTGTGCTATTTCCAGCCTCAGAGACAGGCAACCACAAACTACAGAAATGCAACCAAGAATTAGAATTAAATATGTGCTAATCTATTTTTTCCACTCTTTACAGAAGGAGAGATTTTAGTAAATGTAAGTATGTACCAGTGAGTTTTCTTTTTTATCACCAGCATCTTAGTTCATTTTATTTTAATGTAGGAATAAGTGCGATACACTCAAGTTAACCTGTTTTCCCAGACTGAAAAGACATTATTACATGTTCATGTTCTTTTACACATCCTAAATATTCAGACACTTGCAACACCCCAGGGTACCGTGTAGTATGTCAACCCTTTGAGAAGAATGCAAAAGTCTTAATAAAAATGAAGAGAGATTGCTTATCACACACTCTTGCTATTAATGTCTGCATTTCAGAAAAAAACCCAAATTATTGTAAACATTTTCCACAGGACATATCGTTATGGATACGCAAGAAGCCATGCCAGGAATCAAACGGCAGGTCAGAAGGCAGGCTTGCATTTTGCTTTTGCTCTAAAGGCAAACTGTTAGGTTTCAGAGCGCACCACAGTTCCTCTTACTGAGCAGATCCAGTTACGCTATTTACCAATTCGGAACCGAGGGGTAGTCCCCCAAATCAATCTGCTCTCTACAGTATCCCATTATATTCTTTCCAAGCGGCCGTCCAAGTTTCATACATTAATCATACCCAGTCTTTCAAGATCATCAGACGGTATGTTACACTGATTATATGACACAGCTCCATGCACGAGGCAGATTAGCTTAGAATAGGAAAACATGACATGCTACCAAATGTAAGCGTTCTGGTTATGAAAACTGAGGAAGTAAAAAATAAGCCTCAACAGAACCTGCTAGAGGCACTGGGCTGCCCCAGCAGCTCCGTAAGAAAGATGTTCTCCTTCAATGATGACTTCATTAGGCTGTTAGAGAGGCCATGGTGACTATACCCCCTCTCAGCCGCAGCTGTGCTGGTGCGCAGACCTCCAGCTGCCTGTCCTGCACCCAGCAACGGCTCAGCCCCCTTCAGATGTGGCTGCTCCAGCTGCCTCTAACAGTCCTCCCTAATTCACTTCAGGAAGGAAAGAGACAAACCCCAAAGCCAGCAGGATTATCTTCAATAGTCTAATTAGTGGCTTGAGATAATCCACTTGATTTTGCCTAAAGCAATTTAGGAAGTGCTAATGTGAACGCTGGAGCCAGCAGATAGGTGGACTGCTACCTCCTGCCAAGAGGCAGTGACAGCAATGGGAGGCAGCGACCAGGTACAACCGATACCAGGGGAGAAAGTCTGGTAGTGGTCAGAGCGGTGGGATATCTCCACAGATGCCCACCCTTGAGCCCAGCCTCAAGGGGTTTCAGAAGGTGCAAGCCGGGTCCAATAACTCTGTCCAGCAGAGTTGCTAGCATCTTCTCTGCCAGCTCCATTAAAAGCCAGTAATGCATTCTGCAAAGCAAAACTATATTAAAAATAAACCAAAATTGGGCTTTGGTATCAAACCTAAAATCTGGCAGCCTGTTCCCAGGCAAAATCCATCATGAGTGATACATTTGTGGAGGACAGCTGGAACAAATCCATGACATTTAATGACATGGTAAAAGCAAACAACTTTAAATCATTTGAAATACTACTGTGAATAGATGAAACTTTAAAGCATTCACATGTTACAATAATTAATCATGTCTAAACACTTGTTTTCAATTCTTAAAAAAAAAATAAAAATCATCATTTGCAGAAGTGATTTTTTTTTCCCCATTCCAGCCATATGTTTAAAGTAGCATTCTCCTGAGAAAAGGTTTCAGGCTACACAACACTTCAGAGTTTTAAAGGTATTCTGTCTCTCCCCTATCTAAAGACTCATAACACCAGCAAAACAGTACTTTTCCGCCTTCCATCTTTTTCTTTTTTAAGTAACCTGTCCTCCAAAGCCCAGTGCACAGTACAGAAAAGCAGAAGTTGTTTCTATAAAACACGTCAAATGGGATTGTCACAGAAATACAGACAACAAATTGCCTTTTAATTTAAATGGGAATTCAAATCTCATCGGCACCCGCTCAATCTCTGTCCATGCATGCATACCCAGTGTCATCCTAAACGCTTCACAAAGCCTCAGGTAAAAGAACAGGTCTGTCCTTCCATGGGTAAAATAGCTGTTCCGTCTGAACCACACAGACACCCTTAAGGAGTTCAGCTGGTCCCACTCCTGATGGCTGCCGCAGAGCACCAGTGACCTGTGAAATTTCCCAGAAAGAACTTTTAATGGGACCTGAGCTAAGAACTGGGGGATAGGTGCCAAGCTGAAATTATTTAGGACAGCACGAACATGAGTGTAAGAGGCACATCTTAAGCTGATTCTGTCTGACAAATGTGGTTAAGTTGATACTGGACAAATGGCTCAGCTCTCATTTAAGTGAAGCCTGGGGGACACACAGATGGTCTCTCCTGGACGTGGCTACAGCAGGAGTTGGCTGAAGACCAGCAGCTGGCTGGTAGTCCCCCACCACACGTCTGGCAGGAGGGACAGAGAGAACATTCACTGCACTAGAGCAGACTCAGCTAATTTAGACAAAAACAAAGGTGGTTTGAGCTAACCTGGCCGACTTGGCAGTGAGGTGGATTAAGAACACCCAGAAGACCCCTTCTGCCAGCCCTGTTGGGGATATAACCTTTGCTGGTTATATTTTCTACTTCCAAAAAGTCATGTATCCATGCCTCTGGAATTGCTTTCTCTCTTTCCCTCCATCACAAGTCTAGACAAAACCACATTAAGATCCTTCTTTGACTATACATGTACAGGTGTAAGGGGTTAGCAGTTACTAAAAAGTTTTCTGGATACAGGAAAAAATGAGCTCTTTGTCTCCAAGGTGTGTTCACTGAATAGAGTTCAAGAGCAAAAACCAGAACTGAACTAAAAAAGCTTCATGCTCAGGATCAAAAAAAAAAAAAAAAAAAAAAAAAAAAAAAAAAAAAAAAAAAAATTCCTACCAAAATAGGCAGAAAAGAGTTTAAGGTGAGATGGGATACTTTTTAAACCTTCACTTCACAAAAAGAAAGTGTGTGACATACTTTTTCATGACTTTTTCTCTCCAGGGTCCCCTGAGCCCAGACCACCTCCAGACCGCAGAAGCAGCACGGCCATCCATCGTGCCTGGGGCTGGACACGCAGCTGTATCACGGTGGGACTGCCGGCGCAGAAGCACTTCCCACGCTCCCGTCTCCACCCACATCTCTACAATACCGGATTCCTGGCACCAGTTGGGACAGCTCGGCAGTCAGTGCCTGCCTTCATTCATAAAAATGAGACCACACTGATGAAAGCCACAGGCTCTAGTGCACCCGGCAATAAATGTCAGTGACATCTCCCAGTCAAACATTTACTTCCACAGCCGCCCCTACACGGGAAGCCTGGAGGTCACATCTGGACAATGAAGTCAGGGCGAGTTGCATGCGTGGACCAGTGACAGTGCTTAAACTTCTCCCAGATTTTGGATTCAATCCACAGAGTTCATTAGCAAACAAGACAGACAGGAATGTATGTCTTAAAGCAGACCAGGAGATGTAATTAACAAGGCTTAATTTTCATGAATAATGTATTAGGCTTGTAACGTACAAGAATGAAAAGGTAACTCAAAGGGTCTGGTCTTGCTCTAATCATGTTCAGCAGAAGGAGGAGTGGATCCAGGCCACAAGTGAGCTGCAATTTCTTCATATCTAAGAGGGATATATGTTCATTTCAACAGTTTGATTTCTTACAAAAAGACCACAATAACGTAGGCAGGAGAAAACAAATCACTTTTTGGAAAGCCCCTTTCAGAAGTCTCTTTTAGCTCCTAATGTATATGAACATGGAATCGGAAAAGGACCTCTTGGGATATTAAATCCAGGCCCCTGTTATTAAAGGCAACATGTCACTTCCAGCAAAAAGAAAGGTTAATGTTATGCCAACGAGCTGGAAGGAAATCCAAATTTCTAATGCAAGAGAATGAGGGGAAAAGCTAAACAAAAGTGAATGCATGAGACCATATCACTATATCAGAGCCGTATTCTAAACACATGGGCTGTTGGTCCATCGAAGAGGAGATAAGAGGCAGAATAATTAAGAGTCCAGCTTCTTTCTGCCAATAGGGACCTGCAGACAACTGAGAAAAGAAACACCTCAGTACAGTTCGGCCCTGGGACAGGGGAGGAAGGTGAGCTCCCGGCAGGCACAGCCCTCTCCCTGGATAGCGTGAGGCCACCTGAGATCATGGTTGCCTCAAGTTCAAAGGCTCATGAAAGGGGCAAGTGGCCCCCGGCATTAGCAGCAGTCTGGTTTCTTCAGGGTATGATGCTGAAAAGACAGAAGGCAGCTGTAGAAAAGCATGTGCCCACTCTAAGTCTTTCAGCAACCACAAAAATCTCTGGATAATTTAAGGGACACTTCTGGTTTTGCCAGAAGCCATTAAATCCCACCTCTTACCCACAAACTCGGGGAAGAAACTCCCAGGCATGGAAAAATTCCCAAAGAACAGTTTGAAAGAGAAGACCAACATTGTAAACATCTGTCATCTCCCGGAATAAAGGAAAGAAGGCAGCTGTGAAAGACACGGTTGGCAGTAGGCTTCCTTTGGTTTACACGGGATGCAAAATCTAAGGGTACAAAGATGACAAGGAAGGACAACCAAGGTATCTTACATACCCAGCGGTCTCCATGCAAGCTGTGAGAATTGGGAGCAGATACCAGAGACTATAGCAATGAGAGCCATAGAAGTTCTTAGAGGTTCCAACACACACAGAAAAGGCACAAAAAGCATAATTTTGAACACAAAGTGAAAGCAGACCACAGCCTGGAGGTGGGATGTAACTACTGTCTGCTCCTGAGAATTCAGAGGAACAGACATACACCGGGCTGGAGCGGTTCTGCCAGCATGGAAACGCCCCAGCACTGTCCCTCCTGTTGTTGAGGAACTGTCCAGCAAAACAAAATATTTCCAAAAAGTGTAACAACAGGGCTATAATGGAATATAATGTAATAATGTGTATACGTGTAATAACCAACCACAGAGATGGCAGTTGAGAATACGCCATCTCCTCGCTGGGCTGCTGCTCTATAGCAATCTACCACCAGAGCCAAAAACCAGCCTGGGATGTCTGGTGAGCTTCATCTTGCGCGTATGCAGGAGTGAAGCTACGCTGATGAGCACTTCGGTGCAGACTCCTGTGTGCTCACGGGCCTCTACCAGTGAGTGAACAGATCCTCAGCTATGCTCACCCAACCAGCCCTCAGGTACGTGGGTCGTTGCTCTCCATGCCTGAGCAGGACAAAAAGCACTGATGGCACTGGAATGTCACCTTTAATGCCACCAAGCACTGTGGGGCTCGCTGCCCATCATTGCCCCTGAAAGGCTACCTACCATATAGTGCACCAAATTGAATAAAGATGGCTTCTTCCAGCTTCAAGCAGACCAGATCTAAATTTAGAAGTATATATAATGCCACATTATGCCCTAATGCAACTGAAAAGGTGCTAAAGTGGATGGACAGATGGATGGAAGGAGAAGAATGAGAGATCTCTCCAATCACGGAAACTGATTTGAATTGAAAACGTTTTTCCCGGTATTTAAATACACTGCGAGGCTAGAGTTTACCTATTATTTCTCCCAGTATAGCTTTCAAGGCAGCTTACTGCAGCATGCCCAGAGCAGCAGTCCCACAGAAGTGGAATCCCTGAGGAGTTACCAGGGCTGAAGGCCTCAGCTGCTTTGCCATCGGTTTCTTGCCTTTACTGGAGAAGGTAAAGCTCCAGCCACCACACTGAATGCCATAAATCCTGCTCAGAGCCTTGCCCGTGAGAGGGAATACAATTAAAATAACAGGGCTGTTGAAGGATAAGGCAGCACTACAAAAGGTTTGCCAACACAGTAATGCCAATTAAGGGTGTGACTTTGGGGTGATATTTTTACACCACCACCAGCCCTATTAATGCTGGTGTAACTGACTTCAAAGTGATTTTGAAAGTCTCCATTTGGGAAAAGAAACAGTTAAAAGACCCTTTTTTCGCCCCTGTAGGCCCCATTCTGCCATTAGGGGAAAACCTTTCATATTATAAAGTTTCATCTGTTCCACTAATAAGGGTGTTTTGTGTCCAGAAAGCTGTACCTTTCTCACATCATTTTATACCCATTAACCACGTACCATAAAATGTAGCTTTTCTTGTTAAATCCCAGTCAAATCGAGTTATAAGTAAAGCCATGTTTATAGGATGTGCCCATAGCCTCCCTCTGCAACTAAAAGGACAAGGATACCTAAAACAAAGATGTTCCACGAGGAGGAGCAGGAAAGGAGAGGATTCAGGTGTGGATGGTCTGTTAGAAAACCATAGGAACAGATACAGTCTCAAGTACCACCTCTCTACTCATCACCTACGGGTGCAAAGAAACAAAACTCAGTACTAATATATCTCAGCAATAACAAGACCTTTTCCTTCAGGCTTGGAGAAAAAGCATGGCACCAGTAAACTCGAAGGACCTCCCTTGCAGGTGGTACAGACCATGCGCCCAACCCCACCTCCTCTGGCCCTGCTCCCCGCGGGTGGCTCAGCTCTGGGCGGACCGACTGGCTCCAGCACAAGCCTTTGAGTGACAAGAGGAAGAGATAAGGTTAGGGGAGGTGTGGGGGCAGAGAACAGGCTGGCTCTCACGCAAGCCCCCAGCACGCCGTGAGCGTTTCTGCTTCCAGGGGCTGATTTCTCCACCGATCCTGCAAGCCTGGTCCCCCAAATCTCCCCAACACAGCCCCCTGCCAGGGCAGCAGCCACTGAGTGTTCGCACCCAGCACCGCTCACTCCAAGAATCCATGCAGACCAGCAAAAACAGGCAGAAAGCGTTTCTCTTGGTAATCCCACGTACTTTCTCCTCTTCCTTTCAAACTTCCCGTTGGTTTTCGTTAAGCTCACATGAGGCGAGCAAGCCTGCACAACTTGGAGAACGCATTTATGGAACAATTTTGCCAGATTTCCCCCCACCTCCAAATGACATTTGATTTGCAAACACTCCCACCGAACCGCAGGCTGCATTCGCCTCCACCCAGGGAGTTGTTTTCAATAAAGCAACAGCTCTGAAACATCTACAGCAACTTTTTTTTTCTTTGACAATTTGCCACTTTCAGAACGCCAACAAAAAAATTAAAAAGAAAAGGAGAAAGAGAAAACAGCGTAAGGAACCGTTTGCCTATTTGTCCCAGGAGCCGGGAAAGGGCTTTGGATCGCGTCCCCCGCACCGAGAGGCTGCAGCCGCCTCCGCTCCGCCCGGACCGGCACCGGGACCGACGGGCGTCCCGGGACCTCCCGCTGCGCTCCGCGGGGCCGGCTCGGCGCTGCGCCTCCGGGGAGCGGGGCGCCGGGGGCTGATCCGCGCCCGCGCTGCCCCGCCGCTCCGCCACCGCTCGCACTTACCGCCCCGCTCCGCGCCGCGCTGCTCCGCTCCGCGGGGGAAGGGGCAAGGGGACCCCGGGAGCCAGAGGGAGGGGCCGGAAAGCTGCGGCGGGGCTGACCGGCGGCGCGGGGTGTTTGGCTAACCTGACACCGCGGGCTGCCGCCGCACCGCGCTCCGCTCCGCACCGCGGCTGCCCGGCCTCAGCGCGGGCCGGCCGGGAGGCGAGTGCCCGCCGCCCCGGGGAGCCCGCGGAGCCGGGCTGGACACGGAGAAACAATGAGATCGGCTGTTCTGTAAGGCTCACGTGGGGGAGAAAAGTCCGCATCCTAGTTCCTGGGGGTTCCAATTAAAAAGGAAAAAGTGAGGGGGTGAAAGCCGTGCCCCACGCCTGCCGTGGGGCAGAGGTGCCTCACCGCCTGGGTTTGCCCAGGTTAAGCCCCCTCAGTCAATCAAAGGTGGCTTCGAAATTGTGCTAAGAAGCGCTTTTAATTTTCTTTCCATCCCACTGCTGCTTACTGAGATCTAAGTGGCCCCAAACTTACCTTGCCGTAAGCCACCACGGAAGCATATGGTGACTTTGATCCTAATCTTTACATCAAGAGGGTCCAGTTGCTACATTTATATGACAATAGAGACTGTTTATAGAAAGCCATCCTGGTATAAATTAGAGACAAGTCCCTGGGAAGAACAAAGTCACTGCAGCACTATGTCATCGAGAAAACATCCCTCAGAGGGTCTTAAGAATAACCCGGGGTGCCTTCTCCCCGCCAGGCAGCAGGGACATGCCTGCAAGCGCCTCCAGCGCCCTGGCTCAGTCAGAGGGAGCCGGTCTTGCCCTGGATGCGGAGCTCTGGGACATCCCTTGGGGCACCAGGCTCAGCTCCCCTCTGCATTTCTGCCCCTTCAGCACAAGCTGTTTCCAGCCCTCACCCTGGCTGTAGGGCCAGCCCCAAACCTCTGCAACAAGCCCCGGGGCAGGCGGTGAAGGGAGACCCAGCTGGGCTGTTTTCACCCTGCCAAGCTCCTCCATCTCCTTGGGCATTCAGTTACGGGTGGAGAAGACCGACCAAACCCCCGGCTGATGGATGTAGCAGAGCCATCATGGTCTGGCTGCTGGCTTTGCCTTTCCCAGCAACCACGGGACGGAGCACCATTTACTGCTGCATTCAGAGGTGGTGGCTCCCCACAGCGCCTGGTCACCTTCTATCACTGCCACCCTGGGGGAGAGGTTCCTCGTCACACCCTCCTCCTCCTGCGCTCTTCTCTCCTCCTCGTCGCAAACGCAGCTCAGCCCAGTCCATGACAGTAAAAATGCAACATTATCAGAGAAACTTTTGGGCTGCCTCTGACTTTCAGCAGCTTCCATTCACAGACAAGTTTGAAATCTGCACAGACACAATGTGCGTACAATTACGGAGAAGTAGCAGGGTAAGAATTTCCATTTCTGAATAATATGGTATCCTGTCTCTGACACAGCCAAAGCTTGGGAAAGTGGGACTGTCTTATTGTGTGATGTTGCAGTGCATGTGGGGAAGGGGTTTGCTGCCGATCGCTGCTGGACACCCGCAGGGCTAGACCAATTATACAAAATTATTGTGTAACTTTATCCAGAGAGAAGAATGCTATTTACTTTGTGAGGAAACAATCAACCCTCCAAAATTGATCCTACACAGTCTTGAATTCCATTGGAAGGAAAAAAGAAAGCATAGAGAGAGCGGAGGACTCTGATTTCTCTCTACTTCTGCAAACATGCGATGTGAGCGCTGCTGCTCTGATACAGTCTACTGGAATCATCTAGTGACAGCCCATGAGTGCCACTTGCTGTCACCCAGCTGCGCCATGAGCAGATGGGAAGCAACAGAGCCAGCGGTAACGCTTCATCTGGGCTTTGCACGTTAGGTTTGTGGCTGAGCTGGGAGTGAGCCCCTGTCTGCCAGCTCCACACCCTGGGCTCCGAGTCACGCGTGTTTGAGGAATACCAGGAGAGACCACGGGAGTCAACCCCAGGACTGCAATAAAACTAAAAACAGGAATTACAGGAGACTCCCAAAATCACTCCAGCAGTTTCTGCTGTTGAAGCCATGATGGCCTCAGCAAGGAAAAGTCTGTAGGTAGGGGTATAATCTCTCATCAGACCAATTGATGCACATGGAAAACACTTAAGAAGCTTTCAAGCACACAGATCCATCCTCAGATCTAGGAGGGGGACGCAAGCTGCACCCCTCATTCTGTTAGATCTTCAACTTGAGGTTTCCTCTCCCTGAAACATCCATTGACTGTTATCACCATTTTTGCTCCACCAACACAACCAACACAGGCAGAGGCAGCAGAAGATCCTGACAACCAGGCACATTAAAGACAGAAGTTAAAAATCCTTGTCACCACTTGTACAATAGCATTTCCAATGCCCTTGCTATGCCCAGAGCTGAATGTGTAGCAACGGTGGGCTTCAGGAGGAAACAACCACGGACTTGGTGTTTGTTGGTGCACATTTGGACGGGGAAAGCTGGGGGGAAGTCCTGCACAGGGGGCTCAGTCTTGTGTCCAGCAGCTGAGGATTGAGCTGAAGGAGAGCAGCGGCACTGTCAGCGTGGATAACTGTGACACAGACTGTACTCTACTCTGCCAACGATTTCCTGGCATATCACCAGGACAAATCAATTCATCCCTCTACATATCATTGTAAAACAGCAATAACCGATACAACACACCCCCAGAGGACTGTAGAGGGTAGAAACTCCTCAGCACAGCAGAGCGAAATGGCTGTTAAGAACCTGCCAGCTCAGCTCTGCTATACCTCACCACAACACTACTCACCTGGGTAATCCCAGGAAGTCCTAAACCTAAATGGAAAGTTGGGAGTCCTCAGGCACTGCTTTCACTCAGTTTGCCTGAGTAAAAATATGGCTCAGAAATAGAGTAACTTTTTTAACATTATAAGATCCCTTAAAATATTTGGCTTTGGCTTCAAGTGATACTGAAGAACTAATACATCTAGGATTTCATGAATTGAAGCTAAATGGAAATATCCGTCAAGTCTGAATGAAAGAAAACTGACAAAAAACCATTGTTTGGGGACTGAAAGGGTAAGGCAGGCTGTGTGAATCCACACAAGATGCAGAGCAGCCATCGTTACTGGTGGGATTAGCACATACCCACTCAGGAACTAGCTTTGGAAAGCAAAACCAACTCTTTGGAAGTCTGACTTAAAGAGGAAAAATGTTCCTTTGGACTTTCATTCAGCCATTTTTGGCATCTCAAACACTCCTGAAACTCTGAGCTCTGCACTGGGCATCCAAGGGGAGAGGGGTAGCACTGCCTCCTTCCAAGAGACAGGCAGGAAACCTGGACACATAGAGAAGCCTCTGCACATGGTGTAGTTAGTCCTAGAGAACCTGGCCCGCTTAGAAGCAACTGGAGCTTTTCCAAATAAAAGCCCCAAAGAAGAGGAACCACATGAGGGGAGAGAAAATGGGACACTTCAGAACTGCAGAGCTAACACAAAAAAAGTCTTTAGCATTTAGCAACAATTTCCTAATTGCAGGCCGGTGGGAACCACACCACCAGCATCCTCTACCCCTTTTTTTCCTGCCACTGTAAATTGTAGGAACTCTTTTGCCACATCTGTTCCGTGACTCTCTCTTCCACATGGCTATGGCATTCCCACTTTAAAGCAGTGCTACTCTGGTTGAATAACCACGGAGCAGGGCTGAACAATTGTCAAGCGTGGGCAGACTCAGACTGAAATATTTTCTCACATGTCCTCATGCAACCACAGTTTTTCAGAGTTTGGGAAGATGTCACAAAGCAACAGAAAACAATGCCTACTTGGCCAAAGTCAGGCCATTCAACAGCGTGCCTTTTATTGCAGTGTACAGCTGAGAAACACAAGAAACATATAGCTCACGCAGGAGAAGCTTTTAGCAGACGTTGCTGCTTTGAAATACCAGAGAGTCAATATTCTAACACGTTTCAAACAAGAGAAAAATTGCACCATTTATAGGCTAGCCCACTCCAAGCAAATCAATTACAATATATGTCCACCCTGAACCCAGTGGAGAAAAGCTCATACTGTTCTGGAGGTTTCTGATCACCAGGACTCGCAAAGATTTGCCGTGACCTGCATGGTTGAACTCTTAACAGTGGAAAGTTAAAGAAACAGCTTTACAAGAGAAGATTCCTGCGGTGCTGGATGAATGCAGTGTGAAAATTACCTACTTGGGCAGTTTAGGAGGAGAACAGCATCGCCCTTTCTTTATCATCAGCCAGTTTTTCTGCAGGTATTTGGTCAAATTCAATACTCTGCTGTACCCATTCAGTGCCCTTGGGGGAAATAAAGTCGTACACGCGAAACAGAGTAAAGCGTAATTCTTTAAGCAAGGAGCAAGCGTGCCCTACAGTGACTTGCTGTTAATTTAATGTACTGACAAATCAAGAGCACTTATAAGCAGCATTTGATAAGGTATTCTCTCAGATTCCGATATTTTACTGCAAGTGTCTGAGAAATGTACCCAAATCTAAGATCAAAGGGCTCCACGAGACAAATGGCAGGAAAATTATCTTCATCTTAGAACCTGACTTGAAATTATTCCTTGTTCTCAAACCTTTTCACCATCAATAAGCATGCAAAGGAAAGCATGGCTCTCAGAAATCAGCACTCTGATGCCAGCAAATGTCGCCTTGTCGAGGAACTTTTGGATTGGAAATGCTGCCAAGACAAATCCTCTGCTGAGGTGAGCTCTTCCTTTACTCCCTGCCATGGAAACAGGTACAACATGCCCTCTTCCAGGGCTTGTTACCTTCATTTCTGTCACACGTAAAGTTCCCAAGAAACCCCAGGGGAGCATGTCAGACGCACTTTAGTTTGGACTGATTTCTGATTATGCAGCAGTGGCTAATATCTGACATCCACCCAGGTGTGCAGTGAGCAGGCAGAGTTGCGTTTTTCCCCCGCCACCACTGTTGGCATCACCCAGTTCCTCCTGGCCATCCCAGTTCCTCTCACAGGATCTTCTGTACCTGAACATTTTGTGAGTAAGGAAGTTGAGGATGCAACTGAAACGAGTTTCTTTTTATCGTTTTCTTTTTTGAAAGAGTTCAGTATTGACCTTGAAAGTCTTCAAAAAGCAGACGAAGCTTTAGCTCGTTTTGTGGTGGACGAGCTGACTAATACAGGCTTTTAAAATGCACTTCAGATTTGCTGGGGCAAATTGCATGTAGGTTGTAAACAAAACAAAAACAAATATCCAAGATAAGAATGACCGCCAACATGCTGCATCATGTGAAGCTACCCTCCAAGAAATGCTTCGCGTTACAATTCTGAAACATGCTCTTAATTTAAAAAGGATAACAGTATTGAAATGTCATTTCAGCGGAACATTACAAATATTTAAGGTTGCCAATTAGGACCTAGAGCCCACGGGCTTGTTCTGTGTGGGCTCTTTTCATGTGAGTTTTTGCACCCACATACAGCTCCGCTAACGTCAGCAGGGTTCTCTGTGGGTGCAGAGATCTGTCAGCACTGCACCCAGCCTCGCTGGATATAGCAGGAGGCAGGACGGCAGGAGAGCAGCCAGTGTGAAAGCCAGGATGGCTACAGGTTGCAAGAAGAAAGTAAGCAAGGGTAAGTCTGGCAGCCAGACCCTGAGCAGGGCTGAAATGCCCTGTGAAGCTGTGCATGCTCTGCACTGCTGTGCTTCTAAGGAGCCTCTCCAGTTTGCAAAGCCTGGAGTCCTCTTACAGTTTTGTCCCATATTGGTGCATGGAACAAATTAATGTCACAAGACAGTCATTCAGCTGGAGAGCACTTACTGACAGGGCAAATAGGTGGCAGCGCCCAGAGCAATCAGAGCAAAAGAGGAATTACAGATTAGGGCATCTCCCAAAGGACACCAACTGAGCAACCGGCAGGCAGCAAAACCAGGAGAGGGACCGACAGCGAAGGAAGCAGAGGGCCCCTGTTTGGTGACACTGGACCATTGCTTCTCCAGGTCCAGGTCCAGTTAGGATCTGAGCACAGGGCACGGGCGCAAAGTGCTCTCAAGGGACAGGACTGACACTGCTCTGCAGCCTGAGCAGCAGCCCCACCAGCCCCACAGCAAGGAGGAAGGGCAGCAGCCACCTGCCAGGGAAGGAGAAGGGCTGAAGCTGGGAAGGCTGCAGCGGCATGCAGCCAGCCCCGGGCAGGGCGGTGGGGAGAACTTTAAGCTCTCTCTTAAGTTTCTGTGGGCTTTTTTTTTTTTTAATCCCTTGCCCTTTCAGTGCAAGTGAAGACTTGCCAGGCTTTTAACCTGAAGCAAATTGTATCTTCTGTCATTCCTTTACTTAGCTATTTAGTTTACATACCTCCCAACTGCTGAATTTTACCTGCTCATCTTTTACAGCCAGGAGCTTTTCCCTTTGTGCAAATATTTCTGCTCACAGCAGTGCGGTGGCTCATATATATATGGCCACCGTAAAATTAGTAGTTCTTCCATTTGCTTCCAAGATGAGCACGTATCCATCTCCTGCTGCAGTATCTTGTAGCCATCAGAAGGAGCTGCTCCTGCTGGAGTCAGCATCTTGTGCGTGCTGCCTGCATCCCCAAAAATGGCCTATGTGTGTTTGCCTCAGCATAGACAGCCCTGCAGGCAGATTCTTATGCACTCATATTTCTGCTCTTGTAAAACCTGGGGTTCAATCCCATGTCCACAACATTAGTTCTCTGTATGCTTTCTACACACACCAGCCTATGCAGGATACCCTTCTTTCCTTTCCAAACTATACGTTAATTTTGTAAAGGTTTCATTCTGGGCGTGAATGTTCCCATCTAGATTCCAATCTCAAGCTCGTCATCCCCATAACACACTCCATTACCAACCCAAAATGAGAAGATTGTGTCTTCATCCCTGAAATGAAGTACGATTTCCATCTGCATTTCACTGCATGGCAAGTACCATTTCCCAAGTTTCTGCTTTGCTATCTGGAGTTGCCCACTGCCTTTGCCCACTCCCCAAGTTACCAGAAAATTGCCGGAAACATACAGCCCTTCAAAACCAGGCAGAATCATAAATAAGAGTAGTTCTCTCTCATCTCTAGCACTCAACAAATGCAGAGGGAAACACTGTTTACACCTGCCGCAGTTCTCCACTCTGCACCAGTATCTCAAATCCCAGCAGCACTTCACATCGCCCTGTTAACGGAGGCTGCTGCTTTGTCTCATCTGCTCCAAATACTGGGCGTCACTCAGTCCTCTCACAGGACGCGCACCCAGGAGTCCGTTCTAACCAGCACCTGGATTTTTGTGAGGAGCCTGGTGTAACCCCAGCCACAGTGACACACGAGACTAAAGCAGAGATGGCCGCTCCTGATAAGAGGTTTCCAGCTCAGCCCGCACAGGCTGAGCTGGAAAATGGGTGCCAATGGGTGCGGGTCATTGGCAAGAACCTGTGCATTTGGGAGGTACAGCATGGGCTGCTTCGACAAAGCGTGTCAACCCGTTTAATTACTTGACATAGATCATTGTTTTCCTCTGGTGGATGGCTGAAATAAAAATGTTTGCATTAAGGCCAAGAATGCCGAGGCCAACCTCTAGTAACATCCTGCGTTCGTAATAAATACCTACGATACAAATAAACCACCCAAAATGGCTATCTCCCCAGATGTCACAAAGTTAACACGTACGCAAGTTGCTGTTTGACGCTGCCTGCTGTTCTGAAGAAGCATGACGGGCAATTCCTTGCTGTAATACCTTTCAGTAGCTATTACAAGCCATTATCACTAAAGTAACCAAGAAGCTGCCAGAGCTGTGACACGCTGCCTGGCTCTGCCCCCCAGTAACACACCAACACGGGGAGGGACACGGTACAGGCTACTGCTTTTACCACTCTGTCTCTTGATCCCACCAGGCGGTGGTGGCCACCAGCACAGAAAACTAATTTTCAATTTTTTGCCCCCAAAGCAACTCTCTAGTAAAAGCACCAGCCTCAGGCTTTCAGCACCTTTTCCACAGAAAACTAACCTTATGTTAAAATAAACCAATTGGGTTAGAAACTAACCTACTAGAAACTAACCTATTAGTATGGAATTGTCATTGCTGATTTCCTTGCTTGTTTTAAAATGCAAATGATCCAAAGAAACAAGTAAAATTGTGTTTTGACTGCTGTGGGGAAATGGGTGACTGTCACCAAGTGCTGGCAGACCATACTCTCCTCCAGCCAGGAACAAGGCCTCATATTAGAGGCTTCCCAAATTGGATAAGGCGTGGAGCTAATAAAAACTTGAATCAGCCTAGAGACCTGATGATTAAATCTTGGAAAGCTGAAGGCCATGTGAGCCGGTTAGTACTGCCTTCTACTGTGATGGATCTCTAACAGCATGTGAAAGTTATCATCTAGTGAGGCAAAACATCCCTGTTGTTGGGCAGCGCAGACACACAGCTAGCCAAGTTCTTAGCAAAACCATCTCAAGAGCCCCGCAGGGACTATTTGGAGATGTCATCCTGCGCAAATATACCTAGTTCACACAAAATCATCTCAGCTCAAAGTTAAAAAGTAGTCCCAATTTTACCTGCTCTGGAAAATCCAACTGAGATGCTCCTTTTCTTTTTATTCCACTGTAGCTGAAACTGCAGCTTTAGAGCTGGATCCCTGCAATAGGCATCCACACACAGCACATACTTCTTTGCTGAATTTATGGATGTTGTTGTGTAGGAAAGTAACAAGGCTGTAATGCTATGTGGCCCTGGTTAGTTCATCCTCAAAGGCCAACTCATGATTGCCTTGGACGTGGTTCTCGTGTTACTACTGAAGGGAATAGATGACCCTATAAAACAGACAGCAGCAACGCCCCTTTCACAGCTGTCTCCAGTTTCTCTCCTGAAATTTGGCTGGGTGTTTTCTTCTAGATTCAGAACACAGATGTAAACTATTTAGGGATATCCCTATATCCTTGTTTCTCCTTAACGATACCAGAGAGAATGAAAAATGTAGCCCATTAGTTTTATAACCATCAGAAAGAAAAAATAAATAAATAGAAAAAAATTCCCCTCTACAGTGAGGGTCTGACCTGCAGCAGCCTGGGCTGTTTTCTCCACATGTTAGTTTCTGGGGAAGTGTTGTTCTGAAGAAGTTTCCAGGCAGCGATGGGCAGATCCCCAGCTGCCCACAGATCCCACTCTGGTGGTCTCCAGTGTCAGCCATGATGAGCCTTTGCAGGGAATAGAAAGGGTTACGGAAAGAAGGTTGTGTTTTCTTGGTTTTGTTAGGATGAGATCTTTAAACTGGGATTACCAAGGCACTATGGCTGCTCATCAGAAAGGCCCCGCTTACCTGTGTTACCCGCTCACCTTCTGGACTTTTCTGAAATAGCTACAACTGGCCCATGCTTTGCCCTAGCACAGGGGAGAGGGAGAGGCAAAAATCTAGAGTCTGCACCTTGACCCTGTGCAAACTTCTGCCACCAAAGAAGGAAGGAGGATCCAAATTTTCCCCAATTTTAACATAAAGCAGGCGTTGGGGGGAGGAGAGGTGACTCTGCGTGGCTTCCAAAGGCCCCGTTCACATGGGGAGCAGGTGAGCCCTTGGAGAGACAGGGCTGCTCTTGCAGGAGTCCTTCTCTGTCCCCAGCACCTCGTGCGTGGCCAAACAGGGACTGGACTCCTTGCTGCAGTCCCACCTGCGCAGGTGGCAAACCTGGGGGAGCAGGGGTGCCCACCGAGACAGGCCTCAGCTCTGGGTAAGAGAGCAGGGAACTAATTAACAAAGGGAAAACACGGGAGCACAGCTTATGGCCACCTGTGGAGGAGGGGAGTGTCTGCCAGAAGCCGGCAAGCCTCCGACCCCGAGGGAGAGTTTCAGACCAGGGAAAAAGGGACAAGCAGGGGAACAGTCTCCCAGGATGAATGAGTTGCACTTACAATTCCTGCTGTATAAAATAATACAAACAGCAGTGGGGAGAGCCGCAGCAGTCCTCCCCGCCTCCTGGCACTTACTGCTGGGTCAGAGTGACCTTATGCTTGTGCTGCGAGGAGGCTGGCAGGGGATGCAAAGTGTTTTACCTTCCCCCTCGGTCCTGCGGCCATTGGGCAGGTCCTGCACTTAGGTCCTGCACTTAGGGCAGCTGATGATTACCTGGTGTTTGCCATTAAGCCCTACCGCCTGCTGGCCTTCCCAGCACAGGATCTCGCCAGCTCTTTGGGCTGGCATTAGGCTCTTGTTCACTCAAGCGACCACAAGAACTTTGCCCAGGAGCAAGGCCACACTGGGTCAAATCAAAAGCACATCCAACCCAGTATCCCGTCTCCAGCAGACAAGAGGAGATGCCCACAAAGGCAACCACGTAGCACATTTCCACTAATATTCTCCCACCTTCTAACGACATTCATCTCAGAGGCCTCCTCAGCCAGAGCTGGTCCCTCTGTGTGGCAGCTTTCATGACCGTGTCCAGCCTCTTCTTGCAGATGGTAAAAGATCCCAAGGGATGACTGTCCCATGGGGCAGCTTCCCAAGTCTGCTCCCCTCCATGTGGCTGCTGCTCTGCCAGACCTTCCGAAGTTTCCCTACCAGAGCTCCCTGTTGCCTCTGCCCACCACGGCCCATGGAGATGCCGGCCATGACACACAGCCCCACGCGTTGCTCTCCACTTTTGAAACACCTTTGGAGCAGCAGAGCATCTGTTGCTTCTTATTGTTTCCACACAAAAAACTCCAACAACCCCTTTTCCTTGTTTCTCCCTGTACCGGGTGTCTGTGAGAGGGCGGTGGCGCTGCAGAGCCCTCTGTGAGGGAGCCCAGGGCTGCCCCGTACCAGACACAGCCGGTTCCAGCTGCTTCCGGCCGCCTCAGCCCCGCCCCTGCCTCAGCCCCGCCCCTGCCTCAGCCCCTCAGGGAAGCTGAGGCACCGCCAGGGAGAGGTGGTTAAGAAAGGTTAAAATGCCACACGGCCATGAGGAAAAAATCTGTTAGAAACAGCCCTGAGACACCCAGGAGAGACGAGCAGGAATGTGTTTTGGTTTTTTGTTTCTGATCATCTCTGTTTTAATCAGCGGTAAGTTAAATTCATTTCCCCAAGACTGCAGTGCTAATAGCCTCTGTAAGAGGAAGCACCAGTCACCTAGAACTAGGAAAAGATAATGAAGATTTCCCTCTTACGCGTTATCTCCATAAAGCAGCATAAAACACTATAGTTGGAAGTTATTGCCGTGAACAGAAAACCTCATGATGTTTGTGGCGAGAGAAGCTGCCGCTCTGCAGGATTTTGGATGAAGCCAACCCGATGGCGGGTGCCCCAGGAGCCTGCACCTCCGGCTCGCCTTTAGTCACACGGCTGTTGAATTTCACCCCGAGGTGGTGCCTGCGAGGTGTGGTTAATCCCTTATTTATCTTTCAGGGGAGCTGTGGTGTTTAATCAGAGCTTGGGAACAGCTCGGAGACCCTCCAGAACCAAACCCTGTGGCAGAGAAGGTCACGTTTCCATCCCTGCACCCAGGCATCGCCTCACATTTAGAAGTTTTCCAGCAGAACTTTAACAGTTTCCCCACGAGGTTCAGAAGGGCTAAATTAAAGCTTGCTGTTATTTCAGAAATGATTTTTTTTTTTTTATGAGACATATCTGTGCGCAAAGCACTTTGCGGAAAGTATGTGTGGGTTTGAGGAGTGGGAGAGAGCTGTGAATAGATTCGAGTTCTTCAGCAGTTACCAAAAGGCTGCTTGAGATGTAAATTCATCCTTAGCCCTTAGTACTGGGATCTTAAAAATGTGTGGAGGCCTGAGCTGATATTGTCTTTTTTATTTTGTGTAGACCTTTATCTTCAAATAATAAATCGATGCCTTGGCTTATGCAAGGCACTGCCGAAAAGGGAGAGAGAATGTCTTTTATCTCCTACACTGTTGTTATGTGGCATCAACACAGCATTTAATAAAAAGCATCTTGATGTAATAATAGTTTAAAGTTTGTTTTCCAAACAAAACTGTTGTTTGCCCATAGTAATGTAAATTTGCAGTTCTCCTTTACACTTCACAGATGACAAGAGAAAAAGATTTTAAGATCTCCCCAAAGGAGAGATTTAATTGTAAAACAAAGCACTAAGTATGACATTTAGCTGAGCTTGTAAAGGCTACAGTAATTAAAAGAGACCAAAACATATGGTGCACTTCATAAGGGTGGCTCATATGAACTCCCAAACTGAACCTTTTTGGTTACAGAGAAGAAACAGGAAAATACGGCTATTCTTCTCAATCTTGAATCATAAAAGAAGCCTTCGCTTTAGTCCTGGTGAATCAGGAGTGCCGCTCCCCTTTTAATTCAGTTAATCTGCAGGAGAATGATTTCCTTTCATCTGCTAAGCAAGATATGAGCTGGAGTTGTGATCTGTTAATGCATTTACAACATGATATGAGGGAAGGAAATTGTCATTAGTGGCTTGTAATAGCCTGTCAGCTGATGGCAGCGCATGATAGTGCCACCCTTCAGCGGGAGGAGAAGTGTCACATAATCAGCACTTACGTTACACTTCGGGCACCCTCTCTAATCACAAATGCTAGGTAAAATTTCAGAGATGTTACAGATGTAATGTGGACCATAAGAAAACCTTTGTCAGCAGGGTCTTTGACAGGCTGGAGATGCTGCAATGCAGCCAAATCCCCTAACAGCGGACCTGGAGATAAAAACAAAACAAAACCAAACCCACAACACCACGACACTTGTGGAATCAGATAACACACAGAAGCTGAATGCCAAATCCTTAGCTGGTATTTACTAGCACAGCTCTAGTACGTCTACACTCACTTTCTCCGTTCTGGGCTCAGTTCTCATTGTTTCGTAGTTTTTTAAGCTTTACCTTCCCACTTCAAGGTGCAGAGAACAAACTAAAAATTTGAGCTACCAATTTGAAACTGTGTATTGTGAAAATCTATGCTTGGTTAAAACCCGTACGTGTCTTTTGCAAACATTTACATCTTTTGCTGCTGGTGGGCATCGATGGGGTACGCACAGTTTGGACTGGTAAAGTGTCCTTTTTCTGTCAGTATGTCAGAAATCGCTGGCTATTTTAGCCTGCCATCTGAGAGAGCATTAGGAATTAAACTAAATGCAATGGATAGTCACGTTTTTTGGCTTTCAGGAAGATAGTCCAAAAGGAAGCCAGGCTGATAAGAACTGCGGCAGTGACAGCAGAAGCTCTGGCGATAGTGCGTTTTCCAGGGCATTTTGTGGGCGCTGTAAAGACAGTTCCAGCATGTTGGCTTGGTGTGTCACTGCGGCTGGGTAAAGAAATACGTGCATTTAATTATAGAATGTGTTGGGTTGGAAGGGACCTCTAAAGGCCACCTAGTCCAACCCCCTGTAGTCAGCAGGGACATCTTCAACTAGATCAGGTCGCTCAGAGCCTCATCCAGCCTGGCCTTGAATGTCTCCAGGGATGGGGCCTCCACCCCCTCTCTGGGCAACCTGGGCCAGGGGCTCACCACCCTCAGTGTAAAGAACTTCTTCCTCATGGGTCACCTAAACCCACCCTGCTCTAGTTTAAACCATTGCCCCTCGTCCTATCGCTACCTGCCCTTGCAAACAGCCCCTCCCCAGCTTTCCTGTAGGTCCCCTCCAGGGACTGGAAGGGGCTCTAAGGTCTCCCCGGAGCCTTCTCTTCTCCAGGCTGAACAACCCCAGTTCTCTCAGCCTGTCTTCATAGGAGAGGTGCTCTAGCCCTTGGATCATCTTCCGACTGCTAATCCAGTGATGCAAAGCAGAGCACTATGCTGATGAGTTATTGCAATGTGTCCTACCCACGGAAAGGGAAACCAGAGAAGGCGGGTAACCAGAAAAAGGGTGTATTTCTTCGTCCTGCTCCCTGAAGGGGAGGTCAGAAAAATAACAGTATCAGCAAAAGGCAAAAAAATATAAATGAAAAGACAAGCAGGTAAGAAAACACATGGGACTGCCATTGAGCCAAACATTACTTAGTATCACACGCTTGCCCTTATGACCCAGGCACGGGATACATGCCTGGTACATTACATATACATCGTGGTACATAAAGTGTGTCACAAGAAGCCTAGTTCCCAGCGTAATCCCCAGTATCCCTGGGGAAGATGGCATCCATTACACAAGCGTGCGAATATAGCATTGACCAAGAACCCTCTTAGCCCAGGCAGCCACCACCACGTAGAGCTGTGTCCCCAGTCTCCTTTTGAGTAGTCCCCAAATTCACAATTCAGCCGCATTGCTCTTAATCACAAACATCAGCGCCCAGGAGCGTACGCTGTAATAACCACACTCAGCATGACTGCAGACTCCATCCTCACATCTCAGCGGGCAGGAGGGCTGGTTCATCCACCACAAATTTAGCTGGTAGCTCTATCGATTCAAAGTGGCACCTTCAAAGGGCAGGAGAGGAATTTTGGCTTCTGGAGGGAAGCCTGAAACTCATAGTCTTCTGCCAGCGGTATTTATAAGACATGATTTGCCCAATGAAACGACGTCACTGGTTGAGAAAAATGGGCTAATCTGTCAGACATGCAAAGCAATAGATGGCAGTGACAGCAGCCACTAGAGGAGCATATGCACAGCAACAAGTAGCCCAACCCTGTAGCAAAGGACGGAAAATTCTTCCTGAGATATACCTTTCCTGTAAAAGTAACATCAAGCACATAAAAGCTGGTGGTTTGTTTTTCCTTTCATTTTTTGCTTCTTCTGTACAAGTAACATGGAAACAAAACAGAAGAAAGAGGATAATTTCTCTGGTATTAAAGTGCTTTCTGACTGCAACTGTTTCTGGATTCCCCAAACCCAACGTTTGCAGTTTCATCCCAGGAGAAAATCGCGTGGCTCGCATTTTTAGGAAAAAAATTCTCAGATGAATTTCTGCAGATTTGGATATAAATTACTTTCAGGCTCGGGTTCCATCACGATGCTAAGTCTTGTTTGTGACTCCCCAGCTGTCTGCAGACTGCAGTAATTGTAGCAGCCTGTAGGTATTCTCTCAAGTTGGGTTTGCTTCATTCATATGAGGATGAGCTTAAAGGCAAAAATATGTTCTCTTCCACCAGATGCCTTATTTAGAGGTGATTTACATACGGGGAAAAAAGTGTGAGAAATATCAATATTTGCATTTTAAACATGATTTCAGGATGTCTGTCGCGGTTCATTCATCTGCTTTTTGGCTCTTCAGTACATTTAGTTCACTTTTATTTGACTGCACAAGCATATGGGCCTCATTAGCTTAATGGCGAGCATATTTATTCTTCATCCTTGCTGGCACTTTCTAACTGCAGTGGGGGGGTTAGGTGAACTATGTTTGCATTCAAAATTGGCCATATCATAGCTAACCCGATTGCTAACTCATTAGTCCTGGGTAATACCCAAGGAAACTTTAGGAGACCATCATCTTGCTTTTCCTCTTTTCAGGTAAGCTGTGGTACCTCTCTGCTAAGCAGAGGCTTTGGAGAAGGCCATCGAGGACGGCTGGAAGTGTTTCCTGAAGCTGACTGAGGACTCATAGCCTCCAGGCACTCATGTTCTGAGCAAGCTGTCTTGGGTCCAATGCTGCCACATAGAAACCAAGTAAGAATATTCTTCCTGCAACCGGACAGTGAGATTACACGTCCTGCCAGAGCAACCACGCAAAATGCCAGAGAGGAGAAACACCTTCCAGAGGTGCTGGATGTCCCTAGCTTAACACAGGCGTCATTACGTGGGCTGGTCACTACCCTGGGTGATACTGGGGTGCCATCAATGCCCCCCTGGAGCCCCGGGTAACCTCCAGTGCAGAGACAGGGCAGTTGTTATGCAGGTCCAATGGCAACCTCTAGCTTTGGGTTCAGCTCCGTGACAGTTTTCCTTAGAAATCTCTCCAGGTTACCCAATCCCCTGTGTGAGTTCAACGGGACCGTGGCTTTAACTTAGATAGTGTTAGGATAGAAGATCTTTTACCTTTTCTCCTCCCTGAAGGAAAAGAGATATAGATATTGGCATACAAAATCATTAAATGACTAAGCCAACTCCTGGGACACAGAAAAAACCCTGCGTGTGCAGCTTCTGTGTTTAAGGGCCTCTGAGCCCCCCAGAGAGAAGGTGGGAAAGGAAGGAGTGCTGCTTGGAAAAGCTACTGAGAAAAAAGAAGTAGCTGTCTTTGCTAAGGAAATGCTACAACAGCCATTTAACACTCCGAGCTGAGCTCACATGTCTAGGAACTACGTGGGTAATTTACCACTTACCAACTATTAGTGTTGCATCGAGCCTAGCAGTTCATAACCACAGCCCTGCTAGATATTTGCAAAAACACTCCGAGCACATCTCATTTTTCACTCTAATCCAACTGATAAAAATAATAAAGCAGTTTTGACCTCCCTTGTGAGATGTTTACGTTACTGCTTCCGTTGCTATTTGTATTTCTCCTTTCGCCTGCCTTCCAGCACGGGCGATGACTGGCCGTTGCAGGATCCCAGGCTCCCTTCCAGCCGCAATCCCGCAGCGCTTGGTGCTCGCTGTCCTTCCCAGCTGCGTGATGGCTGGCTGCGGTTGGTGTCGCGCTTAGACTTTTCTGTTCTTCGTCGCGAGTCCCTGTGGTGGTAACAACTTGAAAGCATTAACACCCACCTGACATGCCAGAGACGAGAAAATTGTTGAAAAACACAGCGATTGAATTTCCTAGCTTACCAAGTGGTGTTGAACAGCCTTCCCCCCCTTCAAATTTCACACAGAAGCCTCTCACTTTATCTTTCTGTTGTTCCATGGATGCTGACAAGTTTTCAATGTGAAGTAGGTTGTAGCGATGGAGGGCTTGTTTCAAAGCTCCCATAACCCCCTGCCGTTGGGGCTTTCTAGCAGGGGCGCTGGAAAGACAGACAGTTTGGCTCACCTGCCCTCACTGTGCTGCCCAAAACTAACTCCCCAGAGCTCACCTGATCAAATTCCATCTTGTAGCCTGCCAAAAATATCTTCTACCTTTTACATTATGCACAAGAGCGTAATTTCTGTAAAGAACTACTTTGCATAATACAGAAAGAGAAATAACACATGAGAAAGATTAAAGAGAAAATTGGGTTTTTTTTCAAAGAACCACCAGCTTCCAAAAGCAGATATATTGTTTCCTTTCAAATTTCTGCATATAGCCATCAGGAATATCTAAAATAATAGCACTAAGATAGAAAAAAAGATTACAAAAAAAAAGCAGCCTCCAAGATAAAACTCTTCTGTATGCAAGAGCAAGTGAAGCTGATAAATTTTTACAAGGAAATTCATTCTGCTGCAGATGGAATGTCCCCGGGGCGCAGGGATTATATGGCTTACCCAACCTGTCCTATTCCTTGTTCCCTCCTGCTTCTGCATCTTCCAAACCAGAGGCCCCACCAGAGCTTGGGGAGTTCGAGTTAGCAGGAGTTTGCTCTGACCCCTGCTAAGCAGTCCCATGGAAACTAGGGGGGTGCTCAGAGACCAATTTCTATTTCGCTCAGGAAGATAATGCAGAATTCTGAGCATTTCTTTACAGGGATGTTTGGTTTTGCATAAATCAACGGTTACACCCTAAGTGGATCCCAGGGGCAGAAGTGCTTTACTCTTTGCATGGGACCAGAGGGAAGACAGGCAGCATCTAGCAAGCCCCGTGTCCCCTGGACCTCCTCCCAGCTTCCTGGGAATTGCATTATGGAAGGGACCTTAAAGCCCACCCACTGCCACCCCCTGCCCTGGGCAGGGACACCTCCCACCAGACCAGGTCGCTCCAAGCCCCGTCCAACCTGGCCTTGAACCCCTCCAGGGATGGGGCAGCCACAGCTTCTCTGGGCAACCTGGGCCAGGGGCTCACCACCCTCACAGCAAAGAATTTCTCCCTCAGATCTCATCTAAATCTTTATCTGATTTCCCCTAATTGGATGCATGGCTCTTGCCATTTTTGTAGCCTTCCGTGTCCAACTTGAGCTATAGTTTAAAAGGTGTCTACCTGCAAACCATCTAATAAAGGGCCATTAATGGAGAAAGCCATCAAGTATTACACTATTCTTACACTGAAATCTTAAAGAATGAGGCGGCTGTGGGAAACCACCTTGTCACCAAAAAAGTCACCCTGACAGCCAGGTCACCCCAGTGGAGGTTAAGAGCTCAGGAGCAATGGGATGGAGGGTTTGGAAAGTGGAAAAAAAAGGCAGAAGCAGCCTCTGGTCAACTGTTCCCACCAGCTCAGACCAAATCAAAAGGGCCAGCTGATGGAGCTGTCGGGTGTGGGGTGCCACCTCCTCCACTGCAAGCACAGATCTTCAGGGACCGTGGGAGGAGGCACGAGGCAGGGGGAACCCCTGCTGAGCTTAGACCAGCCACTGTCTGGGGTCCGTTCTTCTGCGATCTACCAATTCCACGCTCCATCTTAATAGACGACCTTAAAATGCAGGGGATAGCACTACCCGTCCAGAAAAATAACTTAATAAAGCAGTTGGTTGCTGACATGCTCCCAGCTTTTTCCAGTTAGGAAGCTTATGCACAACTATCAGTCTCACAGGAGCTGGGACACGAGCAATAAAACAGTAGGTAACATCATTTTGTACCAACGTAGAGAAGAGGGGAAACGAGGCTCACTTGAAATTCTGTTTGCGCTTCTGGCACGGCAGTAACGAATGCAGTGAAAATGCCAGGGCAGCTCTAAACCTGGAAAAGAGGAGAATGGCAGAAACTAAACAAAACAGAGCTAACGAATGCAGCTGCATCCCAATACCCAGTACTGAGGCTGCACTCGCTCCAAACTCAGGCTTGCAGGCAAAGTTAGTAGCAGGTTTTAGCTATACAAGGAATGCCGAATAGAGCATTAAATTGGTCTGCCGTGACAACAGAAAATCCTATGTAGGAGTTAAGCAACGTGAGCATTAACAATGAGACCCTGCAGTTCTGGGCTAGTAAAGCACGTACACGCCACAGCGTGTAACAGAAAATCCAAAGCTCTCAGCCTAAGCCCAACGAGTCTCTTCTACACCAAGTGTCCCACTTTGGTTTCCTACCTGCCCTTACACAGGGGATGTGCTCAGCCCATTCTGCGCATTTGGCATCATGGTTTAAACAAAGCAAGCTGTTTTCTATTTCTTTAACGGAATAGGGCCCAATATTAAGAAATGTTCCCTTAATATTTTGAGAATTAATGATGCATGAGTAATGCAGTAGTCTGATCCAAGAAATGTTCCAGTATACTTTCATATTATCAAGTTTTTCCAAACACCTAATTTCACTGAGTACCCACAGAATATTGGAAGTGACTAGTCACCATCTGAGGAAGCAGTGGCTGCGGTTTTAGAAGCCGAAGCAGCCGAGGCCGCTCCGGTCCCTGCCAGGCTCACCGAAGGCGCAGGGGAGGGGATCGCGAACAGGCATCTGTAACGCGTGCACTCGCTCGCTGGAGGCCGTGCAGCTTCTCAAGCTCACTTGAACCAGTTATTTCCATTAATTTAGAATTTGCAAAGAAACTTTCCCAACGCCGTCGGACAGAAAGCTGTAGACGGGCATATTCACACCGTTTCTGCAGCAGTATCCACAGGCACCAGCTGACCGTACAGCGCAGCTCTTCCTCCGCTGCCTGAGAAGTTACAGTCCTCCTTCCTTCTGCGTTGTCAAACCACAGGATTTCTTTTAACTAAAAGCCTCCTCCTAATCGGCATTTTTTTTTTTTTTTTGGACTTGCAGGGTTTTTGGAACTCAGAAGATCATATGGGGTTACTTAATGAATTCCATGTTCTGTCTTGCTTCTGCTGGTTGATTTTTTTAAAAGATAACGTTCATTAGCCTGCCTCACTCAATAGTGTTTGTCAGCTGTGCGATACCTCTCACCAAGATGTTAACGCGGTTGTATTACAATATATGCAATTTCCATAAAGCCTGAAGTTCCTTACCAGAAGAACGGCAGCAGATACTTGACTTTCGGAGCCTGACGGGCTTGCTTTGCTGAAGTAACCAGGAAAAAGCAGTATTACTTAGCGGAGTTACCAGACAGATGGTCGGTAACTGAACCCTCTCCAGTGTAGCTGCATTTCTCTTTCCCTTCACAACCATTACTGGCAGTCGAGGACCCAGCGCTGTCTGCACGAACTTGGATGCATATTTTCAAAAGAATGGACAGATTTGGGCCTTTTCGAAAGTATTAGCGATTTTCTGAGCAGTTTTTCATGCAATACTTCAAACCGATCTACCTGACAGTGCCCGGTAGCGGCAGACACGTAAGATGGGGTTGCCCAGCCCCCCGGTTTCACAGGGACAGTCGCCCGCCGAGCGCCCCACCGAGGCCCTTTCTCCTGCTCTTCGGTTCAGCTCTGAACTCCTGCTAGTGACCTCTTTTTTCCAGGGCGATTCCGCCCCACAGTTTGGGAAGCTGGCCTAGTGGGGTTTCATAATGATCTGGAAATCCATGGGAAATGACAATGTGTGCACAGTTCACAGGGTGGGGTTTTTTTTTTCCCTTTTTTTTTCTTTTTTTTTTCTTTTTTTTTTTTTTTTTTTTTTTTAAATTATTGCTAAGACTACAAAACCAAATCTGGGATCTGCAAGGCAAGCTGGATTCCTTCCTTGTCATACCCTAGCAATAAAGATACATAGAAAAAACTCGCTTAACCTTTCTGCCTAAGGAAAACCATGCAGAGCTCTGTCTCCTGAAGGTCTTTGTGCTCAGAAGCTGGGAGGAAGGAGAGGGCAGGGCAACCAGCGCTGGCTGAGATTGTACCTTCACTGAATTTGCACCTTCGAAAACTAGGCTTTAGATAATGCGAAATAATTTTTTAATACGTTTTCTTCAGCAATGAAAACCAAAAAACTATTTCTAGCGAAAATTCAGGTGATTATTAGATTTTAAGAGTCACTGTTAGATTCTCCACAGTTATTTAAATTGACTGGATAAAAAGCAAAAGCTTTAACAGAGAAAAATCAGAGGCTTCCTTCAGTTCTGTCATTTCCCTGCTTTGGTCACAATCTCACTTTCCATCCAGCCTTTGCACCACTCCCCAAGGATTTTATCTGTCTCTGGCTGATTTGAATTTTTTTTTTCTTTTCCTTTCTCTATTTCTACGCAAGTTCCCATAGTAAGTCTCTCGGCCGTTTATCACCCTGAGCCTCAGCCCTCTCCTCTCGGCCCTCCAGGCTGTCTCCACCTGATTGCAAGGCATTTAATACAGATAATCCTCTTTCAAATCCTTACTATTTAACGAAGGTAAATGCTATGGCTCTGCTACCACCTGCCCTATTCCAACTGTCAGAGCAGTAAATAATAGGCAAATACTTTGCCTGGCAGTCCTGGTTGCAGTAGGAACATTGTTTTGCAAACTGAATTTAATGTCCAGAGCAATGGACTTTTTATAATGCAATACAAAGTATACAGGAAGGTATGCTCAGTTTTCTGTACCTAGTATGGAAAGAAAATTCCTGTAGAACCCATAAAAATATTAAGTTGGTCTATCAGTTGGTGGCATCGCTCTTGTAAGATGAGGGACATGCTGGTAGCTGCAGTTTGAGCATATATGTCTAAAAATCGTACCTCCTTATATTCATGAATAAGGAGATGAGACTACTTGAATAGATCCCTGAAGTGCAAAACAGAATTACCCCTTCCTTGTTGTAAGACAAAGATGACAAATCAGTAAACAGTTGTATTTTAAAGAGGTGTGCCAAAAAAATGCTGAAGCTGCTGTTGTGACCTTGACAGACGGGCACAACCATTTCAAAATTTCCCATAAATCCTTATGCGGCGTGAAAAATATATGTGGTTTATTCTGCTCCTGCAGAGCTGAACGAAAAATTGCTCCATCTTGATCCCAGAGCAGCTTGCCACGCTGTTGTGCAATGGAAGGACATTTCAGCACAGCATAAACTTGGAACTGGATTTCAAAAATGTCGGGCTTCTTCCCTTCGGGGTTACACTGCTGTTATGCAACGAAGAACGGTCTCTGCTGGTACCAAAGCCCTGTTGGCTTCACAGCCCGGAGACCTTTGCACGGGGAAGATGTGATGCCGTGTTTGTTGTATCGCACATGCACGCTCACCCCCTTTACCTTTCACTTGGAAGTGAGGAGCAATTCTTGGGAGTCTCGTTAAGCGGGAACTTGGCACGGAGACATGGATGATCATGCTACAGAACTGCTCTCTGTGTACATAAATAACTAGCAGTCAGAGGTGCCCCATTTCTGCAGGGCAGTTCAGCACACGCAGCCCTCCACATCTGCTCCCGATGTCAGTGCAGAGCCCCTCCTGCTCCTGCTGGCAGTGAGATTCCAAAGGCGCAATCCTCCTCTCTCCCACATTACTGTAAGAATATTTTCTGCATTACTGTACATACCAGTGGGTTTTCCCAAGAGGCACTAGTGGCCTTCTTGTCTATCCTTTGGTCTGACCAGTTACAAAGAGTCAAAAGGACAGAGTTGAAGGCAGTTTAGCAAACAAATTCACAACTCATAATAATAATAAAAAATTAATTCCTCCATATAAGGTGTTTATTGACAGTTGTATTTGACCAGAATACTCACAGCTTCAATTGTGTCCAAGGCTAGCAGGTCTAGTTCCCATTTCCAAGTAACCAGCTCTCTGCAAGACCTCCGAAATCAGGCATCTGCTTGGAGCACAGTAGAGAGGAGGTTTTTTGTAAGGCAAAGAACAAGTTAGTGGCAGTTGGTTCAATAATCTCCTTCCCAGAGCTGCCTCCTGCAACCTCATCCCAGCACCGTAACACTGGCCGTGTTCTTCTCCCGACATTTCTCCGCATAGCTGAGAGGTGCTGCTCCAGGACCCCTTCCAGTCCCCCGGGAGAGTTCAGTTTCTCCCTTCCTCCACGCAATCCCTCTCCCCCTCCTTTTGTGCCCCTTACCTTAGTCTCTCTGCTGCCCTCAAAGGAAGTACAAACGGAGCTGGCCCACAGCGGCTGGCTGGGCTGGTAGCTGTCTGCGGGCACCCAGAGCGGGAGCAGTCCCTTTCACCCGGGTGGGCTGGGGGGACCTCATTAGACCTGCAGCCTCTCAGCCTTCATTTCGTACCTACCTTTCCTCACGGCTCTGCTCCTTAGAGAAATACCGCCAGAACAAGCACTTTTTCGGCGTGCTTTGGGCACACGGGGCATTTGGCCCTACGCCTCCCTGCAAACCCCAGGCACGCTCACCTTCCCATGCTTTTCTTGCTGCAGGTTGACTGTGTGGCAGCTGTTCTTGCAAGCTGGCCTCCACCCTGGGCAATACGGGGAGGATGTGGCCACCACCGTCACCGCCGGCAGCTGAAGGAGCCTACGGCTGTATACATTATGGGTGTCTCCTTATGGTTCAAGCAGCCAGAGGAAATGTTTTGTGGCTGCAAAAGATTTAATACAAGTTGGCTGAGGGTCTTTGGGCTTGGCTTTGCTTATTTCTTCATGTGGTATACGGAGGAGTATGATGTCTGGGGGAAGGAGGTGGCTACAGAAAATGTTTTATCGTACAGCTGGTTCTGGAGCCACATCGGTTTCTGGAGGTGGGAGAAAGCTGAGGCTTCGCATACGGCGTGCTCTGAAATTCTTCTTTATCACATTCCCGTTCCCCACTAACAACAGAGGCATTTCTGACACAGCAGCGGCCAACTGGCAGGCGCACGCAGAGATGAAAGGCTTTCCTGCGGCTCCGTGGCTCTCCAGTGGATCGCTCTCCGCAGGTCAGGCCAGTGCTTTGTGCTGTGAATTGTGTGACCCTCATGAACCTGCTGAATCAGGACCAAAAAAATCTTTGTCCCATCCTTGCATCTGCAAAGTCTACAAAGAGCAAAGCTATTTTTCGTTAATTGCCAACTATTCCTCTTGGCAAACTAGTTTTCCTCCCACTTTTATTCACTTTGAAAAAATTAGCAAGAGCCCATTTACTCCAACACTACAATGGGGCTGATAGCGTATCCCTAGCTTCTCTTCCAAATTCCCATGGTAGCTATCAAATGTTGGCATGTCACAACTAATCCAGCATATCATCTACTTGAAATCTGAGATAACTACATTTTTAAAGATACCATTTAAGCGATGCTTAGCAGTCAGTCAAAAACAATACCGTGCCTCAGAGAGCAAGCTGCAAGCCCAGTTGTAACCAGTCACGTTGAGGAAAAGCAGTCAAACCCGTCTCTCCCTCATAGCAAGAAGAGACCGTTTCTGTGATGACAGCACAGCTGTCGTCGGGGGCGGGGGGGGAACGGGACAGGATTTTGGAAGCTGGCTTTAGTTAGCCACGTTTGCACCTGGGGCTTTGCAGGTCACCCGGCTCTGGGGCAGCCATATGTCATGGACGCTCCTGACCTGAGGCTGCTGCAGCCTCCTGCATCACCAGCCTCAAACTCCCGTGGCTTCCGAGCCTGTTTTCCACCAGCCAGGACTGGACGGACAGGAAACCTACAACCGAGAAACACGGGGACTGTGTTTCCATGGGAGCCCAATCCTGGTGCCCGCATCTTCCTTCACAGTTTGAAATATTAAATGCTCTGGGCGTCTCTGGTATTTTCCTGCCAATGCAGAAATAGAAAAAAATTCTGCTAATTGCTCTAAACCAGAATGTAGAGCTCTGCAGCCTCCCCAGCAGGGAAAGCGCTGACTTCTGATCAGTTTTAGTCACAGCCCGATCCGTCAGTCTGTGAATATGCTTCTGATACAAAATGTAAATTTCCTTTTTCCTTAATTTCATGCTAATTTGCCTTTTTACTTTACATAATTAGTTCCTTCTCGCTGATATTTATGAATTTAAAATATTTGTTCCTTTTTAGTCATCCGTTAACTATCTGGTTTGTCTTCAGTGCGAGTGGAAAGCAGCACAGCCATTTCCTTGTTGCCTGGGAAACTCGTCTAAGAGTTACTATTGAATTAACGTGTCAGAAAGGTCCCCTTTTAGACACTACCCCAAAATAACTGAGGGTTGCAGCCAACCAACAGCACCTGTCTGAAATTCCCCCTCCTCACTCCTTCTCGGGAGCCAAGGTTAGCCCGCATCCATGAGACAAGTGATGCGTTCGCTCGCCGCAGAGGAAGGAGAGAGGCGCGATGCTCCAAAGCTCCAGATCATGGTATCCTTATCAAAGCAGCCCTGAGGACAGCCTAACCCACAACATCTTACAGGAGATTTGGTTTTCGCCCGTCCTCTTCAACAAGCTTGAGATCACAGCACGCAAAATGGGCTGGATGCAGCAGAAGCTGTGCCTCCCAAGTCTCCCCAGGCCTTAAAAAGTGAGGGTTATGCAGGTTCTCTGCACTCCACAGAGCTCAAGGGATTTGTTTTAACCGATTTCTTTTTGTTTCTTAGTATCTGCCATTTCTCAGAGTAGTTTCACGTAATTACAGAATAGACGGTTGGGTGGTGGTTTTTTTTGTCTCTCCCACATTCACAAGTTGTCTCCAGATCACAGAGTTCTTTGCACAGCAACACCACCTTCAGAGCACGTCCCTTCTCCCAGCAACTGGAGTTTAAGTTTTGATTCTGATTTGGTAAATTTGGGAGAAAAAAAAAAATCCTATTTTAACTTATAAAAACCTGAGGGGAGGGGAGAATAATTAATTAATAATTGCATATCCTGAGCCCCTTGTATAGCACCCAGAAATGTGTCCTCACCAAGGTAAGCAGATTGGCAAAGATAACTAGCAGCTCTTTCTGGGTGCTTGGCTGCTCTTTTCACTGGTTTGTCGATTCAAATGAAGGTCTTTCAAAAGCAGTGACCCAGGATAAACACATCGTTAGAAATGCCGCCTGTTTATGAAATGTCATTTGATATTCTTGAGACACGGACTCAAAACCCCTTTTGTAAATACCCATTGATTTTGTCACTGACCAGTAACATTGGCACAGTGATAGGATTCATGTCTCATATGTAATATTACATTAGGATCCAACAGAAAGAGCAAAACCTCGCTAGGTTTTTAAAGACCATTGGAAATAGAATTTCCTCAGTCTTATCATTGAATGATTAAAACAATCCAAATTGGAAATAACAAAATACTATATAGAGCGCAATTACACGGAGAACACATTAAAAATTTAATGCAAAACCAGTGTTACTGTATTTGCCAAAACCACAGCAGAACAGTTTGTAAGAGCACATTGTGTACACGTGTACCAGTCTAACCTACAAGCCTCTGGGGACAAAAAGGCACCTACCAGCGCGCAGGATAGTATTGCATCACTAGCCACCACCTTTGGGCAATATTCCATGTTCTTGTCAAGTTTTATATTAAATACATCGTACCTAGGGAATGAGAAACATGTAAGAGAAAAATCTTGATGATTAAAAAAAAAAAAGTTATGTACTTTCTTCTGAGTTAGTAGCTCATGAAATGCCTTCAAGGCCCCTACTTCAATTTTGTGATATGATGCTGGAAGTTCATGCAGCTAACATCCCGTACAGCTGCAAGCGGTGTTGGAGATCCCAAGACAGCGTTTACTAGCCAAGAGTTTGGCCTTTTTTTAAAAAGGATTCTCTGCCCTTCAGATCATCTGGCTGACCTACGCTTGCCCCAGGGCATGGAGGAGCCACACAACGTGCCACCAGCTGACCCCCTTCTTACTGTAGCTGAAGGACAGGACCTGCTGCGGGGGTGCTGGCAGGAGCACGGCTCTGCTTGTGGAAGGGAGCCCATGGGAATTCATTTAGAGCCTGACCGATCACCCACCTAAAAAAAAAAAAAAAATTAACAAAAGTATCAGCAACTGGATCTTCTGTAGGTATTGATAAGACTTACAAAGAGACCAGGAGGCAAGGTTCACTCCAGGCACCTCCCAGCGAAACAGCAAGTATCAGCAGGAAAATATTTCACAGGGAGCTACTGTTGTTGCGGCATTTGCCCTGACTAGTAGGAGGCCAAGAAGGGTTTTCCCCTGCAGGTTGTGTCGGCTGCCGGGGCACTCGGAGCTGCCAGGGAACAGTCAATGCATACGGAAAACCACCTCTGGGATGACGGTCAACTCATCTCCGCTCCTGCTAACTCCATAGGTATAAGAAAAGAGATTCTGTTCTTCAATAGGGCTATTACTCCTTTTCAATCACCTCCAACCAAGTTACCCAATTAAACTGAATTTAGATTATACTGGAGTCATAGGTTATCAGTTTGTTTTACGAATGGTATTGGGCCTTTTCCTTTCTCACTGAACTTCACCATTGCACCCTGCGTACACCGCTAGTGAGTCTCCAGTGCTTGCCTGCGGTGTGTTGCATCAGTTCAAAGATTTAAGGCCCATTCACTCTTTATATACCTTTGAAGTGGTTATGGTGCTGAGGCTCGACGCAGAACAAAGACATTCTCAGCCCCTGACACACTGCACCACCGAGGAATTTCGTCTACCGGATGGACTGCAAGTGAAGAATCGCCACAGACGAGAAGTGATTTATGGTTTCCATTAATTCCTGCCACCAACCACACTAACTGGCATTTATCAGCAAGAAATGGATGAACAATTAATCACAGGAATAACAACAAGGGAGTAGACCCTTGAAATGAAAAGAGGATTATTACTGTTTAAGAATCAAAAAGATACTGGCTCCTTTTTAAGTGATTAGGTGGAGAATTTATAGGACACTATGCCAAACGCTCAAACGGGAACCCGCCTAATTGTGGGGAGAAGTTATAATGTGCTTTGGGGTACTGTCATACTGCTAGTGTGAGACGTTCTTCCGGGATTTAAGCAATGAGGATGAATTGCCTTCAACCCTTATTGCCAAATAGTCATTAATTTGTACAGTTATTATGGGGGAATTTCGATGTTAGAGGAAGATGAAATCCGGCTCTGGGCCAGGCAAAGAGAGCAGCACCGGCCCTCCTGCCTTTCCAAATAGCCCAAGTTCCCACGATCTTCCCTCGGAAAAAGGACGTGCTCAAGTTCTGCTGCACTTGGAGGCACTTAAACGCGGCCCCATAGAGCAAAGGGCTTATTTTAGCCCACCCGGTCCATGCAAACCCCCGCTGGTGCCAGCGTCCCTCACCTCCGTCCCGCCCGGGCTGTGTCCCAGGGGCTCTGCAGAGCTGGGCTCCAGACACCGGAGTTTGTTTGTTTATCCCAAAAAGTTCTGGTGATTTCCGCAAATTAAACGCAGAGCACAGCGTTACCAGGTTAAAAGATTGTATCTATAAAAATGTTGATATGAGAGAAATATTCCCTGTGGGTTTTTAAAGAATTACAGAGTCTTTCCCTGAACTATGGTTTATATCATTTTCTTAATAGAATGCAGCTGGCTTAATGAATAGAAATATTAAAGAGTAATTTATTCAGTGACTGATGGGGGGAAGTATCCCAAATAATGTATTTATATTCTATGAAACCGATCTATTAATGAAGGCATTTATTCATTAGAAATATGTTCAACAATGATGGTGGAAATTAATCAAACACATTATTAGCAGCTATTATTCCACCGTTTCTAATTGAGATACAAAATGTCCTTTAGCTATAGTTTCTATATAAAGTGCACAGCGAAGTAATCATTCAGGTACCCGTGCCAGAAATAGTGCTGCAGATTTCAGGGGCAATGGATGCATCAAACAATATCAATTAAACCCATTCTGGCTAAAAATTGCAATGTGCTCCTTGGGGTTTCTGCTACTTTCTAGTTATTTTGCATTATTAATTTGGAGTAATGCTTACACAGAATTCCAACAGGAATTTGACAGGAAATTAATGTAGAGACTCCCCCCAGAGATCCTAGAATTTGCTAAGCCCATTTTTCCTTACCCAGAGTTAATGAATAATCATCTCCTTGGCCATGGTTCCTGGAGTAGAGACTTGTACTTTGGTTCCTGTTAAATATAGAAAAATAAAAAGCGTCAGATAACGTGGGCATCAGGGGGATTTATCTAAAGAAACTTTGCAAGTAAATATCCTCCAATGCGGTGAGTCACTTGCTCCAAACTGTTAGGAATATTAATATAGTTAACTTCAGTTTGAAAGGAAGTTTTATGTACGAGTAACATTTATTCCTATTTGTTCTAAAGATACCTTCATATCTCTCCCACGTCCAAAAGCAGCACTCCCTCCCCCCTCAGCCCTACAACCAATTCCTAAGTCCAGGCATTTCTTTCATTCTTTCTTTCTCAAGTTGCAGGACGACACCTTTCCTAGGTGCTTTTCTGGCATTTCATCGCTTAATTTATTGCGGGCACAAAAGGTGAGCACTGAAGTGGTTTTCCTGTTGCTCTTGTGCTAAGCAGAAGCCGAACTCTGGGGCGATCTCACGGGGAGCGAGATTTCCTTGAAAAACCTGAAACTCTGAGCTAGAGCTTAACGCCCTTCAGAAAACTGATTAACTCACCCCCGCTCGCTGAGCGCTGCGGAAGGGGGCCTGCTGCGGCTCCCGGAGCCAGCTCCGCTTTTCCTCCTGGATGTCCAACACCACCGGCATGTTTTGCAGGCCAGGCTGGGCTTTCTGTAACACTCCTGCTGTCTGAGCTCGTGCAGGACAGCGAGACCAAGAGCGAATCCAGGCCACTGTGGCAATCCCAATATCCATCCCCTCCAGTGCACTGCAATGGGACCAGAAGGGCTCAACGGCCATTTCCAGGATCAGAGCAATCTTCACAGGCTGATCCGTAACATCCACTCCAAGGAGAGGCAGAATTACAGCCTTTTCTCCCAAAGTAGATAATACTGGTTTCTCCAGAGTATATTTTTCATCATGAAACGTCAACAGCTACTGCCCGGGTACCTCTCGCACATCTCACAGGCTGTCAGTGGGGTATGGACCTGCTACCAAACATTTTATAAAAGTCATTTGCAAGGTTCAGCAATAAACTGATGTCAAATCAGATACTGCCTACAAATAGGAGGGAAACAGGCATCAGGGACTGGACTATGGACACACTTACGTACAGCCACATGCTCCCAGATTCAGCTTGCACAGGCAGGTTGTGACCACGGGGATAACACACTCCTGCCACCCTCTCATAGAATCATCTTGGTTGGAAGGGACCTTTCAGACCATCAAGCCCAACCATCAACCCAACACTGCCGAAACCATCACTAACCCGTGTCCCTCAGCACCACGTCTGCCCGGCTTTTAGATACCTCCAGGGACGGCGATTCCACCACTGCCCTGGGCAGCCTGTTCCAATGTTTGATGAACTTTTCAGTGAAGAAATTTCTCCTAATATCCAGTCTCCTGCTCTTTGATATTGTCCTGGTTTGAGCAAAACAGCATTAACTTCTCTTTCAGTAATTTTACTTTTCAGTAAGGTCTCTTCTAACGCTTAAGGAAGCTGCACTTTTAGAAGACTCTAGTGTCTGAATTCGTGAAAATATTTACTTTACAGCCAGCTATGGCGTGTGGGATTTAAGGTCTCAGTGTTTTTGAGCTCGCCGGGTGCAGGGATGAGGAGCAGCGAGACCCGGGCACTTGACCCAGGCTGGCCAACAGGATTATTTCATACCATGAACGGCACAGTCAACACAAATTAGAAGTTTGCTGAGGAGTTCTCTCTCTCTCCCTTGCTGGCTGCCGTCCTGAGCACTCCTTGCCCCGGTGCCGGAGCCCCGAGCCCTTCCCTTCCTCCCGCAGCCGCAGCGCTCGCAGGGTCCCATGTTGGCTGTCCCTGCGGGGAGTGCACGGCGTCTGCTGGTGGAATGGGCTGAGGATAATCCTCATGTATTTTATATTGGTATCGGGATCAATACTGGTTCTTTAGTACTATTAACTATTTAGTCTTATTCTATTAAGTCTGTTTATATTTCAACCTTCAGGTTCCTTGTTTTTTCCCCAATTCCCTTTCCCGGGTTGGGAGGGGTCACTGGGTGATAGAATAAATGTCTAAACAACAATAAATTGTTGTGGGTTCCTCAAACCACAACAGATATCCGCCCTGAAGAACTGGCCTCACCTCCCCGTGCTTTCCTGGCGGAGGGTGCCCGCTGTGGGCACGGGCTGGAGGCGAGCAGGGGGATGAAGAATCATCAAAGGCAAATAGTGCAGAGCAAAGGCTCTCGCCCAACCACCCACCGCCTTTTTGTAGGATGTGAAAAAACAAAACGCGGTTTTGAAGTTCAGCCATCCCTCAAACACAGATGTAGCTGTAAATGCAGCCCTCTAATCATGAGGAGCAAGAGCAAAAGAAATCAATCCAGCCAGCCCACTGGGGACAAGTAATCAGCTGTGGGCACAACCCGGTATTTGATAAGCTCTTATTGACGTCATTAAGTCCAGGTTTCTGTTTGGAGAGTTCAGCCTCCCCCTCAAATAAAAAACAAAATCAAACAAAAAAAGGTAAATGTACTAAAGGATCTAGCTTATCCCGAGGTCTCTGGTGGGCACCGAAGACCTCTGAATAACTCAGAGGGCAGCTCCCCTCTGCCGTCTGCCTTCAGCTTTCCTCTCCATGGGCACAGACTGGGGAACTGTCATCTTCGCCATAACTTCAGATAATACTCTGAATTCGTGCAACGTGTCTGCCGTTTCTCAGACTCCCTTGCAATTACTAGCAAGCTCAGAGCTAAACCAGTGATTTCTGTGAGGACTGCAAGAGGAGGCTGGCAGAGCTTGCCGCGATGCAGGAGATAAGATCCAAATTAAAATGACTCCCTCGAGGTAGCTCCAATGCGCGGCTGAGGGCAATGTTAAACCAAATCCTCCCTGCAAGAACATTTATCACTAAAAAAACCCAAGTTTGTTTCTAAAATAATTTGGGAAAATCACGGTCATGGAGCCACTCTGCCAAAGGTGGGGGGTTCCAGATGACAGCGCTGCACCTTTCAGCCTGGGCAGGCGCCTGTCCGGCAGCGAGCTGGCTGCTGCCCACGCCGGCCCCACAGCCCGCTGACAGGGGAGCACGGATCAGTCTCTGGAGCCAGTTTCTTCTGCAGCAAAGTCAAGGTTCTGCCTTCAGGAGGTCGGTGAGCTGTGCTGAGCGAGGGTCTGACCCCACCTGGGTGCCTGCTTGGCCCGTGCCTGGCCCGGACTGCCAGCAGCGCAGGCAGACGCCGGAGCCGTACCCCTAAAACGGGGCACCGGCCGCAGGACGGATTGCAGGCTCCCAAACACAAGCTGCAGCATCAGAAGAGCAGAAAAGCTCTCTCCCAGCCGCCAGACATGCGGGGCCCTTGAGCAGAGAGGAGCTCGCGCGAGCTGTCGGAGCTAATCACTGCGATTGCCCCATCAGCCATCACTTCAGGCCTGACGGGACACAGTCATCCCCGGGAGCTCCATAAGAGAGATGCTGGTGTGCTGTTGTACATGCGTCGCTCCGTCTGGGTGTTCCTTTCTGCTGTCACCGTCCTTTTGCCAAAGCAGTCTAGGGAATTAGAGGACTCTGAAGAGAGACTGCACAGAAAGTGCTCTCAAGTAGGTACGTGTCTGAATGCCGACCATTCCTCTTTGGTTCAGGTGAAAACAAAGGCATTTTAAATAATATTTCCAGCCTGTAACAGCTCCCTCAACGCTTACGCAGATCAGGGCAGCAAATGGAGACTTTGGAAAAAGCAGTGGTTACATAAAAGTGGTGTTGGGAAAGCGGGAGGTAGAAAAGCACAGGCGAAAACAGAGAGTGCGTATGATGTAAAATTATTGTATTGTTTAATTGATATACTGCAGGATATTGTTCTAATGGCGCGGGGAAAGAGAAATAATGATCAGTTAACTCATTATTAATGTTCATTTTCTTTTCCAAAATTGCCAGCGGGTTGAGTTAATTATTAAGCATGACAGTTGGGCTTTAATATATCAGCTATAGATTCCAGTCACAGCAGTCTAGTTCAATAATTGGGTTTCTTTCTGCTTCATTTTGACTAATAGCATACTTACAGCAATTATTAAAATTCATCGTAGCACAAAAATAGGCCATTTGAAACCTCACCAAAAATGGCAGCACAGCAGACCTCTGCTCGTTATTTAGCAGCGAATTCAAAACAGCTTCTCGGAAAACATCGGGCAGCTTCTCCGATAACTTTTCAACACTCACAATGTGGACGTGGACATTCAGCGAAAGTCAAGGGCGCTGCAGGTGAGCCAAGGCCGTGTCCAACAAATGGGCTGCTGTCGCTAAGAAAGTCAGACTTCCCAGGAGAATAAACTCCCCTCTGAAAATGCAAATTCATACGGGATTCTCCAGCTACAGGTAGTTCAGCCGAGCTGTGGAAGGTTACTAGCGTTTGCAGAAAGGCAGATGTTTTAACACGACATCATCAGACTTGACAATCTCCCTCCGACTGGCTGTAGGTGCCAAACGGACACGGCTTCTGCCATGCGGAACTTGAAATCCCCGTTCCTGACCTTCCAGACTCTTTAAAGAAGTTTAACTTCCAACATGAGCACAGCTCCGCATGAGCACCCTACAATTAAGACCTGCAGGTATGAGGGCACCCAGCAGAAATCCTGCGGGATGGGGCTTACACCAGGACTGACCATTAGGCAAGATTTAGAGTGGTGAAAGATACAATTAGTTATCAAAATAGAGAACGAAAATAGAAAACTTGAGGAAAGTCTGGAGTTCTATAGCCACTGGAAAAAGGATGAAAGGACTGCGAGCTGCGTACTCACCACCTCTTCCCGCAAGTCCCCCAAAGGGATGGAGCCAAGGTTTTGAACAGCCACATGGCACGGTGCAGGCCTTGAAACTGTGGGAGACTTGGAATCTGTTCACAGGTGAAAATAAGGACAGAATTATCAAGCATCTGGTTACACAGAGACTAGTAAACGCCTGGCTACTCCCGTAGGCTGCATAAACGTGTGCTTGAACATGACCCACCTAAACCATCACAGGTTCCTCCTGCGCGCATCACTTGGGCCCCGCTCAGGCGACAGCCCTCGGCACGAGCCCAGCAGCCGCTCCCGCACCAAGGTGGAACTGGGAAAGGGTCGTGCCACGGCCCCGGGCCGGCAGCCCTCGCGGCCAGCGTGTGGAGGGTGCTTTTCTGCAAAAGCCATCGGTGTCACCACACAGCAATAGGAGGAGTAGGGAGAACATGTCTATTTGAAGCTGGGAAGGGATCAGTCTGAGTACGAACAGCATTTTTTTTTCCCCCTAGAGTATCCAAAAGTAAAAGCTTAGTAATTAAGCAACTCTCAGATTAATATCTGAGGAAAACTAAAGACTGACGTCTTTAAAAGACTAACGCTGAAGGCTCACTTCACAAGTAAGTGACATGCCACTTGAGACCTGAAGATAAAACAGGTCACACACAACCTCACCCTCCGGCCATTATTTAAGAGTCAGTAGGAAAAGACTGCGGAAGTGAGAAAACCCCGGATTGTTAGAAGTTTTGCTCTGAATCAAAACTCCTTCGGCAAAGGAGCACCAAGCTCTCACACACGGTGCTTTATCATTTCACGGTATCGTTAAAAAGCCTTGGTTTATGTGCTCAGCTGCTGCGTAGCCCATCGTTGGGCTGAGCGGGCCGAGATTTGGAACACTTGAGAATATCATCGGTGGAAATGATGCTGTAATTGGTGGTTTGCATAGTTATCTGGTTAAGTGATCATCTAGGAAAAGAAATACTGTGTGTGTATAATTAATCTACTTAGAATTTGTTGCAAATTAATCATATTGGATATTAAAAATATTCCCTATTCTCATGTTAAGAAAAAAAATAATTCCTCATTATTTAAGTCCGATCTTACCAGAAATTATGAGGGGGGATGTTGGTATCTTCCTCTTCTGTTATTACCTACTGCACTGGCAGAAAAGCGCGAAATAAAAGAATTGCAAGTTCCCTGCAGCAAAGAGCTGATCTTTTAGGCCCTCAGACATACAGACACGGGCCCATAATAGTCAATGTGCCATCACGTGCAAGAGTCTTCCACCAGCACTGGGGGTGGCAAGGCGGACTTGACGTCAATACACCCATCAAGTAGACAGGGAAGTCAGCAGTACAACAAAACTGTAAAAAAAAAAAAAAAAAAAAAAAAAGAAAAAAAGAAAAAGAAGGAAAGCAAATTAGTCTGGATCAGTAAAGCAGCTATGGAAGGAAAGGGGGAGATATAGATATCCTGGGGAAAAAAAAAAAATCAAAATTAAAGCAGAAAATCAAAGACTGAGCCAACTCCCCAACAGCAGCACCGTGTCCCTGAACAATGTGTGAGGGTCTCTAACGAGTGAACATCAATGGACTCGGAAAATAACTGGCAGTGGCCGAGACCACCAGGCAAGGCTGCGACGGAGTCAGAGGCGGACTAGAGAGAGCCCATTTTGGCGAGGGGAAATAGTCTCTGAAATAAAGCTTCAGGGCTTTACCGTTAAATATTTATATCGCTGTTTTGAAAAGCGTATAGGCTATCAAAGTCTGTGACAAATCTCAGTATCCCTTTTGCTCCCCTTGTATTTCCCCTCTACGTAAGCAGCAGATACTCTTTTCCTGGGAAAGAAAGAGGGCAAAGCCTACCAGCCTGGCCAGCACGCTCTGTGTACATATAGTACAGAACTGTGCCAGTACCTATAATCCTGTACGTGCATACTGAAAGCCAATAGATTTGTATTTTCAAAGAAATTTAGAAAACGATGTCCAAAGACACTGCATTATACCGGAAACACATGAGCTGCTTGCATGAGCGCAAGGAAGGAAGCCATCGGAGAAATGGAGTTAAAGGAGTAAATATTTATAATACCACAGTACATATGTACAGTATTTTTCTTTCCCCGTATGGTGAGACTTAGATAAACAAGTCCTAGGATCTGCAGTAAAACATGCAAAGCTTGTTTTAAATACAACCTTTCTTCAATATAGTGTTTTGTGCTGACGTACGCATGAAAACAGGGTTCAGACGATGTTGTGGCAAGAGTTAAAAATTTTCCAGAGCAAGGAGCTCTCCAGAGATTTACTAAAATACACGAGGTTTTAGGTGAAAAAACAGACGTATGGCATTCACTTGATTTCTTCCCAACTTTGGACAGTAGCTTTCAAGTACATGTTAATTCTGGCTCACCTGCGTTATGAGTCTTTGCTTGAGACTTGCCCCAAGGTATTCAGTCAATTTGCATGAAGGCTTGACATAATCTTTGAGACCCCTGCACACCCTCTAGGGGTTTTTTGGGCGGGAGTTGTTGGGTTTTGGGGTGTTTTTTTTTTTCCCCCCGCACTTCAGTTGCAGTGAAGAGACAGATCAGAGAAGATGTAAGAAGTTCCCCGTGCGGAGGCGGCGCCTGTCTCGGGGCAGCGTCTCCACGTTCCCCAGTCCTGTCTTCATCACTGATTGAGTGTGAGTTGGTTTGGAGTTAAGACAATCAGCTTCTGTGCAATGAAGGGGGCTAAATTGATGGAAAATGCTATTTTTTTTATGGGCCTAATGCCACAGTGTTAATTAGCTGCATTTACTGCGATAGGAAACACTAAGCCAGCATCCTGCAGCACCGTCCACCCTCTTGGTTTGCCCTTGCACAGGCCAGGAAAGGGCTTCACAGGAGCTGCCGGGACTCCTGCAGCTGCTCCCGCACCCACGGCAGGGACAGCCGGCTCACTGCCGCGCTCACTGCTCCGTGCCGAGACCTCCCAAAAACCTCTTCGTGCCACTTATCTCACACACCTCCTTACTCCCTCAACGCAACTGCTACTCCATTTAGGTGTCTTGAAGAAAAACACGATCTCAACCTGAAACAGTTGCCACAATTTTCTTCTGTTTCTCCATTTCAGCTGCTCAGACTACTCATTCCGCTACAATAATCAGCGCCGGGGAAAATACCAGAAAAACACTTACGTGGCAAACAGCAGATATTGCTTTGGCGTTTGAAATAATGGCAAGCGACTCTAAGCTCAAGTGCTGCTTTAGCAAACTCAGAGAGGTCCTACGCCGGCGTAGGAGCGCAGATTCGTCGTGGAGCCACCAGCCCGGCAGAGTCCTCTGCACCCTGAGACCCTTCTGCTCATCTTCTGCACCTGCACGGCCTACCAGCGCAGCGCACAGCAACATGGACACTAACGCAGGGAAGCATACAAGATTAATTATCCTTGCCTTGAACATCCTAAGATAGCATCAGCATCCCTTCGCGCAACTCAGTCCCACACTTAAGGCATGAAAACAGGTGCACGTTCTTCAAAACCCCATCAGAGCGCTTGCTGGCACTGCCACCTTTCCCTAATTAGCTGTTTGCATTCACTTGCAAATTTCTGTTTGGAAAAAAAAAAGAAGCTTGTTGAATTAAAAAAAAAACAAAACGGTAATAAATTATTCATTAGTCTACTCGGGCAATTTCATACCTTGCCATTCTAATTAACAGTAGCAATTAGACAATAATAAATTGGATTTGTACAGTACTCCTGCCCCAGCTAACTGATATATAACTTCTAAACAAAGTTTGCAGGTGCTTCTTGTCTTTAATATTAAAACATTAAAGAATCAAAATTGTTATACCTGAGGCCAAAATACCGCCCGTATTGTTGTCCGTGTTCCCACCCAGTTGGAAACCCGGCTGGTTTTCAGCAGCTCATGAGTACACCAGAGAAGGAATGGAGGACAGCCTCAAAGACCCACGGAAGCTGTTAAAAACCACAAAAGTGTTGTGTAAGTAGTGTCAAAGGAAGGATGCAACGGCCCATAACACTCGATGTGCAAGAGTCTTACACCAGCACTGGGGGTGGCAAGGCGGACTTGACATCAATAGACGCATCAAGTAGACAGGGAAGTCAGCAGTACAACAAAAAAAAAGTTTTAAAAAAAAAAAAAGAAGAAGGAAAGCAAATTATTCTGGATCAGTAAAGTAGCTATGGAAGAAAATGGGGAGAAAGAAAGAAAACTGGGTTTTCTTTCCTGTTCTCACCCTGTAGACAACATACGTGAACACTAAAAAATAACCATTTACTCTTGCTCCCCTGGGACATCCAGAGCCACCAGTCTCTCCACGAATATCATTTCTGTGTCCCAAACACACCAGTTCTTAATTCCTTTGGTCACATTTTTTGATAAATTCGATGCTCGCTCCAGATGTACCGCTCTGCTGTAGAGAGAACCTGTTTACGCGTGGTTCTGTGGAGCGAGCGATGTGTGCGGCACAGAGATACCCTGCAGAAGGAAGCGCAGATATAACTGAAGGTGCCCTTTTGCTCATACTGGCATTTGGATCAGGGTTTCCGAATCAATTATTTCGGAACATCAAGTAACTCAAAAATACTCATGTACAGGCAGCCTTCTCACGCAATAGCGATATGTACAATAGAAACAGCAAAACGTTTCCAAAAAGGCATATTCGTTCTGTTCTAGGACAAGTTCCAAATCAAGTGCTGTAACACGAAGGCATTTTTTCAGCTGTGCACCAGCCCCTCATCTTTACGGATTCTGCAATGCAAACTGGTGGCTGAACACCACCTATACATGAATTAGTGACCAACTGGCCAAAAACTCCTCTTTCCTGCCACCAACCCTATGACTCCACAAGTTCAGATAACAAAAGATTTTCTCCTCTTAATAGCAATAATGCAAGGTTGTAGCAGATGCGGTTTTGCATTTTAATTCAAGCCTGTGGTCCCCAGAGATGCTCCAGAGTTACCCAGCTGTTCAGACGAGCCCCAATTCCCTCAAACACAACCGCACCAGCCAGGGACGCTGTGCTTCGTGGCCCGTGGTGGCAAAAATCCACCGTGACAAGGCTCTGAGGCCAGCGGTCCAGGCTACAACCAGAGCAGACACTCTCTCCTCTTCCTTTGCTCCAGATTTTCTTTGGCAGGGGGTGGAGGCGTAGGAGCTCTAACTATTGATACACTGAATTCTAACTGTTGAATGTATTGAAGTTGATCAACAGCAACAGCTGAAAAATTGTTTTTATCTTCTCTGCTTCAGGGCGGAGGAGAAGAAAAACCTGCAAGCTTTTCAGGGGTCATATTCTGCTCTTAGGGGAGTCGTAGAATGGTCTAGGTTGGAAGAACTTTTCAGATCATCGAGTCCAACCATCAACCCAACACTGCCAAACCCACCACTACCCCACGTCCCTCAGCACCACGTCTGCCCGGCTTTTAAATGCCTCCAGGGACGGCCATTCCACCACTGCCCTGGGCAGCCTCTTCCAATGCTTGATGAACCTTTCCGTGAAGCAATGTCTCCTAATATCCATCCTAAACCTCCCCTGGCGCCACTTGAGGCCGTTTCCTCTTGTGCCATCGCCTGTTCCTTGGGAGAAGAGACCGACCCCCCCTGGCTGCCCCCTCCTTTCAGGGCGTTGCAGAGAGCGAGAAGGTCTCCCCTCAGCCTCCTCTTCTCCAGGCTGAACACCCCCAGCTCCCTCAGCCGCTCCTCACAAGGCTTGTGCTCCAGACCCCGCACCAGCTCCGTTGCCCTTCTCCGGACTCGCTCCAGAGTCTCCAGGTGCTCTCTCTGGGAAGCTCCCACCCATCTGTGCAGCAGAGCTGTTGCCTTAACCTACCCCAGCTCCTGTCATTGTCCCTTTAGCAGGTCCCAGGTCTGCTGCGTGAGAAACCTACCATCACCCTGGGGCCACCCGGGCCCCTCGCTAGAAGGGTCCCAGCCAGGTACCACCAGCTCTGCCTGGGCTGGGGACGTCACCTCCTATAGACACACCTCATAAAAGTGTTACAAACCACCGGCATTATAGTGGTGTATTTGCATTGCTATAAAGTTATGTCACTGCTTCCATAATAAAACCGTTTCAGCGGGCTGTAAGGCAGGTGTAAAAACTCTCTTTGGGCTGAAACTTGGCACGTGCACACGTGCAAACACACACACGCAGCGCCTGATTTCTGGGAAGGGGAGAAACAAGGCGGGATTTTGCATTACCTCTGACTCCTGTGCAGGAGCAGAGGATTCGCCGTGGGGTATTTTCATTTCAGAAGCTGCAGAGCTCCTGCAAGAGCAATGGGGAAGGCAAGGGCTGCTGGAGGGGGGACGGAGACAAAACTGCCCTGCACCACCATTCCCAGTCCCCTTCCTCCTACCTCCCAGCTCAGAAAATGAAAGGGGAAAGGCAGCTTGTCTGTGTGACGTTAAGGCCCTTCAGGTGAGGGGTGCATGTGTTCCAAGCTCAGTCTAAAACTATGAGGGTAGAGTGACACTTCTGGAATCACAGAATGGTTAGAGTTGGAAGGACCTTAAAGATCATCTCGTTCCACCCCTCCTGCCCTGGGCAGGGACACCTCCCACCAGCCCAGGTCACTCCAAGCCCCGTCCAACCTGGCCTTGAACCCCTCCAGGGATGGGGCAGCCACAGCTTCTCTGGGCAACCTGGGCCAGGGACTCACCGCCCTCACAGCAGAGAATTTCTGCCTGAGATCTCATCTCAATCTCCCCTCTTTCAGTGTAAAGCTGCTCCTCCTTGTGCTATCTCTCCCCTCTCTGCTCCAGAGTCCCTCCCCAGCTTCCCTGGAGCCCCTTTAGGGACTGGAAGGGGCTGGAAGGTCTCCCCGGAGCCTTCTCTTCTCCAGGCTGAACCCCCACAGCTCTCTCAGCCTGTCCTCCCAGCAGAGGGGCTCCAGCCCTCCCAGCATCTCCGGGGCCTCCTCTGGCCCCGCTCCAACAGCTCCGTGTCCTTCTGCTGTTGGTGCCCCAGCGCTGGAGGCAGCCCTGCAGGGGGGTCTCCCAAAGCGGAACAGAGGGGCAGAATCCCCCCCTCGCCCTGCTGCCCACGCTGCCGGGGATGCAGCCCAGGACACAGGAGGATTTCTTGGAGACTGGAGAGACTAAACCCATCCTCGAAACAAGCTTTGTTTCAGATTAGTTTGGATGCACCTGAATGTTACTGCAAACTGCCGAGGAGAAATGCCTTTATATAAACCCGGACTTGACTCGGACATGACCACAAACAGCGCAGAACCAGCTGCTCCCAGGGGTCCCTCCTGCAGGAGCCCCGCCATTCCAGCACTAGTATTGAAAGAAGAAATCGTGCGACTGGAAGCCACATCCCGTGGGGGGTTTGCACGGGACACTTTCAGTCCCAGTGGGAAGAGGGGAGGAGTTTTTAAGAAGTGTAAAGGAAGAGCAAGCTTCTTGCCATCTCTTGACACTTCACCCAGCTCTTCGTTGCAGAGCTGGAGGCCTCCTACCAGAAGAGAGCAGGGCACAGATCGACAGTAACTGCAGCATCCTTTAGAGCATCCTTTAGGAGTTTAGTATCCTTGACCTTTTGTAACGAAACAGTGAGTACATTTTCTTCACACTGACTTCACAGCCTAGAAGTCCATCACAAAAAAGAGCCCAACCTCGAGGCAGTTGTTTGCTGTGACATTTTGTTCCCTGAATCACACAACACTCCACCTTTATGTCAGTTTTCCTGGGGTTTGCTGGGTCAAAATCTGCATCCAACCCATGGGAGGTGAGTCATTTCCCCATGTGCTTCCACTCCTGCTGCAGCTGCAGCCCTCCTAGAGTCTAGATGATGAACATCTATACAGAAGTATCATACAGAAAGAACTATAATAATATATTACCGTATTATCTGGTAATAAAAAAGGGAACGTGGTTGACAATAAGGGTATTCTTATTCAATCTCATGCAACCATACTGAGTGATATTAGTGGTTTGAGCATTGCTATCCATTGCCCCAACTAGATATTATCTGACTTTCTGGTCACACGCATCATTGGAACTCAGGAACTCGTCCCAGCCATGTCTCTTCACGGCCCGGGCAGCAGCAGGATGTCGGTAAGGGTTCCGCAGAGCAGAGCCTGAGCACAGGGTGATCCCAACCCAAAACACTTGTGAAGGATAAATTGTTACCAGTATCATTACAGCAGGAACTCTGGTGGTTATCATGAGATAATCATCACACATCTGCATTTATAAGACACAGGGCATAATCTGGTGCTTTCTGCTCCCGAGTGACATGATCTCATAACCACACGCCCCTGGAGCAGTACCGTGGCTGCTGCTAACGGAGCGCTTTACGGCGGGGAAGTATGCATTTCTGTGCTGGAAGAACATGAAATTGGCAGCTCAGAGCTATAGTTTACGCAAAGCTGTTTGTTTCTTGTAAACAGATTTATTTTCCTTCAGTGGTAGGGACCCAGGAGACCCACCGTACAGCAGCATAACAGAGAGCATCTTCTTGCAGTAGCGGGGGAAAGACGGACCTTCTGGCACGGACAGAGTGCTCCCATGATGATTGTTTAAATGAAGAGGTGTAGTGAACATGTAAGGCTAGATAAGGTCAGAAAGTCTTTTGCTGTATGAATGAACTCCCTACTATTTGTGTTGCAGAGGTTTTCAGGCATCCTGCTCTGGGGATGGGCTTATAATTCTTCCCAAATGGAGCTGGTGCCACGTTGTTCATTCCCTGGGTCCGTTTATAGCTATCTGGTTGTTCCTCACAAGCTCCAGCTCCAGACCAATCCTCTGCCTTCTCATCAGTAGCAAGCAGGATTAAAACGGTCCTTACCCTCCACCCAGAGATATCTATTGATACAGACCCACACTAACTATGGAAAATACCCGTATCCAAAACATACGCCTGACAGGACTTCAGCTTGTCCACCCTCCCCGTGTCAGCCCACAGCACGGGGCAGGAAGGAGAACTCTGCAGTGGCTGAGGATCAACCCCAAAACTCAAACTCCCTCGGGACTCCTGCCATCTCAGTTGGACATGGGACACCTCTCCACCCAGCCTGCCCCACTGCTGCTCATCAGCGAGGACGGACAGTGCCCACTCACCGCCCACGCCACAGCCGGAGCTCACACAGATGTACTTCAGCTCCCTTTGATCTCACCAGGTTGGTGTCCGACCACAACCACAAGCACGGTGCTCCATACGGGACGCAAACCCTGCTGGAATCATACAGCAATATTTAGGTACTTTCCTACACTAACCTCCATTATTCGTTATGTTCCTGGTCCCTGTGCTGGGTGAAGCCAGGCAGCGGATGCCCTCTGAGCAGGGATGAACCTTTGGGGTTGGCTGCCTAAAGGCGAGGAGGTGTCAAACTCTTCAGAGTTACCAGTGTCCTCTGCCTGCCCTGCTATTCATAGCCACAAACCATTTGTCTCCCCTCTTATTTCTTCCCCCTGATCCCTCAGCCACTACATCAGCTCATCTACCCTTTTTTCTGTCTCTTTTCTCCTCTGGGAGTCACAGGATCTTCCGTCCCCTTCACGGGCAAAGCACCATAGGCTCCTTCCCAAATCTTCCCACCTGATTTATTCCTTCCACATGCTGGGAGATGCATTGGAGGATGGAGGTGGAGGAAACAGTGGAGAGCGGACCAAGCCATTGATACAGGAGAGAAATTAGGAGAATACTTAGTTATTGGGCTTTTTTTCATTCTTGTTTTTCCTCCTGTTCCTTCTCCATCAGCTGGGAGGGAGGGAGTGCTGGAGAGGCTGCCTGACCCCTTTTCCTTTCTCCCATGCAAAGCTCCTACAGGCTCCTGAGAGAAGAAAGGAGATCTCTGACCCGGGCTCCAGCACGCCTCATCCTCCTCCT